>BSYR01000017.1:13625000-15008000 GCA_030270665.1 Hibiscus trionum | reverse complement strand
AGCAAAAGACACGTGTTTTCCACATCGAAGTGAAATTTTAACAAATGAATAAATATGGGAAAGGGAGATGCATGGGAATAAGGCCCACGCGCCATGAACAATGGGGCGCACGATATCAACGACATTGAAATCTTTTGTAGTTGTATGATAGCATAAACCAGAATTTCATTTGCGTTACAAATACACACCGCAAAGCTTGTCTCTCCAAAAGCCCTAATTCACGTGAAGCTATGAAAAACCGTTTTTCTTTCTCTTCCAATACATTGTTTTTCCATGCGTTTATAATTTACTCGATATTTTATTTATAGTTAACATTTGATGAATGGACGATATATAGTTGTATATTTTGTTAAAAGATTTTTTAAAATTAATTTTATTTTAATTATATAATATCATCCAGTTCATTAATGATACGTAAATTCAAGAAAATTCTCTATTACTATTGTTTGTTTTGTTTGATTGCAGCAAAGGGTTTCGTGTCACATAAGAGAATCTTGACCTTTTTTCTCCTTCAAGTTTTCTTGCAGTTATATGTGGAAAAGGACAAAGAAAGTACATATGGTCTGCAAACAAACAATACCACTAATAATGTATTATTGGGGGACTAATTATTTGTCAAGGAAAGCAAGGATTCAAATAGTTGTTCATTATTATAATAGAACTCGTTATATAGTGACATCGTTTAAAATTGTTATTGCGGCAAATAGCAATTTATAATAACCGCAATACAACTTTTATTGTATACTAACGCGATAAAGTACTGTGATAAAAAATACAACTGCAACTGTAATCTAAATCTCTGACTAGGAGAGTAACATACTTATAGAAGGTCTGAACTTATGATTTTGCCTTTTATAAAATATGAAATTGGTATTTTTAGATCACTCAAATGATCTATTGATGAGATTCGAACTTTAATATATGATAGGATGTTATTTAACCAATTAAGTCAATGTTATGTGATTATAATGTTTTTAAATCAAAACCCTAATATAGTTTGTTGATTTTAGGTTTAGAGATGTGCACTTTAGATATATGCTAAGTCTATCATATTCACCCACCAAATCATTTGGCTCCCCCACCCCAATTAAATCATACTTAAAATTTTGCAATCCCTAACTTCTCCATACCCCACACTAAGGGTGAGCAATCGTTCGAGTCAAGTTAAAATATTTCAAGTTAGTTTAGTTGACGAGTCCTATTTTATAACTTAAACTTTATTCAAAAAAAATTTCGAGTCGAATCAAGTTGTTCTAGTTTCTCTCCGAATTTAATTCTAAACATTTATAATGTTATGATACTAATTAGTTTCAATTTAAACTTATTTCCATAACCATATACAATACACATATATTTCTTCATATTTGACATATATAATATCAGACAGAATTGAGGGACTCGACTCAAACTTGAAAACCGACCCACTAATCACTAAAAATTTCGATTTATTCAAATTTCTACTTTATAACTCAAACTTTATTTGAAACTTTTTCGAGTCAAGTCAAAACAAATCAAGTTTTTCTACGTCGAGTCGAATAATTCAATTTTTTTATTCAAGTCGTGTGTTTTACACTCCTTGTAACCCCCTCGTCCCGACCTAGCCAACAGACCGTACCAAACGGGTTACACGGGGAAAATCGAAACGAAACCCGTTAAGGCCTCACCCCGATTAGCAACCCTATTTTTTTAATTTTATTTATCTTGTCTAAATATCACTTTAATCCTATGTGTGAAGGCAACATCAGAAAAACGAAAACGGAATACGAACCAATCAGAGGGCATACGATAATTTAAACTTAGGATGCTAATATACTTGTAACCCAACAACACTCGGTATCATGCCCAAAATACCCGAATCAATCTCCTTTGCTTCAAGACGACCCAAAACAGAATATTAGGATGCTAATATACTTGTAACCCAGCAACAACCCGGAAATCCACTCCTTGCAACCAAAACACATTGATTCAAACCCAAATTTCACCCAAAACTTCACCAATTTCGCTCTAGACAAACCCCAAACTAAATCCATCAATTTTAACCTTCAAAACACATCCAATAACATCTAGAAACATCCCCCAACATCAAAGAAACCACCAGCCACGATATCAACCCAAAATCAAGCCAAATACTCTACCTTTTAAACTCAAAAATCCCATGTTTATACCCATTTCGGGTTTATTGATTTAAAGCTTCATTTCAACATTTTATTAACACCAAAATGTGATTTTTAACCACCCAAAAATTTAGATATCAAAGCCCACTCGAAAATCATCAAGAACTCACCATTTTCGAAATAATGGGTTTTAAGGTAAACTTAGAAATCATGGGTAAATGGAAAACTAAGTTGAAATGTATCTTAATCTAGTAAAGGTCAATAGATTAAGACGTTTACCTTGAATAAATCACCACAACTGAAGATTTGATGAAGTAATGCTTGCTCTTGAGAAAATTTTGAGTTTTTTGCCTTAAAAAAAAGTGATAGCTTTTCTTTTTTATTTTGAGAAGATATGAGATAAAAAAACCCCTTTTGTTTTAAAATCCCAAATCCCCCTTTTTGCCCTTACTCAATAAAACCCTTTAGTGTTATTTAATAATGTTTTCTTTCGAATAAATTAACCCGAACCGGTTTAACCAAACCCGGTTATCTCTCAGGGCCCAAACCCCGGGCGTTACAACTCTCCCCCACTTAAGGAATTTCGTCCCCGAAATTACATGACGAAAAAAGATACGGAAACTGTTTCTCCATGTCTTCCTTTCTCTCCCAAGTAGCCTCTTCCACACCTCGATGTCTCCACAAAATCTTGACTAACTCGATAGATCTTCCACGCAACATTTTCCTATCTGTAGCAAGAATTTCAACCGGCTCTTCATCATACGACAGGTCTGGGTTCAACTCGATCTCTTCCACTAGCATTACATGAGACGGATCCGATCTATACTTTCGGAGCATCGAAACGTGGAACACATCGTGAATCTTCTCTAACTCTGTCGACAGTCTCAATCTATAAGCAACGGGACC
This sequence comes from Hibiscus trionum, assembly GCA_030270665.1. Lineage (NCBI taxonomy): Eukaryota > Viridiplantae > Streptophyta > Magnoliopsida > Malvales > Malvaceae > Hibiscus > Hibiscus trionum. The sequence continues at coordinate 15,004,980 of BSYR01000017.1, read as the reverse complement.
AATCCTCTCAACTACCTCGTAAGGACCAATGAATCTCAAACTCAACTTACCTTTCCTACCAAACCTCATCACCTTCTTCCAAGGTGAGACTTTCAAGAACACTTCGTCGCCTCCGGCATACTATATCTCCTTTCTTTTCAAATCGGCATACGATTTCTGTCGATCTGAAGCTGCCTTCAAGCGATCACAGATCAGTTTTACCTTCTCGGTAGTGCTCTTAAGCAAGTCTGGCATAGGTACAAACTTCTGTCCGGCCTCGACCCAACAAATAGGTGTTCTACACTTCCTACCATACAGAGCTTCATACGATGCCATATGAATACTAGCCTGATAACTGTTGTTGTATGCAAACTCTACTAACGGTAGGTGTTTCTCCCAAGAACCCTGAAAGTCAATGATGCAACACCTCAACATGTCCTCTAACACCTGAATAACTCTCTCTAACTGACCATCTGACTGCGGGTGATACGAAGTACTGAAGTCCAACCAAGTACCCAAAGCTAGATGCAAACACTCCCAAAATCTAGATGTAAACCTCGAATCTCGGTCTGATACAATCGACTTCGGTACCCTGTGCAATCTCACTATCTCACAGATGTACAGATCGGCCAACTTATCTAAGGTGTAGGTAGTATGAACAAGTATGAAATAGGCACACTTAGTGAATCTGTCGACTATCACCCACACTGAATTCTTCTTCGAATGAGTTAACGGTAAACCCGACACAAAGTCCATGGTAATACGTTCCCACTTCCATTCCTGAATCTTCAACGGTTGTAACAAACCTGAAGGAAACTGATGTTCGGCCTTAACTCGCTGACATACCATACACTTACTCACAAAATCGGCCACATCTTTCTTCAACCCAATCCAGTAGTACTCTTCTTTTAAACCACGGTACATCTTCGTACTACCTGGATGCATAGCAAAAGGACAGTTATGGGCTTCATTCAAGATGGTACACCTTAACTCGGCATCTTCTAGAACTACTATCCTATCCTTGAAACATAGGATCCCATTCTCGCCAAAGCAGAAATCTGTGGGTTTACTCTCAGCTATATCTTGCACGTGAGGTGCCAAAGACTCATCTTGCAACTGTTTCTCTCGAATCAACTGAACCAACGAAGGTTTAACCTGTAACTCGGATATCAAACCGCCATCATGTGACACACTCAATCTCGCAAACATAACTCGCAATTCAACTTCCACTTTTCTACTCAAAGCATCGGCCACTACGTTTTCCTTACCCGGATGGTACTCTATCGTAAGGTCATAGTCCTTAAGAATCTCTATCCACCTACGATGTCTAAGGTTCAGCTCTCTCTGAGTCATCAAGTACTTCAAACTCTTGTGGTCAGTATAAATTGTGCATTTCTCACCATAAAGATGGTGTCTCCATATCTTCAAAGCAAACACTACTGCGGCTAACTCAATATCATGAGTGGGGTAGTTCTTCTTGTGAACCTTCAACTGTCTCGAGGTGTAAGCTACAACCTTACCCTCTTGCATAAGCACACAACCTAAACCTACATACGATGCATCACTAAAAATCACAAACTCTTTCTCCGGTTCATGCTGAATCAAAATAGGAGCTTCGGTCAAAGCTTTCTTCAACTTGTCAAACGCTTGTTGTCTTGCATCTGACCACTCATACGGAACATTCTTTTGAAGCAATTTAGTCAAGGGTGCTGAAATCTTAGAAAATCCTTCGACAAATCTCCGATAATACCCCGCCAAGCCTAAGAAACTACAAATTTCTGTCACCGACTTCGATTGTTTCCAACTCACTATGGCTTCTATCTTCTTGGGATCCACATTGATTCCATTGGCTGAGATCACGTTACCTAAGAAGACTACCTCCCTAATCCAAAACTCGCATTTACTCAACTTGGCATACAACTGATTTTCAAGCAAAGTCTGAAGCACTAGCCGCAAATGCTCATCATGCTCTTCCTCGGTCATAGAGTACACTAAGATATTATCTATGAACACTACCACAAACCTGTCCAAAAACTCGTGGAACACTCGGTTCATCATATCCATAAATGCTGCTGGACCATTAGTCAAATCGAAAGGCATTACCAAGAACTCATAGTGCCCATAACGTGTACGAAAGGCGGTATTCGGTATGTCCACATCTTTCACCTTCAACTGATAGTAACCGGATATCAAATCAATCTTCGAAAGCACTGAAGCACCTATCAACTGATCAAGCAAATCATCTATCTGCGGCAAAGGGTATTTTTTTTTTCACTGTTACCTTGTTCAACTGCCTATAGTCTATACACATCCTCATATTGCCGTCCCTTTTCTTCACAAACAAAACTGGAGCACCCCACGGAGAAATACTAGGCCTAATGAAACCTCTATCTCACAGTTCCTCAAGTTGTGTCTTCAACTCTTTCGGTGCCATTCTATACGGAGCAATAGACACGAGTGCAGAATCAGAATACGTCTCAATAGCAAACTCAACTTCCCTATCTGGAGGCAGACCCGACAACTCTTCTGGAAAAACACTCGGAAAATCACAAATTGTTCTGATGTCTTACGGTCTTACCTCACTCATATTCATATTCATCACATAAGCTAAATATGCCTGACAACCGGAATCCATCAATCTCTGAGCTTCTAAAGCATAAACAACATTGGACAATAACTTAATGTTCTCGCCTACCACAACTTCAAAATCATCCGTAAGCCTCAAGGAGACTCTCTTGATCTCAAAGTCTACCCTAACTCTATGCTCTACGAGCCAATCCATGCTCAAAATCACATCAAAACCATAGAACGACAATTCCATCATTTCAACCGGAAACACATGGCCCTGAATCATCAAAGGACACCTCCTATACATCTTTCTAACTACCACGGTCTCACTGAAAGAACTAGTAACATTTACACCTACCTCTAACCACTCATACGGTAAACCTAGAGACCCTGCATGTTCACCCAAAATGTACGAATGTGTTGAACCTGAGTCTATCAAAGAAAGCAAACTCAAGGACTGTAATGAGAAATTACCTGCGATGACATCTGTGTCATTCCCAGCCTCTCGCTGTGCATACACCCTAACCGCTCCTCCACCCTCGGGCTGAACTGCCACTACATGAGCTAAGTTCCTCTGACCATCATTCCTTGGCTGAAAATTACCTTGACCGCGCCCACGGCCTCTCTGATGCTCAAACCCCCTAGCTGGAGCCGGTCCGCCCCTAGCCGGTTGTGGACAGTTACGCCTCAAATGATCTCGAAAACCACAGTTCCAACATACCCCAAAGGTACCCATACACTCGCCCGGATGGCGTTTTCCGAATCTAGTGCACTCAGGAGTGTGAACAACAGCTCCATGGCCCTGATGGCCCCATCCATGGTTACCGCCCCTATGTCTCGAATCGGGCTGATACCTCATATCTCTGTGCCTCTTGGCATGATCTCTGTCCCAATCTGTGTGTCTCTTTCCGGAATCAGACCCGCTAGCACGAGTACTCGAGCCTAAGTTTTGCTCAATATCCTTGTCCCTAGAGACCAAAATATCAAACTCGGTGTAGTCAGAAGCAAGCATATAAGGCTTCACATCCCTAGTCAAACCATAACGAAAGCGCTTGCACCGTTCCCTCTCACTGGGAACCAACTCGGGAGCATACTGGCTCAACCTCACAAACTGAACCTCATACTCTGACACCGTCTTACTACCCTAAACCAAGGCCATAAATTCTCTCTTCTTTTCATCATGGTATCGGACTCCAAGATACTTTTTTCTAAAAGCTGTTCGGAAGAATTCCAAAGTGACATTCGCTTATGTCATACCCGAAGTAACGGTAGTCCACCAAGCATACGCATCTCCCTAAAGCAAGGAGACAACACAACCCAACTTACGAGCGTCTGAGCACTCCATCTGGCCTAAGATGCGTGTAGTACTCTCGAGCCAAGCCTCTGAACCCTCGGGAGTCAAACCACGGAACTCAACTCCACCCAAGCTACGAAGCCTCTCAAGGGGTAAACCTGTCCCCGCACCCTGAGGTGGTGCTGCAGCATGCATACCGGCTAAAGCTGTCTGAAAAGCCCCTGCTATAGTATGAATCAAATGAGTCATGTCCGCACATGTCGGACCCTGACCCGCCTGAGCTCCATTACCCCCAACATTTGCACCGGCCTTAGGTCCATTACCATCACCTCCAGCATTCGCACCGGCTTGAGGCACATTACTATCGCCACCCACCCCGTTACCATTGGGAGCAGGAGGAACAGGAGGTGGTGCTGCAGCATGCATACCGACCAAAACTGTCTGAAAAGCCCCAGCTATAGTATGAATCAAATTAGTCATGTCCGCACATGTCAGACCTTGACCCGCCTGAGCTCCATTACCCCCAACATTTGCACCGGCCTGAGGTCCATTACCATCACCTCCAGCATTCGCACCAGCCTGAGGCACATTACTATCGCCACCCACCCCGTTACCATCGGGACCAGGAGGAACAGGAGGCACATCCCCGGGTGCCTGGTCACCCGCTCTAAGCCATCCTCTCGGTCTTACCAAAAAGAAGATAAAATCTAAAACAACAAACACATCGCACACAAGAAAACATGAGGTTAGCAAGGGCAAGGATCCAAGTTCTCAAGCTCTTTAAACCAAAACCATTTTCCAATAATAACACCTAGCAATGAGAACACTCGACTAAACTTCAAGCAACAACAAGAATAATAAAACATGCTTTCACACACCGTGCAATGGCAAACAATCAAACAAACAAAATTACCTGACTTACCTTCCCGGAAGACCTCGTAACCGAGGCTCTGATACCACCAAATGTAACCCCCTCGACCCGGCCTAGCCAACAGACCGAACCGAACATGTTACATGGGGAAAACCAAAGCGAAACCCGTTAAGGCCTCACCCCAATTAGCAACCTTATCTTTTTCATTTTATTTATCTTGTCTGAATATCACTTTTAATCCTATCTGTGAAGGCAACAGCGGAAAAACAAAAACGGAATAGGAACCAATCAGAGGGCATACGCTAATTTAAACTTACCAAGTAGCTTATTTGTAGAACTAATGTTTTGATATAATAATTGAAAAATATTTTGGACTGATTTAAAAAGTATTTAAAACAATTTCCAAAAGTCCAAATAACTTGAAACTATGTTTAGGGATGTTTTAAAAGGGTTTTATATGTTTTCAAAGGCCAATTTTCACAAAACTGTCCTAGTGTTTCGAAACACCTTAGGGCGTTTCGAAACAGGTGCCTCCAGTAGCCAAAACGTTTCGAAACGTGTTTCGAAACGGGCTCTCTATGGACAACATTTTTGCCCAGCGTTTCGAAATGGGCTAGGCCGTTTCGATACACCCACGTGGCACTGACCACAACGGTCATAAACCCCAACGGCTATTTTCCCAACCAACTTTTAAATGCAGGCGTTTCGATACGGGACTATAGCGTTTCGATACGAGTTTCGAAACGGCCAGGAGGCGTTTCGAAACGGACATGAGGCGTTCCGAAACGGCCAGGAGGCGTTCCGAAACGGATGCCCTGACAGACTGCAACGGCTCTTTCTACATTGAGAGTGTTTCGAAACGGCTTCGAGCGTTTCGAAACGGGGAGCTGCAGAATGCATTTATGGTGGGAATTAAAGTCCTCAACGGCTCCAATTTGATCCCAACGGCTAGTAACGACTACAAACTCAATTGGGAGTATAAAAGGGACCTCCAAGCATCAAGAGAAGGCTAATGCTCATATTGTCAAACATCAAATGATCAAGAAATTGTCTTAGCACTTAAATTGTCAATTCTTGTATAGACAAACACTAGTGAGCCAAAATTGTCAAATTTGCTCAAGTGTTTTAGGATTGGGTGAGTGCAAAATTGTGCAAACAAACTCCTATTAGAGGATTACAAGTTTGGTTTGTTTATCTCTTGTAAAGAGGGTTTCAATCAAGGCTTTGGGTAGAAAGCTTGATTGGTTGTAAGGGTTTCCTCCTAAGCCTAGAAAAGGGGACGAATCAATTAGTGGATTGATTGTGAAATCCTTAGTGGGAAGCTAAGGTAGTGGATGTAGGTGCTTGTTAGAAGACCGAACCACTATAAATCATTGTGTCTTTATTCTTTCTAGCTTCCTAAACCCTTCCACCTAAAAATCCACCTTTCCACCACTTGGTGAGCATAATCGGTTGAACGAATCGAGCCCCACACAACTCAACAATTGGTATCAGAGCTTGGCTCAATCGAAGAGGATTCACATCCTATTGAGAAGATCCGGCAAGCTCGATCACTAGTTCATCAACCGGCTCAAATGGCACAATCAATCGACAAACCGCCTTTCTTTGACGGAGACCACTATGCCCATTGGAAGACAAAGATGAAATTCTTCTTGAAGTCAAGAGATTACAAGCTATGGGACATAGTTGAAGATGGTACGTTCGTGCCTCAAAGAAGTAAAGCGGAGTGGAGTGCCGATGATCGCAAGAAGATGGAGCTTAATTGCAAGGCCTTGCACATCTTGTTTTATGCTTTTGGCCCATCCATCTATGAGAATATGTCTTCTTGTGAGAGTGCCAAGGAGGTATGGGACAAGCTTGAAGTCACATACGAGGGAACCAATGAAGTCAAGGAGACCAAGATTGGGCTCCTAACCTTAGAGTATGAGAACTTCAAAATGGATCCGGAAGAGAACATCGAGAAGATGTTTGATAGGTTCTCCACCATCACCAACGGTCTTAAAGGTTATGGAGAAGCCATCCCGGAAGAGAAGCTTGTCCGAAAGCTCATCTACTCACTTCCCGAGTCTTGGGACTCAAAGAGGACCGCCATCATCGAAGCCAAAAATTTGAAGACTTTGAAGCTTGATGAACTTATGGGGTCTCTTCTCACTCATCAAATTATGAAGAAGAACAAGGAAGAGGAGAAGAAAAGGGAAGAAATTAGAGCTATGGGAGAGAAGAAAATCAAAGGGCTTGGCATCAATGCTAGTGCCATGGCTCTCAAATCCTCCACTTGCCATCATGTCTACTCAAGTGAAGAGGAGGATGAAGAAGAAGAGATAGTTCATCTCTTCAAGAAGTGTGCCCCGTTCATGAAGAAAGCCTTGAGAGAGCTTGAACGTGAACCTAAGAGAAAGGAGAGGGCAAGCACTTCAAGCCATAAGAAGAAAGCACATTTGGCTACTTGGAGTGATGAAGACTCCACCGACGATGAACAAGCCAACCTTTGCCTTATGGCCATCGAAGAAGATTCAAGGGTAACTTCTAATTCATCTACTTCATGTTCTTATTCCTTTGATGAATTACAAGATGCCTATGATGATTTGGTTTTAGATTTTAAAAGCCACATTTTGAAAAACAAAAAATTAGTTTCAAAGTTAACAATTCAAAATGATTTGCTTTCTAAAACCAAACTTGAACTTGAAGCAAAACTTGAAGAGTTTGAATTAAAATGTTTTGATTTACAAAAATTGCTTCAAAATGTTCAAGAAGAAAAAGATTTGATTTCCAAAGAGCTTGAAAAGAAAAACAATTTTGGAAAATCAAATTTTTATGTTAGACAATCTAGTGCCCCTAGATTTAAAAATGGTAAATGTTTTAGAAGTGTTTGGGTCCCAAAAGGACTAACCACTTCAATTAAAAAGGATGACATTGAAAAATGGATTCCAAAGGGGTCAAAAATTTGTGCTACTAACGTTCATGGATCCAAAGCAATTTGGATACCAAAAGTTACTTGATTGTCTTTTGCTAGGTGTGATGGAGATGTTCAACAAGTCAAACATTGAGGGGGAGCTCCATGCACACAAGGAAGAACACTTGAAGAAGGAAGGCTTCACATCCTACCTTTGGGTTCAAGTGTTGGTAAAAATCTAGTTGTTTTGCTTTTATTTGTTTTAATTTTTAGTTTATTCAACTAGATGATCATATATGTTGGACTAACATTTCAATGATGCTTTGAGTAAGGGGGAGCCATTTTAAAACCAAATTCTCATTTTTTTGTCAAATTTTTACCTCTATTGTTATTTTTGAACTTAATGTTGTAAATCTTTTTGATATAACAAAAAGGGGGGGGAAATGGTTTGAAAAATTGAATTTTCAAATGAATAAGGGGGAGCCTTATTTGAAATTAAAATTTTTAATCTCTTATTCACTCTTTTTAAAGTTAAAGGGGGAGAATCCCAAACAATTTTTCAAGTGGTTTTATTATATCAAAAAGGGGGAGATTGTAGAACTAATGTTTTGATATAATAATTGAAAAATATTTTGGACTGATTTAAAAAGTATTTAAAATAATTTCCAAAAGTCCAAATAACTTGAAACTATGTTTAGGGATGTTTTAAAAGGGTTTTATATGTTTTCAAAGGCCAATTTTCACAAAACTGCCCTAGTGTTTCGAAACACCTTAGGGCGTTTCGAAACAGGTGCCTCCAGTAGCCAAAACGTTTCGAAACGTGTTTCGAAACGGGCTCTCTATGGACAGCATTTTTGCCCAGCGTTTCGAAACGGGCTAGGCCGTTTCGATACACCCACGTGGCACTGACCACAACGGTCATAAACCCCAACGGCTATTTTCCCAACCAACTTTTAAATGCAGGCGTTTCGATACGGGACTATAGCGTTTCGATACGAGTTTCGAAACGGCCAGGAGGCATTCCGAAACGGACATGAGGCGTTCCGAAACGGCCAGGAGGCGTTCCGAAACGGATGCCCTGACAGACTGCAACAGCTCTTTCTACATTGAGAGTGTTTCGAAACGGCTTCGAGCGTTTCGAAACGGGGAGCTGCAGAATGCATTTATGGTGGGAATTAAAGTCCTCAACGGCTCCAATTTGATCCCAACGGCTAGTAACGGCTACAAACTCAATTGGGAGTATAAAAGGGACCTCCAAGCATCAAGAGAAGGCTAATGCTCATATTGTCAAACATCAAATGATCAAGAAATTGTCTTAGCACTTAAATTGTCAATTCTTGTATAGACAAACACTAGTGAGCCAAAATTGTCAAATTTGCTCAAGTGTTTTAGGATTGGGTGAGTGCAAAATTGTGCAAACAAACTCCTATTAGAGGATTACAAGTTTGCTTTGTTTATCTCTTGTAAAGAGGGTTTCAATCAAGGCTTTGGGTAGAAAGCTTGATTGGTTGTAAGGGTTTCCTCCTAAGCCTAGAAAAGGGGACGAATCAATTAGTGGATTGATTGTGAAATCCTTAGTGGGAAGCTAAGGTAGTGGATGTAGGTGCTTGTTAGAAGACCGAACCACTATAAATCATTGTGTCTTTATTCTTTATAGCTTCCTAAACCCTTCCACCTAAAAATCCACCTCTCCACCACTTGGTGAGCATAATCGGTTGAACGAATCGAGCCCCACACAACTCAACATTATTTGTCAAATTTCATGCTCACGAGGCAAAACCATCACAAAGGGGCACATATAAACTCAACTAGGAAGCATACAAGCATTAGGGACTAAAATGTAACGTTTGGAAACCCCCAAAGATGCATTTTAACCGTTTTAACTACATGCGTTTCGAAACAGGACTGCCCATTCCGAAACGCGGGCTTCATTAAAAAAGTAACACAAGGCCGTTCTAGAACGGTCCCACCTTGTTCCGGAACAGGAGTCTCCAGTGGCCAAACGTATTGGAACGGTCCTACATGGTTCCGAAACAGGAACCTCAAGTGGCAAATCGTACCGAAATGGCACAACCCCCATTCCGATACAGGTTCCCCTAGAGCTCGACTGTTCCGAAACCATATCAGGCGTTCCGAAACGCCTGGACACAGTTTGGCCCGAAAATGCATTTCGACATCTCTAAATGTTCCCAAACTTACCCCGAAACATCATAAGCCACATGGCAACTTATCATACAAACAATCTAGAGGCAAAACACCCTAAACACGACTCCAAACATGCATACACGCAACAAAATGGATCTCAACCCAAAACTCATAAGAACACTTAGCTTCAAAAACACTAACAAGTCAAAATGCAAAGTAATCTACCAAAAGCCATAACAAACCACAACATAACATGATATCAACATTTAAAACATGCTAGCAACTTAAACAAAGCCAAACATAGGATTTTGAACACCAACTCCCTAACATAAAAGTCTAGTATTCCCAATGTCTAAGCATTATTACAACCACAAAACCATACTTTGAGCTTAGCAATAACTCCAAGAACTCCTCCCTTACCCACTTGCCTCCCGGAACCTCTAACGATCTGCATTGTTGGAAAAAGAGAGTGTAAGCTTAAAAGCTTAGTGAGCGGAGCTCTAAAACACAACAACAATGTAGTTTAAAACTTATATCTTAGTTTTAAAAGCAAAACCATTAAGAAAGAGAGGTAATATCGCAAGCATAGACGTAACATGGTTTGCACATGCACAACCATCCCGGTGGGACTACACATCACCGTACACAACAACTATCATTTTTTCGATGGGACTACACATCACCGTACTCATCTACTAGTCACTAACGGTGGGACTACACATCACCGTATACAAGGACTAACCATCACGTGAGGCTTGACATCAACTACAACTACACAACAACATTAGAACGGGGAGTAAAGGCAATCCATATTTCACACAACAACAAAAACATTCGCACACACCAACACTTAACGAAACAAGGTAAATTAGGCAACTTACACTTGGGTTTAGGTTAGCCCTTAAGGCTCCACCCAAACCCCCAAGAAACCACTTTGAATCATTTTAAACTTCAAAACATTACCACTCACCGATAGAGCCCAAACGAAAGCTGAAACACCATTCTCAAGCCTCCGCAACACCCGATATTGCGCCCAAAGTACCCCAATCAATCTCATCTGCTTCAAGACAACCCAAAACAGAATATTAGGATACTAATATACTTGTAACCCAGCAACAACTCAGAAATCCACTCCTTGCAACCAAAACACATTGATTCAAACCCAAATTTCACCCAAAATTTCACCAATTCCGTTCTAGACAAACCCCAAACTAAATCCATCAATTTCAACCATCAAAACACATCCAATAACATCTAGAAACATCCCCCAACATCAAAAGAACCACCAGCCACGATTTCAACCCAAAATCAAGCCAAAAACCCTACATTTTTAACCCCAAAATCCCATTTTTATACCCATTTCGGGTTTATTGATTTAAAGCTTCATTTCAACATTTTATTAACACCAAAATGTGATTTTTAACCAGCCAAAAACTCAGATATCAAAGCTCACTCGAAAATCATCAAGAACTCACTATTTTCGAAATAATGGGTTTTAGGGTAAACTTAGAAATCATTGGGTAAATGGAAAACTAAGTTGAAATCTATCTTAATCTAGTAAAGGTCAATAAATTAAGACGTTTACCTTGAAGAAATCACCACAACTGGAGATTTGATGAAGAAATGCTTGCTCTTGAGAAAATTTTGAGTTTTTTTTCCTTTCAAAAAAAGATTATAGCTTTTCTTTTTGATTTTGAGAAGAGATAAGATAAAAACCCCTTTTGTTTTAAAATCCCAAATTCACCTTTTTTTCCTTAGTCAATAAAAGCTCTTTTTAGTGTTATTTAATAATGTTTTCTTTCGAATAAATTAACCCGAACCGGTTTAACTAAACCCGGTTATCTCTCGGGCCCCAAACCCCGGGCGTTACACTCCTACCCACACTGCATTACCTACTTTAATTACCCTTTGGCTAATGATCGAGAAATCATGGTTAATGGGACTGATGGGAGAGTTGGGTATTGGGTAATAGAATCAGAATGGAATGCATTCACTAAGCTAATAAGTCATGAAAAACGGTTTGCCTCTCTCTAAATCTCAGTCAAAGTTTAATGGCCGGCCCCGGCAGCCTACTTCAATTTCCCAACCAAACTAGAATTTCAGGGATGAACCGCAGGGTTAGAATGGTAATAATTTCCTAAAAATTTAAAATTTATATATGATTAAAAAATTTCAAAAAAATTCTATATATTTTTTATTAAAAATCTATTTTTGACCCCCTAAAATTTTATAAGCTCGCTCCATAACACAAAATTACGTGTCTGTCCCTATAAAAATTCCCCAAAGAATTTGTGAATTAGGCTTCCGTTGAAACGATAAGATTCGAGTCTCATCATATATGATTTTATTTAGAATTATTATGGTTTAGGTTAGTTCGATTTGTACTTTAAGTAATTGTGGTTGTTGTAATTCGTATGTATTTCCTTTATATTTGTATTGATTGTACATCTCCACTAAAAAAAATATCAAATGATTTTGATCGTGATTTAGTCCATATACTTTAATTTGCATAGTTTAATCCTTCTACTTTTAGGAAAATACTTTGATGCACAAGCTGTGTAAACTTTAGTTTACACAAGCCCTTTAATTTTAGGGTTTAGGGTTTAGGGTTTTATGTTAGGGTTTAGGGGTTTAGTATGTAGGGTATATAATTTAAGGTTTATGGTTAGAATTTAGAGTTTAGAGTTTAGGGCTTAGGGTTTAGAGTTTAGGTTGCTAGGGTTTGTGATTTAGATTTTAAATTTTATAAAAGGATTGTGTAAAAAAAATTTACACAGCTTGTGCATCAAAATAAAACCCTTACTTTTATATGTAATATAAAACGAAAAAGAATATTAAATTATGGTTCTAATCCCTTTATTATGCTCAAACTTAATATTTTGTCCTTAATTTTGAATTAATTTGGTTCTACTTATAGTGTCATTAGTTAACATAAATAACTAATATCATTAACTATTTCTACTAAAATATGGACGTGAAGTTTTACATAGAATTATAAAATAATGATTAAATCTCAAATTCAAGAACATGTCGAATTCAGAATTTAACCAGAGAAAATTGTCGAAAATAATATTGAAGTACAACGAGAGGGATGGTTGCTCGTGGTGACCGTATATGGGTGCTCTAATCTGAGGGAAGTGAGCTCAAGAGAGATTTGTCGAGAAAGAAAAAATGTAAATCTCCTTTTGTGGGGAAAAGAGAGAAGGAAGGGGTATAAAAAACGGTAAGATTTAAATTTTGTTTAAGAAGTTAAAATGTTAGACTTTTTGATAACATTTTAGGTTGATTTTTATATAATTTTTGACCAGTTTCGAAGCTTAAAAAACTAATTTCGAAACTTAATTTTTTAATAATATTTTAGGTTCTTGGACAAAGTTTCAAAACTTGTAATTTTTTAACCGCACCTTAGACTCACATAAGGAGGAAGTTACTCTTTTACCTCTATATAATTATAGAATAACTGTTAATAGTGATTGATGAGAGTTTGGATAGATTATTTTGAATTAAGGAGGGGAATAACAAGTTGTAAGTTGGATGATATGTGCAAAGGTAGGGTAGATATCAAACGTTCCCAAGTCTCATGATCCAAGTTGTTGCTCGATATCAGGTTAACAGAAATGCCACGACATTTGCATTATTTTATTAATTTTTCGATTTGGAGATGGACATTGACACATTCCCCCGTATAATTGAAACAAATAAACTATGAACTACGAGTGGAGGAGAAGACGGGAGATATTATTTTATATTATTAAACGTACGACCACTCTTTGAACGCCCCTCCGTCGAGGATGTTATGCCATAGAACTTGTGGCTTCCTGGCCGTCGACCCAGTTCAACTTCATATATATTATTGGGGCCTGGGGGCAATGGGAAGATTGTGACAAGCAATATAATTATTATTTTTGTTTAATTATTGGTATTTGACTTATTGACCGCTTAATTCGAATTGAATTTTACAGAAACTTAATATGAATGTCACTTTTTTAACTTTTTTTTTCTTCTATTCAAATTTAAACCTGACTTATTAGTATTCAACTCGATCGAATGTTGAGCTTTAATTTGTTGTTGGTAAGCGATATAATTATTGGCATTTGGTGGTGGGGGTAAACCCCACATAAAGACGATCAGTTCTAGGAATCAGGTCTATCCTACATCACGTCGGCGTCCGAGTTTGGTGTACCCTTTCCTTTTAAATTTCTTCTTATCCTCTTTCCCTTCCCTTTCTTTATGGATTTGCTCTCTGCCTAATTTTAAGAAAAAAACAACAATTTTTCTTACTAATTTGGTTTAAATGTGGCCTTAAATGGTTTCGATGGGATGCTAGTGTTACTAGCCACAAAAAGTTTGGATTAGTATGCGAATTTTGAGTACAATGATGAGTAGATTTTACGTGTAGATTGTGACGCTTGTCTTTAGAATAATCATTTTATCTGTACTTGATGGGTTTCGATATAACTCAATTTTGTAAAGTCTTTTTTTTGTTGTTAAATTTTTTGATTAGGTCAGGTTTTTTAGGATGAAGCCAGATTCAAGCTTAAAAATATCTAACCTGACATGCAATGATAGTATAATTTTATTTTGAATTTATGGATAATTGTTTTAATACCTTTCTCTTTATATATTTTTCAATTATCTCCATAGTTTGTCTAATAACAATAGAATTATTATTGTAATGCACATTTTCTATATATATTTTTTTTCAATTATCTTCCTATTTTTATAATAAAAATAAAATACTTATTGGAATGCCCCATATATATATTTCAATTAACTCTTTGTTTTACCGAACAAAATGGAAAAAAAAATATTTATTCATGTCGGGTTTGAGTTTTTAATCTAAAATTTAGGTCGAATTCTGTCAGGTGGAGCATCATTAAATTTCGGTTCATGTTGGGTTCGGATGAATGCTCTGAATTTTTGAATCGGCCAAAAATCTGATCCGACATATGATCATCTCTACTTACTATATATGTTTATAAAACAATGTATTATAGGTTTAAATAAAAACAATGTATTATAGGTTTAAATAAATACTAATATATACAACAAGGGTCGATTGCAAATGTGTAATGACAAGGTACATTGTTTTTTCAAGGAGAAAACGTGGGTGTGAACCTCGAAAATGACATTGCTAGGAGAGAGAAAGAGTCATGAATCTCGAATATAGACCACAAAGTGGACATATACTTTACCTAAAAATAAAGACTAATATATTATAAGAATGGGTCAATTGACCCCACTAATTTGTTGGGGTGTGGGAATTTCAAAGAGCTAAATGAATTTTCAATGAGTTAATATAAAACTTTTTATAAGATATAATAGAACTGACCCCACTTGATTTGTTGGGGTATGAGGT
Organism: Hibiscus trionum; assembly: GCA_030270665.1. Lineage (NCBI taxonomy): Eukaryota > Viridiplantae > Streptophyta > Magnoliopsida > Malvales > Malvaceae > Hibiscus > Hibiscus trionum. Next base: position 14,989,871 of record BSYR01000017.1, on the reverse strand, counting down.
CAACAATACTTATTGTGGTGGTATGTGAATCCACGTACCTCACACTCTACTCTGACCCCACTATATAATAATCCTAGCTCCACCACTGTTCTAACGTAATGACGTGCTAGGTTTTTTTATTAATTAGTGTTATAATAATATTCTCAAAGTAAATGTCGGAATTGGAACTTATACAAGGGGTGAAGCGGATGAACATTCTTGACCACTAAGCTAATTAGTGGATCTCTGAGACGCTAAGATCTTTAAGCAATGTCAGAGTTTAAATTTCAACTTTATAAATAGAGAAAACTGGATTTAAAGAATGGTCTTCATAATATGCATATACAAAATTCGATCTAGAATAGTCTAATACCGATGGTTAAGGAGAAAACAATGAAAATTAGTGTCCAAAAATGATGAGAGGGGTGGAGGAGAGTAGGGACGATTGGGGGGTTGCACCTAAAAATGTGTAAGTTTGCAGAACCGAGTGGTTACGTCCTGGCAGTTGTGTATTTCGATCTGTCCCTTGATTTGTGTAAATGCCAAAATACAATTTTCGTCCCTCTACTTATCATTTTCTTTCTTTGGTTTAAAATCAAGGATAGGAAACTTTGTTTGAAGTGGAAACATTTCAATCTCGATTTCAATCAATCTACCATCTCCATCGTTTAATAATCTAATTTTTTAAGGAAAAATATATTCTATTAACTACCTAATGGAAATCGGACGGCCATGTACATTGTTATGGTCCGGATGAACAGAAATATTATGACACTAAAAAAATTAAATCTTAAGTCATAACTTTGAATCCTAAACTCTAAAAATTAAACCCTAAGCTCTACACTCTACATTTCTAACTTTTACTCTAACTCTAATTTTAATCATAAACCGTATATATATATATATATATATATATATATATATATATATATATATATATATAATAACTCTAAAAAGAAACATAAAATTTCTGTTCGTTATGGATATTGGAAAATAATATGAAGAAAGATCATACGATACTAAACAAGAAAGACCAAATCTTGCTAAAGCGCGTGCAACCTTATTGCCAGATCTATGTACCTAACGAAAGAGAAGGGATTCAAAACTAGATCAAATATTTAGTGAATATTACACAATTGTAGAAAAATATATAATAATTCAAAAAAATTAAAAAATAAGCAAAAAGTTGAAATATGTTCTAGAAGATAAAAAGAAATCAATAAATGTAATATATCATTTCTTGGGACGAAGTTGGGACTGTAAAATCTGCCCCGTCTTATTATTTTTATATGCATCTTTCTATCGTTTGATTCGAAGTGTCACATAGTACATTCTAATAGTGTCACATGCCAGTCAACTTTTAAACCTTATTACAATAAATTATAAAAAGGACTGAACTAACTAAAAAGTAAACTTTAAGGACTGATCTAATAAAAAATTAAAGGGACTAAAGTGAAAGAAAATGAAATAATTTAAGTACTAAAATATGCATTATTTTCTTTAGGATTTCGACCGTAAACAATACATTATTTACTCTTTAAATTGAATTTAATGGTGGTTAAATTAATCTGATGATAAACGCGTATAGTTGTTTAGTTTTTTTTTTCTCGGCAAAATATGATTTTTATTAATTGAATTATATACGCTAAACCTAATTAGGAGCCTCATTAAAAATCTCCCTAAACATAAATGAAAGAAAAGAGTACTCACAACCAGAGAATACAAAAAACAAATTTCACCATAACCAGAGGACAGCACTACAAAAATTCCCCTCCACACATAATCCCTATCTCCCTTACAATCGAAACAGTTTAAACAATGTAAACTAATAGAGATTACCACCATGCTTTAAACATTTATGATCTGGTTGATACTGTCTTCGCAAGAACTCCGGTCATATCATTAATAGTTGCTGACGAGTGTTGAAACTTAAGTAAAATCATGGTGATAAAATATATCACCATAAATTTGAGAATACAATGATACGCTAAAACATAAAAACAAATCATGTCATAAACCCAGAATTTAAGGGGAAAAAAAACTCATCACGTCATACATACAATAATCATCCTCACCAACGCAACCCACACCTAAGTAAAATCAGATTAACAACGAATGACAAACCGAAATATATCACCATCCTTGCAAGTAACTCTGGAAAAAGATCATCCTAAGACCAAATAACCTTTCCGTAACTAACCAAATTAAAACGAATCACCAACTCTAATAACAGGTGCAGAGCTATGATCAAATATTAGCAGGGTTAAAATATTAAATTTAAAAAATACAAGGGTTTGTTTCGTATTTAAACTCAAAATTCATGAGGTGAGGCTTAATTTGTCTAATATTTAAATTTATAAAGACTTAAATTATTGTTGGACTAAAAAAAATTGAGGATACATGCTCATTCTTCTTTAGTTCAACCTAGAGGTGTAAATGAACAGAGTGTTCGACGAATTGTTAGTGAACCATTCTTATATTGAGCTAAATAAACGAGTATGAACAAATTTTATGTCTTTTTAATAAACGAATGAACACGAAAAAGGTATATTTCTTTCATTTATGTTCATGAACAAGCTCGTTTATAAGCTCATTTACTTGGTTTCCCTTTTATTTTATTTTTTTACATTTTAAATATTGATGAATGTATAGACTAAATTGAACCCGTGGTAAACTTTTGAGTTCAAACTATAAAGCCTAATAGGCTTAAAGACTAGTGGTGTAGTTCCACCATTTTGGCGAACATATAAATGAGCATGTTAGCGGTCATATACATGAACATGACGAACATTACATGGATATGTTCACGAACGTTAAACGAACATGTTCGTGAACATTAAACAAACGAACACGAACACCATCAAAAATAAATAAACGAACACAAACATAATATTAAAAATTTAAACGAACAGAACACGCACACCTTCAAATATTAATAAACGAACACGAACAAAACCTTATTCGTTCAAACTCGATTCATTTACACCTCTAGTTCAACCCCTAATTGATTATATATTTAAAAAACTTTTATATTTTTTAATTTAAATAATCATTTTTTACAGGAGCTCGATTATTATTAAATCAAAAGTATACCGGGGCCGGGCCCTTGGGCTCAAGGGAGCTCCACCCCTGCCCAAGAAGATATGAGAAAACAAAATCCTTGGACCCTAAGTCGGATCTAATCATTACATTAATCGACATTATAAGCTCTCAGTAAGACATCACAAACGTCCACTCACCACACATCCCATATTGACACAACAAAACCACCAACACCATGCTGCACCCGCACACTAAAAAGCCCAAGGATACTCCTTCGACCCTAAGTTTCATGGAAGCTAAAAATATACCTACAATGAAACAATATTTTTGCCTTAATATCGTTCCAAGAGTACTTGAAAATTTGTGTCTTGTTTCGGGTTATAGAATTAGCATTAAAAAGATAATAGCTACTTCTCTAAGAATGTCTCGGCATAGCTACATCAACATATAAGTCATATCTTCGGTTTCCTGAAGTTGATATTCGGTAGGGGTGTTCAAACAGTTAATTCGGTCACCGATCGAACCGAATTCTAAAGTCGAATTAATCTAACTTTTTTTAATTGTTAACCGAACTGAACTTTTTTACCAAAATATTAACCGAACCCAATAAATTTCAGTTAATTTGGTCGATTTTTTTAACTAACCGAAATTTTTCAAAAAAAATAATTTCAAATTATCTAGAAAGCAAACAAATTCTTCAACACTTAGCCTAAAACATTAAAGTATAGTTTAAAGAGATAAAAATCCTTTAGAGTTTAGATTAAACATCACATTAAAACAATTACCAAAAAGAAATACAAGATATAAAAATTCTCAATTTTCTTCGTCTTCATGCATTGAATCCCCCAAAAGATCTTCTATCCCTTCAAAAATATGTTGTTTTAGAAATAATATAATTAAATACATTTTAAAATTTCATATATAATATAAAATAAAGAGCAAATTGAAAGTGCACTAAAAAAAGTTTGAATAGCCTTCAACCCACACTCACAAATCAAATGTTTAACCCTTTCATCCAAGTATAACCGGTAAACATCCTTAACCATAGTAATTCTTGAAGGAATACGAAACCTAAGGCATATCATAGACATGCATTTCTTTAAACCTTTATTCTCTACATATCTGAAAGGCAATTCATCACTCACAATCATTTGAGCTAACACTTTTCTAATTACTTCTTGATCAAAATTTTAAGTTGTAAGATTACGCCCTTCCTTTCATGACCCTTACTAGGTAAAACTAGTTGACCTTAATTTGTACCAACAATATTACTAGGATTTTTCTTACATTGTTTCATGTGATATATCAATGATCTAGTTCCCATTTTTCCATCACAACATAATATCTTATCACAATAGTTGCATTTAATCTTTCACCATCGTTATTAACAAATTTAGTGAAATGAGTCCACACTTGTGACCTTAGAGGGATGGCTTTTCGTTCAGTTGCAGTTCATTTTGTTTACTTAATTTGACTTGAAGCTTTATGTAGAACTAAGGTTTTGATATAATATTTGAAAAATGTTTTGGACTAAATTGAAAAGAATTTAAAATGTGTTTTTAGTCAAAAACAACTTGAAAATATGTTTAAGGGTTTTAAAGGCTTTGGAATGGATTTAAAGTGGTCAAAACCAGCATTTTTATGTACCCGTACCGATACGGTATTGAACCGTACCGATACGCCTATAGATTTTCAAACTGCCACAATTCCAGTAGCCAAAACCCGTACCGATACGCTTAGCCGTATCGATACGGTGTGCTTCAAAAAAGCCCAACGGCTAGTCGCGTACCGATACGGTTGTATCACGTACCGATACGCCTAACTACCCCAACGGTCTTTTCCCAACGGTCATTTGAATTTGCAGGACCGTACCGATACGCTAGGTAAGCGTATCGATACGCATCAGCTGAAGAAGCCCAACGGCTCTTTCCTCATTGAGACCTTATCGATACGGTTAGACGAGTATCGATACGCCAAGCTGCAGAACTGCATTTATGGTGGGAAATAAAGGCTCCAACGGCCCCAATTCAATCCCAACGGCTAGTAACGACTACAAACTCTATTGGGAGTATAAAAGGGACCTCCAAGCATCTTGTAATGGTTAATGCTTCAATTGTTACAACATTATGATGTCAAAATTTGTCTAGAGCTTAAATTGTTTATTTCTTGCTTAGACAACACTTGTGAGCTTACATTGTTAAATTTGCTCAAGTGTTTAGGTTTTGGGTGAGTGCTTAGAATTGCAAACAAACACCTATTAGAGGGATTTCTAGTTTGCTAAGTCTTTCTTTGTAAAGAGAGTGTTCCTTCAAGCTTTGTGTAGAAAGCTTTGAGGGTTGTAATGGTTTCCTCCTAATCCGAGAAAAGGGGACGGAATTCTTAGTGAATTTGTTGGAAATCCTTAGTGGGGAGCTAAGGTAGTGGATGTAGACCTTGGTTAGAAGGTTGAACCACTATAAATCCTTGTGTCAATTTGCCAAATTTTCACCTCCCACTAAAACACCCAATTATCCAACTTCTCCACACTTGGCGAGCAAGAACGGTTGATCGAATCGAGCCCCCTAAATCTCAACACTTTACCAGTAGAATTTTCAGAATTTTTCAAAATGGGTGAAACACTGCCCGCAACAGATGCTATATTAATCATCTACAACAAATTGTAAAACATATATTAAATTACATTTTTGATTTAAGACGCAAAGTATACTTACACTAGTTAAATGCATAACATAATTATACCAATCAAATGCAAGGCATACTTACATCAGTCAAATGCAAAGCATACTAACATCAGTCAAATAAAAAAATTAAAGCATACTTACACTAGTCAAATGCAAGGCATACATACTATAGCACCTAGATCCCACCGGATCTGAGACGTTACATTCGGATTACCTCTATACCCGACTCATAAAATTTCGTTCAAATTAAAAGCCCGTGTTTAGCCATAAACAATATTTAAAAACAAGTCATTTAAATAGAAGTCTCATAATAGTTTCGAAACCAAAATATAAATTGACCTCCGTACAAGTTAACATCGTATGTCACAATAAGGTAGTAATATAGTTACAGACCAATAACAGTAAGGTCCTATGGATACATGACCCTACAACTAAAATCAAGATACTATACTCGACGTTGATTTGGTGCTGGGAAATTCTCGTGATGTACTCCCTCGAAGAGAGTGACTTGTTAACCTACACACGGAAAAATAACACATCCACACGCTGAACTAACAAAGCTCAGTGGTACATGTCCACCCTACGATAATTCATGATATTCATAAAAGTAAGCATGCAAGAATTAAGCATAGATCATATGACATGAAAGTGAAGGAATTGGCAAGTGTCAACACAGTAGTAGTCAAACCTGGAACCACCTCAACTCGAGTCCTTTTATTTGCTACATATCCGGAAACACATAGCCATCGGGTAGTAACAGGGGTCATCCACTCAGAAACACATAGCCATCGAGTAGATGGCAACACATGCTTTGAAATAGATAGCCATCAAGTAAGGTTCATCGTATACTTGGAAACACATAGCTATCAAGTAGCAGAAATCTCGTTTTCAAAAATACATAGCCATCGAATAATGAATATCTAGCATTCGGAAACACATAGCCATCGAGTAGAGGGCAACACATACTCTAAAATAGATAGCCATCAAGTAAGGTTCATCGTATACTTGGAAACACATAGCCATCAAGTAGCGGAAATATCGCTTTCAGAAATACATAGCCATCGAATAATGAATATCTAGCACTCGGAAACACATAGCCATCAATGGTTACTTTTGGGTATTCGGATCCCTTCAACCAAGTGCCCATATGGCAAACAACAACATCACATAACCATACCATCATATGGTTGCTATCAATATACAAGTCATAGAAATTTTTTACCAAGTTCTTAAGTTTTATGCTCGAGTAGAAGGAGATTTCTCAATTTTAACACTCATTTTTGGCCATTAGAGGTCTATTGGATCAAACGATATAATTTTTCAGCCTTTCGGGCGAAAATCGACATTTTTGGGCAAATTGCCCAATGGGTATCGATACTCAACAATGCGTACCGATACGACACTCTGGTACTGATACCCAACCTATGCATACTGGTACTTAGCTTTAAGGATAAGGGGTTGACCATTGACCTCGTATCAGTACACGTGCAATGTGTACCGATACACCCCCTATATCGATACACTTTCAAGCGTACCGTTACAATTTTTAGCTACTGGAATTCCAATAGAAAAGGGGTTACCAATACAGCTCAAGCCTGTACCAATACTCACTTTAAAATTTGCATGTGTTTATTCCCCATAACACATGGTATCAGTATGGCCTGCTGTGTACCGATACCGAAGCCCAAAAATGGCTTCCAAGGCTCGGGAAATTGCTTCTCAAGCCCCCAAATCGAAACCCTAACCCCTCAACTTGAACCTACATCTTATGAAAGATTATTAGAATTGTTTACTACCATTTTAGGGTGTTTTTAGCTCAAAATTTGCGTTACACCATTAGTATCCATAACCAAGCTTTTTAACACTCAAAAGCTCAAACAATGCATAACAACTACATTTATGAAGAGCATGAAACATATTAGAGTAAGAGAAGTACAAACCTTGCTCAAAATCTCATGACCACTTGCCAACAAGCTTACCCTCACTTTTTATCCTTCTCCTTGGTGTGAGATGGCTCCCCAACTTCTTTAACTAATCAACAAATGTAAAAACGGATTTGTTACACTCTCAAAAGATTATATATAATTTTTAAACGAACTTAAAACATGAAATCCGTCCTAAAACATCCACTCCTCAAAACCCCTCTAAAACCTGTTTTCTCTAGCCACCACCATTTCCATAAATTTTTACCTCAAAACATTGATCGCGATGAGGAGAATAACATACTCAAAACTCAAATCTCAGATGACATGATTGATAGATAAAGTTTGGGCCTTTACCATGAATCTTTCTTGATATTCTTACAAGAGAAAGAGAGAGCTTGTAGAGAAAATAAAGAGTAAATGAAAATGATGTAAATGGACAACTTTTGGTCTTTAGGTGACAGGGAAATGTGCTACCACCAAAAGGGAAAATCACTCTTTCTCGAAACTAATTTTAACCGGCGTGAAAATAGCTCGACGGTTAATCTTTAAAAATTAAAATTTTATCTTTTAATCCATTTAATCTTGAAAAAAATATGTTTTCATGTTAAATTTGGTTTTATTCTTAATTAATCTTAAAAATGGGATTTTCCCTTTTAAATCTAAATTCTTAAATTAATCCACCTTAAAAATTGAATTTGCCCTTTTATTTACTTTTAAAATATTTAGAGTCGCCAACGATCACTTTAGTAGACCGGAAACCATGAAAACAACTAGACATTTATTTTTTTAAAATTTGAGTTCGGGAGTCAGTTACGTGTGGGGAATGATTAGCATCCTCACAAACACTCGTTATCAGTACCTTTTAATTTTACGTGGCATATTGGCATTTAAAGAATAATAATTTGAATTTAATTTGTTCTTTAATTATTAGCTGGATTCGTATTTTAAATGGGAATATTTTTTTATAAAGGAATATATTTGTTGTGTTAATTATAAGATTGGAAGAACCTTTATACGCTCGGGTACCTCTATTTATATTCCAAAAAATATATTCTAATGTAAAAGGTTTTTGATGCATGAACCATTTATTGTCTTGTTTATTTTAAATATTATCTAAGATAAGGCTCTAATCATTTTAATTATTTAAGACTATGAATATTATTAAGTTTAAAGGCCTTTATGAGATAACACCAAATTTCTGGGGTACCATCCATATTAAAACCCCTAAATTTTATATAATATTCACAAATTAAATGATTAATCTAATTATTTTAAGAGCTAATCCTAATTGAGGCTTTAATTAATTAACTAAATGAATTGTCATATTCTTGGTTCTAACAAATATGATTTGTTCTATTTTAAAAGTTTAGGTTGAATAACACCCAATTACTTTAGGGTGCCATTCAAATTAAAACTTCTAAGTTTCCCAAATAATACTTGTTAATTTACTATAATATCCTATTTAAATTATTAAATCCTAATTAAAGAACCTAAATACTAAATTAAGCAATATTTAAAATCATGCATCAATCATATAATTTAAAACAAATAAATTAAGGATTAAATTAAGAGAAATTAAAACTAAATTTGATTTTTATTACAAATGAGGACCAAATTAAAATGATTACAAAAGCATAAGGATCACATGCCTAATTAGCCCAAATACCAAATAGCGCGAGTTAGACCCGAGCCGTTTGAAAAATGCGCGGAGCCCCTCCCTTGACCCGGTGCCAAAACGGCACCGTTTAACTCAGACTATATAAGGTTCAAACTGAGCCTGACTCAGTCATTTGGCCGAGTTGCTCTCTCTCTCCTCTCAAATATGCTCTCCAATCTCTCTAGGAAACACCCCAAATTCTTAGAACATTCCCTCAAAATTGATTGAAAACACCAAGTTTTGCTTGGTGTTCATCCTTGTTCTTCAAGAACATGATGAACACCAGGAACGTCGGCATTACTTCGCCGCTCAATCCTTAATAATCCAACTCCGACCACTCTAGCATGTTCGTCGGGTACCACAAATGACCTCCAATCACTGCTCCGCCTTCGCTGGCCACCACGGTTCAAAACCTAAACCCTAAAAAATTCCATTTGCACCCTAAATCCTTAGATCTACCCCGATTCGAGAGAACTGCCCATTTTCTTCCCCAAATCCTAACCAAATCTAAACCGGTTTCGAAAGAATCCTCCATTAAGTTCACATGATATGAATCTAAGATTCCCAAAACTAAAATCCTTCACCTCCGATCGCCGTATATGTGATTCGAAAAGGTAAAAGGGATTCGAAAAAACCTTTTAATCCTATTTTATTCGCGTTTTTTAAAACTAACATGCTTATTTATCTATTTGCAGATTTGAAGTGAGATTCTAATAAAGGGATTACCAGTATTCATTTGATTTTCCAACGACTTTTCCCTTTTTCGGCAATGACTCTGGTATCCGTTCACATTTCTGAAAATGGCGGTTCGACTTTTGTGGCGATTCAGTTCTCGAAGTGGAAAAACTCTCTCTCCTCTTTTATTATTTATGGTAATTAATATCTGACAATTTTCTCTCTCTTACAGGTATTTATAGTAAGTGGAACGTGATGTCATGGATGACGTCACGATGTCGCAACTGCCTTTTTTTAGGGAAATGAGGCTTTTACATTTTGGCAGGAAAACTTTTAAAAAATCAACGGAGTCGCCATCAATCTTTTTTTGAAAAAAGTGTGATTGTACCACTTTTAAAAAATAGGGTTATTTTAATAAAACGTTATGTTTTAATAAAACAATGGTTTTGGTCTGCGAAAAATCAGAAAACAGGTTCAGGGGTCGGTTACGTCTGGGGAAGGGTTAGCACCCCCAAGATGTCCAAAATTGGTACCTAATTGGTTTTAAAATCGTTTTCAAAACTGAATTGCAAGTTCACAAAGGTTCAACTTTACTTGTCTGTTTAATGAATATTAGTCTATTTTAATAGCCTAATCGTCCGGGTGATGAACTTTAATAACCACCAACATTTCTGGCGCTAATCCGTCATTCCTGTTTTATAAAACACCGCATTAAATTATTTTCACTTTTTCAAACAATATGGAGATTTAGTGTGTTGAGCATTTTATTCATTTCTAAGTTCAATCATTTAAAAACCCTAAAAAACGTATAAGTCTTTTATTCATAATTTAAAGTTTAAGTATTCTTAAGTGTATTTTATTATTTTTTTGTGAAGAACATTTTTCAACAAAACATGTCTCTATCTAAGCTTTAGTCCCTAATCCTAAGTTTTCACCTATTTCTAAAACAAGCAAGAAACTTTTATTCTTTTGAGTTTTTTTCCCTTTTCATTATTTCTTTAGAAAACCTTTAGTACCTTTTTACCCTTTTTTATTTTTTAGGCCAAGACTCTTTTATATTTTTTTTATCCTTTTCTCATTTTTATATTTTTTTACCTTTTATTTCAAAAAAAATTCTTATTCTAAAACTTCCTCTTTTCCATTTTTTCATTTTTTAAAATTTTTCATTTTTTTTAAAAAAATGACCATTTTAAAATAAACTTTTATTTTAAATGATTTTCTTTTAAGCTTTTTCAAAACTTTATTTTCTCCAAAATCCTAAAACTTTTACCTTAAAACCTTTTATTTTTTGTTTTTTTTAAACAAAAGTTCATGACTTATTTATTTTAAAAAAACATCTTATTTATTTTTATTTTTAAAATCAATCAACCTATTTATTATTAAATCTAAATTTCAAAAAAGCTTTTTTTATATTTTTAAATCAAAATTAAGCCCCTTTATTATTTCCACCCATGCATTATTGTTTTTTCCAAATTAAATCCCTAACTTTAAGTTTTTTCAATTAAACCACATTTATTCATTTTATTCTTGCATTTTAATTTAAACACCTTAAATATTTTTTCTACATTTCTAAAGATCAAAACAACTTTAACAATATTTTTTAAGCATGCAAATATTTTTAAAGATCAAACCAAATTTAAAACAAAGAATTAAAACGAAAACATTACCGAAATGGTGAAACAATTTTCTGACTTCGAGAACGCAACCTAAAATCCACAAAAAAAAAACAAAAACACAAAAAAAAAATTCAACCAAGAACAAGCAATAAAAAATCCAAATAAAAAAGTAAAAGAAAAGTTAGAAATTTAACCGAAACGATGAACGAAGAACTTGACTCCAGTCTTCTCGAAATCCTCCTAATTGCCTCCGAAAAATTGCTTCCAAACTCGAACTTTCACTCAAAATTTCCAGCAACCCTTGAAGAATTTTTAGAGATTTTTTTTTCCGGATTTTCCAAGCCTAATTGCTTTTTTTTTCAAGTGTGTTTTTTATTGAAATTGTGTGTTTAACAAGTGGGTTTAGGGGGGGGGTTTATAGTTGATTTTGAGCTTCAAATTCAAGCCAAATCGGGATTTAATCCCCAAATTGGAGCCTAAATCCGACACATGGCTTGATCCCGAAAAACCCCCTCAAGAATATCCCGATTTGGTTCAAATTCGGGATCGAATTTCCCCTTGATTCGAGCCTAAAGTTTGACTTCTTTTACTATGTTTTTTGCAGATTCCGTCGAGCACAGGCGGCGGCGGCGAGCGAGGTTGGTGGCATTGGGTCGGCGGCAGCGAGTCAGACCGGCCGGTACCAACGGCGTCGGCAGCCGTGGCCGATAGATACCGGCCAACCACCATGGAGCCTCGTCGTGAGGGTTTGCTGGGGAACCAGCTCGCACGCTGGTTCCCATTTTTCCTTTTTTTTCCTTTATTTTCTTTTCTTTTTTTGCTGTTTTTCATCTCATTTATTATTATTTTTTTTTCACTTCATTTTATTTCCTTTTTTTTCCAATATTTATTTTACACCATAAATATTAGAATTATTTTTCTCTTTTTTTCCCTTTTTTTTCTTTTAAAAGATGGGCTAGAATTTAAAATGGGCTTTATTCTTTTTTCCTTTTTAAAAATGGGCTTCAAAAATGGGCTTTTAAAGATGGGTCTTTGTTATTTTTATTTTTTTAAAAAAGTGGGCCTTTTATTATATAAAGGAAAAAGGGATTTTTTTCTTCTTTTTTATATTTATATTTTTGCTTTTATTTTATTTTTTGGATTATTTAAAATTAAGGTGAAAATTTAGTGACAACAACTGCCCCTCTTTGCTTATCTCTGTGCAACAGAGATAAAGCAAAGATAAAAAAGACACTAATTTTCACCGATTTACCTATTGGCTCCATTCTCCAAATGCCCAAACGGATAGGCGTGCTCTATTCTCCTAACGCTCAAATAGCTGAGCTGAGTTCCATTCTCCAAATGCCCGAACGGATAGGCTGGTTCTATTCTCCTTATGCTCGAATAGTTGAGCTGGGTTCCATTCTCCAAATGCCCGAACGGATAGGCTAGTTCTATTCTCCTTATGCTCGAATAGTTGAGCTGGGTTCTATTCTCCCAAAATGCCTAATTAGGCAAAGTCTTCTGAAAACTTTCATCCTCCTTATGCTTGGATGAATAAGCAAACTCTCATTTGAACAAGTCTTCCATGTACCTGAAAAAAAAACAAAATGTAAGATGCAATACAATTATGATGTGCATGCTCTAGGGATGTCTAGAATATGAATGTATGACAAGTTTTTCCTTTTAAAACTCCTTTTGCTTAGACCATTTTCTTAATTTTAATGAAATTCTGGTTATTGTGGCCAACCCGATTAACATGAACTCTCTCCCAAACTTGTGCAGGTAAGACGATTTGCTTCATTTTTCTTTCGACTCTTCTTGACTTTTTGGCTTCGAATTCATCATTCCCTGGGATAAGGCCCTCTCATTTGCCTTGAAATTCACCCGTGAGTTATGAACAACTCTGGCTTTTGCTTCATTTTCTGATCTTTTGCTAATCGGTTCTATCTTTACACCCCACTCTCACTTTATTGGAAACATTTAATCCTCATCTGTCTCCCTAGTCAACATTTTCGTATACAAGGATGAACCTCCTAAGTCACGTTTCGACATTGTAAGGCTGCTTTTATCATCATGTAAGGAAGGCTGGTGTTTAGGAAACACTATTTAAGCGCCCATACATTCATATGACTTTTCTTCCTTTTAAAGAATTTTGCAAAAAGGCTTTACTTCTACTTCAAACGTTTGAACGCCATATGCCCCAAATAATAATTAGGGAAAACTACCCAAATCATCACTCAACTTTGGTCATTAGACCTATTTTAGTCACTCAACTTTAAAAACGCTCATTTTCATCACTCAACTTTTCAACATTGTGATGTTTTCATCATTCCACCGTTAACTCAGTTAACAGCATAATGACATGGCTTATTTTAATAATTTTTTATGCCATGTTCATTTGGGGAGCCTACTGGCATGCTTTTTTCATGGTTTCCAAACGTTAATTGGTACACCTTTTTGTTCATCCTTTTTTACCTTCTCACCCACTTCAACCTCTTCCATGGATTTCTCTGCTATCATCGCCATTAAACCTTCTTGTTCATCCTTTTTTACTATCTTTCAAACCCAGAATTCAAGCTCAAAATTACACCTTTTAAACTTCCATGGAATACCCAGATTCCATCCAAACACTTTCTTCAAGTCCCTCAAATGCATTCAATCTCATACGTCCGCTTCTCTTCCTTCGTTTTCATGCTCTGCTGGTACACTGTCGCCCACCCACACCGCTCATCTCCCACCGCGTAAGCTCTCCGCCCTCGTCCAAGAATTTCAGCCCCTTTAGATCCTCTCGACCGTGTCAAGCTTCTCCTTCACTACGCTTCCCTTCTCCCTTCTCTCCCGGATTCGTCCCGGAGATTAAGTTATAGTTTTTTGAGGTCTTATGAAAGTTTAAAATAGGAAAGTCTGTAACATTCATTTTACTTTTCCTCTAAAAACAGAAACTGGTCTTAAAGTTTCATGGGAAATTGGCCAAAATTTCCTTTTCACTATAAAGTCAATTCTAGATTTCCTTATTTTCTTTTTTCCAAAATATCACTCAAATTCAATATGCTTTAACCCAGAATTTGAACAAACAATCATATATATATATATATATATATGTTTATGTATATGTTTGTGTATGTGTATGTGTATGTGTAGAAGGCTTCCTTGCTTGAGAAATTTTATATTGTTTCCTTCACTTGTCAGTCTTTGAGAATGTGAAGTTTTATATGGCTATTTATTTTGTTTACAACAGGGAAACTTTGGATCTACAAAGAAGGGGAACAAAGCAATAGCTTGTGTTTTTTGAGAGTGGGTTTTGAATTCTAGAGGTAATGGGGCATTTTTCCTCTATGTTCAATGGATTAGCGAGGTCTTTTTCATTGCGAAGAGGGAAGAATCCGAGAAATGGCGACGACGGAAGAGAAGCTGTCGAGACGATGGCAAATGATGCAAAAAAGAATGACATGATTTTGAGGTCTTCTGGTTTTGTAAATGCTGATGGTTCCAACAATTTGGCCTCTGTTTTCTCCAAGAGAGGCAGAAAAGGAGTGAACCAGGATTGTGCCATTGTATGGGAGGTAAGCCAGAAGACCTCAACCAAAAGGAGCCTACGCTGAGGCTCATGTTAGTTCTTTGCTAATTTTTTTGCAACCTTTTTGTTTTCATGGCGGTATTAGGATCCTAAGTTTGGAATCTAGTTGAATTGCAGGCAAGGTATTTGTTCCCTGACAAGTTAAAGGTGGAAGAACTTGTCAAAGTGTTGAAAGAGAAGAAAATTAACTCTACTCTCAAAACAGTGTCGTTTTGTTTATTTTTTTAACTGACGTGTAATTTTATAAGCCATGTCATAACGGTGTTAACTGAGTTAACGGTGGAATGATGAAAACATCACAATGTTGAAAGTTGAGTGATGAAAATGAGCGTTTTTAAAGTTGAGTGACTAAAATAGGTCTAATGACCAAAGTTGAGTGATGATTTAGATAGTTTTCCCTAATAATTATGGAACACTTCGTAGTCCCTGAACTTTTCAAAACATTCTCAAAGTAATGATAAAAAATCTTTTGCATATATAAATGATTGTCAAATACATTGATCATTATTTCAAAGCAAGATGCTAACCAAGATAGGGGAAGAAAACAAGAAAGAAACAAAAATTTATGAAACAAATTTTATTAATGTGGTGGCAAACACAAAAATGGTTTATTAAAAGAATGGAAACAAGTATTCTAATATCAATAGTCAAAACTTCTCTTTTCAAACGCCAGAAGTAATCTTGAACGCCGCCAGTATCAAGGAAACCTTGAGTGCATTGCATGATCTGTGAAGCCCCGGAATCTATTAAATTATCTGAGTCGCTCTTCACGGGTTTTCAACTCAGACCCTCATTTGGTTTCAAAACGCCCTTTGCGGGTTTTCATTTTGAACCCTCATTTTCTTTTTCTTCTTTTTTTTCCTTTTTCTTTTCTTTTTTTCTTTTTTAGGCATAATACTTCTTGACAATATCAGAGTTTACCGGGTTTTGAAACTCATTTCCATCTATCTCAATTAAAATCAATGCTCCACCAGAAAGAACCTTTGTCACAATGTACGGTCCTTCCCAATTAGGCGCCCATTTTCCTCGGGGAGCACTTTGAATTGGAAACTTCTTCTTTAAGACCAGATCACCTTCTTGGAATTCTCTAAGGCGAACATTCTTTTCGTAAGCCCTAATCATTCTTCTTTGGTACATTTGACCATGACACATGGCTTTCAACCTTTTTTCCTCAATTAAGTTCAATTGGTCATATCTTGCTTGAACCCATTCTGCTTCATCTAACTTGGCTTCCATCAAGACACGCAACGATGGTATCTCCACCTTGATTGGTAGCACAACTTCAAATCCATGCACTAATGAGAACGGAGTTGCCCCAGTAGTTGTTCGTACCGCTGTTCGATATGCATACAAAGAAAATGGTAACTTTTCAGGCCAATCTTTATAAGTGTCAGTCATCTTTGCAACTATCTTCTTAATATTCTTATTGGCCGCTTCTACTGCTCCATTCATCTTTGAGCGATATACTACTGAGTTGTGATGCTTAATGTTAAAATGCTCACAGACCCTAACAATCATTCGATTGTTCAGGTTAGAGGCATTATTGGTGATTATGCTTTCTGGTAGACCATATCGACAAATGATCTCATTCTTTAAGAAATTGCAAACAACAAACCTAGTTACATTTGCATATGAGGCCGCTTCCACCCACTTTGTGAAGTATTCAATAGCTACCAGAATAAAGCGATGACCATTTGACGCTTTCAGACGAATCTGCCCAGTGATGTCTATGCCCCGCATAGAGAACGTCCATGGAGATGACTTGACGTGAAGAGACTGAGGAGGCGCATGAACCTTGTCAGCATAAACCTAGCACTTGTGGCATTTACGGGAATAATTAATGCAATCCCCTTCCATCGTTGACCAGTAATATCCAAAACGCATAATTCTTCTTGCCATAGTGAAACCACTAGGGTGGGTTCCACAAACTCCCTCATGGACTTCTTCCAAAATCAATTGCACTTCTTTTTCATCCACACATCTTAGTAACACCTGGTCTCGACTTCGTTTGTAAAGGATCTCCCCATCAAGGATGTATCATGATGCCATTTTCTAATCATTTTCTTTTCATTTTTTGAAGCTTGTATTGGGTATTATTGAAGCTTTATGTACTGTAAGATGTCATGGTACCATGGTAAACCATCTTCTTCTTCTTCTACATTGTAACAATATGCCGGGGACTCCATCATTTGTAACTTAATGGTCATCATCTCAGAACCCTCGCCTGCCCTAAACATGGCAACCAAAGTAGCTAATGCATCAACCATTTGATTATCTTCTCTTGGGAGATGCTTAAAAGTGATCACCTCGAATTCTTTAGTTAACTCAAGGACCAACTTGTGATACTCTATCAATTTTGCATCTTTTGTTTCCCATTCGCCACGTGTTTGGTAGATGATCAATGCTGAATCCCCATAGACTCTCAACTTTCAGATTATTCTGTCGATGGCTTCCCTTAGGCCCAATATACATGCCTCGTATTCTGCCATATTATTAGTGCAGAAGAATTTCAAACGACAAGTAAAAGGATAATGATCTCCTTCTGGCGAAACCAAAACTGCCCTAATACCTCGTCCTAAAGCATTTACAACACCATTGAAATGCATAACCCAAGTTTTTGTTGGTGACTCTTCATCTTCCATAATACACATTAAATCTTCATCGAGGAAACTGAAATCTAATGCCTCATAATTGTCTTGTGCACAACTTACAAGAAAATCTACTATGGTGCTTCCTTTCACTACTTTCTGATTCACATATTGAATGTCGTATTCTGAGAGCAACATCTGCCATCACGCTATTCTTCCTGATAGGGATGAAGCTTCCATCATAAACATTAATGGATCTAACCGTGAGATCAACCATATGGTATGATACAACATATACTACCTAAGCCTCTTAGTGGCCCATACCAAAGCCCAACATACCTTTTCAATTGGAGTATATCTTGTTTCACAGTCAGTAAACTTCTTGCTCACATAATATATTGCCCTTTCCTTCCTTCCTGTTTCGTCATGCTGCCCTAGTACACAACCCATTGAATTTTCAAACACCGTTAGATAAAGTATTAACGGTTTCCCCAAAACGGGTAGCATTAACACTGGAGGATTAGTCAGCTGCTCCTTGATCTTTTCTAAAGCTACTTGGCATTCTTCATTCCAGGTCCCTGGGTCGTTCTTTCTAAGCAACCTGAATATTGGATCACATTTATTCGTAAGTTGTGAGATGAAACGAACTATGTAGTTCAACCTTCTCAAGAACCCTCGAAATTGCTTCTGTGTTTGAGGAGGTGGAAGCTCTTGTATGGCCTTTATCTTGTCTGGGTCGATTTCAATTCCTCTTCTGCTTACTACAAAGCCTAACAATTTCCCAGATGTTACCCCAAATATGCACTTGGCAGGATTAAGCTTTAACTGAAACTTTCTCAATCTTTGAAAAAGCTTACCCAAGTTTGCTAGATGCTCT
This sequence comes from Hibiscus trionum, assembly GCA_030270665.1. Classification (NCBI taxonomy): domain Eukaryota; kingdom Viridiplantae; phylum Streptophyta; class Magnoliopsida; order Malvales; family Malvaceae; genus Hibiscus; species Hibiscus trionum. Next base: position 14,971,272 of record BSYR01000017.1, on the reverse strand, counting down.
TCTTCAGTTCTGGACTTGGCGATCATATCATCCACATAAACTTCTATTTCTTTGTGCATCATGTCATGGAAAAGAGTGACCATAGCTCTCTGATAAGTTGCCCCTGCGTTCTTCAATCCAAAAGGCATTACCTTATAACAAAAGGTTCCCCAAAGCGTTACAAAAGTAGTCTTTTCCATATCTTCTGGGCACATCTTTATTTGATTGTAACTGGAAAATCCATCCATGAATGAGAAAAGGGAATGACCAGCTGTATTGTCGACCAAGGTGTCGATATGTGGAAGCGGAAAATTGTCTTTAGGGCTTGCTTTATTAAGATCCCTGTAGTCGACACACATTCTTACTTTTCCATCATTCTTAAGCATTGGACGATGTTTGCCACCCATTCTGGATATTTAGCTATTTCGAGGAATCCTGCATTGTACTGCTTCTTGACCTCGTCTCTGATTTTCAAGAGTGTATCAGCCTTCATTCTTCTAAGCTTTTGCTTCACCGGCTCCCATCCTTATCTTATAGGAAGCCTATGCATGACAATATCTGTGTCGAGACCAGGCATATCCTGATATGACCAGGGAAATATGTCTTTATATCCTTGTGGAAGCTCAATCAAATGTTGTCGTGTCTCAACTAAGATGGTGGTACTGATCTTTACTTCGTGCTTTTCTTCTTCAGTCCCAAGATTCAAAACCTCTAATTCTTCTTTATGGGGAAGAATTTGCTTTTCCTCTCCTTCGACCATTCTGAGCAGATCATCGGACAAATCATACTCTTCTTCATCATTAATACTCTCAACTTCCTCTAAACATAATGGTAATTCAAAATTAACTTCGGAATCTGATTCAGAGTTATTTGAACCATTGATATATAAAAACCTGCAAATAAAAAGAGACAAAAAATATATACCAAGAAAGAAAGAAAGAATGAAATGTTATGATTTATTATGTTTTTAGGGGTTTGTTTTTTGCTTTTGGGTTTTTATGATCTTTTGGTTTTTTGGTTTTGCGAAAGAAAGTTTGCCACAAGATATAATTGGGAAAGTATGCATCTTTTATTTAAATTAGAATAATGGTTTTGACAATAGACCCCTTTTACATAAGATCTCTAATTACCCCAGGGCCTAAGGGTAAAAGAGTTGGTTTTGAGAATTACTCTGAGGCAGTCTTAAAAACTTCAGGGACTACTTCAGGGACTACTTCGGCAGTCCAGTTCTTCAGTTTAGCGCAGGGGAAAATCTTGGACAAATATTTGTTTTCTTCTTCCTCCTCGTCAGTGATGGCGTTAATGCTCAAATTCTCAAAAACCTCACATAATTCATCCTTTCCTTTCTCCTCCTTGTCGAAACATGCATTAGGGTTTAGAAGCCTTCCAACCTTGAAAGTAACACTTAGGGGTGGGTACATCATTGGTTCCCCCTCAACTTCTTATTCCTTCTGCTTCAACTTCACGTTTTCCTACTGCTTCTTAGTCTCAGCTTTCTTTTCCCATTTATCGGGCCTAAAGCCCAAACCGAATCGATCCCTCTTCACTGGGATCACCACATGATAAGGCTTTCCTCGTCTTTCTTCTTTAACTTCCTCTCCTTGCTTCCCAAAGGAAATTTCCTCCGTCACACATACATTTGATTCGCGCTCAACATCTCATTTCTCGAAGAACACAAGTTCCTTGCTATCCATCTTGGTTTGAACCATTCGTTTAAACTCCAGGCAACACTGGGTCTCATGTCCTTCAGCTTCATGGTATTCGCAGTATGGTTTTTCAACAACCTTCATATTCAGATTCTCTCCCTTTAATATCTCGGCTGCTACTAATTGAGCCCATACCCAATTCGTGGGTGCTTTAATCTCTTTAACATATTCCTTGATCACTCTCTTATCTTCCTCGAGCACTACATTCACCACTGTCTTTTGGTGGTTTGGCAAAGGGTTTCCTTTTTCCTCAGAAGTTTCAAATGAAAACATACATGATTTCCTTAAATCATCCACCACCCTCTTGAATGTGGTACAGTTTTCAATGGTATGCCCTCTTACTCCCGCATGATATTCGCATTGAGCCTTCTCGTCGTACCTCGGTGGATAGGGAGGTGGGAACAGAGGAACATGTCTTGGCAGCACCATCTGCGATTTGACCAACTCATCAAACAACTTTACATAGGTCATTGGGATGGGAGGAAAGTAGGGCCTCGAGTTTCCTTGATATCTTTGCTCTCCTTTTGGGGCATTTGCAACCGTCAGAGCTGAGGTATTGGGCTTGTTGAACACCACACATGTTGAATAACTGGGGTTGTAGATATTTGTAGCATTGACTTCATTGTTATCCCTCCTTTTATATGTCTTCTCCGTTTCCCCACTGTCCAACCTTCCACTCTTCATGGCTGCTATAGTATCATGTCATCAATAGCAATATCATGATTTCATAGCAAACATTACCAATAGTCGATAATTCCATTGGATCAATTCATGGTATATGGATACACGAATTCCACCTCGCCAAATTAATAAATGGTCATTCCCACTGCATCGCCAATAAGACCAATATACAACACATCCCTCCGCCTCACCAAATCAATATAGGCCGTAGCCCTAGGACCGTAGTCCACTTGTACCGATGAGCTCATAAATTATATGGCATGCCAATTGTATCGAGTACAGTAAAACCTCTATAAATTAATACCCTTGGGACCATGAAATTTTATTAATTTAGAGTGATATTAATATATCGATAAATTAATAATTTATTAATTAAAATAAATTTCTCAATTCAGCAAATATAACTTTGATAAAGATATTGTGTGCAAATAAATTGTAAATTGTACATAATATTCCAATTAATTAAAAATAAGTAGATTCATGTATATGTTATTAAATATATTCAGGTATCAAATTATTTATATCTAACTAGACTAATGCATGTACTTAATAATTCATTGTTTAAATTTAATATTGTATTCATGAATTTACGAATTCATTGAAACTAATTGAATATTTTCATGTATCTATTAAGTTCATTGTAATTAATGAAATAATAAGTTAAAAAACTATGTACTGATTTAATGTAACTAATTATTGTAATTAAGTTCAAAGTTTAGAGGAAATTGTGGCTAATATTGTTGAAAGTTCTACTAGTGATGAAGTTGAAGATGATTCAACACCACTTGAACTAGTCACGCGAAAGGAAGCATTGAATGCGGCAACAACTCTTCACAACTTTTTAATGCAGTTGGAGACCTCAACGTTGGAACTTGTGGGTGCAATTAGAAAAGTTAGAGATGAAATTGAATTAGATTTGAATTTTAAAAAGAAATAGATTACAATAGATACTTGAGCTATAGACAAATCTTAACTTAGAATCAATATGCCAATATCGATACTTGCATAACCATTAGCTATAGACAAAGCTTAACTTAAAGTTTGAAATTGATCATTTAACATCCAAGAGAATCGATGACTAACTTAGGGCTTTCACTTACCCGATCGATAGCTATAATTTGGTGTTCTTAAAACAAGGAAATCCTAAGCTTATGGCTCACAATAGGGAGGTGTGTGCTTGAGCTTGATAGAGAAGATGACAATGGATGTGTGTGCTTGTTCTCTCAAAGCTAAAGGATGAAATGACTCTCGGTGAAACAACACAAAGATGAAAAGCTCTCTTTTCTTCAATTCATTTTAAGAGATTTATGACTTCAAACATCCAATAGAAAGGTTTCCTCCCAACTAAGGTAAGCTTATTTAATAATATTTTTACCTCTCTTTTATCCTTTCCAAATTAAACAATAGATGGCTATAAATAATCATTTCTGATCATTCACGTGAGAGAGGGTGATAGGCAAGCTGATGAGTCATCACCTAAACATTTCTTTACAATTTATCCTTTAAACTTATTCGAAACAGGGGACCCGTTTCGAAATGAGTGAGACCCTATCGAAATGGTTGAGCAAAATTCCAAAAAGTTAGTTATTACAGTTATATTGTTTTGAAACACCTTATACCGTTTCGAAACACTTACCTAGGCCATTTCGGTACGGGTCTGATCGTATCGAAACACGTAGTTCAAAACATCATCTTTAAGCACTTCAAAGGAAATCTTACTAATGACTTGGTTTGGTTAAGGTCCTATGACAACATAACAATATAATCTATAGCGAGGAGTCAATATTTCAATTTCAATACTCCGATCATCGGAATCCAATTCCAACTAGACCGATTTTCGGGGTGCTACAAATCCTCTCCCATTTCCATTCCGGTATCTTCAAAGGTTACAACAGCCTGGAAGGATATTGATGCTTAGCTTTCACGTGTTGGCAAACCATACACTTGCTCACAAATTCAGCGACATCCTTCTTCAACCCAACCCAATAGTACCCGTCTTTCAACCCACGATACATCTTTGTACTACCAGGATGCATAGCAAAAGGACTGCTATGAGTCTCAATCAAGATAATGCACCTTAGCTCAACATCCTCCAGCACAACTATTCGACTTTTAAAGCACAAAACGCCATCGTTATTGAAACAAAAACCCGTTGCATTACCATTCACTATGTCCTGCACATGAGGCACCAAAGAATCATCAAGCAATTGTTTCTCGTTAATCAACTGAACCAAGGAAGGATTCACTTGTAACTCATCTATCAATCCACCATCACGCGATATGCTCAACCGAGCAAACATAACTCTCAATTCTACGCCCACCTTCCTACTCAAAGCATCGGCCACAACATTGGCCTTTCCAGGGTGATACTCTATCGTCAAGTCGTAATCTTTAAGCAACTCCAACCATATTCGTTTCCTAAGATTGAACTCTTTCTGAGACATTAGACATTTTAAAATCTTATGATTCGTATAAACCACACACTTCTCCCCGTAAAGGTAATGCCTCCAAATCTTTAAAGCAAACACAACTGCAGCAAGTTCTAGATCATGAGTAGAATAGTTGCACTCGTGCACCTTCAATTGCCTAGATACATACGCCACAACCTTCCCACCTTGCATCAACACACATCCTAAACCAACATATGTTGCATCACTATAAACTACAAACTCCTTACCCGATTCAGGTTGAATCAAGACAGGAGCTTGCGTCAAAGCTTCCTTCAACCTCTCGAAAGCTTGTTGTCTAACATCCGTCCACTTAAAACGAACATTCTTTTGCAACAACATGGTTAAAAGAGAAGCAATCTTAGAGAAACCATCCACAAACCTTCAATAGTAATCCACCAAACAAAGGAAACTACGAACTTCCGTCACTAATTTATGTGTCTTCCAATTCATCACTGCCTCAATCTTATGTGGGTCAACCCAGATACCTTCGGCTGACACCACATGTCCAAGAAAGACAACTTCCCTGAGCCAAAACTCGCACTTACTCAACTTAGCATAGAGCTGATTTTCCAACAACACTTGCAACGCAATCCACAAATACTTAAAATGATCCTCCTCGGTACGAGAGTACACGAGAATATCATCAATAAACACAACCACAAACTAATCCAAAAACTCATGGAACACACGATTCATCATGTCCATGAATGCAGCCGGTGCATTAATTAATCCAAACGGCATCACCAAGAACTCATAATGCCCGTACCTTATACGAAAAGTTGTCTTAGGCACATTCACATCCTTTACCTTCAACTGATAATATCCGGATGTCAAATCAGTTTTAGAAAACACTGAAGCACCTCTAAATTGATCAAACAAATCATCAGTCCTTGGCAAAGGATACTTGTTCTTAATCGTCAACTTTTTCAATTGCCGATAATCTATACACAAATGCATCGTGCCATCTTTCTTCTTCACAAACAAGAATGTTGCACCCCAAGGTGAAACACTAGGTCTAATAAACCCTCGATCTAGCAACTCCTAAAGTTGCGACTTCAACTCTTTTGGAGCCATTCGATAGGGAGCAATAAACACTGGAGTCGTATTTTCATACAACTCTATGCCAAACTCAACCTCTCTATTCGGCGACAACCCATGAAACTCTTCTAAAAATATGCCCAGAAGCTCACATATCGTATGTATATCCTGTACACGCACTTCCTTCGACCCTGGATTCATCACGTAAGCCAAGAAAGCCTCACAACTCGACTCCATCAAATGACTCGCTTCAAGAGCCAATATAGCATTGGACAAGAATTTCACATTCTTACCCACGATTACCACTTCATAATCATCAGCAAGTTTTAAGGTAACTCGCTTAGCATCGAAATCGACCATAGCCCTATGCTCGGTCAACCAATCCATCCCCAGGATTACATCAAAACCATAAAAAGGTAACTCCATTAAATCAACTACAAACACATGGCCTTGAAAAGATAAAGGACATCTCCTATACGACCTTCTTGTAACAACAGTTTCACCAAAGGAACTAGTTACTTGCATTCCCACATCTAACATCTCAACAGGGATATCAAGAAAATGTGCATGCTCACTCAAGATATATGAATGCGTAGAACCAAAATCAGTCAAAGATAACAATGACAAGGATTGCAAAGTGAAAGTACCTGCAATCACATCGGTGTCATTGTGTCCCTCGCGATGTGCGTACACCCTCGCAGGACCACCACCTTTAGGTTGGACAGCCACAACATATGTTACAGATCTCCGACCATCCTCCCTACGCTGGAAGTTACCACAACCGCGCCCACGGCCTCGTTAAGGTGCAACAACAGGTGCTCTACTCTGACCACCTCCAGCCAACAATGGACAATTACGCCTTAGATGATCAGCCGATCCACAACTTCAACAAGAGTTAGTTGCCATAGCAGCAAGAGCATGTCCCTCACGAATCAAACAAGGACAGTCCCGCCTCAAATGCTCGCGTGATCCACAAACCCAATAGGCATTCTGCTCAGACCTTACCCTGTTACCTTGAACTGGCGCACCATGCCCAACATTACCTCACCTCAGCTCAGGTAATCAGAGGACAAGCCCAAACTCTGCTTGATATCCTTAGCTCGCGTCACAAACACATCAAAACCTGTATAATCAGAGGCCAACATCAAAGTCTTCACTTCTTGCATCAAAATCTGTATAATTCATATTTAATACATACCTCACTATTTTCAAAGCATCGTCAATAAACCACATTACCAAGCATTAAACCATGCTTAAAATCACAAGTATAAGTCATATACTTCAAGGATCACTCACCATGTGCATCCTTCAACATTACATCATTAATAAAAGTAACCACATTCTCATAAACATGCTTTAACAATAGGTAAAACCAATAATTTAAAAAGTGCATAATTCAACACATAAAAGCACAACCGAGAGAGAGGAAATTTCATTCACTTACTTTTGAGCTTAGTTAAGCGTTTCAATCTTACCACTAAGCTCCCAAATCACCTTTTAATGCTTTCAAAACAGAAATTCACGTTCTCACTCACCAACACGTGCAAACTCCACTAGCCGATGCGAATCCAAGCAATCGAAACTCATGAACCTTCACCGATTGCTTCCAATACGTTCTCCCCTATTTATACTACACAAGAACAGACGATTATTGCAACACAATGCATTAACAATCTCCAGCAAACAATGCTACCCCGCTGCTCTGCCCAAAAACACCAAAATGCCTATATGAAACAACCGGAAACACTTTCAATTACACTATAAACTCAGCCTAGCCAAAACCTATCACTTTCATCCATTTTTAAACATCAATCAACATCCAAAATCAACCTAACTAAATCCTTATACCTCTAGCAACTCAGATTTCACACTAGCAGCACAAAACCCCAAATCTAACAATCTAACAATTAGAGATCCAACTCATTTCGGGATTACTATTGCAAAACCTTTATTTTAACATCATTTAACATCCAAATCATGATTAAAGTAAGTCTCAAATCAATCTAAACAGTACCATAATGAAAATCTTGAGAAATCATCTTCCAAAGCTTGATTTAACCATTTTCATCAATTAAATTATAAAACCTTGTTATCAAACATATTTAGAGAGCCAAAGACTTGGGAATTTCAATAAAGAACCTTGATTAGAGGAGAGAAAAGAAAGATCACCTCTAACACAAGCATTTCCCCTTGATTTGCAATGATATAAAAGAAATCCTTCAAGAAATATTTAGCTGGTTGATGTAGAAATCCATGAGCATCATTTAGAAATATAAAGTAGATGAAAAGAGATAAATCTCTGGAGATTTTAGTGATGAAAAGAGATAAATCTCTGGAGATTTTAGTGATGAAAAGGTAGTTTGGCTGCTGGGAAAGTTGAGAGAAAAGTTTAGAAGAAAAGTAGTTGCATAATAAAATGTTTAGCCTTTTAAAATCCTTTTTATCACCTCTCATTTAATAAATCAATCAATTAAATCATGTTAAAACACAAAATCAAGGGAATTGCTGATAAAACCTTGGTGTAACAACTCCCTAAGGATTCTAAGTTTTGGCCCTCTTCAATTTAGTCATTAAAACATATTTTGCAATTCCTACAAATTAGTCATCGTTTTCGAAATTCCAATTAAATCAGTCAAATTTCATCAAATTGAACTCTCCAAAACCTTCAAAACATTATTTTAAGATCATAAAATATTTATCCATATTTTATCTCCCTAAAAAACCATTTATTTCAAATTAATCCCGAAACTAGCATAACTCACTCGAACTGATTCACCCGAACCTTTTAGTCGAACCCGACTAACTTCTAAGCCCAAAAATCGGGGTGTTACAACACTGATTAAAAAAGCCTCAAATACCTCCTAACTCAAAATGATCTAAACTTGAGACAAATAAGGTGGATTGAGTTTTTGAAATACTATGACTTGGTCATTGACTACCATCCCGGAAAAGCCAACGTGGATGCTGATGCTCTTAGTCGTAAATCGAGCTTGGGTAAGCCATTTGAAAGCCTTGTAGATAGTCATATCTTTGAAAATTTCCTCTTAAATCCATGAACCTAATCCTATAACTCTCCTTGTAGCTTCTCATGCAGTCAACGCACACTTTCGAGTGTACAAGAAACATGGATTCTTGCCTGAACTTCAAGTTCAATTTAGCTTGATCTCGAGAATCAAAGACCTCCAACAAATCGACCCTGATCTTCAAGCTATCCTATTGAAGCTTGATTCGAAGCCCACTCCTAATTTCTCCATTCATTCGAATGGGCTACTCTATTTTAAGGATAGAGTTTGTGTTCCTAACAATGAAGAATTGAAGAAAGAGATCTTGCAAGAAGCTTACCAAAGCTCTTTCTCGATACACCCTGGATCAGTCAAGATGTATAAAGACCTGAAACCACTATATTGGTGGCCAAGCATGAAGTCAGCTATCACAGACTTCGTATCCAAGTGTCTAATATGCCAAAAAGTTAAAGACTAGCTCAAAGTTCCTACGAGATTGCTTCAACCAATTGAACTACCTCAATGAAAATGAGATCATATTACCATAGACTTCGTGAGTGGTCTTCTTTGCACTCCTTGAAAGAGTGATGTCGTGTGGGTGATAGTGGATAGATTCACTAAATCGGCTCACTTTCTCCCTTTTCGAATGAACTTGAGCTTGGATGCCTTGGCTGAGCTATACATTCGTGAAGTAATACGCTTGTACGGAAATCCTACATCCATAATCTCCGATAGAGATCCTAGATTCACTGCTCGATTTTGGAAATCCTTGCAAAAAGCCCTTGGAATCAAAGTGCATTTGAGCACAACTTTTCATCCACAAAGTGATGGCCAATCTGAAAGGGTAATACAAGTGATTGAAGACATGCTACGAACTTGTGTTATAGACTTCGGGAAGAATTGGGAGAAGTCCCTACCTCTTGTAGAGTTTGCCTACAACAATATCTATCAAACCTCAATCCAAATGGCACTATTCAAAGCTTTGTATGGAAGAAGATGTAGAACCCCTTTGTGTTGGTCTAAATTGGGGGAGAACAAGGTCTTGGGACCACAATTGCTTAGAGAAACTGAGGAGCAAGTTTGAACCATTCATAGTCGATTGAAGGAAGCCTTTGATAGGCACAAAGCCTATGCAGACTTGAAAAGGAGGGACATTCAATACAACATTGGAGACAAAGTCTTTCTTAAAGTATCTCCTTGGAAGAAAGTCTTCAGGTTTGAAAGAAAAGGAAAGCTCAGCCCCCAGTTTATTGGACCATTCGAAATCATTGAAAGGATTGGTCCAGTGGCTTATCGATTAGCACTCCCTAGTGAATTCGATAAGATCCAAAATGTTTTACATGTTTCCATGCTCAGAAGATATAGATCAGATCCATCTCATGTTTTAGAACCTAAAGAAGTTGAATTGAATCCCGACTTATCGTATGAAGAAGAACTAGTGCAAATACTTGACAAAGAAGTTAGAAGACTTCGAAACAAGAATGTTCCTTTGGTGAAAGTATTATGGAGAAATCACTAAATGGAAGAAGCAACTTGGGAACCTGAGGCTACGATGAGAGACCAATAACATCACTTGATTAACTCAGGTAAATTCAAGGGAAAATTTCTTTTTAAGGAGGGGGAGAATTGTAATACCCCAAACTAGGCCCTAGTAGCTTGTTATAAAAGTAACTAAAAATTCAATTGTGTAAACATCTTGTAATTAAGGAAGAATAATTGAATTAAGGATTAAATTGATAAGGGAGGTAAATAGGTGACCATTATTAGAAGGGCTAAACCGCATAGATGGTTTGCATGTTAAACTTAAACAAAACCATGGACCTTACACATGTCCTTGTTTTGGGCTAACACTCGACCATTATGAGAGATAACCTTGAGTTATCTCATTCATTTTCCTTAGAATCGAAACGCATAGAGAGAGAGGAGAGCTCAAGATAGTTATCCATGGAGTCTTGAAGAAGTTGAATCCATGATAGTGAAATCTTTCCATCTAGGCATCTCTCGTTAAACAAGAAGGGTGAGCTTTTGGTTACATTGATTGTGTTAGATTCTAATTAGGATGAATCTACTTGATGATCGGTTGTGCAAAGTTTGAAAATGAGAGCATGTTGATTGGATATTAGTGTTTTAATTGAATTCATAAGAACTTGATAGTTGAAATACTTGTACATAAATCGGTCTATGCTAGTTGCTTGGTAAGCTCATGATTTGTTATAGAATTTGAATGAAATCATGCTTGAATTGGTCTTCGGTAGTAGCTTGAGATGTGGTTAAATTGTTATTGAAGGTGGGATAAATACATGCTTGTTTCAAATGATGTATTGACATGAAAGAAAAACCTTGTTTATGTGATCTTGTAATTTGATAGTATAATTCGAATTTCATGTGAATTGAATAAAAAGTTTGCTGGAAAATGAACTATAAAGTGATTATAAGTGTTGAGAAATTGAATGTATGTTTTGGAAGAATGGATAATTTCAGGACTGTTTTGACATGTTAAATAACTAAGAGGACTATCTTGATTAAGTAAAATTGATACCTATGTTTAATTGGGCATAATTGGTGAAAAACAGAAGTTACAAGACTGCTTTTGAGATGAAAATAAGAGTGCATATACATGCTGCCATGTTTTGAATAAACATGATAGCTAGGGGACTATTTTACATTATTTGAGGAATTAAGTACTGTTTTGTATGCTTGTTAACATGGTGGTCTGTGTTTGAAATGAACAATTGAAAAATAAAGCTTAATGCTCTGTTTTGCTTGTTTGGAAGACTAGGAAATCGTTTAGAGTATACATTTGAATGATGAACCATTGTGTATGTATATGTTTAACTAGATTACTTGGAGTTGTCTTTAAATAAATGTTTGAATGTATTGAAGAGTATAAAGTGAATAGTTGATGATTTTGATTTTATTGTATTGATTAAGACATAGAAAAAGGAAATGATCTTATTGAAGGGGATAGAGTTGGCCAAGCAAGTGGCAAAGAAAAGGGGATTTGGATTCAAGACCAAAACTAGCTTGGAAGGACTTGTGAGTGTAGCTCTAATTAGGGTTAGGACTTACGTCCTAACCAAGTTATTGCTTGTTTACATTTCCTTGGATTGTTTATGTATGAAAATGAATCTAAACCATGCTTGGTAATGTAATAAGGGAAGAATGGCTAAATGGAAACTTGATAGTAAAATTATGCTTATTATATGACTTTATAATAGAATTGAAACATGTAACAGATGCTTGACCTTCTATGCTCTATTGTGACCATTCGACTGATACAAGAATGACTTGAATTGTTCTTGCTTGATGGTTAGTGATTACTTGAAATGTATACATGCTTGAAAACATTGGATTCATGTTATAATGTGAGCTAAGGCTCGAATAAGCCTAAGGGCTATCTTGATCTTGATAAATATCACTTAAGAGTGAAGTCTTGAATGAACCAGATACTTGATTGATCATGTTATGAAATATACCTTGACTTGAACACTTGATACTTGAATAATTAATAAGAAAATCAAACATTGCCTTGGTTGCTAGTTGGTCTTAGGTAGAATGGCATGCCATAGAGTCTAGAGCTCATTTGTGTTGGGTGGACTACGGTCTAGGGCCAAGGCCTTTATTTGGCGATAGTAGGAGGGATGTGTGTTATGGTCACTGGCGACAGTAGGAGGGATATGACCAGTTACTTGATTTGGCGATAGTTCGGTTGGTGACTCGATTACCTAGACATAACTAAGTACCAAGGCCTAATCTAAAGTAATAAGCAAGAAAGAAAAGCATGGCTTTAAACCTAAATTATACTTGACTTGATTTTTTACATTATACTTGAATGAACACTTGAATTGTTATACTTGAGCATGCTTCCTATATTGACTTGGTACTTGATTAATCTTGAAATCAAGCAATCTTATTGATAGCATGCCATTCGAATGATTGATTGGTAACATGATATGATTTATGATGCTTGAGACTATAATCCTTGTTGTATAATATTGATCTTGATATGATATGCGTAATGGTATTAAGCTTGCTTGTTTACATGGTTGTATCGTTGACTTGAGATGCTTGAAACCTTTAGCTAGACTTGACTTATATGCTACAAACCTTAGCTAGGTTATACTTGACTTAAAGAATGCTAAACCTGATAAGTTGTTAGCCTTAGTTGCTACCTCACTAAGTACATTATGTACTTATCACTCTCGTTCCCATTCTTCCCAAACTACAAGTTTATAGAGATCGTAAAGATATCTTCCTTGAGCCCAAAGCAAGACACAAGCAAGGCTAAAAGTATTATTTTGTACTCATTTTGTACTCTCCTAGTTGGTGGCACCTAGACTTGTGTTTAGATCATGCATTTTGGAATATTTCAAGTTAGTATATGTATATGATCATGACCTTTAAGGAGTTTGTAAAAACTTGAATGTTATCTCTTGATGTTTATGGTATCATCTTGATATGTGAATGGATTTGTTATGACTTGCAAATTGTTGGAATTGACATATATGTTATAATGAGCTTGCCATCTTTTAAGTTGTTTTTCTTGCGTTTTGGTCCAAGCTTGATGTGTTATCAATTGAGTTTGATTGAGGGCTTGTTTTGAGTTGCATTTCAGCATGGAAGTATGAAATGAGACTAATTTCAAAGTGATCACCTTTATTTCATCATAGGTCCCTGTTTTATGCTAGTTTTGCATTTTGGTCCGTAGTTGCTCGGTTGATCGTTCGGTGCTCGTCTTGTCATGTTTTCTTCCGCTGTGTGTTCTTGAAATATAGGGTTTAATTCGAGCATCTAGAAAAGATATTAATCAACGCCTTTAGGGTTGCTAATCAGAGGGAAATCTCCAGATTTTTCTTCAGTTAGTCCCGTGTGATCTGCTCGATACGGTCAGGTGGCTAGGCCGGGTCGGTGGGGTTACATCTGTTGGTATCAGAGCCAGATTCAGAAAAGGCTTGTGTTGGTTGTTGTGCAACTGAAAAGGTAAGTGAGGTAGGTGTGATTGTTTTGGTGTTTGCTTGCTTGTTTGAGGTAGCTTGCTGTGTAAGGTACCCATTTCCACATACTATTATCGGGAAAATCTTTGTAAGATACTTGAGCACCTTGGACCCTTGACGTTGCTGACCCGAATCACTTCCTTTTGTTTTATCTGTTGCTGTTGTAGCATTGCATTTGTATATCATGGCTAGACCTAGAAAAGGTCAAGTGGGTGGTGAGTCTCGGGATGATCAGGTTGAGGATGCCGGGCATCTGCAAGAGGGAGATTTACCTTCTCCTCCTCCTCCTCTGGGTGGTGGAGCAGATGTGCGAGATAAGGAGCCTCGTGGTGGTCAGGGACAGGCTGGAGCTGATATGAGCCCGTTGATATAGGCTATTGTTAGGGCTTTTCAGACTGCTATGGCTGGTTTGCAGTTGGCTGCACCACAGCATGGACAAAGGGATGGGTTGCCCCTCGAGAGACTCCGTAATTTGGGCAGAGTAGAGTTCTGTGGGTTATCGCCCGAGGGAGCCGAGGCATGTCTAGCGAGCACTACCAGGATTTTGGGTCAGATGAAGTGCAGTGATGCATGGAAGCTTGGCTGTGCAGTGACGCGTATGTTTGGTGGACTACGATCACCATAGGTATGGCCACCGTAGATATCACTTGGGATTTCTTCCATTCTGCCTTCCAAAAGAAGTATCAAGGGCCGAGATATCAGGATGAGAAGAAACGTGAGTTCATGGTTTTGGTTCAGGGAAGCATGACCGTTTTTGAGTATGAGATCCGGTTTGTTAGACTGAGTTAGTATGCGACCGAGCTGGTTCCCACTGAGAGGGAACGTTGCGAGAGGTTTCAGTATGGATTGATTGAGGAGGTAAAGACTTACATGTTGGCTACTGATTATACAGATTTTGATGTGTTGGTCGCTCGAGCCAAAGATATAGAGCATAGTCTTGGTTTGTCTGCTAGAGGAGGCAGGTCCAGTTCAGGGAAACGGCCTACGGAGTGGAATCGTGATCGTGCCAATGGGCACAAGGACAAGAGGCAACGTTTTGACCACAAGCGTGGGGATGGTAACCCCAGGCGTGACCATCAACACCAAGGTTTTGCTCACCGTGCACCCGAGTGCACAAAGTGTGGTAAATCTCATCCGTGAGAATGTTGGGGAAATTACGATACGTGCTGGCATTGTGGATCAAGGATCATCTCAAGCGAGATTGGCCCCAGGTAGCTAGAGGTGGTCAGGCACCGACACGAGCTACCGAGTACCAGCGAGGCCGTGGGCACGACAGGGGGAACTTTCAGCCACAGAACGATGGTCATATGAATGTGGCGCATGTAGTCGTAGTTCAGCCCGAGGGAGGTGGACCAGCGAGGGTGTATACACTACGAGAGGGCAGGAACGACACTAATGTTATCGCAGGTAATTTCATGTTACAGTCTCTGACATTGCTTTCGTTGATTGATTCTGTCTCTACACATTCTTATATTCTGAGTGAGCATGCTAAGATGTTGGACATACCGTGTGAGATTCTTGATGTGGGTATGAGTGTGACTAGTTCATTCGGGGAGACAATTGTTTTCAGAAAGATGTATCGTAGGTGTCCGTTGATGGTTTAGGGTCACGTATTTTCAGTTAGCATAATAGAGTTGTCGTTCTACGGGTTTGATGTGACTTTGGGAAGGGATTGGTTGGTAGAACACAAGGCAAAGGTAGATTTCGAGACTAAACGAGTGAGGTTGAGGTTACCAGATGATTACAAGGTGGTAGTTGTTGGTGAGAATGTTAAGTTCTTATACAACGTTGTTTCTATTTTGGAGGCTCAGAAGATGATGGATCAGGGATGTCAAGCATGCTTTGCCTATGTGATGAATCCGGATATGAGTAAAGTTTGACCAAAAGACATTAGAACAGTTTGTGACTTTCCCGAAAGAGTTGAAAAAACTAAAGTCTCAGCTTCATGAGTTATTAGATCGTTGTTTTATCCGTCTGAGTATATCGTCTTGGGGTGCACAAGTATTGTTTGTTAAGAAGAAAGACAGAAGTATGCGTATGTGTATCGATTACAGTCAGTTGAATAAATTAACTATGAAGAACAAGAATCCTTTGCCGAGAATAGATACTTGTTTGATCAGTTACGGGATGTGTCAGTGTTCTCAAAGATAGACTTGAGATCCGGGTACTATCAGTTGAAAGTGAAGGAACAAGACATACCGAAAACAACTTTTTGTACACGTTATGGGCATTATGAGTTTTTGGTAATGTCGTTCAGGTTGACTAATGCACCAGCCGTATTCATGGACATGATGAACCGTGTGTTTCATGAGTTCCTAGATCAGTTTGTTGTGGTTTTCATTGATGATATATTGATTTATTCGCGCACCGAGGAAGACCATGATAGACATTTGTGACTTGTGTTGAAGACTTTGCTAGACAATCAATTGTATGCGAAGTAAAGCAAATGTGAGTTTTGGATTAGAGAGGTAGTCTTTCTAGGTCTTATTGTATAAGCGGATGGCATTAGAGTTGATCCTAAGAAAGTGGAAGATGTTGTGAATTGGAAGAAAACGAAGTCTGTGACCGAGGTTCGTAGTTTCCTAGGCTTAGCGGGCTACTACTGACAGTTTGTAGAAGGATTTTCAAAGATAGCTGCTCCGTTGATGAAATTATTACAAAAGGATGTCAGATATGAGTGGACAGAAGCGAGACAGATGGCTTTTGATTGATTGAAAGATGTTTTGACTAGAGCACCCATGTTAGTGCAACCGGTAACAGGGAAGTATTATGTGATTTACAGTGATGCATCGTGTGTAGGTTTAGGGTGTGTGTTGATGCAAGATGGGAGAGTTGTTGCATATGCGTCGAGACAGCTGAAAATTCATGAAAAGAATTACCACACGCATGATATTGAGTTAGTCGCTATTGTGTTTGCTTTGAAGGTGTGGAGACACTATTTGTATGTTGAGAAATGCACAATGTATATCGATCACAATATGTAACCCCCTCGTCCCGGTCCGGGCGACTGACCGGTCCGAGTGGGCTACACATGGGGATAACCTAGGCGAAACCCGTTAAGGCTCCACTTCGGCTAACGACCCTAGAAAACTTCCTTTTTAATTATTATCTTGTCTAGATGCTTTAACACATCCTAGGTGGAACAACGACAGCGGAAGCAACAAGCGAGGCGAACAACCAAACAACAATTTAAAAATAGCCCATTTTAGCTTATATTGCAGACCGTATAAATAAGCTCAAAGAGGGTATTGATACGCCTTGACTAGGTCAACTGACCAAAGTCAACTCAAGGATACCGTATCGGTACACTAGTTGACCGTATTGATACGCCTTTAACGGTCAACTTCTTGTGGTCAACGCTACGATGACCGTATCGATACACCTAATCCTGTACCGATACCCTCAATTTCTCGTCAAAATCTAAGATTTCCAGTAGCAAAAATGGTATTGGTACGCCTTCCCGAGTATCGAAACGGTTGGCCTGAAACAAGAAGGCCGTATCGATACAGGTCCAACCGTATCGATACCCCTGACTCGATCGCACAGGTTTTAGCTGGTTAAGGCACAAGGGCTGCCTCAAAAACACCAACTAGGACCTCCAAACATACATGCATAAACTCTAGAGGCATACACCCTATTACAAGAATGATCAACACACAACGTACATGAAAAGACCATGCATTCAAAAGAACCAAGCATTTACCAAAAGAGTCATTCAAAGCATTTCAAGGTTTTCATGCCTTAGAACAAAACACACACATAAGCATTCATGATACGCATCATAAGAATGGTTTACAATCCAAAATAAGGCATCAACAAGCCACACCAAAACTTCAACATATCAAAGGAGTCTAAGCAAGCTCCTAACACAAAACAACAACATAAATCCCCATTGCTTTACTATTACATCCTTAGCTTAAAGTTCATACTTGATGATAGCAAAAGCACACTTGGAGGCCTTCTCTTTGCACAAGCAACCCTCGAACTAAGGATCTGCATTGTCGAACAAAAGAGAGTGTAAGCGTAAAACTTAGTGAGGGTAAGCTCATAAAACAAACCTCGACAATCCAGGGTCCAAGCACGAGCAACAAAACCAAGGATGAATGCATGCTTCCTTACCTTCGGAACCATATAAATCAAATATGAAATGCATGAACACAACATCAATTATCATGACATGCTCAACATGTCCACAATACAACCATAAGGAAACACATTCAACAAAAGTATTGGCACCTAGCTATGACCCGAATACGCGGATAACAACCGTTGGAACGCACATCCAACGACTCAACCATTACCTTACGGTGGGATTACACTCATCACCGTTTCACGCGGAGGGGATTCCACTCATCCTCACGCCCCGTCGATGGTATTCCACTCATCACCGACTAAAATATAAAAGAAGATTTTCGGGCGTACTCGTACTCCATCTTGATGACTACCATCACCAAGACCACGCGCGCATTTCGACACTCGTGTGCACACTAACATCCTAATGATCGATCATTTGTACCCAAGCATACTAGTGCCAATACTAACTCATTTCATAGCTCAATCTCACAACATTATTACCAATTTTCGTGCTTAGCACGTACTCACCATGATCCACCATCATGCATCCATATTCCAACAATCACATGCATGTCACAATGCATAAAACATCATGCCTCAACACACATGTATATCACAATATACATAACAACATCAATCACAATAAACATGGAACAAGAGGCTTAATCACACAATATTCAAAGTTCATCCATAGGTCTCTAACTAAAGCTTGGGATTAGACTACCAATCTAATCCCAACTCTAGGTAGGTTTACCAAGCCCGACCTAAGTCCACATGCTCGAACCAACATTTGAAAACCAATTTAAAGTCGAAGAACCACTCACCGGACTTTCCAAACACAAGCAAACAACCGATCAAGCTCCCAACGGTTCCGGATTGATTCCTAAAGATTATCCAACACCAAATCCCGATGCTAGTCAATCAAAGCCAACAAAACAAACACAAATCAGCCCACAAATCACTGTAGCAACCCTCGGAGCACAAAACAAGCATTTAGCCGACCAAGAACACCCTTAAACACATATTTTCGAGCAGCCCATTTGCACAGCTAATAACCAATGATTCCAACACTTTAAACACACCTAAAAGCTTCCAAAATAACCCCTAACCATCATACAACCATCAGCCATCAATTTCCAACACTAAACAGCCCCCAAACTCATCTTTAAACCCTTCTAAAACCCCTAACAAACCCATATCCGAAATTCTTAGTAAAACCAAGTAAAAATCACATATGTTGGACCATTTGGGCTACCAAATACATATCTAACTTCAAGAAATCAAAAGCTCGATCAAAAGTCAATAAAATTTGGATTTTTATTCTTTATGCTCAAAGACTCAAAACACAAAATAATGAGTTTCCATGAAAACTAAAAACATGTAGAGAAAGAGAAAGATGAGGACAACTCAAAAATGTAATTACCTTTCAAAAATCGCCAAGAATGAAGGAGGATGGAGATGGAATAGTAAACTTCCATGGAAGGAGAAGTTGTCGTGAGTTTTGAATGAGAGAGGGGAAGAAGATGAGAAAAAATGGGTGTTTTATTGTTTTGTTTTATTTTTAAAGCCAAAAGACTCATTTACCCTTAATGAACATGGATTATTACAATAGTGCAAAATCCATGGCCATTAGGTTTAATTCTAAACAAGCCCAACATATTCATTTTATTTGTTTTGAAAATACAAGGCCCAAAATAATATTTTAATATTTTAATTTCACCCGACCCCCAAACCCGGGTGTTACACAATAGTTTGAAATATTTGATGTCTCAGATAGATTTGAATCTCTGACAACGTAGATGACTTGAATTATTGAAGGATTATGATCTTACTATTGAGTACCATCTGGGTAAAGCCAATGTGGTAGCCGACGATTTGAGTAGGAAAGTGGCAGTTAAGCTTCGAGCAATGTTTGCCAGATTGAGATTATCACGTGCTGGTGGATTGATCGCCAAATTACAGGTGAAACCTTCGCATGTACAGTTGATTCGAGAGAAACAGTTGCGAGACAGCTCTCTAGCTTCATATGTTCCGGACATTGCGAAAGGTAAATCGACCGAGTACAGTTTCAGTAATGATAATGTTTTGTGTTTCAGAGATAGAGTTGTTGTGCCTAATGATACTGATTTGAGACGCACCATTTTGAGTGAAGCACGTACTAGTCCGTTTGCTATACTTCCGGGTAGCACGAAGATGTACCGAGACTTAAAGAATGATTATTTATGGGTTGGTTTGAAAAAGGATGTGGCTGAATTCGTGAGTAAATGTATGGTCTGTCAGTGAGTGAAGGTCGAACATCAGTTTCCGTCAAGATTGCTACAGCCTTTGCGGATTCCAGAATGGAAATGGGAGAGAATAACTATGGATTTCATACCGGGTTTTCCGTTGACTCATTCGCGAAAGAATTCAGTTTGGGTGATAGTGGATAGACTCACCAAGAGTGCACATTTCCTAGCTGTCAACACGACTGATTTTTTGGATAAATTGGTTGATTTTTATATCCGTGAGGTAGAGAGAGTGGATGGTGTGCCGAAGTCGATTGTATTGGATAGATATCTGAGGTTCACATCGAGGTTTTGGAATTGTTTGCATAGTGCATTGGGTAGCCGATTGAATTTCAGTACTTCGTATCATCCTCAGTCAGATGGTCAGTCGGAGCGGGTAATACTAGTGCTTGAGGATATGTTCTGTTGTTGTTTTATTTCTTTTTAGGGTTCGTGGGAAAAACACCTGCCGTTGGTTGAGTTTACCTACAACAACAACTGTCAGGCTAGTATTCAGATGGCACCGTATGAGGCTTTGTATGGTAAGAGGTGTAGAACTCTTGTTTGTTGGGTAGAAGCCGGACAAAAATTGGTATCATTACCCCATATGCTTAAAGGTACTACAGAGAAGGTGAAGTTGATATGTGATCGCTTGAAAGCAGCAATCGATCGATAGAAATCTTACGCATATTTGAAGCATCGAGAAATCGAGTATATTGTGGGTGAGAAAGTCTTTTTGAAGTATCTCCATGGAAGAAAGTGATGAGATTGAGTAGAAAAGGTAAACTGAGTCCAAGATTCATTGATCCGTATGAGATCGTTGGACGAGTTGATCCCGTTGCATATAGATTGAGTTTGCCTCCAGAATTAGAGAAGATTCATGACGTTTTCCATGTTTCGATGCTTCGAAAGTATAGATCAGATCCGTCGCATGTAATGTCTGTTGAAGAAATTGAATTGAATCCGGATTTGTCATATGATGAAGAGCCGATCGAGATATTAGCTTCGAACAACGAAGTTTTGTGTGGTAGATCCATTGAGTTTGTCAAAGTGAAGTGGCAACACTGAGGTGTTGAAGAAGCCACTTGGGAAGGGAAAGACGACATTCACTGTCAGTTTCCGCATCTTTTCCCATCGGATAAATTTCGGGGAAAAAATTTCTTAAGTGGGGGAGAGTTGTAACACCCTGGTTTTAGGTCTAGAAGATTCGGTAATGTTTTGGTGTCCGAAAGACCGGTGTTGGGAGTTGTGGGTGAGTTCAGGGAAAGTGGTCTTCGGATGGTCGAAAAAATATGAAATAAATTTCTAAAATCCTTAAAAATTTTATATAAGGCTTTGTTAAAAACAATTTTTGAAAAATGTTTTCCGAACCATGACATTTTAGTTTAGTGACCAAAATGTAAAGTTTGCAAAATCTGTTTTAGTGACTGTTTTGTAAAAGAGTCAAAAATAGAATCTTTAAGGAGCTAAATGGGCTGGGCCAATATAGTTATTTTCCCGTTTATTTTTTAATATTGAAATATTTCAAAAAGGGTTTTATAATTAAAACTAAAAAGGGTTGATCATCTTTTTCTCATTTTACGTCAAAAGCACATTTTGAAGCTCTTCTCATTTTCTCTTCAGCCAAACAGTCATCTAGACTTAATTTCTCAAAGGGAAATGATGTTTCTTATTGATCTAATGTTTTCAAAAGGCTTTCCTATCTTCTATCTCTAAAACCCATGTTTTATTCTTAGTTTTCTCAAGTGTTCTTTGCTAATCAAGGGGGAAATACTATCATTGGAGGTGAGCGACGAAATTCTCTTTTGATGTAAGGTTCTTTATTGATAATCCCATGTTTTTTATTCTTTTATTTATTAAGGTTGAGATTTTCTAAAAGGTTTCTAATGAAAATTTGGGTAAAATATGGTAAAATGAGCTTTTGGGTGGGGTCTTGGTTTAGATCTTTCAATGCTGAGTTTGATGATGGTTATATCTTAGTTTTTGATGTGGAATAATGTTGAGATGATGGGTGAATGATAGAAATCCCGAATTTGGGTTTTGTGTTGAATTTTGATGGGTGTAAAAGTGAGTTTTTGGGTGAGTTTTCTAATCAATCAAAAGTTGATGGTATACTGATGATGGGTTGATGTTTTTAGATGTTTATTCATGTGTTTTGATGATGTATAATGCTGAGTTTATGCTGGAGGTTGTCCGATTTGAGTTTTCGATTTGTTTCGACAATGTTTCAATAGGTCATTTGAATGAGTTGTTGAATCTTTGTTTTCCAACAAGTTAGAGTGAAAATTATCTCTAATCCTCTGTTTTGGGTTGGTTAGAAGCAGGGGTTGAATATCCGGAATCGTTGGATTCGTTTGTGGGAGAACCGAGAAGCTAGAAAAGTGTTTAGTCTTGGTTTTGGTTTTCACTGGTTAGTGGAAATGTTTTTAACTCCTTAAAAAGGTTAAAGAAGCATTTTGCCGTTAGGCCAATCCAAGCTCAAGAGTAAGTTTTGAGTTATTTTGGTATTTTCGCCGTTTCATATGTTGATCATGTTTTGATCATGATCATATCATTCTTAATGATGTTTTTCCACTTTTGTTGTGCATCAATGCATGTTGATTTTTTTCCCATGAGAATACCATGTGATTTATGAAAATGTTGTTGAGTTCATGATATGCATGGGCTTGTGTTTATGATATTTGGGATATGTTTGGGGAGGTGCTTAACCCCGGTGTAAAACAGTGGAATGAGATGTTGCAAGGAGTATATTGACACATGTGGATCTTTATATCGGATAGATTGATCGATGAATAGGATGTGAAGTGCACTATATATATAAAATTCACGCGTGAGATAAATTCTTCGGTTTCACAATAGGGGTTGTGCTGTTGTGATGAGAGTGATAGGGTTGTGCTATCACCAACGGGCAA
The DNA here is from genome assembly GCA_030270665.1 of Hibiscus trionum. Classification (NCBI taxonomy): domain Eukaryota; kingdom Viridiplantae; phylum Streptophyta; class Magnoliopsida; order Malvales; family Malvaceae; genus Hibiscus; species Hibiscus trionum. The sequence continues at coordinate 14,948,172 of BSYR01000017.1, read as the reverse complement.
TGCGGGTTGTGGCATCCCGGCCGAAGTGAGATTGTGGTGAAGGTTATTTCACCATGTAGCTTGATGGGGGTTGTGCCATCAAGGTGTCCGCTTATCCGAGCAACATGTCAATGATGTCGGTATACTCATTCGCTTATGGTTTTAATATAAGCTTGGTAAACTCATATGGTTATGTGTACATGCTTGAAGCATGTGAGTTGAAATGGAGCCGATAGCATATGTGGTTAACATATGGTTCATGCATGGTTGATGCGTGTGTTGTGCCTTTGGCATGTATTGTTGCAATTGCTCATACTTGATTTAAGTATGGTATGTTTGAAAGGAAATGATTTGCGAAAGTGATTTTAAGAAATTGTTTTGGTTTCCAAAATGAAGTTGTCTTTCAAAACTGCATTGTTGTAGCTTGGTTTTGAGCCCCGCTCACTAAGCTTCGTAGCTTACGCTCTCTTTTCCAACAATATAGATCCTCAGATTATCTTGGAAGGAAACGGTGCAAGGGAAGTGATCCAAGTGTCCGCTTTAAGCTCAAGTATGGTTTTGTTTAGATAGTAGTGTGTGTGGCAATGGGGATAGACCTTGTTTATGTTTTTTGGAGTGTTTTGTAGACTCCTTGTGATGCGAGCATGTTGGTTATGCCTTGGTTGGCTTGTTTATACCTTGAGCATAATGGTTTTGGCTTTCTATCTTGTTTTGCTTAGTTCATGAATTTTGATGTTCGTATCTTGTCGTTTGTTTATCGTGAGTTAGTTCTATTGCTTAAATGTAAGTTTGGTTGTTTATTCTTAGTGTTTGTATGCTTATCTTGCTGATATCTTGTTGCTTGTGTTGATTGGAACCAAGGGGAATAGCCTTAGAGATGCTTGAACTGCAGATTTTTCTGTTCTGCTGCAGGGTGTTTCGAAACAGGCCTTAACGTTTCGAAACGGCCCTTAAATTGGCCTTTGAGTTTCGGAACTGGTATCGAAACGGCCTTTGCAGCCCCGGAATGGGTCTAACCATTTCGGAACGAAAGCTCTCTGGAATTTTAAGCGTCAGACCCGTATCGATACCATCGGGAGTGTTTCGAAACGGGGGTCGTTGGAAGTTAGTTAAGAGCATCTTTGAAGTTGTTTTTCTTGCGTTTTGGTCCAAGCTTGATGTGTTATCAATTGAGTTTGATTGAGGGCTTGTTTTGAGTTGCATTTCAGCATGGAAGTATGAAATGAGATTAATTTCAAAGTGATCAACTTAATTTCATCATAGGTCCCTGTTTTATGCTAGTTTTGCATTTTGGTCCCTGGTTGCTCGGTTGATCGTTCGGTGCTTGTCTTGTCGTGTTTTCTTCCGCTGTGTGTTCTTGAAATATAGGGTTTAATTCGAGCATCTAGAAAAGATATTAATCAACGCGTTTAGGGGTGCTAGTCAGAGGGAAATCTCTAGATTTTTCTTCGGTTAGTCTCGTGTGATCCGCTCGATACGGTCTGGTGGCTAGGTCGGGTCGAGGGGGTTACATCAAATCAAAGTAGGAATGTAATTTAAATGTTAAACACCTAATTAAAATCTTTTGAACTGGATAATTGAGGCCTTGAATAAACTAGATTGATGAAGAGATTGAATTAATGATGAAACTAGTCACCTAGCTAGCTCAAATTACTAATCTGGACTGTTTTGTAATAATTAGTGAATTTGAAACTAAATTGAATAAGTTTAAGGGCTGGAAATGTTATTTAAAAATAGGGTGTGGATTAAATGAATGTTGGATAACTTCAATTGCATGAATTTTAGCTAAATGGATTGCTTAGAGTGTTAGCTGGCAGATTCTGGACTGTAAATTTGACCCAACTTTAACTTGAACTCCGTATTGATGTATAAAGTCTAAAATTATGAGCCATATATGGTTGAAAAGATAATTGAATTAGCTTTCCAATGTTGTAAATTAATTGAAATTCCGATTTATAGATTAAAAAATATAAATAGATTAGTGATGGGTTTGCAAACTGCTAGAAACAGAAACAGTTTAGTAATGTTGTGCATAAAATCTGTTTGGTTGAATGAGTATATTGTTGAATTGTTTCTAATAATGTTTCCATGCTTTTGTGTGAGGCTTGCTAGATCAAGGAGTATAAGAGATTGGTGAAAGCAATAGAGTTGGACCTTCAAAGGATAGGCAAAAGGGGTTAACTATACAAGACTAAGCTTGCTTGGAGTCTTGTGAGTGTAGTATTTATTTAGGGTTAGAACTTAGGTTCTAACCAATTATCTTGCTTAATTGCTACTGCCATGACTATGATTGATTAATGAATCTAATTATACTTGGTAACTAACTAAGGGAAGTATAGATTGAATGTGTGATTGTTATAAAGATTGTATATGGTATATGATTGATAGTAATTGAATGTGTGATCATTCGTGCTTGATCTATATGGTTCGAATGACTTAAGGTTAAACAAGAATATGGTGCTTGATACTAGTTAATGATTTGACTTGAATATTTAATTGATTTTATAGTATACATGCTAGAATTTGCTTATGGTTCGAATGGCCTAAGGGTGAACCTTGAACATGATCTACATGGCTTGAAACAAGAATTCTTGAATAAAACATGTCTTGAACAATACTCGAATTACTTGATCAATAAACTTTGAAATTATATCAAGTCCATGGTTGCTAGTTAGTCTTAGGTAGAATGGCGTGCCAGAGAGTCTAGAACTCTTATGTTAGGGTGGACTACAGTCCTAGGCTAAGGCCTTATTTGGCGATAGTAGGAGGTATGAGATGTGGTCACTTAGAGACAATTGGAGAATTCTGACCGGTACTAATGTACCCTCTTGTGGCGACAGTTGGTTGGAGACTCGAATACCAAGACGAAACTAAATACCAAGGCAATTAATTTGATAAGTAAGCTTGAAATTAAAAGAATAACACATGTCCTTGCTTGTTACTTAAAATCCAAGAAAGCTTATAATGTAATTAAACTCTCGATTGATTACTTGTTGAATTGATTAGCTATACATGTTGTCATGATTGATATGATTAATGATCTAGCTCAAATTGTTTATAAATTGTATTTATGATCTTTGTTGAGATGCTAATGCATATCTTGTGATAAAATTTTTGATGCTTGATATTACTTGTGCAATTCGAATTCATGCTTGCCTTAATGTGTTTAATTACTTGATATCTTGACTATGAATGACCTTGTATCTAAAACTATGCTTGTTTGCTTAAGCTTATAGCCTTATACATGAAACAATTGATAAACTCTATATATGACTCATGCTTGAAATAACTTGTTAGTTCTAGGGTGGCCTTGAAATAACAATTGATAAATCTAGTACTTAACTGTACTTATCACTCTTGCTTTCATTCTTCCCAAAAATTCAGGTTGTGGTAGAAAGCTTTCTTTGAGTTGAAGCAAGGCAAGACAAGCTAAAGTTCAAAGTATGGTTCATGTCTTTTGTAATCTCCTAGTTGGTGGACTTAGTCATGTATCTAGGCTAGTTACCATGCATTTTGAATGAGACTTGTATATATATTTGATAAGTTGGTGATGTATAAACATGATGTTATGACTTGGTTTTGTAGCCTAGTTAATCTAGGTATTATGATATGAAATATGGCTATGGTTGATCAAATGAATGGTGATCTTATTTCTTGAATGCTTAGGAATATGTTAAATCACTTGATTTATATCTTGATTTCTTGATTGTGAGATGTATAAGGCTTGTATACATGTTAAATCTTGAAATGATATGCCATTTTTTATGTATGTAAAAGGGATGGATTGAGATCATGTATGATAGAATCTTGTTGCCATGGTTTAGGTTGATATGAGTTGATATTGATCCATGTATTTAAGCTATGTGTAAGTGTTTGATCTCTAGATTAATAAGCATGCTTATTCGAATGAAACTAGATGGATCTATTGGGTGTTTGAGTTTGTGTCTATTCGAATGGGATCATGTTCACCTTGTACTAATGCAATTCAAATGAAGCTAGGAAACTTGATTTGGACCTTGTTGCTATGCGGACCATTTGAATGGGTTGATCTATACCTAGTTTGTCTATGTTAGCATTGTACCATATGATGATTGTATGAATCAAAGAATGATAACAAAGAAAAAAAATTATGTTGAATGTCATGCCATGATTGATCATGTTATCTTTATACTATTCAAATGCTTTACTAGATTGATTGAATTGTTTACACTTCTTGATCGATTCCTGTTGTTTAGTTTGATTAGTAGTAACATATAGAGCTTGTATTCATGTGTGCTAGTTCAATTGATATGTGATCCATGTTGTTGCTTGTTTGATTAGAAGATAACTCACCTATTAGGGGTGAGTTGTGAAAAGTTCAAATTGGTTCGTGTTTTCTTTGCATGAGTAACGCTCTTTAGCCGATTAAGGATTGATTCGGGTGAGGGGTGTTACAATATCGATACGGTCTGAAACCGTACCGATACAGGTATATCGATATGCCTCGTCAGCATATTGATACGATTACTGTTGGAAGACTTCTTCGGGGCTTTAAAAGTATTTTAGATGCAATTAAATTCTATATCTCCTTTTTATCAAACCCTACCCCAATTTTCATCTATAAAACCCCCCTCAATCTCTCTAATTCTTCACATCAAACCTAAAATCAATTTAGAGTTTTTTACAAACACATCAAGGCTCAAGCTTTGCAAGAAAATTGTGCATCAATCATCCATTGTTCATCCAATTTCCTCATTCAAGGTATAAACCTCTTTCTTTTCTTTTTCAAATTCTTTTTAACTCCTTTGTTGTTTTGAAACAATTTGTGTACATAAATTATACTTATAGTGTGAGTTTTGAAGATTTGTCAAAATTTCATTGAAATCTGAAAATTTTGGTTAGAATATATTAATATACAATATAATTTTTTAATCTTTTTTTCAAAAATTCTTTTTGCCAAAATTCATTTTTATACTTTTATGTATTTTAACCTATAAAATTTGGTTCGAATACTTGAAATTTTATTTGGATCAAATATGATGAATAATTGCATACATGTCTTTCGATTTTATTTTGATGTTGTTTTTAGGATTATGGCACCTAAAAAGAGACCAAGTAAAGATTTAGCCTCTAGCTCTTCAAATCTTATCCAAGATGATGAGGGTAGTCCTAAGCCTAACCTCCCTTACATTCTCCAACGTAGTTTTAGAACCGCTTCGGCCATGGAATTTTATAAAAAATTTCAAGGTTTTACCATTCGGGAAGAAAGAATCGTATCAATCCCTTTTAAAACTCTGAACGTTTTAAATTTAAATATCTTGGTTTGTTTCAAAGATGGAAGTTCATGAAATTTTTTGTGCTTTGCCCAACTTTATATCGAAACCTTGTTATCAACTTCTTTTCCTATGCTCGTTGCATCCATGATGAGAAAAGAGAACATTTCATAGCTATTGAATCTCATCTCATAGGTAAAAAATTTCAAATTGATCAAACCACTCTTTGCAACGTCTTTGGTTTTGAAAATGTCGGGATTGATGACGGGACTTCTTTGGGTCATGGCCAACTTGGTTCCGTAACCGTTCTTGATGCCCAAGACTGTATCCTTCACCTCATCATCACTTGGTGGATTCACCCTTCTGGTGGAAAAATTTCAAACATCCGCCAAGTTGATGACTTTTGACTTCGTTGTTTCTGTGAGGGTAAGCGTCCAAATCTTTGCGAAATTATGTTTTCCGACTTGGTTTATCTTGTCGGACACCGCCACACCGGTCAAGTCAAGTCTTTTTATTATGGGACGACCTTTAGTCATTTGTTCCACGCTTTGGAAATTGATTGCACCCATGATGCCGCTGAGCCCCTTAGTCTACCCATTGATGAGCGCTCCCTTAACCGAGCCAAATTTGAGTTCAACAACAATGAGTGGGTTCGTGTTGCTAGACCTCGTCGCCAAGATGATCATTTGGAAGCTCCACAATGTGCTCCCATCGCTTAATCCTCAATGGATAACCTTACGACGTTTCTCAATGAGAAATTCACCACCTTAGGGAATAACATAGATGCTCGATTTGTCGCCATCGATACTCGCTTTACATTGTTGGAGGATCGAGTCAAGGCCATTGAACAACAAAAAAATTCCATGGATCTCTCACCGCCTTCCATGGTGCTTAGCTCAATCATACTCGGAGACCTCAAACCAATCATGATGATGAAGAAGAAGAGGGCGAGGATGAAGATGATGGTGGGGATGAGTAGTTTGAGCATATCATGTCATTCATATTAGGATTTTATTTTAGTTTGCACCAATGCTTTTATGTTTCATGAACCCTATAATTTGACTATTTTGGTTTTAGGATTAAGTATTTGGTTTGGTTTAAGTTTGAACTTTTATGCTTTGGATATTTAATCTTTGAATAAAATTATGTTGCTTATTATGTTTATATTGTGCTTCAATTGCTATATTCATTATTTATATCCTTATATGTGCATTGTTCCTTTTAATCTAACAAAAAGGGGAAGAAGTGTGTTAAAGAGCAAAATGTTTGAAACCTATCTTAAATTAAGGGGGAGTTTGCTTTCAAAAGTTTTCAATACTTAAAATTTTTAACTTTGGTTTCATTATATCAAAAAGGAGGAGATTGTAAAACCTAAATTAATTTTGATATAACAACTTGATTAAGGGACTTATTGGTAAATCCAACAAATTTTTAAGTATTTCAAAGTCTCACCAAATTGACAAGCTTTTTGAACCAAATAAGTTCTTCAAGTCAAAACATATAAAGTGGTTCAAATTTTTCTAAGTCTTCTCAAGAATTTTCAAGCTAAATTTCAACTATACGCCTAGGCGTATCGATGTGGATTTATGTTACTGGAATTTCAAAATACCATAGCGTATCGATACGGTTAAGCTCATATCGGTATGACATTTTATTTGGGTAAAGTTTTAAGCTATAGCGTATCGATACGCATCATGACCGTATCGATATAGTTTTATAATGAAAACATATTTTATTGCTATAGCGTACCGATACGGTTAGTCACTATATCGATATGATATGTTGAGGTTTGCAAAATATTTTTAATTAATATTCGAACGTTGCTTGTCAGTTATTGGAGTCCCAAATTTTTGAACCACCGTTAACCGTACCAATACGCCTAAGAAGCGTATCGATACACTTTTTATAAAAGGATTCAAGTGAGCAAAAACTGTATCGATACGGTATAAGAGTATCGATACGCCCCTTAATTTACACTAGGACCATACTTATACGCCTTCTGGCGTATTAATACGCCTTACTTTTTTGTGTCACAACGGCTCTTTCTTCTTTGAGACAAGTACTGATACACTCTCGACCGTATCGATACACCAGGTAGCTGAAGTGCATTTATTGCGGGAAATGAGCAGCTCAACGACTATAATTAAGTCTCCAACCACCCAAACGGCTAGAAATCAATGCAATGGTATAAATACAAGCCTCAAAAGCTTCAGCAACAACTATTGAACCTCAAAGCAACATCAGAGCAATCAAATTCAAACCTTAGTACTTATTGCCAAATTCTTGTACTCAACTCCTTGAGTTCTTATTGTAAATCAAATTTTAGTGTTTGGGGAGTGTTTGTAAATCAATTGGCTATATTTATCTTGTGAGAGATCAATTGTAATAGCCAATATTCTTCTTTGTAAAGTGAGAGTCTTGTGGTTCAATCTTTGGGTAGAAAGATTGAACATTTGTAAAGGTTGCCTACTTAACCTAGAAAAGGGGAAGAACAAATTAGTGGAGAATTTGTTGAAAATTCTTAGTGGGAGCTAAAGTAGTGGATGTAGAGCTTGTTTAGAAGCTTGAACCACTATAAGTGCCTTGTCTATCATTTTTACTTGTTCTTTTTGCTCCCTCCAATTTTTAAAGTGCCAATTCACCCCCATTTTGGCCGTATCGGTTAATTTGATCCACTCAACAAATAAAATTCCTAAATTCTAGCCAAACCTCACTGGCATCACCCTCCCCTCCCCAATGCTTCACTGTCTCCTTAAATAACCATGGCCATGAAGCTTCACCCAAGCCATTCCTTCATTCATCTTGGTCACCGACGTCCTTGCAACTCACCTCTAGATTCGAAAAGTTCTAGTTGAATTGATAAACAGAGTCCAACCTCTGTTCATCTCTAAAACGCAAACCAAATATTCAACATTCGATTAGAAACATAAAATTCCAACCTCTGTTCCAACATGAAATTTAAACACAAAATCACAAAAATTAAAAGCTCAAAATTTAAGTAGAAAACAATAAAGTCAACATCGTTATGAAATTCAGGTTAAGAAATCTAATATTGAACCCCTTATCAGTTTAGAAACAGCTTCACCCACTCGACCACTATCCTTCATCACCACCATACAACATCATCTTCGAACTATCGTCATTACATCTATGCATCCCCTAAACTGAAACCCACTACGAAAAACAGTCAACAACAACCAAATAGGAGATCAACAGAAAACAAAAATTATCCTCGAACTTTTGAGTTTCGGTGGCTGGAGTGTCGCCTTCCAAATTCAAACGGGTGAAGCCTTCAACGACACGAGAAGAACATTATATCTCGAACTAAAGGTAATCTTTACGTTTGTTTTCTCAGATCAACGACAAAGTAAGTCAATAGGTTAGGGATGGTTTTGTGGCTTTGAACTCGATTTTGGAGAAAATATAATTAGGGAGAAAGCAAGAGGGGAAGGGGAGGAGTCATTTGGTGGTGATGGCGGACGAAAAAGGATACTAAAGCGATGACGACGACGTTGAGAAGGTCGGTGATGGCTAAGGTTTTATTTGGAGCAAAAACTGGCATGTGGGTTTACTTTACACAAACCACTAAGAAAATGAAGGGGAAATGGAAAAAATGAGTTTTATAAGAATATAAAACAACGTTGTATTGATGCAAATTAGACTTTCTCGCAACGAAATTTTGTGTGCCATGTCATAACATCATTAATTATATAATGACAGAGTGACCAAAATATGTCAATGTATAAAGTTTAGTGAGTAAATTGATCATTTTGAAAGTTCAGTGACCAAAATAAGTTGAGAGCAATGTTCAGTGATGATTCGTATAATTTACCCTATATATGTATAATCAACACCAATTTAACTTATATGTTAATTTTTCATTAATTCATTCTATTCGATAAGGAGTATAGTTCAAGAGTTAAATAAAATAAATTAAAGACAAAGATAACTTTTTACCAAAAAAGACAACAAGTTTACATATTTCGACAAATTGATTTATATATTTTCTTCAAATATACAAAATTCATGATCATTTCTATACAATATATATATATATATATAAAGAATATTGTTCAAGAGTCAAAATAAAACAAAAAGAATAAAGACAAAACTTGATTGATTGAGAATTCAGATTCTAATTTTTCGTTTACATATGTTTTCTTTATTATGATTTTAAATTATTTGTATATTGAAGTGTGTGGCTAGCTATCTTTTCCCATCTTTTCAAGAAAATTTAATATTTTATTAAAAAACGTCTACCATATTTTTACTTTTATTTGTTTAAAATAAAATTGTATAAGAAACAAAAAGATCACAATGTTTAATACAAGACAGTGGGGTCGGCGGACAAAGAAAACTGAAACACTTACCTAGAACGTAGGTTATTCATGCATGAAAACTACAAGAGCAAATATATGCTTTGGTACCACGAAAGCGAAACCGATTCAAATTATATTTGATGCTGATTTTTTTAAAAAAATATATATTTAAATTTGTTTTTTTAAAAAATAATTTGGTGTTTAAATTGTTTGATCTAATCATATATTTAAATTTGACTTTTAAGTTCAAATTTATATGGAATTTCAAGTTTTAGTTCAAGTTAAGTGAGTTATCCGAATCAATTTTAACCATGTAATTATTTTTTTAATTGAAATCCACTAGTTTTTGAACGATGATATATTTACAGTTACAATGAAAATTTACATCATAGTAAATAGAAATACCTAATTCAGACATATTCCTATAACCATTGAAACAAGAAATTAACGTCTCGAGACCATAAGAGAACCATACTAGGAAAAGGTAAAAACCTAACACAAAGGGAAGAGAGCTTAAAATTAAGTGTATTTTAAGAGTAAGTATTTGACCCATGGAAAACCCTAACACAAACCCTAATTTCCACCCTAGTTTGTCACCGCAAGTTAACCCATGTGGCCGGCCGCCGGAGACGCGGCCATCAGTGACCTTGTAACAATCTTTGGAACGACCTGGATCCCCTGTTGTGAAGAATGATCAGCGCATAGCTAAGAAAGTCCGGAACCAAGATGGGAAAATTATATCCTAGAATGATCACGAGAATGTTGATAATGATGCTGAGGGGGGAAGTATGGATAGGGAGAGTCCTGGGCTGAATTAGGATAAGGCTGCTGAGATTGATGAGGGTAGGATGAGCTTAAGGTACCCTCCAAACACTTGTATGCATGTATGGTCACAAGTTCATCGAAGCAGAATAAGACGGTTCCTTTTGCGAATGATCTTGATGCTATTGAACTTATGGAAGGAGATTGCATTGTTGATCAATCGAGTCTATTTTCGAAACTTTAGTTTTCTGATCGAATAGATGATCGTATTGGTCATAGATTGAGGAACGTGATTATTTTCTGTCTGCTTGGGTAGAACATTGGCTACAAGTTGTTGCTATCCCGTATTCATGCTCTTTGGAACTCGGTTGGCGATTTGCAATTGATAGACCTTGATAACAACTACTACATTTTTAAATTTACATCGGAAACAGATTATACTAAGAAGGTCCATGGACGATCTATGGAAGCTATTTTACAATCCAACCTTGGAGTCGCACCTTTTCCACTTCGGAAAGGTATATGTCCCATGTGATCGTTTGGGTTTGCCTCCCTGGTTTTCCATTTGGATATTACACCAAGGCTCTCTTTCGGATGATTGCTACTTCGATTGGAAAAAATTGTCAAAGTTGACTATAATAATAAAGAGGTGGGTAGAGGCAAGTTTTCTATATTTGTTGTGTTACTCGACCTTAACAAACCCATTATGATATATGTTGGTATAGATGATTTTGTACAGAAGGTGGAATACAAAGGATTGCAACAAATATGTTTTGATTGTGGGGTATATAGTCACTCTAAGGAGTCTTGTAGGAAATCGAGTGTAACTGATGGAACTGACTCTGTGTAGAATAAAGAAAATAGCACTGTGAAACGACTTCCATCTTTCGATTCCAATAGTCCGGACATTTTTGAGCCATGCATGGTGGTAGAGAATCGAAGGAATAAGTTTAGAAGTGATGCTCAAAATAAAAAGGTTTGGGGTAGAGCGGCTGGCAGTGCTGAATCTTCGAGGTTTCATGTTTTAGATGAGATTGAGGCAGAGGATGGTGTGGGTCAGGCACAAGAAAGTGGGGAGGCTCTCGGTGAAGACGTTGAACGGGTCAAGATGAGGAAGTGTGGGGAAAAGGGAGTATTTCCATTTCAACGGAAGCAACCAACATAAGAAGCTTCATGCCCAATGCTGCTTATTTGGCATCGAATCCGGAAAAAAAAGTCGATGGGGGAAAGGAAAATTTATCAACAATTCGAGTTGTTCCAATGGTTGACGGGCAGGGTACCACGGTGGTTCAACATGAAGTTGGATAAGCTAATTGTTCTCATACGACAGTTAAAATTATAGAGCAAAAGAATGACTCTCCTAGACTTGGGCGAGCCAAGGAATCAAGAGTGCATGGGTATTCCATAAATCATTTAAAGAGAACAATAGTAAAGGGTTGAAGATTAAGAAACAAGTTTTGGGAAGACACCAAACTGACATGATCTTGCCGAATGGGTTCAAATGTGGATAAGTGAATTGATACTATGGTTGCGGATACATGTGGTTTAGTTGAGGGTGATATTTCGATGCTCCAAGAGAGGAATTTGAATACGGTGGAATTAGATTCAGAAGAATCACAGTCGGATGATGCACTGAAACATATGGATGAGGTGCAAGTCCAAGCTGGGGTTGCATGAGCCTCTGCTCAATACGGTGTCAATCTTTTATTTTTTATTATTTTAATGACTAGTTTCATGTATTTGAATTGTCAAGGTGCTGGTAGCTCTGAGTTCAGACCGTATTTCAAGTCTTTTATAGCGCAATATAGAACGACAATGGTACCGCTTTTTAAATCACGTATTAGTGGACATAGATCTGATCATGTTATACGGAGATTGGGTTATCCGAACTCTTTTTGTGTTGAAAATTATGGGTTCAATGGAGGTATCTGGGTTCTTTGGGATAATTCTGTCACTACGGAAGTTACCCATATGGCGAATTAATTTGTTACCGGTATGTTTCGATAAAGCAATTGGGGTATTGGAATCAATATATGATTGTGTATGCAAGCCCTCAGATTTCCAAAAGGAAGTATCTCTGGGAGCAGTTAAAGCGTTTGGATCTGGGGCATGATATTCCATGGATAATTGGGGGTGACTTCAACTCTATAGCAAGCTCGAATGAAAGAATAGGAGGGTCGTAGTTGGGTACAGATGTTAGTAAATCCTTTGTGGAGTTTTTGTGTTCTTTTGGGTTGTTTGATCTCTGGTTTCAGGGACCACCGTATACATGGCATCGAGGTAATATTTATCAGCAACTTGATCGTTGGTTGGCAAATGCATGTTGGGTAGCGAGGTTTTCAGATGCTTTTTTTGCATCTTGATTATCTTGGATCGGATCATAGACTAGTTTTACTTCGGCCAAGTGATAAACGAAATGAGAATGCATATCGCCCTTTCAGATTTTTGAGTGCATGGCAAACCATCCGCATTTTTAGGAATTCCTTGAGGCAAATTGGAAGATCGGTGATGATATTTAGCTTAATTTTTAGTCTTTCCAATCAGCAATTAAAAATTTGAATGAGGACATGTTTGGCTATATTGGGAGAAAGAAGAAAATTTTGATGGCTCGGCTTCGGGGATTAGAGAAAGCTCTTTGACGTGCACCATCAGCTTTTTAATGGAACTTGAAAATTCTTTACGTTTGGAATTGGAGAAGGTTTTAGAACAAGAAGAGAGTATGTGGCGTCAAAAGGCATGTTTGCAATGGTTCCTTCTTGGAGACCGAAATACAAAATTTTTTCATGCCTCAACTATGGCCCGGAGAAGAGCGAAAAAATTACAACATTGAAGGGTGATGATGACCGTTGGATAACTGATAATGATGAGTTGATGCAAGCTTCTATTCCTTTCTATAGTGATTTTTCCACTAATGGTTCGAATGGCTCTTATTTTGGTCTTCATGGTTCGTTTACTTTGGTGCTGCACGACCAAAAGAAATATTTGAGCTTACCGGTCACTGATGAGGAAATTCGTCGAGCAATATTTGAGATGTGACCTCTTAAAGCCCCAGAGTTGATGGTATGCATACAATTTTTTATTAGAAAAATTGGCATATTGTTGGTAATGCGGTTTGTCGATGCGCTCAGAGTGTCTTCGAGGGATCGTAAATTCCTATGGAAATCAATCGAACAATTTTGGTTTTTATTCCAAAAGTGTCTAATTCGGAGAAGTTGAGCCAATTTTGCCCCCTCATCATTTGTAATGTTGTGTATAAGGTGATTACCAAAGTTATTGTGAACCGTCTCAAACCATTTCTACCGCGATGGATTTCTGAAAATCAGACTAGATTTTTCCCTTGGAGGTTTATCACTGATAATATAATCATCACACATGATGTAATTCATATCATACGGCAAAAGAAAAGGAAAAAAAGGCGTATGATAGACTCAAGTGGTCTTTTATTAATGATACATTGATAGATGTTGGTATTCATGATAGGATAAGGAGTGTGATTATGAAGTGTGTTACAATTGTGTCTTCTCAGATATTGTGGAATGGGTCACTTACAGACTCTTTTACACCTTCCAGGGGGATCCGACAGGGCGATCCCTTGTCGTTGTATCTCTTTGTGCTCTGCATGGAACAGCTTGTGCAACTCATACAACTAAAGGTTACTGTTAACTCTTAGAAAGTACTGATTTTTATACATATTTTACATTGTTTTTGCTTGTCTTTAGGTATATATGTTTGCATTTAGTTGTTAAAATCATGCATTTGCATAAGGAGTTAGGGAGTTGTTCTTTTGCCAGCATGAAGGATTGTTTTGTTGGCATTGATGCAAGTTAGGAGAAGGGTAGGCTTGGTAGAGCAGCATAGGAGCAGGAAGCGGGAAAAGCAGAAGAGAATTGCCAAGTAGTAGTTGGCAAAGTTGGACCAGAGATTGCTAAGCTCGGTTGGCAAACAATTGATGTATGATGCCTGGTCAAATTTGCCGTTGAACCCAATACACGTCAGCCCTAAAATTCAAAAGAGGAAAAGAGGATAACAAGATTATCTTGGTGTGTTAATCAAAATTCAAATTTCGAACCAAATATAGGGTTTCCACGTGTGCCTATTTAAAGGAAGAGAAGAGATCAATCAAACAACAACTTAGAGAGAGCATCGTAGTGAAAGAGGAAGCTAGAGGGCAGATCGTGGTTCGACCATCTTAGATGAAGAGCTATGGAACATCAAAGGGTTGCATCGACGGACCTCATTTTTTGCCTATTTTCTTAGTTTAATTTTTATTTAAAAGGTGATGTTGAGATACGATATTTTATGGATGGAACCACCAACCATGAACTAAGATTTTACATTTTGTTGGGGATGTTTGCATTTGACGCTCAGTTTATGTTTGGTTTTTAATAATTTAAATGCCTTGGCATTATTTCTATCTGGCAGCACTTCATTTTCCTAAATTCTTTGCCATACGACAGTTGGCATTGTATGCTTATTATGCTTTAATGTCTTAACAAACTTAAGGGGTAACGATCAGTTGCCAGGTACTAAGGAGATAAGCTTCGACAGAAGATGTTCAAGTAGATGAGCTTACTTTGAAAGTGAATCTACCCCTTAGGAGTATAGATTGAAACTTAATCAAGTTAATTTATGAAAAACTGCACCATAGACATATAGGGGTTTTATTGTGGTTAATTTAGGGTATTGCTATCGACAGAGGCAATGCTAATCTTGAATCTTCTTGGCAATAAATCCAAGGCATGAAATTATTAATAGCTAGCATAGCTAGCGTGAAAACCAAGCATCCCTTGCCAACGCTCATCACCCATTTGAATACTTCTTTTTGCCAAATTGTTTTCACTTTCATTGCATTCCCTTAGCTTACTATTGTATTACTTGCTGACCGTGTATACTTGCATGCCATAGACTCACTCTTGACATTATTTCATACATATTTACACTTCATTCTCATCTTTAGCCAAGCATTAGCAAAGTTGATAAGTTTTTGGCGTTGTTTCCGGGGATTGCAATGGGATTTATTGTTTTTATTTACTTGTTTTGTTTTGTTTGGTGTATGACCAGGAACCGCCCTACGACGGAAGATTAGCCATACGACCCAAAAATTGAATGAAACTTACGCAAATTGAATTAGAAAGTTTGAAAAATTGTTCTTAATGGACAAGGAGGAGTAGATGGTGTCCCAAATAACTAGAATCCACCAATTCACAATGGGATATTGGCCACTCATGTTATCCCTTCTATTGATCTAGATGACGAAAGACCTATTAGAGAACACTTGGCACCAAATATTTACAATCTTATGCCAGGGCTAGTTGGTCCAAAGGTAAACACAACTAATTTCGAACTTAAACTGGTAATGATTCAGACTCTTTTGAATGTAGGACAATTTGATGGATCACCTACTAGAGACCCAAGGCAACGCTTGAAGCAATTCATGGAAGCTTTCCAACTATTTCAGCAACCTGGAGTTCCTGAGGATGTAGTGAAGCTGAAATTATTCCCATTTTCCCTGAGAGATAGATCAAAATCGAAGCTAAGTTCTTTAACACCTCGTTCAGTCACTACATGGGCAGATTTATGCCAGAAGTTTCTCTTGCGATTCCAGCCATCTAAACTTAATGACAAGCTGAGGAATGAGATCACGACATTTAGGTAGGCTGGTGAAGAGACCTTATATGATGCCTGAGAGAGATTCAAGGACCTGTTGAAGAGGTGTCCTATGCATGGATTCCCTAATTGGACCCATATGAAAAAACCTTTTACAACGGACTAAATTCTCATGCCAAGACTATGGTTGATGGTTCGCTGCTAGACAATAATTATACGAAGGCAGTTGACATCCTTGAAAGGATTTCTGCCAATAATTTTTAGTATCCTACTGCCAGACTAGGAACATGGACAAAATTCGCTGGAAAATCGGAGCTTGATGCACTAACATCCATCCATGCTCAGATTTCCAATCTCACTAGCATTGTGAAAACTTTGTAAAAGAGTAATGAATCCCAAGAAGTCAAGGCATTAGATCCATTCTACACTATTTGTGGAGAGGATCATCATGTGGATGAATGCCCAACAAAACCCTAAATCGGTAAATTATGTTGGCAATTTTAACCCACACTCCAACACTTATAATGCAGGCAGTAATCATCACCCAAATTTTGCAAGGGCAAACCAAGGTGGTAACCAATTCAATGCATAGCGGCAGAACAATAATGTATTACCAGGATTCAACTAGAACGCCATGCCACAAAGAGCCTAGAAAAATTTCCATCAAGGGAAAAGATCTAATCAAGGGAACATTTTAATTGATTACATGGAGAGAACTGATGCAAATGTCCAGAGTTTGGTAGCGTTAATGCGAAACTTGGAAGTTCATCTATGGTAGATTGCCAATGCAGTCAGCAATCGACCCCATGAGAATTTTCTAGGCGATACGGAAGATGCTCAGCATAAGGGCAATGGACAATGAAAATTACTAACTCTTCGGAGTGGCAAGAAATGCGAGACTGATACACCTGTTAAGCAGTCAATTAATTGTCAAGTTGAAAAGCTGATGCCAGCAGATGACCTCAAAGAAGCAGAGAAAGAAGAAGCAAAAACTGATGATTCCAAAGAATTATTTGATGCTAGATCGCAACTTGATGCTAGACAACAATATGATGCCAAAGAATTATCTGATGCCATCACCATTATGGCAAAGCCAGTGGAGTCAACATGTGTTTATCCATCACCACATTTTCCATAAATGCTCTAAAAGCATAAGAAGACCATCAATTTAAGCGCTTCTTAGAAGTTCTTAAATAATTGCAAATTAATATACCATTGGTAGAATCTTTCGAGAAAATGCCTAACTATGTCAAATTCATGAAGGACATCTTAACCAAAAAGAGGAAATTGGGTGATTTAGAGACTGTGGCACTTACTGAGGGATGTAGTGCCATAATACTCAATCAATTGCCACCAAAGCTGAAAGATCTAGGAAGTTTCACTATTCCATGTACTATTGGCAATAGATTCATGGGCAAGGCATTGTGTGACCTGAGAGCTAGCATCAATTTGATACCAATGTCAGTATTCAAAATGATTAGAATTGAAGCAAGGCCTACCACGGTAACACTTCAGTTGGTAGACCAATCCTTTGCACACCCTAAGGGTAAGATTGAGGATGTGTTGGTGAAGGTAGACAAATTTATATTTCCAACTGATTTTACCATTTTAGATTATGAGGCAGGTGTTAATGTCCCAATTATATTGGGTAGATCATTCCTTGCCACAAGTAGGGCCCTAATTGATGTTCACAAAGGTGAACTTACAATGCGCATGAATGATCAACATGTTACATTTAATGTGTTTCAAGCTCTTAAGATGAACTTGAGGAATATGAAACTGATGAGATGATGTAGTCTATTTTTCTATGCCTGGCACAAATTTTCCAAGACCTAGATTGTGATGCCAGGGAATTGGATGATGAAGATGAGGTGAGTGAAGAACCTGAAGGTCCAACCTTGGAAACTGAAGATGTGACTTATTTTGGACAACCAGAGCCACTAGAGTTGAATGGCAAAGAAATCAAGGCACTCAAACCATCAATTGAGGAGCCACCAGAATTGGAGCTGAAACCATTACCAGGCCACCTCAAGTATTCTTATTTAGGTAATAACTCAACTTTGCTAGTGATCATTGTTGCTAATCTCACTAATGATCAGGAAGAAAGTTTATTGGAAATATTAAGCAATTATAAGCAAGCTTTAGGATGGACCTTGGCTGATATACGAGGAATAAGCCCAACTATTTGCATGCACAAAGTCATTTTGGAGAAGTATCATGGCAAAACCATTGAAGGCCAGAGAAGACTGAACTCGAGCATGAAAGAGGTAGTGATGAAAGAAATCATAAAATGGATGGATGCTTGGATAATTTATCAAATTTCCAATAGCTCGTGGGTTATCCCGATGCAATGTGTGCCAAAGAAGGGTGGCATGACCATGGTACAAAATAGAAAAGATGAGTTGATTCCCTCTAGGATTTTCACAAGTTGAAGAGTGTGCATGGATTCTAGGAGGCTAAACAATGCCACACAGAACGACCACTTTCCATTGCCCTTCATCAATCAGATGTTGTACAGGTTGGTAGGTAAGGCATTTTATTGCTTCCAGGATGGCTACTCGAGCTGCAACCAAATTGACATCGCCCCAAATGGTCAAGAGAAAATCATGTTCACTTTTCCCGATGGGACATTCGCTTTTAGAAGAATGCCCTTTGGATTGTGTAACACCCTAGCAATGTTTCAGTGTTGCATAATGTCTATTTTTCCGACATGATAGAAAACAATTTGGAAGTGTTCATGAATCATTTCTCAGTGTTTAGAAAAACATTCGAGGAATGTCTTCAGAGTTTGGAGCATGTTTTATGAAGATGTATTGAGACTAACCTGGTCCTGAACTAGGAAAAATGCCACATCCTAGTGAAGGAGGACATTGTTCTCGGGCACAATGTGACCAAGAGAGGACTGGAAGTTGACTAAGAAAAAGTTAAGGTAATCAAACAATTGCCAACTCGTACAAGCGTAAAAGGTATCAAAAGTTTTTTGGGACATGAAGGTTATTACCGTTGTTTCATTAAAGATTTCTCAAAATTTTCTAAACTTTTATGTTTGCTTTTGGAATAAAATACTGCTTTTGCATTTGATGATTCTGTTTTAAGAGCATTTAAGGAACTTAAAGAAAGGATGATTAATGCTCCTATAGTCATGTCACTGGATTGGAATGAGCCATTCGAGCTCATGTGTGATGCCATCGATTATGTCGTTGGAGCAGTGTCGGGACAGAGGCGTGTCAAAGTTTTCCATACCATCTAATATGCCCGTCAGATGCTAAATGGAGCCTAGCTTAATTACTCTACAACCGAGAAATAATTTCTCGTGGTTGTCTTTGCATTTGACAAGTTCAGATCTTACTTGGTAGGTAACAAAGTTGTGGTGTACACAGACCATTCGACATTAAAATATCTCTTGACAAAGAAGGATGCCAAGCCTAGACTAATTCGATGGACACTCTTGCTGCAAGAGTTCGATCTCGAGATCCGAGACAAGAAGGGGAGTGAGTGTAACATCCCCAACCCAATTTAGGAGTAACCGGTTTAGAAAGTGTTGCACACGATTAAGCATTCAAAACATTGCATCAAGACTTGAAACTATCATATGTAACCATAAAATTTTAAGGGTAATTTAAAACTTTAGAAAGCTTCATGTATCAAGTTCAAATAATATTTCATATAAAACAAGTATGCACACACTATGCAATACATTTCAATTTATAACTCATAACATACACTTTATCTAATAGATTTCAATTTACCAAACTTACTATATCTCTTCTTCATTTTCGTAAGTTTAGTTTCAAACATAACTTCAATCTTCTAAAACCGATTACCAACTTTATAAACTTCTAACCATTTAAGACATATAGATCACTGCTTTACTCAGAGGCATTAGCTTCTAGTTTCTAATGTTACAGTTATTAGAAACATCATTATCGATATTGCTTAAGGTCATTTAGGATAACAGTAAACCATTACTGGACTACATTCATTCCTTATCTCAATTATTCCTCATAAAATAATATAAATACTTTTAAAGTATTACTTCTTAGGTGAACCCTAAGAATTCCCTTCTATAGGATTTGTATTTCCACAATTCATTTAAAAGTTTTCACACTATCAACGCCTAATCCCATTTACTAGCATTGGTTTTACATGACATTCATCACTATTCAATTATTCAAAGAATTCTTGTAACATTCATAATCTCAATCATGAATACATAAATAATTATACTTTTGCCTTAACATTGATCTTACTCAATCATTTATTCATTCGAAACACAACATTAACGTTCACTACCTTGATCATGCTACTACATACATATTTCATTTGCAACATCATTAGCCATAAATATTCATTCAATCATACAAACAAAGCTTCATATATCATTTAACACCAATGACCAAATATGCACATTCTTTCCTTTGATGACATTAACAATAATATTAAGCAAAACAACCCATTTTAAGGTCTCTATAGTTTATCCTCTCTTTCTTTTATTACTATATGATATATATAAACCCATTGATATACTATCACATTATAGTATATGGTACTTCAAGATGCATACTTAATAATTCCTATTGTCAGGCTAATCTTTTAGCATGTAATCTACCCTTAACCCGAACTCCTTTATCAAGTAATCCATATATGGTTCCAAAGGCTATCCTTTTTAATCATACCTTTAAGAATTTGTTTAACCAATATTCATTATTTCATTCTTAGAAGAAACTTATCAACTTTCCTACATCAATACAACCATTGATTAATAGTAAGATCATAGTTTAACCTAGTCAGGCACATCTTCACCTAGCATAGCAAACATCCGTATAACACACATGCTCAATCATATGTATACAATCTTCTAACATAAAATGCATTCATATCACTTACAAATTCAAGCATAAGCACAAAATCACCCATCATAACAAACAACCATGTCACACACATATACCCAAACGTGTTACAATCTTTGTACCTTCTTTATGAGGTTCTATAAACATTACTTCGAATGCAATTATATGTTAACTAACTACTTAATTAACATAAACCTTTATTCATGATTTACCATCCTAGGAATTAAAAGTAAACTATATCTATCCACATACTTTATGCATAGGCCTTATATGACTTGCAGCCAAGAGTTGACATGATTTTCGCTAACAGAACGATAGTTACCTAAAAGGTTAATCAAACACGAGTAAGTTTGAAAGAACTTAGTGAGGTAACTAAACCAATACAAACAACAAATTTACATAAAGTTATATTTGCTTAGACAATATACATTATGATTTAGTTTTGATCAATTTTCATTCAATTAGATATGATTAACTTCATTCTCATAGTACACAATTTTTCCTAGACCATTTCATAATTAATTCACAAAGAACCATTACATTTATGCCTTCAAGACATAACTTCAGTACCATCCATTCAGACTTTTCTGGTCATTCACAAATTATCAAATCTTTTAACATAATTCATCCAAGTACCTCTCCCTTAAACTTTGTCAATACCAATTACCATATCATTTCAATTCCCAATGTCACACTCATATTTATTTTACATAGTTATGGTTACATTACCTATGAAATTACATTACCTTTATTTCAAGATAATATTTAACCTACTTAATCCCTAACCATATCATAATGCATGTCTTAAATAAGCTTGAAAATCATTATGTCATATTAATAGAAAATGTTAATCATTAGTAATCTCATAGTTTTCAATTCAATGATTTTGTAAACTCATTCTATTGTTTTATGTTTTAGAAAGTATATATTTGAGTAAGCATAATAGGATATATTACATTCTTCGAAACTTATTGTACACTTATTCATAAGTTCCTTAGGATATTCCATCATTTTCTTTATAACATTAACCAACCTCGTATCATTGATATCTTACTTTCTTAGTATACACAAACATCATATCAAAGATCACGTATAACAATCAATTTCATTCATTTCAATATCATTTTTAGTTCTATATCAATATGCATGTCATATCAGTTTTTCGTATACACTTTGAGGATCAAATATAACAAACAATTTTAACCATTTTAATTTCATATTATGTTCCATCATATTAAGCATATCATATCATTCTTTTATATACACTTCAATAATCAAGCATAATAAATAATCACATTCCTTTCAAAGTCATATATCATTACCATTCTTCTCATTTTCTTATTCACATCAATGTCATTAGTATACAATGTGAAAACATCGACATAATCATAAACAAGCATTATTCACATTCATTATTAAGTTCTTTATA
Organism: Hibiscus trionum; assembly: GCA_030270665.1. Classification (NCBI taxonomy): domain Eukaryota; kingdom Viridiplantae; phylum Streptophyta; class Magnoliopsida; order Malvales; family Malvaceae; genus Hibiscus; species Hibiscus trionum. Next base: position 14,925,974 of record BSYR01000017.1, on the reverse strand, counting down.
ATCTTATCATTAATATTTCAATTAATTTCATTGGACTTAGACAACATTCGGACACTCGAATCCCCAACCAATACCGTCGCCAATAAACATTTAACAATATGGCCAACCCTCCTACTGTCGCCAATGACCTTTCACAACACATACCTCCTATTTTTGCCAAATAAGGACCTCAATTTTCCTGGACTGTAGTCCCTCCTACAAAAGAGCTCAATGGACCTATGGCAAGCATTTCTTGCCATTACCGTTTGAGCTTTAGCTCCCTTTTCTTTCATTTTCATTTCATTTCACATTTCCACTCAATACATATTCATATATGCCATCATACCATTTCAATTTGCTTTACTTTTCTTCATATCATTGTATAATTAAGTATGCTAGCATAGCTTTTTATTTAACTTTCTTTACCATCATGCCAAGTTAACATCACTATCATACAATTCAATCATTAGGCATAGTACTTACCTAGCATTCAATCATATCATACATATCATTTTAATCAATCATAGTCATTTCACTTAGTATAACAATCATACCTGCCATTATCATCACAAACTTTTCACTTTGATTAACATACCTTTAAACTAAGTAACATTATACATTCAATCAAAAAGGCACTAGCATTCATATAGCAAGTAATCATACCATGCTTCACCTTATTATAAATCAAGGATTCCTACAAGTAACTTGTCGTGAGCTTACCTTTAATTTCACCATTATGTACCATTTGACTAAGTACATTAAGTGGTAATATCCTAAAGTTCAATTAGAACCTATCTTATTATAACTATAAAAACATTAAGTGTCCATTATCAATTCATTGCATACCATTAGCTACTGCTTTAAACTACCATGTAACCATTAGCATAGCTCAATCTTTATATTGAGTTTTCAATTGTTTTTCATAACCTTTCACACAATTATTCACACTTCATACATACATTGATTGTTTATCTTCCTTTATATTCATTCTTCATTCTTTATCTACCATAGGTTTGAAACTAAAATTGCATTTCAGTCTTAAGCATCCATTTAAATGATGTTTGGTACACATCATTTCCGCACAAAGGTATAATTACACTCACATTATATCCTGAAGTTACGGGATATCTCGATCCACTAATCACCTCTGAGTTTCCTCCCTTATATACTTAATTCACCTGAATCCTATGATCCTAAAATTTCCCTCGGGCCTTGGTTCCTTCTCCATGTCTTTCATTCAAATAACACAAATACATTCATTAATATACATATCCTTCATCACACATTTACCAAATATGCATAACTATTATCATCATTCAAACAACAACAAAATAGGTACTTGTCATTCCTCCAATCCATTTTCAATTTATGTCCTTATTTTATTTTTTAACCTTTTCTGTAACGCCCCGATTTTGGGCCTAGATGTCTTGGAGTTTGAATCGGACCGGTCGAGAACGGTTCGAATATTTAAGGGAGAGTTAGGGAACACCTAGTTCGGGATGCTTTAAAAATGTGAAAAAATACCTAAACATCCTCATTTAATATATGGATAATTATGGTGAAAACAATTTTACAAAATAAGGTTTGGAAATATTACATTTTGGTGTAGTGACCAAATCGCAGTTTTTGCAAAAGTTGAATAGTGACTGTTTTGTAAAGGATTGAAACTTTGAATCTTTAAGGAGCTAATTTTACCAAAATGTTTTAATCAGATTTCTCCTTATTCTGGGTGATTTTAATAATGTTTTAATTAAAGGAAATAAAGATAATTAAAAGGAAAAACTATCTTTGACTTTTCATAACTACTTTACGTCAACTTTCTCTCATTTCATTTTCTCTCAATTTCTACTCAGCCAAACACATTTCCTCCATCAATTAGCCTATGATTTTCATTCCTTTTGATGAGATTTCAATCTCCTTTTGATTCCTAATCTTTTCCTCACCAAATCCTCTTGTTTTCGCATTGGATTTTCAAGAAAACTTGCCCAAATCAAGGAGAAATCAGCCATTAGAGGTAAGCTTCGTCCTTCTCCTCTAATGATCAGTTATTTACTGAAATTCCCAAGTTATCAATCCTTTTTTAATGATTTTTGAGTTGCTTTAATGTTAGAAACAAGAAATTGTGTTAAAACTCAAGGTTCTTTGAGAGATCTTGATGATTTTCGTTGTTGTTGGTTAGGCTTTGTTTTGAGGTTGTTTTCTAATGCATTTTGGTTGGTAATTGATGTTATAAATGAGGTTTTATCAAATAAATCCCGATAGGCTTGGATTCCTAAGTTTTGCATGCTAGAATGGTGGTTTTGGGGTGGTTTTGGTGTTCTGTTATAGCTGGAGGTATAAGGACGAGTTTGTGGTGGTTTTTGGTGTTGATTGATGTTTAGAAATGTTTAGAAGTGATAGATCTTGGCTGGGCTTTGTTTTGGGAGAGTTTGGAGATGGTTTCAGTTGTTTTTGGTAGCCGAAATGAGGTTTTTGAGTAGAGCAGCGGGTTTAGGTGTGTGGCTGATGATTTCAATGCATGATGATGCATTAATCCTCTGCTTTTATGTGTTATAAACAGGGGAGACATCTTCGGACGCCTTTGGTGTTGACCCGAGAGCTTAGATAGCGTTTCGGCGAGCAAGCGAAACGAGATCGGTGAGTGCTTATGGTTTTAGAAGTCCTTGAGGGACAAAGAAACAAGGTTTGGGGATTTAGGAAAGGTTTGAAATACCTTCCTAAGTTCGAAAGTAAGTATGGCTAGATTTGCTCTCAAATGTGTGGTGGTTGCCCCTAAAATGCTTTTACATGCTCATGTTTTGAGATAGATAAATTCCTACTGTTTTATGCATGATTTGTGGCATGAGATGATGCTTGAAAAGATTTCATGAATTAACATGTTGCATTGATGAGTTTTGAGCTTTTGTTTTAAAGCAAGGCAAATGTTATGATTTTGAATGAGATGAGAAAGCTTTGAGAAATGTTGCATTAAAAACAGTAGGTGAGATGTTGTTTTGACATAATATATTGGCATAGAAGATGATATGCTTACCGGATATAATTGATCGATCAATAGGATGAAAGTGCACTATAAACTAAAAATTCGTACGTGCTCTTTGGATTCAATCCAAAGGGAGAGACCGATGATGGGCATTCCATCCAGTAGAACTTGGTGAAATACCTAAGCTTTGTGGCAATGAGAGATACCGCCATGTGAGTACGGTGATGTGAGATTCCAGTGGAAATTATGTTTTACTAGACGAGTGAGTACGGTGATGTGAGATTCCATCGGAAGTGTCTAGTGGGTTTGAGAATGTTATCCACATATCCGAGTAATAATGAAATGTGAAATGCCAATATAATATATGAAAATGCTTTGATTCACATGTACCTAATGTTGAGATGATTTATGCTATGAGAAATGCATATGAGATTTGTATATGAAATGCTCTAGTTTTCACAAGCATGTGTATGGCTTTGCCATGAGATTTGCATTGTTTAAGTGCATGAGATAGAATAGAGGTATATGTGGTTTCAAATGGATATTTGCTTTGAAATGGTTTTCAAGAATGAGATAGAATGAGCATGTTGTTGAAAATGGCTTTAGAGAAAGTGTTTTGAATAATGCATTATTGTGTTGGTTTTCTTTAGAGCATGCCTCACTAAGCAAACATGCTTACGCTCTATTTTACCAATAATGCAGAAAATTGAAGTGATTTTTGGGCAGCAAGAAGTTTAAGAACATCCAAGGAAGTGCAAAGCTCATGTATGGTGATGTTTTACATACATTAGTATTGATATGTGGCAATGGGGTTTCATGGTTGTTGTTGGGAGATGTGTTTCGGAACTCCCTAAGTTTGTATCAAGTTTGGTGTGGATTTTGGAGTTGTAAATGTTTTGTTTGGGTGATTTGAAGCTTGAAAGCTTATATTTGGTTTGTGGCTAGGAAGCATGCATATAGATGGAATGTTCATGAGTTTGATGCCATGCTCTAGCTTAAGTTTCCTTATTATGATCTCCAATGTCCATACAAGTTGCTGGTATGATATGGTATGCTTTGAAGCACGATTGAGTGGGTTAAGAGGTGAAAAACCAGCATTTACTACTGCTACATGGCAGGGTGTATCGAAACACCCTTAACTGTTTCGAAACAGGGACCTGTAAAAGGCCATAGTGTTTCGGAACGGTTGAAGGTGTTTCGGAACATTTTGGCTACTGGAGAGGCCTATTCCGATACTGGTCTCGGAACGCACCCGAGTTCCGAAACAGTCAACACCGTTTTGATACGGGCGTTTCGGTACGAAGGTCAGTGTTCCGAAACGGATGATCGTTGGATGATGATTTTGAATTGTTTTAAGTTCTCCTGTTTTACAATTTAGTCCTGAATGTTGTGCATGCAATTGCTTGAGCTTGGAATGTCCTTTTAAGCTGAAATTTGACATTGAGGCATGTAATATGACTAATTACTTATTGGTAAACCTAAAACCTGCAAAGTCCTTATATTTTACAGAATTTACATTTTGGTCCCTAAAAGTGTAATTCATGCAATTGAGACCTTAAATGTTTTCCAATCGCTGTGTTGATCTCTCCTATGTTTCCTGAGTGATCACTTAGGCTAAATGTGTATCTAGAAAAGATAAAAATAAAAAAGGGTCGTTAATCAAGGTTGACTTTCAGGTTGACTTTGATTTTCCCCGTGTAATCTTCGTAGTTCGGGTCAAGCGTCTAGGCCGATATAAGGGGGTTACATTTGCCAGCTTGAGCTATCATCAAAGAACTTCCTCTCCAGAACAAAGTACACACTGGAATTCAAATTTCTTTACATCGTTACAAACTAGATTCAAATACGATTTTAACCTTATAAGCCTTCTAATTTAACAAGATCCACAAAAATTATGAGAATCCTTAGAAATCTCATAGCAGAAGCTGTCCAGAGCAGAATCTGGTTCCAGATATTTTGTCCTACATTCCCTTAAAAATTCATAACTTTTGATTAAAAACTTGAAATCAATCACCATTTGTTTTTCCAGCCTTCCATGAGTTCCCCACTAACCTCTTTGCCAACGATGATGTGTCAGTCAGTCCTCATTCAGTCCATACTTTGATGCAATTAGATGCCATCGTACCAGTTTGGACTATCCAAGTTGAGTTCGCAAGAACATACATGTCGCCCGAATAGGAAGAAGAAGGAATCCAAGCCAAACTTGCTACAACACATGTTGCACCTTCCTCATCTACTGCCATTGACGCTCCTACCGCTTCGGAGCTAGTGAAGATTGTCAAGGAAATTCTCTGTGACATTGGAGCTTCCACAGCCGCATCAAAGCCCAACATGAAGGGAAAGAAACACATGGCTCTTGATCGAGGGAGCTTTGTCAAGAAAAAGACCCGTGTAACATGCAAAGAAAACTCCGAAGCGGGGTCTTCATCCCTTTAAACTCCTTACATCATTTTATTCATTTTTTCATGCATTTTATTTTATTTTATTTTATCTACATGCATTGAAGACAATGCAGACCTTTGGTTTGGGGGTATGTGTTGCCTCAAATCTTTTGTCATGCCATGCATTCATGTTTATATTTCTGTTTGCATATAAATTTGGTATAACCATGCATACCAAACCACTAAAATAATTTCGCCTCTGTTAAATTGGGAATTCTGCTGACACTTTGCTAGTTTAGTATAATTTGTTCTAGAATACTCTATCCGATGATGAAATTTGGAAATCCTTAGTTTGCATGTGCTGACAGGATAGCAAAGCAGGTCTGCTTGGCAATTGATCTCTAGTTTAGGAAACTGGAGTCTCACTTAACACGTAGTATGCATCTAGTTCCCAAACAAGCTTAGAATTCTTGAAACTAAGCTCAGAATAATGAAAAAATGATGCCAGGGTAAAAGAAAATAATAAGGCAATAATGTTTTGCCAAGGCAAGAACAAATGTAGAACTCTCCTATGCCTTAGAGATAATAAGTAACTTGGGGCTTCGTGGTTTGCTCCCTCTTAGTTCTCAAGTTAAAAACTTTAGGGTATGAGTTGAAGAGTAAAAGCCTAGTAATACCGGGATTAACGTGGGGGTTCGTGGTATGCTCCCTCTTATTTCTCACGCCAAATAGTATTACAAAGCAAACCTAAAACTATTGCCAGCAAAACCCTTGGCAAATAAATGAAAAACTAATAATTTTGTGTTTGGGTAGTAAATTTGACTAAAGGAGTAAAAGGATACTTGATGCATATTGCATGCACTTCATGCACACTTTATGATCCTAGACAAGAGTTACATTGTTGCACTTGAATTTCCTTATCTGGTTGGCATTATTGCACTAGGATATTTAAGAACATAACTAGTGTCAGATCCTGCTTACTGACATTTATTGGCATTCAAAACAATTTTGCCGAGGTACTTGTTTTTCTATTTACTTAATTTTAGTTGCATTACTTGAGGACATGCAATGAGTTATGTTTGAGGGAGTGTTAACTCCTAGAAAGTACTGGTTTTTATGAATATTCTACAATGCTTTTGCTTGTCTTTAGGTATATATGTTTGCATTTAGTTGTTAAAATCATGAATTTGTATAATGAGTTAAGGAGTTGTTCTTTTCCCAGTGTGAAGGGTTGTTTAGTTGGCATTGATGTAAGCTACGAGCAGGGCAGGCTTGGTTGAGCAGTGTAGAAGCAGGAAGCATGAAAAGTAGAAGAGAATTGCCGAGTAGCAGATGGAAAAGTTGGACCAAAGATTGACAAGCTTGGTTGGCGAAGAATTGAAGTACGATACTCGGTCAAAGTAGTCGTTTAACCCAGTACACATCAACCCTAAAATTCAAAAGAGGAAAAGAGGATAACACGCTTATCATGGTGTGTTAATCAAAATTCAAATTTCAAACCCAATTTAGGGTTTCCGTGTGTGCCTATTTAAAGGAAGATAAGAGATCGATCAAACAACAACTTAGAGAGAGCACCGTAGTGAAAGAGGAAGCTAGAGGGCAGATCATGGTTCAACCATCTTAGACCAAGAGCTATGGAGTATCGAAGGGCTGCATCGACAGACCTCCTTCTTTGTCTATTATCATAGTTTAATTTTTATTTAAATGATGATGTTGAAATACGATATTTTGTGGATGGAACCCCAAACCATGAACTAAGCTTTTACAGTTGGTAGGGGATGTTTGCATTTAACGTTCAGTTTATGTTTGGTTTTAAATAATTTAAATGCCTTGGGGCATTATTTTCTATCTGGCTAGCACTTCATTTTCCTAAATTCTTTGACATACGACAGTTGGCATTACATGCTTATTATGCCTTAATATCCTAACAGAGTTAAGGGTAACGATCAGTTGTCGGGTACTAAGGAGAGAAGCTTCGAAAAAAGATGTTCAAGTAGATGAGCTTACTTCGGAAGTGAATCTACCCCTTAGGAGTATAGATTGAAACTTAATCAAGTTAATTTATAAAAAAATTGCACTATAGACATATAGGGGTTTTATTGTGGTTAACTTAGGGTATTACCATCGACAGAGGCAATACTACTCTTGAAATCTGATCGGCAATAAATCTAAGGCAGGACATTATAAATAGCTAGAATAGCTAGCGTGAAAACCAAACATCCATTGCCAACGCTCATCACCCATTTGAATACTTATTTTTGCCAAATTCTTTTCACTTTCATTGCATTCCTTTAACTATTATCTAAAACAAAACTAAAAACAAATACAAACATTCTTGATTCCTTCAACAATTAAACCATTAAACAATTAGATTCTTGGTCAATCCATTTGGATACGATACTCAGCTTATTGTTGTATTACTTGCTGACCGTGTATACTTGCACGCCATAAACTCACTCTTGGCATTGTTTCTTACATATTTACATTGCACTCTCAATATTTTGCCAAGTGTTAGCAAAGTCGACATTTACTAATGGAAATTGGAAGTCGTTTCACACATCTAAATTTAGTCCTAGTATTTCTCATCTTTGTTTCGTCGATGATATGGTTTTATTTGCAGAGGCTTCTCTTGAACAGATAGGGGTTATTAGAGACGTCTTGGATAATTTTTGCTTGGCTTCGAGTCAAAAGGGAGCATCCCTAAAACTACAATTTTTTTCTCTAAGAATGTGCCATCAAATTTAAAACATAAGATCAGCTCTATTTTCGGCTTCGAAAAGGTGTCAAATATGGGGAAATATTTTTGGGTTCCATTGTTACATGCTCGGTTTACATTAGCTTCATATCAGTACCTTGTTCGGATGGTCCGTGACAAACTGAATGGTTGGAAGGCACGTACTCTATGATTATCGGGTCGTCTCACTCTGGAAAAAGTTGTTTTATTTACTATACCACAGTATGCAATGCAAACAACTGTTCTGCCTAAGAAAATTTGCAACGACATTGAAAAGCTAATACGCCAATTCATGTGGGGGTCATGCAAGAGAGGGGAAGGTGCTTTTGGTTAAATGGAATGATATGTGTCGTTCGATAAATCAGGGTGGTTTGGGTTTTCTAAGACTGAGTAGAATGAAGCTTATCTTATGAAGATAGCTTTCCATCTACTCACTTATAAGGAAAAACTTTGGGTTCGGTTTATGCAGATGAAATTCAAATGTGTGGATGGTATACCAGAGTCCCTGCGTGTACAGAATTGTTCTCGCTTGTGGAAGTGCCTGAGTATTATTTGGAATAATGTGAGGCACAATGTTCATTGGAACATTGGGGATGGCACGAAATGGAATTTCTGGTATGACACTTGGATTGATGAAATAGGACCTCTAGCTCAATATGTTTCGCCATCGAATGTTGGCTGCATTATGCCGATGAAGGTTGCGGATGTGATGACTCAACATGGAGGTTGGGATTGGCGACGTTTCTAACACTTGCTCCCTTATGAGGTCTTGTTGCAAATTGGGGCAAAAAAAGGGGCCACTACATAGTCTTGTGGCTGATGTGATTGGGTGGCAAGGAAAAGCTGATAATCAGTTTACAGTTAAGTCGGCTTATGAAATACGTATGGGTGTGACAAATGGCAGTTTGGAGAAAATTTGCATGTGATTAGTAAGTATCGGGGGTCACAATGAATTAAAATATTTATGCGGTTAGCATGTTGTAACAAGTTGATGACGAATGTGTAAAGGGTCAAGCGACATCTTTCTATGAATGGTAAGTGTGCGGTTTGTAACGGTGAGGTAGAGACGGTGGATCATGTGTTGCGTTTCTGTCCCATGGTTCAATCGTTATGGATTACTCTTATTAGGACTAAGAGGGTGGCTGAATTTTTTGCGATTGATATGAGGAAATGGATGGAGTGGAATTTGACAAAACCTGACTACTTTGTTCATGAATTTGAAAATTGAGATCTTTTTTTTTTAGAACAATTATTTAGAATATTTGGTTGTCTCGGAATGCAATTGCTTTTGATTCACCTATGGATGATACCAAATCTATTTTGGACCGTAGTCGACAACTTACAACTATTGGTTGCTAGGCGATTGTAGAACAACATGTGGCCAGCATGTTCAAGTGAGTCGAAGACGAGAGACTGCTTCATGTTCACCGCCACCGATCGGGTGGGTAAAGATTAATTCGTACAGGGAAAGGAGTGCAATTGATTGCAAATCGTCTTGTGGAGGTGTTGTGTGCAACCATGAGGTCATTGTTTGCTGGGATTCTCGAAGTTTATCGAAATATGTTCGATTCTTGACGATGAGTTATAGGGTGACTTAATGGGCCTACAATGCGCGTGGAGTTTGGGGGTTCGGCAAATTATTTTCGAAATGGAAAACTTGGATGCGATATAATTACTCCAAAGTATCAACAAAAGGGTGTCTTTGATTACTCTATTGTTGCATATTAGAGAAATCCTTACTTGGGATTAGACGGTGCAATTTCAGCACATTGGTCAAAAGGGTAACCAAACAGCAGACAGACTGGGTAAAGATGCGAGGGTTGATTCACTGGAGTGTTATTGCTTCACGGACATTCTAGATGCACTCATACCGGTTCTGTAGGCTGACTTGGGGCATATTTCGTCTTAGTGTCCTGCTGCTATTTGGTGGTGTTTGCTATGGGATTTGAGAGTCTTGTTAGTGGATTATGATATGGTTGTTGTATAAATATATGTAACGAGGGTATCTCGTAACAGTTTTTTGTATATATTATCACCTGTACTCTTTTTCTCCATCTAGGATTAGGGAGGTTTTTAATGAGGCACGTGATAATATTTCCTTTTCTTTAACCAAAAAAAACTAACACAAAGACTCAAAACAAAAGATAGATACAAACATCACCGAAGATCAACAATGAAAGGTAAAACCATCAACAAACAACATAAAAATGCATATTATAGTAAGGCACATTGACACACAGTCATTACCGCAACTCAATCGCGTACAAGAAATGATGATTGTGAGCACGTATCTTGATCAGTCATGGTGACGTCAAATCCAACTCTAATAAAAATCAAATGAAAGAACAGTCAAGCGATCGATAAAGAAATGAAAAGGGTGCCAAAAGAAAGAAGGAAACCAAAAGAATGAGGGATAAGCTTCATCGTCGAGGGGGAAACAGCATGGATCACCAGCTAAGGGTAAAATTATTTATTCAAAACTAAAAAACACATGAGAAATAAGGCAAACAATGAGAAATATAGGAGAAAAGGAAATGATGAATCCCAATAGTGGACAACTAGCACCGAGACTGGTGGCGCTAACGGTAAGAATGAGCAATAAAAAAAAGAAAAAAAGAAGATGGGTGAAAATTATGATGTTACCATGTAATTAATTTTAAGTATCAATTTCAAGGTCTAATTACATACTTAAACTTAGATTTAAAGTTTAATTTGATATTTCAAAATTAGATATTATTATACATAAGGGCGACTCAAAGATTTAAGGTATTTTGTGCAATTTAGTAAAATGAGATTCTCAATTAAGAAAATGCTTGTTAACTTGTTGTGTATGAGGTAGACTAATTTTTAAATAAAAAATGAGTCTAATGTGACTCAAAATCCATGAATTACTACATTATTTTACTTTTCTCCGTTCTTTATCACTACACCAGAACTAATCTTTTACTTTTTCCCTTATAAGTATTTCATTTAACTCGTTTTGAGCTTTCATTGTTCCTATTGTGCATGTCCAAAACTACCTCAACTATACACCAAAATATATATCTACCCAATGTAAGGAGCTATTTCCATAACTAGGGGTGGGCATTTAAGCATAGCATATAGTATAATGAAGCATTTTCCATCTACCCTTGAACTTGTATGAAAGAAATCACTATATGCTATTCTTGAATGAAGGCTCTATTCGAATGGAACCTTGGATGATGGTTGCTTATTCCTAGTTCGAATGTTAAATTGTTTTGGTAGCTAGCTTAGTTTGCTATATGAAGTAAATCTTGTTGGGATTATGCTTGATTGAGTCTTGGTTTGAATGTACATACATGATAGCATGACTAGTTTAACAAGAATGATATGTTCACATGATTTGAGTGAAAAATGCTAGAAGGCCATGCTTAGATAGCTAGAAGAGTATGGCCTTGTGAACATGATTGATCCTTGTGTTGAAAAGAATGCTACTACCAAGTTAAGTAGTAAACAATCTTGAATGTAAACAATCTTGTTGGGATTATGCTTGATTGTGTTCGAATGCTATGAATGATCATGTGGTTAAGTAGTAAACAATCTTGAATGTAACATGCAAATGAATTAACCAAATTGGTAACTCCTAATGTTGAAAATCATGCTACTTAATCTTGTTTATGTTCTTGCTTGTCGAACAACTCATCTTGTAGTGATAAGTCTAAAATTTTTGTTGGCTTGCCTTCTTGTGTTTATTCTTGTTTGCTTGCCTAACACTCCTTGGTCGGGTTACTCCTAACCTGGGTGAGGTGTGTTACAGGGGGCAAAGAGGATAAAAGTTTGTTTGCAAGTGAAAAATGTGTGGTTTTAATCATGCTATGGTAGCAATGCCTTGTGAATTAGGGGGCAAGAAACAAAAGTAGATGCTTTGAGTACGAGAGCAAGAGAGGCAAGTTGAATGAAGACAAATATTCAAAATCAAGTCAAAAAGAAAAGAGAAAGATAAAAAGAGAAAAAGAAAAATAAACAATGGAAAGTTTGTGTTCAAAAGTCAGCCAAATCAAGTTGAAAATTGAAGCAATTGAAAGAGATAGCACTAAGTTGAGAAAGTGCAAGAAAAAGCAAGTGACACATGTAAGGTCTTCATTCAAATGAATCTCTATCTAAAGGAATAGTGGAGGATTGATCACTTTTGAATTCAAGGGAAATGAAATCTAGGGTGAAAACTAAGAAATGGGCAGTCTAGAGTGATTCAAAAAAAAAGAGAAGAAAAAGAAAAGAGTATTTCATCCGAGTATATTCAGATCTAGGAGTGCATAAATAAGATTTCACTTGGAAGAAATGATCCTTGGTTTCATCACTCGTAAACACTTATTTGAGCCTATGTATCCTTTCTTTCATAGTCGTGGGCCATAGCCTACGTTACAAGCATCAAAAGACCATTTTGATCATATACGAATATTGGAGTAAGAAGAGTTTGTTTTCAGAATACATCCCACTTATCAGGGTGAACCTTTCTTCAAGGATTTCCAAAATTCTAAAGCCTGATTGAGATCAGAAAAAGAGGGAAGGATTGGGCATGATGTGTTAGTGAGGTAAAGAGTGCCACTTAAATGTGATAGAATTAGGAATATGTGAATGTTTCTCTCAGATGTCTAATAAATTGGAAGGCGTCACATTTGAGTTGATTTTTGCCAATTTGGTTCAAAGGCTCTATTGCACTCAATATTTAAATGCCTAATTCTAACTTTATTTTCTTATGTTTGCCATGACTGATCAAATTGTTCCATTTTCTCAAAATTTAGTAAAATAATATTCTGAGCCTTTCACTTATCGTTTCAACAAGCATCTTGAAGATAAATCGATTAGATACAAGAAAAGCAAAGGATTTCATGTGTATTATTATGATGTACTAATCCTTTAAGTGCAATTAGAACAGGAGGTGGCCTCGGTACTTGTTTAATGATGAAAAGTATGATGACGAAAGGACACAACTCTGAGTTTCAGAAACATTTAAACAAAGTTGCAAGAAAGTGACATGGACTAATCTGGGGGAAAAGAGAATATGAATTATCTTTTGGGGCAAACGATGCATCAAGATCAGTCCGTTAAAAGTTCATACTATCAAGGATTATTACTTCTGAGGCATTGCAAGGCAAGATGACTTTGTGAATGTTAGAGTGAGCGAAGATGATATTTGAATTCAAGAGTGAGGTAATGCTACAAAGAGTATTACAGAAAAATATATTTTATTCTGGTGGACAGAGCTTGCAAGCTAAAACAGCAGAACTTAATGATCTCTTTTTGAATCATGAAGGAAATGCTGACAGGGAAGTTGTACAAAGAAATATCAAGAGCAGTTTTACAAGAAAGGAGTTATCATCAGTACTCAAATTTCTTCGATGTGAAGTGCATTGCGAGATACGACAAGAGAAGGGTTCATGTGTTGAATTCATGAAGAGGCAAGCATGAGTTCCATCAGAATTGAAGTTGGCCTTATTTGGAACAAAGAAAAACATCATTGCAAGAAAAAGAAAAAGAAAAATGAAAGAGAAAAGAGAAAAAAGAAAAAAAATGAATAAGAAAAAAATGAAAAGAAAATGAAAGAAAAGAAGAAAAATCGATGTGAAAACCCGAAAGGGCGCTTTGAGAAAAGCAATCTAAAGTGAAAACCTGAAAAGACGCTTTAGAGCAAAAGATGCAGAGATCCTGAAGATAGAACTCGAGTGTGATATTGATTACTTTGGCAGCAAAAGAGTTTTTGAAAAATGAAGCATGGAAGTTTTGAGCTACCCTGAAGATGAAAGTTCACCCAAGTGGTCCTCAGTTGACTCATTCATTCATCATATAGTTAGGTATCCATAAGGTAGAAGCATGATAACTCATACATTCAAAGCATTTTGCATATTTTGGTAGGAATTTACAAGAATCCGACAAAGAACAAGCAAAGATTTCAATCTACAAAATTCTATATTGGAGAAGTAGATCCAGCAAAGGACAAGAATAGATCTCAATATACAACTTCGAGATGGGAGAAGTAGAATCAGCAAAGATCAGCATGATTTCAATCACAATTTTTCTGATTGTTTGCATAAGACAGAAAGTGCATTACAATGCCAAATCCTTCGGGTCATCAGTAAGTCCTTCGGGCCTACATCTTTAGAAATGATGAAAACTTTTCGAGTGTTGTAACAAGACCTTGAGGGCATGGTATTGGGAAAGATTTCAACCTTTTGGGTAATCTTTTCAAAAAAAGAAAGAGAAGAAGAGGAAGTTCATATTACCAGTTGGGAAGGCCATATAGATCAACCATGGGCTTAGATGAGGAGATTTACATTTTAATTGGCAAAAGTTTCAGAGTCTTGTTGAGACACTTGACGACCACATATGTCACAAGCAAAGAAAGAGATCGATCAAAAAAGGAAGAGAAACAAGAGATATTATACGAATTTTAAGTTGGAAGATCGAGACACTTTAGCTAGAAAAAGCAGTGACTCTAAAGATCTTAGTGCTTCAAGTGGAAAATTGAGGATATTTCATATTGTTTCATGTTGAATTCTTATTAATTGATGATATTTCTTTTTGTAGGTTCAGTTTTTTTCCAACGAATGAGGTGAATCAACATTCCCAGCAAAGAATGGTGAGTTCCTAATGAGAACTGTTCGTTCAGCAAAGAATACAAAACTCCTAATGAGAAGAGTTCGCCTAGAAAAGAATATAGAGTTTCAAATGAGAAGAACTTGCCCAATAAAGAATACAGAGTTCCTAATGAGAAGAACTCGCCTAGCAAAGAATGCAAATCTCCTAATGAGAAGAGTTCGCCCAGCAAAAATGAAGAACTCCTAATGAGAAGAGTTTACCCTTCGAAGAATGAGAAGTTCCTAATGAGAAGAGCTTACTTGTTCAACGCCTTTATGTCGCAACTCTTTTCGAACTTCGACTTTTTGGAAAAACCTTTTTTTAAAAAAAAATGGAGTCGGCACTAATCTTTTTGAAAAAGTGTGATTGGATCACCTTAAAGCAGGGTTATTTTAATAAAATGTTTTATTTTATTAAAACAACGGTTTTGGTCTGTGAAATTCAGAAAAATAGGTTTGGGGTCGGTCACGCGTTGGGAAGGGTTAGCACCCCCACAACTCCCAAAATTGATACCTTATTGATTTCAAAAATGTTTTCAAAAATTAGAATTTGCAAGCTCACGAAGATTCAATTTTATTTTTTGTTTAATGAATATCAATCTATTTTAACGACCTTATCGCCAGGGAAATGAACTTTAATCACCGCCAACACTTCTGGCGCTAACCCGTCATTCATGTTTGATAAGACACCACATTAATTTAATTTCACTTTTCAAACAACAAAGAATTTTGATGTATTTAGCATTTTTTTATTTATTGTAAATTAAATTTTACTCTAAAAGAATCTAAATCTTTTATTCCTAATTGGGGGTTTGATTTTATTAAGTGTCTTTTATTCTTTTTGAATAAAGTTTTTCCACAAACAAGTCTCTAATATAACCTTGAGGAACCTAGTCCTAAGGTTAAACATATTTCTAAACGGCAAACAAGACTATCAAAGCAAACTTGAAACTTTTTTATTTTTCCCTTTATATTTTTTTATTAAAGAGGGTTTTTATTCTTGTTTTAAGTCTTGACATCTAACCTTTCTTATTGAATATTTTTTACTTTTAAAATTTATTCGCTTTAAACACTTTTTTATTTATATTTCAAGAAAATATTTTATGTTTGAAACATTTTTTAAAGCTTTTTATCACTTGAAAAGTTTTTTTACTTTTTATGCTTATGATTTTCTATTTTTTAAAGGGATTTTTAGTTCTTATTTTTATGTTTTATTTTCAAAATTTCAACCCTCTTTTAAAAAAGTTTTTAAAACCCTTCGTATTTCTAAAATTCACATCACAAACCTTTGGTGTTTTCTTTTAAAAAAAACTTTTATTGAAAGTGTTTTTGTCTATTTCCTTTTGAATTGTTTTTTTTAATTTGAAAAAAAAATTACACCTTTATTGCTTTACTTTATTTTAAAAAAAATAAGAACATTTTATTTTCTAATTTTCTAAGGGATTAAAAAAATTATTTTAGAAATCAAAGTTTTCCTTAAAGCCCTTTATTTTTAAATTTTCTTTACTTTCACCTACCTTTATTCATTTATTTTTAAATTTTCAATAAAGAGTAAATTCTAAACTTTTCTAAAAAAACTTAATTTTCAACAACTTCAAATTTCAATTTTTAAAGGTGTAAATGGATTCAAACCTCCAAAAACATGTTTTTTGAATTTTATAAGAACATAAAAGATTAAATCAAAAACTAAAACGAAATTATAAAAGGAATTATTACCCAAACTCAAGAATTGATCCTTCAATTCCAACAAACGCAACCTAAATACACGACCAAGCACACAAAAAAACAAAATTAAACCAAGAACAACAAAGAAACACACTAAAACTTTTTTTTTAAAAAAAAAGCTTTGCCGGAAATGAAGAATTCGCGTATGATTCCTTCTCGAATAGTTTTTGAACATCTCCAATAAGTGACCCAAAGCTCGAACACGCTCCAAGAATTTTTTCCAGAAAATTCAGAGAAGATTTCAAGATTTTTCGGATTTTTTAAGCCTTTTTTGCCTTTTAAGTGGTGAAGAACAATGAAGGTTTAATGGGGTATTTATACTAATACCACAACCTTGCAATTCAAGGCCAGATCGGGATTTAATCCCTAAATTGGAGTTGAAATATGATAGAGGGCATGATCCTCGGAAAAACCCCTCATGAAATTCCTGATTTGGTTCATATTCTGAGAAGAAATTCTCCCTTGATTCCAGCCTAGGTTTTGACTATTCGATTCGGATTTTTTGCAGATTCCGACGGCGACAGGGAATGGCTAAATGGATTTCTTAGAGTGTTAGCTGGCAGATTCTAGACTGTAAATTTGACATGACTTTAACTTGAAATATGTATGGATGTATAAGGTGTAAACTTATGAGCCATATATGGTTGAAAAGATAATTGAATTAGCTTTCCAATGGTGTAAATTAATTGAAATTTTGATGTATATATTAAAAAATATAAATAGATTAGTGAAGGGTATGCAAACTGCCAGAAACAGAAACAATTTAGTAATGTTGTGCAAAAAATGTGTTTGCTTGAATGAGTATATTGTTGAATTGTTTCTAATAATGTTTTCATGCTTTTGTGTAAGGCTTGTCAGATCAAGGAGTAGAAGAGATTGGTGAAGGCAATAGAGTTGGACCTTCAAAGGATAGGCAAAAGGGGATAACTATACAAGATTAAGCTTGCTTGGAGTCTTGTGAGTGTAGTATTTATTTAGGGTTAGAACTTAGGTTCTAACCAATTATCTTGCTTAATTGCTATTGCCATGACTATGATTGATTAATGAATCTAATTATACTTGGTAACTAACTAAGGGAAGTATAGATTGAATGTGTGATTGTTATAAAGATTGTATATGGTATATGATTGATAGTAATTGAAAGTGTGATCCTTCATGCTTGATCAATATGGTTCGAATGACTTAAGGTTAAACAAGAATGTGATGCTTGATACTAGTTAATGATTTGACTTGAATGCTTGATTGACTTTATAGTATACATGCTAGAATTTGCTTATGGTTCGAATGGCCTAAGGGTGAACCTTGATCTTGATCTATATGGCTTGAAACAAGAATTCTTGAATAAAACATGTCTTGAACAATACTCAAATTACTTGATTAATAAACTTGGAAATATTATCAAGTCCTTGGTCCTAGGCTAAGGCCTTTTTTGGAGACAGTAGAAGGTATGAGATGTGGTCACTTGGAGACAGTAGGAGGATTCTGACCGGTACTAATGTACCATCTTGTGTCGACAGTTGGTTGGAGACTCGAATACCTAGACGAAACTAAATATCAAGGTAATTAATTTGATAATTAAGCTTGAAATTAAAAAAATAACACTTGTCCTTGCTTGTTACTTAAAATCCAAGAAAGCTTATAATGTAATTAAACTCTTGATTGATTACTTCTTGAATTGATTAGCTATACATGTTATCATGATTGATATGACTAATGATCTAGCTCAAATTGCTTATAAATTGTATTTATGATCCTTTTTGAGATTCTAATGCATATCTTGTGATGAAATTTTTTATGCTTGATATTACTTGTGCAATTCGAATTCATGCTTGCCTTAATGTGTTTAATTACTTGATATCTTGACTATGAATGACCTTGTATCTAAAACTATGCTTGTTTACTTAAGCTTATAGCCTTCAACATGAAACAATTGATAAAGTCTAGATATGACTCATGCTTGAAATAACTTGTTAGTTCTAGGACTACCTCACTAAGTACTTAATCGTACTTATCACTCTTGCTTCCATTCTTCCCAAAATTCAAGTTGTGGTTCGAAAGCTTTCTTTGAGTTGAAGCAAGGCAAGACAAGCTAAAGTTCAAAGTATGGTTCATGTCTTTTGTAAGCTCCTAGTTGGTGGCCTTAGTCATGTATCTAGGCTAGTTACCATGTATTTTGAATCCTTGGAGACTTGTATATATATTTGATATGTTGGTGATGTATAAACATGATGTTATGACTTGGTTTTGTAGCCTAGTTAATCTAGGTATTATGATATGAAATATGGCTATGGTTGATCAAATGAATGGTGATCTTATGTCTTGAATGCTTACGAATATGTTAAATCACTTGATCTATATCTTGATTTCTTGATTGTGAGATGTATAAGGCTTGTATACATGTTAAATCTTGAAATGATATGTCATGTTTATGTATGTAAAAGGGATTGATTGAGATCATGTATGATATAATCTTGTTGCCATGGTTTAGGTTGATATGAGTTGCTATTGAACCATGTATTTAAGCTATGTGTAAGTGTTTGATCTCTTGATTAATAAGCATGCTTATTCGAATGAAACTAGATGGATCTATTGGGTGTTTGTGTTTGTGTCTATTCGAATGGGATCATGTTCACCTTGTACTAATGCAATTCGAATGAAGCTAGGAAATTTGATTTGGACCTTGTTGTTATGCGAACCATTTGAATGGGTTGATCTATACCTAGTTTGTCTTTTTTAGCATTGTACCATATGATGAATGTATGAATCAAAGAATGATAACAAAGAAAAAAATTATGTTGAATGTAATGCCATGATTGATCATGTTATCTTTATACTATTCAAATGCTTTACTAGATGGATTGAATTGTTTACACTTCTTGATCGATTCCTGTTGTTTAGGTTGATTAGTAGTAACATAGAGAGCTTGTATTCATGTGTGCTAGTTCGATTGATATGTGATCCATGTTGTTGCTTGTTTGATTATAAGATAGCTCACCTATTAGGGGTGAGTTGTGAAAAGTTCAAATTGGTTCGTGTTTTCTTTGCATGAGTAACACTCCTTAGCCAGTTTAGGATTATACCAGGTGAGGGGTGTTATAGTATCGATACGGTCTAAAACCGTACCGATATGGGTATATCGATACGCCTCGTAAGCGTCTTGATACAGTTATCATTGGAAGACTTCTTCGGGGCTTTAAAAGTGTTTTAAATGCAATTAAATTCCATATCTCCTTTTTATCAAACCCTACCCCGATTTCATCTATAAAAACCCTCTCAATATCTCTAATTCTTCACATCAAACCTGAAATCAATTGAGGGTTTTTCACAAACACATCAAGGCTCAAGCTTTGCAAGAAAATTGTGCATCAATCATCCATTGTTCATCCAATTTCCTCATTCAAGATATAAACCTCTTTCTCTTCTTTTTCAAATTCGTTTTAATTCCTTTGTTATTTTGAAACAATTTTTGTACATTAATTATAATTATAGTGTGGGTTTTGAATATTTTTCAAAATTTCTTTGAAATCTGAAAATTTTGGTTCGAATATAATAATATACAATATAATTTTTTAATATGTTTTTCAAAAATTCTTTTTACCAAAATCCGTTTTTATACTTTTATGTATTTTTTACCTATAAAATATAGTGTTTTAACAAATACATCGAATACTTGGAATTTTATTTGGATCGAATTTGATGAATAATTGTATGCATGTCTTTCGATTTGTTTTGATGTTGTTTTCAGGATTATGGCACCTAAAAAGAGACCAAGAAACGATTTAGCCTCTAGCTCTTCAAATCTTATCCAAGATGATGAGGGTAATCCTAAGCCTAACCTCCCTTACATTCTCCAACGTAGTTTTAGAACCGCTTCGGCCATGGAATTTTATAAACAATTTCAAGGTTTTACCATTCGGGAAGAAAGAATCGTATCAATCCCTTTTCTAAACTCTAAACATTTTAAATTTAAATATCTTGGTTTGTTTCAAAGATGGAAGTTCATGAAATTTTTTGGGCTTTTCCCAACTTTATATCGAAACATTGTTATCATCTTCTTTTCCTATGCTCGTTGCATCCATGATGAGAAAAAAAGAACATGTCATAGCTATTGAATCTCATCTCATATGTAAAAATTTTCAAATTGATCAAACCACTCTTTGCAATGTCTTTGGTTTTGAAAATGTCGGGACGAGTCTTCTTTGGGTAATGGCCAACTTGGTTCCATAACCGTTCTTGATGCCCAAGACCGTATCCTTCACCTCATCATCTCTTGGTGGCTTCTCCCCTCTGGTGGAAAATTTTTAACCATCCACCAAGTTGATGACTTTTGGCTTCGTTGTTTCTGTGAGGGTAAGCGTCCAAATCTTTGCCAAATTATGTTTGTCGACTTGGTTTGTCTTGTCTAACACCGCCACACCGGTCAAGTCAAGTCTTTTTATTATGGGACGGCCTTGAGTCATTTATTCCACGCTTTGGAAATTTATTGCACCCATGATGCCGTCGAGCCCCTTGGTCTACCCATTGATGAGCGCTCCCTTAACCGAGCCAAATTTGAGTTCATCAACAATGAGTGGGTTCGTGTTGCTAGACCTCGTCACCAAGATAATCAACCAGAAGCTTCACAAGGTCCACAATGTGCTCCCATAGTTTAATCCTCAATGGATAACCTCACGATGTTTCTCAATGAGAAATTCACCACCTTAGCGAATAACATGGATGTAGGATTTGCCACCATTGATACTCGCTTTACATTATTGGAGGATCAAGTCAAGGCCATTGAACAACAACAAATTTCCATGGATGTCTCTCTCACCGCCTTCCATGGTGCTTGGCTCAATCATACTCGGAGACCTCAAACCAATCATGATGATGAAGACGAAGAGGACGAGGATGAAGATGATGGTGGGGACGAGTAGTTTGAGCATATCATGTCATTCATATTAGGATTTTATTTTAGTTTGCACCTATTCTTTTATGTTTCCCGAACACTATGCTTTGACTATTTTGGTTTTAGGATTAAATATTTGGTTTGGTTGAAGTTTGAACTTTTATGCCTTGGATATTTGATCTTTGAATAAAATTATGTTGTTTATTATGTTTATCTTGTGCTTCAATTGCTATATTCATTATTTATACCATATATGTGCATTGTTCCTTTTAATCTAACAAAAAGGGGGGAGAAGTGTGTTAAAGAGCAAAATATTTGAAACCTATCTTAAATTAAGGGGGAGTTTGCTTTTAAAAGTTCTCAATACTTCAAAATTTTAACTTTGGTTTCATTATATCAAAAAGGGGGAAATTGTAAAACCTAAATTGATTTTGATATAACAACTTGTGTAACCCCCTTAGCCCGGTCTAGACGATAAACCCGAACTACAAAGATTACACGGGGAAAACCAAAGTCAACCTGAAAGTCAACCTTGATTTACGACCTTTTTTTTCCTTTTTAACTTCACTAGATGCGTATTATTAACCTATGAGTTCAGAAAAGCAATTAAGAGAAAACGGCACAACGATTGGGGTTCGATTAGGGTTTCAATTTCATACATTTGACTTTTAGGAACTAAACTATAAATTTCATAAATTACAGGGACTTTCATGATTTTAAAGTTACCAAACCTCAAATACTCACATAACATGCCATCATGTCAAAAATCAACTCATACGGATCATTCAAACTCGCTAATTTAAGCAGCCAACATTTAAGGACCAAAATGTAAGAATCAGAAACTCAGGACAACTCAAAATTCAAATTCAACGGTCATCCGTTTCGAAACGCTTACCCTGGTATCGAAACGATTGTACCGAAACTGAATTGATCGTTTCGGAACTCGGTGTAACACCCGGTTTTAGGGGTCGGGTGAAAATAATATTTAAATAATATTTTGAGTTTCGGTTTTCTAATTAAAATAATAATATATATTTTGGACCTTGTGATTTCAAAACAAACATTGTGAAAGTTGGACTCAAATTGATTTGGAAATCAAATTCCATGGATTTTAATTGTTAATGAGGTTGCCATCTAATTAATGGCAAAACCGTAAATAAATGAACTTTCATTTAAAACCCCTTTTAATTAAAAGAGAGCCTTGTCTTCTTCCTTCTCCATATTTTCCATTTCAACGACAAGGAAGAGTTTTCTCTCCATTTCACTATTCCATTCCCTTTCTTCTTCATCTTTGGAGCTTTTTGAAAGGTAAATATATTTTTGACTTGGCCTTGCCATCCTCTACATTTTGGTATCTTTAGATTTCATTAAAACTATGTATTCTTGCATTTGGGTTTTTCAAAGTTTTAGGTCAAAGGTTGAAGCTTTATGATTCTTTATCAAAGCTTTTGATTTATTATGGTTAGATATGTTGTTTATGAACCATAAGGTCCAACATATGTGATTTTTAAAGTGTTTTATTAAGATTCCCATATTTGGGTTTTCTTGGGGTTTTTGAAGGGTTTTAAGATGAGTTTTGGGTGTGATTAATCTTGGAAATTGAGGGCTGATGTTAGTATGATAGTTGGGGGTTGTTTTGGAATCATTTAAGAGTGTTAAAGAGGTTGAAATCATGAGTTTTGGTTGGGGTTTGAGAGCTGCTCGGGTTTAGAGTTTTTGGGGTTGTTCATAGCTTGAGAATCTTGTGTTTGATGCCTGATTAGTGTTCCGGGTTTGCTACATTGTTTTATGAGTTGATTCGAGGTTGTTTTGTTTGTGTTGAGCTGATTAGAAGCAAGAGATTGTGTTGGTGAAGCATCAGGAGTGAATCCGGAAGCTTGAAGGTCTTGGTTGCTTGGTTGTTGAGCTTGGAAGTGCAGGTGAGTGGTTAAATGTTTTAAATGGTCTTTGAATATTTGGTTCAAGCATGTGGACTAGGTTGGGATTGGTAGACCCACCTAGAGTTGGGATTAGAGTGGTAGCCTAATCCCAAGCTATAGTTAGAGACTATGGTTGATATTTGAATGTGTTTATGCCTCATGTTTAATTGTGATTATGTTGGCTATGTATATGGTGTTATACATGTATGTTGTAACACCCCAATTTTGGGCTTGGAAGTTTAGGGTCTGAACTAGACCGGTCTGATTTTCGGTTCGAATATAAAAGGAGGTTTTAGGGAAAGCCTAGTTCGGGATGCTTTAAAAATATAGAAAAATATCTAAAAATCCTCTTTTAATATATATAAGAGAGTGGTGAAATCAATTTTACAAAATAAGGTTTGGAAATACTACATTTCGGTGTAGTGACTAAAATGCGATTTTTGAAAAGTTTAGTGGTGACTGTTTTGTAAGGATTGAAACTTTGAATCTTTAAGGAGCTAATTTACCCAAAAATGTTTTCTCCAGATTTTTCCTTAGTTTGGGTGATTTAATTAATGTTTTAATTAATGAAAAGAAAAGGGAAACTACTTTTAGATTCTCATAACTACCTTTTCTAAATTTTCTCTCATTTCTTTTTCTCTCAAAATCCCATCATCCAAACACATTTTCTCCAGCACAAATCACTTTGATCTTCACCTCAATTGATGAGATTTCCATCACTCATTGTTGCTTAATCAACCTAGCAACAGAACCTTTTGATTTTCACATTGAGTTTCCAAGGAATTTAGCCCAAATCAAGGAGAAATCACCATTTAGAGGTAAGAAGTGATAAATCTTGGCTGGGTTAAGTTTTGGAAGAGTTTGGAGGTGTTTTCGGTTGTGTTTGGTAGCCGAAATGTTGGTTTTAGGTAGAGCAGCGGGTTTATGTGTGTTGGCTGAAGATTTCAATGCATGAAGATGCATTAATCCTCTGCTTTGATGTGTTTAAAACAGGGGAGACATCTTCGGACACTTCTGGAGTTGATCCGGAGGCTTGATTGGCGATTCGGCAAGCGTGCGAAACGTAATTGGTGAGTGGAGTTGGGTTTTCAGCTTTGAAACGATTATTTGATGGTTTTGGGAGCTTAGTTTAAGTCTAAACAACTTAGCTAAGCTCAAGAGTAAGTTTTCGGAAAACTCCCTCGGATGTGCTATTAAGTGGCCTAATGCGTTGGTTATAAATTGCATGTTTAAATTCTGTTTTGAAAGCATGTTTTAGCATGGTTAATGCTGGTTTTGAAAGCCATGTGCTGAAGGATGCTCAAGGTAAGAGATCCTTGTTTTGGCATGTTGTTAAATTGGTAATGATGCATGGTGATGCATGGTGTTAAATGGCTTTGATTAATGCTTTAAAACAGTGGATTGATGATGGTAATTGATGTATATTGGCAAGTGATGAATTGGTTTTAAAGTACTTGAATCGGATATAGTTAGCCGGCTATAGGATTGGGTGCACCGTAAGTAAAGTCGCCTTGGATGTGGAGGGGTTGTGATTGTACCGTAAACTCCATCCAAGTATCCTAACGAGAGAGGTAAGATCACAACGGTGGTTAAAAGTCCGTGTGTGGATCTTGTGTTACGTGTCCCGTACTCTCGTTATTGGATTATACAACTACCGATGAGTGATGTTGAGGGGTTGCGATTGTACCGTTAAACTCCATCACGGGTGTTGAGGGGTTGTGATTGTACCGATAAACTCCACCTTGTATGCCAGTAGTGTGTATGAAGCGTGTGGGTCAACGCTTGTAATCCGCGTATCCGATTGTGTTTTGTGTTATAAATGGTTATGAATTATCACTTGAAAGCCAATATGATGTATTGAATGTAAGGAAGCATGAGATGCTTGTATGTATGCAAGGTTGCATGAAAAGAGATGAGCATGTGTTTAAAAAGCTTTGTTGAAAGTGTTTTCTAAAATGCATTATTGTGTTGTTTACTTTAGAGCATGCCTCACTAAGCAATTGTGCTTACGCTCTCTCTCTCGTACCAATAATGCAGATAATTGAAGTGTTTAAGGGCAACAAGGAAGCTAAGAGTGTCCAAGGGAAGCCAAGCTCATGTATGGTGATGTTTTCATACACTATTGGTTTTGGTATTTTGGCAATGGGAACCTAAGATGTATTTTGGGAGATGTGTTGAACTCCCTAGGTTGTGGATTAATGCTTTTGATGTTGTGAATTTGTAAATGGCCTTTAAATGCTTGTTTTGGAGTTTGGTTGATTGCTTAGTTTTGGATAATAGGATGCATGCCTATAGACATGTGAAATTTCATTTTTGATGCTACGAATGTGTTTAGGAGTTACAAACATGTTCCATTTATGTATGATGACTTGTGGGTATGTCTAGGAAGTCAATAAGTAGAGTTTGAATGGATTTTTGTATGAAAAACAAGCAAAATCTGCAGTTTCTGGGCAAACCGTATCGGAACACTTGCTAGCGTTTCGAAACGGGGGCCTGCAATGGCCTTCGTGTTTCGAAACGACTAAAGGTTGTTCCGAAACATTTTGGCTACTGTTATGCTCTGTTTCGAAACTAGTCTCGAAACTAACCCGCGTTTCGGAACGGTCAATGCCGTTTCGAAACAGGTGACCGTTGGGCACTGATTTAAATGTTGTTGTAGGTTGCAAGCTTTACGTTTTAGTCCCGAAAGTCGAGTTTGCAATTGTATGAGTTCGAGATGTCCACTTAAGGTGAATTTTGACAGGGAAGCATGTAATGTGACTAATTTCATATTGGTAACCTTAAAATCAGTTTTGACCTTCTAATTTACAGAAATTGCAATTTGGTCCCTAACCTTGTGTTATGTACAATTGAGTCCCTGTATGCTATCCAATCGTTGTGCCCTTTTCAAATAAGTCTTATGGGATCTCACTTAGGGTTAATGTGCATCTAGACAAGATTAAAAGAAAAAAAAGGGTCGTTAATCAAGGTTGACCTTCGAGGTAACTTTGCTTTTCCCCGTATAATCTTCGTAGTTCGGGTCAACCGTCTAGGCCGGGCTAAGGGGGTTACATTTGTTGGTATCAGAGCTTGGTTCTCGTGTAAATGGGAATGGTTATGTGGGTGATGTAGGTGTATTTGCCTTATATGCCTTTTTGGTGAAAGTATGTTGTGTGAATGGTGATGTGTGATTACAATTGTGATGTTATGTTATGGTGAAGCATGTTAGGGGAACCCATTGCCATATCAAAACTAATGAAAGGAATTGTTTTTGGAAAATGAGCTTGATTACTTGGATTACTTACCTTGTTGAGCCTAATTATGTTTATTGCATTGTGTCAGTGCATTGTTTTCTTGTAAATGGGGCTTCGTAGAGAGATGAGAATGAATACGAGAGCTATGGCTCAAAATGAGAACGAGGAAAATGCTGAGAATGTTGTGGATTTACCTCCTCCCCCTGGTGGTGGACCACCCGGCGGTGGTGGTGCTGGAGGTGATAATGTTGGTGTTGATACTGGTGCTGGGGTCGCTGGACCTGATGGTGTGCAGGGGCAAGCTGCTCCTGACATGACTGTGCTGATTCAGGCTATTGCTGGAGCCTTTCAGGCAGCAGTAGCTGGGGTACACGAAGCTGCGCATCAGGGTGATGCTAATGTGAGATTACTTTTGGAACGTCTTCGCAGTCTGGGAGGGACTGAGTTTAGAGGTTTATCTCCTGAAGGATCTGAATCTTGGTTGGAAAGCACCAAGAGGATTTTGGGGCAAATGAACTGCAGCAATGTGCGGAAGTTGGGTTGCGTGGTGTCACTGTTGCATGATGATGCTTATACGTGGTGGGCGACCACTGTCTCCGGAATGGAGGAAAATGATGTGACTTGGGCGTTCTTCTTAAACGCGTTCAAGCGGAAGTATCTGGGTGTGCGATACCTGGATGAGAAGAAAAGAGAATTTATGTCTCTTGTGCAAGGAAGCATGACGGTAGCTGAGTATGAGATCCAGTTTGTCCACCTTAGTCAGTATGCACCTGAGTTAATCCCTGATGAGCGGGAGAGGTGTGAACGTTTTCGTTATGGTTTGGTGACGGACGTGAAGACCTTTATGCTTGCATCTGAGTATACAGATTTTGATGTGCTTGTGTGTAGAGCGAAGGACATCGAACAGAACTTGGGTTTGTCTTCCAGAGGCGTTAGTGCTAGCTCGGGCAAAAGAGCTGCTGATCATAGTTCCGGTGGTGGACGGAACAAGAGAGGACGTGATAAGAGGTATTAGTCTTCTGCTAGACGTGGTGGTGGAGGACATGGTGCGCCTGTTCAAGGAGATAGGATGAGGGCTGATCAAAACACGTGCTGGACGTGTGGATCTCGTGGCCATATGAGGCGAGATTATCCTCGAGCAGCGAGGGAGGTTCAGGCTCCTGTAGCAGTGACCGGTAATTCATGCTGGAATTGTGGTTCGGCAGACCACATGAGGAGGGAGTGTCCTTTGTTGGCCGGTGGTGGTTAGGGACGTGCTCCTGGGGTAGTTGCACGACAGAGAGGTCATGGTCGTGGCCGTGGTAACTTCCAGCGCAGAGATGATGGTGGGAGGAATGTGGCGCATGTGGTGGCTGTTCAACCTGAGGGCGGTGGCCAGGCTCGAGTGTATGCTCAGCGTGAGGGAAGGAATGATACGAATGTGATCGCATGTACCTTTACTTTGCAATCCTTGTCATTACTTTCCTTGATTGATTCTGGATCTACACACTCATACATAATGCGTGAACATGCTCAATTGCTTGGTTTACCTGTTGAGTCTTTGGATGTTGGTATGCGTGTGACTAGTTCCTTTGGTGAGACAGTCGTAACACAGAAGTTGTATAAAAGATGTCCCTTGGAAGTGCAAAACCATGTTTTTCTTGTTGATATCATGGAATTGCCATTCTATGGTTTTGATGTAATCCTTGGTATGGATTGGCTTGTTGAACATCGAGCTGTGGTGGATTTTGAGAACAATCGAGTTTCGTTGAAACTTGCGGATGATTACGAAGTGGTGGTGGTTGGTGAGAATGTGAAGTTTCTTGCCAATGTGGTGTCTTCGTTGGAAGCAAGCCGAATGTTGGGGCAAGGTTGTGAGGCTTACCTGGCCTTTGTGATGAATCCTAGTTCTAAGGAGTTGCGAGTTCAAGATATTAGGACTGTGCGAGAGTTTCCTGGTGTGTTTCCGGAGGAGTTACCTGGTTTACCTCCTAGTCGAGAGGTGGAGTTTGGAATTGAGTTGTATGAAAACACAACTCCAGTGTCAATTACTCCTTACCGGATGGCACCTAAGGAGTTGAAGGAGCTAAAGACGCAACTTCAGGAGTTGCTTGATCGTGGTTTCATTCGGCCGAGTGTGTCACCTTGGGGTGCACTAGTCTTGTTTGTGAAGAAGAAGGATGGCACTATGAGAATGTGCATCGATTATCGTCAGCTGAACAAGTTGACTATCAAGAATCGGTATCCTTTGCCGAGGATTGATGATCTTTTTGATCAATTTCGGGGAGCGGCTGTGTTCTCTAAGATTTACTTAAGGTCAGGTTACTACCAGCTTAAGGTGAAGGATGTGGATGTGCCAAAAACAGCCTTTAGAACGAGGTATGGGCATTATGAGTTCCTTGTGATGCCGTTTGGTTTGACGAATGCTCCTGCAGCTTTTATGGACATGATGAATAGGATGTTCCATGAGTACCTGGACAAGTTTGTTGTGGTGTTCATTGATGATATCCTTATGTATTCTCGTTCTGAGGAGGAGCGTGAGGGGCATTTGCGGATTGTGTTGCAGGCGTTGTTGGAGAATCAGCTTTATGCTAAGTTGAGCAAGTGTGAATTCTGGCTTAGGGAAGTTTTTTTCCTTGGTCATGTGGTTTCTGCTGAAGGGATTCGTGTTGATCCTCAGAAGATTGAGGCGGTGATGAATTGGAAGCCTCCTAAGTTTGTTCATGAAGTCCGTAGTTTCCTTGGGTTGGCAAGATATTACCGGAGGTTTGTGGATGGATTTTCGAAGATTGCTGCACCTTTGACGAAGTTTTTGCAAAAGGATGTCAAGTATGAGTGGACATAAGCAAGGCAGCAAGCTTTTGAGAAGCTTAAGGTAGCTTTGACGCAAGCTCCTATCTTGGTTCAACCCGAATCAGGGAAAGAGTTTGTGGTGTACAGCGACGCATCCTATGTTGGTTTGGGGTGTGTGTTAATGCAAGAGGGTAAGGTGGTGGCTTATGCATCGCGCCAGTTGAAGGTGCATGAGCGCAATTATCCTACGCATGATATTGAGTTAGCTGCGGTGGTTTTTGCTTTGAAGATTTGGAGACATTATCTGTATGGTGAGAAGTGTACTGTGTACACAGATCACAAAAGTTTGAAGTATCTGATGTCCCAAAAAGAGTTGAATCTTAGGCAACGACGTTGGGTGGAGTTGCTAAAAGATTACGATCTGACGATCGAGTATCATCCGGGAAAAGCTAATGTTGTAGCGGATGCCTTGAGTAGGAAGGTGGCAGTGGAATTAAGGGCTATGTTTGCTAGCTTGAGTATTTCGCGAGATGGAGGGCTTGTGGCTGAATTGCAAGTGAAACCATCTTTGGTTCAGTTGATAAAGGATAAGCAGTTGTTGGATGATTCTTTGGTGCCACATGTTCAGGATATTGCGGAGGATAGACCATCGGATTTCTGTTTTAATGATGATGGAGTTCTATATTTTGGGAGTCGGATAGTAGTGCCGAATGATGCGGAGTTGAGGTGTACTATTCTGACTGAAGCTCATAGTAGTCCTTTTGCTATGCACCCTGGTAGTACAAAGATGTATCATGGTCTGAAGGATGAGTACTATTGGGTGGGTTTGAAGAAAGATGTTGCGGAGTACGTGAGTAAGTGCATGGTTTGTCAGCGGGTTAAGGCTAAGCATCAGTTTCCTTCAGGGTTGTTGCAACCGTTGAGGATTCCTGAGTGGAAGTGGGAAACGATTACCATGGACTTTGTGTCTGGTTTGCCTTTGTCGCCATCGAAGAAGAATTCGGTGTGGGTGATTGTGGATCGCCTTACGAAGTGTGCGCATTTCTTACCTGTGCATACTACGTATACCTTGGATAAGCTTGTAGAGCTGTACATTGTTGAGATTGTGCGACTGCATGGTGTGCCGAAGTCTATAGTGTCGGATAGGGATCCGAGGTTTACATCGCGTTTCTGGGAGTGTTTGCATCAAGCTTTGGGTACACGGTTGAATTTCAGTACTTCTTATCATCCACAATCGGATGGACAGTCTGAGCGTGTTATCCAAGTGCTTGAAGATATGTTGAGGTGCTGTGTAATTGAGTTTCAAGGTTCTTGGGAGAAGCATTTGCCTTTGGTGGAGTTTGCTTATAACAACAGGTACCAGGCAAGTATTCAAATGGCACCTTACGAAGCTTTGTATGGGAGGAAGTGCAGAACTCCTCTTTGCTGGGCTGAAGCAGGTCAGAAGTTTTTTTCAATGCCGGCCTTGTTGAAGGGAACCACCGAGAAGGTGAAGCTCATTTGTGAGCGATTGAAGGCAGCTTCTGATCGACAGAAGTCTTACGCGGATTTGAAGCGTAAGGAGATTGAGTTTGCGGTAGGTGACTGTGTGTTCTTGAAGGTTTTACCTTGGAAGAAGGTGATGAGGTTTGGCCAGAAGGGTAAGTTGAGCCCTAGGTACATTGGACCATACGAGGTGATTGAACGTGTGGGTCCTGTTGCGTACAAGCTGAGGTTGCCGCAAGAGTTGGAAAAGATTCATGATGTGTTTCATGTCTCTATGCTTTGGTGATATAGATCGGATCATTCGCATGTTATGCCTGTGGAGGAAGTGGAGTTGAATCCAGACTTGACCTATGATGAAGAACCTGTTGAAATTCTGGATTCGGATAGTAAAGTTCTTCGAGGCAAGACCATTGAATTGGTCAAGGTGTTGTGGAGGCATCGTGGTGTTGAGGAAGCCACGTAGGAAAGGAAGGATGACATGAAGAAGCAGTTTCCTTACCTTTTTCCTCCAGGTAAATTTCGAGGACGAAATTTCTTATGAGGGGGAGAGTTGTAACACCCCAATTTTGGGCTTGGAAGTTTAGGGTCTGAACTAGACCGGTCTGATTTTCAGTTCGAATATAAAAGGAGGTTTTAGGGAAAGCCTAGTTCGGGATGCTTTAAAAATATAGAAAAATATCTAAAAATCCTCTTTTAATATATATAAGAGAGTGGTGAAATCAATTTTACAAAATAAGGTTTGGAAATACTACATTTCGGTGTAGTGACTAAAATGTTTTTTTTTAGTTTAGTGGTGACTGTTTTGTAAGGATTGAAACTTTGAATCTTTAAGGAGCTAATTTACCCAAAAATGTTTTCTCTAGATTTTTCCTTAATTTGGGTGATTTAATTAATGTTTTAATTAATTAAAAGAAAAGGGAAACTACTTTTAGATTCTCATAACTACCTTTTCTAAATTTTCTCTCATTTCTTTTTCTCTCAAAATCCCATCATCCAAACACATTTTCTCCAGCACAAATCACTTTGATCTTCACCTCATTTGATGAGATTTCCATCACTCATTGTTGCTTAATCAACCTAGCGACAAAACCTTTTGATTTTCACATTGAGTTTTCAAGGAATTTAGCCCAAATCAAGGAGAAATCACCATTTAGAGGTAAGATTGTTCTTCTCCTCTAAATACTCAGTTCTTTACTGAAATTCCCAAGATGTCAATCCTTAATTTAAGTTTTATAAATGGTTTTAATGTTAGAAACTTGATTTTGGCTTAAAACTCAAGATTTGGAAGAAATCTTGAAGAATTTCGTTGAGATTGATTGGGCTCTTTTTAGAGACGATTCTTTAATTTATTTTGGGTGTCTAATGATGTTGAAATGATGTTTTATCAATGCAATCCCGAATATGTAACCCCCTTAACCCGGCCTAGACGGTTGACCCGAATTAAGAAAGTCACACGGGGAAAACCAAAGTCAACCCGAAAGTCAACTTTGATTAACGACCCTTTTTTTTTCTTTTTAACCTTGTCTAGATGCACTTAAAACCTAATTGTGATCACACAACATCATACCAAAAGATCACAAACATCAGAGATCAAACAGGGACCCAATTGAACAAGATACAACTTTAGGGACCAAATTGTAAATTCTGATAATTATGAGGACTCAATCCAAATTGAAGTTACCAACTTGAAATTAATCAGGTTTAATGCTTCTCTGTGAAATTTCAGCTCAAAAGGACTTCCCAAACTCATACAATTGAACAAACAAGTTTCAGGACCAAAACGCAAACAATTCAAAACACATAACCGCCACTGTCAGCCCCCAACGGTCGACCGTTCCGAAACGGGAGACAGCCCGTTTCGAAATGCGGGGCCGTTCCGCAACGGGTACCGAAACGGGGGTCTGGCAGAAGCCTTTCCGTTTCGGAACGGCCCCTCCCGTTTCGGACGCCTGGGCACGATTAAGGCACCCGTTCCGAAACGGTAGGTGTTGTTCCGAAACACCCTGCCCAGATTGCTCCAAAACTCAACTTTAAACATGCAATTACACAACCAAACATGCTCCAAATGCCACCAAACTTTGCCAACATGCAATTCAACATATAAGGGACATATAAGCATCCTCAATTCAGCAAAACAATATCATAAGCAAAAAGCCCCAAATCTATAGGCATGCTTCCTACACAAGTAAGCCATTCAAGCATAAACTTCCAAAACAAGCATATAAAGGCCAACCACAAAAACCAGCATTCTCAACAACATTCAACATACTTAGGGAGTACAAAACATCTCCCAAAACATACACATTGGTCCCCCATTGCCAAATTACCAAAAGCTAAAATGTAATTAGAAAACCTTCCATACTTAGAGCTTTGTTTCCACTTGGATGCTTGCCCTCCTTGCTGCCCTCAAGTACTCTAATGCTCTGCATTATTGAATTAAGAAAACAAAGAGAGCGTAAGCAAAAGCTTAGTGAGGAATGCTCATTTAAACCATTCAATAATGCATTTATAAAACACTTTATAAATCATGCTTCAAACCATCATTTACACATGCTCAAAAGCATACTTAAACATGCATCTCATGCATCAAATCATAACATGTCATATTGGCCACAAGTGACAAATTCCATTTCTTTAAAAACAAGTTCATCAACTTTCACCCCAAGGACTTTTAAACACCTTGGCCCCAAGGACTTTTAAACACCTTGGCCTATGGACTTTTAAACACCATAGAATGTAACACATCAAGGACTTTTAAACACCTTGATCCCAAGGACTTTTAAACACCTTGGCCCATGGACTTTTAACCACCATGGAAGGACCACACAAGGACTTTTAAACACCTTTGTGTCCGTAGCAAGAACCATCCAAGGACTTTTAACCACCTTGATGTTCTCAAGTAAACAAGGCTCACTCAAGGACTTTTAACCACCTTAGTGACCTTAACCTTTTCAAAACATCACTTGCCAATATACATCATTTTCATCACTTACATCACTGTTTTAAAGCATAAAACCAAGCCATATTCATCATGCATTTAAAAGCATTAAACCACATCATTTCAATGTACAAAAGCAAGGAACTCCTACCTAGAGTTACCTTCAACATATGGCTTACATCATCAGCAAAAACCATGCTAAAACATGCTTCCAAAACAGTATGTAAAACATGCAAATAATCATTTTGCATCACAACAAAATCATGGCCACCACTAGAGAGAAATTCCGAAAACTTACGCTCGAGCTTAGAAAAGTTGTTTAGACTTAAACTAAGCTCCCAAGACATTGGTTTCAAAGCCGAAAACCCAATTTCACTCACCGATTCCACTTCGCCACTTGCCGAAGCACGAAATCAAGCTTCCGAATCAACAACTCTTGGATCCAAAGATGCCTCCCCTGATTAAACACATTAAAGCAGATGTTTAATGCATCATCAAGCATCAAAAGCTTCAATGAAAGCACTCAAACTCGCTGCTCTCATTCCCACTCCAATTTCGGCCACCAAACACAACCGAAATTGCACCAAAACCACCTCCCAACAAAGCCCAGCCATAAACCAGCAAAACCCTACATCCATCAACACCATAAAACATCTAAAAACAACCTACAAACATCCTTATACCTCCAGCAACAACAGATCCACAAGATCACCACAAAAACATCCAAGAAACATAAGCTAAACTTAGGAAACTCAACCTATCCGGGATTGCATTAATCAAAACTCATTTCCTTATCAATTTAGAGTTCATTTAACATCAAAAACACATCTCAAATCACAGATCAATCAGATCTAACGAAAAATCATGAAAACCATCAAATCTTGCATTATAAGCCAAGATACAATTCCAAACTCAAAAGTCTTTAATTAAACATCAATTAAGAGTTGATAACTTGGGAATTTCAGTAAAGAACTGATAGTTTATAGGAGAAGGACGTTCTTACCTCCAAACTTGTGTTTCTCCACTTTTTGGAATGAAAATCCTTGTTGAAACACTTAGCAATTGAAGAGATTTGAAGATACAATGATTTGGAATCAAATGAGAGTTGAATGGAGGGATTTAGGTGAAGAAATCAGATCAAGTTCTCTGGAAAAGTAGTGTTTGGTTTGAGAGAAAATGAGAGAAAGAAAGTTTAGCAAAGTTGGTTACAAAATCCAAAAATAGCCAAAATGGCTTCCCTCCAATTTTAATAACCTTTAAAATCAGATTTTAGACTTAAAATATCTTAGAAAAATCTGGAGAAATCATCTTTGGATTAATAGCTCCTTAAGGATTCAAAGTTTCAACTCTTTATAAAACAGTCACCAAACTTTCAAAATTTACATTTTGGTCACTAGCCAAAATGTCATACTTCCAAAAACCCATTTTTCAAAATTGATTTCACAGTTCACTTAATTATATTAAAAGATGATTTTAGAACATTTTTCCATATTTTTAATGCAACCCGAACTAGGCTTTCCTAATTTCACCTCTTTAGGTTCGAACAGCACTTTGACCAAACCGGTCAACGCCCAGAACTTCTAAGCCCAAAACCGGGGCGTTACAGAATAGGTTGAATTTCCTAAGTTTTTGCTTATGAAAATGGTGGTTTTTTAGGTGTTTTTGGTGTTCTATTATAGCTGGAGGTATAAGGACGAGTTAAGATGTATTTTGGTTGTTGATTGATGTTTAGAAATGGTTAGAAGTGATGAATCTTGGCTGGGTTAAGTTTTGGAAGAGTTTGGAGGTGTTTTCGGTTGTGTTTGGTAGCCGAAATGTTGGTTTTAGGTAGAGCAGCGGGTTTATGTGTGTTGGCTGAAGATTTCAATGCATGAAGATGCATTAATACTCTGCTTTGATGTGTTTAAAACAGGGGAGACATCTTCAGACACTTTTGGAGTTGATCCAGAGGCTTGATTGGAGTTTCGGCAAGCGTGCGAAACGTAATTGGTGAGTGGAGTTGGGTTTCCATCTTTGAAACGATTATTTGAAGGTTTTGGGAGCTTAGTTTAAGTCTAAACAACTTAGCTAAGCTCAAGAGTAAGTTTTTGGAAAACTCCCTCGGATGTGCTATGAAGTGGCTTGATGCATTGGTTATAAATTGCATGTTTAAATTTTGTTTTGAAAGCATGTTTTAGCATGGTTAATGCTGGTTTTGAAAGCCATGTGTTGAAGGATGCTCAAGGTAAGAGATCCTTGTTTTGGCATGTTGTTAAATTGGTAATGATGCATGGTAATGCATGGTGTTTAATGGCTTTGATTAATGCTTTAAAACAGTGGATTGATGATGGTAATTGATGTATATTGGCAAGTGATGAATTGGTTTTAAAGTACTTGAATCGGATATAGTTAGCCGGCTATAGGATTGGGTGCACCGTAAGTAAAGTCGCCTTGGATGTGTAGGGGTTGTGATTGTACCGTAAACTCCATCCAAGTGTTTTCTAAAATGCATTATTGTGTTGTTTACTTTAGAGCATGCCTCACTAAGCAATTGTGCTTACGCTCTCTCTCTTGTACCAATAATGCAGATAATTGAAGTGTTTAAGGGCAACAAGGGAGCTAAGAGTGTCCAAGGGAAGCCAAGCTCATGTATGGTGATGTTTTCATACACTATTGGTTTTGGTATTTTGGCAATGGGAACCTAAGATATGTTTTGGGAGATATGTTGAACTCCCTAGGTTGTGGATTAATGCTTTTGATGTTGTGAATTTGTAAATGGCCTTTAAATGCTTGTTTTGGAGTTTGGTTGATTGCTTGGTTTTGGATAGTAGGATGCATGCCTATAGACATGTGAAATTTCATTTTTGATGCTACGAATGTGTTTAGGAGTTACAAACATGTTCCATTTATGTATGATGACTTGTGGGTATGTCTAGGAAGTCAATAAGTAGAGTTTGAATGGATTTTTGTATGAAAAACCAGCAAAATCTGCAGCTTCTGGGCAAACCGTATCGGAACACTTGCTGGCGTTTCGAAACGGGGGCCTATAATGGCCTTCGTGTTTCGAAACGGCTGAAGGCTGTTCCGAAACGTTTTGGCTACTGTTATGCCCTGTTTTGAAACCAGTCTCAGAACTAACCCGCGTTTCGGAACGGTCAATGCCGTTTCAAAACAGGTGACCGTTGGGCACTGATTTGAATGTTGTTGAAGGTTGCAAGCTTTACGTTTTAGTCCCGAAAGTCGAGTTTGCAATTGTATGAGTTCGAGATGTCCACTTAAGGTGAATTTTGATAGAGAAACATGTAATGTGACTAATTTCATATTGGTAACCTTAAAATCAGTTTTGACCTTCTAATTTACAGAAATTGCAATTTGGTCCCCAACCTTGTGTTATGTACAATTGAGTCCCTGTATGCTATCCAATCGTTGTTCCCTATTCAAATAAGTCTTATGGGATCTCACTTAGGGTTAATGTGCATCTAGACAAGATTAAAAGAAAAAAAAGGGTCGTTAATCAAGGTTGACTCTCGAGTTGACTTTGGTTTTCCCCGTGTAATCTTCGTAGTTTGGGTCAACCGTCTAGGCCGGGCTAAGGGGGTTACATATGTTGAGGCATGGATTGATGCATTGTTATATGCATGTGGAATGTGCATGATGTTAATCATGGTGAGTACGTGCTAAGCACGGAATTGGATATGAAATGATGTTGTGAAAGGTTGTGGACTGTGTTTAATATTGGCACTAGTATGCTTGGGAACAAATGATCGATCATTAGGATGTTAGTGTGCACACGTGAGTCAAATGCGCGCGTGGTCTTGGTGATGGTAGTAATCAAGATGGAGTACGGGTTCGCCCGAAAAACCTTCTTATATTTATGATAGTCGGTGATGAGTGTAATCCCATCGACGGGGCGTGAGGATGAGTGGAATCCCCTCCGCGTGAACGGTGATGAGTGTAATCCCACCTTGAGGTAAAGTTTGTTGTTGGATGTGAGTTCCAACGTGTTATCCGTGTATTCGAGTCATAGCTAGGTGCCAATATGTGATTATGTGCGAGCCATTATGATATTGAAATGTGATTCCTATATGGATGGATATATGTGCTTGCATATGATGTGGTTATGGACTCAAAGAGCATGAAATAATATTGATTATATGTTCATGCATCATGTGTTTTTGGCTCTTGTGGATCGAAGGTAAGATCATGCATTCTACCATGGTTGTGCTCGTGCTTGGACCCTGCATTGTCGAGGTTTGTTTTTAATGAGCTTACCCTCACTAAGCTTTATGCTTATGCTCTCTTTTGTTCGGCAATGTAGATCCGTAGTTTGTGGGTTGCTAGTGCAAGAAGGGGCCTCCAAGTGTGCTAGTTGGGCTTTTGAATCTTTCAAGTATGGATTTTATGTTATATGATGTAATGGTCAAGAAATGGGACATGTATTTGTTGCTTTGATGCTTTTGAAGTATGTTGGTGTTGGTTGTTTAGGAGCATGCTAGACTCCTTCTATGTGTTATGTTGGTTTGGCTTTTGGATGCCATGTTTGGATTGTAAACCATGTTTGAATTGCCTATCTTGAATGCTTAAGTATATGTTCTTGGGAAGCATGTTATCTTAAATGCCTTGTATGATCTTTTATATGGATGCCCCTATCTCGTATCCTTATGGGTTTTGAGTATGTTGCAATAAGGTGCATGCCTCTAGAGCGTGTTTGTATGTTGTGTATGCTTCTTGGGGTCGTTAAGGGCGTTTGGGATCGTTTAGAGATGTTTAAAACTGATTTTGGGAATTCACAGACTGCAGGTGTTTCGAAGCGGGTTGTACTGTTTCGGAATGGGTGAGGTTCCAAGCCCCCCCCCCCCCCCGTATCGGAACGTGTTTCGATACGGTTTGGCTACTGTGAGCCCCTGTTTTGAAACAAGTTTCGAAACACTTTGGCTACTGTGATTGCATGTTCCGAAACGGGTATCGGAACGCCTAGGCGAAATGGGACCCTGTTCCGAAACGGGGTGGATGCGTTTCGGTACGGGTGTCTGGCTTTTTAAACTGGAGCCCGTGTTTCGAAACGGGTGATGTCTGTTTCGAAACACAAGCCTGAAAATGGGCTTTTTGACATCTCTAAAGGGTCTCAAGGTTTGGGCATAAGCCCTGTTTGCTGTTAGGCTCCTCGTGAGTCTTGTTTCCGCTGTCGCTCCACACATAGGTTAAATTAACGCATCTAGACAAGATATTAAATGAAAAAAAAAATTCTTGGGTCGGTAACCGAAGTGGAGTCTTAACGGGTTTCGCCTCGGTTATCCCCGTGTAACCCGTTCGGACCGGTCAGTGGCCCGGACCGGGACGAGGGGGTTACACTTGTTGGTATTAGAGCCTAAGGTTTCCGAGACCTTGGGCAGGTAAGTGAGGTAAGTTAAGTTCTTATATTGAAATGCACGGTGTTTGCTTTCCATGTAAGCATGTTTGCTTGTTTATCAAGTATGCCTTGTTGAATGCTTGTTTGAGCATGTATGTGTTGTTTTGTTTGAAGCATGTTGTGTAGAGTCACATTTCTACTATTACATCGGAAAAAGGATTTTTAAAGTGAGGGAACATACTTGAGCCACTTGGAACCCTTGCCTTGCTAACCCTAGCTTTTGTGCTTTGTTGTTGTTGTTGTAGTTGTTGTTTGTAAGCGCGATGTCGAGGCCGAGAGTGGTTCGTCAGGAACCACGTGTTGTGGCTCCTGTTGATGAGCCAGTAGCTGGTGTGGAGGCTCATGTGGAAGAGCCTGCTGCTGCTGGAGTTGGATCTCCTCCACCACCACCTCCTCACCCTGAAGCGGGAGGCGAGGCTGAAGCTAAGGGAGCAGGACCGCAGGTTGGTCATGGTGGCCAGGGTCCTGCCGGAATAGATATGGCTCCGCTTGTACAAGCTATAGCGGGAGAGTTTCAGGCCGCAGTTGCCGGAGCTCAGGCTGCAGCTCAGCCTAGAGGTGATGACACTAGTTTACCGTTGGAGAGGCTGCGTAGCCTAGGGGTAGAAGAGTTCAGAGGGTCTACACCTGAGAGATCCGAGTTGTGGTTGGAGAAGACCGTCCGCATCTTAGCTCAGATGGGTTGCGTTGGTGCCCGTAAGTTGGGCTGTGTGATTTCTTTGCTACAGGGCGATGCCTACACTTGGTGGGTCACCATTACTAATGGAGTTCCAGAGGCTGAGATTGGATGGGATTTCTTTGAGTCTGCTTTCCGGAAGAGGTACTTGGGGCCGAGATATCTTGACGAGAAGAAACGAGAGTTTATGGCCCTAGTTCAGGGAGATGCTTCTATGACTGACTATGAGATTTGATTTGTTCGTTTGAGTCAGTATGCACCAGAGTTGGTTCCGACTGCGAGGGACCGTTGTAACCGTTTCAGATATGGGCTTCATGAAGAAATTAAGAGGTATACTTTAGCTTCTGATTATTCAGATTTTGATGTCTTGGTTGCTAGAGCCAAGGACATTGAGCACAGCTTGGGGCTGACCAAGCGTTCAGGAGGATCTAGTTCTGGAAAGAGGAATAATAACTTTGATCGTGGGGATGCCAAGAGGCATAGAGGTTGTGGACAACAGTTTGACCATAGACGTGGCGATGGCCACCATGGTAGAGGCCACCAGGGCCATAGAGGAGGATCTCAAGGATTTCGGGATCTATGTTATTAACACATCATTTTAACATATAAACCAACTTAGAAATCAATTAAAATCAACACAAAACAGAGCCCAACTCATCAAGTCCAGAAATCAAGATTTCATCCATAATTTCACAAGATTTTGATCTTAAATCAAAACTATATTGAAACCTTACTCAAAAATAGTATTTAGAAGTCAAATATCTTGGGAATTTCAATAAAGAACTTAGATTAGAGGTTGAGAACGGGATTTACCTCCAATTCTTTCTTCCTTCAATAGATGACAAGTTTTCCTTGCAAAAATCTTGAAGAATTAAGGAAGATCTCTTGAAAATGATTTAAGAACTGTTGAGAGAGTTTTCGGGAAGAAGAATTCTGGAAAAAGATGAGGGAAAATGGTGTTTGGCTGAAAATAAGAGGGAAATGGTAGTTACGTAAATGAAAATCCCATTAACTACCTTTTAATTAATTAATATAAGAAATGCAATTAAAAATCATTTAATTAAAATCCTTTTAAATCACATGTCATATTGAAGAAAGGTCAAATTGACTTAAGACCCCCTAAAGATTCTAAGATTTTGGCTTCCACCTTAAAAATCACATTTTCCTTAGTTTTGAAAGTTTACAATTTGGTCACTACTCAAAATGTCCATTTTCCAAAACCTTTTTTGTAAAATTGACTTGACCAACCTCGTAATTATATTTTTAGAGGATTTTAACAATTTTATCACAATTTTATCCTATCTCGATCCTTGATTTCCTAAAATCACCTTACGCGATTCGAACCGTTCTCGACCGGTCCGATCCGATGTCCAAAACATCTAGGCCCAAAACCAGGGCGTTACAACTCTCCTCCACTTGGGAAATTTCGTCCTCGAAATTCTTACATGTTGGAAAAAGATGCGGAAACTGCCTAAGCATATCCGCCTTGCTTTCCCACGTGGCTTCCTCAACTCCTCGGTGTCACCACAACACCTTCACAAGTTCTATCGTTTTGCCACGAAGAACTTTGCTACTCACATCCAGAACCTTCACTGGTTCCTCATCATATGACAGATCCGGATTCAACTCTATCTCCTAAACAGACATCACATGCGAAGGATCCGATTTGTACTTCCGTAACATGGAGACATGAAACACATCATGTATCTTCTCCAACTCTGTAGGCAGTCTCAACCGATATGCCACAGGACCAATACGCTCCACAATCTCGTAAGGTCCAATAAACCTTGGGCTAAGCTTACCCTTACGCCCAAATCTCATCACCTTCTTCCAAGGTGATACTTTCAAGAACACACGTTCGCCAACCGCGAACTCAATTTCCTTACGCTTCAAATCCGCGTAAGACTTTTGTCTATCCGATGCTGCTTTTAACCGCTAACAAATGAGCTTTCCCTTCTCGGTGGTTCCCTTAAGCATAGCTAGCATTGAAATCAACCTTTGCCCAGCTTCTGCCCAGCAGAAAGGGGTTCTACATCTTCTCCCATACAAAGCCTCGTATGGAGCCATTTGGATACTTGCTTGGTAACTGTAGTTATACGCAAACTCAACCAACGGCAAGTGCTTCTCGCAAGAACGCTGAAAATCTATCACACAACATCTCAACATGTCCTTAAGCACTTGGATCACACGTTCTGACTGTCCATCCGTTTGAGGATGATAAGAAGTACTGAAATTCAACCGTGTACCCAAGGCTTGATGCAAACATTCCCAAAATCGTGCTGTAAACCTCGGATCTCTGTTCGACACAATGGACTTTGGCACATCGTGCAACCGCACAATCTCAGCTATGTACAGCTCAGCCAACTTATCCAAAGTATACGTAGTATGC
This sequence comes from Hibiscus trionum, assembly GCA_030270665.1. Lineage (NCBI taxonomy): Eukaryota > Viridiplantae > Streptophyta > Magnoliopsida > Malvales > Malvaceae > Hibiscus > Hibiscus trionum. The sequence continues at coordinate 14,883,890 of BSYR01000017.1, read as the reverse complement.
ACAGGCAGAAAATGCGCACACTTCGTAAGCCGATCCACAATCATTCAAACTGAATTCTTCTTTGCTGATGACAAAGGCAAACCAGACACAAAATCCATGGTGATTCTCTCCCACTTCCATTCTGGAATTCTCAAAGGCTGCAACAATCCAGAAGGAACCTGATGCTCAGCCTTCACTCGCTGACACACAATGAACTTACTAACGAACTCAGCCACATCCTTTTTCAACCCTACCCAGTAGTACTCATCTCTCAAGTTACGATACATTTTGTTACTACCAGGGTGCATAGCAAAAGGACTACTATGATCCTCGGTCAGAATAGTGCGCCTCAACTCAGCATCATTCCGCACCACTATCCGACTACCATAACACAAAACACCATCATCACTAAAGTTGAAATCTGAAGGTCTACCCTCAGCAATGTCTTGAACATGCGAAACAAGTGAATCATCAAGCAACTGCTTATCTTTGATCAACTGTATAAAGGATGGTTTCACTTGCAACTCAGCTACAAGACCACCATCACGTGATATGCTCAAACGAGCAAACATCGCTCTCAACTCCACAGCTACTTTCCGGCTCAAAGCATCAGCTACAACATCAGCCTTACCTGGGTGATACTCGATCGTCAGATCATAATCCTTAAGCAACTCCACCCAACGTCGTTGCCTAAGATTCAACTCCTTCTGAGACATAAGGTATTTCAAGCTCTTGTGATCCTTGAACACAACACATTTCTCTCCATACAGGTAATGCCTCCAAATCTTAAAGGCAAACACCACAGCCGCAAGCTCAAGATCATGAGTAGGGTAGTTGCGCTCATGCACCTTCAACTGCCTAGATGCATAAGCCACCACCTTACCCTCCCGCATCAACACGCAGCCCAAACCAACAATGGGCGCATCACTATAGACCACAAACTTCTTACCAGACTCAGGTTGAATCAAAACAGGAGCTTGCATCAAAGCTTCTTTCAGCTTCTCAAAAGCTTGTTGCCTCGCCTCCGTCCACTCAAAGCGAACATTCTTTTGCAACAACTTGGTCAAAGGCGTTGCTATCTTCGAGAAACCCTCGACAAACCTACGGTAGTACCCAGCCAATCCAAGGAAACTCCGTACCTCTGTCACTAACTTAGGCGCTTTCCAACTCATCACAGCTTCTACCTTATGCGGATCAACGCGGATACCCTCAACCGACACAACATGTCCAAGGAAGACCACCTCCCTAAGCCAAAACTCACACTTAGTCAGCTTGGCATATAACTGATTCTCCAACAACGCTTGCAAAACAATTCTCAAGTGTCTATCATGATCCTCCTCGGTACGTGAATACACAAGGATATCATCGATGAACACCACTACAAACTGATCCAAGAATTCATGGAATACACGATTCATCATGTCCATGAAAGCCGCAGGCGCATTGGTCAAACCAAACAGCATCACCAAAAATTCATAATGTCCATACCTTGTCTGAAAAGCCATTTTAGGTACGTCCACATCCTTCACCTTCAGCTGATAGTACCCCGATCTCAAGTCAATCTTAGAAAACACTGAGGCTCCCCGGAACTGATCAAAGAGGTCATCAATTCTAGGCAAGGGATACTTGTTCTTTAACTCTCATCGTCCCATCTTTCTTCTTCACAAACAAGACCGGTGCACCCCAAGGTGACACACTCGGCCGAATGAAACCTCGATCCAACAACTCCTGCAATTGTGTTTTCAGCTCCTTTAACTCTTTGGGTGCCATGAGATAAGGAGCAATGGACACCGGAGTTGTGTTCTCGTACAACTCTATACCAAACTCAACTTCTTGGTTTGGTGGCAATCCAGGCAATTCTTCCAGAAAGACACCCGGAAAATTGCGAACAGTTCGGATGTCCTGCACACGCACATCCTTGGTGCCAGGATTCATCACATAAGCAAGGTAAGCCTCGCAACCCAACCTCATCATACGGTTTACTTCCAAAGCTGAAATCACATTCGAGAAGAATTTCACATTCTCGCCTACTACTACAATCTCATAATCATCGGCCAACTTTAAGGTAACTCGCTTCACATCAAAGTCAACCACTGCCCTATGCTTCGTCAACCAATCCATACCAAGGATTACATTAAATCCGTAGAAAGGTAACTCCATCATATCCACAAGGAAAACATGACCTTGCACAGTCAAAGGGCATCTCCTATACAACTTCCTAGTAACTACAGTCTCACCAAAAGAACTAGTCACTTGCATTCTGTAGAACTAATGTTTTGATATAATAATTGAAAAATGTTTTGGACTGATTTAAAAAGTATTTAAAACAATTTCCAAAGTCCAAATAACTTGAAACTATGTTTAAGGAAATTCTATAAAGGGTTTTGCATGTTTTCAAAAGCCAAAGTACACAAAACCTTCCAGGGGTTTTGAAACACCTTGGGGCGTTTCGATACGGTGTATTCCAGTAGCAAAATGTTTCGATACGGGTATCAAAACGGGCATTCCCTGGATGAGATTTTTGCCTAGTGTTTCGAAACGGGCTATGCCGTTTCGATACGTCTACGTGGCATCGACCACAACGGTCATAAACCCCAACGGCTATTTCCCAACTATCTTTTAAATGCAGGTCGTTTCGATACGGGGACAGGCGTTTCGAAACAGGTGTTTCGAAACGGACTAGAGCGTTTCGATACAGGTCCACGTCAGACTGCAACGGCTCTTTCTACTTAAAGGGTGTTTCGAAACGGGTTCGAGTGTTTCGAAACGGAGAGCTGAAGAACTGCATTTATGGTGGGAATTAAAGTCCTCAACGGCTCCAAATCGACCCCAATGGCTAGTAACGGCTATAAACTCAGCAAGGAGTATAAAAGGGACCTCCAAGCATCAAGATATGGTTAATTCTCATATTGTCAATCAACAAATGATCAAAAATTGTCTTAGAGCTTAAATTGTCATTTATTGTATAGACAAACACTAGTGAGCCAAAATTGTCAAATTTGCTCAAGTGTTTTAGGTTTTGGGTGAGTGCTTTAATTGTGCAAACAAACACCTATTAGAGGGATTTGTATTTGCTATTTCTTATCTCTTTGTAAAAGAGGGTTTGATCAAGGCTTTAGGTAGAAAGCTTGATCGGTGTAAAGGGTTTCCTCCTAAGCCTAGAAAAGGGGACGAATCAATAGTGGATTGATTGGAAATCCTTAGTGGGGAGCTAAGGTAGTGGATGTAGACCTTGGTTAGAAGGTTGAACCACTATAAATCATTGTGTCAATTATCTTTTTAGCTTCCACAACCCTTCCACCCAAAAATACACCTTTCCACCACATGGTGAGTGTGACCCCCTCGTCCCGGTCTGGTCGGATGACCGATCCGAGTGGGCCACATGGGGAAAACCGAAGCGAAACCCGTGAAGGTTTCCCCTCGGTTAACGACCCTAAAATTTTCTTTTTATTATATCTTGTCTATAGGCATAATTAAAACCTATGTGAAACACAGCAACGGGAAAATACAAACATTGAAACATACACCGACCAAACGAACACATCAAACAGCTCATTTTACACCTTTACAACAGGCCGTTTCGAAACGCCCTTAGGGTGTTCCAAAACGCCTTGACTTAGTCAACAGGCCAGGGTCAACCTTAGGGTGACCGTTTCGAAACAGGGGTGACCCGTATCGGAACGGCCCTAACGGTCAACTTCTCGTGGTCAACGAGATTTGACTGTTTCGAAACTTCAAAGGCCCGTTTCGGAACGCCTTCATCTCGCCAATTTCTCAAAATTCCAGTAGCAAAAATGTTCCGAAACGACCCTCATCCGTTTCGAAACGGCAGGCCAAAAGCAAAGGGACCGTTCTGAAACAGGATGTCCCGTTCCGAAATGCCCCCTGTCTGCAGACTCGTTTTGGCTGTTTTAAGGCACTAGGGTGCCCAAAACACCACCAAAACACACTACAACACCATCACATATAAACTTAAGGCAACCCAGCTATTTTAACATGCTTCAACAAGATTAAAACAAGTCTAAACACTAAGGCAAGACATCATAGGCATGCATTCACACAACATCATTCAAGCATAAAGGTAACCTCTTAGGCATATGGCTAACATTCAACAAGAGCAATTTAGGCATGAGATACAAACCAACATGGCAACATGAACCATATAAAAACAAGGTACTAAGGAGTCTACACATGCTCCTAACAACCAACGACTACCCAACAACAATACATGTCCCATTGCTCAAACTATTACATATCCAAACATTAAAAATCCATACTTGAAGCACTCAAGGCTAACAACCACACTTGGAGCCTTCCACTTGCGCAAGCAACCCACGAACTAAGGATCTGCAATGTTGAACAAAGAGAGCGTAAGCAATAATGCTTAGTGAGGGTAAGCTCTAAAAACAAACCTCAACATTGCAGGGTCCGAGCACGATCTAGCCAAGGCATTTTACAAACATACCAAGGATCCACAAGAGCCACAAGATAAGATGCATGAGCAATATATACAAGTAAATGTCATAATCAACAAGCTCTAAATTCCTCAACATGAGTAGCCACATCAAACATCCAAATAAGGATCATTTATCACAACACATTGATACAATTATCAATCAACATTGGCACCTAGCTATGACTCAAATACGCGGATAACCGTTGGAACTCAAATCCAACAACACAACCATTACCTGACGGTGGGATTACACTCATCACCGGTCTCGCGGAGGGGATTCCACTCATCCTCACGCCCCATCGATGGGATTCCACTCATCACCGACTATATTTAAATACAATTTCCGGGCGTACCCATACTCCTCCTTGGTGACTCAACGCCACCAAGGCCACGCGCGACTTTTGACTCATGTGTACACACTAACATCCTAATGATCGATCATTTGTATTCAAGTATACTAGTTCCAATATTTACTCACTTCACATTACTCATTTCAATCAATTCCGTGCTTAGCACGTACTCACCAACAACCATCATCATGCATGTCTCGAGCATCACAATTCATGCCTCATCTCACATGTATAACACAATATACATAAGCATTCATATCACATTTCATACGAGATATATACAACCATATAAATGAGTTCATCCAAAGGCTCTAGATCAAGTTTAGGATTAGGCTACCACCCCAATCCTAACTCTAGGTGGGTCTACCAAGCCCAACCTAGTCCATATACTCGAACCAACCATTTTAAAACCAAGTAAAACAATTAACCACTCACCTAAGCTTCCAAGCCCAAAGACCAAGCAAGCAACAACCTTCAACTTCCCGGATTCACTTCCGATGCTTCACCGATGCCCAAACTTGATTCTAATCACTCCCAAACACAAACAAAACATCCACAATCAATATCTTGTCATCGAAACCAACCCGGAATGAAATTCAACCACAAACTACTATGTTGCAAGCATGAATAATATTCATTTTTCACCAATTCGGATGGCCCCAAAACCTTGTCCAAAAACCATGCTTTCAACTTCCATTACACCCACCAATGATCCCAATTCAACCCCTACCTATAGCACTATCAAAAGCCTATCAAAACCCACCTAAAACAACCCCCAAAACTCACCCAAAACCTCCCAAAAACCCCATTTTCACCCAAATCCGAAATTTGTTCCAAATCATTTGAAATTCACATATGATATACCCTTTGACTCCTATATACCATAACTAAGCATAACAAATCAAAATGATTCATTTCTCAACATAAAAATCTCATTTTTAAATCAAAATATTCAAAACCTCCATTTTCTAAAAACTTCATGAAAACGAAAATGAATGGTACTTTTATGAAGGGGAAGATGAGGGGAAGTCAAAAATACTATTACCTTTCAAAACGGAGTTGAAATGAAGAAGAGAGGTGATGGAACAGTGTTCTTCAATGGTGAGGAGAGTTTGTCGTGAGTTTTTGTGGAGAGAGGGAGAAGATGAGTGAAATTTTGGGTTTTTTTTATTTGTTTTGTTTTAGTTAAAAGCCCAATGACCCTTTTGCCCTTAATGAAATGAAATATTCAAAAGGACATATAATCCATGGCTATTTGGGGTTTAATTCCAAAGCATAGTCTATCATCAAATTAAATAAATTTGAAAACCAAACCCGAACCATTATTTAAATCATAAAACCGAACCCAAAATAATATTAAAATATTATTTTCACCTAACCCCTAAACCCGGGTGTTACAGTGAGCCATTGGTTTAACGAATCGAGCCCCTCTCAACTCAACAATTGGTATCAGAGCTTTGCTCAATCGAAGGGGATTCACATCCTATTGAGAATATCCAGCAAGCTCGATCATTATTTCATCAACCGGCTCAAATGGCACAATCAATTGACAAACCACCTTTCTTTGACAGAACCCACTATGCCCATTGGAAGACAAAGATGAAGTTCTTCATCAAATCAAGAGACTACAAGCTATGGGATATAGTTGAAGATGGTTCGTTCGTGCCTCAAAGAAGCAAAGCGGAGTGGAGTGCCGACGGTCGGAAGAAGATTGAGCTAAATTGCAAAGCCTTGCACATCCTCTTTTGTGCATTTGGCCCATCAATCTATGAGAAAATGTCTTGTTGTGAGAGTTCCAAGGAGGTATGGGACAAGCTTGAAGTCACATACGAGGGGACTGATGAAGTCAAGGAGACCAAGATTGGGCTCCTAACCTTAGAGTATGAGAACTTCAAGATGGATCCGGAAGAGAACATCGAGAAGATGTTTGATAGGTTCTCCACTATCACCAATGGTCTCAAAGGCTATGGAGAAGCCATCCCGGAGGAAAAGCTTTTCCGAAAGCTCATCTACTCACTTCCTGAGTCATTGGACTCAAAAAGGACCGCCATCATCGAAGCTAAAAATTTGAAAACTTTGAAGCTTGATGAACTCATGGGGTCTCTTCTCACTCATCAAATCATGAAGAAGAACAAGGAAGAGGAGAAAAAGAGGGAAGAAATTAGAGCTATGGGAGAGAAGAAGCTCAAGGGGCTTGGCATCAACACCAATACCATGGCTCTCAAGTCCTCCACTTGCCATCATGTCTATTCAAGTGAAGAGGAGGATGAAGATGAAGAGATAGTTCATCTCTTCAAGAAGTGTGCCCCGTTCATGAAGAAAGCTTTGAGGGAGCTTGAACGTGATTCCAAGAAAAAGGAGAGGGCAAGCACTTCAAGCCATAAGAAGAAGGCACATGTGGCTACTTGGAGTGATGAGGACTCCACCGACGATGAACAAGCCAACCTTTGCCTTATGGCCATTGAAGAAGATTCAAGGGTAACTTCTAATTCATCTACTTCATGTTCTTATTCTTTTGATGAATTACAAGATGCCTATGATGATTTGGTTTTAGACTTTAAAAATCACATTTTGAAAAACAATAAAGTGATTTCAAAGTTGAAAATTCAAAATGATTTGATTTCTAAAACCAAACTTGAACTTGAAGCAAAACTCAAGGAGTTTGAACTAAAATGTTTTGATTTACAAAAACTGCTTCAAAAGTTCAAGAAGAAAAGGATTTGATTTCCAAAGAGCTAGAAAAGAAAAACAATTTTGGAAAATCAAATTTTTATGTAAGACAATCTAGTTCCCCTAGATTTGTAAAAGGAAAATGTTTTAGAAGTGTTTGGGTTCCAAAAGGACTTAACACTTCAATTAAAAAGGATGACATTGAAAAATGGATTCCTAAGGGGACAAAAATTTGTGCTACTAACGTTTATGGATCCAAAGCAATTTGGATACCAAAAGTTACTTGATTGTCTTTTGCTAGTTGTGATGGAGATGTTCAACAAGTTCAATCAATGAGGGGGAGCTCCATGCACACTAAAGAAGAACACTTGAAGAAGGAAGGCTTCACATCCTCCCTTGAGTTCAAGTGTGATAAAAATCTAGTTGCTTTTGCTTTTATTTGTTTATTTTTATTTATGTCAACTAGATGATCATATATATTGGACTAATATTTTGATGATGCTTTGAGTAAGGGGGAGCCATTTTTAAAACCAAATTCTTTTTTTGTCAATTTTTTCCTCTATTGTTATTTTTTAACTTAATGTTTTAAATTCTTTTTGATATAACAAAAAGGGGGAGAAATTGTTTGAAAAAATGAATTTTCAAATGAATAAGGGGCAACTTTATTTGATTTCATATCTTTAATCTCTTATTCACATTTTTTAAAGTTAAAGGAGAAGAATCCCAAACAATTTTTCAAGTTGGTTTTATTATATTAAAAGGGGGGAGATTGTAGAACTAATGTTTTGATATAATAATTGAAAAATGTTTTTGACTGATTTAAAAAGTATTTAAAACAATTTCCAAAGTCCAAATAACTTGAAACTATGTTTAGGGATATTCTATAAAGGGTTTTGCATGTTTTCAAAAGCCAAAGTACACAAAAACCTTCCAGGCGTTTCGAAACACCTTAGGGTGTTTCGATACGGTGTATTCCAGTAGCAAAATGTTTCGATACAGGTATCGAAACGGGCATTCCCTGGATGAGATTTTTGCCCAGCGTTTCGAAATGGGCTATGCCGTTTCGATACGTCTACGTGGCATCGACCACAACGGTCATAAACCCCAACGGCTATTTCCCAACTATCTTTTAAATGCAGGTCGTTTCGATACGGGGACAGGCGTTTCGAAACGGGTGTTTCGAAATGGACTAGAGCGTTTTGATACAAGTCCACGTCAGACTGCAACAGCTCTTTCTACTTAAAGGGTGTTTCGAAACGGGTTCGAGTGTTTCGAAACGGAGAGCTGCAGAACTGCATTTATGGTGGGAATTAAAGTCCTCAACGGCTCCAAATCAACCCCAACGGCTAGTAACGGCTATAAACTCAGCAAGGAGTATAAAAGGGACCTCCAAGCATCAAGATATCGTTAATGCTCATATTGTCAATTAACAAATGATCAAAAATTGTCTTAGAGCTTAAATTGTCATTGATTGTATAGACAAACACTAGTGAGCCAAAATTGTCAAATTTGCTCAAGTGTTTTAGGTTTTGGGTGAGTGCTTTAATTGTGCAAACAAACACCTATTAGAGGGATTTGTGTTTGCTATTTCTTATCTCTTTGTAAAAGAGGGTTTGATCAAGGCTTTGGGTAGAAAGCTTGATCGGTGTAAAGGGTTTCCTCCTAAGCCTAGAAAAGGGGACGAATCAATAGTGGATTGATTGGAAATCCTTAGTGGGGAGCTAAGGTAGTGAATGTAGACCTTGGTTAGAAGGTTGAACCACTATAAATCATTGTGTCAATTATCTTTTTAGCTTCCACAACCCTTCCACCCAAAAATCTACCTCTCCACCACTTGGTGAGCCATCGGTTGAAAGAATCGAGCCCCTCTCAAGTCAACACATTCCTACTTCAAGCAACTCAACAGGTATATCAAGCAAATGTGCATGCTCACTCAAGATATACGAATGCGTGGATCCAGAAACAATAAAAGCCATCAAAGATAAAGACTGGAGAGCAAAGGTACCTGCGATCACATCGGTATCGTTGCGCTCCTCGCGCTGAGCATACACCCTCGCTGGTCCACCTCCCTCAGGTCGAACGGCTAAAACGTGAGCAATACCTTGCTGCCCCTCATCTCTCCTCTGAAAGTTCCCACGACCGCGCCCATGACCTCTTTGAGGTACAGCTACCACAGGAGCACGTCCTTGGCCACCACCAGCCAACAAAGGACACTCCCTCCTCATATGATCTGTCGAACCACAATTCCAACAAGAGTTCCCTATCACCACAACAGGAGCCTGAACCTCTCTAGCTGATCGAGGACAATCTTGCCTCAAATGGTCCCTCGACCCACATGTCCAACATGTATGCTGCTCAGATCTCATACGACCTATCTGAGCCTGACCACCTCGACCCGGAACACCACGCCTTCCCTCTGGCTGATGTCTCCTATCACGGCCTCTTTTGTTCCATCCACCACCGGAACTATACTCAGCGGCTCTCTTCCCAGAGCTAGAACCAACACCTCTAGATGACAAACCCAGATTCTGCTCGATGTCCTTTGCCCGACAAACAAGCACATCAAAGTCAGTGTAACCAGCAGCTAACATGTACGTCTTAACTTCCTGTACCAAACTGTACCGGAAGCAATCACATCGGTGCCTCTCACTAGGTACCAGTTCAGGAGCATATTGGCTCAAACGTACGAACTGGACCTCGTACTCACCCACAGACAGGTTGCCCTGAAAGAGAGACATAAACTCCTCCTTCTTCTCATCCAAGTATCTCACACCTAGATACTTTCTCTGGAAGGCACCTCTAAAGAACTCCCAATCAACTTCGTTGGGTTCCATACCAGTTGTGGTGGTCGTCCACCAGCTGTAAGCATCACCTTGAAGTAAAGAAACTGCGCATCCCAGCTTGCGCACATCATTACAGCCCATCTGATCCATTATGCGGATCATACTCTCCAACCAGGCCTCAGACGCCTCAGGAGACATACCAAAGAACTCTACAGCTCCCAAGCTCCTCAACCTCTCCAAAGGTAAGCCAACCTGCTCAGCTGCAGGGGCCTGAACATACGCTCCGGTAACAGCAGCCTGAAACACTCCGGTGATCGCCTGTACCAAAGGCGCCAAATCACCCAAACCAAGACCAGCTTGTCCTTGTTGCACCTGCTCCTCACCTCCAGGTGGTGGCGGAGGAGGTAGATCTCCACCAGAAGGGACATCAGCCCCTTGCTCATCCTGGTTACCCTGCTCAGCTGCAGGCACTATCGTATTGGACCTCAACTCCCTTCTAGGTCCCATTGTGCTATTTAACCAAACACAACAACAAAAACAAATCAAACCATTTAGGCCAGCTGCAAGCAAGAATCCAAGTTTACAAAACATTTGATTAGTGTAATAAGGCAATGGGCACCCAAGTTCCCCCACAGAGCATAGCATACATAAAACATCATGCTCACATACTTTTCATCATCCCAAAATCAGCACATATCCACATAACATCATCATCATACAATCATATTCATCCTACATGTGATTCACATCAAACAAACATGGCATAGGGTGCAAAATTCAACCAATAGCATGCTTTTCAAACATCACACTTCAATACATTTCAATTTCACATACCAACATTCCCAACTCTTTCGAAACCAAGCTCTGATACCACCAAATATAACCCCCTTAGCCCAGCCTAGACGATAAACCCGAACTACGAAGATTACACGGGGAAAACCAAAGTCAACCCGAAAGTCAACCTTGATTTATGACCCTTTTTTCCTTTTTAATTTCACTAGATGCGTATTATTAACCTATGAGTTCAGCAAAGCAATTAGGAGAAAACGGCACAGCGATCGGGGTTCGATTAGGGTTTCAATTGCATATATTTGACTTTTAGGGACTAAACTGTAAATTTCATAAATTACAGGGACTTTCATGATTTTAAAGTTACCAAACCTCAAATACTCACATAACATGCCATCATGTCAAAAATCAACTCATACGGATCATTCAAACTCGCTAATTTAAGCAGTCAACATTTAAGGACCAAAATGTAAGAATCAGAAACTCAGGACAGCTCAAAATTCAAATTCAACGGTTATCCATTTCGGAACGCTTACCCTAGTATCGAAACGGTCGTACCGAAACTGAATTGACCATTTTGGAACTCGGGCTCATTTCGGAACCCGTATCGAAAGAGGTTCTTCCAGTAGTCAAAGTGTTCCGAAACACCTTCATCCGTTCCAAAACACTATGGCCATTTCGGGCCCCTGTTTCGAAACAGAAAAGGGTGTTCCGATACACCCTGCCCTGCAACAGCATAATTTTCTGGTTTTTCACATTTTTCCTCACTCAAACATACCCCGAAACATACCATAACCTACCAGCAACATGATTGGGCATCAAAGAACATATTTATGAAGCTTAGGCTAGACATGTTATCAATCAAGTGACCAAAGAGTCTATAGGCATGCTTCCTAGTCACATGAAAAGCATAACAAGCTATAGCATCAAACAAACCAAAATCCAAACTCCAAAGGCCGTTTACAATACAAGTATAAGCAATCTAACATGCTCAAAGTAAAGGGAAACATCCTCAACATTCCAAAGTATAAATCCCACCCATTGCCACTTATTACACTAAGAGTGAACCACATATATCTCTTTAACAAAACCTTGGATTCCTCTTGCTTTTGGGCTGCCTCCAAATGTTTAATTCCCTGCATTGATGAAACAAAAGAGCGTAAGCATAAAGCTTAGTGAGGGTCGCTAACAACATTCATCAATGCATTTAACATGACTTGCAAAGCCATCACTTTTAACACATGCCTTTTCATAAAACATGTCTTTTCAAGACATCAATGCATTTTATAAACACATGCACTTATGCAACATCATAAACAACAATTAAGCCATTGCTCATGCTTTACCAAGCATCTCATGCACTCTTGCATTAAACACAATTATCTCATGCAACCTTGCATCATAAATAAGCATCTCATGCTTCATCTTATTCATTTACATTATATTGGCTCACAAGTGATAATCCATAAACCATTCAAACACAAGACACAATCGGATACGCGGATTACAAGCGTTGTCCCTCACGCTTCATACAAACTACCGGACTACACAAGGTGGAGACAAATGGCACAATCACAACCCCTCAACACCCGTGATAGAGATTAATGGCATAATCACAACCTCTCAACATCACTCATCGGTAGTTGTATAATTCCACTAACGAGAGTATAGGACACATACACAAGACTTACACACGGGACTAACCATTCACCGTTGTGATCTTAACCTCAATCGTTAGGGTACTTGGATGGAGATTACGGCACAATCACAACTCCTCGACATCCAAGGTGACTTTATTCACGGTGCACCCAATCCTATAGCTGGCTAACTATATCCGATTAAAGTATTCAAAAACCATTTTCATCACTTTCCAATATAATCATTTAATCACATTAATCCACTATCTTACAAGCATAACCACAATGCCATCTCCACAAGCAATACATGCTTAACATCATATGCATTCAACACATGAAAACCAAGGATCACTTACCTAGTGCATCCTTAACATAATGGCATTAAGAACCAGCATTAAACCATGCTTAAACATGCTTAAAAACAGTAAACAAATCCACTCCATCCTCAAGTGCAATTCTATCAAACATAGCACATTTCCAAAAGAGGGATTACCGAAACACTTACGCTTGAGCTTAGTTAAGTGTATCAAACTTACAGTAAGCTCCCAAGACCATGCTCAAAGCGTTACAAAGCAGGAAATTGCATTTCCACTCACCGATACGCGAAGCCTTGTTCGCCGACACGGAAATTACACCTCCGGAGTCTCCAAATTCACCTCGTTTGCTTTCGGATCAAGATCCCCTGTTTTCACATCATCAAAACAGAGATCTAAATGCATTAAAATGCATTCTAACACCAGCAACAACTCATAAACTCGTTGCCCACTCAAACTACACCAAAATACTCATCCAAAACAACTGGAAACTCAATCAATTTCTTCCTAAACCAAGCATAGCCATCATACATCACTTCCAAACCATTATCAACATCAAAACACATCTAATAAACATCCTAACTCATCCTTATACCTCCAGCAATCAAGATTCCACCATTTCACCCCAAAATCTCACTTAAAACTACCAAGAAACTCAAGGATCTCAAGGATTTCGGGATCTATGTTATTAACACATCATTTTAACATATAAACCAACTTAGAAATCAATTAAAATCAACACAAAACAGAGCCCAACTCATCAAGTCCGAAAATCAAGATTTCATCCACAATTTCACAAGATTTTGATCTTAAATCAAAACTATATTGAAACCTTACTCAAAAATAGTATTTAGAAGCCAAATATCTTGGGAATTTCAATAAAGAACTTAGATTAGAGGTTGAGAACGAGATTTACCTCCAATCCTTGCTTCCTTCAATAGATGACAAGTTTTCCTTGCAAAAATCTTGAAGAATTAAGGAAGATCTATTGAAAATGATTTAAGAAATGTTGAGAGAGTTTTGGGGAAGAAGAATTCTGGAAAAAAAATGAGAGAAAATGGTGTTTGGCTGAAAATGAGAGGGAAATGGTAGTTACGTAAATGAAAATCCCATTAACTACCTTTTAATTAATTAATATAAGAAATCCAATTAAAAAACATTTAATTAAAATCCTTTTAAATCACATGTCATATTGAAGAAAGGTCAAATTGACTTAAAGCCCCCTAAAGATTCTAAGATTTTGGCTTCCACCTTAAAAATCACATTTTCCTCAATTTTGAAACTTTACAATTTGGTCACAACTCAAAATGTCCATTTTTCAAAACCCTTTTTGTAAAATTGACTTGGCCAACCTCTTAATTATATTTTTAGAGGATTTTAACAATTTTTATCACAATTTTATCCTATCCCGATCCTTGATTTCCTAAAATCACCTTACGTGATTCGAACCGTTCTCGACCGATCCGATCTGATGTCTAAAACATCCATGCCCAAAACTAGGGGGTTACAACTTGATTAAGGGACTTATTGGTAAATCCAACAAATTTTTAAGTATTTCAAAGACTCGCCAAATTGACAAGCTTTTTGAACCAAATAAGTTCTTCAAGTCAAAACATATAAAGTGGTTGTGTAACACCCGGGTTTGGGGGCCGGGTGAAATAAATAAATAAAATAATGCCTCAGTTTTGTTTTGCAAAATTAAGTTTAAAGTGTTGGACCAAAATTTTGAGATTGAAGCCCAATAGCCATTTTAATGGCATTTTTGTAAATAGTTGGTCTTTCAAATTAAAACCCCCTTTATATTAAAAGACAACTTTTATCCCATCTTCTTCTTCACTCATATTTCTCATTTCAACGACATTGAAGAAGCTCCCCCTCCATTTCACTATCCCATCTCCTTTCTTCTTCATTTTGGGTCGGTTTTGAAAGGTAATTACATCCTCATCTTGCTCTCATCTTCCTCTCTTTGAAAGTACCATTAGATTTCATTTTCATCAATGTTTTAGAAATTTGGTTTTCCATGGAAAAATGCCGAAGTTTGAAGTTTTATGAGATTTTATCAAAGCTATTGATTTATTAATGTTAGATAAGTTGTTTTCAACCTAAGAGTTCCAATATATGTGATTTTTAAAGTGTTTTGTTAAGATTTTCGTATTTGGGTTTTTAAAAGGGTTTTAAGGTTGTTTTTGGGGTTGTTTTATGATGGAAATTGAGGGCTGAGGTTAGTATGATAGTTGGGGGTTGTTTTGGGATCCTTGAGGTGTGTAATAAGGGTGGAAATCATAAGTTTTGGATTGGGTTTAAGGGCTGCTCGGGTTTGATGTTTTGGGGGTTGTTCATGGCTTGAATTCATGTGTTTATTGCTTGAGTAGTGTTTCGGGTTTGCTACATTGATGTATGGACTGATTCGAGGTTGTTTTGTTTGTGTTGAGTTGAGTTGAGTTGATTAGAAGCAAGAGTTTGTGTTGGTGAAGCATCGGGAGTGAATCTGGAAGCTTGAAGGTCTTGGTTGCTTGGTTGTTGAGCTTGGAAGTGAAGGTGAGTGGTTAAATGTTTTAAAATGGTCTTTGAATATTTGGTTCAAGCATGTGGACTAGGTTGGGCTTGGTAGACCCACCTAGAGTTGGGATTATAGTGGTAGCCTAATCCCAAGCTTTAGTTAGAGACTTTGGTTGCACTCTATTTGAAGTTATGCCTCATGATTATTTGTGTTGTGGTGGTGGTTATGTATAATGTGTTATACATGTATGTTGAGGCATGGATTGATGCATTGTGATATGCATGTGGATGTGCATGATGTTAATCATGGTGAGTATGTGCTAAGCACGGAATTGGATATGAAATGATGTTGTGGAATGTGTAATATTGGCACTAGTATGATTGGGTACAAATGATCGATCATTAGGATGTTTAGTGTGCACACGTGAGTCAAATGCGTATGTGTTCTTGATGATGATAGTCATCAAGATGGAGTACGGGTTCGCCCAGAAATTCTTCTTATATATATGATAGTCGGTGATGAGTGTAATCCCATCGACGGGGCGTGAGGATGAGTGGAATTCCCACCGCGTGAACGGTGATGAGTGTAATCCCACCGTGAGGTAAAGTTGTTGTTGGATGTGAGTTCCAACGTGTTATCCGTGTATTCGAGTCATAGCTAGGTGCCAATATGTGATGGTATGTGTACCAATATGATATGAAATGTGATTCTTATATGGTTGATATATATGTGTTTACATATGTTGTGGAATCGAACTTGATGAGCATGGCATAATATTGATTATATGTTCATACATCATGTGTATTTTGGCTCATGTGGATCGAAGGTAAGATCATGCATTCAACCTTGGTTGTGCTCGTGCTTGGACCCTGCATTGTCGAGGTTTGTTTTTAATGAGCTTACCCTAACTAAGCTTTACGCTTACGCTCTCTTTTGTTCGACAATGCAGATCCGTAGTTCGTGGGTTGCTAGTGCAAGAAGGGGCCTCCAAGTGTGCTTTGTGGTGCTATCTTAGCTATCAAGTATGGACATTTTAGTTAAAGGATGTAATAGTCAACCAATGGGATAGGTGTTGTTGCCTTGATGCTTTTGAAGTATGTTGGTGTTGGTTGTTTAGGAGCATGCTAGACTCCTTTTATATGTTATGTTGGTTGGCTTGTGATTGCCTTGTATTGCTTGTAAACCAAATCTATTTTGCCACCTTAAATGCTTAGTGTTGACCTTGTGTAAGCATGTTATCTTGAATGCTTATGTGTATGCCATGTATGATCTTTTGAATGGATGCCCCATCTTGTATCCTTATGTAATTTGAGTATGTTTGCAATAGGGTGCATGCCTCTATAGTGTGTTTGTATGTTGTGTATGCTTCTTGGGGTGGTTAAGGGCGTTTGGGATTATTTGGAGATGTTTAAAACTGATTTTCGGAATTCACAAACTGCAGGTGTTCGAAACGGGTTGTGCTATTTCGAAACGGGTGTGGTTCTAGGGCCCCCCGTATCGGAACGCGTTTTGGTACGGTTTTGCTACTGTGAGCCCCTGTTTCGAAACAAGTTCCGAAACACTTTGGCTACTGTGATTGACTGTTCCGAAACGGGTATCGGAACGCCTAGGCAAAATGGGGCCATATTCCAAAACGGGGTGGATGCGTTTCGGTACGGGTGCCTGGCTTTTTAAATTGGAGCCCGTGTTTCGAAACGGGCGATGTCTTTATCGAAACACAGGCCTGAAAATGGGCTTTTTGACATCTCTAAAGGGTTTCAAGGTTTTGGCTTAGGCCCTGTTTGCTGTCAGGCTTCTTGTGAGCCTTGTTTCCGCTGTCGCTTCACACATAGGCTAAATTAATGCATCTAGACAAGAAAATAAATGAAAAGGCTTTCTTAGGTCGGTAACCGAAGTGAAGCCTTAACGTGTTTTGCCTCGGTTATCCCCGTGTAACCCGTTGGGACCGGTCAGTCACCCGGACCGGGACGAGGGGGTTACACTTGTTGGTATCAGAGCCTAAGGTTTCCGAGACCTTGGGCAGGTAAGTGAGGTAAGATAAGTTCTTGTATTGAAAATGCATGGTGTTTGCTTGCCATGTAAGAATGTTTGCTTGTCTATCAAGTATGCCTTGTTGAATGCTTGTTTGAGCATGTATGTGTGTTGTTTTATTTGAGGCATGTTGTGTAGAGTCCCATTGCTACTATTACATCGGAAAAAGGATTTTAAAAGTGAGGGAACATACTTGAGCCACTTGGAACCCTTGCCTTGCTAACCCTATCTTTTGTGCTTTGTTGTTGTAGTTGTTGTTTGTGAGCACGATGTCGAGGCCGAGAGGTAGGCCGAGGGTGGTTCGTCAGGAACCACGTGTGGTAGCTCCTGTTAATGAGCCGGTGGTTGGGGTTGAGGGTCATGTGGAAGAGCCTGCTGCTGGAGTTGGAGCTCCACCACCACCACCACCTCCGCCTGGTGAGGGAGGCGAGGCTGGAGTCGAGGGAGAGGGACCTCAGTTTGGCCAAGGTGGCCAAGGTCCTTCTTGAATAGATATGGCTCCGCTTGTACAAGCTATAGCGGGAGCATTTCAGGCCGCAGTTGTCGGGGCTCAGGCTGCAGCTCAGCCTAGAGGTGATGATAACAGTTTACCGTTGGAGACGCTCCGTAGCCTAGGGGCAGAAGAGTTCAGAGGGTCTACACCTGAGAGATCCGAGTTATGGTTAGAGAAGACTGTCTGCATCTTAGCTCGGATGGGTTGCGTTGGTGCCCGTAAGTTGGGCTGTGTGATTTCTTTGCTACAGGGTGATGCCTACACTTGGTGGGTCACCATTACTACTGGAGTTCCAGAGGCTGAGATTGGATGGGATTTCCTTGAGTCTACATTCCGGAAAAGGTACTTGGGGCCGAGATATCTTGATGAGAAGAAGTGAGAGTTTATGGCCCTAGTTCAGGGAGATGCTTCTGTGACTGACTACGAGATTCGTTTTGTTCGTTCGAGTCAGTATGCACCAGAGTTGGTTCTGACTGAGAGGGACCGTTGTAACCGTTTCAAATATGGGCTCCATGAAGAGGTTAAGAGGTATACTTTAGCTTCTGATTATACAGATTTTGATGTCTTGGTTGCTAGAGCCAAGGATATTGAGCACAGCTTGGGGCTGACCAAGCGTTCTGGAGGATCTAGTTCTGGTAAGAGGAACAACAACTTCGACCGTGGGGATGCCAAGAGGCATAGAGGCAGTAGACAGCAGTTTGACCATAGACGTGGCGGTGGCCACCACGGTAGAGGCCACCAGGGCCATAGAGGATGAGGGCGTTTGCCCGAGTGTACACGTTGTGGGAGACAGCATTCTGGTGAGTGTTGGGGTAACTTCCATGCTTGTTGGAACTGTGGTTCGAGGGACCACTTTAGGAGGGAGTGTCTGCATCAGGCGGCACAGGCACCAAACATAGCACAGGCTCCTGCGAGAGCGATAGATTATTAGAGAGGCTGTGGGCGCGGTCGTGGCTACTTCCAGCCTAGGGCTGATGCACCTAGAGTAGATGCTCAGAGGAACCTTGCGCATGTTATGGCCGTACAGCCAGAGGCAGGAGGGCCAGCGAGAGTCTATGCTCAGAGAGAGGCCGGGAACGAAACTGATGTGATAGCAGGTAATTTTGAGTTACAGTCTATGTCTTTGCTTTCTTTGGTTGATTCGGTTTCTACGCATTCCTACATTTTGAGTGAGCATGCACAGAAGATAGATATACCTGTTGAGATCTTAGATGTAGGTATGCATGTGAGTAGTTCTTTTGGTGAGACAGTTGTAGTTAGACGTATGTATAGGAGGTGTCCGCTAAAGATTCAGGGTCATGTGTTTCCCGTTGACATGATGGAACTTCCGTTTTATAGCTTTGATATTATTTTGGGTATGGACTGGTTAGTTGAGCACCGAGCTAGTGTAGACTTTGAGACGAAGAGAATTGCTTTGAAACTTTTTGATGACTACGAGGTAGTAGTAGTAGGCGAGAACATTAAGTTCTTGTCTAATGTGGTGTCAACTTTAGAGGCTCATAGGTTGTTAGATTCTGGTTGTGAGGCTTACTTAGCTTATGTTATGAATCTGAATATGAGTGAGGCTAGACCGAAAGACATTAGAACAGTTTGTGATTTTCCGGATGTGTTCCCTGAAGAGTTACCAGGTTTGCCTCCTGACAGAGATGTTGAGTTTGTAATTGAGACTGTTTCAGGTTCTACTCCAGTTTCTATAGCTTCGTATCGTATGGCTCCGAAAGAGTTGAAAGAATTGAAGAGTCAGATTCAAGAGTTGTTAGACCGTGGTTTCATTAGGCCTAGTAGTTCGCCTTGGGGTGCTCTCGTGTTGTTTGTAAAGAAGAAAGATGGCAGCATGAGAATGTGTATTGACTACAGGTAGTTGAATCAATTGACCGTGAAGAACAAGTATTCGTTGCCTCATATTGATGATCTGTTTGATCAGTTGAGGGGTGCTTCAGTGTTCTCGAAGATAGATTTGAGGTCAGGGTACTATCAGTTGAAAGTGAAAGAGTGTGATGTTCTGAAGACAACTTTTAGGACTAGATATGGTCACTATGAGTTCCTTGTGATGCCGTTTGGGCTCACGAATGCACCTGCAGCATTCATGGATATGATGAACAGAATTTTTAGAGACTATCTAGACCATTTTGTAGTTGTTTTCATAGATGACATTCTTGTGTACTCAAGATCAGAAGAAGAGCATGATGAGCACTTGAGACTTGTTCTACAGAGGTTGATGAGCAATCAGTTGTATGCGAAGCTTAGCAAATGTGAGTTCTGGATTAGAGAAGTTGTGTTTCTTGGCCATGTTGTATCAGCCGAAGGTATCCGTGTTGATCCGACGAAGATTGAGGCTATTGTTGAGTGGAAACAACTTAAGTTCGTGACAGAGATTAGGAGTTTCCTAGGATTAGCCGGTTACTATAGGAGATTTGTTGATGGTTTTTCTAAAGTAGCTGCTCCTTTGACTTAACTGTTGCAAAAAGAAGTTAAGTTTGAGTGGTCAGATGCAAGACAGAAGGCCTTTGAGAAATTGAAAGAAGCTTTGACAAATGCTCCAGTGTTGGTACAACTAGTTTCAGGTAAAGAATTTGTGATCTATAGTGATGCTTCCTACATAGGTTTAGGGTGTGTCCTAATGCAAGAAAGAAGAGTTGTTGCTTATGCTTCGAGGCAGTTGAAGGTGCATGAGAAGAACTATCCTACTCACGATATTGAGTTAGGCGCAGTTGTGTTTGCATTGAAGATTTGGCGTCATTACTTGTATGGTGAGAAGTGTATAGTTTACACCGATCATAAGAGCTTGAAGTATTTGATGACACAGAGAGAGTTGAATTTGAGACAGAGAAGATGGCTTGAGCTGTTGAAAGATTATGATTTGACTATCGAGTACCATTCGGGTAAGGCAAATGTAGTAGTCGATGCTTTGAGTAGAAAAGTTGCAGTTGAGTTGCAAGCTATGTTTGCTAGATTGAGTGTATCCGGTTATGGTGGTTTGATCACCGAGTTGCAAGTGAAACCTTCTTTGATTCAGTTGATTAGAGAGAAGCACTTGCAAGATGTGTCCTTAGTTCCTCATGTTCAGGACATAGCCGAAGGAAGACCGACCGAGTACAGTTTCAGTAGTGAGAATGTGTTGTGCTTTAGAGACAGAGTTGTAGTACCTGAAGACGTTGAGTTGAGACGTCTGATTCTGAGTGAAGCACATTCGAGTCCTTTCTCTATGCATCCGGATATTACCAAGATGTACCGTGACTTGAAGAATGATTATTTCTGGGTTGGTTTGAAGAAGGATGTAGCAGAGTATGTGAGCCGTTGTATGGTTTGTCAGAGAGTCAAGGCAGAACATCAGGTTCCTTTAGGTTTGTTACAGCCTTTGAAGATTCCGAAATGGAAATGGGAGAGGATCACCATGGATTTTGTGTCTGGGTTACCGTTGTCTCCTTCGAAGAAGAATTCTGTTTGGGTGATAGTGGATAGATTCACTAAGTGTGCTCACTTCTTAGCAGTGAACACCACATATTCTTTAGGCAAGTTGGCAAATTTGTACATTCGCGAGATTGTGAGACTTCATAGAGTTCCGAAGTCTATAGTTTCAGACATAGATCCGAGATTCACAGCTAGGTTCTGGGGTTGTTTGCATAGTTCTCTAGGTAGTCGTTTGCATTTCAACACTTCTTATCATCCGCAGTCCGATGGACAGTCAGAGCGAGTGATACAGATTTTAGAGGATATGCTTCGTTGTTGTGTGATTGACTTCCAGGGTTCTTGGGAGAAGTATTTGGCTTTAGTTGAGTTTGCTTACAACAACAGTTATCAGGCTAGTATACAGATGGCTCCTTATGAAGCTTTGTATAGTAGACGATGTAGGACTCCAATCTGTTGGGTTGAAACGGGTCAAAAATTGTTACCTATGCCGGATTTGCTTATGGGGACTACTGAAAAAGTAAAGTTGATTTATGACCGTTTGAAAGCAGCTTCCGATCGTCAGAAGTCTTATGCAGATTTGAAAAGAAAAGAGATTGAGTTCTCAGTGGGTGAGAAAGTGTTTCTGAAAGTATCTCTGTGGAAGAAGGTAATGAGATTTGGCCGGAAAGGCAAGCTGAGTCCGAGGTTTATTGGTCCGTGTGAGATAGTTGAGCGGATTGGGCCAGTAGCTTATCGTTTGAGATTGCCTTATGAGTTAGAGAAGATCCATGATGTGTTTCATGTGTCGATGCTTAGGAGATATAGATCAGATCCTTCTCATGTTATGCCTGTTGAGGAGATAGAGTTGAATCCGGATTTGTCTTATAATAAGGAACCAATTGAGATACTTGCTTCTGATAGCAAGGTGTTGCGTGGAAAGACCATAGAGTTGGTCAAGGTGTTGTGGAGACATAGAGGTGTGGAAGAGGCCACGTGGGAGAGGAAAGCGGATATGCTTGAGCAGTTTCCGTATCTGTTTCCGTCAGGTAATTTCGGGGATGAAATTCCTTAAGTGGCGGGGAGTTGTAACACCCGGGTTTGGGGGTCGGGTGAAATAAATAAATAAAATAATGCCTCGGTTTTGTTTTGCAAAATTAAATTTAAAGTGTTGGACCAAAATTTTGAGATTGAAGCCCAATAGCCATTTTAATGGCATTTTTGTAAATAGTTGTTCTTTCAAATTAAAACCCCATTTATATTAAAAGACAACTTTTATCCCTTCTTCTTCTTCACTCTTATTTCTCATTTCAACGACATTGAAGAAGCTCCCCCTCCATTTCATTATTCCATCTCCTTTCTTCTTCATTTTGGGTCGGTTTTGAAAGGTAATTACATCCCCATCTTGCTCTCATCTTCCTCTCTTTGAAAGTACCATTAGATTTCATTTTCATCAATGTTTTAGAAATTTGGTTTTCCATGGAAAAATGTCAAAGGTTGAAGATTTATGAGATTTTATCAAAGCTATTGATTTCTTAATGTTAGATAAGTTTTTTCAACCTAAGAGGTCCAACATATGTGATTTTTAAAGTGTTTTGTTAAGATTTTCGTATTTGGGTTTTTAAAAGGGTTTTAAGGTTGTTTTTTTTTTTGTTGTTTTATGATGGAAATTGAGGGCTGAGGTTAGTATGATAGTTGGGGGTTGTTTTGGGATCCTTGAGGTGTGTAATAAGGGTGGAAATCATAAGTTTTGGATTGGGTTTGAGGGCTGCTCGGGTTTGATGTTTTGGGGGTTGTTCATGGCTTGAATTCATGTGTTTATTGCTTGAGTAGTGTTCCGAGTTTGCTACATTGATGTATGGACTGATTCGAGGTTGTTTTGTTTGTGTTCAGTTGAGTTGATTAGAAGCAAGAGTTTGTGTTGGTGAAGCATCGGGAGTGAATCTGGAAGCTTGAAGGTCTTGGTTGCTTGGTTGTTGAGTTTGGAAGTGAAGGTGGGTGGTTAAATGTTTTAAAATGGTCTTCGAATATTTGGTTCAAGCATGTGGACTAGGTTGGGCTTGGTAGACCCACCTAGAGTTGGGATTAGAGTAGTGGCCTAATCCCAAGCTTTAGTTAGAAACTTTGGTTGCACTCTTTTTGATGTTATGCCTCATGATTATTTGTGTTGTGGTGGTGGTTATGTATAATGTGTTATACATGTATGTTGAGGAATGGATTGATGCATTGTGATATGCATGTGGATGTGCAGGATGTTAATCATGGTGAGTACGTGCTAAGCACGGAATTGGATATGAAATGATGTTGTGGATTGTGTAATATTGGCACTAGTATGCTTGGGTACAAATGATCGATCATTAGGATGTTTAGTGTGCACACGTAAGTCAAATGCGCGCGTGGTCTTGATGATGGTAGTCATCAAGATGGAGTATGGGTTCTCCCGGAAATTCTTCTTATATATATGATAGTCGGTGATGAGTGTAATCCAATCGACAGGGCGTGAGGATGAGTAGAATCCCCTCCGCGTGAACGGTGATGAGTGTAATCCCACCGTGAGGTAAAGTTGTTGTTGGATGTGAGTTCCAACGTGTTATCCGTGTATTCGAGTCATAGCTAGGTGCCAATATGTGATGGTATGTGTACCAATATGATATGAAATGTGATTCTTATATGGTTGAAATATATTTGTTTACATATGTTGTAGAATCGAACTCGATGAGCATGGCATAATATTGATTATATGTTCATGCATCATGTGTATTTTGGCTCATGTGGATCGAAGGTAAGATCATGCATTCAACCTTGGTTGTGCTCGTGCTTGGACCCTGCATTGTCGAGGTTTGTTTTTAATGAGCTTACCCTCACTAAGCTTTACGCTTACGCTCTCTTTTGTTCGACAATGCAGATCCATAGTTCGTGGATTGCTAGTGCAAGAAGGGGCCTCCAAGTGTGCTTTCTGGTGCTATCTTAGCTATCAAGTATGGACATTTTAGTTAAAGGATGTAATAGTCAAGCAATGGGATAGGTGTTGTTGCCTTGATGCTTTTGAAGTATGTTGGTGTTGGTTGTTTAGGAGCATGCTAGACTCATTTTATATGTTATGTTGGTTGGCTTGTGGTTGCCTTGTATTGCTTGTAAACCAAGTATATTTTGCCACCTTAAATGCTTAGTGTTGACCTTGTGTAAGCATGTTATCTTGAATGCTTATGTGTATGCCATGTATGATCTTTTGAATGGATGCCCCATCTTGTATCCTTATGTAATTTGAGTATGTTTGCAATAGGGTGCATGCCTCTAGAGTGTGTTTGTATGTTGTGTATGCTTCTTGGGGTCGTTAAGGGCGTTTGGGATCATTTGGAGATGTTTAAAACTGATTTTGGGAATTCACAGACTGCAGGTGTTTCGAAACGGGTTGTGCTATTTCGAAACGGGTGTGGTTCACGGGCCCCCCGTATCGGAACATGTTTCGGTACGGTTTGGCTACTGTGAGCCCCTATTTCGAAACAAGTTTCAAAACACTTTTGCTACTGCGATTGCCTGTTCCGAAACGGGTATCGGAACGCTTAGGCAAAATGGGGCCCTGTTCCGAAACGGGGTGGATGTGTTTCGGTACAGGTGCCTGGCTTTTTAAACTGGAGCCCGTGTTTCGAAACGGGCGATGTCTGTTTCGAAACACAGGCCTGAAAATGGGCTTTTTGACATCTCTAAAGGGTTTCAAGGTTTGGGCTTAGGCCCTGTTTGCTGTCTGGCTTCTCGTAAGCCTTGTTTCCGTTGTCGCTTCACACATAGGCTAAATTAACGCATCTAGACAAGATAATAAATGAAAAAGCTTTCTTGGGTCGGTAACCGAAGTGAAGCCTTAACGGGTTTCGCCTCAGTTATCCCCATGTAACCCGTTCGGACCTGTCAGTCGCCCGGACCGGGACGAGGGGGTTATAGGTTCAAATTTTTCTAAGTCTTTTACAGGATTTTAAAGCTAAATTTCAACTATACGCCCAGGCGTATCGATGCGGATTTATGTTATTGGAATTTCAAAAGACCATACAGTACCGATACGGTTAAGCTCGTATCGGTATGACATTTTATCTGGGTAAAGTTTTAAGCTATAGCGTATCGATACGCATCGTGACCGTATCGATACAATTTTATAATGAAAACATATTTTATTGCTATAGCATACCGATACGGTTAGTCATCGTATCGATACGATATGCTGAGGTTTGCAAAATCTTTTTTAATTAATATTCGAACGCTGCTTGTCAGTTATTGGAATCCTAAATTTTTGAACGACCGTTAACAGTACTGATACGCCCAAGAAGTGTATTGATACACTTTTTTATAAAAGGATTCAATTGAGCAAAAACCGTATCGATACGATATAAGAGTATCGATATGCCCCTTAATTTACACTAGGACCGTACTGATACGCCTTCTCGCGTATCGATACACCTTGCTTTTTTGTGTCACAACGACTCTTTCTTCTTTGAGACAGGTACCGATACGCTCTCGACCGTATCGATACGCCAGGTAGCTGAAGTGCATTTATTGCGGGAAATGAGCAGCCCAACGGCTATAATTAAGTCTCCAACCACCCAAACGGCTAGAAATCAATGCAATGGTATAAATACAAGCCTCAAAAGCTTCAGCAACAACTATTGAACCTCAAAGCAACATCCAAGCAATCAAATCCAAACCTTAGTACTTATTGCCAAATTCTTGTACCCAACTCCTTGAGTTCTTATTGTAAATCAAATTTTAGAGTTTGGGGAGTGTTTGTAAATCAATTGGGATATATTTATCTTGTGAGAGATCAATTGTAATAGCTAATATTCTTCTTTGTAAAGTGAGAGTCGTGTGGTTCAATCTTTGGGTAGAAAGATTAAACATTTGTAAAGGTTGCATCCTTAACCTAGAAAAGGGGAAGAACAAATTAGTGGAGAATTTGTTGAAAATTCTTAGTGGGAGCTAAAGTAGTGGATGTAGAGCTTGTTTAGAAGCTTGAACCATAAGCGCCTTGTCTATCATTTTTACTTGTTCTTTTTGCACCCTCCAATTTTTAAAGTGCCAATTCACTCCCCTCTTGGCCATATCGGTTAATTTGTTCCACTCAATAAATAAAATTCCTAAATTCTAGCCAAACCTCACCGACATCACCCTCCCCTCCCCAATGCTTAACCGTCTCCTTAAATAACCATGGCCCCGAAGCTTCACCTGAGCCATTCCTTCATTCATCTTGGTCACCAACGTCCTTGCAACTCACCTCTAGATTCGAAAAGTTCTAGTTGAATTGGTAAACAGAGTCCAACCTCTGTTCATCACTAAAACGCAAACCAAATATTCAACATTCGATTGGAAACTTAAAATTCCAACCTTTGTTCCAACATGAAATTTAAACACAGAATCGCCAAAATTTAAAGCTTAAAATTTAAGTAGAAAACAAAAAAGTCAACATCGTTAAGAAATTCAGGTTAAGAAATCTAATGTTGAACCCCTTATCAGTTTAGAAACAGCTTCACCCACTCGACCACTATCCTTCATCACCACCATACAACATCATCTTCGAACTACCGTCACTACATCTATGCCTCCCCTAAATTGAAACCCACTACGAAAAATCGTCAACAACAACCAAATAGGAGATCGAAAGAAAACAAAAACTATCCTTGGACTTTTGAGTTTCGGTGGTTGGAGTGTCGCCTTCCAAATTCGAACGGGGGAAGCCTTCAACGACACGAGAAGAACATCATATCTCGAACTAAAGCCAATCTTTACAGTTGTTTTCTCAGATCAACGACAAAGCAAGTCAAGAGGTTAGGGATGCTTTTGTGGCTTTGAACTCGATTTTGGAGAAAATGTAATCATGGAGAAAGGAAGAAGGGAAGGGGGATGAGTCATTTGGTGGTGACGGCGAACGAAAAAGGATACTGAAGCGATGACAACGATGTTGAGAAGGCTGGTGATGGCTAAGATTTTATTTGGAGCAAAAAACGGTATGTGAGTTTACTTCAAACCACCGAGAAAATGAAGGGGAAAATGAAAAAAAGGAGTTTTATAAGGATATAAAATAGCGTTGTTTTGATGCAAATTAGACTTTCTCGCAACGAAATTTCTTGTGCCATGTCATAACATCGTTAATTATATAACGACAGAGTGACAAAAATATGTCAATGTATAAAGTTTAGTGAGTAAATTGATCATTTTGAAAATTCAGTGACCAAAATAAGTTGAGAGAAAAGTTCAGTGATGATTCGTATAATTTACCTTATATATGTATAATCAACACCAATTTAACGTATACGTTACTTTTTCGTTAATTGATTCAATTCGATAAGGAATATAGTTCAAGAGTCAAATAAAAAAATTAAAGACAGAGATATTTTTTTTCAAAAAAAGACAAAAAGTTTACATATTTCGACAAATTGATTTATATATTTTCTTAAAATATACAAAATTCATGATTATTTCTATACAATATTATATATATATATATATATATATATATATATATGGGATATGATCCAGTTACACAATGTAAAACACTTCAAGTCTTACACGTTTTTTGGATCGTTGGGTAAGTGAAATGGATGGATGAGATTAACAGTAGAATATGTGAAGATTATCACTTGGGGAAAAAAAGTAAGGGGTTAATCTCAGTCATCCATTTCCCCCATCCAACGATCCAAAAAACGTGTAAAACTTAAAGAGTTTTACACTGTGTAAGTTGATCCTAACCCTATATATATAGGGATATGATCAAATTACACTGTGTAAAACTCTTTAAGTTTTACACGTTTTTTGGATCGTTTGATGAGTGAAACGGATGGATGAGATTAACAGTAAAATATGTGAAGTTTATCACTTGGGAATTAAAAACACGGATTTAATCTCAACCATCCATTTCCCCAATCTAACGATCCAAAGAACGTGTAAAACTTAAAGAGTTTTACACAGTGTAAGTTGATCCTAACCCATATATATATATATATATTGTTCAAGAATCAAAATAAAACAAAAAGAATAAAGACAAAACTTGACATTTTTCCCAAAAAAAAAGACAAAATGTAATCAAATTTCCAAGAAAATATATAAAATTCATGATTATTTGTATATGTATTATATATAATATAATAAAAACCACATATCTGTCTAGTGGCGGATCCATAAAAAAATTGAGGGTGGGCACACATACTTTAATAATAGATTTTTTTAAAAAAATGATAATATTTTAATTATAATAATAAGTATTAAAAAATATAACTAAAAATAAATTTTAAAATTACTTCCTTCTATGCCTCATTTTTTGATGTCGTTGTATGATATTTTGACCGTTTCCTAAGACATTTATGCTTCATATCTTTCACCCTTAAAAAAATAGTCTGTCTATTTTCAGTTATCATATTAAATTTAATTAATATTTACAATTATCATATTAAATTTAATTAATATTTAAAGTATATTAATATTTACAATTAGCCGTGTGGATCTTGTGACATTTGGATTGTTAAATCTAATTAACATTTACAGTTATCATGTTAAATTTAATTAAGATTTACAGTTATCATGTTAAATTTAATTAATATTTAAAGTCCGTATTTATAATTAATTGCATGGCCCTTTGAATTTTAGTTCCCAATGTCTTAATGATCATATTTGAAAATTGAAAGAACCACATTCAAAAGGTGATTGAGCGTTCATTGTCAAATAGTTGAGAGTATACTTAAAACAGATACTACTTGTAATCACTTTAGCTTTCATCAAAAAAAAAAGAACCACATTCAAAATAAAACACCATTAAGATAACTTTAAAATTTTCAAATATGTACAGAACATTCCCTAAATTAAAATTCTCACAATTTCTAAAAGCAACAAAAAAGCACTACAAAAATAAAACCAAAGTACGAAAAAAAATCTAAAACTACAAAAATACTAAAAAAAATTTATTAGATCCAAAACCAACAAAATAAAGGAGCATGATAAAATATGGATTTTCAAATAACATTAAAAACAAATAGATTTACATAGACCTATATTTAAAACAAAAACAACTTTCACAATTTTTAAAAACATTATAAAATAATAAAACAAAATTGCTCATCGTATAAATTTGTGCTTGAAGATGTCGTTTGTAACTTTGCCGAAAAATTTTAAAAAAATTTTGATTGTTCCCTTCAAATTTGTTATCTTTTTCCATTAATTTTTACTGCTAATACCCCCCCCCTCTCTTTGCAAGTTTTTGGTCTCTAAATCGAAGACTCTAGAGTCTAGTTCTCTCCAGAATTTTAGGCTTTACTTGTATTCTTAGTTAGATAATTCTTAGTGCAAAATGAATTTGAGTCTTAGATAGATTTTAAGCTTTAATTTAAACCTAGTGAATGAATTTTTGGGCCAAAATAATATTTATAATAAACATTTTTAGTTAACTTTTGGGCACATAAAAAATTCAGCTTGGGCACCAAAAGAAATTTGGGTGGGCACCAAATATATTTTAAGGTATTTAACAAACTAAACTTAAATTTCAGGGTGGGCCTATGCCCACCCTCAGCCATATATAAATTTGCCATTGTATCTGTCGAAATGTCTTCTGTTATGTTCGGGCGAGTCTAACGTACAACAGGTCTAGGGTACAGTCAAAAAACAATAACTTTTGAAACTTATCCAATAACTTAAAATGTTAAATTTTTTTATAATATTTTATGTTTTTCTTTTCGTGATTTTTGACAAATTTTGTTACTTGCAAAACAAATTTCGATATTTTTTTAATTAACATTTTAGGTTCTTGAACTAAATATCGAAACTTGTTTTGTAAGTATCAAAATTTGTCAAAAATTACGAAAAATCTAATATAAAATGTTATCTAAAAGTATAACATTCTAAATTATTGGACAAATTTTAAAACTTACTTTTTTAACCGCACACTAGACCTATCGTACCCCAAACTCACGTGTCATGTTCTGTACTTTTTTTTGTCACAAAAGTGCTTCAAAATTACTTTTGAAACGAGAGACAATGAAAAACGGATAATTTTTATGTTAAAAATGTTTTCGACTTTGAGTTGAAAAATATTTTTTTAAAACTGATAATTTAAAATTTTATCAAAGATAATTTTAAAAAATACTCATTTCTTTTCACACTTTTAAAAAATATTTTACCACTGTAAAAATAATACTCTCTCCGTCCCACTTATATTGTCATTTGTTGATTTTTTAAGTAGTTTCTTGTATGACGTAAAATAATTTAAACGATAATATTATCTTTAAAAGGTTAACTTTTGCTTTCATCGAAAAATTTAAAAAAATTATAAAAATTATTGAATTCAAAAATAATTTAAACCAGAAAATTTTAAACACAAAAATAATAAAATTTTTGGGACGGATGAAATATCAAATTAGTCAGATAATTAGCTTTTAAAGGGAAAAAATGGGGAAATGCCATGAATATGGCAGCTGGGAAGCCTCTGGAAAAAATATTTTTTCCAAAAATATGGTACCGTACTTTTATTTTTAAATTTATAGTATTTGTTACAGTAAAAGTGAAGTCGGTAGAAATACAATCCGACTTCACTGTTCATGCTATTTTTTTAATTGAAAAATTTTGAAGACGATTAGAATACATCTGACCTAAGTATAAAACATTGTTTAAAGTTAGAACCCTTTTAGTCTGACTTCAATTTTTTTTAATAAAAAAATAAAATTACTGTTCAAAGTCGGAACTTTTTAATCCAACTTCACTTTTACTGTAAAAAGTACAATGTTTTCAGAAATAATTTGAGAAAGTACCATATTTCTTAGAAGAAAAAAATGTTGGATAGCATATTTGGTAAAGTTGCCGAAAAAAATCCCTTGCACACATTTCCTTGGGAATTAAATGAAATAGTTATAACCAACCTGGAAATTTCTGAAGCCGCATAATTTATATCGCTCTCTTTATATCTCCATCCGGCTGTGTGAAACCGAGCACTCCACCACCATCAAAACAGCACACATCTTTTTGCAGCTCTAAGAGGGAAGAAAATGGGCGACGGCAACGTCAAGGTGCTGGGCGCATGGGCAAGCCCGTTCCTGATGAGGGTAAGAGTCGCGCTTCACCTCAAGTCCGTCGAGTACGAAAACATTGAGGAAAATTTGCTGGAAGCCAAAAGCGAGCTTCTTCTCAAATCAAACCCTGTTCACAAGAAAATTCCAGTCCTCATCCATGGCGATAACCCCGTCTGTGAGTCCTTAATCATCGTTCAATACATCGACGAGGTCTGGTCGACCAAAACTTCCATTCTTCCTTCCGATCCTTACGAGCGCGCCAATTCTCGGTTTTGGGCTGCCTATGTAGACGATAAGGTACGTATCTCCACAGAGTTCTTAATTAAATGTATATCAATATCACGTTATGTATGCAATTGTGGTAAACCTGTTTTTTTTTTTTTGTGTGTGTGTGTGATGTAGTTTTTTCCTGCCCTGAGAATGGTGTTGGTCGGTACAACGGAGGAAGCTCAGAAGGCGGCAATGGCGGAGGTGCTTGAAGGGGTGGTGCTTTTGGAGGAAGCCTTTAAAAAGTTGAGCAAAGGGAAAGCTTTCTTCGGCGGGGATAGCGTAGGGTTCGTGGACCTTGCGGCGGGCAGTTTGTTGGCGTGGATTAAAGTGATCGAGAAATTTACGGAGACCAAGTTATTGTCCGAAGCCAAAACTCCGAGCTTGGTCGCGTGGGCGGATTGCTTCTCCACCCATGCGGCCGTGAAGGATGTTTTCCCCGACGTTGATAAGCTTGCTGATTTCGGGATGAAGCTCAGAGCCAAGTTATTGAAAGCTGCGGCGGCAACCACCAATTGAATTTTCAGTTCAGCAAAGGGTCCAAAATGTTGGGAGTCTTCTTTTTCACCTTCTTTGTCGTTGTTTGCACTACTTTGTTATTGAGTGAATCTAGGTACAATATTATGTTTGAGATATGTTATGATCTATTAGAAAATAAAATGCAATAATATAAGGATATATATTTCTTGGTTTAACCATAAGTATTTAATTCCTTAGTTGATTAATTTAGATCGGGTACTACAAAAGGTTATAGAAGCGACCCTCACAACGTAAATTGTTTCATTCACAACATTAGGATCCAAACAGTTACATTGTTTAAGGGATATAGTGCTTTGAACAAGTTGTTGGTATATAAGGATATATTTTGATACATATTTTGTGTAAAAAATTACACAACCCTTTTTAAAAATCTAAATCCTTAATCCAAACACCATAAATTCTAAACCCTATAACCAAAACTCTAAACTAAACTAATAACCCCTAAATTTGATAAACATGCATAAACTAAAGTTTACACGAACTTGTGTATCAAAAATTTTCTAATAATATAATCTATAAGCTTTATCATATTACTTTTAGATAAATTACAAGTTTCATCATTTAACTTTCTTCCCACTTGTATTTTGGTCACTCAAGTTCAAAAATATAATTATTAAACTTTCGAATTGTTATCATTTTTGTCACTCTGTTGTTAAATAGTTAGCGTTGTTTTGACTTGAAACGAAAATGATGTCATTTTAAAAAAGTCAAATTTACACTAAAATCACATTTTCTGTATCCCTATAAATACCAAATTTTCTCTTTTTCTTCATTTCATCTTTTTATTCCTCTCATTTCTCTTCATCTATTCAGATTCTTGTCATCAACGACAATCGATGAAATTTAAATTTTTTTCATCTAACTTGTTTCGTCTTTTTAAATGTGAATATGGTGTCCGTTGGACAAAAAAAACCCATAAACCCCACGAATCTAGCATTGAACAATTCAATTTCTTATTCTTCGATCTCCTCCGTCCATCATTGGATGAAGCTTGGACAGGGATATGTTGCTCTCGTCTCAGGATGAGCCTCCCCACCATTGGGATCTTCAATTGGAACAAATGTTCAATGCTAAATTCAATAAGCGTTCTAAATGCTTCACTTTATATTATTAGTTTTCTTAAGATAGAGGATAGGTACAACAACTCGATGGATGATTTCGGTTTTGAGGTTTTGAAAGATAATGATAGAGTGACAAAAAAAAAACACGATAACTAAAGTTCAATGATTAAATTGAAGACTTTTAAATTTTACTGACCAAAACAAGAATAAAAGCAAAATTGAGTGACGACCGGTGTAATGAACTTTTGAGTTCAAATTGTGAAGCCTAATGAGCTTAAAGACTAATGGTGTAATTCCACCATTTTGGCGAACATGTAAATTATATACATGTTCGTGAACATTACATGGATATGTTCACAAACGTTAAACGAACATGTTCGTGAACGTTAAACAAACTAATACGAACACTATCAAAAATAAATAAACGAACAAAAACATGATATTAAAAATTTAAACGAACCGAGCATCAGTGACGAAGGCACCTTGATAGTGGGAGGGCTATTGCCCCCCCCCCCAACCCCCCAAAATTTTGTTTTCCCCCTTTAGTTTATATATTACAATTAAAAATTGTATGGGATAATTATAGTTTGCCCCCTATTTTCAAAAATATTATACTTTGCCTCCCTCAAGTTAGAATTCTGGCTCCGTCTTTGGCGAGCATGAACACCTTCAAATATAAATAAACGAAGACAAACAAAATTTTATTCGTTTATGTTCGATTCATTTACACCCATAGTTCAACCCCTAATTATTAAATATTTAATAAAATCTTATATTTTTTTAATTTAAATAATTATTTTTTACAGAGACCAAATTATTATTAAACTAATTATTAAATAATTAAGTTTTCACAGGGGCCGGGGCCCCCTTGGACCCCAAGGGAGCTCCGCCCCTGGTCTTAATGTCGTAGATTGAATTTTCATTAGTTTTAACCGTTTTTATATATTTTTTGTCGTTTTGACACATTCTTCGTCTTTTGGTATGATATATTACGATTGGTGAGTAAACATGATACACAGAGGTGAACCGTAGTTATAGCCAGTGGGGGCCTTGGCCCCCTCAAAATCTGGCAAAATGGTTTTTAGCCCTTTAAAAGTTTTAAACTTTTTAATTTGGCCCCTTCAAATAATTTAGAAATTGTTATTATATTTCAATTTTTTTGAATATTTTAACTTAATCCCCAACGAAATTTTTTAAAATTTATCATCAAGGCTCAAAATTTTAAAAACTTTATTTAAACCCCTAAATTTTAAATTAAATCCATCAAAAAAATTTAAAATTTTAATTTAAGCATCTAAACTTTTAAAAAAAATTAAATAGGCCCCTCAACCTGTGTTACCAAGATCCGCCTCTGATGATACACATTTTATTTGGAGATGAATAGTGATATGTCATGCTTAGATAATGGTTTATAAAAGTCATGATGTAGTTGGAACTAATATTAGAACTTTGTGCAAGATTATTGAATTCTTCTAGTGAAAGACTGATATTAAAAAATAATTATGTTGTTTAAGCTCTTCATGTTAGAACCAAAACAATAATAGATATGAAATCTAAACTCAGGATCTATCATGTCAAATCATTAAGAACAATAAACTGAATGCGGAAGCGTACCTGAATTCATTGATAGATTGAAAATCTTGAATCTTGATGTGTGGAAATCCCAAAACTTTGGTATTGATCTTCCAAGAAGATAGGTTATCTCTTGAAGTAAAACTCTCTGACGGGGAAGGAGAGAAAAACAAGTTAACCTATTTCTTGGGGACCACTACCTCTTTATATAGTTGATTTATTAAATCAACTATTAAATATTTATAACTCTGCCCCTCATTGAATTATAAATATATCTTACGGTATCTACACTTTTATTTCCATGACATTTTAGTACCCATGACACGCTTAACTTAATTGGTCACTTTATTTTGTGTCATACTTTATAATAGCAACATACATTTTACATATG
The DNA here is from genome assembly GCA_030270665.1 of Hibiscus trionum. NCBI lineage: Eukaryota > Viridiplantae > Streptophyta > Magnoliopsida > Malvales > Malvaceae > Hibiscus > Hibiscus trionum. The sequence goes on along the minus strand of BSYR01000017.1, from coordinate 14,848,636 downwards.
TGCCCACAATTGCGGATTTTAATCCAACAATCTCCCACTTGGGCAACATATGTTTCCTGATAAATGTACAACCTTATGAGCTCAAAATTTTGCTATTATATAATAGGTATTCTATAACAATCTCGTCCATCAACTATATCCACATAGGATCAAAGCGGTCTTCGCCATATCAATCATGACTGGACCCATCAATGGTCACGTATACAAATATAGTCAAATGACATAGATCAATCATGGATGTGTAGCATGGAAAATTACATGAAATGTGAATCATACATGTCTATTTCCAACTGGTCCTCCTAAACCTTAGTGAGATCAACTTTACTGAATTCAGAGTGTGCATAAACCAAAAGAACTTTATTTCTGCAAAAAAAAAAAAAAACTTAAAATATCCTTAAACTGAAGTAATCGAAATTGTGTCTAAAACGAATGAGCATTTTTTTAAAATTACAAACTCCCACTAAAACCGAATATCCTTAAATAACATTACACCCACATGAGTAGTGTGCTCATGAAAGACCTAGGGTGACAGTTTCTTATTATGCGCGCAATTATGGAGTTTGTACCAACATGCTCTATAGACACACAACCACTCTGAATTTTCTTTAACAACTAGGAACTTAATATTTATGTGCTTTAAATTTGAAGTGTTCCTATTGTTTATAGAATAAATGAATATGCATATTTATTGTCACAAAATAACTGAAGTGGTCTTTCTATTCAATCTATAAGTAGCAGTTCATGTGACATAATTCTTTTGCATCAATATTCTAATAGAATCGAAGTTTGTAAACCTGATGATCTCTAACTTACCATAACTCTGACATGTGAACATGTAATTTTTTTGTTCTCTAAAGATATCTCATAACCCCATTGGCTGCTATCCAATGGTCCATAATATGATTCCTCAAATATCTGTCTAACATTCCAACAATGTACACAATTTTCGAAAGCATACATACTTAAGCATAAATTAGATTCTCAATAGCTTATGTATAGAGAATCTTTTGGATTTTCTAAATTTCAAGGTTACTTTTAGGGCATTGAGTAAGAAATACTTATCTTCGATCTTTAGCAATATGAGTGTCACTTGGTTTACTCCCACTAAACTTGTAGTATATACAACTGTCAACCAAATTTATCTCAAAACCAAATGAGATAATCAAAATGAAATTTATATTTTCATTAATAAGAGTCTTACTTAAGCTCATAGATGAATTTCTTTAATTTACATATCATTGATATTGTATCATAAGACACAACTCTATGATTGTACCATATAAATAATTTCTTCAATGTTGCCATTGAAAAACACAAGCTTGACATTGCTCAAAGATTAAAATAAGCAACAAGCGCCGTGATTATCTTGAAAGAGTCTTTCAATAAAAACTTGAGAGAAAGTCTCTACAAAATTAATGTCTTCTTTTAGAGTATATCCTTTAGATACAAGACGTGCTTTATACTTATCCACATTACCATTTTCATCCCTATTGGTTTTAAATATCAATTTACAACCAATAGGTTTGCACCTTAAGGTAATGAGACAAGTTCCTAAACTTTATTGTCTTGCATAAAATTATACTCTTCTTGAATGACATCAATCCACTTTTGAGAGTTAAAACTTTTATGGTCTGATAAAAATGATTGAGTCATTTTCTATCATTCCATTGTTACCTTATTTTCTTGAAGAAATACAATAAAATAATCTGAAATAGTATTTCATCTTCCTCTCGTGGACCTCTTTGAAGACACTTGTTTTTTTTAAGGTTGTTGAGTTTGTTCTTCTGAAACAATTACTTTATCTTGAATGAGAGTTGTTCAACATTATTTTGCTGAGGTACTTGATTCACTTCTTGATTAATGATAGGTGTGAAACCTAAACATCATCAAAAGTGATAATATGAATTAAATTATAATTCAATTCCTCCTCAATAGTAATGTATCTAACCTTATTTCTCCCCCCAAACTCAACATCCTAAAAAAAATTTATAAACTCTCCTTAAAATAATCTTAATTGTGGGATCATAAAATTTACGGCCCATGGATCACTCAAAATAACCGAAGTAGTTGCTCACTTTTGAAGTTTAATTACTTCACATATGTCCTAACTTATACAAAAGAATCAACACTTTGTAACTTATTGTTGTTTCTTTTGACTAGAACTCTTAGCAACTTTATTCTAATATTTTCTTTTATTGCCCTTATTCTTAGAGACACTAACTAAATGAGCACTAACCAAATGAGTACTTTTACACTTATAATGCTTCAACTTTTCTAGGAAGCTGTACCAAAATCATAAGAACAAACAATTGTTAGAGAGTTTGATCTTACGTGCCTTAAATTTTGAAGCAATATTAAGAATTTTCATAATCTACTCCCTCACATTTCCTAGACCCTTATACTTCATAGAAGTCAAAAAAAATTATAAGCGATGTCATCTTAACCTTAATATTTTGGGTAAAACATTTCTTAATTTCGTCAAGGAAACCCTTAGTTTGAGTAGTTTTTTTTAAATTTGTGCTCCTAAAAAAATGTTGTACTTTATGATCATTAGACTCACGTGATTCGAACGATTTCACCTCTCAAAATATTTTTTATAGGTGCTTACCGCAATGAGAGGTGCAAAATGTTCTTTCCTTAGTGCAAAGTCTATGCTCATACAACCAAATACTATATGTAAGTGTCTTTTCTTATTCCTTGAAATTAGTTTCACTAAACATGAGTTTGGAATGTATTTAACAGATATTGTGACAAGAAATGATAAATTAACTAAATATAGAACAAAAATAAATAAATAAAATTAAAACAAGCTCACATAAATATTCATAAGTAAACAAATAAATTCAAAATAATGGCTAGTTCCCCTCAAGATACCAAGCACAACGTACATTAATATCAAGTCCTTGGACAGTAATATTAACTGTAAGCGGTACTCTTGTTGTAGCAATCAAACATTGACAATAAACTATGTCAAACAATAGGTTAATCTTTGGACTAACGTATTGCTCACATAAAATACCTTATAATTGTCACACATTTATCGCCACAGTTGTCGTTGTAATTCTGCCAAATATTAACTTTCCTTTGGGCCAATTAATAAATGCATGAATTATAAAAACCCATAATTATCTTAATATTTTAAATAAACTAATCTACACAAAAGCGGTCACTTTGGTGACATTATGTTTCAACTAATCCATTAAAATATTAGACATCCAAAGCCAAAATATGAATTTATTTGTTTCAAAATATTTGTCTTAATTTTATCTTTCAATCAAATTAAAAGATAACCACAATAATAATAAATTTGAATAAAGGTAAACCTCATATCAAGATACTAGACACTCTATTAATATTTCATCTTTGGACAAAATATTAACTTGTAAGTGATATCTTGGTATAGTAATCAAACATTGATAATAAGAACATATCAAACAGAAATCTTCCTTTGGGCCGATTTATTGCTGACACGTAAAATTGAATAATTATCACATGTTTATTACCACAGTTGCACATGTAATAATGTTAATTATTAACCTTCCTTTGGGCCGATTAATACTAACATAATCCGACTTACATGCACAAAACCTTCTATATTTCAAAATAAAATAATTTCCACAACAGAGGTCACTTTGGTGACTTAATGCTTCAATTAATTTATCTCAAAATATATAATATAAATATACCGATATTCAGATTTAAAGTTTTGTAACTGTCAAAACTGAAATTTATGATAACATTTGAGTTTTTCAAAATAACCTAAAGTAAGGTTGTCTGAATGGGGCTATCAGAAATCGAAAAAACCTAAATCTTTGACTGTTTCTTTAAAAATTTCTTAAGCATGCATTTACCAAATTTAAAGTCGGATTCAAAACAATCAATCTTTAGCTAAAAGTCCAAGAAAACACAAGTATCATATAAATGAATAATTCATATAATGAGCGCATGAAGCTTTAATATATCCATAATAACCTAACGATCAAAATTAAAATTTTAATCGAACCGAAGCGAATATACATCAATACCAAATACAAATATGTATATTCCTTAGATAACATTAGCAATATGATTATAAAGTTTCTAAGTCACGAACAATCAACCTTGACAAAACATAAGTCAAACTTTGATAATTTCAATTGTTAAATAACAATTGACCAAATAGGATCGAACATTAATACTAAAGGTAAGAATCAACCTTAAAACTTAATCCCTAATTAATAAGTGTGGATATATATACAAACTTATGATCTATTACTGCATTTAGTAACATAACATTGACTTAGAATCTTTCGACATACCCATTATATGTATAAAGCATTTAATCTTTGAGAAACTGAAGACTTAAAAAAACCATAGATTTATTTCTATAAAAAAAAAACCCCATAGATTTGAGCCTTTAATCTTTCGGTATTGACTTAAAAAGAAATTAATACCATAATATATTATATATATATATATATTAAAAAATAAATCTAACTTTAAACATTTATTTGCGTTCACCGTTGCATCCATTATTTCTAACTTATGCACGCAATTAAGTTCTTAATCGGGAAGTGAAGATCGAATACTAACACTTGAAATTAAAAAAAACATGATGCTATAATTCATGATCGCACAAATATATATACGATAAAAACCCTAAATTATTGAATTCATAACTAATCAAAACTTAGGACGTATAAAAGCCAAATCCGAATATTAAACCCAAAATCTTAAAGGAGTCAATCCAAAAAAAAAAATTCATTCTCAATGATTCAACATGACGAGGCTCTGATGCCACTTGTTAGAACCAAAACAATAATAGATATGAAATCTAAACTCAGGATCTATAATGTCAAATCATTAAGAACAATAAACTGAATGCGGAAGCGTACCTGAATTCATTGATAGATTGAAAATCTTGAATCTTGATGTGTGGAAATCCCAAAACTTTGGTATTGATCTTCCAAGAAGATAAGTTATCTCTTGAAGTAAAACTCTCTAACGGGGAATGAGAGAAAAACAAGTTAACCTATTTCTTGGGGATCACTACTCTTTATATAGTTAATTTATTAAATCAACTATTAAATATTTATAACTCTGCCCCTCATTAAATTATAAATATATCTTACGGTATCTACACTTTTATTTCCATGACATTTTAGTACCCATGACACGCTTAACTTAATTGGTCACTTTATTTTGTGTCATACTTTATAATAACAACATACATTTTACATATGTGCCCACAATTACGGATTTTAATCCAACACCTCATATTCGAGCAGTCTAAGATAAAGTCACGGTGAATTATGGTGAAGAAATCACCGAAAAAGATAACATTTCCTGTTTGAATTTACATGATTGATTGAGAATTCAGATTCTAATTTTTCGTTTACATATGTTTTTTTATTATGATTTTAAAATTATTTGTATATTGAAGTGTGTGGCTAGCTATCTTTTCCCATCTTTTCAAGAAAATTTAATATTTTATTAAAAAACGTCTACCATATTTTTACTTTTATTTGTTTAAAATAAAACTGTATAAGGAATAAAAAGATCCCAATGTTTAATCCAAGACAGTGGGGTCGGCGGACAAAGAAAACTGAAACGCTTACCTAGAACGTAGGTTATTCATGCATGAAAACTACAAGAGCAAATATATGTTTTGGTACCACGAAAGCGAAACCGGTTCAAATTATATTTTATTCTGAATTTTTTAAAAACAAATATTTAAATTTGATTTAAAAAAAAATTAATTTGGTGTTTAAATTGTTTGATCTAATCATATATTTAAATTTGACTTTTAAGTTCAAATTTATATGGAATTTCAAGTTTTAATTCAAGTTAAGTGAGTTATCCGAATCAACTTTAACCATGTAATTATTTTTTTAATTGAAATTCACTAGTTTTTTGAACGATGATATATTTACAGTTACAATGAAAATTTACATCATATTGAATAGAAATACCTAATCCAGACATATTCCTATAACCATTGAAACAAGAAACTAACGTCTCGAGATCATAAGAGAACCATACAAGGAAAAGGTAAAAACCTAACACAAAGGGAAGAGATCTTAAAATTAAGTGTGTTTTAAGAGTAAGTATTTGACCCATGGAAAACTCTAACGCAAACCCTAATTTCAACCCTAGTTTGTCATCGCACGTTAACCCATGTGGCCGACCGCCGGAGACGCAGCCATCAGTGACCTTGTAACAATCTTTGAAACGACTTGGATCCCCTGTTCTGAAGAAGGATCATCGCATAGCTAAGAAAGTTCGAAACCAAGATGGGAAAATCATATCCCAGAATGATCACGAGAATGTTGATATGGATGCTGAGGGGGGGAGTATGGATAGGGAGAGTCCTGGGCTAAATTAGGACAAGGCTGCTGAGATTGATGAGGGTGGGATGAGCCTAAGGTACCCTCCAAACACTTGTATGCCAATATGGTGACTAGTTCATCGAAGCAGAATAAGACGGTTCCTTTTGCAAATGATTTGGATGCTATTGAACTTATGGAAGGAGATTGCATTGGTGATCAATCGAGTCCATTTTCGAAACTTTAGTTTTCTGATCAGATAGATGATCGTATTGGTCATAGATTGAGGAACGTGATTATTTTTCGTCTGCTTGGGAAGAACATTGGCTACAGGTTGTTGCTATCCCATATTCATGCTCTTTGGAACCCGGTTGGGGATTCACAATTGATAGACCTTGATAACAACTACTACCTTTTGAAATTTACATCGGAAACATATTATACTAATAAGGTCCTTGGACGATCTATGGAAGCTATTTTACAGTCCAACCTTGGAGTCGCTCCTTTTCCACTTCGGAAAGGTATATGTCCCACATGATCGTTTGGGTTTGCCTCTCTAGTTTTCCATTTAGATATTACACCAAGGCTCTCTTTCGGACGATTGCTACTTCAATTGGAAAGATTGTCAAAGTTGACTATAATACTCAAGAGGTGGGTAGAGGCAAGTTTGTTATATTTTTTGTGTTACTCGACCTTAACAAACCTTTTATGACATATGTTGGTATAGATGGTTTTGTGCAGAAGGTGGAATACGAAGGCTTGCAACAAATATGTTTTGATTGCGGGGTATATGGTCACTCTAAGAAGTCTTGTGGGAAATCGAGTGTAACTGATGGAATTGACTCTGTGTAGAATAAAGAAAATAGCACTATGAAACGACTTCCAGCTTTCGATTCCAATAGTCCGGACATTTTTGGGCCATGGATGGTGGTAGAGAATCGAAGGAATAAGTTTAGAAGTGATGCTCGAAATAAAAAGGATGGGGGTAGAGCGGCTGGCATTGTTGAACCTTCGAGGTTTCAAGTTTTAGATGAGATTGAGGCAGAGGATGGTGTGGGTCAGGCACAAGAAAGTGGGGAGGATCTTGGTGAAGATGTTGAACGGGTTAAGATGAGGAAGTGTGGGGGCAAAGGGAGCATTTCCATTTCAACAAAAGCAACCAACATAAGAAGCTTCACGCCCAATGTTGCTTATTTGGCATCGAATCCGGAAGAAAAAAAAGTCAATGGGGGAAAGAAAATTTTATCGGCAATTCGAGTTGTTCTAATGGTTGACGGGCAGGGTACCACGGTGGTTCAACATGATGTTGGATATGCTAATCGTTCTCATACGAAAATTAAAATTATGCAGCAAAAGAATGACTCTCTTAGACTTGGGGGAGCCAAGGAATCAAGAGTGCATGGGGTATTCCATAAATCATTTAAAGAGAACATTAGTAAAGGGTTGAAGATCAAGAAACAAGCTATGGGAAGATACCAAATTGACATGATCTTGCTAAATGGGTTCAAAATCTGGATAAGCGAATTGATACTATGGTTGCGGATACATGTGGTTTAGTTGAGGGTGATATTTCAATGCTTCAAGAGAGGAATTTGAATATGGTGGAATTAGATTAAGAAGAATCACGGTTAGATGATGCACTGGAACATATGGATGAGGTGCATGTCCAAGCTGGGTTTGCGCGAGCCTCTGCTCAGTAGGGTGCCAATCTTTTATTTTTTATTATTTTAATGAGTAGTTCCATGTATTTGAATTGTCAAGTGCTGGTAGCCCTGAGTTTAGACAGTATTTCAAGTCTTTTACAGCGCAATATAGACCGAAAGTGGTGGCACTTTTTAAATCACGTATTAGTAGACATAGATCTAACCATGTTATACGGAGATTGGGTTATCCAAACTCTTTCTGTGTTGAAAATTATGGGTTCAATGGAGTTATCTAGGTTCATTGGGATAATTTTGTCACTGCAGAAGTTACCCATATGGCAAATTAATTTGTTACTGGTATGTTTCGGCAAAGCAATTGGGGGATTGAAACCAATTTATGATTGTGTATGCAAGCCCTCAGATTTCCAAAAGGAAGTATCTCTGGGAGCAGTTGAAGCGTTTGGATTTGAGGCCTGATATTCCATGGATAATTGGGGGTGACTTCAACTCTATAGCAAGCTCAGATGAAAGAATGGGAGGGTCACAGTTGGGTACAGATGTTAGTAAATCCTTTGTGGAATTTTTGTGTTCCTTTAGGTTGTTTGATCTCGGGTTTCAGGGACCACCGTATACATGGCATCAAGGTAATCTTTATCAGTGACTTGATCGCTGGTTGGCAAATGCTTGTTGGGTAGCGAGGTTTTCAGATGCTTGTGTTTTGCATCTTGATTATCTTAGTTCGGGTCATAGACCAATTTTACTTCGGCCAAGTGATAAACGAAATGAGAATGCAGATCGCCCTTTCAGATTTTTGAGTGCTTGGCAAACCATCCATATTTCTAGGAATTCCTTGAGGCAAATTGGAAGATCGATGATGACATTCTTCTCAATTTGTAGTATTTCCGATCAGCAATTAAATATTGGAATGAGGACGTGTTTGGCTATATTGGGAGAAAAAAGAAAATTTTGATGGCTCGGCTTAGGGGATTAGAGAAAGCTCTTTGACGTGCACCATCAGCTTTTTTAATGGAACTTGAAAATTCTTTACGTTTGGAATTGGAGCAGGTTTTAGAACAAGAAGAGAGCATGTGGCGTCAAAAGGCGTGTTTGCAATGGTTCCTTCTTGGAGACCAAAATACAAAATTTTTTCACGCCTCAACTATGGCTTGGAGAAGAGCGAAAAAATTACAACATTGAAGGGTGATGATGACCGTTGGATAACTAATAATGATGAGTTGATGCAAGCTGCTATTCGTTTCTATAGTGATTTTTTCCACCAATGGTCCGAATGGCTCATATTTTGGTCTTCATGGTTAATTTCCTTTGGTGCCGCATGACCAAAAGAAAGATTTGAGCTTATCGGTCACTGATGAGGAAATTCCTCAGGCAATATTTGAGATGGGACCTCTTAAAGCCCCAGCGTTGATGGTATGCATGCAATTTTTTATCAGAAAAATTGGCATATTGTTGGTAATACGGTTTGTCGATGCGCTCGGAGTGTCTTCGAGGGATCGAAAATGCCTATGGAAATCAATCAAACAATTTTGGTTCTTATTCCAAAAGTGTCTAATCCGAAGAAGTTGAGCCAATTTTGTCCCCTCAGCAATTGTAATGTTGTGTATAAGGCGATTACCAAAGTTATTGTGAACCGTCTCAAACCATTTCTACCGCGATGAATTTCTGAAAATCAGACTAGATTTTTCCCTTGGAGGTCTATCACTGATAATATAATCATCACACATGATATAATTCACACTATGTGGCAAAAGAAAAGGAAAAAAGGTGCCAAAAGAAAGAAGAAAACCAAAAGAATGAGGGATAAACTTCATCGTCGAGAGGGAAAAAGCCTGGATCACCAGCTAAGGGTAAAGTTATTTATTCAAAACTAAAAAACACATGAAAAATAAGGCAAACGATGAGAAATAGAGGAGCAAAGGAAACGATGAATCCTGATAGTGGACAACTAGCACCAAGACTGATACCACTAACGGCAAGCAATGAGCAATAAAAAACAAAGAAAAAAAGAAGACGGGAAAAAATTATGATGTAACATGTAATTAATTTTTGAAGTATCAATTTCAAGGTCTAATTACATACTTAAACTTAGCTTTAAAGTTTAATTTGATATTTCAAAATTAGATATTATTATAGATAAGGGCGACTCAAAGATTTAAGGTATTATGTGCAATTTAGTAAAATGAGACTCTCAATTAAGAAAATGCTTGTTAACTTGTTGTGTATGAGGTAGGCTGATTTTTAAATAAAAAAATGAGTCTAATGTGACTCAAAATCCATGAATTACTACATTATTTTACTTTTCTCCATTCTTTATCACTGGTCCATAACTAATCTTTTACTTTTTTCCTTATAAGTATTTAATTTAACTCGTATTGAGCTTTCATTTTCTTGAAGAGCGTGTACATTTGTTCCTATTGTGCTTGTCCAAAACTACCTCAAATATACACCAAAATATATATCTACCCAATGTAAGGAGCTACTGCCATAACTAGGGATGGGCATTTAAATCGGACCCGACAGGTGACCCGATCTTATACGATCGAGTTTTTTCTTTAAAATTTTGTGTTCAAATTAGATTGTTTTAAGAGGGGTAATCTATTTTTATCATCCGCCTTTCTAAAATACATATCTGATAAGATGTACAGTAGCACAATATTTATATCCCAACACCTTTCTTTTTTTCTTCTAATATAAGATTAATATCACTCGCCTCATTAAAATGTAACAACATCATTCAAATTTAGTGACATTTTTCAAATATTTTTTTATAATATCATATTTTTAAGATTCTTAATAAAAAATAGTATTATACATATGCAAATATACCTCCATTGGATACATACATTTTTTTGACAAATGGATACATACATATTTAAATATATATGCATTTGGTCAATAATATCTACTCAAAAGTTATGGTTCAATATCGTTAGGAGCAAAAATTCTTCTTTCTTCTCTCAGATAGGATCTTTTTACGCTATGTAAAACTTGAAAGTTTTACACATTTTTTAAATTATTAGATGAAAGTAAATGGATAGATGAGATTAACAGCAAAAAATGTGAAGATCATCACTTGAAAAAAATAAAGAAATAATCTTAGCCATTTATTATCATCATCTAACAGTCTATAAAAGATGTAAAAATAATTGAATTTTACCCAATGTAAATAAATCCTAACTATATATATATATATATATAGGTAATAGGTTAATATTTTGACTCTCTTTTTTACTTGTTCTAACAAAACATTCGAGTATTTCCACTCAAATCTTTTCAACTCAAAATATTCGTAGTTTGGTTGAGTATTCCGTTTCAACTCAAAAAACAAGAACCCAGTAAATATTACTACATTATATACATTTTTAATTTATTATACTGGCAATTCGCATTAATAAATTAGATTTTACTAAGCCGATAAACATAAATTTCTAACAAAACAAAAAAAATCCTGTAAAAAATTAACCCCATGTTCAACACAATTAAAAAAAGTAATTGTACATGTCCCTAAGCTATTAAGCTTATTTTAAATTGGTTCTTAAACTTTTAAATATTTTAATTTTATCCTTAAATTGTGACCTCTATTCTAAATTGGTCTCCAAACTTTTGAGCATTCCAATTTCATCCTCAAACTATGACGCTCATTCTAAATTGATCCTCAAACTTTTTGAACGTTCTAATTTTATCCTCAAATTATCAATATAAGCTAATCATATATAAAAATGTTATAAATTTTGTAATTATCATTGAGAAACTTATGTATATTATGTAATAATACGATGTGATATAATTGATAATTTGATGATGAAATTAGAATATTCAAAAAATTTGGGAACCAATTTAGAATGAGGGTTATAGATTGGAAATAAAAATGAAACATTTAAAAATTTGAAGACCAATTTAGAATGAGAGTCATAATTGGAAGATGAAATCAAAATATTTAAATTTTTATGGTGCAATTAACTCTAAAAAAACAATTTTCACACCTAACAATCTACTAATGATGTTAAGCATAATAATACAAGTAATTTATTTCATGGCCTGATGAAAATATGCACAACTGAAATCCCTTTGTCCCTAAAAGTCTTGAATTACTTTCACCATCTCAACACAAAATACAACAATCATACAAGTCATGTAATTGCTTACCCCCAATATGTTGTATTCACTAAGTTCAAAAAAAAATGTTGTATTCACATTTATATGTAGCCATGCATCTAATATGTAAATACTTATATGCTACAATCAATACATTTTCACAATATCTATCTGCTTACACAAGTTATTTATGCATCTGTCTTCCCGATTATTGCGGTCCTAGCAGACGGGTTTCGATAAAAACATGGCTGAATTATATTTGTTAAACACACTTGAGAGCTAGCAGCCATGGCTGTGAGTCGAGAGATATAAGCAAATGAGTCCACTTGTCTTTGAGTAGAGGCTAATGAGCTCAGAAATTGTACTACCAACAAAGAAGGTGCACAAGTTCCTCTGAAGTTAGTCCCCTTTTTTATTTTTAAATAATCGATATAAGCATTATGTTTCGGAACTTATATCTAACAGCTCTCGACTTAAACACAGTTGGTGATAATTCATGTAGTCGATGCCGCTTAACCGTACACAACATAAGATCTGCTCAGGCAACTCTTCAGGTTTATTACCCTGTTTGTAAGTAAATGACATTAGCATCAAGAAAAGTCTCCAACAACCTTGTCTAGAGGGGAGGAGGGACCGGAACTTACCTGAATTGTGAGGCCAACGTCTAAAATGCTGAGCTTTAGCCTATCTAGAAACGCGTCAAAACCTTTCCTGGAGATGTAACTGAATCTGTGCATATCTATATCGATCTCGAAATAATTTTCTCCCTGAAAAATATCATTGAAAGGACTTGTCAGCCGGAGAAGAAATCATAACGAGACAATGTTTCTTTACAATGGTCTTGCTTGATGTTAATGGGGATTCCAAACAACATCAATCACATATCAGACAACCCAGAAATACAAACAAAATTGCTTATCGCGGGTATACATGTTCTTGAGCTGTAATATTCACAAAGTGATGGGATGATGCTCTACATGCACTCATAAGAAAACAATAACGTATGGACTTACCGAGTAGAACTCATGCTGTGGACGTGAAAGAACAGGCTTTTCGTTATATGCCTGCATAAGCTTCCTCTCTGCAGCACTCATTTGAAGATCTTCCACATTTGCAACACGGCCTAATATTTTCAACCTCTCTCGAAATGGGACAATTGAATCTACAGGGAATCCTTTAACCTTTTCAACTTCATCATCAATAAACCTCTGTTTTAAAGAAAACAAATATAAATTCAATGAAGGTAACTTGGTTGTAGATCAGATAAATAAGTAGTGATGAATACATGAAGACTGACACCTAAATATAAAAATATGAAGGAGCACGGACAAATAAGACAAACACTTCATATAATAAACAAATTTGGAAAAGTAGAATTCGTAAAACGATAAAACCTATGGCATGATTAATTAAGGGAATGATTGAAACATTATGAGTGGAGATAACTATTCTAATTCTAATAGAATTTATGTTCTTAGCATCATGATTTCCTAGGAAAATGTTTGTAAACAATTATGAAGGAAATATTACACTTAAAGGTTAGCAATTAACGGCCTTACCCTGATGTTTTCTAGAAAATGAGGGGGGAGCTCCTTTAAGTAACTTTCGGAAAGCTTAAAGTACAGAACAAAACTCATCCCTTCCCCATCGATTTCACTATGAAAAAGTGCAGGAGGATACAAGGGAACCTGCACAGCCACTAATGGTTAGCATTAAAGTGATGGGGAAAAAACTGTTTTAGATAGTTACAAGTTTTCTACTCATGTGGCATGCGGTAAAGTGTGGCACCATTTTAGAATGAGAAGGAAGCGGAAAAAAGTTAGAGGAAGGCACAAGAATCAAGATGATTTTTTCATGTGATGGACCACTATGCAGTAATCCCATCCCAAGGAAAATAGAACAAAAGGTAATAAAAGCTTATTCATTCAGAACGGGCGGCTGTACAAGAGAGATACCTGAACATTTACAACAAGGATAGATGGTAGTTTCCCCGAATGGCTAACAACAGGGAGTTCAACAAATCGAGCTATGTGATCTATTTTTCGTGGAGATAAGAATACATCAACGCCAAAAGGATAGTATGCAGCATGGTTTGGTGCAAAATCCTTCTTCTTATCTCTGCCAAGTGCCAATTAAACAAATAAATATTATATAAATCTAAAAACCTTTAAGTCTCATGCATACAATTGCTTCGTAAAATCAATAATATTCTATAAAAATAAATATTTACACATATATATTATAGTACTGAACAACGGAAAGTTTTACATACCTAAAATAATGTTCTGATCGAGCCTTGAAAGTACCTGGCTCAATATGAGACCAACAATCAAACATTTTCTTTTCTGTAGGGCAAAATGGTACTTGAGACCCTGCTTTTGGTCTCTGAAGAAGCATCTTCGAAGAAACTGAGTTAATAAAGAAAGAAAATAGATTAGAACAAGAAAAATTCTAACAGGAAAACTCCTAGTATTACGTAAATAACATTGCTGCTTCCTGAAATAGTGTCAAATGTTAACAGGAGACAAATATAATCAGAGGGGATGCATCATCAAAGTTCATCCAAGATTCACGGAACCATTTTACATGGATCCAGCAGTCTTGTTATAAGACAGTTCAACTGATTTCCATTCAATGGATAACATGGATACTCACGTAGGGCAGAATTGGAATGACCTTCTCTCCATTTGAATGAAAGTTTTAAGGCAGTCTTTTTCCTTGCACTTGGTGGGCTAGAGCTGACCGATCTTCTCTTTTCGTCAGATGGAACAATGGCTAGACAAGGTAGACAATTCCCGGGAAGAATGCCACAGTTATCCAACAATCCGACCTCCTTTCCGGAACATTCATCGGCAGAGGAGGCAATATCATCAAGGAACACGAGTTGCTTTGGCTCACCAGTAGAGTTACGTGCAGAATTACCAGTTGACAAATCCCCTGGTTTCCGCGTCTGGTCAACTAAAGAATTTTCTCCATAGTTAGCATCTCTTAGAGATGAAACACTGGATCGAGATACACCTTCAAGACCATTTAAAGATAACATATCTGCATATATAGATGTGTATGTAGTCAATGGTGACTATATCATATAATCTTCGAGAAAAAACGAGAGTTTACATAAATTAGAAATTTCCGAGAAATATCTCTAGCATACCCTCCTGAACACTTTCAAATTCCTCGTCACAGTCAGAGTCAACTCCTGCAACTGGATCAAACCACAACTCTTGACTTCCTGCCAAGGTGGCATCATCGAAACATCAGCTATTCAGATATAACTAAAACAAAACATGTTCATTCTATCACAAATTCTATAATAACCATATTCACACATAACTTGAAACATCAGCTACTCTGCTGTATGCCTGTAAATAAAACCATTCTAGCTAAACTTCTGTGAAAAAAGCCCACATTTAAACTAAGTGAACAAGTAAAATAATAATAATAAAAGACATGGATAATTATTGTCCCAATAATAAATAAAACATGGATAAAAAAACAGGGTTATTACCCTATCATGATTCCATCAAAATTGGGTTTGGGAGGGGTGTTATAGAACACTCGTTTTGCTCCCACGTCCCAACTTAGCAAATGCTAGATTTTAAATATTAGAATCCGGAGAAAGAAAACGTGAATAGATAGTTTGTAAGTTATATATTCAAACAAAAGAAGTTACTATATTAGGAAATAAAATATTAAAAGAAAATCTACAAGAGAAAGATATAAATCACAGAAAGTGAATAATGAAGAATCACTGTAATAAATCTATTGACCAAAGGAAACATTTTCTTTTAAATTTTAACTAATTTTGACAACTAATGTGCGGACGTCCATATAGATTAATCTACATTCTACACCATTGTTTTGTTCCTACTCTTACCAAATATGCATCAATATTCATTATGCTTGAACAAGTAGGATTCCAAATTGTGAAGTTAAAGACACTGTAGATAAAGGAGGCACCAAAAACTGTAGCTTCTATATGCACAACCATCTGCAAAAGTCTAGAATCTTCGTACCAACTTTGGCCATAGATTAAAACTGTTCAAAACTAGCTCAGTGCTTATATAAAAGATTGAAACAGTAAGAGCCATTTCAATATTGAGATCAGAAATGAGAACACTGCAGCAGCTAGCTCCAACTCAAATCAAACCCCAACCAGCTCAAATGCATCTGCTACGTATTTAAAGCCAAATTTGCTAAAACTTAATAGAGATGCAAAATTAAGATCTTTAATGGATCAAACTACATGATGGTTGTCCAGTTATCGTTGGTAGCAAGGAAAGATTTCTTCTTGGGAACCTGAAGGTTACACATTTGAGTGTCGAAACAGCCTATCTGAGGAGGAGGATGTGCATAATAAACAACACTCCGCCAACCATGGCTTTTGCAAGGAGCAATGTGCACCAAGGAGAACCCTTTAGTGGATTTATAGAGTTAAGAAAATATTAAAACTGAAGGTTTCTAGTTCTGCTTTTCTATCCAAACTGTTTACACTATGTTGTACTGGAACATAAGGGGGGATTAAGCTCCACCAGAATTCTACTTCCAAATTTTGGCTATGGTCAAAAATTCCCCTTTATCGAACCTCAATACCTCATTCCCTCTGATTATCAACAAACACAAAGAGCAACATAGGGGAACAATCTGTATCAAAATCCCAATGTTGGGATTGGCTCAGAGACTATATGCTTTGAAGAAAAAACTAGATGCAAATTGATCATCTAAAGACTTAAGTCTCAACAAATACATACTTCACAACAACAACAAAATCACCTTTTAACCTATAATACCATAAAAAATTAACCACCGAAAACCTCCCCATTCAACCTAATCATATTGCAAAGATAGAAGTAAAAAAAAAGTAGCAAACTTTAAATCCATAAGTAGATTGAAAGAAGGGAAAAAGAGAGAGAGAGCTCCACCAACTTTCGGTAAGAGAGAAAAAATGAAGAAAAGACCTTGAAAAGTTGGGTTGGTGAAGGAAGAGCGACGATCAACATGATCAGAAGAAGCCTCGGATAGGCGAGAAAGGGGCCTTTTCTTGGAGGGTTTCCTTCTTTTACGGCTCTTCTTCTTAGAAGGCCTCGACTTTGAGCCAACGCAGCCTTCAGGTCGAGACACACAAGAACCCATTTTTATGATCCTTTTTCTTTTTTGCTCAGCAGATCAATTCACCTCCCATTATATCATCGTCTTCAGAGATGGCGGAGGGAATCCCAGACATTAATACATAGAGAGAGAAAAGGCGGAGTCTTTTAGAGAGAAAAAGGAAATTAAACAAACAGGAACAGCACCATCCATATCATTAACAGCGGAAATAAAAAAAATAAAAAAATCTTTACCCGTAGTCATTTTTGTTTAAAATTTGTTTTATTTTGGCCATCAAAATTTAAAAAAGACTATTTTTGTCATTTATATTTTCAAACGTTTTTATTTTGGTCACTGGACCGTTAGTCTCCATTATTTATCTAATGGGTAGTTAATTTTTTTTTATTTAAGTCACTTATGTTATTGTTTCGTTCCATTTTGGTCATTAAGTCGTCAATATCGGTTAGTAAAATTGGGTAATTTCTAATTTAACCGTTAAACTTCTAAACTTTTTTTCACAATCTCCAAACAAAAAAACCTTAACTGAAAGATGCCAAATCCAAAAATATCCAGCTAAATCTAGTGTGATCAGCGCCAAAAGATAAAGTAAGCAATGAATTTTAAAAAGGATGAATATGAGTGAAAATAATAAAATTTCCAATAAAGATTACAACTTTAATGCATGTAAACCTTAAAAGAAACAATAGAAATTCATAAATCTAACTGATATAAAGAACCAGACAATATCTCCATGAAAGCACAAAAGTTAAATCTCGCGTTGATAAATACTCCTACAAAATTACGAGAGATTAATTTTTCTTCAATAGAATCAAATAAAATAAAATCGGAATAATCAAAGGGGTGAATTCAAAGTGTGCCAAAATTGCGAATACTAAGCAGTATGAGCTACAATACATTCCTTGCAAGGAAACTTATGGACGATCAACTTCGTAGTCGGCTCCCTTTTGATCTGATATTTATATCACAATCATTATTCTAAATGTCTGTTCTGTTTTAAATTAATCGAGCTTCATTAATTTTAATGGCTCAACATGAACTTCAACGGCTGGGAAGGCATATTATTTATAGGAATAAATGCAGCCATAAGGAAACCAAAAAATCCAACAATTTTCATATGTTTAAAGCCTGCCTCTTTGGAGAAACGATGTTGAACTCGGTTTTTGTTGTTTTTTCAGTATAAGAGTGTCGAATGAGCTCGGATCAGCACATCTGAGAGCGGTGAAATATTCAGCGGTAATCATTGTCATACAATCTCTTCTCATAGGAATGCTTTCTACACTGTTAATCTTGGCTACTCGAAACAAATTCGTCATCATCTTTACGAATAGCATCGAGACACAAAAGGTCGTGGTTGGTTTTGTTAGAACTAAAGTATACCCAAAACATAACTGGTATGCAACATAACCCAAGATCTATCATGTCAAATCATCAAAAACAATAAAGCGAATAAACTGAATGCGGAAGCGTACCTGAATTTATTCATAGACTGAAAAGCTTGAATCCTTTGATGGAGATCGCCTAAAAAATGGTTGTGATCTTCCAAGAAGATAGGTTAGCTCTTGCCGTAAAAAACTCTTTGACGGGACAAGAGTAATACAAGTTAACCTATTTCTTGGGGAACGCTACCTCTTTATATAGTTGAATATTAAATCAACTATTAAATATTTATAACTCTGCCCCTCATTGAATTATAAATACATCTTATAGTATCTACACTTTTATTTCCATGACACTTTAATACCTATGACACGCCTAACATAATTGGTTACTTGATTTTGTGTCATACTTTATAATAACATCATACATTTTACATATGTGCCCACAATTGAGGATTTTAATCCAACAATCTCCTACTTGGGCAACATATATTTCCTGATAAATGTACAACCTTATGAGCTCAAAAATTTGCTATTATATAATAGGTATTCTATAACAATCTCGTCCATCAACTATATCCATATAGAATCAAAGCGGTTTTCGCCATATCAATCATGACTAGACCCATCAATGGTCACGTATACAAACATAATCAAATGACATAGATCAATCATGGATGCGTAACATAGAAAATTACATGAAATGTGAACCGAACATGTCTATTTCTAACTGGTCCTCCTAAACCTTAGTGAGATCAACTTTATTAAATTCAGAGTGTGCATAAACCAAAAGAACTTTATTTCTGCAAAAAATAATCTTAAAATATTCTTAAACTGAAGTAACTGAAATTGTGTCTAAAACGAATGAGCATTTTTCAAAATTACAAACTCCCACTAAAACCAAATATCCTTAAATAACATTACACTCACATGAGTAGTGTGTTCATGAAAGACCTAGGGTGACAGTTTCTTATATGCGCGCAATTATGGAGTTTATACCAACATGCTCTATAGACACACAACTGCTCTGAAATTTTCTTTAACAAATAGGAACTTAATATTTATGTGCTTTAAATTTGAAGCGTTTCTATTGTTTATAGAATAAATTAATGCATATTTATTGTCACAAAATAACTGAAGTAGTCTTTCAATTCAATCTACAATTAGCAGCTCAAGTGACAAAATTTTTTTGCATCAATATTCTATTAGAATCGAAGTCTGTAAACTTGATGATCTCTAACTTACCAAAACTCCGACATGTGAGCATGTAATTTTTGTTCTCTGAAGATATCTCATACCCCATTGGCTGCTATCCAATGGTCCATAATATGATTCCTCGAATATATGTCTAACATTCCAACAATGTACACAATTTCTGAACGCATACATACTTAAGCATAAATTAGATTCTCAATAGCTTATGAATAGAGAATCTTTTGGATTTTCTAAATTTCAAGGTTACTTTTAGGGCATTGAGTAAGACTAGATTTGTCTTCTTTAGCCATATGATTATCACTTGGTTTTACTCCCAATGAACTTGTAGTATATACAATTGTCAAAACAAATTTATCTCAAAACCGAATGAGATAATCAATATGAAATTTATAATTTCATTAATGAGAGACCTACTTAAGCTCATAGGTGAATTTTTTTAATTTACATATCATAGATTTTGTATCATTAGACACAAATCTATGATTGTACCATATAATTCATTTCTTCAATGTCGTCATTGAAAAACACAAGCTTAACATCCATCTTATGTAAGTCAATATTAAAATAAGCAACAAGCGTCATAATTATCCTGAAAGAGTCTTTCAATGAAACTGAAGAGAAAGTCTCTACAAAATTAATGTCTTCTTTTAGAGTGTATCCTTTAAATACAAGACATGCCTTATATTTATCCATATTATCATTTGCATCCCTCTTGGTTTTAAATATTCATTTACAAATAATTGGTTTGCACCTTCAGGTAATGAGACAAGTTCATAAACTTTATTGTCTTACATAAAATTATACTTTTCTTGAATGACATCAATCCACTTTTGAGAGTTAGAAATTTTATGGTATGAAAAAAATGATTGAACATTTTCTATCATTCCATTGTTGCCTTATTGTAGAACTAAATGTTTTGATATAATAATTGAAAAATGTTTTGGACTAAATTGAAAAGAATTTAAAATATGCTTTTAGTCAAAAACAACTTGAAATTATGTTTAAGGGTTTTTAAAAGGCTTTGGAATAACTTAAAATGCTTTTAAAGTAGCCAAACCAGTGTTTTTCAAGTACCCGTACCGATATGGTCTGGTACTGTATCGATACGCCCTAGGGTTTCAGCTACAGTAAAATTCCAGTAGCCAAAACCCGTACCGATACGCTATGTCGTATCAATACGGTATGTTTTAAATAGCTAACGGCTAGTTCACGTACTGATACGGTTGTATCGCGTACCGATACGCCCAACTACCCCCAACGGTCATTTTCCCAACGGCTTTTTAAATTGTAGGACCGTACCGATACGCTTGCCATGCGTATCGATACGCACCAGCTGGAAGTCTCAACGGCTATTTTCTTATCAAGACTGTATCGATACAATTTGAGGAGTATCGATACGCTAAGCTGCAGAACTATATTTATGGTGGGAAATAAAGGCTCCAACGGCTCCAAATTAATCCCAACGGTCACCAACGACTACAGACTCAAGTGGGAGTATAAAGGGACCTCCAAGCATCAAGGAAAGACTAATGCTTCAATTGTCAACAACACTATGATGTTAAATTGTCTTTAGGGCCTAAATTGTATATTCCTTGTATAGACAACACTTGTGAGCTTAATTGTCAAATTTGCTCAAGTGTATAGGTTTTGGGTCAGTGCTTAGAGTTGCAAACATATACCTATTAGAGGGATTTCTAGTTTGCTTTGAATTTCTCTTGTAAAAGAGTGTTTGATCAAGCTTTGTGTAGAAAGCTTGATCGTTGTAACGGTTTCCTCCTAAGCCGAGAAAAGGGGACGAAATTCAATTGTGAATTTGGTTGAAATCCTTAGTAGGAAGCTAAGGTAGTGCATGTAGGCTTTGGGTTAGAAAGCCGAACCACTCTAAATCCTTGTGTTTAACTCTTATATTTTTAGCTTCCACAAAAACACCCCAAAATCCAATCTTCTCCACATTTGGCAAGCATTTTGGTTGTGACCGTCGAACCCAACAATTGGTATCAGAGCGAGGCTCAATTGATCGGGATTAACATCATATTGAGGTGGTCCAAGAAGCTCGATACATCAATCCTACCAACCGAAGCAATGGCGCACTCAATCGACAAGCCACCATTCTTCAACAGTGAACATTATGCCTATTGGAAGAATAGGATGAAGTTCTTCATCAAGGGTAAAGATTATCATCTATGAGACCTTGTTGAAGATGGACCGCTCGTGCCAGCAAGAAGAAAGGCGGAGTGGAATGCCAACGACAAGAAGATGATGAAGCTTAATTGCAAAGCCTTGCACTTCATCTTTTGTGCTTTAGGCCCGGACGTATATGCTCAAGTCTCTTCTTGTGAGAGTGCCAAGGAAGTATGGGACAAACTTGAAGTTACATACGAGGGAACAAACGAAATAAAGGAGACCAAGATCGGCCTCCTCAACCACAAGTATGAGAACTTCAAGATGGATCCGGAAGAGGACATTGAGAAGATGTTCCATCGATTCTCCACCATCACCAATGGACTAAAAGGCTATGGAGAAGTCACTCTGGAAGAAAAGCTTGTCCGAAAGCTTATCTACTCCCTTTCCGAATCATGGGACTCGAAAAAGACCGCCATCATCGAAGCCAAAAATCTCAAGACCTTGAAGCTTAATGAACTCATAGGGTCACTTCTCACTCACCAAATCATGAATAAATACAAAGAAGAAGAGAAGAAGAAGGAAGCGATAAGAAAGATGGGGAAGAAGAAGGTCATAGAGCTAGGCATCAACGCAAGTGTCGTTGCTTTCAATTCCTCCACATGCCATCATGTAGAACTAAGTGAGGAGGAAAGCGAAGATGAAGAGATGGCCTATCTCTTCAAGAAATTCACCCGGTTCATGAAGAGCGAATTGAAGAATTCTAAGCATGAATCAAAGAATAAGATGAAGGATTCCCACAAGTCCAACAAAAAGGGATCATCTTCAAAGAAAGCATACGTGGCGACATGGAGTGATGAAAACTCCACCGATGATGAGGTAGCCCACCTATGCTTCATGGCCCTCAATGAGGGGGAGGTAACTTCTAACTCATCTTGCTCAAGTTTTTATTCATTTGACGAGTTACAAGAAGCCTATGATGAATTGGTTTTTGAATTCAAGGCTTCATTTTCGAGCAAACAAGAAATTGATTTCAAAGTTAAAATTTTAAAATGATTTGCTTTCTAAAACCAATTTAGAGTTTGATGCAAAAATCAAAGATTTTGAACTTAAAGTTTCAAGTTTACAAGAATTGCTTCAAATGATTGAAAAAGATCATCAAAAGGAGATTGATGATCTTAAGAAGGAAAAAAATTTGATTTCCAATGAACTTTAAAAGAAAATCAATTTAGGAAAATCAATTTTTTATGTGAGACAATCTAGTGCCCCTAGATTTTTAAATGGAAAAGTTTTTAGAAGTATTTGGGTCCTAAAAGGACTAAGTAGTTCAACTAAAAAGGATGAAATTGAAAAATGGATTCCTAAGGGGACTAAACTATGTGCTACTAACGTCTATGGATCCAAAGCAATTTGGATACCAAAAATTATTTGATTGTCTTGTTTAGGTGTGATAGGGAAACAAAATAGTGTAGCCTTATCTACCACCGAAGCCGAGTACATATCCTTAGGGAGTTGTTGTGCTCAAGTCCTTTGGATGAAGCAACAACTCTTAGATTATGGAATTAAAGTTGAAACCATACCCCTAAAATGTGACAACACTAGTGCTATATGTTTAACAAAAAATCCCATCCAACACTCTAGAACCAAACACATAGAAATAAGGCATCATTTCATTAGAGATCATGTCCTTAAAGAAGATGTAGTTATAGAGTATGTAGACACCTTAAATCAATTAGCAGACATATTTACAAAACCTTTAGACAAAGAGCATTTTTAGTCCCTTAGGAGAGAGTTAGGTCTAGCTAGCCTATCTTGACCTTTTAGGACCTCTTTTGTGCTTAAAATTGCTTGATCTTGTGAAATGCCATGTTTATGTGTTTTTACTCCTAATTTCATCCATGCCTATAGCTAGGGGGAGTATGTTTATGTTTGTATATGTTTTTCTTTCCCATTCATGTCATTCATGCATGTTAGGCCTTAGAAAAATCAAATTTTCTGCACTTTTAGAGCCTCATCTGCACTTCTAGGCCCAGGTGTATCGAAACGGGTCAACCTGTTTCGATACGGATGCTTTAAAATTCATATCTAAGAGAAGGGCGTTTCGAAACGCCTTAACAGTGTTTCGAAACGTTTTGGCTACTGCCAAGGGGTGTATCGAAACAAGTTTCGATACGAGTCAACGGGGCTTCGATACGGTCAACCCCGTATCGAAACGGTCAGCTGAAGATCAAAAGACGGTCAAACCTTCGTGCCCGCGTTTCGAAACGGTCAAGCCCGTTCCGAAACGGTTACGCGGACTGCTTTAATAAGGGCTTTTAATGTTAAAGTTTCACTTTAATTAAAACTCTCCCAAACCCTAAAAACCCTAGTTCCAATTTTTTCCCTATAAAAACCCTCTAAACCTCTTTGTTTTTCACCAAATCTTGAGGGGTTTTTCTCTAAAACACAAGTCTAAGCAAGATTCAACAATATTGTGCAAGGATTTTCTTCCATTCATCCAAAATCCCAAACTAAGGTCTTTTTCTTCTTTTTCTTTTTCCTTCAATTTCTATTTGAATCTTAGGTTAGAAAAATTTATTTTTGTATAGTTTATATGTTTTTATGCTTGGGTTTTTCATATTTTGTAAAAAAATTTCAAAATCTTCAATTTTCTGATTCGAATATAAAAAAATTTTACTCGTATTTTTTTTATTGTTTTTCTTAAAATTTCTGTGTTTTTATTTTGTTTTGTCTATTTGTTTTAAAAACTTGTTTTTAAACCTAAGTGGGATTTATTATTGGATTGAATTACGAAATCTATGCATACACCTAAATTTTTCCTTTTCTCGCTTGCTTGCTTGTATTTTTAGGATGACGGAGAATGTTAACAAAAAGCGTAAGTCTGTTCAAACCGGTGAATCGAGTATACGTCCAAATCTCGCCCTGCTCTTTCAAAAATCTCTTCGAACCATAGAGTTGAGAGAACGTTTCAAATATGTCAAGGAATACGAAGTTCGTCGTGAGTGTGTGATTGATCTCAACTTCCTTAACTCCGAGCAATTTCTTTTCCGTTACCTCGAGCGTTTGAAAGAATGGGATTTTCTTGGCTTGTTGAGCATCCCGGACATTTGCTACAAACACATGGTACTTCTCTTTTACTTCAATGCTCACCTTATCAATGATGAAACCAATTCTGAAGTTGTTGGGATTGAATCTTATATTTTGGGGAAAAAGTTTGTTGTTAATGTCCATCTCCTCGAGTCTACATTTTCTCTTAAGGATGTAGGAATTGAGAATGAAACTCACTTTGGTTCTCACACCGGTCAAGTGCTTACTTTGGATGCGCACGATCGTTTCCTCCATTTGATGGTCTCATGGTTCCTTCGCCCCTCCGGAGGTAAATATTCTCACATCCGTCAAGTTGACTATTTTTGGCTTGAGTGTTTCCGTCGTGGTGAGCGCCCTAATCTTGCTAAGATCATATTTGCCGAGATTTTTAACAATATTAAGCTTCGTGACACCGATGCCTTGAAGTCTTTCACTTATGGAACGGTCTTAAGTCACATCTTTAGCAAGCTTGGTCTCGATTGCACCTACGACTCTCCGGAACCCCGCAAGTCAAAAACTGGTGAGTCCTCTCTCCGTAAGTCCGGTTTTCACTATGTGAACAATGCTTGGGCACGTGTTGATAGGGAAGCACCTCCTCCTCCTCCCATTGAACCTCAACCTCAAGCTCAAGTTGGAAACAATGAATCTCTCACGGCTCTCATTACCGAGCGGTTCAATGCCATGGACACTAACATGGCTTCGAGTTTTGGTGCCATCAACACTCGCTTGCAAAATGTAGAGGATCGACTCCAATCCCTTGAGACTTCGCACTCGAACATGGATATGTCCTTCTCTGCCTTCTACGACCAATGGATGAAGTTTCGCCGTTCTCAAGTCAAGAGCGATGATGAGACTTCGGATGAAGATGGTGACGACGAGGCCTAGGATATTCATGCCATATCATATTATCTATGCATTTTAGAATTAAGTTTGCATCTTTATTTCCATTATGTTTTATGAACCTATGCTTTTGATTTTATTTGGGATTATGCTTTGAACTTTATGTTGAATATTTATGTTTTGGATATTTTAATTTTATGAATTAATATTATTGTTGCTTATTGCTTATTGCTTAATGCTTATTGGTACTAACCCTATCTCTTCTCTATGAGCCTTGTTTATTGTTTTTTTTATCTAACAAAAAGGGGGAGAAGAAATTTAAGAGCCAAAAATTCGTTTTTAAATGTTTAAAGTGTTTTTAAGTTTGAAAACTTGAACTTCAAAGTTAAAACCTTTTTAAAACTTTAAAAACCTATCTTAAATTAAGGGGGAGTTAGAATGTGTTCAAAATTTTCAAAACTCTTAAAAATTCTAACTTTGGTTTTGTTATATCAAAAAGGGGGAGATTGTGAAACCGATATTTTAATTTTGATATAACTAAAGAACCTAAGGACTAAATTGAAAATGTCAAAATGAATTTTTAAGTCCTCAAACATCCCCATATGATTTAAAGAATATGCCCAAGTTAAAAACTAAGCTTTCCAAATAGTTTCTAAGTGTTCTTAAAGCCGAAATAGTGTTTTTCGAGTCCATGTTTCGAAACGGCCTAAGGCGTTTTGAAACCGTTTTGAAACTGTCAACCCATGTTTCGAAACGTGTATCGAAACGTTTTCAACACTGCCAACCCATGTTTCGAAACAAGTATCGAAACGGCTTTAGAAGATAGAGAACCCGTATCGAAACGACATCAAGTGTTCCGAAACGGTTCTTCATTTGATTTGAAAAATATGATCGTTGCAAGTTTTTAACTAATTTTTCAGAAACCGTTAAGGCGTTTCGGAACGAGTTCAAGCCGTTTCGAAACGAACCTTGACAGTGGCAAAAGTGTTTCGAAACGGATAAAACCGTTTCGATACGGGCTCTTAAATGCACCCCAACGGCTCTTTCTATTTTGGTCCGTTTCAAAACAGGGTCGGGCGTTTCGAAACGGGTGGTTGCAGACTGCATTTATGGAGGTGAGATAACACTCCCAACAGCTCTATTGATGAATGCAACAACCACAACGGCTAGAAATCAATGAGAATATATAAAAGGGACCTCTAAAAGCTCCAGCAACAACTATTGGTCCAAAAGCAAACATCCAAACATCAAGTCCAAGCATTTGTGCCTAAATCCCAATATTGTCTAGAAACCCCAATTGTAATTTTCATTCTTATTATTTTCAATTGGGTTGAGTGCTTGTAATTGGGCTACAATTTGTATTGAGAGATACTTTCTTAGCCAACAACATCTTTGTTCTATTTGTGTGAGGATTGGGTTAAACTTTGGGTAGAAAATTTAACCGAAAATTGTAAGGGTTACCTCCTTAGCCTAGAAAAGGGGAAGAGCAATTAGTGGAATTGTTGCAAATCCTTAGTGAAGCTAAGGTAGTGGATGTAGAGTTCATTTGGAACTTGAACCACTCTAAAATTCCTTGTCTATCTTTTTAATTTCCAATTTCCACCACCTAAACCTTTAAAAATCCAATTCACCCCCCTCTTGGTTCATTTCGATTATTCGATCCACTCAACAGTATGTTGGAAATTACAACAAGAACATAAGCTATGATTCCAACAACTACAACCCAAATTTGAGGAAGGACCCCAAATTTTCCTAGAGTAACCCAAACAATGCATTGAATCTTCTAGTCCAGAACAACCAGAACCAAGGAGGTCCCAGAATTCTGTCACGACAGCAACCACAAAGCAGCCGGCACCCACAACAAGCATATTGGAACAGACCCTAGCAACCTTCATGTCTCAGACTGGAGCATATATGGCCAACATGAACCATTTTGTCAAGAAAACTGAAACCTTCATGGATAAGACAGAGATGAGAATGACAAACCATGAAGCTACCTTAAAATCTCTAGAGATACAGATGATTCAGGTTTTACGGTTCATTAACACAAGGCAGAATGAAGGATTCCCTAGTGATACTGAGGTCACTAGAAAACTCACACATGAGCAGTGCAAAGTCATTACAACGAGAAGTGGGAAAAAACTACAAGGGCCGATAATTAAAGAAACATCTGGTAAGGAAACGTCCCTACAGACACCTGCCGAGAACACTGCCCCAACAGAAGGGAAGAAACCTGCTTGCGTCACCCCTGCCACGACAGCAGAAGAAGTAGAGGAGGCGACAGAAGAAACTGAAAATTGTAAGCCTCCTCAGATTCGATTCCCATGTGAAGGACGCCTCGAAGACTTTCGTCCTCCACCCCCTTTTCCACAGTGGTTACAGAAATAGAAAAAGGAGTATCAGCTTAAGAAAATCTATGATGTTTTTAAGCAAGTACACATCAACATTCTGCTATTGGAGGCCATTAAGCAGATGCCTGGTTATGCAAAGTTCCTTAAAGATGCAATGTCTAGGAGATCCAGACTTAGGTAATTTGAAACTGTAATGATGACAGAAGGATGCATGGCAATCCTACATAAGCGACCACCCCCAAAGAATAAGGATCCTGGGAGTTTCATCATACTCTGCATAATTGGTGATAAGTTTGTGTGTAAGACACTTTGTGATATTGGTGTTAGTATTAATCTAATGCCCAAATCTGTTTTTCAGAAGCTAGGTATTGGACAAGCAAGACCCACAACAGTCATGCTGCAACTGGCAGACCGCTCTTACGTACAGCCGGAAGGAAAGATTGAGGATATTCTGGTAAGATTTTATAAATTTATATTCCCTGCTGACTTTCTTGTTTTAGACTGTGAATCAGATGAGAATGCACCGATCATCCTAGGGCGACCCTTCCTAGCCACAAGTAGAACAGTGATCGATGTAGAGAAGGGAGAACTGACTATGAGATTCAATGACCAACAGATAAAGCTCAATGTTCTCCAAGCCACAAAACAAGCTGATGCAGAGGAAGAATGTAAGGCAATATCAGAAGTAATCATAGACCAACCCTGCATCAGATCAAGCTATCACGACAGACAATTTGGTCACTGCCACAGTAGTCACCTAGAAGACTGCCACAATAGCATTGACGACAGCGACTCCTCAGACAATGACACATCTGACACTGAAGGTCCTGAGGAGGTAAATTGGATAGGCACACGTCCAGGTAAGTTCTTTGAACCATTGAACTATACCTCTAATGAACATGTGATTCAAAAGCCTTCAATAGATCACCCACCTGCCTTAGATCTAAAACCCCTGCCAGGGCAGCTTAAATATGTTTTATTGGTCTTAATGATACATTGCCCGTAATCATCTCTTCTAAGTTGATGCAGGAACAGGAACAACAGCTGATCAGGATGCTACAACAGCATAAGAAGGCGATTGGATGGACTATTGCCGACATCCAAGGCATCAGTCCGGCAATTTGTATGCATAAGATCCTCTTGGAGGATAACCATAATCCGACGATTGATGCCCAGAGAAGACTAAATAAAGCTATGCGAGAGGTGGTACAATAAGAGATTATCAAGTGGCTTGATGCTGGAATTATCTACGCCATCTCGGATAGCAAATGGGTGAGCCCGGTGCAATGCGTACCCAAGAAGGGAGGCATAACGGTGGTAACCAACAAGGACAACGAGTTAATCCCAACCGGGACTGTGACCGGTTGGAGGGTTTTTATGGACTACCGGAAGCTTAACAAAGCTACCCGGAAGGACCATTTCCCCTTACCCTTTATTGATCAAATGTTAGATAGATTAGTGGGGAAGCCTTATTATTGTTTCCTTGATGGTTGATGGTTACTCAGGTTACAATCAAATTGCAATTGCACCAGAGGATCAGGAGAAAACCACCTTCACATGCCCATACGGAACATACGCCTTTCGAAGAATGCCATTTGGATTATGCAATGCACCAACAACTTTCCAGCGGTGTATGATGGCAATATTCTCGGATATGGTGGAAGATTTTCTGGAGATCTTCATGGATGACTTTTCCATCTTTGGAAACAGTTTCAACGATTGCCTAAGCAATTTGAATAAGGTGCTTGAAGTATTGAACTGAGAGAAATGCCACTTTATGGTGGATGAGGGCATAGTGCTGGGACACAAGGTCTCCTGCCGCGGCATAGAAGTGGACAGAGCAAAAATCGAAGTCATCGAAAAACTGCCGCCACCCACCATAGTCAAGGGCATTAGAAGTTTCTTGGGACACGCATAGTTTTATCGTAGATTCATTGCAAATTTTTTCTAAAATCACTAAACCCCTATGTCTTTTATTGGAACAGAATAGGGCCTTTGATTTCAATACTGAATGTACTAAAGCATTCAGGACACTGAAGGAGAAGCTGGTAACAGCCCCAATAGTGTAGCCACCAGACTGGAGTTTACCATTCGAGATCATGTGTGACGCCAGTGACTATGCTGTCGGGGCAGCACTAGGGAAGCGGAAGGAGAAACTCTTCCACGTTATATACTATGCCAGCAAGACCCTAAATGATGCCCAGATAAACTACACCACAACAGAGAAGGAGTTGCTAGCAGTGGTGTTCGCCTTTGACAAGTTCAGACCATACGTACTTGGAACAAAAGTGGTGGCCCATACAGATCATTCAACACTAAAATATATGTTCACCAAGAAGGATGCAAAACCACGTCTGATACGTTGGATTCTGCTATTGCAAGAATTCGATATAGACATCAAGGACAAGAAGGGAACAGAAAACCAAGTAGCAGATCACTTATCAAGATTGGAGATGGGAAAGGACCACGCTAAAGACAAGATTAACATACAAGAGACCTTCCCAGATGAGCAGTTATTCACTGCCACCAGCACTGCCGCGACAGCCATGGCAGTAGGTAAGCTTTCTGAAATCCCTTGGTATGCTGACATAGTAAATTACATTGTGAGTGGTTTATTACCTCCTGAACTTCATTACCAAGCAAGGAAGAGGTTCCAAAATGATGCAAAACATTATTATTGTGACGAACCTTTTCTATTTAAGCACTGTGCAGATCAGATCATCAGGAGATGCATACCACAGGAAGAATAGGAAGAAGTACTCCACCACTTCCATGTTGCTCCTTATGGAGGACACTTTGGAGGAAACAAAACTGCTGCCAAAGTTCTGCAATCTGATTTCTTTTGGCCTACACTGTTCAAGGATGCACAAGCCTTTTACAAGCATTGTGATAAATGCCAAAGGACTGGAAACATCTCTAAAAGGCATGAGATACCCCTGTAGAACATTCTCGAAGTTGAAATTTTCAATGTTTGGGGAATCGACTTCATGGGACCATTCCCAGCCTCTTGTGGGAATTTGTACATGTTGTTGGTAATGGACTACGTGTCCAAGTGGGCAGAGGCTATCGCCACGCAAAAGAATGATGCCAAGACCGTGCAAAGATTTTTCCACAAACATATCTTCATAAGGTTTGGCATCCCAAAGGCGATCATTAGTGATGAGGGTAGGTACTTTGACAACAGGGTAATTGCTAGTGCGTTGAAAAAGTATAGAGTTAAGCACAAGATTGCAACAACATATCACCCTCAAACCAATAGACATGCTAAAATCTCAAACAGAGAAGTGAAGAACATCCTGGAAAAAATGGTTAAACCAACTAGAAAGGATTGGTCTCTTCACCTGAATGATGCATTATGGGCCTACAGAACTGCATTTAAGACACCATTGGTAATTTCTCCCTACCGCCTCATCTACGGAAAAACATGCCATGATGTGACCACAACCAGCAAGAATCCCAATGAATTTCCTAGAGGTCATATGACTCGTGCAAGATCTAAAATGATTCAAGATGCTGTGGAAAGTTTGCTTTGCCAATGCTGGAAAATGAATGAAGAAATGACAGCAACAATTAGATCTTGCAACGTTTTGAGTTTGTTGGAAAGTTGAAATAAGTTGCATAAGAATTTGCATGAGTAGTTGCCTACTAGTTCATTCATTCCATGAGAATAAATATGCTTGTTGTTGCATTTATGCAATAACTTCATTTATGAAAATACTTCACTTATGTATGTGTTTCATTTAAGCATGTAGGTTCATTAATTAAACTAGTTCATTCATTGAACTTGTTCAATTAATTCTTTAAGTTTGCATAACATTTTTATCATATTTTGATTAATATTTTATGTGTTTTTAGTGTCATTACACGTTGGGATTAAGATGGAAACAATGGAAGACTTTTCATCTTCTTCAATGAGGCATGTCATCTTTATCACCATTCAAAGAGAGAGTCTTTTTGAATTCCATGGAGGATGAAGCACTTAGAAGACTTTATTATGCTTTTATTCAGCCAATAAAGTTGAGAAATAAAGAAAGGAAGTGGAAGAGACACATACACTTAGATGCAAACATGGCAGATTCATTCCAAGTCATCTACATGCACTTTTAAGAGCCAAGCAAGTGGAATATCAAAGGCTCCATCACTTGGACGTGTATAAGTCTTCATTCAAGCCTTATTATGTCCAAATTCATTATAAAATACACAAATGGCCAGCCACACTTGATAGGATTGAAGACAAACCATTGAATGTCATAAATTGGAGCCTTAATGCATTGTTTTGTCCTTTCAAATTCTAGGCTGCCATGTACTATAAATAGGATGCTCATTTGCCTTTGTAAGGACCTTTTTTTGGATGAAAATATATGAGAGTGTTCTCTTCATTGTTCTTTAAGAACTTTATCAGCTTTCAAGCTAGTCTTGTGGCAAATTTCCCCTTTTCATTACATTTTGTTTATAACGTTGGTTCCTAGCTTTCTAGCTAGCGGGTCACGTTCCACCCTTCCACCATCACTTCCATTTGATTATATTGTTGGTTCTTAGTTCAATTATAGCTAAAGGGTCACAATCCAACCTTCTTCCATCATTTCACAAAGGGTAAGAACGTGTAAGGTTCGGGTCAATATTCACTATCTTGTTGGTTCTTCCTTGTTCCACACCGATTCTATTCCATCCATATCAACTTCTATCCATTTTCCCCTTACATCTATCTTTCAAACCACAATCACCAACCATTCCAGCACCTATTAAAACAACAACTTTCACCATCTTCATTCCAAATACATCAGTTCCACACTCAAGTTTCAAGTTTGCAACTTCATACTAGAATCACGATCGGGCAACATCACATACGAATTCGGTCATCACACAACCAGATACGTATTATTTGGTATCAGAGCTAGGTTGATTCAATAAGTTAAGTGTTTCTAACTCCCGGTTTGCATAAAAAGGAAAAAGAAAAAAAAGAGAAAAAAGAAAAAAAAAAGGGAAGTTTGGTTGTTGTTGGTATTACTCAATTCAGCAAATTATTATTTCCTATTGCCTTGTTATTTTCTAATCATTCTACTTTTCTACCTATAGCCTTTTTTTCTAAACTCTTCTTTTCAGCCAATTTCCACAATCAAACTTGTTAATCCTTGAGTAAGTTCTCTAAGGACTTTGATAGAAGAACAAGAGCGGTAAAAGGCAAGAGTGCACATCAAGGGTAAAAGCCATCCGAGTGAAACACGAGTGTGAGTGTTTTCCTTGGAGTGTAACGGTGAGAATTTGTGCTAGTGAGGTTTATTAGTTAATCATGTCTCAAGATTCCGTGAGAAGCACTATTGGTGCTAGTAATAATATTAACGTAGATCCAACTAACTCTAATCTTCAAGATGTTATCCGAGAGATGGACATGTTGTTGCAACAAAGGTTGGGGCCGATGCAAGAACAATTAGATCATTTGGAGGAAAGATCTCAACGAAGGCATAATTCCGATCACGAGGAAGAGTATGAGGGAGAGGTGGACGAAGAACTCATAGACGAGCGAGCCTCCCAGCAAAGTTTAAGGCGTTGAGAACCTAGGTACCAAAGAGCTCGGCCAAGAGTTGATGATAATCTTAGCAACATCAAAATAACCATTCCTTCTTTCCAAGGAAGAACGGATCCTGAAGCTTATCTTGCATGGGAAAAAAAGTTGAGCACATCTTTGAGTGCCACAACTACTCCGAGCTTAAGAAGGTAAAACTTGCAGCCATTGAATTTACAGATTATGCACTAATATGGTGGGATCAGTTGACATCTAGCAGGAGACGCAATGGCGAACATCCAATTTCTACTTGGAATGAGATGAAGGTCGTTATGCGTAGGAGGTTCGTTCCAACTCACTATCATAGGGAGTTGTTCAACAAGCTTCAAAATCTCACCCAAGGCAACCGTAGTGTTGAGGATTACTTTAAAGAGATGGAAGTAGCCATGATCCGAGCCAACATTGATGAGGATCGAGAAGCCACCATGGCCAGATTTCTATCCGGCCTTGATCCTAATATTGCGGCCACTGTTGAGTTGCAACATTATGTGGAGATCGAAGACATGGTTCATATGGCCATGAAGGTCGAGAGGCAACTCAAAAGGAAGGGCACAACTCGTGCCTATGGAGGCTCTTCTCCTAAATGGGGGCAGGGTACTTACAAACAGAAGGCATCCTTTACGCCTAAAGAACGAAGTGTTCCAACAAAGAGTGCCAAACCCATTGCCGAAACTAGTAAGGGAAAGAGCACCATTATGCCAGTTCGATCTCGTGATGTGCAATGCTTCAAATGCTTGGGGCGAGGTCACATTGCTAGCCAATGTCCAAATCGCAACACAATGCTCATTCGAGAAGATGGAGAGATCGAAACTAACCAAGAGGAGGAAGAAGATGATGTTCCTATCCAAGAAGAAGAAGAGATGGAACATGCTGTAGATGGTGAGATTCTTGTTGTGAAAAGAAGCCTTAGCGTGCAAGCCATAGAAGGAGAAGATCAACGCGAGAACATCTTCCATACTCGCTGCCATGTAAACGAAAAGGTATGCTTTGTCATTATTGATGGAGGAAGTTGTACTAATGTTGCTAGTACTTTGATGGTAGAGAAGCTTAGATTGGCAACAACAAAGCATCCTCATCCTTACAAGCTACAATGGCTCAATGATGGAGGAGAACTCAAAGTCACCAAGCAAGTTCTTGTGCCATTTTCCATTGGAAAATACAAAGACGAGGTGTTGTATGATGTTGTACCAATGCACGCTAGCCATATCTTGTTGGGGAGACCGTGGCAATTCAACAAAAGGGCTATCCATGATGGTTATACCAACCGTTACACTTTCACCCATCAAACCAAAAAGATCACTTTAGCCCCTCTTTCACCAAAACAAGTTCATAAAGACCAAATCCACTTGAGAGAGAGTTTCAAAACAGCCAAAGAGAAAGAAAGAGAGTTTAAATCCAAAGAGAGTGATAAAAATGAGGGAAAACAAACCATTCTTTTTGCAAGAGAGAAAGAGATTAAAAAGTGTTTGCTTTCAGAGAAATGGGCACTTGTACTCATGTACAAGGAAATTCTTTTGAACACTAATGATCTTGATCCTGGTTTTTCATCTTTTATTGTCTCTTTATTGCAGGAATTTGAAGAGTTGTTTCCGGGGGAGATTCCAAATGGGCTTCCACCTATTCGAGGAATAGAGCACCAAATTGATTTCATTCCCGGAGCCATCATTCCAAATCGACCAGCATATAGAAGCAATCCGGAAGAAACTAAGGAGTTGCAAAGACAAGTATCCGAGTTAATGGAAAAAGGCTATGTGAGAGAGAGTCTTAGTCCATGTGCCATGCCAGTTTTACTTGTACCTAAGAAGGATGGAACTTGGCGTATGTGTGTGGACTGTCGAGTAGTGAATAAGATAACGGTAAAGTATCGTCATCCTATTCCTAGATTAGATGATATGCTTGATGAATTAAGTGGTTCTAACATCTTTTCTAAGATTGATCTTAAGAGTGGGTACCACCAAATAAGAATGCGAGAAGGAGATGAGTGGAAGACAGCATTCAAAACCAAGCAAGGTTTGTATGAGTGGTTGGTTATGCCATTTGGCTTAACTAATGCACCAAGTACATTCATGAGGTTAATGAATCATATACTTTGACCATTCTTGGGTAAGTTTTGTGTGGTGTATTTTGATGACATACTTCTGTATAGCCAAACTTTGAATGATCATGCTCAACATTTGAGGTTAGTATTGGATGTTTTGCGAAAAGAAAAGTTGTATGCTAACCTACAAAAATGTACATTTTGCACTAACAAAGTTGTGTTCTTAGGTTTTGTTGTTAGTTCAAAGGGTTTGGAGGTTGATTAAGAAAAGATTAAAGCAATTAAGGAATGGCCGAGACCTACTAACATTAGTCAAGTGAGGAGTTTTCATGGACTTGCTAGTTTCTATCGCCGGTTTGTTCCCAATTTCATCACCATAGCCGCACCTTTGACCGGAGTTATCAAAAAGAACTCTAGCTTCTTTTGGGGAGACGAACAAGAGAAGTCTTTTTGTTTGATTAAACAACTTTTAACCAATGCACCCTTATTATCTTTACCTGATTTTGATAAAGTTTTTGAAATTGAATGTGATGCATCAGGTTTAGGAGTTGGAGCTGTATTATCTCAAGAAGGACGCCCTATTGCATATTTCAGCGAGAAATTGAGTGGAGCAACTCTAAATTATTCAACTTATGACAAGGAGATGTATGCTCTCACTAGGGCATTAGAAACGTGGCAACACTATCTATGGCCTAAGGAGTTTATCATCCACACGGATCATGAGGCGCTGAAACACTTGAAGGGACAACACAAGCTTAACAAGAGACATGCCAAGTGGGTTGAATTCCTAGAAACATTCCCATGTGTTATCAAATATAAGAAGGGTAAGGAAAATGTTGTTGATGATGTTTTATCAAGAAGGTATACTCTTCTTAACCTTTTGGATTTTAGATTGGTAGGTTTTGCCTTAATCAAAGAGCTTTATGAATCTGATTATGATTTTGGTGAAATTTACAAAGCTTGTGAAAAAGGACATTATGAGAAATTTTGTAGGGTTGATGGGTATCTTTTCAAGGAAGGAAAGCTTTGTATCCCTCAAGGATCCATTAGAGAATGCTTATCAAAGAGGCCCATTGTGGAGGACTAATGGGACACTTTGGAGTGGCCAAAACGCACTCTATATTGCAAGAACATTTGCATTGGCCAAAGATGAAACAAGACGTGGAGAAGTGGTGTGAGCATTGCATCACATGTAAGAAGGCAAAGTCCAAAGTCATGCCCCATGGACTTTACACACCATTACCAATTCCAAATGCATCATGGGAGGATATTTCCATGGATTTTGTGCTAGGACTTCCACGCACAAGGAATAACAAAGATTCTATTTTTGTTGTAGTAGATAGATTCTCAAAAATTGCTCATTTCATTTCATGCAACAAGACTAATGATGCTTCCCATATTGCTAATCTGTTTTTTAGGGAAGTTGTGAGATTACATGGAGTTCCAAGAACTATTGTGTCTGATCGAGATGTGAAGTTCTTAAGTCACTTTTGGAGGACGTTATGGAGTAAGATTGGAACAAAGTTGTTGTTTTCTACAACTTGTCATCCACAAACGGATGGCCAAACTGAAGTTATCAATCGTGTATTATCCATGCTTCTTAGGACAATTATACGCAAGAATCTGAGGACTTGCCACATGTTGAGTTTGCATACAATCGCTCCATGCATACCGCCACTAAATGTTCTCCATTTGAAGTGGTATATGGTTTCAATCCTTTGACCCCAATTGATTTGTTTCCTTTGCCTATTGATCAATTCAAAAATAAGGATGGACAAAATAGAGCTGAATTTGTGAAGAAGCTTCACCAACAAGTGCGGGAGAACATTGAGAGAAGAACAAAGCAATATGAGCAGCAAGCTAACAAAAGGAGGAAACGAATAACTTTTGAACCCGGAGATTGGGTTTGGTTGCACTTGAGGAAAGAGAGGTTTCCAGCCCAACGCAAATCGAAACTTATGCCTCGAGGAGATGGTCCTTTCCAAGTGGTCAAGAGGATTAATGATAATGCTTATCAAATAGACCTTCTCGGTGAGTATAATGTAAGTGCTACTTTCAATGTTGTTGATCTATCTCCTTATGATGCAGGTGACGATTTGGGGGCAAATCGCTTTCAAGAGGGAGGGACGGATGTGACCACAACCAGCAAGAATCCCAATGAATTTCCTAGAGGTCCTATGACTTGTGCAAGATCTAAAATGATTCAAGATGCTGTGGAAAGTTTGCTTTGCCAATGCTGAAAAATGAATGAAGAAATGACAGCAACAATTAGATCTTGCAACGTTTTGAGTTTGTTGGAAAGTTGAAATAAGTTGCATAAGAATTTGCATGAGTAGTTGCATAGTAGTTCATTCATTCCATGAGAATAAATATGCTTGTTGTTGCATTTATGCAATCACTTCATTTATGAAAATACTTCACTTATGTATGTGTTTCATTTAAGCATGCAGGTTCATTAATTAAACTAGTTCATTCATTGAACTTGTTCAATTAATTCTTTAAGGTTGCATAACATTTTTATCGTATTTTGATTAATATTTTATGTGTTTTTAGTGTCATTACACGTTGGGATTAAGATGGAAACAATGGAAGACTTTTCATCTTCTTCAATGAGGCATGTCATCTTTATCACCATTCAAAGAGAGAGTCTTTTTGAATTCCATGGAGGATGAAGCATTTATAAGACTTTATTATGCTTTTATTCAGCCAATAAAGTTGAGAAATAAAGAAAGGAAGTGGAAGAGACACATACACTTAGATGCAAACATGGGCAGATTCATTCCAAGTCATCTACATGCACTTTTAAGAGCCAAGCAAGTGGAATATCAAAGGATCCATCACTTGGACGTGTATAAGTCTTCATTCAAGCCTTATTATGTCCAAATTCATTCTAAAATACACAAATGGCAAGCCACACTTGATAGGATTGAAGACAAACCATTGAATGTCATAAATTGGAGCCTTAATGCATTGTTTTGTCCTTTCAAATTCTAGGCTGCCATGTACTATAAATAGGATGCTCATTTGCCTTTGTAAGGACCTTTTTTTTTGGATGAAAATATATGAGAGTGTTCTCTTCATTGTTCTTTAAGAACTTTATCAGCTTTCAAGCTAGTCTTGTGGCAAATTTCCCCTTTTCATTCCATTCTGTTTATAACGTTGGTTCCTAGCTTTCTAGCTAGCGGGTCACGTTCCACCCTTCCACCATCACTTCTATTTGATTATATTGTTGGTTCTTAGCTGAATTATAGCTAAAGGGTCACAATCCAACCTTCTTCCATCATTTCACAAAGGGTAAGAACGTGTAAGGTTCAGGTCAACATTCACTATCTTGTTGGTTCTTCCTTGTTCCACACCGATTCTATTCCATCCATATCAACTTCTATCCATTTTCCCCTTACATCTATCTTTCAAACCATAATCACCAACCATTCCAGCACCTATTAAAACAACAACTTTCACCATCTTCATTCCAAATACATCACTTCCACACTCAAGTTTCAAGTTTGCAACTTCATACTATAATCACGATCGGGCAACATCACATACGAATTCGGTCATCACACAACCGGATACGTATTATGCCACCTACCTATCGAGATAGAACATAAGGCATATTGGGCTATCAAGACAGTTAACATGGACTGGAACAAAGCAGGGCAGAAAAGGCTGTTGGACTTGAATGAAATTTAAGAAATTCGAGCCATGGCCTATGACAATGCCAGAATTTATAAAGACAAAACAAAGAAGTGGCACGACAAAAAACTACTGCCACGATAGTTTAGCCCAGGGCAGAAGGTGTTGTTATTCAACTCAAGGTTGAAGCTTTTCCCAGGAAAGCTAAAGTCTAGGTGCTCTGGACCCTTACAAGTAGTCCAGGTTTTTCCTCATGGTGCCATCACAATCAGATCAATTAAGGACAAGCACAAATTCAAAGTCAATGGAAAAAGGCTGAAGCACTATCAAGGGACTGAAGCCCCAAGAGAGCAGGAAGTAGTTACTTTAGGAGATGCCCCTCAAGGCATACCTAATTTAACTTAGTCTTATTTTATTTTATTTATTTATATTTTTATTGTTTTAGGAAATAAGAATTTAATATTTTGTTTATTTTAGTTTTCAGGTAAATAATGGAAGCAGAGTAAAGAGAAAGAGTGAACCATCCAACCACACTCACAACAGCCCAAGAAGCCCAATGGTAACAAGGCTGTCGTGACAGCCAGTCACCAGCTGTCGCGGCAGACGCGCAAAAACAGCATGTCACCATGCTGTCACGACAGACACAGAAACGCATAACAGACTCATCAGAAAACCACGTGACAGATGGCTCCATTTTCCACGCCACATGTTACGGCTTCAACGGGCAGTACCTCGTTCTATATAAACCACCATCTCCATTTCATTTTTCACCTCATTCTCTTCTCTCTACTTTGTTTCCAAGCATTTTAGCTTTTCAAGTATTTCCTTTCATTTCTACAGTTCCTTACAATGACGACAAGATCGACCAAAAGAAGTGACGCCTCCTCATCTGCCGCACCAGTCTCCACTCCCAACCACAACATAATTCATAGAAGGTTCGCCTCAGCAGATTCAGAGAAAAGATACTATGAATCTTTTCAGAAACGGGAGATGTGGGAGGAAAGAGGCTTCGCCTACACGAAGAAAACAGGAGATCTAGGTCTTGAAGGGTTCATTTCCAAACGGATCGTGGCATTAAAGTGGCAGATGTTCACGGCACAACCAGAGGAGATGAACGTTACACTAGTACGCGAGTTTTATGCTGCCGTCACATCCAAGGATGCCACGATAATCACTGTTAGGGGTAAGGAAATCTCTCTCGAGCCAGCCTACATCAATACACTCTATGGCATATATGTGGGCAGTAAAGAGGATGCACACAGCAGGTTTATCAGCAATCTGTCGCCAGCAGACTATGACGGCATCATGGCAGACCTTACTGAAAAGGGCACCAACTGGAACGATGATCCAAAACATAGATGGATGGTGCGAAGAACCCAACTCACACCTGCTGCAAAGCTCTGGAACCACTTTGTGAAAAAAAACGTCTCATGCCAACATCTCATAACACAACAGTGGACCGACAGAGGCTTGCCCTCGTACACTCTATCATTAATGAATGGCAGATCAACGTAGGTAAATACATCCTCGACGGCATCCATGAGTGTGCACTAAGAGGAATGGGTCCCCTCTTCTTCCCCTACCTCATCACATCCCTCTGTCGAGCCAACAATGTGCTCGAAATTGATGAAGACATGAAGATCCAGGGCAAGGG
This sequence comes from Hibiscus trionum, assembly GCA_030270665.1. NCBI lineage: Eukaryota > Viridiplantae > Streptophyta > Magnoliopsida > Malvales > Malvaceae > Hibiscus > Hibiscus trionum. The sequence continues at coordinate 14,807,585 of BSYR01000017.1, read as the reverse complement.
GTGGACGCAGCAAAACATCTACAACTTAATGGAACTGAAAGTAGCCACCCCAATGGCTTATGTTAATCCCTCTACTGCGACAGAACCAGATTCCACAGAACATGTCGCGGTAGAGCCCGAGCCAACAGAACCTACACAACCAGAAGCCACCTCCTCCAACCAGATAATTCAACTACTGAAGAAGATGGAGGCACGACAGCTGGGATTTATGGAGTACATGAGGGACTTCACCACTGCCACGGTAAACTTTATAAAAGTTGATTTAAATTATCCAAACGTGCAGTTTCCCTCTTTTCCAGAAACCCTTCTTGCCACCCTACACATGCTGCCAGCCCTAAGACGCCCACACCGACAGATGCCTCTACTTCACCCTCTGACACGACCTGAGACGGCGACAGACGATCTACCACCCCTCGAGGAACCAAACGAAAGGAACCACTGCCAGAAATAGATCCCAAATATTTTGAAGGTTTCTCCTCCTCCTCAGTCTGGCAGGACGACTCTAACTCCGAACCCTCTACCTTTCGGGAGATAGCAAAGGATTTCCCTCAGATGAAGAAGAAAAAGCTTGACATCGACATTGAGGGAGCCTACCGCGACAGAGCAGACGCCAGCATCAGCAACAATGATAGCGAGCTCGAGGTCCTGGACAAGGCCCCAAAAATCTCACCCACTAGAGTCCAACCACCTCAAGAGGCCAAGAAGAAGGTAGCCTCACCCTCTCCAACTCCAAAGCCAGCCTCTGCCACCAAAGCAACTGCCCGCAGACAGCTCTGCATCGACATCAGCAGTGACGAAAGCTCTTCAACTTAAGTTCTTTTACTCTTTCTGTCGTCGGTGTTTTTATTTGATATTTGTGATGTTTTTATTTTTTTTGTTTGTGTCATGCATTGAGGACAATGCAACCCTCAAGTTTGGGGGTAGGTAGTCCTCCTTTAATTAATGAACTTAATTTAATTTGTGTCTCATTACTAGTTACTTTTTGTGTCAAAAAAATGGCTTAAGTCTTTGAACTGCACTTACCTGCCGCGACATTCTCTGTCGTGACAGTATCTTTAGGGTGTTAGGGCCTTACTATAGTTCTGAACATTAAAAACACCTTTGTGACCTATATGTTGTCTAGACTACTGTTAGTAAACTTAGAATAGAAAGCTTAACCACTTGAGTTAGAAAAAAACTTTGGTCTAAGTTAGAAAAAACTAAAGGAGCCTAAGAATTGCCTCAAGTTAAAAATTAGTTTAAAATAAAACTCAAGTGAGTAGCATAACTGTTCTAGTTACTAAGGAGCCTAGGCACATATTTGTTCACAAAACCTGCACACACTTGCACAGGAATTATAGCATTGCTCCAGATAAGTCCATAAACACTCGAAAAGGTACTTCTCTTGGTAGTGAAGGTGATGTAAGTAATAGTTGTTCACTAAGTTAAGCCAAAGCCAAAAAGATTCATTCTTAGTTAGGTTGCATTTGCTTGTGGACAAGCAATAACTTGAGTTTGGGGGTGTTTTGAGTGCATAAATGTTCTATATTTTAACCCTCTTTTACCCATATTATTAATGCACTCAAGCATGTTTAGTTGAATTTTAGGATAGATTTTGCATAAACATCACAAATGGAAAATATTGCACAGATACTGCTAGAGGTGGCAAACGGGTCAATCGGTTCAGGTTCAGTTTGGGTCATTTCGGTTTCGATTATTTCGGGTCTGATATTTTCGGTTCAGATTCGGTTTCAGTTCGGTTCGGCTTTAGTTCGGGTCTATTGTGTTTCGGGTCATTTCAGGTCGGTTGATTTTCGGTTCGGTTATTTTTGGTTCGGTTGATTTCAGTTCGGTTATTTTCGGTTCAATGAGAGATCAGTCGATTTTAATCAAATTTTTAGGTTGGTCAGATTTTTACACCCGATATATGACTTTATAAAGTCAATATATTTGACATTTTAGTGACTTGTGCGGCTGTTCATATTTTAGCTTTCTTTATTTCTATTAATCGGGTTCATTCGGTTCGGGTCTATTCAGTTCGGGTCCATTCGGTTCGGGTCTATTCGATTCGGGTCTATTCGGTTCGGTTCTATTCGGTTCAACTAAATTTAGTTCAGTTTCGGTTCAGTTTATTTCGGGTCAATTTCAGGTTGATTTTCAGTTTCGGTTTGGGTTTCGGGTCTCAAGTCAAGTTTGCCAGGTCTAGATACTGCTGATTTTGGTCTATTCTTGCAGGTACCTGTCGTGGCAGTATTCAAGGCAGCAGAGGAACAAAAGACAACAGCAGAGCTGGAGTGAAGGATTGCAGGAAACAACCTACCTCAACACTGTCGTGGCAGAAGAGGCGACAATGAAGACTAAGGTGATGGAAAATGCGAAGTGGAGTTCGATCGATAGAGCTTTCAAAGCCTGATTTTTGTGGACCACTTGCATAACTGTCGGAGCCCAGAAGCACAAGGAAGGCCTTGCCCTAAGTTTGAGGAAAAGTCAAAGCAAGAAGATATGGCGAATTAAAAGACATCTACTCAGAGATTTAGTCTTTAATAAAGTTGTACTTTAATTCAAACGTGTATTCTTAGCCATTAAGAAAACTCAAGTCCAAGGCCTATATATATGATTGTAATTCGACAAGGCAAGGGATATCTAGCTCCTAGCCGTCTTCCCCCAAAACCCTAGTCGTTTCTATCTCTCCATATTGTTCTAAACTTCCCCTAGGGAAAAGAGTTAATCTTGTCAAGTAGTTGTATGGGTTGTACTGTTTCTTAGGATTTTTCTGTTCAAATTAATAAAAGCTTCAAGTTTATTTACTCTGGTTTCAACATCTCATAAGAGTTTTGGGAGAGCATTGTGAGGTTATTCATTTACTTAATATCGGGAGAGTTAAGTATACGGATGGAGTAAATACGAGTTTTCCAGTTTATGGTTAAACCATCTTGGCCTAGGGATAGGTATAAGGTTAAGTGGCTAAAGAAGAATTCACAAACATCGGTGTTCATCCTTTGATTCACGTAGGGAGGTATCATCCAAGACGTGTTCATCGACAGAACTTGGGCCTAGGGATAGGACAAGTTACAACAGGGATTCTTGCCAAACTTGAAGTACAGAGTTGTTGGCCGCTGCCGCAACAACAACAGACCGCTGCCGCGACAAGCGCAACGACAGAAGCAACAGAAGATCCTCTGAACATTGCAATGCTTGCACTACTGAACAAATCAATATCAGCCTATTTTATCAAACTGAATTCCTCTTTTATTTTAGTTTATTCTCAAGATTACTCAATACATTTTATTAAACTTATTTCTTTTCTTGTGCAGAGATTCAATGATAAAAGTATTTCCAGTCCCCGTGGAGACGATATCCGATACTTAGTATCACTTTATTACTTACGACGTGTATACTTGCACCCAATTGTGATAGACTATTTTACACGCAACAGCTTCACATCCTCCCTTGGATTCAAGTGTGGTAAAATTAGTTGAATTCTTCTTTGTTTAGTTTTATTTCTTTTAATTCAACTAGTTTAATCATATATGTTGAACTAACATTGTTTGATAATTTGAGTAAGGGGGAGCCAATTTTAAAACAAAAAGTTTTTAATTGTGTCAAATTTTTTAAACCTCTTATGCTATTTTGAGCTTAATGTATTTTAAATTCTTTTTTATATAACAAAAAGGGGAGAATGGTTTGAAAATTTGATTTTTCAAATGAATAAGGGGGAGCTTGAGAGCTTTACATGGGTTTAAGTTTTTAAAATTCTCTTATTCAAATTTTTAACTACTAAGGGGGAGAATCCCAAACAATATTTCAACTTGGTTTTATTATATCAAAAGGGGGAGATTGTAGAACTAAATGTATTGATATAATAATTGAAAAATGTTTTGGACTAAATTGAAAAGAATATAAAATATGCTTTTAGTCAAAAGAATATGAAATCATGTTTAAGGGTTTTTAAAAGGCTTTGGAATAACTTAAAATGCTTTTAAAGTAGCCAAACAAGTGTTTTTCAAGTACTCGTACCGATACGGTCTGGTACTGTATCAATACGCCCTAGGGTTTCAGCTACGGTAAATTTCCAGTAGCCAAAACCCGTACCGATACACTATGCCGTATCGATACGGTATATTTTAAATAGCTAACGGCTAGTTCGCATACCTATACGATTGTATCGCGTACCGATACGCCCAACTACCCCCAACGATCATTTTCCCAACGATCTTTTAAATTGCAGGACCGTACCGATACGCTTGCCACATGTATCGATACGCACCAGCTGGAAGTCTCAACGACTATTTCCTTATCGAGATCGTATCGATACACTAAGCTACAAAACTGCATTTATGGTGAGAAATAAAGGCTCCAACAGCTCCAAATCAATCCCAACGGCTACAAACTCAAGTGGGAGTATAAAAGGGACCTCTAAGCATCAAGGAAAGACTAATGCTTTAATTGTCAACAAGACTATGATGATAAATTGTCTTTAGGGCCTAAATTGTATATTCCTTGTATAGACAACACTTGTGAGCTTAATTGTCAAATTTGCTCAAGTGTATAGGTTTTGGGTGAGTGCTTAGAGTTGCAAACATATACCTATTAGAGGGATTTCTAGTTTGCTTTGAATTTCTCTTGTAAAAGAGTGTTTGATCAAGCTTTGGGTCGAAAGCTTAATCGTTGTAACGGTTTCCTCCTAAGCCAAGAAAAGGGGACAAAATTCAATAGTGAATTTGGTTGAAATCCTTTGTAGGAAGCTAAGGTAGTGGATGTAGGCTTTGGGTTAGGAAGCCGAACCACTCTAAATCCGTGCGTTTATCTTATATTTTTAGCTTCCACAAAAACACCCAAAAATCCAATTTTCTCCACACTTGGCAAGCATTTCGGTTGTGACCATCGAGCCCAACACTTATTTTCTTGAAGAAATACTATAATAATCTCGAATAGTATTTCGACTTCCTCTCGTGGACCTCTTTAATGAAACCTGTTTTTTTAGGTTGTTGAGTTTGTTCTTCTGAAACAATTATCTTATCTTGAATGGGAGTTATTCAATATTGTTTTACTAAGGTACTTGATTCACTTCTTGATTAATGATAGGTGTGAAAACCTAAACATTGTCAAAAGTGATAGTAGGAATTAAATTATAATTCAATCCCTCCTCAATAGCAATGTATCTAACCTTATTTCTCCCTCCAAACTCAACATCCTAAAAAAAGTTATAAATCTCTCCTTAAAATAATCTTAATTATGGAATCATGAAACTTACAGCCCATGGATCACTTAAAATAACCGAAGTAGTTATTCGCTTTTGAAGTTTAATTTCTTTACATGTGTCCTAACTTATACAAAAGAATCAACACCTTGTAACTTATTGTCATTTCTTTTAGGTATGACCCTTAGCAACTTTATTCTAATATTTTATTTTATTGCCATTATTCTTAGAGACACTAACTAAATGAGCATTAACCAAATGAGTACTTGTACACTTATAATGCTTCAACTTTTCTTCCTCTTGAACACAATGAGAAATGAGCCCAAATAGATTCTATTTCTCCATTTGACAATTCTAACTTGAATTGGTTAAATTGTATAGGAAGCGGTGTCAAAACCATAAGAACAAACAATTATTAGAAAGTTCGATCTTATGTGCCTTAAATTTTGAAGCAATATTAAACATTTTCATAATGTACTCCCTCACATTTCCTTGACCCTTATACTTCATAGAAATCAAAGAAGGCATAAGTGATGTCATCTTAAACTTAATGTTTTGGGAAAAATATTTCTTAATTTCGTCAAGAAAACCCTTAATATGAGTAATCTCTTTAGATTTGTGCTCCAAAAGACATCTAGAGTGTTGTGCTTTATGATCATTAGACTCATGCAATTCGAATGATCTCACCTCTCAAAATACCTTTTATGGGTGCTTACCAGTGTGAGAGGTGCAAAATGTTCTTTCCTTAGTGCAAAGTCTATGTTCATACAACTAAATACTATATGTAAGTGTATTTTCTATTCCTTGAAATTAGTTTCACTAAACATGAGTGTAAAATGTATTTAACAGATATTGTGATAACAAAGATAAATTACCTAAATATAGAACAAAAATAAAATAAAATAAAACAAGCTCACATAAATATTCATAATTAAACAAATAAATTCAAAATAATGGTTAGTTCCCCTCAAGATACCAAGCACAACATTAATATCAAGTCTTTGGACAGTAATATTAACTATAAGCAGTACTCTTGTTGTAGCAATCAAACATTAACAATAAACTATGTCAAACAATAGGCTAATCTTTAGACTAGCGTATTGCTCACATAAAATACCTTATAATTGTAACACATTTATCGCCACAGTTGTCGTTGTAATTCTGCCAAATATTAACTTTTTTTTGGGTCAATTAATAAACGCATGAATTACAAAACTCATAATCATCTTAATATTTTAAATAAATTAATCTACACAAAAGCGATCACTTTGGTGACATTATATTTCAATTAATCCATTAAAATATTAGACATCCGAAGCCAAAAATATGAATTTAATTGTTTCAAATATTTGTCTTAATTTTATCTTTCATTCAAATTAAAAGATAACCAAAATAATAATAAACTTGAATAAAGGTAAACCTAATATCAAGATAGCGGACACTCCATTAATATTTCATCTTTGGACAAAACATTAACTTGCAAGTGATATCTTGGTATAGTAATCAAACATTGATAATAAGAACATGTCAAAAAGAAATCTTCCTTTGGGTCGATTTATTGCTCACATGTAAAACTGAATAATTATCACATGTTTATTACCACAGTTACACATGTAATAATGTTAATTATTAACCTTCCGTTGGGCCGATTAATACTAACATAATCCGATTTACATGCACAAAATCTTCTATATATTAAAATAAAATAATTTCCACAATAGAGGTGACTTTAGTTTAAGGACATTTTAAGATTATTTTTTGCAGAAATAAAGTTCTTTTGGTTTATGCACACTCTAAATTTAATAAAGTTGATCTCACTAAGGTTTAAGAGGACAAGTTGAAAATAGACATGTTCGGTTTACATTTCATGTAATTTTCCATGCTACGCATCCATGATTGATCTATGTCATTTGATTATGTTTGTATATGTGACCATTGATGAGTCCAGTCATGATTGATATGGCGAAGACTGTTTTGATCCTATATGGATATAGTTGATGAACGAGATTGTTATAGAATACCTATTATATAATAGCAAATTTTTGAGCTCATAAGGTTGTACATTTATGAGGAAATATATGTTGCCCAAGTGGGAGATTGTTGGATTAAAATCCTCAATTGTGGGCACATATGTAAAATGTATGATGTTATTATAAAGTATGACACAAAATCAAGTTACCAATTATGTTAGGCGTGTCATAGGTATTAATGTGTCATGGAAATAAAAGTGTAGATACCATAAGATATATTTATAATTCAATGAGGGGCAGAGTTATAAATATTTAATAGTTGATTTAATAATCAACTATATAAAGAGGTAGTGGTTCCCAAGAAATAGGTTAACTTGTATTACTCTTGTCATGTCAAAGAGTTTTTTACGGCAAGAGCTAACCTAATTATAAAGTTTCCAAAGTCAAGGTAAATTTACCACGACAAAGCCCGGTCAACTTTATTTTTCTTTTAGTTACTAACGATCAAAATTAAAATTTTGATCAAACCGAATTGAATATATATCTTATAACCTGACTTACTTATGCGATTACCCAAGAAAAACAATACAAAAAAGAAATACATATTCTGTAAATAATTTACTTTTTAATGAATTCCTTAAATAAATTATGATATAGGGTACGAATATTCATTATTATTGAAGAAACCTAAATCCAGCAAAGATTAAATATATAGGGTTAGGGTTAGGGATATCACAAATTCAACAATAATAATAAAAAGATTATGGCACATGATGAATAAAAAACGCAATATACTTACGGGAATCATACGAAGTAACACAATATATGGGATAACGCATATGGGTTATCGGAGATAGGGTAATCAGGAAATTTCAGTACATGCGCAAGATCAAACACTGAATTCATAATCCAATTTTCGATTAAGATTAATTTCGCAACCAAGGAATAATCCAAATCAAAAACGATCTCAATCAATTAACATGACGAGTCTCTGATGCTACTTGTTAGAACTAAAGTGTAGAACTAATGTTTTGATATAATAATTGAAAAATGTTTTGGACAAAGTTAAAAAGAATTCAAAACCATTTCTAAGTCCAAACAACTTGAAACTATGTTTATGGGATATTTCAAAAAGGTTTTATGTGTTTTCAAAGCCAAATTTAACAAAACCATCCAGACGTTTCGAAACACCTCTAGGTGTTTCGATACGGGACTTCACAATGGCAAAACGTTTCGATACATCCTTGTCTGTTTCGAAACGGGGCTTGATCTGGGTGAGAATTTTGCCTAGTGTTTCGATACATCCATTATCGTTTCGATGCGCCTATGTGGCATGACCTCAACGGTCATAAAACCCTCAACAGCTATTTTCCAACTACCTTTTAATTGCAGGGCGTTTCGATACGGGAACAAGCATTTCGATATGACCGTTTCGATACGGCCAAGGGTGTTCCGAAACGGGTGCTGCATCAGACTACAACGACTCTTTCTATTTCAAGAGTGTTTTGAAACAGGGTCGGGCGTTTCGAAATGGGGAGTTGTAGAACTGCATTTATGGTGGGAAATAAAGTCTCCAACGGCTCCAATTCAACCCTAACGGCTAGTAACGGCTACAAACTCAATTAGGAGTATAAAAGAGACCTCCAAGCATCAAGTAATGGTTAATGCTTCAATTGTAATACAACATATGATCAAAATGTGTCTTAGTGCCTAATTGTCAATTCATTGTATAGACAAACACTAGTGAGCTAAAATTGTTATATTTGCTCAAGTGTTTTAGGATTGGGTGAGAGCTTAATTGTGCAAAAAAATACCTATTAGAGGGATTTGAGTTTGCTTATTTTTATCTCTTTGTAACGAGGGTTTGATCAAAGCTTTGGGTAGAAAGCTTGATCGGTTTTGTAAGGGTTTTTCCTAAGCCTAGAAAAGGGGAAGAATCAATAGTGTATTTATTGGAAATCCTTAGTGGGAAGCTAAGGTAGTGGATGTAGACCTTGGTTAGAAGGTTGAACCACTATAAATAATCTTGTCTTTATCATTTTTAGCTTCCACACCTCTATCACCCAATATTCCACTTCTCCACCACTTGGCGATGAAGAACGATTGAAGGAATCGAGCACCTAAAAACCCAACAATTGGTATCAGAGCTTAACTCAATTGAAGAGGATTAACATCCTATTGAGAAGATTCGGCAAGCTCGATCAACATTTCAAACAACCAGCTCAATGGCGCAATCCATCGACAAACCGCCCTTCTTCGACGGGACCAATTATGCTTATTGGAAGTCTAAGATGATGTTCTTTGTCAAATCCAAAGACTACAAGCTTTGGGATATCATAGAAGATGGCACGTTCGTACCACAAGGAAGCAAGGCGGAGTGGAGTGCCGACGATCGCAAGAAGATTGAGCTAAATTGCAAGGTTTTGCACTTTATCTTTTGTGCACTTAGCCTCAACATCTACGAGAAGATGTCTTCTTGCGTGAGTGCCAAAGAAGTTTGGGACAAGCTCGAAGTTACATACGAGGGGACAAACGAATTAAAGGAGACCAAGATTGGCCTCCTCAACCTAGAGTATGAAAACTTCAAAATGGATCCGGAAGAGGACATTGAGAAGATGTTCCACCGATTCTCCACCATCACCAATGGACTCAAGGGTTATGGAGAAGTCGTTCCGGAAGAGAAGCTTGTCCGAAAGCTCATCTACTCCCTTCCCGAGTCATGGGACTAAAAAAGGACCGCCATCATCGAAGCCAAGAATCTCAAGACTTTGAAGCTTGATGAGCTCATGGTGTCACTTCTCACTCACCAAATAATGAAGAAAAACAAAGAAGAGGAGAAGAAGAAGGAAGAGATTAGAGCTATGGGGGAGAAGAAGCTCAAAGAGCTTGGCATCAACACAAATGTCATTGCTCTTAAATCCTCCACATGCCATCATGTAGATTCAAGTGAAGAGGATGATGAAGAAGAAGAGATAGTTCATCTCTTCAAGAAGTGTGCCTCTTTCATGAAGAAAGCTTTGAAAGAGCTTGAACGAGAATCCATAAACAAGAAGAGGGCAAGCACTTTAAGCCATAAGAAGAAGGCATATGTGGCTACTTTGAGTGAGGAAGACTCCACCGATGATGAACAAGTCAACCTTTGCCTTATGGCCATCGAAGAAGATTCAAGGGTAACTTCTAATTCATCTACTTCATGTTCATATTCTTTTGATGAATTACAAGATTCCTATGACGATTTGGTTTTAGAATTTAAAAATCACATTTTGAAAAACAAGAAAGTGATTTCAAATTTGAAAATTCAAAATGACTTGATTTCTAAAACCAAAATTGAATTTGAAGCAAAACTTGAAGAGTTTGAACAAAAATGTTTTGATTTACAAAATTTTCTTCATAAAGTTCAAGAAGAAAAAGATTTGATTTCTAAAGAGCTTGAAAAGAAAAATAATGTTGGAAAATCAAATTTTTATCTAAAACAATATAGTGCCCCTAGATTTGTAAATGGTAAAGTTTTTAGAAGTATTTGGGTCCCAAAAGGACTAAGTACTTCAACTAAAAAGGATGAAATTGAAAAATGGATTCCTAAGGGGACAAAATTATGTGCTACTAACGTCTATGGATCCAAAGAAATTTGGATACCAAAAATTACTTGATTGTCTTATGATAGGTGTGATGGAGATTGATCAACAAGTCAAATTTTGAGGGAGAGCTCCATGCACACAAGAAAGAACACTTGAAGAGGAAGGCTTCACATCCTCCCTTGGATTCAAGTGTTGGTAAAATTAGTTGAATTCATTTTATTTTGTTTTATTTTTTTTAATTCAACTAGTTTAATCATATGTGTTGAACTAACATTCCTTGATGATGCTTTGAGTAAGGGGGAGCCATTTTAAAACCAAAATTCTTATTTGTATCAATTACTTTTAACCTCCTAAGTTATTTTGAACTTAATGTCTTTTGAATTCTTTTTTATATAACAAAAATGGGGAGAGTATGGTTTGAAAAATTGTATTTTTAAATGAATAAGGGGAAGCGTTACTTACTTTTCAATTTTTCATCTCTTATTCACATTTTTAAACTTAAAGGGGGAGAATCCCAAACAATTTTTCAAGTTGGTTTTATTATATCAAAAAGGGGGAGATTGTAGAACTAATGTTTTGATATAATGATTGAAAAATGTTTTGGACAAAGTTAAAAAGAATTCAAAACCATTTCTAAGTCCAAACAACTTGAAACTATGTTTATGAGATATTTCAAAAAGGTTTTATGTGTTTTCAAAGCCAAATTTAACAAAACCATCCAGGCGTTTCGAAATGCCTCTAGGTGTTTCGATACGGGACTTCACAGTGGCAAAACGTTTCAATACAGCCTTGTCTGTTTCGAAACGGGGCTTGATCTGGGTGAGAATTTTGCCTAGCGTTTCGATACGGCCACTTCCGTTTCTATACGCCTATGTGGCATGACCTCAACGGTCATAAACCCCCCAACGGCTATTTCCCAACTACCTTTTAATTGCAGGGCGTTTCGATACGGCCAAGGGTGTTCCGAAACGGGTGTTGCATCAGACTGCAACGACTCTTTCTATTTCAAGAGTGTTTCGAAATAGGGTCGGGCGTTTCGAAATGGGGAGTTGCAGAACTGCATTTATGGTGGGAAATAAAGTCTCCAACGGCTCCAATTCAACCATAACGGCTAGTAACGGCTACAAACTCAATTAGGAGTATAATAGAGACCTCCAAGCATCAAGTAATGGTTAATGCTTCAATTGTAATACAACATATGATCAAAATGTGTCTTAGTACCTAATTGTCAATTCCTTGTATAGACAAACACTAATGAGCCAAAATTGTTATATTTGCTCAAGTGTTTTAGAATTGGGTGAGAGCTTAATTGTGCAAAAAAATACCTATTAGAGGGATTTGAGTTTGCTTATTTTTATCTCTTTGTAAAGAGGGTTTGATCAAAGCTTTGGGTAGAAAGCTTGATCGGTTTTGTAAGGATTTCCTCCTAAGCCTAGAAAAGGGGATGAATCAATATTGGATTGATTGGAAATCCTTAGTGAGAAGCTAAGGTAGTGGATGTAGACCTTGGTTAGAAGGTTGAACCACTATAAATCATCTTGTCTTTATCATTTTTAGCTTCCACACCTCTATCACCCAATATTCCACTTCTCCACCACTTGGCGAGAAAAAACAGTTGAAGGAATCGAGCACCTAAAAACCCAACACAAAGCATTATCAAAACATAACTGGTATGAAACATAACCCAAGATCTATCATGTCAAATCATCAAGAACAATAAACCGAATAAACAGAATGCGGAAGCGTACCTGAATTCATTCATAGACTTAAAACCTTGAATCCTTCGATGAAAATCGCCTAAAATGTGGTTGTGATCTTCTAAGAAGTTAGGTTAGCTCTTGCCGTAAAAAACTCTTTGACGGGGACAAGAGTAATACAAGTTAACCTATTTCTTGGGGGCCACTACCTCTTTATATAGTTGATTATTAAATCAACTATTAAATATTTATAACTTTGCCCCTCATTGAATTATAAATGGGTAAACTCCACTGGAGGTCCCTTATGTTTAGTGCGTGTTCTATTTTGTCACCCAATTTGAAAAAAGATTATTCTGGTCACTTACGTTTTCGACCGTTACTGTTTTGGTCACCCGAGCGTTAGACTCTGTTAGCACATGTTAGTACGATGACGTGGCACATTAATAAAAAAAGTAAATTTCTAATTTAACCCCTAAATTTTTAAAACTTTATTTAACACCATCTTCCCCAAAGCTTCACCCTAAAATTTTGACCCGAAATATAAATAAAGTAGACTTACCTATTAAAGTCAAGGTGTATCGTTTGCATATCCTCAGAAATTTAACACCAAGAAAGATAGTAAATGTATGTTAATTTAGCAGATGAAATGTTAGGTCAAGTGAGATCAAGAGAAAAGCAGAGGCTCTTGAAGAGTAATAATCTAATGATACTTATCTTTTTCGTCTTTATATCCATTTATGCTACTTATTTTTTAAATAGGGATTTGTGATACAAGTAACGTAGCGCATATATTCTGTATTTGGGGATGATCAACAGAAGAATGCAAAACTGAATGTCAAACAATAATTGCTACTACATCTTGATAAAACTTTTGAACCTTATTTGGAATTAGATCTAAATAGGTAATTAGAAAGGCCGAGGTTAATTATAACGCATGAAGTAAAAGTTGTCCTGCAAAATACCACGATCTGTTGTAACTTGTAAGATTGGTAGCATTTTTTATTAATATCTGATGGTTTTGATAAATTTATGTTTAGGACATACAAATATATGATTAGATCCAATGCTTCTACACCTATTAGGGATGATATGAATGACTCTGATCAAGGAGGCAAATCCGACGGTATGTAGTTAGATTGATGTTGATCTGCATTGATTTATAACACCAAAGATCAACCAACACAAGCAACTAAATCAACTGCAATATGAAATACAAAGATATATGTTGATTGATTCAAAATCATTGTTTTTTTAGTTCCAGCAGCTGCAGAAAGTTAAAATCAACATTGCTCGAGGTGAGCCCTCATTGATTTTATTATCAAGGTCGTCATCTTTCTTGGTGGTAAATGTCTGAGGATATGCAACTTTAAGAAGCAAGTCTACTTCATTTATATTTCGAGTCAAAATTTTAGGGTGAAGCTTTGGAGAAGGTGTTAAATAAAGTTTTAAAAGTTTAGGGTTAAATTAAAAATTTACTTTTTTATTAACGTGTCAAGTCATCGTATTAACATGTGCTAACGGAGTCTAATGCTCGGGTGACCAAAACAGTAACGGTCGAAAACGTAAGTGACCAGAATAATCTTTTTTTCAAATTGGGTGACCAAAATAGAACATGCACTAAACATAAGGGACCTCCGGTGAAGTTTACCCATTATAAATATATCTTATGGTATCTACACTTTTATTTCCATGACACTTTAATACCTATGACACGCCTAACATAATTGGTCACTTGATTTTGTGTCATACTTTATAATAACATCATACATTTTACATATGTGCCCACAATTGAGGATTTTAATCCAACGGGTTTCGCTCATCTGCTCGGTATAACTATGGTGCTAAACAGTGTGCAACCGGTTATATTGGGTGAGCAATCGAATGGAAACCACATGCCCCAAACAAAAGTGAAAATTCAGCATTTTGAGATCAAATAATTTGTGCCATTGCATGTGTTGTTGTGGGAAGAGGTTGGCAAAGGTAGCAGTGGCGATTGACAGCAACAATAGTAAAGATGAAGGTTAGGGTTGGGGGATAAATTTTGGGAGAAAATTAGGATTTTTTTTATTTGAAAATGATGAAAAAATAGAATTTCAAGAGTTTAGGGATTATATTCTAATTATCCATTTTTACTAAAATGCCATCGCATCTAACTAACAGAGATTGACGGCCCAGTGACTAACATAGAACGAAACGATAACGTAAGTGACTTTAATGAAAAAAATTCAAAATTGGTGACTAAAACGGAACAGACCTTAAACAAAAGGGACCATAGGTGAAGATTACCCTAAAAACACCATCTTTCTTTCATTTAAATAATATTTTATTTACATTCTGGAACTTTTTATATAATTTATTTAAAAATAATTAAAAATCACACATATAAATATTAAACTTGTATTTAATAAATATTTTTTTATATAAAATATATTTTCACTCAAATAATAAGTATGATAAAATCGAGTACCTATATTAATTATATTAATTGAAATATTTATAGGATTATTATCCTATACACCGGCGGTGGAAACTAAAAGTTTCAACAACGCCTTAGTTTTAGGGTTTAGGGGCTTAGTTTAGGGTGTAGGGATTTAGAATTTAGGGATAGTAGTTAGAATGTAAGGTTTATTGTTATAATTTAGGGTTTATATGTTAGAGTTTAGTTTTTAGGGTAATATGTTGAGGATTTAGGTTTTAATCTATACACCCTAAATTATAACTCTAAACTGTAAATTTCAACCACTATCCCTAAATTCAAAACTCATACACCTAAACCCCTAAACAATACACCCTGAACTAAGTCTCTAAACCATAAAACTAAGGCGCTTGTAGAAACTTTTAGTATCCACGGCGTGTGTATCAAATAATTACCCTTATTTATATTTCAACAATATAATATAAAGGATAAATTATAACATTAACCACCAAACTATTATCATTTTTTCTACTTTGATCACCAAATTAATATTTTTTTGAAAGTACCAAACTAATATTAAATATAAACAATTTGACATATTCTTTAATATTTTTATATTTAGTTTTATATCATTTTTATAGTACGGTGTGATTACATAATAAAGACTTTTTGTGCTTTTTCGGTGTCTATTTATGCCCCTCATATATATATATATATATATAGGATTTAAGGTTAGAGCTTATGGAATTGGATGTATGGTGTATTTTTTAGGGTTCATGGTTTGGTTTTAGAATTTAGAATTTAAGGCTATGGCAAATCTCGGTCAATGGCTATTAGAATCAAATCAAGAATTTTGGGCAAATATTCTACCCGAATTTTGGAAATTTTTGAGTTGATTTTCCCTTCTAATTATGGTGAAAGAAAATGCTATATAAAGCAAGAATTGTATACACTGATTTTCAAGAGGAATACAAGAAGCAAGCATTTTTCTAGATATTTTTTACTGTTATTTTATTCTCTTTCGCATATATTTTGGATTCGAAAATAAAAAGAGATAAAGCTTTACCTTTTCAGTCACCAGATTCCAGAAAATTATTAAAAATATATTTTGGGGTTCGAATGGTTTTTTAGGTTTTGAGGTGTTTTCAAAACGATTCTAGTGATTTCAATGGAAGATTTGTGTTCGAGATTTAAAAAAGATTTCAAAAGGTTTTTTAGTCTTTCCACTGCCGGTAAACGATGGTCGGCGCCGGTGGAGGGCGGCCGGCACAGTGGATGCTCACCGATGTTCATCTTCCATGAAGAACACCAAGAACATTTGAGAGAAAAAAGAGGTGGGTGTTTGATCCAAAATTTTCTAAATAGGAATAATAAAAGTTGTTTATAGAAATTGGATTTTATACATTTTATAAGCTACCTTTTTCCATTGTTTTCAATTTGGTCATTGTTTTCTCAAAACTTAGCCCATAACTTTATTCTTCATTCCAATTTGGTCACCGCCCCTGATTTCACTTTTTTTTTTAATTTTTTTTCTTCTTAAAAAATAAAAAATTGGCTCCTACACCAAATGTTGATTCAATTTGAAAAGGATACATTTTTTAAAATAATCGTGTTTGTGTTTTTTCTTCATTTAATTACTTTCCAATATTTATCTAATTCCATGCAATCTATTTTCCTTTTATGTTTTGTCTAGTATCTTCCCTAATGTTTTTTTAATTGCTTGTCTCTTTGATGCCATGTTTTAATAATCGAACATATTTAATTAATGCAATATCCTATCAAAAGGAGGTAACGGGTTAGCACTAGAAATGTTGGCGGTGATTAGAGTTTACTCTCCGGATGGTGGGACCGTTAAAAAGTTTTGTAATCGGCTAGGTACCAATATTTGGGCGCTATGGGGGTGCTAACCCTTCCTCACGCATAACAAACTCCCGAACCCGATTTTGTATTTTTTGCAGACCAAAATAGTTGTTTTAATAAAATAAAATGGTTTTATTAAAATGACTCATTTTTAGGTGATCATATCACACCTTGAAAAAAGATTGGTGGCAACTCCGTTGTTTTTGTTTTTAAAACGTTGAGCCCTAAAAAATTTGTTACACTCACGCAATGTTAAAGCATAAAATGTATAAGTTGCCTATACAATGGAAGCCTTTGGACACTTTGGCATGATACTTGGTATATTAGGACTACGGTCCACAGGCTACGGCTCATAGGTGACGGTCTCATATTGTGATATATTGGCGACAGTATGAGGTAACGAGGGAGGTGATAGAGGAGAAGAGGAGATTGATTGATATGTTTTAACACTAGCCATTGATTTGTGCTTTGTGCTATGTGTAACATGGACCAATACGGTTAAACAGAACCAATACTACCTATGTCCAAATGTGATCCAAGGCAAATGTTATAAAAGATAAGAACTCAAATAAGAACTTTGAATAAGATATGAAACCCTAAGTCTTTGAATAAGACTCTGGATAAAGATTTCATTAGACAAATGGTGTCATTCATTACCATTGACATTATACTATATTATCATATGGTCACTAACTCACTAAGCTATGTAAGCTTACTATATTTCTTTGTATACATTACAAATATTAAGTCTCTATAATCGCCCGGGATCGTATTTAGAAGTTGCAAGTCAATCTTTAAGCGTTGAGTAAGTTCTCCTTTGTCAAACTCTTAGTTGGTGGCATATGAACTAAGCTTGATTGTTTGCATTGAGCTATGGTGTTATTAGGTTGATGCTATGAATCGATTAATTAACATGCGATGAGTTTGACATGATAGTTATGATAAAGTAGTTTTATACTATGTTTATATGTTTGATAATATGACTTAAACAAGTAAGGTATGGACTTGAATGATGAGAAATGTAAAGAAGATGTTTATAGTACCTTGTATAAAGTAGCCAATACTATTGTATTCTTTGATAGATTGTGAATAAGTATAAGTTAAGGTGCAATAGTAAGTTATTTGATTATGAGTAAGCATAGATGGGTAAGCCTTGTTATGAATATGTCTAATTGTTAAGGTAAGAATTAAGTTATAATAAATATTTGATGGATTGAAATGTAATTACACATATGTTGTACTTGTTAGTTAATGCATGTTCGGTGCTTATTTTGTTAATGAATTATGTATAAGGTAGTGTATTTGATGGTTAGGAACAATTTGATTAACTTTGATGTATAATGCTCTGTTCCAGGTTTTTAGGCATAAAGGATCGATCCCTAAGATTTCAGTAGCTAATTAAAATGTTCTCCCAGGCTTATAGTGTAAACGAATCGATCCCCTCATAAAAAGGATCGATCCCTTGAAGTTTGAAAAGTTTACAATTTAGTTTTTAAGCTGTATCTTAAGCAATTGATGTCAGAATTGATCTATGTTTCTTTTGAAGTTCATAATTTTGTAAGAATATATGTTTAAGAGTATATTTTCTCAGTACATTGAATATTTCAAAAGATCCTAAAAATTTTAGAAATTTACAAATAGGTCCTTACATATTGAAATTTCATTGTTTAATCCCTATTTATTATTCATGACACATATGTCAATAGTTACCCTAATTATGTTATAATGAGACTTAAATTCAGTAAGAGAAAACCTAGAAAATGATTTTGAATAAATCCTTGAACTTTGTAATATTTACACTTTAGTCCCTAAATTTTGAAATCTTTACAATTTGGTCTATAATGACTAAAATCAAAATTGTTTAGACTATGATCTATGATGTTTAATCATTTTCTTTGAAATCTCTGATTTTCTATTTTGAATTCCAGTGACATCTCCGATCCCGGTTTTCTTCCAGACCGGGTAGGAGGTGTTACAGCTAGGTGATTCCGAGTATGCAATTTTCCCTACCTGATGTCTAGGTGATTCCAGGTAGATGACCCCATTCATACCTGATGTCTAGGTGATTCCGGGTATGAAGTGAGGGTAGGTACTCGATGTCTAGGTGATCCCAAGTACATGCATGACGAACCTAATGTCTAGGTGATCTCGGGCTGAATAAGTTTGATTACCACTATTTGTGGTTCAACTTTATGTGCTTTAGTCTTGATGATCTTATGAGATCTCGAGTATGGTTGGGCCTTGTGTGCCATGGATGACAGCTTTTGTACCTGATGGCTGAGTGATCAAGGTACGATATTGTTGGGTTTTATGGTGCTCGATTTCCTTCAACCGATGTGTTTGCCAAGTTTGGAGAAGATTGGATTTTTGGATGTTAAAGTGGAAGATAAAGATTGGAGTTGGACACAAGGATTTATAGTGGTTTGGCCTTCTAACAAGCACCTACATCCACTACCTTAGCTCACCACTAAGGATTTCCCAATTCACTCAACAATGAATTCGTTCCTTTTTCCCGATTTAGGAGGAAACCGTTACAATCCTATCTTTTGGACTTGGCCAAGATAGAACCAACTCTAGTTTTTCTCTCAAGGCTAAACTGGAACCTCTCATTTAACAAGGGATTTGTTTGGGTAAACTAAATACCTCACAAGGTTGGTGTTTACACAATTTAGGCTCACAAGAGTGTACAAAGAATTTACAATAAAACATTCTTCTTAGACTATGTACAAGAGAAAGGTAAAATAAAGATTTAGACTCTATTTCTCTTGATCATGTTGCTTGGATGTAGTCTCTAAAATTCTTCAAGTGTTTCAGCCTTCAATTTATAGTCCCAATTGAGTTTGTAGCCGTTACTAGCCATTGGGGTCTTTATTTCCCACATTAATTGCAGTCCTAGTGCCTACCGTATCGTTACACCCTTCTTCAGAACTAGTCGTTGGGCTCTTGCCAGCCTAAGCGTAACACATTGCTAGGAAGCGTATCAGTACGGTCTGCATTTTAAAAGTCCGTTGGGAAATAGCCTTTGGGGTTGTTAAAGCATGGATCGGTACGCTTTAAAGGCGTATCGATACGACCCCTATCTGTATCAATACGGGCAAGCCTGTATCGGTACGGGCTTTGGCATAATCAAAACTGGAGTAAAAAGGTATCGATACGGGGTATACCGTATCGGTACGGTAGAGCTGAAAAGTCAGTTTTGAGTACTTTAAAACATTCCAAACTTTTCCAAAAACCTTTTTAAATACCTCAAACATGTTTTCAAGTTTTTTGGACTTAAAGACATGTTTTAAGTTCTTTTCAAATTAGTCCAAAACATTTTTCAATTATTATATCAAAACATTAGTTCTTCAGGTATGTATTAACTCGATGGATTGAGTGAGCTCAAGTAACTCGATTGGATATGTGACCTCGAGTATAGAAAAGCTTTGTGGAAACATGTAAGACTTTTTGTAGGCTTAATGATACCTTGAGATTGGTGATCTAAGAACTCTAGTTTGTATAGGCCAGATGATAACTCATAGATAGTGAAGCCTTATATATGCTCTCTAAACTATATTATCTTACATTCTTATTTTATGATAATCACGAATTGTGGTAGAGTAGAAATATACCATTGAGCTTCGTTAGCTCAGTGTGTGGATGTGTTGTTTTTATTTTGCATAGGTTGACAGGTCACCCTTTGAAGGAGCACAGTGACGAGGATTTCCTAACATTGCATCGCTTCAGAGTATAGTGCTTCGTATTTAGTTTTGGGCTTATCTATTCATAGGACCTTACGAGTTATTGAGTCTGTAAACTCTATTGAAATGTTATTTCGTTATACGGTGTTTTAAACTTGGAGCTCCTATTTTGTAAACTTATTATCTTGCATTCTTATTTTATGATAATCATGAATTGTGGTAGAGTAGAAATATACCATCGAGCTTTGTTAGCTCAGCGTGTGGATGTGTTGTTGTTGTTGTTTTTTTTTTTTGCGTAGGTTGACAGGTCACCCTTTGAAGGAGCACAGTGATGAGGATTTCCTAACACTACACCGCTTCAGAGTATAATGCTTAGTATTTAGTTTTGGGCTTATGTATTCATAGGACCTTACGAGTTATTGAGTCTGTAAACTCTATTGAAATGTTATTTCGTTATAGGTGTTTTAAATTTGGAGCTCCTATTTTCTAAACTTAATTAAATGTTTATTTAATCACATGGATTTATGGATGATTTGATATTTTGAAAATGGATAAACTTATTGTTTTAAAAGGAAATTTGATGGGTCGAATTTTAGGTGACCCGAATGTAGTACTTCAGATTCGAATTAAGATTATGGTGTTATATTTAGTGGTATCAGAGCTTAGGTTTAGCCGATTCTAGGAAACCCCCGGGTGGTATAGAGGTCGTAGTAAGGTTTCTAGTGAATACAAGCCCATAAATTTAAGTTGTACTCTTCCAAGATTGGGAATCCTAATGACGATGCCTTGTTTTTTTGTGTTTTTAGAAACATTCAATGGTGGGTGATGTCAAACGCGACTATGAAAGTCATGAAGAGAGTCATGTCTCTCAAGCGGAAGACTCTGGTAAGGAGTTTGTCCTCGATGTTGGGGATACAAACCTTCCATGAGGTACCGAATGTGGAGGGGCGAGCCACCTTCATAATCTTACCGCTACTCTCTTGCAAGTGGTGCAACCTATTCCGAAGCAATCTAAGACGCCTCGCAAGACCCCTATTGAAAGGCTTCACCGTTTTGGGCCAAAAGATTTCGAAGGTTTGGGCGAAGATGACCCGATCAAGGCTGACCAGTGGTTAAGAGACACTCAAAGGATTCTGATATAGATGAGAGGGAGTCTAGAGGATGGCCTTGATTGCATTGTCTCCCTTCTTAAGGGCGATGCACATGAGTGGTGGGAGACTACTGAGTTGAGGATACAACATGCACGTCCGACATGGGATGTTTTCTTGGAAGAGTTTAGGAAAAAGTAAATTAGTGGGGTTCATATGGATGAGATGAGAGATCAGTTCTTACATCTAGTTTAGGGGGCAAGATAGTGTTTGAGTTTGAACAAGATATATTGCGGTTGACCCGGTATGCCCCAAAGTTAGTTGCCACCGAAGAGTTGAGGTGTAAGAGGTTCAGACATTGATTGAAGGTTGAACTTCAGATGCACATGACAGTGGGTCCAATTGGGACATTCTCTGAGTTAGCCAATACTGCGAAGGTACTTGAAAGACTTTAGGGTTCAACACCGAGTCAGATAAAGGACTATAGAGGCTATGTTGTGGGAACCCAGGACATTATAGCTTCTTCTCATGCTCCATCTAGGAGATTACCTACTTCGAGGGACACGAAGAGAGTTGCTTCAGATCAACTGTCAAGGGACGGTCAGAGGACCAAACCAAGGGTTCGTCGGGGTTTATTGATTTCTAATCTAAAGGGAAATATTGATGGTTCAGCCGGAGTGACACTTCCACCAGCTTGTGAGCATTGTGGTCAACATCACCTCGGGGTGTGCTTCTTGCTTTGGAGGGTTTGCTATAGGTGTTGGACACCATGTCATATGGCGAGGGACTGCCCAGTTATGGATAATGGTACATATGTTCAGTCTCAGAGGTTGACTTCTTCTCGACATCGTCAGAGTTTTGCTAGAGTCAGTGCTAGGGCATCATTTGGACATTTGGGTGGAGATACTGTGAGATCCACCGTCAGAGTCGACAATCGAGTTGTTGCTAGATAGTTTCTCGTTCAGGCTAGAGAGAACAAATTTGCCACCGGTGATATGTCCGCTACATATGTTCCATTTTGGTTTTCAGTTGTTGCATTAATGGAAATTTGATCTCTTGTTATAATGGTTTTGGTTCTTGTTGCATAAGTGTTGTGGTAAGATCTAGAGTTTGATGTTGGATTAATTATTTTGTCGGATTTGTAAGTGCTGGTAAGTAAGGTTTTATCGTGGATGGTGAGCGAGGTTTGAGAGTAACAGTCCTTGTAGGCTTGTTAGATTTACTCTTTCCCAAGTTGTGGAAGTTACTCTTAGTATATGTTGTTCGTGTGAGCACGGCGTATGCCTTGGTTTCAAGATGGAGTCTTGAAGCTTCGTGGTTCTAGGCGAACCCATTTGTGGGTAATGGGCGCGAAGAACCATCACCTTTCTATCATGAAGTTTGTGTTATTGTGATGTTAGTCAAAGAGGGTCTTGTAAGTTACAAGACATTCTTAGCCCACGTTACGGATACGAGGGTTGAGAGCCTGAAGCTTTAGAGTTACAGGCGGTTAAGAGAATATTGGAGTACTCTATGAGGAATGAGCGGGCTTACCCCTTGATCATGGATTAGAACCCACGATAGAGGTGATGTCGAG
This sequence comes from Hibiscus trionum, assembly GCA_030270665.1. Lineage (NCBI taxonomy): Eukaryota > Viridiplantae > Streptophyta > Magnoliopsida > Malvales > Malvaceae > Hibiscus > Hibiscus trionum. The sequence goes on along the minus strand of BSYR01000017.1, from coordinate 14,784,541 downwards.
TTTAGTGTTATTTTCCATCACCTTGTAGTATGACACCGACCGAACTTCTTGAGTGGGAACTCATTTGTGCAAGTAAGTGAATATGGGTGTTGTCTCCAAGAGGTTCACCTTGGGATGTGCATGTGTTGGCATGGCAAGGAGTGATGGCGATGGTTGTTGTGAGCCGATGTATAACGGTGAAGGATTGTTACCCGTTTTTTGGGGTTGATGATCTTGTAAATGGTTGAAGAGTTTTGAGGCTTCCATAAGATCATTCAGAATTTGAGTATCTTAAGTTGAAGATTAAAGAGGAGTTTTGATAAAGATTGGGTTCGATGTGATGTTTGGACACTAAGGAAAAATCATGAGGTGGTTTGGACTCACGAGTGTGTCGATATAATCTTGAGTTCGATGATTTAAGTGTTCCTCTACCGAGTTTTGAGATGGGTTGTCGACAAGTATGGTAAAATAGTGTGAAGATTGTTAGAGTAGCGCAGCGAAAACGTGGTTTATCGGTTATGGTTATGTGGAATCGAGCTTCTTGTGTTGCAATAGATATTGTTGAAAGAACCATTTGAAAATCCTTGAGGGCTTGTTAGAGTTTCAGCACAACGGTTCATGGAAATTAAGTGATTGATTTGGAAGAGAATGTTCAAACCTTCGAGGATAGTTGAGTGAGTTTTGATCCTTAGTGGATGTTAGGATGATCAATCAATGTGATTTGGCCAAGAGAGGGGTGAATTGGCAATATAAAAATTGAAGGGAAGCAAATAGAAAGATAAAAAAATGAGACACAAGGAATTTATAGTGGTTCAACCTTCTAACAAGGTCTACATCCACTACCTTAGCTTCCCATTAAGGATTTTCCCAAATTCATTAAGAATTTTCCCCCTTTTCTAGGCTAAGGAGGCAACCCTTTGCACAATCAAATCTTTTTAACCCAAAGCTTTGATGAAACACTATTTTTACAAGAAACTGGATAGCAAACTGAAAATCCTCTCAAAGGTAGTTTGTTTGCCCAATTACAAGCTCACTCAACCCAAAACTTGAATAAAATGATTACAAGAAAGACCACTCAAGTGGGTTACAAAGATTTGACTCTAATAGGCTCAAGAATCTTGGATTTGTGCTTGAATGCTTAAGACTTGTTCAATAGTTGTTGTAGCTTTGGAGACTTGAATATATACCCCCTTATTGATTTCTAACCATTTAGGTAGCTGAGATCATAATTATAGCTGTTGGAGACCATTTTACAAGAAAGAGTCATTGTACAAAGGGGTATTGGTACGCAAAAGGGTGTATCGATACGAGAAGTCAATTTTACAAAGGCGTACCGATACAGTTTATACTATATCGGTACCATTTTTTCTCACTGGAATCTGAGAAATAAGTCCTTGAAAATTCTATCGGTACGTCTATGGGCATATCGATACGGTATAACCATTTTTCAAAATGTTGGTTCCAATAAAACTAACAAGGTAACGACTATATCATTAAATGCAAGATTTTGAAAATCTAAACACCTTGTATCGGTACGAGTAAAGCCGTACAGGTACTCAAAGCTTATTTGGTTTTAGTTATGAATGGCGTACCAATACGGCTATACACGTATCGGTACCCAATAGCCATTATGAATATAAATGTTTTCTAGTAGCTAAAACTCGTCTCGGTGCGACCAAGTGCGTATCGGTACTCCTGGACCAAAAACAACTATTTGAGTAAAAAAAATTAGAAAATATTTAGGGGTTTAGTTTTTGACTTAGAAACAATTTTAGGTCGAATCCTTGTCATTTTGTGAGCATTTTAGAGTACTTAAAAATTTATTCAAATTTTACAATTAAGTCCTTTAAAATCATTGTTATATCAAAATTGAGTATTAGTTTTACAGTGGAGTTGCATGATTGTGAGTTAGCATCCGTTAAGTTGGGGGCGAGTTCAGGTAAAGTAAAATTCTAAATTCAGTCTTGGTTAGCCAAGTCAAGAAAGGAAGGTGGTTAGCTCAAGATAGTTCGGTGGTAGAGTGCGAATGTCAAAGTTCGCATGTTCTCAAAATTTTTTGTCATGATGTTAATGGTAGACAAAGAAGTGTTCCTAGTAGTATATCTTCGAAGAGGTGTCACGTTTCGGGCACAAATGAGGCTGGAGTTCAAGAGTTTTGAAACACGGATGATGGTAGAGAGGATTGCTTATCGAGATGAAACTCATCCAAAGAGAGTTCCTTGGGTTGATGTTTGGACAATATTGTTTGAGGTCATCATATGTTGTTCTGCTTAGAGTTCGATGTGAGTGTGGCTTGATTGTTGGAAATGAATCGTTGGGAATTATTGAGGAGTCCAGTGTTGTGAGCTTTGGCTAAGGAATCTGGTAGAGAAATTCCAAAATCAAGGTAAACGTATGTGAGATGAGTAATAGTTAGATCCGAGATAGTTACACCTCCTCCCTTCATTTAACTTCAAGGATGAAATTTCTTTTTAGGAGGGGAGAGTTGTAACGACCCAAATTTCTGAGTCAATATATGAGTGCTGGCCCGATTTATGAACTTGCATGCTAGATTGGATATTGGAACTGTCAGGCCAAGTTTGGGGCTTTAATTGATGAGAAAAGGATTGTTGGGCTTAAAAAGTGACCGTTTTTGTAAAGTGGAGGAACGTTTGGGGTTGGTGATGTGAATATACCCCATTTTACAAAAAGGGGGCTGATCATCTTTTTATTTCCCTTATCTCTACGTGATAAAGGGAGACAATGTGAGATCACCCCATCTTCATCTTTCTTCTCCCACTATTCCTCCGTTGTTCAAGCTTGGTTTCCAATCTAAAAATCCCACCTTTATGCATCTTTTTTTCCAACGAAGGCCCAAGATTGAGATATGTTAATCTCTTCTTTGTGAGCTTCAAGAAAAGTATAATTTCATGGGAAAAGGGTAAGTTATTCATTTATGGATTTTTGGAAGTTTAAGGCTTTATGGTTTTTCCCTTGGATTTAAAGGTGTAAATTCATAGTTAGGTCTTACCCTAAAGATTATTTGAGGTTTTGATTCTTTTTCCATGTTTGTATGGAAATGGGAGATGTTGGGGGTTTTCTTCAAGCTTGAGCCAAGAGGAAAAGTTGAAGGAGCTTAGGGTAAGAGAGCATTTCGGGTTTTTTTGCTAAAAGGTCAGAACATCTCTGACTCCTATTATTCTTGAGGAGCATAAAGTAATTGCTTTGCTGATTTTATTGTTTATGGGTATTGTATGGGTGGAGCTTGCTTTAAGTAACCAAATTAATGAATTTGATGATGTGAATAGTCTTAGATGACCCTAATATACCCATAAATAACTTAGTAAACTTTAGTAACACTTTGGGTGGTTTGGATGCAATTAGAGACAAGTTAGGAGCGATTGTCGAGCCCTAGAAAGTGGATCTGGTCTTAAGGTTTCGAAACCATATATATTAACAAGTTTTGATACCTTATGAATTTATGCGAAAAAAATAGATTCTAGAGAAAGGTTTCGAAACCTCTAGGCAAAGCTTTCCATACCTTTAAAAAGGTTTCCAAATCTCTTGACAAAGGTTTCCATACCATGAGGAAAGGTTTTCATACCTCTGGGAAAATGTTTCTATACATTTAGGAAGGTTTCCTTCCATACCTTATGAAGGACGATGTTGGGCATTGTTCTAAATGTTGAGAAATGTTTCGATTGGACATAGAAGTGATATTTTATCGATTAATGGCTAATGACATGATTAAACCCTTGAATAAAATGTATATTCACAAAAAATGATTGTGTTAATTAATAAGTCGATGATAATTCAATAATAAGACTTGAATTGTAGAAATGACTAGATATCTTCCATAATGTACTAAAGGCTTGATAGTGGAGCCTTGGGGCCTTTATCACGTGATGGGATGTATCAATGTTTGGGAAGCATTACTTATCTTATGAATGTTGTATAAAGGAATATGGATGTCTTAAGAGTCAGTATTACGGTACTTATATAAGGGGATGCGTACTCAGGGTTGTGTATTCGAGTACATCTGATGTACCCACGGGCTGAGTGATCTGGGTTCGATTAGAAACCTATCAGTGGATGTGGGATCCGAATACCCAATAAATTGTATTTTAGTACTTGTTCCATTCTGCTTGTGCACTCAATGTCTAGGTGATCCTGAGTGGCACTCGCTACTCGATGGCTAGGTGATTCCGAGTATGCGATTTTCCCTACTTGAGTCTAGGTGATTCTAGGTAGATGACCTCGTTCATACCTAATGGCTATGTGATTCCGGGTATGAAGTGAGGGTAGGTACTCGATGGCTAGTTGATTCCAAGTATGCAAATTTCCCTACCTGATGTCTAGGTGATTCCAGGTAGATGACCCCGTTCATACCTGATGGCTAGGTGATTTCGGGTATGAAGTAAGGGTAGGTACTCGATGTCTAGGTGATCCCAAGTACATGCGTGACGAGCCTGATGTCTAGGTGATCCGGGCTGAATAGGTTTGATTACCACTATTTGTGGTTCAACTTGATGTGATTTAGTCTTGACGATTTGATGAGATCTCAGGTATGGTTGGTCCTTGTGTGCCATGGATGATATCTTTTGTACCTGATGGCTGGGTGATCAGGGTACGATATGTATTAACTCAATATTAATTAAGTTCAATATTAAATTCAACTTTAAAAACCTTAATTTTTCGAGATAAATGAATCAAAAGGTAAAATTGTAATTTTCAAAAATTAAACGTCGAGCTATTTTTACACCAGGTTAAAAAATAGTTTCGACGAGCTATAGTCAACGTCTATCTCTATATAGAGAGTCCAACAGATCATGGGATTATTACTCCTTCAAGTTTTTTACCGACTTTTTTACTAGTATTTTCACTTGTACGGAGTAATCCCATATATCATCATTTAACAGTATCCGCCAATGTTTGGTTGATTTTGGCATCTGAGGATGGTGAACAAACGTTTGATGCTACCGGTTAGTCGTGGTACATCACCCGAGTGGTTGCATACCGATGCCGATTTTGAAAGAACCGCACGAGCTAGAAAAAAAAACTCACATCGTCGACCATGGACGGAGCTGAAGGGAGGGTGGTAGCATGGGCGAATCTATTAAGAGGCTTGGTGGGTCAAGTGACCCACCATTATTTTTTGGGTAAACTACCAAGGAGGTCACTCAATTGTAGGTAAAGTTAAATTTGGGTCACCCAAGTTTTAAAAATTACATTTGAGTCACTAAAAAATGGGCAACGTTACATTTGGGTCACTCAACTATGGGTAAGGTTAATTTGAGTCACCATTCATATTTAAAAAAAAATACATTTTGGTCAATCCTATAATGTTTGAACTTTTGATAACTTTTGTCTTTGAATCTCGGAAGAACTTTCACGATATCACGTTTATCTCTTTAAAACGTTATATTTGACAAGAAAAAATGGTTGATCCCGAATTTCTATACTCACCCCTTTATCAATTCAACTTTCTTGTCATTAGGTCTGTAAACAAACCGAACGAACACGAACGAGAGTATGTTCATGTTCGTCCATTTAATTTTAACCGAACAAATATGAACAACTAAACGAACTTAATTTTTTGTTCGTGTTTGTTTGTAAGGAATGTAGCTTGTTCGTGTTCGTTCATGTTCGTTCGTTAAAATGATAAACGAACGTAAACGAACAAACATAAAAGGACATATGTGAATAAATTTAAACGAACATATGTGAATAAATTTATTTTTTAGAAAAATATAATACTTTTGTTATAAAAAATAATAAATATAAATGGATATATGTGAATAAATTTAAACGAACTGATTACTGAACTGATTACCGAACGTTCACGAATGTAAATTAACGAACGAACCATTTGTTCGTGTTTGGTTCGTTTATAGCCGTACTTGTCATTTTTACCAATTGTGGATTGTCATTACTTTTTTTATTTTTATTTTTCAAGGAGATTTCTTTAACAAAATGAATTTTTTGATGCTATTTAGTTTTTTGTAGTCAAATTGATTGTATGGAGGGATCAATGCCTTAAGCCTCTAAATAAGGTAAATAAGTGAACTACCAAATTTAAATTCCTAGATCCGCCCCTGAATGGTAGGAGCAATTGTCCCCAACTTTAAATGATTTAATTATTTTTAGGCCATTGATAGTTTTAAAACTTTTACAATTAAATCCTTGTCCCTCTTAAAAAAAATTGGTTTATTATTTTAAAGACCCTTTAAGTTAAAATTAATGAAATTAAGCCACGACCCATCATTTTCCTAGTTTAATCATTTTTTAAGACCCTTCAATTTTAAAATTAGTAAAATTAAACCTTGATTCAAAATTAGTAAATTTGTCCCCCTCATGGTTCAATCCTGACTCCGTGAAAATGTTTCCTCCGGTTGTTTCCACTTGCCAAAGATGTACATAATGCATCATGTTAAACCTGAGAATCACTATCTTCCTTTCCCAACATTGATGTCTAAAAGAATGCTCAACTAAGGCAAATGATACAAGGTTCTCGTATTTGCACCATATGATCAATTATACAAGGTTCTCATATTTGCACTTTCCAAGTCAAATGTACAAGAGGAAATAGTGGCACATCTTGCATGAAAAATTTTCAAAACCCATACATCTTTAGCCAATGACGAGGTTATATTATCGGCTGTGAAGCGCCGAAGGAACCCTCGCCCTGGTTAAAACCGTTGCTAATCGACTGAAAATACGATACAGCAGCCCAGATGACACGAAGGAGCAGTATAACAACAAATACGGTACCTCCAAGAGTGCAAACCACCTGTGATCATATAGTTCATATCATTTCAAAGCAAGGGGAAGATAATTTATGAAGAAGTATACTGATGACGGCTTCAACCTGCAGCAATAGGAACTTAATCCAACTCTCTAATAATGGTTTGGTTTGATTTAGGCCATCTGAATTCTCAGCTTATTTATGTCATGTAAGGTTTTCAATCAAGATAATGACAATCTATTGCTGTATTCATGCGTTAGTCAAAAAGCTTAAATGTCATACTAGCAGCAATGCAGCATTAACCAACACCTACGTTACCGGGCTTTTCATTTTTCCAACACCGATGTCCAACATATGAATACCAAGATGTAGCCTCCAAATATTTTCAAAAAATCTAATTGTACTCGTGTCAGATACATATTCGTATTTGAGTAACATAGACTGGTATCTTAATTAGTGGTGTGCAAAACTCGACTCAAAAATATTTCAAATATATAAAATAAAAATTCAAATAACTCAGTAATTAGTGGATTAATTTTCAAGTTCAAATCGAGTCTCTCAATTCTGCCTTTGTATATCATATATATGTAATGTATGTGGTTATAGAAAAATGTTTAAATTCCAACTAATTAGTCCCGCAACATTATAAATACTTAAGAGTTAAATTTAAACAAAAACTCGAGCAACTCAACTTACTCGAATTTATAAACTTGACTCGATGCGAAAAAATTCAAAATAAAATTTCAGTTATAAAATAACATTTTAACTCGAATTGACTCAACTCGACTTCTTAACCATATACAAAATTAGAAAAGTGATTGATACCTCAAGAAGTGCTTTAAGAATGGAAAGTGCAGCCAATAAGAGTACTCCATCAACTGCAAAAGACACCTGATTTCTCCAAGGTCGAAATCCAAAACACCCAGTAGTCAATGTTGGCACTAATAAGCAAATAGAATGAGCCTCGGAGCTAACCATTTTGCTAATTTTACACAGCAAGACAATATTAACACAACATAGGTTGATTCTTAGCATCAAAACATTATTCCAACACAAAGACCGAGAAGAAATTCGAGTATTTTTACCAGTTGGGGAGATATTCCGGCAGGTAAAATAGAACGAGAAGCTTTCTTGGCACGCTTCGAGACTTTCCGGAACATGCTCTGCAAGAATCTCATCAATAAATCCACGCTGCTCTCTGTTTCTTCGTCTTCGTCGTCGCTCTCCTCAACCAAATCGCGGAAGAAAGGTTCGTCGACCGCCTCGGTTTCCTCATAACCCGAACCATCATACTGAAAATTAAAACACACAAAGATCAGTAACAACTAACAAACCGATGATTTAGCAAATTTGAAGAAAAGGGTTTTGAATTTCGATTAGGAGGGCAACCTGGGTACGGAAAATGGAGAATTTTGGGGATTTGAGGCTGAATGATTTGTGAGGGAAGGAAAGCGTTGTGGGCGGGGAGATTGAGGAGTGGGGGGGTTTATTAGCGGCTATAGGACTGAGATGGGTGCATGATAAGGCTATTGCCATCGCCATTTGTGAAGAAACATACACAGTGGATGGGTATCGGCGGCAACAAAGCTAAGCCCGGTTTAAGTTCTCGGAGCTGAAGTGAAAAGGCCATAACCGAGAGGATAAAGGAGTATGAAACAACCTTTTATATATGGGTAATCTTCACCGTGGTCCTTTTTGTTTGGGATTTGTTCAATTTTAGTCATCTGAATTTAAAAAAAAAATTATTCTTGTCACTTATATTTTAAATCGTGTCTATTTTGGTCATTTGGCCGTTAACCTCCCTTAATAAAAAAATTAAGGGTAAACTAATTTATTGACCACCATACTATTAAAAAAGTCACGATTTGACCACATTATTTTTTTCGAAGCAATTAAACTATCAAACTATTTAAATGCTATGAATGTGAGGTTAACGGCAGGGTGACGTGGCCAGTTAAAAAAGGATATAATTGTATATTTGGTCCTTGCTATTTACACATTCTATCAATTTGATCCTAATTTAATTTAATAAAATAAAATAATTATTTAATTAGGTGGTGACACGTGTCACTTGATTGGAAGAAGAAAATAAATAAAAAGAACATCTTGCTCTTAGTGGGATTTGGACCAAGGTTGCCTTAGATGGAGACACGCATGCTTACCACTAAGCCAAGTGGATCTTTATGATATATGATACAAAACCTAATATATATCTTAGTTTGTTGCTCATGTCAGAAAAAGAAATAAATATGAATTAAGGGGACTCGAACATAACACTTTTAAGATGCATAAAAATATTTTGACCGCTGAAATAAATATAATTTAAATTATGTTCGTAAGTTTAGATTCGTTAAATAAATTTTTAATATAATTTTAAAATTTTTATTATGTTCATTTAAATTATAAAATTATATCAATTCATTTAAATTATGTTCGTGAGTTTATATTCGTTAAATAAATTTTTAATATCAATTCATTTAAATTATGTTCGTAAGTTTAGGTTCGTTAAATAAATTTTAAATTTTTTAATATAATCATAAAGTTATATCAATTCATTTAAATTATGTTCGTGAATTTAGATTTGTTAAATAAATTTTTAATATAATTTTTAATTTTAATATAAAAATTAATTAAAAATATTAATAATTTAATTATTAAATTTATTTCAGCGGTTCAGATGTTTTTATGCATCTCAAAAGTGTTATGTTCGAGTCCCCTTAATTCATATTATTTCTTTTTTTCTGTCATGGGCAACAAATTAAGATATATATTTGGTTTTGTACCATATATCATAAAGAACCACTTGGCTTAGTGGTAAGCGCGCGTGTCTCCATCCAGGGCAACCTTGGTTTGAACCCCCCACGAGGAGCAAGATGTTCCTTTTATTTATTTTCTTCTTCCAATCAAGTGACACGTGTCACAACCTGATTGGAGGGAGGAAATTGATTAATTGAATTAAATAAAAATGATTAAAATGCTCCAATGTCACCACCTAATTAAATAATTAATTTATTTTATTAAATTAAATTAGAACCAAATTGATAGAATGTGTAAATATCATGGACCAAATATGTAATTATACCTTTTTTTAACTTGCCACGTCACCCTGCCGTTAACCTCTAACGGGTAGTGGTCACATTGATACCATTTAAATAGTTTAGTAGTTTAATTACTTCGAAAAAAAGTAATGTGATGAAATCGCAACTTTTTCAATAGTATGGTGGTCAATGAAATAGTTTACCCAAAAATAAATTTTTAATTTAACCCCCAAATTTTCAAAATTTTATTTTTTTACCATCTTTTCCAAAAATTTGAAAATTTTATTTCTCCGTCCACCACTCGACCCTCTTTTCATCGATATAGGTCCGCCACTCTCCTCCGCCCCAAAGTGTTAGAGAAGTTTATTTTTTAGAAGAAAAAAAGCATACCAAACCCCCTTTCGGCACAGCCGAATGCTGGGTAACAGTAATTTTTTAGTCTGCTAGCTGACCTTCATAAGGCAAATTCTCATACACTAAAAAAGTGGACGCAAAATGTTTAAACACATAACCACAAATGCATGATTGCAATCAAAGACAAAATAATATAATCCTTCATCGATCCAGTATAACCATGCATTTAAATTTCTTCTTTTTCTCACTTATCCCTCAATTGATCTTCAGCTATGGCACATGATTTACCTACAATCTCCACATTCATCGAGATTTCAATTGATTTTTTTTCAGTCTAAAGCACCTTTTGCAAATAATTAAATAATTCCCACAAATAATCACAGTTTAGTTGAAGAAAAGAGGTGTTTGTAATTTTAAAAGTATACTCAAGAGGTAAGCCACTTTCAAGAAACTGGAACTCTCAGCCAATTCTTCAATTGGAAGGATCCCTTCATCTCCATATGTTAAGATGTAGGAATTTCATTTTATTTCAATCTGAAAATATAACGTTACAATGTATTGTTTATATAGAAATATAGATCAGCTAAACTGTCTAACTATATCAGAAACTAACCAACTGTTTACATAACAAATAGACTAATTAATTCTAATTAGTTTAACTCTTCAACACCCCCTCAAGTTGGAGGTTGAAAGATATCTTTAACTCCCAACTTGACTAACAAATGTTCATGTTGTTGAATACCCAATGCCTTGGTCAAAATATCCGCTAGCCGATCTGCATTGGACACATATTCTGTCTGAATCAATCCTTCTTGAATCTTGTCTCTCACAAAGTGGCAATCCACCTCTATATGCTTCGTTCTTTCATGAAAAACGGGGTTGGCTACAATTTGTAGAGCTGTCTTGCTGTCACTAAGGAGTTTAACTATCCCTAGTTCTTCATTCAATCCAATTTCATTTAGCAACCCATAAAGCCAAACTATCTCAGAAGTGGTAACAGTCATGCTCATGTACTCAGCCTCAGCTGAGGGTCTAGCCACAGTATTCTGCTTCTTTGACTTCCAGGAGACTAAAGAATCTCCTAATTTGATACAAAAACCTGTAACAGACCTTCTAGACAGTGGACAAGTTGCCATGTATGAATCACAGTATGTAGTGAGTTTGCTCTCTCCTGAAGATTTCAGCAATATACCCTGTCCAGGGTTCTTCTTTACATATCTAACAACTCATAATGCAGCTTCAAGATGTGACCTTTTTGGATGTTGCATGAATTAACTTAAGTGATGCACAGCAAAAGTGATATATGGCCGAGTGTGAGTAAGGTAGATTAACCTTCCAATCAACCTCTGAAAAACAGTCTTGTCTTCTAACAGTGAGTCATTAGTTTGTTGATTAACTTCTTCATCATATATGACAGAAGTGAGCTTCACATTTTGTTCCAAAGGGGTTGAGGCAGGTTTAGCTCCCCCTAAACATGTTTCTTCAACAAGCTACATATCATACTTTCTTTGATTAAGAACAATACCCACTTTGGACCTTAAAACCTCAAAACCCAAAAAATACTTAAGATCTCCCAAATCTTTCATTTTGAAGTTGTGATTCAAAATGCTTTTTAACTCCTTAATCAAATCAGCACTATTCCCAGTAATAAGCAGATCATCAACATATATCAACATAATAACTAGCTTATCACCATCTCTTTTCATGAATAATGAATAATCAAATTTACTTTGTTTAAAACCAGCAAGAAGCAAGGCATCAGTTAACTTGAGATTCCACTGCCTAGATGCCTGTTTCAGACCATATAAGGATTTGTGCAACCTACAAACATGATTCTCCCCCTGACTGCCAAATTCTGAAAGTAAATCCATATACATTTCCTCAACTAGATCCCCTTGCAAAAAAGCATTATGGACATCCATCTGATATAATGGCCACTCAAACAAAGCAGCAAAAGCCAACATTGTCTGCACAGTAACAAGCTTGGCCACAGGGGAAAAAGTCTTAGTGTAGTCAATACCCTCTTGCTGACTATACCCTTTGGCAACTAAACATGCTTTGTAACGTTCAACAGCACCGGGAGCATGGTATTTGATTTTGTACACCCATTTACAACCAATGGGATGTTTGCCAGCAAGTAAAGGAACAACAGACCAAGTGTGATTAGCTTCTAAAGCTTGAATCTCCTCAGCCATAGCTTGAACCCATAGAGGATTATTTTTGGCTTCATCATAGGTGTGAGGTTCAGTAAGGGCAGAAGTGGTGGACAAAAAAAGTTGTGTATGAGGTGGTAAGTGAGAATATGAAATGGAAGAAGATATAGGATACAAACCTGAAAGTGGAGAGGATTGACAAACATTGGAAGACCTGAAGGCATAGTCATTCAGCCAACTTGGAGGTTTTGAAACTCTAGTAGACCTTCGAACAGGTAAAAGGACAGAAGAAGAAGGAATAACTGGACTAGGAACAGACTCAGAAGACACAGAAATAGAAGAAGAATCTAAAGAAGTATGAGGAGCAGAAGTAAGATCAACAACATGAGAATCTATTGAAATAGAGGTGGGAGACATACCAGAAGGAACATAAGTGTCAGAAGTAGGTGTAAGAACAAGGAAGTCATCATCATGAATATGAGGATGAGCAGGGGAAAAAGAAGCCTGAGTAGGTAAGGAAAACTTGAAAGGAAAACAAGCTCATGAAAGACCACATCTTTGTTGACAAAAAAAGATTTGGATTCAAGATTAAACAAAATGTATCCTTTTTGTGTCAAGGAGTAGCCCATAAAAACAGATGGAAAAGCTCTAGGAGAGAATTTATCATAAGGTGAAGGATTGGTGGCATAACATAAACAACCAAAAACCCTTAAATGAGAAACATCAGTAGCCCTCTTTTACAGAAGTTCAAAAGGGGTAAGCCAATTTAACACAGAAGAAGGCATTCGATTGATAAGATAACATGCAGTTTGAACACACTCAACCCAAAACTTGATGGGAACTTTGGAGTGAAAATAAAGGGCTCGAGCTACTTCTAACAAGTGTTTATGTTTCCTTTCAGCCACTCCATTTTGTTGTGGAGTGGCAACACAACTACTCTGATGAACTATACCAAGAGAGGTGAAAAATTCAGAACACTGAGAATTGAAAAACTCAGTGCCATTGTCAGAACGAAGAAATTTTGGATGAACAGAAAAATGAGTCTTAATGAAGGAGAAAAAATACTTAAGGTGAAGAATAGTATCAGACTTGAGCCTCAACAAAAAAATCCATGTCATTCGGGTAAAGTCATCGACAATAGTAAGGAAAAAACGATGACCCTGGTGAGTAGAGACCCTGTAGGGGCCCCACAAGTCAAGATGAAGTAGCTCAAAAGGAGAAGAAGCTCTATTTAAACTAGAAGGGAAAGGTCACCTATGTTGTTTAGCCAAAGGATAGATAGTACAAGCATGCGTGGAAGAAACATGAATAGGATAAGGAAAAGTGATCTTATTCATTTTATTAAAAGCCATGTTGCCTAAACGAGCATGCCAAACATCAGTGGAAACAACAGTAGGCAAACAAGATGAAACAACATCATTACAAACTGATAAAGATGATGCACCTGAAGAGAAACTAGCAAAAGCTGGAGAAGACTGAAACTTATAAAGGCCTCCCGTTTGCTTACCAATCCCCCTCATCTTTCCAGTGGAGAGATCCTGCAAATAAACAAAATTCAGGGTAAAAAATAACATGGCAATTTATTTCTTTGGTTAATTTGGAAATGGATAAAAGGTTATGATGAAATTCGGGAACAAAAAGAACATTAGGTAAGACACAACCGGGAAAAAGGGAGATGGAGCCAGTGTGGGTGATGGAGGCTTGTTTAATAGGCACATCTAGAATTCAAAGCACATGAAGAAGGATCAATCAAACTAGAGAAATCCGAACTCATATGATCAGTTGCCCCTGTATCCAAGATCCAACCAGTACGACCAGTACGCCCAGGAATGCGAGCGAGGAGCGTTACATTTGCAGCGTATTATTATTCGGATTCATATTATACATATTCATGACATACATAAGCAATTCCAATTATCATAACATACTTGACATACAAGTTTCTTTATGAAACATACTTTAAATTTATACTACATATACATGCGGAAGCTTACTCTAACATTCAACCAAAAATGTAAACATACATATATGTGGGCTAACAAAAACCTTAACTATTACATACAAGCGATCATGTTACAATCATAACAATTACATACATGTACTAACACAACAAGATAATCATTTAAACATGCTTATACATTCAACAACCATTACATAATCATGTTACCAAACCAATTTCTTAATCTACCCTATTCGAATCATACATATAAACAAGGCTCATTCCATAGGTACATTCTAACTAAGCATAGCAATACATTTTAATCTTCATTTTATATCATACATCTAGATGCATATTACAATCCTATAGTTCATGTCTCATTAACACAATCAATTTTCCAAGATCACATAATCATACAAGCACACTTTAAATCTCATAGCAATCATCATATCAAACTTAAAGTTAACAAACATCACGTATATACCTGCCAACATAAAGTTATTACAAAACAAGCTTATGCTTACATATATATACAAAACCAAGCCAAGTCTTAAACTTAACAATTACATGTCAAACACCCAAAGTACATGTATCATATGCATGTGACACTTATATACATCTATGCCACCAACTAAGATATCCAAAAGAGTCATACTTGTGCTTGGACTTCAAGGTCAGCTCTCTAAGACAATCGACTAGCTTTCGGGACTAGTACCTGAAATTTTTTGAAGAAGGGAACAGAAGAGTGATAAGTACAAGGTATGTACTTAGTGAGGCAGCCCTAAACTTTACTAGTTTCTATCTTTTAGAGCATTATTCAATCTTTAAGGTTACCTAACTAGGCTTTAATCAAAGTTCACCTAGCTAGTCCATCATGCATAAGTAGAGTTAGCTATTCTTGTAACCATTTCAAGTAACCATTGATGCAACATAAACAACATACTTTTATGTTCATTCATATAGCAAATATCGATCAAAACATTATCATATACAACAGCAAGCGTCATTTAAAAGCATTACCATATACAAGGCAAGTAGGCATATCAATTTCATTTCATTGGTACTTATCATTTAGGTACTTATCTTTCAAGACATGTAACTTTTAAATATGTTGCCTTGGATGATTAATGAACAAGGTAATCGAGTCTACGTGTGACATATGACTTTGGATACCCAAAGGTATCAATTCTTTGTAACCAACTTGTAACATGTAATCAGAGGATGCCATAGCATCAAGGTGACTTACCACCTTAAGAATATTGGTGACTAACCACCATCCTTTAACAATAATCAGAGGAGCTCAATGACTCTAAGGCATGCCCTTCTACCTATAGACACTAATCAAACCAAGGTCTTATCTTATCTTATATGATTAACAAAACCAATTGCTTGTTATTCAACAATTCACCAAACATGTAACAACATCGATCTTTATTTTAGAGCAATCATTCAATTCATGATAACATGAAAAATCAGCAAGCACATATTGTCATTTTCATCATGTAAACATCAAAATACAGTAGCTAAACTCATCATATAAGTTCATGTCATATGGTTTATTCAATCATCAACCCAATGTAACATATCTAGGCCAAAGTAAGCTTATCTAACTAGCATAGTCAACATATCATAAGTCTTTCCTTTAATCCTTCTTCCTTAGCATTTTAATTTTTACCAACCATTATTAGGTTCATTTCATACTTCCTTCATGTTATCTAATAATAAAAAAATAACAAGGTTAGGATACTAATCCTAACACTTTAAGCAAAACTACACTCACAATACTCCAAGCTAGTTTGTCTCCTTAATGATGATGCCTCTCCCTTTCTTCTTGGTTTGATCACCCCTTGATTCCTCTAATATCTCTTCACCAATATTCTCTTGAATCATATTACAACATATATAACATCCATTAGTATCAACCTTAGCACAAAAATCCAACCAAATCAAGCAAACAACAATAAACATACAAACTGTCCTTAACATGGAAGTTTTGAGCATTGTCCACTAATCTGTCCATAACTTTTTATTCCCTAATCCAAATAAGGCATATCATACTATTCTGGAAATCTTATAAACACACCTTTAAAACAATTTATGGCTCATATTTTTAGCATTTCCCAGTTAATGCAGTTTTACATTTGAAAACGGGACAATTTCAGGGCCAAATCTGTCCAAGCTTAACTTAGTGACTTTAGTGCATTTAAATCCTATATTTCACAATTCATTTGATTCTAAGCTGTTAACCACATTAACCTACATGTATTAACATAACAATGAAGTTCTAACATCTTTACAAACAGAGCATTCAAGTCCTCAATTTATCAATTTCCACAAAACAGTCCCATTTAATCCTTTAATAATCCTACATGTGATCTAAATGCATTTAACCTACCAATTGAGACTTAATTCAAGCTTGGACATTTAATTTTTATTCATTCCATGACTCCCCTGTTTCAAGCATAAATTTTCAGAATTTATTAACACCATTTTGACAACTAAACATTTCGAATTTCACAATTTAGTCAAGCAGATTCCAAATTCATTCAGTTTCAGTCCAGTCAACTTCTAACAACAATTCAGAGACCTATACTTAACATTTTTGAGCAACTCATACCTCTATTCCATGTAAAATTTTGTCCTCTACAACTTTGTATAAGAACACTTATTCCAGAAATGACTCTAACATGCTCAATTTTCCAGATTTCTACAGGGTATCATACAAGTACGAATTTGGGCAGATTCATACCTAAGTTCATGTTCATGCAATTTTTCCAGAAATTATTCAAGTCTAACATGAACCCAACAACTCATTAACAATTTGAATCATTTCTAAACATGATTCCAGCAACAACACACAAAGAATTCAATAATACAAATCCTATAATCTTAAGAACAAAATCGGTAACACACATCTACTTACTTGAGCTTTGAACCAACATGCATGCAAAGCTTGAAATTTTTCCAGCAATTCAACTTATTTTCTCTCTGGTTTTTCCTTTGATTTAGGTGAGTTTGGCTGAGTGAAAGTGATGAAATTTGGGTGCTTAATTCCCTTATGGCCACGTGTGTTTTGGTGTCTAAGGTGAGGACACATGGTTAGGTAATTAACCATGTATTTTCCCACTAACCTTATACATATATAATATTATTATTTCATGTTAAAATAAATCAGCCCACTACTACTTTATTTTGATTAATCATTTATACTTTAATTATTATATTTTAATCTTATATATATATATACTATAGGTATGTATATATAGTTTCATAATCCCACCGAATATATATGTATATGTACACTAGTTACATTTCATATTATCCAACTTATATTAGTTACTCCCAAATCTTCATTATTCTAGGTTTTACATATGAATTTTCATGTTACATTTTAATCAATTTATAACTTAATATAGCTTAGTTAATGTTGTTTCATTTCAATCTTGATTAGATCGTAAAACGTTTATGTTATCCTTGTCGTTTTCTATAGTTCGAACTAGGGTACCTTTTAGGGTGTTACAACTCCTCCTCCTTAAAGAAAATTCGTCCTCGAATTTTACCTAAATCGAACAGATGAGGATATTGCTTTTTCATCGTGTCCTCAGGTTCTCACGTCGCTTCTTCGACGTTGTGATTCCTCCAAAGAACTTTGACAAGAGGAACACTTTTATTCCGAAGTCTCTTGACTTCTCAATCGAGGATTCGCATGGGTTCTTCTTCGTATGAAAGATCGGGATTGAGTTCAACTTCTTCAGGCTCAAGAACGTGAGATGGAACAATCGATATCTTCTGAGCATTGAGACGTGGAAGACATTGTGTATTTTATCGAACTCGGGAGGAAGAGCGAGTCGATAAGCTACAGGACCAATTCTTTCAACTACTTCAAATGGTCCGATAAACCGAGGACCTAGCTTGCCTCTTTTGCCGAATCAGAATACTTTCTTCCACGGGGAGACTTTAAGAAACACTTTATCTCCGACTTGATGTTGAATGTCTCTACGTTTCAGATCGGCGTAAGACTTTTGGTGATCGAAAGCTTGCTTCAATCGAGAATGAATGATTTGAACTTGTTCTTCGGTTTCCCGAAGTAATTGTGGTCCCAAAACTTTATTATCACCGAGTTCAGACCAACACAGAGGTGTTCGACATCTTCTGCCATACAACGCTTCGAAAGGAGCCATTTGAATCGAAGATTGGAAGCTATTGTTGTAGGCGAATTCTACCAAAGGTAGCGATTTTTCCCAGTTCTTTCCGAAGTCAATGATACAAGCTCTGAGCATGTCTTCGAGAATTTGAATTACTTGCTCAGATTGACCATCGCTTTGCGGATGGAAAGCTGTGCTAAGATTCAGTTTGGTTCCGAGAGATTTATGTAATGATTTCCAAAATCGAGCTGTGAATCGGGGATCTCGATCGGAGACTATTGAGATTGTAACTCCATGTAAACGAATTACTTCTCGGATGTATAATTCAGCCAAGGTTTCAAGACTGAGATTCATTCTCACCGGAATGAAATGTGCTGACTTGGTGAAATGATCAACGATCACCCAGATAGCGTCGCACTTTCTTGGCGAACAAGGAAGACCAGTTACGAAATCCATTGTGATCCGTTCCCATTTCCATTGCGGAAATTTGAGAGGCTGGAGCAAACTAGTAGGGACTTGGTGCTCAGCCTTAACCCGTTGGCAGTTCAAACATTTCGCTACAGAGTCGTTGATAGCCGTCTTCATTCCTGGCCTCCAATACAAGGGCTTGAGGTCCTTGTACATCTTAACTGATCCAGGGTGGATCGAAAAAGAACTTTGGTGCGCTTCTTGTAGGATTTCATCTTGTAATTCTTTGTTATTAGGGACACATATACGATCTTTGAAGTATAGAAGACCGTTCGACTTAATAGAGAAGTCAGGATTAGACTCAAGCTTAGAATTGATTTTCTGAAGTTTCGGATCAATTTGTTGAAGTTCTTTGATCCTGGTGATCAGAGTAGATTGAACTTGAAGTTCATTCAGATAATTCTGAGCCTTGCATAGCCGAAAATGAGCGTTGATAGCCAAGGTAGCTACGAATAACAAAATTAGATATGTTACTTACAATTCAAGGTATGATTCCAAACTTTTACTTAATGATTAAGGAGACTTTCGAATTGTTACTTAATAGGTAAGAAGAGTTCGAATTTCTTCCTTAACTATTAATAAAGAATTCGAACAAGTGTTTAAATCATAAGAATGGATTGTTCTCGGTTTTGAATAACATACCAAGATTCGGTTTCGACTCAGAGCGTCGGCTACGACATTGGCTTTTCCGGGATGATAATCTATGATCAAGTCGTAATCTTTGAGTAACTCCAACCATCTTCTTTGCCTAAGGTTCAAATCCTTTTGAGTGAGCAAATACTTCAGGCTTTTGTGATCAGTGAACAACTTGCATCTTTCACCGTACAGATAGTGCCGCCAAATTTTGAGTGCAAACACAATGGCCGCAAGCTCGAGATCGTGAGTAGGATAATTCAATTCGTGCGGCTTCAATTGTCGAGAAGCGTATGCAATCATGTTGCCTTCTTGCATCAAAACACAACCTAGGCCCGAGTGTGATGCATCACTGTACACAACGAATTCTTTACCCGATTCAGGTTGAATAAGGACTGGAGCATGTGTCAGAGCTTGTTTGAGTTGGTCGAAGCTTCGTTGTTGCTTTTCCGACCATTCAAAGGTTACATCCTTTCGGAGAAGTTTAGTTAACGGTGCAGCAATCACCGAGAATCCCTTAACAAATCTTCGGTAATAACCGGCTAAGCCAAGAAAACTTCGGATCTCACTCACATTTCTCGGAGGTCTCCAATCAAGAATAGCTTGTACTTTCTTAGAGTCTACTTTGATTCCATCGGCAAAAATGATGTGTCCGAGGAATGAAACTTCGGATAACCAAAATTCACACTTAGTAAACTTGGCGTATAATTGGCGATCTCGGAGCATTTGAAGCACAATCCGAAGATGATCAGCATGTTCTTCCTTATTCTGGGAGTATACAAGGATGTCATCAATGAAAACAACTACGAATTTGTCAAGATAAGGCTTGAATACTCGATTCATCAGGTCCATGAATGCAGCAGGGGCATTCGTTAAACCGAATGGCATTACTAGGAACTCATAATGTCCATATCGAGTTTGGAAGGCTGTTTTGGGCATGTCTTCTTCTTTTACCCTCATTTGGTAGTATCCGGACCGAAGGTCAATCTTGGAAAACACTACTGCGTTTTTTAGTTGATCAAACAGATCTTCGATTCTCGGTAGCGGATACTTGTTCTTGATAGTGACTTTGCTCAATTACCGGTAATCGATACAGAGCCGCATCGAACCGTCTTTCTTTTTCACGAACAAAATAGGGGCACCCCAAGGAGAGATGCTCGGTCGAATCCCTTCTCTTCGAGCTCTTGTATCTGCTTCTTCAATTCTTTCAATTCAACCGGTGCAATACGATAGGGAGCAATGGACACAGGATTAGTTCCGGGTTGAACTTCAATCTTAAATTCGACTTCCCGAGTTGGAGGAAGACCAGGGAGTTCCTCAGGAAAAACATCAGCAAATTCATATATAACAGGCATTTCTGGCAAACCGAAATCAAGCTCATCTTGTAATGCCATAGCAGCAAAAATAGTAGTCGGTTTCTTGTCTAACAACATAATGGATTCTTTTCCTAAACCCCGTAAATAAAACCTACGGTTTTGACAGTCTACCCATGCTTCATGTTTTCCCAACCAGTCTAGTCCTAAAACTAGATCAAATTCACATTTAGGCAACACATAAAGATTACAAGGAAAGGGTACATTTCGGATTGTTATCTGACAGTCTTTACAAATCAAATTTATAGGCATACTACCTCCTATAGGGTTCGAAACAATTAGCCCAGTTTGTACAGTTTTAGGTTTCAATTTAAGTTCATCTAACAAGTATGAGCATATAAATGAATGGGTTGATCCCGAATCTATCAAAGCGTAAACAGGTTTAAGGTTAAGTTCAACCGTACCCGCAATGACATCGGGAGACTCTTCTTCTTCTTTGCCACGAATGTGATAGACACGAGCTGAGGCTCGAGATTCCTGATAGGTAGTGGCTTTTGAATGAGCAGCCTTGCCTTTCCCCTGATTACCCAATTGAGCTTATCTCAGGTTCTTGTTTCGACCAGATGGTGTCGGGTTCGGATTAGAGTGATGTGTAGAAGTTTGGTCATCCTTCTTCGGACAGTCACGAATATAATGATCATTTCCTCCACAGGCGAAGCAGAGATTAGACTGAAATCGGCATTGGCCGAAGTGCTGTTTTTGACAGAATTTGCAAGTAGGTGTCCTTTCAGATTTTCCGGTGCTGTTAACAGAAACCACCGGAATTGCCATCTTGTTTGAGGACAGAGGTCGATAATCGTTCTGAGTGACAGGTGAATAAGTAGAGAAGGACTCATTCTGGTGCTTCGGCCTCTTCGACCACCGGGACTTACTGTCACCCTTTTTACCCTTGTCCGGACGATAACTATTCTTTCGCTTTTCTGCGACCCTCATTGTAGCTTCAGTAGAAATAGCTCGGTTCACAAGAGTTTGAAAGTTTGTGAGACCAAGAGCAGTAAACATCGGTTTTAGCTCGTCGTTCAGACCACCGACAAACTTACGACATTTCTCTTCTTCAGTTTTAATGTAAGCAACTCCGTATTTGCAGTATTTGCAGAAATCAGCAACATATTGTTCAATCGGCCGATTGGCCTGCTTCAAGTACAGGAATTTATTTCTGCAGTCGGCCAGATATTGTTCGCTAATGAACTTCTTCTTAAACTCATCAACGAAGAAGTCCCAGGTCACTGACTCAACAGGGGTAGTCAGAATCGTGGTTTCCCACCAGCTTAAAGCGTTTTCGGTTAATAAGGAGACTGCACACTCGAGTTTATGCTCATCGGAACATTTGAGTTGCTTAGTCAAGATCTGGATAGTTTTATCGAGCCACTGCTCACCTTTTTCCGGTTTCTCTATATCAAGGCCACTAAAAGGAGTAGCTCGGTGTGAAGCGAGCTTGTCGATCGGGGCTTGATATGGTGCAACAACAACTGGGGCTGCTCGTACACCCGTTGCAAAGTGATCGAATATTTTTTTGACACTGATAAAACATTCCCGACGAACAGTTTCGATGGTCGCATTGTCCAAAGGAGGAGGGACTTGTACTCGAGGTTGTCCAGGTTCAACCGGGGGTCACATAGCAACGCTATCCCCGTTCTTAGTAGAAGATCCTTGGGGACTCTCATCGTCCCGAGCTATGTTGGTAGCAGACATTCTATAAGGAATTCAGAGGAAAGTTCGGAATTAGAGAGCGAAGTCACAAATAATTCAATATAAGACTCCTAGGTGGCATAGTGTAATCCTATATGATGCATGACATATTCGGACAAATTTTAGGATCTATAACCTAAAGCTCTGATGCCAATTTATGTAACACCCCTCGCCCAGGAATGCGAGCGAGGAGCGTTACATTTGCAGCGTATTATTATTCGGATTCATATTATACATATTCATGACATACATAAGCAATTCCAATTATCATAACATACTTGACATACAAGTTTCTTTATGAAACATACTTTAGATTTATACTACATATACATGCGGAAGCTTACTCTAACATTCAACCAAAAATGTAAACATACATATATGTGGGCTAACAAAACCCTTAACTATTACATACAAGCGATCATGTTACAATCATAACAATTACATACATGTACTAACACAACAAGATAATCATTTAAACATGCTTATACATTCAACAACCATTACATAATCATGTTACCAAACCAATTTCTTAATCTACCCTATTCGAATCATACATATAAACAAGGCTCATTCCATAGGTACATTCTAACTAAGCATAGCAATACATTTTAATCTTCATTTTATATCATACATCTAGATGCATATTACAATCCTATAGTTCATGTCTCATTAACACAATCAATTTTCCAAGATCACATAATCATACAAGCACACTTTAAATCGCATAGCAATCATCATATCAAACTTAAAGTTAACAAACATCACTTATATACCTGCCAACATAAAGTTATTACAAAATAAGCTTATGCTTACATATATATACAAAACCAAGCCAAGTCTTAAACTTAACAATTACATGTCAAACACGCAAAGTACATGTATCATATGCATGTGACACTTATATATATCTATGCCACCAACTAAGATATCCAAAAGAGTCATACTTGTGCTTGGACTTCAAGGTCAGCTCTCTAAGACAATCGACTAGCTTTCGGGACTAGTACCTGAAATTTTTGGAAGAAGGGAACATAAGAGTGATAAGTACAAGGTATGTACTTAGTGAGGCAGCCCTAAACTTTACTAGTTTCTATCTTTTAGAGCATTATTCAATATTTAAGGTTACCTAACTAGGCTTTAATCAAAGTTCACCTAGCTAGTCCATCATGCATAAGTAGACTTAGCTATTCTTGTAACCATTTCAAGTAACCATTGATGCAACATAAACAACATATTTTTATGTTCATTCATACAGCAAGTATCGATCAAAACATTATCATATACAACAACAAGCATCATTTAAAAGCATTAGCATATACAAGGCAAGTAGGCATATCAATTTCATTTCATTGGTACTTATCATTTAGGTACTTATCTTTCAAGACATGTAACTTTTAAATATGTTTCCTCGGATGATTAATGAACAAGGTAATCGAGTCTACGTGTGACATATGACTTTGGATACCCAAAGGTATCAATGCTTTGTAACCAACTTGTAACATGTAATCAGAGGATGTCATAGCATCAAGGTGACTTACCACCTTAAGGAATATTGGTGACTAAACCACCATCCTTTAACAATAATCAGAGGAGCTCAATGACTCTAAGGCATGCCCTTCTACCTATAGACACTAATCAAACCAAGGTCTTATCTTATCTTATATGATTAACAAAACCAATTGCTTGTTATTAAACAATTCACCAAACATGTAACAATATCGATCTTTATTTCAGAGCAATCATTCAATTCATGATAACATGAAAAATCAGCAAGCACATATTGTCATTTTCATCATGTAAACATCAAAATACAGTAGCTAAACTCATCATTTAAGTTCATGTCATATGGTTTATTCAATCATCAACCCAATGTAACATATCTAGGCCAAAGTGAGCTTATCTAACTAGCATAGTCAACATATCATAAGTCTTTCCTTTAATCCTTCTTCCTTAGCATTTTAATTTTTACCAACCATTATTAGGTTCATTTCATACTTCCTTCATGTTATCTAATAATAAAAAAATAACAAGGTTAGGATACTAATCCTAACACTTTAAATAAAACTACACTCACAATACTCCAAGCTAGTTTGTCTCCTTAATGATGATGCCTCTCCCTTTCTTCTTGGTTTGATCACCCCTTGATTCCTATAATATCTCTTCACCAATATGCTCTTGAATCATATTAAAACATATATAACATCCATTAGTATCAACCTTAGCACAAAAATCCAACCAAATCAAGCAAACAACAATAAACACAGAAGATGTCCTTAACATGGCAGTTTTGAGCATTGTCCACTATTTTGTCCATAACTTTTTATTCCCTAATCCAAATAAGGAATATCATACTATTCTGGAAAGCTTATAAACACACCTTTAAAACCATGTATGGCTCATATTTTTAGCATTTCCCAGTTAATGCAGTTTTACATTTGAAAACAGGACAATTTCAGGGCCTAATCTGTCCAAGCTTAACTTAGTGACTTTAGTGAATTTAAATCCTATATTTCACAATTCATTTGATTCTAAGCTATTAACCACATTAACCTACATGTTTTAACATAACAATGAAGTTCTAACATCTTTAAAAACAGAGCATTCAAGTCCTCAATTTATCAATTTCCACAAAACAGTCCCCTTTAATCCTTTAATAATCCTACATGTGATCTAAATGCATTTAACCTACCAATTGAGACTTAATTCAAGCTTGGCCATTTAATTTTTATTCATTACATGACTCCCCTGTTTCAAGCATAAATTTTCAGAATTTATTAACACCATTTTGACCCCTAAACATTTCGAATTTCACAATTTAGTCCAGCAGATTCCAAATTCATTCAGTTTCAGTCCAGTCAACTTCTAACACCAATTCAGAGACCTATACTTAACATTTTTGAGCAACTCATACTTCTATTCCATGTAAAATTTTGTCCTCTACAACTTTGTATAAGAACACTTTTTCCAGAAATGACTCTAACATGCTCAATTTTCTATATTTCTACAGGATATCATACAAGTACGAATCTGGGCAGATTCATACCTAAGTTCATGTTCATGCAATTTTTCCAGAAATTATTCAAGTCTAACATGAACTCAACAACTCATTAACAATTTGAATCATTTCTAAACATAATTCCAGCAACAACACACAAAGAATTCAATAATACAAATCCTATAATCTTAAGAACAAAATCGGTAACACACATCTACTTACTTGAGCTTTGAACCAACATGCATGCAAAGCTTGAAATTTTTCCAGCAATTCAACTTATTTTCTCTCTGGTTTTTCCTTTGATTTAGGTGAGTTTGGCTGAGTGCAAGTGATGAAATTTGGGTGCTTAATCCCCTTATGGCCACGTGTGTTTTGGTGTCTAAGGTGAGGACACATGGTTAGGTAATTAACCATGTATTTTCCCACTAACCTTATACATATATAATATTATTATTTCATGTTAAAATAAATCAGCCCACTACTACTTTATTTTGATTAATCATTTATACTTTAATTATTATATTTTAATCTTATATATATATATATATATATATATATATACTATAGGTATGTATATATAGTTTCATAATCCCACCGAATATATATGTATACATATGTACACTAGTTACATTTCATATTATCCAACTTATATTAGTTACTCCCAAATCTTCATTATTCTAGGTTTTACATATGAATTTTCATGTTACATTTTAATCAATTTATAACTTAATATAGCTTAGTTAATGTTGTTTCATTTCAATCTTGATTAGATCGTAAAACGTTTACGTTATCCTTGTTGTTTTCTATAGTTCGAACTAGGGTACTTTTTAGGGTGTTACACTCCTCTTGAAGAATCATGAAGTAAGCCTTATTAACTGTCGGCAAGGGTTGCATTAGGAGAATCTGGCTTCGAATAGCGAAATAGGTTTCATTCAACCCCATGAGAAATTGAAACAACTTTTGCTGAAGAAAATTCTACAAATTCTCCTGAGACGTCTCACATTCACACAAAGAGAATGGAAAAAGAGCATTATACTCATCCTAAAGTAATTTCAGTTTCGTGTAATATGTAGAAACAGAAGAATCGCCTTGAACAAAGGTTGCAATTTCACGATGGAGGAAAAAATACGAGAGCCATCTACCTTATCGAATCGCTCTTTGAGATCCTTCCAGACGACGGTCGCGCTAGAGGAAAATACGATCCCGACCGAAAGATCTTTGCTGATAGGTTGAGGAGCCAGGAGAGAACCATGGCATTGCACCGATCCCAAAGGGGTTGAAGAGCCTCCTCAAAATTACTACGGCGACAATCATCGTCAATGAACCCTAGCTTGTTTTTCGCAATGAGAGCAATCCGAAGCGAGCGACTCCAAACGTTGTACGTCTCAATGCCAGTCAACTGATGAGAAACAAGAAGAATGCCCGGCGTATCGGAGGGATGAAGAAAAAGAATGTGATTGGAATCAATGACGGTGGAATCTGCCGCCGGCATGGTCGCAGAAAGAAGAAAAACGACGAAAGAGAGAAAACGAAGAAGCACCCAAAAGGAAAAAGAAAAATGGGTAGGATAACTGAAAAGAAAAAGAAAGCCCAAAAAGGATTTAGAGCCCAAACAACCTGGTCGATGATCCCATGTTAAGATGAAGGAATTTCATTTTATTCCAATCTGAAAATATAACGTTACAGTGTATTGTTTATATAGCAATATAGATCAGCTAAATTGTCTAACTATATCATAAATAAACTAACTGTTTACATAACAAATAGACTAAGTAATTCTAATTAGTTTAACTCTTCAACACCATATATATAAGAAATCGACGACCGAACCGGAGCAATATTCAAGTAACCCGAATCATAAATTTTCAACCCCTTATCATCTTTCCTTGTTATTATCTACAATCAAATTCAAGCTGATAATCAAATTGAAATCTCCTAAAACTCAGAACCAGATTTTTATACATAAATCAAAACAAAACAAAAAAATACAAACAATTTGATAACCTTTTTAAAATCGGTAGCTCTGACGGTGCCTTCGGGGGAGACAAGGACATGGTATTTCTTTCCGGTCCGCTCGTCGACGACGGTTAACGAACCGCCAATAGAGAAAGGGGCGGCCTAAGCCGACACGCACCATGACTGGAGGACGGAGGAATTTGGGATGTTGGAAGACCAATCAGGAGCTACCAAGTGGGCAGCAAGCACAACCAAACGTGCCTTAACTTTCAAATCTTCCATTGATGACATCCTTTAAAAGGAAATCTCCAAAAGGAGAACCCTTTGTGCCACATGAAATTAATTTCTGTTTAAGAAGTTTAACCGCTTTAGGGCGGAGGAGAATGGTGGACACATGGAGGTAGAAAGAGCGTTGGGATCGGAAGGTGAGCGGAAAAATAAAATTTTTAAATTTTTGAGGAAGATGATGAAAAATAAAGTTTTGAAAGTTTTGAGGTTAAATTAAAAATTAATTTTTTATTAACGAAGGTTAACGGCTAAGGGATCAAAATAAAAACGATTCAAAACGTAAGTGGCAAGAATATTTTTTTAATTCGAATAACTAAAATAAAGCAAACCCTAAACAAAAGGGACGAGGGATGAAGATTACCCTTTATATATAGCAAAGAAAGTACCAATATAAATATGAGAATTTTATTGCTAAAGATTTTGAGAGGAGAAAATTGTAATGGAAAGAAAGTTCGGTAAAAGACTATAAGCATATAGAATTTGATTCAGTGGAGTGAAATGTTAATTTTTTATATAATATGGTGTTATAATTAAAATAAATTGAGTTTGAAATATTATTTTTAATATTAAATCTGTATAATGTTTGATTTAAATTGGTTGGTAAGTGGAATCCAACAAGTGATCCAAGTGTGTGTGCCTTGACAAAGGTTTAAAAATATCTATTAAGGAAAATACTTTGATGCACAAGCTTGTGTAAACTTTAATTTTAAGGTTTAGGGTTTAAGATTTTAGGTTAGGGTTTATGGGTTTAGTATGTAGGGTATATAATTTAAGGTTTATGGTTAGAATTTAGAGTTTAGGGTTTAGGGCTTAGGGTTTAAGTTTTAGGTTGGTAGGGTTTGTGATTTAAATTTTAAATTTTATGAAAGGGTTGTGTAAAAAAAATTTACACAACTTGTGCATCAAAATAAAACCCATCTATTAATTAAATTAGTTAGTAAGTGAATAAAAAATCAAATTGGTGTTTTCAAGAAATGATTTAATTTTTTTTTTACGCGAAAGAAATTTTTATTCAAACCAGAATAGAAAGAACAAATACCAATAAGGGTCGAGAGAATATCAAAGACAACATGACCAACAAGAACGAATGCCACCAACAGCTAAAGAAAAAATCAAGAGCCAAAGGCCCTGGAGAAAAATCTAACTAATAAGCTTTCGAAGCATGCGATTGAAGAAATTATAGACAACAAAACAACACCAAAAGTCTTGGATCAAATGATCTAATACTAAATAGTCACCTTGAACGACAGTACGAACTTGTTATGAAATTCAAGGGTCAAAAAGATGAAAACAGCATAAAGAAGATAACCAAGACCGTTGAACCAACGTGCACCTCATTCTTAATGAAGTTATCACCGAAAACGATTAAACTCGTCAAGAAAAATATCAGAGAAAAACATCGAGCAACCTACAAACAAAAAAATCAACCAGCCAAAATAAAAAAAAAATAAAAAAGGAACCCAGAAGAGGAGAAGACGAACTTCCTCCTTTAAAAAAAGGACATAATCATTGTTTTTAGTTACCAAAAACAAACCAAACTCGTGAAACAACCAAATGAGATCATTTAGAGGTGTCATAGAAAAAAAATAAAAAATAGACCGTCAGAAGACAAAGCACATGATGAAAGAAATAAAAATCAGTCACCACCAAAAGGAGCGGGTTACCGTCCATAATTTAAAAAATTAGGGTGCGTTTGGTTCACGGAAAAGATGATTACCTCTGGGAATAAGATTACTGGAATGTAACATTACCTGGCATATTACTGGGAATGTTATATTTCTTTGTTTGGTTTATTTGGCAGGAATGTAAGATGACAATGTTTGGTTGGAGGAATATAATATTACTTAAATGTATATTTTACCAAATTATCCTTGTGATATATATTGGCAAAATAACAGATTTACCGGTGTAAATTGTAATTAAGTTTGAGAAAATATAGCTTTATTTACAACGGTGTAAATATGTTGATTATTATATTAGAGTTAAAATTTTAAAGTTTAGGGTTTAGAGTTAGGGTTTACGTATCAAACAATATTAGTTTTTAAAAAGAAGTTTAAAAATACGATGAAAAATTACACTTTTTAATTTTTAGGGTTTAAGGTTTAGGTGTTGGAGTTTAGGGTTTGCGTATCTAACAATATTAGTTTTTAAAAAGAAGTTTAAAAAATATGATGAAAATTTATACTTTTTTAATTTTTAGGGTTTATAGTTTAGGGTTTACATACCAAACGATATTAGTTTTTAAAAAGAAGTTTAAAAAATATGATGAAAAATTATACCTTTTAATTTTTACGATTTAGGGTTTAGGGTTTAGAGTTTAGGGTTTAAAGTTTACGTATCAAACGATATTAGTTTTTAAAAAGAAGTTTAAAAATACGATGAAAAATTATAATTTTTAATTTTTAGGGTTTATGTATCAAACAATATTAGTTTTTAAAAAGAAGTTTAAAAAATAAGATGAAAAATTATACTTTTTTAATTTTTAGGGTTTAGGTTTTAGGTTCATATTTTCATATTGTAGGGAAAGACTAGGCTGAAATTTTCATATTTTATGAGGGTAAATTTATCCTAAAGGGAGTGAATTGCCAAATACCAAAGAAATTAGAGGGAATAGGATTCCCAGTATAAAGCCTAAAAAGCGGAACTGTTGGTAATGTTGTATTACCCCCTAGGGGGAATATTTGGAAACCAAACGCGGGTTTAAGATTCTGGAAAAGTTTATTCCCTCTGGTAATCTTCTTTTCCGCGATCCAAACGCACCCTTAAAGTTATGAGAAGAGAGAAGACGAAGCTTACAATAAACATTAGGGTAAACTACACGAGTGGTCACCCAACTATCATTTTTTTCCTATTTTGGTCATTCAACTAATTTTTTTATCAAAACCGTCACTAACGTTTTATTTTATTATCATTTTGGTCATCGGCCGTTAAAAAATTAACGGAGATAGTGACATGTCATGGGATAATAACACTTTTAGTCTCAAAACTTATACATTCTATTAATTAGGTCCTAATTTAAAATAATTCATCAAATTTATGGGTCAAACCCCAAATTTCCATTTTCTTTGTTCTTCCTCAACAACAACACTTTTCTTTCTTTTTCTTCTTTCTCATTTTCATTAACTTTCGTTTCCAGCTCACCCAAGTGGGAAAGAATTGTATGTTTTGGTGTGGTTACCTGGAAAACCCTTTTTGAATGTGAGAAAATCCTTTTCTTATCAACCCTTTTTGACCTACCGAAGAAATTGATTGTAAACTAAAACTGAGAGTCAATCTTAGAACGTAAAAGAAGCTGAATATTCAATTAAAAATTGAAGAAAAAAAGTCCAGTTCTTCATTTCTGTTTTGTACAACCAATTACAAGAAAAAAGCTCAAATAAAAATGTTACACAGTGAAGCTAATAAACAACTTACAAGACATCCTTGCCAATTATATGTTAGCTGTTAGCACCAATTTCACAGGGAAGAACCTTAGTATGCTAAAACTGACCATTTTCCAAAAAACTGAAACATGTGACAAATACAAACCTCCATTACTTCTGCACAATTTCTTGTTCTGGGTCTTCACAACTTTCCCATTTCTCCTTCAGTTTCTGCAAATACTCTGATAATGTAACAAAACAAAAGAAAATGTTGCAACCATATTATTAGGCACCAATGCACCTTTTGCAAGAACAACTTATATTCATGGGTAAATTTTGTTACTTTTCACATACTCATTATGGTATTCATGTAACTCTGAGTAGCAGGCTTTCTCAGCCTTTAAACGAATAAACGTTGTTCCTCCTGAATAACTGTATCAGGGTGAAGATGACCCGAACAAAGTGATGTACTCCTGTAAGTACAAATTCCAATCAAACATACATTTCTTGCTAATCTGGGTGTGCTTGAAATGAAACATTAAGGAAATGGGATTTAAGAGAAGAAAGAGAAGTGTCCTTGCAGAGGAAGAAGAAAGAAAATGGGAAATTTGGGGTTTGACCTATATATTTGATAAGTTATTTTGAATTAAGACCTAATTAATAGAATGTATAAGTTTCAGGACTAAAAGTGTTATTATCCCATGATAGGTCACCGCTTCCGTTATTTTTTTGACGGTCGGTGACCAAAATGATAACGAAACGAAACGTTAGTGACAGTTTTGACAAAAAAAATTAGTTGGGTGACCAAAACAAGAAAAAGATGATAGTTGGGTGACCACCCATGTAGTTTACCCTAAACATTAATCATACATATTTTTGTAAACTCTAAACTCTAAATTATAATTCATACCATAAACTAAATTCTTAATTCTTTGAAATAAAAAAAAAATTGTGTAGCCTACTACACAACATGTGTATTGAATATTTTTCCATCTTGAAATTCTAATTTTTTTTCATATTAGACTAGTTTTGTGAGTATTTTAAGTAGGTTGAGATTATGATTGTAACAATAAGAAGATGGCGGGTTCAAAAGCCCTTAACATACAATTATCGCCAATTTAATTAATTTAAAATTATAAATAATTTAACCGTTATATATTAAGATAAAACTAGAATAGAGATACGTCGTACGTAGCAAACCACAAATTCTCTCATTTTTCAATACTAAACAAGATTAACATGTTATTTGCTGCTTTCCTCCCGTGAGAAATATACAAAGACAAACAGGCCATTCGTGCCTTTATCACTCACTGCAGCAGCTGCACAAACTCTATAAACATCAAAGAATGAACTGGAGATGAACCAATAACTTAATATAAAAGGCCATTCTAGATTTAACAGGCATACATCGGTAAACCGAGGCTAAAAAGTAGAAACAACTAACATATATTATTATATAAATATGATTACAAGAAATAATCGGGAGTCTTGCGTGTGGCGTCGGGTTCGGTTTGCCGGGGTGCTGGATCAAACTGAAGAAAACTCTGGTCCATATTCTCCCCAACCTCTAAAATTGCAGCCATGTTCCCACACCGATAACAATAATTTGGAGCGCTGAAGACCGTGACCACGTTCTTGTCCTGAAGGGAAGCACATAATAAGTAATCAATACATTTGTACGACGGTAAAACATGTTAGAAAACAAGTCATAACTGTTTCCTTTTGGTTCCACACCTGACACCAGCTGTATCCTTCCATCACAAGCTGATGAGCTCGTGAAATCAGACTGAGACCATTAGTATGGTTGAACTGAGTAGCAATATCTTGTCCAAATGTATAACCAGCACCACGTGGAGATATACCCCAACCACATCGGTCATCAGGATCAGACCACAAAAGGTCACACATTGGTCCTTCATGGGGAACCTACCATGAATAGGACCCACAGAATGCCGGATTATAATAACAAAATAGCCAAATAATGAATGAACGTCATAAAGTTTCGAAAACAACAACTTAACCACAAATTTCAGTGGCAGTGGCACCATAGACCCCCAACGGAACTGATTCAGATTTGAATTGTTGGCCGTTTTCTCAAGTCTCAACTATCCTACCATTCATAATCTAACAAGTCTCCATACTTTAATCGGTTATTTAAGAATCAAAGTATATGGAAAATTACCACTTGAACTTAGAAAAAAGAAAAGAAAAGAAAAGAAAAGCAGTACTCCACTTGAACATGGATCAAGATGACTAACAAAAGTTGAGAGTATCACTCATATACATACCTCCTGTATACGGTCCAATGCTCGAATATTGTCTAATGTGTCCAAAGATGGTGACAGTCCTCCATGCAAACAAAAGATCTGTAATATCGAAATGCTATGGTTTTCAGAAGCCATCATGATAATAACTTGAAGCTAAAGTTGAAGTCAAACCTGACTCTCAATAAGAGCTGTGAGTGGTAAATAATCAAACAGGTCTGTAAAATGCTTCCACACATTTGCATTTCCATATTTTCTCAAGCATTCATCATAAAAACCATACCTGAAAAGGAGGGAAAATAAAACCTTTAGAAAAACAATAATATGGCAACCCAGATACCACCTCATCATACAATGTGAGCAAGTTCTAAACACCCACTTATCTTAAGGCCAATGTGATTTCCCTTCTCATTAGTTGTTTACGTTTGTAACTACTGGCAAATGTCAAATTTGACATTCCTTATGTCTAGTACCTATGCATTGCTTCAGGTATGGCATGCCATCCACAGGCCTTTCCAAGGCTTTAATTAGTATGGCATGCCATCCACAGGCCTTTCCAAGGCTTTAATTAGTATGGCATGCCATCCACAGGCCTTTCCAAGGCTTTAATTAGTGTGGTTTTACATTAAGAAAGTTGGATACTCATCCTAACCGGTTAGTATGGAAAGATAACTGCTTGTAATTTGTGGATAATATTTGTCATCTTTCCCCTTGGGCAGGTAGAATTACATCCTCTGCCTTGAACGGACAGATCCCACAACTACTTCCAAGATGGAGATTTTATAAGCATGCAACAAACATTAAGCGATGTTCTCTTCTCTTTTTTGAAAGGGAGTATCAATTCATAAAAACAGGAGAAATAAAGACTGAACTCATTTAAATAAAATAAAAAGGAACATAGTTTAAAATTTTAATTAGTAGAAAGAATGCATCACTTCATCTGTGTTTAATATTAGATCGCTCTTCATAATTCACTTCATCTGTGTTTAATATTAGATTGCTCTCCATGATGCATAGAACCTTTTAAGTCACTTAACTCAGCAAAGGCGAAATAGGAATGAGGTGATAAGCTGGTATTCAAAAGGAAGAATGAAGGCCTTACATGGTAGCAACAGTTTTACCAATGATTAAGTTTTGTAACACCTTTCCAATCTCGTAAATTTAACATTGTATCAACGATTTTTTTTTCATTTAAACCTTTTCACCCTTCCAACAAAAGCTTAAATGTATAACATAATTAAAAGAAAGGAGGAAATCTAGGTGAAAAGATCTTACACTTGTGTTATCTGCCGGCTCTCGTGATTTCCTCTTAGAATTGTAATTCTCTCTCTATAACGGACTTTCAAGGCTACTAAGAGTGTGACAGTCTCAACTGAGTAGTATCCACGATCTACTCAAATGCAGCAAAGGTTAAAAGAACATCTCAGTCGATTCAAATTATAAATTGTACAAACAGCTGCAATTTTTTTTCGAGAATAGGAGGCAATATTAAATGAACTCATTTCTATCCATATCTCACACCCTCAACCATCTAAAAGCTTAGACCAGGTTCTACAATTTAATTCATATAATAATTGGCACACATAATGGCTAATATTTCCTATTCATAGCAACAGCCCTTAACAATATTAGCACATGTCTCCTACCTTAGCCCAACAAGAATTTTGGTGTCACGGGTTTGAGAAAATATAACTCCTCTCCCTTAGAGAGGTAAGGGACCTAAAAGAGTAAGTGTGTCCACAGTTTAGATGATGAAGCTCGGCACGAAAAAAACACTAAGCATCAATGAGGAACACTAAACACCGAATTTGCAGCGAGCTCCTTAGCATGAATATAGAACATAGAACCACTGGATTTGATTACAATTTAAGCACAATAATCAACCAATCTATCAACATATGAAGAATTGAAGGTAAATGCCTCCCATTTTTTTGAAAAAAGCCAGGAAAGATCTGTGCCTACAAATCTTATTATATAGAACTCCAGTAATCCACAAAATCTTACATAAAAAAACATGAATATGATGAAAAATAACAAAGCACAACAGAGAGCGCAAAACATATTCACCAAATATTCTTCAAAAAGAAGAATAAATGAAAAACCGCCTTACACTTTATTTTAAAATCACATCAAATTTCAACAAAAAAAATCCGGAAAAAAAGTTTAAGCCAAAAAAAAAAACAAATAAGGAAAGCAACAAACTGACCTACATAATCTCCCATGAAGAGATAATTAGTATCAGGCAGATTGCCTCCTATCCGGAACAGCTCTATTAGATCATAAAACTGTCCGTGAATATCTCCACATACCGTTACCGGGCACTTCACCGGCTGCACGTTCCATTCCTCCACCAGTATCTCTCGTGCCTGCTCGCATAAGGTCTTCACCTCCGCCTCCGAAAGCGGCTTGCACTCCATCAGCTGCTCGATTTGACGGTCTAGGTCTCCCGTTGACGGCATCCTCTCCGCTCATCCACCGTCCGGTCACTTGATCCACCTCCCCCTTCCTTCTCCTTCACCACTGACCGTTGAGTCGAGAAAATAAACAAAATAATAAATAAACAAATAAAAACCGGCCAGATCGGTTGATATGAATCCGTGAAGCGTAATGGATTAGATTCATAACGTAACGTTTCGGAGATTGGGTTTTGGGATTCGTTTTCGATCTATATCTTTCATCTCTCTTCGATTTTCACCCAGAAAAAAGGGGGTTGAAGAAATTTCCAACGCCAATATTACGAGGAACGGATGAGCTTTGTTCTTTGTTCTCTCTCCGGTGGCTCCGCCGGGTCAAATTCCTTGAGGGAAATGACACGTGTCAGTCTGCTGGATTTCTTTGAAAAACATTTACTATCTGTTATTATATATATTCTGGTAGTTTGGCAAATGGCGATTAGGCCTATTTATCAAATTGTTTTTTTTAATAAAAAATAGCATTTAATTTTCAACTAGTAAAGCAATGGTTATAAGTAGACTGTAGACCGAGACCGATTCAGCTCAATCAGATTTTTTTTTTAAATTTTTTTTAGTTTCAATTCAGTTCGACTAAATTGGTTAAAGTTACCTTTAGGTCACTGAATTATTAAAAGTTATATTCGGATCACTCAATTATTAAAAGTTATATTCGGATCACTCAATTATGATAATGTTATATTTAGATCACCCAATTATTAAAAATTACACTTGGGTCACTCAATTATGGGTAAGGTTACATTTGGGTTACCTAATTATTAAACTTTACACTTGGGCCACTCAATTATGGGTAAGATTACATTTGGGTCACCCTCCATGATTAAAAAATATCTATCAATTTATGTATTAGATTAATTAATGGTTTCAAATGAAGCACTCTAGTGTTAATGAGGGTACAAGTGATTTGGAAGAAAAATGGTTAAATTGATATATTTTTTAAATATGAAGGGTGACCCAAATATAACATTACCCATAATTGAGTAACCCAAATGTAACCTTTAATAACTGGGTGACCCAAATGTAACTGTACCCATAAATCAAAATTGAGTGATCTGAATGTAACTTTTAATTATTGAGTGATCCAAATGTAACTTTACTCATAATTGAGTGACCTCCGTTGTAGCTTAACATATATTAATTTAAAGTTTGATTTTTATTGGGTAAACTACACTAGTGACTACAGAACTATTAAGGCGTACCTGTTTTGACCATCGAACTATCGAACTCGTCAATCAGACCACTAAACTTATTAAATTGACCTATTTTGACCATCGGGGTTAAAAAACTAATGGATGGTGACATGGCAGTTAACGAAAATTTGTAAATTACACATTTGGTCCATGTTATTTACTTATTAAATCAATTTGATCCTAATTTTATTTTAATTAAATAAATTTAATCAACCAATCAGATGATGACACGTGTCATCACCCAATTAGATTAATTTACTCAAATTTTAATTTATTTTATTTAATATTTAATATATTTTCCCTCCAATCAGGTGGTGACACGTGACAACACCTAGTTAAAGGAAAATTAAAGAGGAATTATGTTAGGCTCGATGATCACTCAATTGTTGCTTGCCAAGTTATGGAGAAGTTTGTGTTTTGGGTGATTTTGTGGAAGAAAAATGATAAACAAAAGACACAAGGATTTATAGTGGTTCAGGAGGCAACTGTTACAATCCTAGACTCAACCTAAGTCTAGCAACCAAAGCTCACAACTCGAGCTTTGGGAACACTCTTAAGCAAGAGAAAATCTAGCAAACTTGAAAACCCTCATAAGGTGAATATTTTGCACTATTTAAGCTCACTCACCCAAACCTAAACACTTGAGCAAATGTGACAGTTTAGGCTCACAAGTGTTGTCTATACAAAGTATTTACAATAAAAAACTAAGACAAATTTGAAATTATATTGTTGTTGACAATTGAAGCATTAGTCTTTCATGGATGCTTGGAGGTCCCTTTTATACTCCCAATTGAGCTTCTAGCCGTTTTAAATCGTTGGGATTGAATTGGAGCCGTTGGGGTCTTTATTTTCCTCCATAAATGCAGTTCTGGGTAGTAGGGTATCGATACTCGTGTCATTGTATCGATACGACCTTTTTGGAAACTAGCCGTTGAGTCTGCTTCAACTTATGCGTATCGATACACTTACGAGCGTATCAGTATGGCCTTCATTTCAAATAGTCGTTGGGAAAATGACCGTAGGGAGCGGTTAAGGCGTATCGATACGCGATACAACCGTATCGGTACGCGACTAGCCGTTGGGGGGTTTTAAAGTTCTCCGTGTCAATACGACAAAAGCGTATCGATACGGGTTTTGGCTACTGGAATTTTCCTGTAGCTGAAACCAAAGGAGGTATCGATACGATATACATCATATCGGTACTGTAACATTAAAATCATAGGTTTTGGCTACTTTAAAACATTTTATGTTATTCCAAAGCTTTGTAAAAACCCTTAAACATGTTTTCAAGTTGTTTGGACTTACAAAACATTTTGAAATCTTTTTCAATTTAGTCCAAATTAATTTTTCAATTATTATATCAAAACATATATCTTAACAATCTCCCCTTTTTGATATAACAAAATAACTTGAAAATTGTTTGTGATTCTCCCCCTTTGTAAAATAATTTTTGAATAAGCAGCAAAATTTTTTTTAATTTGAAGCTCCCCTTTATTCTTACTTCAAAAATCGATTTTTTCACACCATTTCTCCCTTTTTTGTTATATCAAAAAGAATTCAAAATACTTTAAGTTCAAGATAACATAAGAGGTTAAAATTTTTGACACAAATAATAATTTTGGTTTTAAAATTGGCTCCCCCTTACTCAAAGCATCATCAAATGGTTAGTCCAACAATTATGATAAACTAGTTGAATTAAAAAATAAAATAAATTAAAATAAACAAAATTCAACTAATTTTTACCACACTTGAACACAAGGGAGGATGTGAAGCCTTCCTTCTTCAAGTGTCTTTCCTTATGTGTATGGAGCCCCCCCTCAATATTTGACTTGTTGATCATTCTCCATCACTCCTAAAAGTAAGACAATCATGTAATTTTTGGTATCCAAATTGCTTTGGATATATAAGCATTAGTAGTATAAAGTTTAGTCCCTTTAGGAATCTATTTTGCAATTTCATCATTTTTAGTTGAAGCGATTAGTCCTTTTGGAACCCAAACACTTCTAAAACATTTTTCATTAAAAAATCTAGGGGCACTAGATTGTCTTTGGTAAAAATTTGATTTTTCAAAAGAGTTTTTCTTTTCAAGTTCTTTGAAAATCAAATATGTTTCTTTCTTAAGATCATCAATTTTCTTTTGATGATCTTTTTCAACTGTTTGAAGCAATTCTTGTAAACTTGAAACTTTAAGTTCAAAATCTTTAATTTTTGCTGCAATCTCTAAATTGGTTTTAGAAAGCAAATAATTTTCGGTTTTTAATTTTGAAATCAACTTTTTGTTTTTCAAAAATGAAGCCTTGAATTCAAAAACCAATTTATCATAGGCTTCTTGTAACTCATCAAAAGTATAAGAATTTGAACAAGATGAGATAGAAGCTACATTTCCCTCTTGGAGGGCCATGAATCATAGATGGGCTACCTGTAGAACTAATGTTTTGATATAATAATTGAAAAATGTTTTGGATTGATTTAAAAAGTATTTAAAACATTTCCAAAGTCCAAACAACTTGAAATTATGTTTAGGGAAGTTTTTAAAAGTGTTTTTCATGTTTTTCAAAGCCAAACTTCACAAACTTGTCCAAGTGTTTCGAAACACCTTAAGGCGTTTCGAAACGGGGGTCTCCAGTAGCAAAAACGTTTCGATACGAGTATCGAAACAGGCTTACCCTGGATGAGGATTTTGCCCAGCGTTTCGAAACGGGCTATGTCGTTTCGATACGCCTACATGGCATTGACCACAACGGTCATAAACCCCAACGACTATTTTCCCAACTAACTTTTAAATGCATGCGTTTCGATACGGGCCTATAGCGTTTCGATACGGGTTTCAAAACGGCAAGGGGGTGTTCCGAAACAGGTGCCCTGACAAACTGCAACGGCTCTTTCTATATAGAGAGTGTTTCGAAACGGCTTCGAGCGTTTCAAAACGGATAGCTGCAGAATTGTATTTATGGTGGGAATTAAAGCCCTCAACGGCTCCAATTTGATCCCAACGGCTAGTAACGGCTACAAACTCATTTGGGAGTATAAAAGGGACCTCCAAGCATCAAGAGAAGGCTAATGCTCATATTGTCAAACATCAAATGATCAAGAATTGTCTTAGATCTTAAATTGTCATTTATTGTATAGACAAACACTAGTGAGCCAAAATTGTCAAATTTGCTCAAGTGTTTTAGGATTTGGGTGAGTGCTTAATTGTGCAAACAAACACCTATTAGAGGGTTTTAAGTTTGCTTTCATTGTCTCTTTGTAAGAGAGGGTTTCAATCAAGGCTTTGGGTAGAAAGCTTGATTGTGTGTAAGGGTTACCTCCTAAGCCTAGAAAAGAGGAAGAGCAATTAGTGGAATTGTTTGGAAATCCTTAGTGGGGAGCTAAGGTAGTGGATGTAGACCTTGGTTAGAAGGTTGAACCACTATAATTCATTGTGTCAATTCTCTTTTTAGCTTCCTAAACCCTAACACCCAAATATCCACCTCTCCACCACTTGGTGAGCAACATTGGTTGATCGAATCGAGCCCCTCTCAACCCAACAATTGGTATCAGAGCTTGGCTCAATTGAGGAGGATTCACATCCTATTGAGAAGATCCAGCAAGCTCGATCACTATTTCATCAACCAGCTCAAATGGCACAATCAATCGACAAACCGCCTTTCTTTGACGGAACCCACTATGCCCATTGAAAGACAAAGATGAAGTTCTTCATCAAATCAAGAGATTACAAGCTATGGGATATAGTTGAAGATGGTCCGTTCGTGCCTCAAAGAAGCAAAGCGGAGTGGAGTGCCGACGATCGCAAGAAGATGGAGCTTAATTGCAAAGCCTTGCACATTTTGTTTTGTGCTTTTGGCCCAACCATCTATGAGAAGATGTCTTCTTGTGAGAGTGCCAAGGAGGTATGGGACAAGCTTGAAGTTACATACGAGGGAACCGATGAAGTCAAGGAGACCAAGATTGGGCTCTTAACCTTAGAGTATGAGAACTTCAAGATGGATCCGGAAGAGAACATCGAGAAGATGTTTGATAGGTTCTCCACTATCACCAATGGTCTCAAAGGCTATGGAGAAGCCATCCCAGAGGAAAAACTTGTCCGAAAGCTCATCTACTCACTTTCCGAGTCATGGGACTCAAAGAGGACCGCCATCATCGAAGCCAAAAATTTGAAGACTTTGAAGCTTGATGAACTCATAGGGTCACTCCTTACTCATCAAATCATGAAGAAGAACAAAGAGGATGAGAAGAAGAGGGAAGAAATTAGAGCTATGAGAGAGAAGAAAATCAAAGGGCTTGGCATCAATGCAAGTGCCATGGCTCTCAAGTCCTCCACTTGCCATCATGTTTATTCTAGTGAGGAGGAGGATGAAGATGAAGAGATAGTTCATCTCTTCAAGAAGTGTGCCTCGTTCATGAAGAAAGCCTTGAGAGAGCTTGAACGAGAACCCAAGAGAAAGGAAAGGGCAAGCACTTCAAGCCATAAGAAGAAGACACATGTGGCTACTTGGAGTGATGAGGACTCCACCGACGATGAACAAGCCAACCTTTGCCTTTTGGCAATCGAAGAAGATTCAAGGGTAACTTCTAATTCATCTACTTCATGTTCTTACTCTTTTGATGAATTACAAGATGCCTATGACGATTTGGTTTTAGATTTTAAAAGCTACATTTTGAAAAACAATAAATTGATTTCAAAGTTAAAAATTCAAAATGATTTGCTTTCTAAAACCAAACTTGAACTTGAAGCAAAACTTGAAGAATTTGAATTAAAATGTTTTGATTTACAAAAATTACTTCAAAAAGTTCAAGAAGAAAAGGATTTGATTTCCAAAGAGCTTGAAAAGAAAAATAATGTTGGAAAATCAAATTTTTATGTGAGACAATCTAGTGCCCCTAGATTTGTAAAAGGAAAATGTTTTAGAAGTATTTGGGTCCCAAAAGGACTTAGTACTTTAATTAAAAAGGATGACATTGAAAAATGGATTCCTAAGGGGACTAAAATTTGTGCTACTAACGTTTATGGATCCAAAGCAATTTGGATACCAAAAGTCACTTGATTGTCTTTTGCTAGGTGTGATGAAGATGTTAAACAAGTCAAACGTTGAGGGGGAGCTCCATGCACACAAGGAAGAACACTTGAAAAAGGAAGGCTTCACATCCTACCTTGAGTTCAAGTGTTGGTAAAAATCTAGTTGTTTTAGCATTTATTTATTTTATCTTTAGTTTATTCAACTAGATGATCATAAATGTTGGACTAACATTTTTAATGATGCTTTGAGTAAGAGGGAGCCATTTTAAAACCAAATTCCTATTTTTGTCAAAGTTTTTACCTCTATGGTTATTTTGAACTTAATGTTTTAAATTCTTTTTGATATAACAAAAAGGGGAGAAATGGTTTGAAAAATTGAATTTTCAAATGAATAAGGGGGAGCTTTATTTGAATTAAAATTTTTAATCTCTTATTCACATTTTTAAAGTTAAAGGGGGAGGATCCCAAACAATTTTTCAAGTGAGTTTTATTATATCAAAAAGGGGGAGATTGTAGAACTAATGTTTTGATATAATAATTGAAAAATGTTTTGGACTGATTTAAAAAGTATTTAAAACATTTCCAAAGTCCAAACAACTTGAAATTGTGTTTAGGGATGTTTTTAAAAGGGTTTTTCATGTTTTTCAAAGCCAAACTTCACAATCCTGTCCAGGTGTTTCGAAACACCTTAGGGCGTTTCGAAACGGGGGTCTCCAGTAGCAAAAATGTTTCGATATGAGTATCGAAACGGGCTTACCCTGGATGAGGATTTTGTCCAGCGTTTCGATACGGGCTCTGCCGTTTCGATACGCCTACATGGCATTGACCACAACGGTCATAAACCCCAACGACTTTTTTCCCAACTAACTTTTAAATGCAGGCGTTTCGATACGAGCCTATAGCGTTTCGATACGGGTTTCGAAACGGCAAAGGGGTGTTCCGAAACAGGTGCCCTGACAGACTGCAACGGCTCTTTCTACATAGAGAGTGTTTCGAAACGGCTTCGAGCGTTTCGAAACGGATAGCTGCAGAACTGCATTTATGGTGGGAATTAAAGCCCTCAACGGCTCCAATTTGATCCTAACGGCTAGTAACGGCTACAAACTCATTTGGGAGTATAAAAGGGACCTCCAAGCATCAAGAGAAGGCTAATGCTCATATTGTCAAACATCAAATGATCAAGAATTGTCTTAGATCTTAAATTGTCATTTATTGTATAGTCAAACACTAGTGAGCCAAAATTGTCAAATTTGCTCAAGTGTTTTAGGTTTTGGGTGAGTGCTTAATTGTGCAAACAAACACCTATTAGAGGGTTTTAAGTTTGCTTTCATTGTCTCTTTGTAAGAGAGGGTTTCAATCAAGGCTTTGGGTAGAAAGCTTGATTGTGTGTAAGGGTTACCTCCTAAGCCTAGAAAAGGGGAAGAGAAATTAGTGGAATTGTTTGGAAATCCTTAGTGGGGAGCTAAGGTAGTGGATGTAGACCTTGGTTAGAAGGTTGAACCACTATAATTCATTGTGTCAATTCTCTTTTTAGCTTCCTAAACCCTAACACCCAAATATCCACCTCTCCACCACTTGGTGAGCAACATTGGTTGATCGAATCGAGCCCCTCTCAACCCAACACTACCTCATCATCGGTGGAGTCTTAATCACTCCAAGTTGCCACATATGCTTGCTTTGAAGATGATGATCCCTTTTTGTTACTCTTGTGGGAATCCTTCATCTTCTTCTTCGATTCATGTTTGGATATAGCCATCTCGTTCTTCATGAACCGGGTGAAATTTTTGAAGAGATGAACTATCTCTTCATCTTCACTTTCCTCCTCACTTGATTCTTCATGTTGGCATGTGGAGGATGGAAGGGCAATGACATTGACATCAATGCCTTGCTTCTTGATCTTCTTCTCATTATCCTTCTTCAAGGGTTAAGACATCATCTCATGGGTGAGAAAAGATCCAACGAGCTCGTTAAGCTTAAGCTCCTTCAAGTTCTTTGCTTCTACAATTGTCGTCCTTTTAGACTCTCATGAATCAAGA
Source organism: Hibiscus trionum (assembly GCA_030270665.1). Lineage (NCBI taxonomy): Eukaryota > Viridiplantae > Streptophyta > Magnoliopsida > Malvales > Malvaceae > Hibiscus > Hibiscus trionum. Next base: position 14,740,467 of record BSYR01000017.1, on the reverse strand, counting down.
AGTGGGTAGATCAACTTCTGAACGAGTTTGTCTTCCGGAATCTCCTCTCCAAGACCTTTGAGTTGGTTGACGATTGTGGAGAAATGGTCGAACATCCTCGTGATGTCTTCATTCGGGTCCATCTTGAAGTTTTCATACTCGAGGTTGAGAAGACCGACCTTGGTCCCCTTTACTTCGTTGGTTCCTTCGTATGTGACTTCAAGCTTGGCTCATACCTCCTTGGCATCTTCACAAGAAGACATCTTCTCATAGATGTTGGGGCTAAATGCACAAAAGAAAATGTGCAAAGTCTTGCAATTTAACTCCATCTTCTTGCGATCATCCACACTTTATTTCGTCTTGCTTCGTTGTGGCACAAATGGACCATCCTCAACTATGTCCCAAAGTTTGTAATCTTTGGCCTTGTTGAAGAACATCATTCTTGTCTTCCAATAGACATAGTTGGTCCCGTCAAAGAAAGGTGGTTTGTCGATGGATTGCACCATTTGACCGATTGATAGAATTAATGTATCGAGCTTTTCGGATTGCCACAATAGGTGGTTAAACCTTCTCGATTGAGCCTTGCTCTGATAATAATTGTTAGGCTCGATGATCACTCAACCGTTGCTTGCCAAGTTGTAGAGAAGTTTTTGTTTTGGGTGATTTTGTGGAAGCAAAATGATAAACAAAAGACACACTGATTTATAGTGGTTCGGTCTTCTAACAAGCACCTACATCCACTACCTTATCTCTCACTAAGGATTTTCAACCAATATCCACTAGATATTTGTCACCTTTTACCGGTTTAGGAGGCAACCGTTACAATCCTAAACTCAACATAAGTCTAGCAACCAAAGCTCACAACCCGAGCTTTGGGAACACTCTTAAGCAAGAGAACATCTAGCAAACTTGAAAACACTCACAAAGTGAATAGTTTGCACTATTTAAGCTCACTCACCCAAACCTAAACACTTGAGCAAATGTGACAATTTAGGCTTAGAAGTGTTGTCTATACAAAGTATTTACAATAAAACACTAAGACAAATTTGACATCATATTGTTGTTGACAATTGAAGCATTAGTCTTCCATGGATGCTTGAGGTCCCTTTTATACTCCCAATTGAGCTTCTAGCCGTTGTAGATCGTTGAGATTGAATTGGAGTCGTTGGGGTCTCTATTTTCCTCCATAAATGTAGTTTTGGGCAGTAGGGTATCGATATTCGTGTCACTGTATCGATACAACCTTCTTGAAAACTAGTTGTTGAGCATGTTTCAGCCTATGCGTATCGATACGCTTACGAGTGTATCGGTACGGCCTGCATTTTAAATAGCCGTTGAGAAAATGACCATTGAGAGCGGTTAAGGCGTATCGGTACGCGACTAGCCGTTGGAGGGATTTTAAAACTCTCTGTATCGATACGGCAAAGACGTATCGGTACGAATTTTGGCTACTAGAATTTCCCTGTAGCTGAAACTCTAAGGGGTATCGATACGGTATACACCGTATTGGTACTGTAACATTAAAATCATATGTTTTGGCTACTTTAAAACATTTTAAGTTATTCCAAAGCCTTGTAAAAATCCTTGAACATGTTTTTAAGTTTTTTGGATACAAAACATTTTGAAATCTTTTTCAATGTAGTCCAAATCAATTTTCAATTATTATATCAAAATATATATCTTAACAAATCAAGAAAGACATTGGGGTGGTTTGAACCTGGGACCAGAAGGGAAAATTCTCACGCCTTTACCACTAAGCCAAGCTGCTCTTAGAGATATAAGGTGCACCCTTTTATATACATATCTTATAATGCAGTAAATGTTAGGGAAAAAAAGTAAAAATGGGTTAAAGGGGACTCGAACTTAGATCAATTGAGATGTGTATAATCACACAAACATTCGATTTAATTTAAATATGAAATTATTAAATATTCTATTTAAAAGAATAGAAATTTTGATTTAAAATATTTAAATATTTTTTTTCTTTTTAATATTTAAATTAAAACGAATATTTATTAAAATATTAATTATTTGTTTTAAAAAATATTTGATTTAAAAGAAAAGATATTTGATTTAAAAAAGTATTTGAATATTTTAAAAATTCAATTTAATATTTTTATATCAAATATTCGAATATTTTTTAAAATATTCTAATACTTTTTTAAATATTTTTTTTCATTTAAATCGAATATTTAATACTTTAATAAATATTTGATTTAATTTAAATATGAAAAAGAAAAAATATTCGAATATTTGAAATCGAATGTTTAATAATTTTCAGATTTAAATTAAATTGAATGTTTGTGTGGTTATACACATCCTAAGTGGTCTAAGTTCGAGTCCCCTTTCAACCATTTTTATTTTTTTCCCCTAACATTTACTGCATTAAAAGATATGTATATAAAAGGGTGCAACTTATCACTAAGAGTAGCTTGGCTTAGTGGTAAAGGTGTGAGAATTTTTCCTCTTGGTCCTAGGTTTGAACCACCCTAATGCCATTCTTGATTTGTCACCACCTGATTGGAGGAAAAAAATATTAAATATTAAATAAAATAAATTAAAATTTGAGTAAATTAATCCATTTGGGTAAAGACATGTGTCATCATTTGATTGGTTGATTAATTTTTTAATTAAATAAAATTAGGATCAAATTGATTTAATAAGTAAAAAACAATGACCAAATATGAAATTTTACAAATTTTTGTTAACTGCCACGTCACCCCTTCGTCACCTATTCGTTAGTTTTTTAATGGCGATGGTCAAAATATGTCAATTTAATAAGTTTGGTGGCCTGATTGACGAGTTCGATAGTTCAATGGTCAAAATTGGTACGCCCTAATAGTTCGGTGGTCAAAATAGGTATGGCCTAATAGTTCGGTGGTCAAAATAGGTACGCCCTAATAGTTCGGTGGTCAAAATAGGTATGGCCTAATAGTTCGGTGGTCAAAATAGGTACGACCTAATAGTTCGGTGGTCAAAATAGGTACGCCCTAATAGTTCGGTGGTCAAAATAGGTAGGCTCTAGTAGTTCGGTGGTAACTGATGTAGTTTACCCTTTTTATTTTATTTTGATAAAATGCTTTATTATATATATAATTTACATTATTTGATAAAATTTTAAAAATTTCATAGATATTTCTAAAAGAATTAAATTTTTAAGTGAATAAAAAAACAATAATTCTTATATAATATTATTAAATTATTTTCACTATTTAAAATATAAAATAGTTATTTCTATTATTAAAAATTTAATTCAATTCACATGATTCGTAATTGTTTAAATACAACAATTTAATTTAATTTTTAATTTATTCAGTTTATTTGTTCACTAATCCAGCTGCTTCCCCTCTTTGCGGTAAAGTATGAACAATAAGTGCATTACAAAATCATAAACAATTCTATTCAGTTCGATTTAAAAATTATAATTATATAATATTTTGATTTTGTATTGATGCTGACTTTGGGCGACACAAAATAAAGAGGCAGAGATGGTGGTCGAAAGAAAGTTTGGGGTCGGAGCTTGGTGGTTCACCTGTCGCGGGACGAGCCAAGAGCCATAGTGGACCATGGTTAGTCGTAAAGTCAGGTGATTCAACCCTGGTTGATTTGGGCCGAGAGCTGCGAACAATGTGGAGAGAGTGGTCAGAACCATGTGGAGAGGAGAAAGAGAGGGGCTCGATGTGGAATGGGGGTTGTATAGTCGTCCCATTTGTCTTTGGTCTTGGGGTATTTATATCCCTTTGGAACTGTAACCCCCTCGGCCCGATCTAGTCGCAAGACCGAATCGGGAGAGTTACACGGGATAATCGGAGAAAAATCCAAGAATTTCCCTCCGATTAACAACCCTAGATTAAAATTTATCTTGCCTAAATGCAATTTAACGATCCTATGGTGTTAAGGGGCACAACAGAAGAAACAACGTCTCAATCGGACATCAATCGGATGTCCAATTGGAGACAAATTAGGGGCACACAGGTAATTTAACCTTACCAAGTAGCTCATTAGTCAAGTTTCATGCACACGAGACAAAATAGCTCAATCGACACATATAAACTCGTTTAGGAAGCATACGAGAATTAGGGACTAAAACGTAACACTTGAAAACCTTCAAAGATGCCATTTAACCGTTTTAACTACATGCGTTTCAAAACATGACTGCCCGTTTTGAAACGCGGGCTCTCATTCAAAAAGCAACATTAAGTCGTTCCGAAACGGTTCCGAAACAAAAGTCTCAAGAGGAAAAATGTACTAAAACGGCACCACCCCCGTTCCGTTACAGGTGCCCCAAAAGTTTGACCGTTTTGAAACAACACCAGACGTTCTGAAACATTTGGCCACAGATTGGCCCGAAAATGCATTTTGACATCCCCAAACGTTCTCAAACTTACCCCCGAAAGACCACAAACCACATGGCAACATATCAAACAGACAATCTAGAGGTCAAACATCCTAAAGACAAGCTTCAACATGCATACACGCAATTCTGGATCTCAACCACAAAAGCTCATAAGAACACTTAGCTCTAAAAACACCAACAAGCCAATCAACTAACAGCCAAATTAAGCCTCAATATGACGTGGTATCAACATTTAAAACATGTAGCAAAAAGGCCAAACACATGAGAGTCTACATCAACCTCCCTAAAGACAACCACAAGTATTCCCATTGCTAAACCATTATTACAACTTAAAAACCATACTTGAGCTTAAGCTACGAACACCGGAGTCTTTCCCTCGCCTTCCTTTGCTTCCCGGAACGCTAACGATCTGCATTGTTGAAAAAAAAACGCGTAAGCATAAAGCTTAGTGAGCGGTGCTCAAAACCACAACAACAACAATGCAGTTTTTAGCAAAACCATTGATAAATTAAAAACAAGGCCACAAGCATGAATTTTTCCAACATAAGTATCAACAACCTTACACATGCTTGGCATCTTATATCAAGCAATGCAACAACATAAACAACATGACATGACTTTCAATATTCACTAAGTTAACATTCAACTTTCCAATACAAGAGTATTATGACAATTATGGTTACGTTACTTGGATACGCGGATTGGACTCGATGACATCTTACATCACCGAATCTATAAGAACAACAAGACTCATGATGGCATCTTACATCACCGAGGTCTACAATAAAGCTTCTGGTGGCATCTTACTTCACCGTACTCCTCCCTAATGGCATCTTACATCACTAGGGCCACACGCGAATTTTACAAGTGCACTCTAATCCTATGGTCGACCAATCATACCCGGTAAGACTCACATATTTACCAATACTCAACATCACATAAACCAACATAGCAATACCACATTCATAAATCAATTTCACACCATCATCTCATATCAACAAAGCATAACAAACTTAAAAGAATTTTCGGAAAAAGTAAAATGTAAACTTTAAATACTTACTCCCGAGCTTAGGTTGGCCTTTCAAGCTCAACTTAAACTCTCAAAACATTTCCACTCACCGATAGGACCAAAACGTTTGCTGAAACACCGATTCAAGCCTCCGAACTACCCGGTCTCGCATCCAACGGACCCAAACTTGTTTCCTCTATTTCTAGCCAATAAAAAAAATGATACATTAGACCCAAAACAAACCCTCAAACTTGCAGCAACACATAAACTCATCAATCATCATCAAAACCAAGTCGATTTCTACCCAAAACACTTGGAACTACCATCAAAACGACCCAAATCAACTAGCAGCCAAAACCCAACAATTTAACTATCAAAACTACTTCTTTAAGCATCCAAAATACTTGCCCAAAGTCTACAAACCATCAGCCCAAGATTTCACTCAAGAACAACCCAAAAACTCACATTTTCAACCCCAAAAACCCCTTCTTTTTATTAGTTTCGGGTTTCCTACCTTTAGCCACTATTTTATCATTTTTTGGGCATCAAAACAAGATTAAAAACTCCTTTAAACATGACATCAAAAGACCCAAACGAAAATCTCTTCATTTTACTATTTTTCAAATTCAAAGCATTTTTGAAATAACTCTAAATAATGGGTTTTAAGGAAAATTTAACTAATCACAAACTTAAGGAAGGAAAAATAAAAACAATGGAATGCTTACCTTGAAAATTTGCTCGTGGGAAAGGTGGGAGCAATGAAGTAGTAATAATGGAAGTTTTTGAGAAAGTAACGTGAAAAAAGAAAGCTTGGAGAAGATGATAATATTTTAAAACTTTTTTTTTAAAAGTTCCAAATTCCCCTTTTTGCCCTTACTCATCAAAACCCCTTTTGAATTTAATAAAAATATTTTCTCTCAATTAAATTAACCTGAACCGATTTAACCAAACCTGGTTATCTCCCGGCCCTAAACCGGGGGTGTTACAGGAACTGTAGATGAAGTGATGGCTGATAAGACTGTGCCAGACCTAGTGATGGCTATTGATGGGCTTGACAGGTAATAGCTCGACTGTCAGGCAGTGAGCTCAGTGTGCCGGTCGAACATAAATATCTTCGAAAGCTGATCAACCTGGAGATATAGGGGAGTCTGAGCTCCGTGATGAGAGCACAATTGGGGTATGTTCCTCCAAAGACAAGGTTTTTCGGAGACGTTTGGGAGATGGTACAACAATTTTCAATAATCCAAATTGTATAATGTAATTGAATTTAGTTTCGTTAGTTTGAATTGGTTTGATTTTCTGATTTAGAATTAAGAAAAAAAAGTATATAGTAGTTTTAAGTTATTTTTTTATTAATTCAAAGATAAAATACATATTTAATATTATAAAAAACTAAAAAAAAACCCCTCAGTTTCTTCTTCTCAATTTTGTTTTGACCGGATATAGCTTTGATTTTTGTTGTGCACTATTTGTCTCCTTTTAGTAGTTGGTCAGGTTTTTCATTTTCGCCAGCGGAAGTACGTTTTGACTAGACTTTTTGGATCTATTTTTTTTCGTCCCATCTAACATATGCAATTCTTGATGAGGGATCTCTTTTGGTGTAAAGCGATTAAAGGAGATGATTTGGTGAATGAGAAAAGATAGTAGAAGAGACCGTTAGACTGTATTAGTGTTATGTATAAAGGGACTCCACTGTCAATCTGATTTCCTTCAATGGTGGGTCAATTGATGTTTATTGTTGTTGGAGCCACGAACGAAAATGCTTCTAAATGTATAAGGGTTCTCAGATCTGATTCTGGGATCATAAAAACAATATTCTCTGGTCCTTCATCTAACTTAGGTCGAGTCTTTCCGGAAATTTTTGCAATCTAGATGGACTTAAAAGTATTTAGTGTAGCAGATTTATTTATCGAGTCAAATTCGCAAGTGGCTTTGAATTGGGTGAATACAGTTCCATTGTTAATGATGGGGTTCTGTAGCTTTATTTATAGAGCCAGATTCGTAAGTGACTTTGAAATGGGTAAATATAGTTCCATTGTTACCTTAGACGTGATGAAAAATCTTTGAAGAAATAGTTATGTTGGCATGAGGGATTGAAAGCATATTGTTTGTGTTTGCTCCAAGAGAAAGAACTGAAGTAACAGATTACTCAGCCAAAGCAGAATTAAAAAGAGATGTCATGTTTAAAACTTGGTGGTGAAGAATAAGATTGTGGTGGATCTTACCCCTTGGAAGGTAAAATTATTCAATCGGATTGCATCTATTGTTGTCACTGTAGAACTAAGGTTTTGATATAATATTTGAAAATTGTTTTGGACTAAATTGAAAAGAATTTAAAATATGTTTTTAGTCAAAAACAACTTGAAAATATGTTTAAGGGTTTTAAAGGCTTTGGAATGGTTTTAAAATGTATTTAAAGGGTTTTTAAACTACCAAAATTCCAGTAGCCAAAACCCGTACCGATACGCCTAACCGTATCGATACGGTGTATTTTGAAATAGCCCAACGGCCATAAATGGTACTATTCCCAACGGCCATAAATGGTACTATTCCCAATGGCCATAAATGGTACTATTTCCAACGGTCATAAATGGTACTATTCCAACGGTTATAAACGGCTACATTCCCAACGGCTATAAACGACAATATTCCCAACGGCTATAAACGGCTACAAACTCATTTGGGACTATAAATTGAAGGCTGGAACACTTGAAGAAGGCAAGAGACAACATCCAAGCTTAATGTTCAAGAGAAATTGAGTTCAAGTCTTTATTTTCTTCATTTCTCTTGTATATATTGTATAGAGAGTGTTTTTCATTGTTTTTATTCTTTACACTCTTGTGAGCTTTAATTTGTGTAAACACCCACCTAGAGAGGTATTTAGTTTACCAAACAAATCCCTTGTAAAAGGAGAGGTTCTAGTTTAGCCTTGAGAGAAAAACTAGAGTTGGTTCTATCTTAGCCAAGTTCAAAAGATAGGGTTGTAACGGTTTCCTCCTGAGCCGGGAAAAGGGGACGAATTCATTGTTGAGTGAATTGGGAAATCCTTAGTGGTGCGCTAAGGTAGTGGATGTAGACTCGGTTGAGTAGTCGAACCACTCTAAAATCATCGTGCAAATTGTCTACCTTTCTTTCGGTTTTAGCCAATTCAACCACCAAACATTTACAACCCTCCTTGACGGTTTCGATGATCGATTCGAGCGTGCCCAAAAACCCAACAATTGGTATCAGAGCCTCGTCTCCATCGAACGACTAACATCCGGGAGTAAAGATCATTTGCTCGAAGTCCACCGTTCAAGAAAATGGCAAGATTTGAAGAAGGCCGCTCTATCTCGTGTCCTCCACTCTTCGAAGGAGAATCATACTTCCAATGGGCAAATATCATGAAACTCTTCATCAAGTCTCAAGACTATGAGGTTTGGGACATCATTGAAGATGGGTATTTGGAAGCTCCAAAGAAGAAGAAAAAGCAAAGGAGTGCCAACGACACGAAGGCAAAGCTAAAACACCAAGGCGATGCACATTCTCTATTGTGGCCTCAACGAAGAAGTTTCCAAAAATATCTCTACATGCAAAAGTGCCAAAGAATTATGGGAGAAACTTGAGAAGCTTTATGGCAACAAGAAGGGAGAAAAGAAAGATGATGATCAACCATGTGCAAACCTTCTCTCCAATCCAAAGGTGGATGGTGTTTTGGCTCTCGAGGAGCCTAAGGTATCTTCTAACTCAAATGAATTAAATTCATATTCTTTTGATGAGTTACAAGATGCATTTGATGAATTATTTTTGGAATTTGAGACCATGAATTCCAAATTTAAGAAAATGATTTCTAAACTTGAATTTGAAAATGATTTTCGTTTGAAAACAAAATTGGATTTTGAAAAAGAAAATGAGATTTTGAAAAATGATTTAGAGTTTTCAAAAACAAGCAATGTAATTTTAGAAAAAGAAAATCTTGATTTGAAAGTTAAGCTTGAAAGCTTAGCAAAAGAAAAAGAAATTATTTTTAATAATTCATCTCATCCCATAATGACAAAATGCTCACATTGTCATTATCATGGTCATTCCTTGCATACTTGTCCTATAAAGAAAAAAAAATCTTATAGGATTAGACAAGTATGGGTTCCTAAGGGAACTAAAGACATTGTGACTAACGTAAATGGATCCAAAGCAATTTGGATACCAAAAATCAAGTGAATGTCTTTTGTAGGTGTGATGGAGCAATGGCAAGCAAAGCAAAATCAAAGAATGCTCAAATCACACATGAGAAGAAGATTAGGTAACCTCTAAGCTTAATGCTTTTATTTTATACATTTGGTTATCTAACTTTTGTTTAAAGACTTGGATTATTTGTTAAGCCTAACAATGATGCTTTGAGTAAGGGGGAGCCAATTTTTTAAAACCAAAATTTTAAGTGTCAAATTTTTTTTTACCTCCTATGTTATCTTGAACTTAAATGTCATTTTAAATTCTTTTTGATATAACAAAAAGGGGGAGAAATGGTTTGAAAAATTAAATTTTCAAATGAATAAGGGGAACTTTATTTGATTTCATATCTTAATCTCTTATTCACAATTTTAAAGCTAAAGGGGGAGAATCTCAAACAATTTTTCAAGTTGGTTTTATTATATCAAAAAGGGGGAGATTGTAGAACTAAGGTTTTGATATAATATTTGAAAATTGTTTTGGACTAAATTGAAAAGAATTTAAAATATGTTTTTAGTCAAAAACAACTTGAAAATATGTTTAAGGGTTTTAAAGGCTTTGGAATGGTTTTAAAATGTATTTAAAGGGTTTTTAAACTACCAAAATTCCAGTAGCCAAAACCCGTACCGATACGCCTAACCGTATCGATACGGTATATTTTGAAATAGCCCAACGGCCATAAATGGCACTATTCCCAACGGCCATAAATGGTACTATTCCCAACGGCCATAAATGGTACTATTTCCAACGGTCATAAATGGTACTATTCCAACGGCTATAAACGGCTATATTCCCAACGGCTATAAACGGCTACATTCCCAACGGCTATAAACGGCAATATTCCCAACGGCTACAAACTCATTTGGGACTATAAATTGAAGGCTGGAACACTTGAAGAAGGCAAGAGACAACATCCAAGCTTAATGTTCAAGAGAAATTGAGTTCAAGTCTTTATTTTCTTCATTTCTCTTGTATATATTGTATAGAGAGTGTTTTTCATTGTTTTTATTCTTTACACTCTTGTGAGCTTTAATTTGTGTAAACACCCACCTAGAGAGGTATTTAGTTTACCAAACAAATCCCTTGTAAAAGGAGAGGTTCTAGTTTAGCCTTGAGAGAAAAACTAGAGTTGGTTCTATCTTAGCCAAGTTCAAAAGATAGGGTTGTAACGGTTTCCTCCTGAGCCGGGAAAAGGGGACGAATTCATTGTTGAGTGAATTGGGAAATCCTTAGTGGTGCGCTAAGGTAGTGGATGTAGACTCGGTTGAGTAGTCGAACCACTCTAAAATCATCGTGCAAATTGTCTACCTTTCTTTCGGTTTTAGCCAATTCAACCACCAAACATTTACAACCCTCCTTGACGGTTTCGATGATCGATTCGAGCGTGCCCAAAAACCCAACAGTCACTGTTCCATTTTGTAGCTTGGTTTATATGGTTTGGTAGGGATTGTGATAAGGCTTATGCTTTCATGCAATTTTAGTCTATATTTTGCAGTGGATAAGGTTTAGGGTTTATTCTTATATGACCCCAGAAGTAGATATGCAGTTGAATATATTGGAACTGTTGCCTTTGTTCTCCTTTGGACCTTTAATGTTTGTTTCTGTCTTGGATTTTTGCTTGTGTTTTTATGCTATGCTCTTGTGATGTTTACTTTATGTTTTATGTTTTTTCTTTGGGTTGTTTGGTTCTTTGTTTTGTTTTTTCTCCCCTCTTATTTTTTTTCTGTTTTTTTGGTTTTTTTGTGTATCTTTGTTTTTAATTTTATAATGCTAATATTCTAATTTAAAAAAAAAAACTTAAAAATAATATTTAATTTGTCTAACTTCAAAACTAAGAAAATCTAAAAACAATTAGATCTGAAATTAAATTTTGGAAAGAACCATGTTACTTACACATGCTTTGTCCAGGTTATAATTAGATCGGTTATGCTTCATTCGATTATTGATTATTAAAAGGGTAAACTACAGCGAAGGTCACTCAATTATGAGTAAGGTTACATTTGGGCCACTCAATTATTAAAAGTTATATTTTGGCCTCTCAGTTATGGTGAAGGTTACATTTGGGTCACCCTTCATATTAAAAAAAAGTATATCAATTTGTGTATTAGATTAATTAATGATTTCAAATGAAGTATTCTAATGTTACAAGGGTATACCATTGATTTGGAAGAGAAAATGACTAAACTAATGTACTTTTTTAAATATGAAGGGTGACCCAAACGTAACCTACACATAATTGAGTGAGCTAAATGTAACCTTTAATAATTGCGTGACCCAAATGTAACCTTACCCATAATTGAGTGACCCAAATGTAACTTTTAATAATTAGGTGACCCAAATGTAGCCTTACCCATAATTGAGTGACCTCCGTTGTAGTTTACCTAATAAATCCATAATCAAGTCATTTAATATATATTATCTTTAATTATTTTAAATATATTATATTTTAAACAAGTATATTTGGCCGGTTGATTAAGCTGCTCATCGTTGTTCTTTCATATTTCCTTAGGTCATAGGTTTTAGACCCACCTTCTTCCTTTCCTTACAGTCCCCCTTCTTCTCCCCTCTAAGTAGATTATTATTATAATAAGGATTTGTCAATATATATATATATATATATATATATATATATATATAATTTTATTTTCTTATAAAAAGAAACTTAATGAAACAAAATAATTGATATTAAGCCCGTTGTAACAATAGGAGTCAATTTATTTTATTATTAATAATAACAATTGATTTTATCAACTTGTTATCATTTGTTTTTATATTAATATTAAGGGAAAATATCTCATGCACTGCAGCTGAAACGAAAAATTTTCACAAGCGTTTTAGTTTTAGGGTTTAGGGACTCTGTTTAGGATTTAAGGGTTAGTGTATGTGTTTAGAATTTATAGTTTAGGGTTAGAATTTAGGGTTTAATTTTAGGCTAACCTGGTTAGGGATTTAGGTTTTAACCTATAAATTCTAAAATTTAACCATAAACCCTAAATTCTAGCCACACCCGTAAATTCAAAAACGTACACTAAACCCTTAGATACTAGACCCTAAACAAAATCTTCAAACCTTAAATTTAAGGCACTTGTATAAACAAAGTTCTCACAAGCACTTATGCATAAAATAGTTACGTTAATAATATTAATAGTGTTTATCTTTCACTAACACATATTTGTTTGTATCCATTATATCGTTGGATAATCAATAGTAAGATAACACAATCACACCGCAGCCCTTCACCATCATTAGAACTCATGGATGGATATTTTACCCGATTCGATCGGGGTCAGATTTAAAAAAAAAAAAAATCGGGTTTGAGTCGAGTTTTTATTAAAAATAAGGTTGGATTTGAATTTAGGGTGAAACATATTTGACCTGACTCGAGACTAATAGTGTAATTTTTCTTTATATTTTTAGATATATTTATAACAATGTCCCATCTTTATATTTTTTTTACAATTAGGTCCTTAAAATCGAATTTTTATTTAAATATTGGTCCCTAAAATTGAATTCTTTTTATAGATCGAGTCGGATTCAGATTAAGGCCGATGGGGACGTGGTGTACAGTACTATTTACAAATTTTGTAGATTCATAAAAAAAATCAATCGAAAATGGAGGATCGATTTTGTCATTACTGAATTTTACTCTCAAAACTATTTTGGTCACTTAAGTTTTAAAACGTTGAATTTAATCACTGAAGTTTAGACATTGAACTTTTTTTCACTCCTCTGTTAACTTTTTAATGACGTCCATTTATTGCCGAACGAAGAAATTTCTCCAAAATTTGAATAGTGGAAAACTTCATAAAGCAACATATTGAGAAATAAGTTTCATCTGACGTCGGAGAAGGGAGATCGATGAGAGAAAAACTAGAAAATTTTTGGTCGATTCGCTAACTTTTGAGCACTTTCCGACAAATAGATATCGAATTCAGACTTAAAGTGCCGAGACGAAGCGACTGTTGGTAAAATATGATAAAGTGAAAACTTTGAGGCATATTTACTATGGGTAAAGGTGGAGATTCGAATAATGAAATTATGACTTCATATTCTAATCCATGAGACCTTTACAACAATATCTCCTACGCTCAAAACGAGTGAGTGATGAATGAGAAATTGATGCTCAAAGTAAGCTTATGGTGAATTGTGTTAAGAAAAAAGGGAAAAGCTTATATCCTATAACGATGGGATTACCAAGTGTGAGATATATTTATATACAAGACCCTGTTTTTTTTTTTTTGAACAAGACCCTATTTAATTATTATTGAATAATTTAAGTTGATATGATATGGGTGATATAACTTTTAAAAGGATAAGATATTGTTTTTTAATTTAGATATTATTGTGATCATACTATTTAATTAATGAAAAATGAAATTCAAATAATTCATAAAATTTATTTCTAATAAAACTCCTACCAGGTTACAGTTCACTGATCACTGCAAATGTGCTATCATAGGAATAGACGAATACTTGTTTTTATTTGATTTGATTTTATTCAATTTTCTTTCTTTTTTTCAGTTTTTGATTTATTCAAAGTTAATTTTGTTAAGTTCGATCTAAGAATAAAATTCAGCTCTTTGAGGTTTAAGAGTAACTAAAAATGTTCAAGGTCTAAATTTAAGAGTGAAATAAATTGAATCACATTTAAATGGTAGTCGTTAAAACAAGGTCGTGGTGGAAATTAATAATTTTTAGAAAGAGAGTTTTTCAAACCCTAGTCGCTCTCTACTACTAAAATTCTTTCAACTCTAGTCGTTCTCTACTTTGATCAATCTCTTTGATCGGTGGTCGGCAATCAATTTTAATATTGGTTGTCGACCACCGGATCTATTAGTTTTTTTTAATAAAAATCTCTTTCTCTGTCATTGTGACACACTTTTTTCCTCTGTTATTGTAACATGTCTTTGTTTTTGTTTTGTGGTTTGTTTCATCTGTCTTTGTGGCATGTTTCAGCATACCCTAGCGATCGATTGTTGTTCGCACAAAGATTCAATCGGTGCTAGTTTCTGATTTATGTTTTTGTCGGTGGTCGCTTGAAAAGTTATATCCCCACTCGGTTGATGGTTGTTTGCCGACGAAATCAGTCATGGGTAGCTGTACTTTTTGCTTGACAGCTTGAATTGCGCACCACTCCTTCTTCCTTCTTTATGCGTCTCGTTTGGACAGAGACAAGGAGATTGAAGAGACTGCTAAAATTTGTTGGTATACTTATCTCTATAGAAATTTTTATTTTTCTTTATTTTTGGGTTGTAAATTTTTTTTGAATTGTTTAATCCAAATATTCTTCTTTTTTAATGCATTATAATTATGATTTTTCTATAGATTTAATAAAAATTTAGTAGCTTTTATATAAAAAAGAGTAAAATAAATTAAATGTTTTAAAAATTAATAGAGTGCAATAATGATTTGCATAATTTAACCATATTCAAATATGTTGAAGATGAGCTCAATTCAGGCCCAACTTTACCCTGTTTTATATCCTCTTTCTCTCTTCATATCTTTCCAATCTCGTCTGACAAAAGAAAAAAAAAAACTAAAAGAAGGAAACGGAAAGGAAAACTCCTGAAAATCAATGGCGGCGGCAGCAGGAGTGAAGAAAATCATCATAGACACTGATCCTGGAATTGGTAATTCTGTACTAGAACAAACAATTGCAAATTCAACGATCTGATCTGTTTTATCTTATAGACTTCTAAATTTCATCTCTGAATCTATTTCAATTCTACTGTTATGCATGCTATCCTTCCGTTCGTGTTACTTTATATGCTGCCGTGATTACTTTATGTCGATCTTCATTCTTTGTGATTCGATCGGATGATGCAGATGATGCGATGGCGATATTTCTGGCACTGAGATCTCCTGAAGTGGAGGTCATCGGACTCACCACCATTTATGGAAACGTCTACACTACTTTGGCCACTAGGAATGCCTTACATTTGGTAACTTTTCATTCTTTCTACTCTGATTTTTTATTTTTAGTTCATAATTAGTCGGCATTGATTTCATGGTGGATTGCTCTGCTGGAGTGATCGTCTCCTAGTTAGAGGTTGCAGACAGGACTGATATTCCCGTGGCCGAAGGATCACATCTTACCATCACTGTATGTGCTCTTATCCTTGATACCACTCCAAAGTTCTTAGTTGATTAATAGCAGTTGCAGTTCGGATGAAACCTGAATCTGAATCTAAACCTGCAAATCAATTTTAGAATCCAAATCTGATTATTATTTGTATTAAATCTGAGTATTTTTCAACGAATCTGAATTAATTAAATTATCTTTTGGATATTCAAATCTGCTAAAAGTTTATATTTAGTAAGTCCATTTTTTATATAAAAAATTGAAATGTAAAGTAGATAATGGATTTGAATATCCCAATCCACAGAAATAAAGAGAATTTTGATAATGGATATCTGAATCCAAATCCACTTTCCTAGAAAGTAAAGTGATTCAAACTGTTGTTGTTTGAAGGGGTAACATCAATTATATTCATGGCTGGGGTTGAGAGTGAATATGTTGTTTCTTTAGCTCTATACACGAAGGGCTTAAAGCTTTCTGAATTTGAATGTTAGAACGGACATCGTTTTTTTTAGTATTTTGATCGTAAAAGACAACTTATGACAGGGTAAATCATGAATGTCATTCCATTTTTGCAGTTTGGATACTTGTACACATATATATGCGCGCACACACACACATGTATATTAACTATGTTTTCAATGACTTCTGTGGTAGTGTCATTCTACTTAAATTGATGAATATTTTCACACCCAGAAAGGCACAAAACTTCGTATTGCCGATTTTGTCCATGGTGCGGATGGGCTTGGCAATCAAAATTTCCCTCCACCACAAGGAAAGCCTATTGACATGTCAGCTCCCGATTTTCTTATTGAGCAAGCAAACCTTTATCCTGGGAAGGTCACTGTGGTGGCATTGGGACCGCTAACAAATGTTGCACTGGTCTGATTTTGATCATTTTCTACTACTGTGGCGTGATTTTCTTTGTAAATGACATCCCTGATATTTCATATTAGGTTCTATTTTGAGCAGGCTATTCAACAAGATCCATCATTTATTAAAAACATTGGGCAAATTGTTCTTCTTGGTGGCGCTTTTGCAGTAAATGGCAATGTGAATCCAGCTGCAGAGGCCAATGTAAGTTTCTCAAAGCTTTGGCATCTATTTTGCTGTATCCTACACTTCAATTTATCAGACTAGATTCCCCCCCCCCCTATATTTTAACCTTTCTAACTTGCATAAAAGAAATAGCAACGGTTGGAAGAAAATATGCAGTTCTTAGCCTTCTCATCTTCTTTCTACCAAGTGTAACTTTTATTTCTTTAGATATTAGGCGTTCATATGATTTCAACCGTTGAATGTGGTGTTCATAAAATCTGAAAATAAACTTTTTATTTGATTTTTTGACACTTCAATCTTTTTGCATGCTAGTGTAATGTCTGCATGCCCTCTGTCTTACATCTTGTTCCGAATTCTGAATGGAATGACAGATCTTCGGTGATCCAGATGCTGCAGATATTGTGTTCACAAGTGGAGCAGATATTTTGGCTGTGGGGATAAATGTCACACATCAAGTTGTTTTGACTGGTACTCATGTTGGCTATTTCTCAATATTTTGTTAGAGAGGATCATTCTATTAAATAATAGATCTATGTGAATACCTTATATTTCTACTTTCTGGATCTTCTTTCCTTTATTTTTTTAATCTTGCTTTCCAGTTTCCACCAGTTTTTATCGAATTTGACATATTTTAGATGCTGACCGGGACAAATTGGCTAGCTCAACTGGAATATTTGCTCAGTACTTGTGTAAAATACTAGATGTGTACTTCAATTATCATCATGAAGCATACAGCACAAAAGGTTTGTCTGCTGGTAATGGTTAAGGGATTTTAGCAGAATCATAACCATCTAATTTATTTATTACCGTTCTGCAGGTGTGTACCTTCATGATCCAACAGCCATGCTTGCAGCCATTAATCCTTCACTTATCACTTACACAGAGGGTGCTGTCCGAGTTCAAACAAATGGCATCACACGAGGACTAACACTATTGTACAACAAGCAGAAAAGGTTAGATATTGTGTGTGTATGTGTATATTATCAAAAAAATAATGAAAACCGGCTCCTTTTATGAGTAACTTAACAAAGGGCCTATTTGAGCCACACTTGACTGAAGAGAAACAGTAGTAACCCTTTACAGTATCATAGCCGCAGCCCTGACAGATGACATGTCGGGTTTTGGATTCTCTTATTTAGGCCCTTCCTTGGGATGTATGAGAATGCAAAGTGAATGAAATCAGGTCTATGTGAAATCTTTGTTCTGCACATTGGTGTTCGTATTGGAATGTATGCTTGTGCTTGTCCTGGATTCGAGATAAATAGATTGATTGTATAGAACATGCAGTTATAGCCTTCAAATTCTGTGTCGATGTATGATGTTTCCTTGTTGACTGGATACATTTGGCCAGGTTTGCCGAAATCACGGAGTGGACTGATCAACCCTCGGTGAAGGTGGCGGTCACGGTCGATGCACCTGCTGTTGTCAAACTGGTTATGGAGAGGTTGATGGACTAATGATGAGAATGGTTGTGTTGTGTATCACTTTGGATAGAATTGTTTAGCCCCAAAGCACGCTGCTGCTAGCTGTTATTGCATAAAAAAAGAGGTAACAATTAATTAAACACAATCTGCTTATCATTAACTGAGGACATGTGAATAAATTAATGGTAAATTAGATTGAGATTCATAGTTCTCTCGAAATATTCTACCGATTTCATAATGTTCCATAAATATTTCTTCGCGGTGTTATTTTCTTTTCCTTTGATTTTGGAAGAGCTTAATCTTATCTGTTTAGTGTACACAAGCCTGCCTATTGTAAGGTTTAGTGATTTAGTTTAGTGTACACAAGCCTGCCTACTGTAAGTTTAGTGATTTAGTTTAGTGTACACAAGCCTGCCTACTGTAAGGCTTAGTGATTTAGTTTAGTGTTTAGGTTTCATGGTTTAGAATGCGGGTATGTTTGGTTGATTGAATCTTACATTGTAAAATAAAAAAGGCTTATATATCATATTAGTATTTAAAGTATACCAATTTTTTCATGTTGGTACTTTTAAGTATTTTTTGGTCAAAATAAGTATCTGAAGTATACTTTTTAGTTAAATTAGGTACTTAAAGTATATTTTTTGATCAAAATAGGTACCTAAAGTATTTTTTCGTCAGAGTAAGTACCTAAAGTATATTTTTTTCGTTAAAATGAGCACATAATCTATTTTTTAATTAGGGTAATTATTATATACACAAGCGTTTGTGTAAACTTTTTTACACAAACGCCTTAGTTTTAGGGGTTTAGAATTTAGGAGTTGTTGATAGAATTTTGAGTTTTTGGTTAAAATTTAGAGTTTATAAATTAAAACCTAAATTCCTACCCATATTACCATAAACCATGTACCCTAAATTTTAACCATAAACTTTAGATTCTAAACCCATACACTAAAACCCCTAAACTCTAAACCTTAAACCCTATAATTTAGGCACTTGTGGAAATAAAAAGTTTCAACGTATATGATAATAATCCTTTTAATTAATGTCACATAACAATTTTAATAACCTATATAAAAAATATGTATACTTTAAGTACCTATTTTGACCTAAAAAATACTTTAGATACTTATTTTGACCAAAAATATACTTTAAATACTCACTTTGACGAAAAAATATTTTAGGTACCTGTTTTGGCCAAAAATTATACTTTAGGTACCTAGTTTAACCAAAAAAGTATAATTTAAGTACTTATTTTCACAAAAAAATACTCTAAGTACCAAAATGAAAAAAGTTAGTTTACTTTAGATACTAATATAATATATAAGCCAATAAAAAAATGTAGTTACATTTCGGTACGTGAGAATGGTGCCATCGTGGCTGAGTTGTTGAACGATGGTGAACGGTGAACGTGGAGGAGAAGTGAACGACTTTAATGATTTAACCAAAATAAAATATGGATTTTCATATTGCACTAATATCATACCATCACATATATTCGGCTTATATAGCTCTAACGTGTCAGCTGACCCAACAAACTCCAACGGGATTAGAGCTGGCCCAACAAACCTTAACAGACTAAATCACTACCAACTAATTACAATTTGTATCGAGTTTATTCACCGACTAATTTGGATTGAGTTTAGCATAGGCCCAATATGGTGATGACCTTTTTAACTCACTTTTTTTTTTCATTCACAATGCTATAATTCGTACTTCTAACCTTGATTAAGAGACTTAGCGCCTTATTTTACTAGACTAAGTGGTTGTTGGTTAGCGATGATAACGGGACAAATTTTTTATCGACCCGACCCAAAATTAAATATACATACCTGCGAAATGAATAAAATAAACACAAAAACCAACAGGTTTAATTTAGATCTAAAAGTCATATTGTAATTTCAAAGATGCAAAAAAATAATGAAAAAGATACAAATTTCAGATTCAATTAAAATTGAAAATAATAAAGAACATTGTTGAAGATAACACTATAAAATCAACATGCTCATACAGGAGAATACTCGGAAAGTAAAAATTATAAAAGACCCAAAAGAAAGAAAATTTTTATATCAAGGCAGAAATAGGACAAATAGGAAAAAAATAACAAATATAAAACTCAAATAAGAGTAGCAAAATTAGTAAAATCTGAAATTCAAATAAGTGATTGTTGTGAAAGAAATGGTTAAGGATGACATTGTTGGACTTAATTTTTTTGTTGTTGTTGAGAAATCCTTGAAACTCCTAGAGCTATATAACACTATAGATGAAGGAGGAAAATCTTTGGCTGTTTAAAGAAAAAAAATGAAACTGAAATATGGAAGAAGGAGAATGAAACAAAAAACAAAATTGGATGTACAAAGACAAACAAAAAAGAAAAAAATGAAAAGTGAGAGAAAAGGGAGGGTGCGGCAGAGACAAAGACGAAATGATAATGGTAAGGGAAAAGAACCTCAAAATAACTCATATATAGGACATTTTCGTAAATATGGTGAAGTTTAACCTAATTATTTTGGGTTGAGGATTTTTTTTTTGTCTAAAGATGAACTCGTCCCAACTTAACGCTTCCCAAAAACTTGCCCCAAATCCGAATTAAAGAAAATTGTGCAGGTCAAAGCGGGTAGGACAAATCGGGTGGTTCGGGTTAAAATACCATCCATATTGTTGATATTAATTACATTATAACATTCTCCTTGCTTTTCTTTTCTTTGGTTTTCCTTTATAAAATTTTCCAACAACAATTGATGTGTTGATATAGGAACAAAATGTATACTTTTTTCTTGCCTTTATTCTCCATCTTCATTTCTTCTTCTTCTTACTTTTTTTTCATTCTTATTATTCTTTGACAGTGGCGAAACTTGGTGATAGAGTTTGGGGGGTCAACGTAATTTTTTTTTAAATTTTTTTAAAGCTTTAGATTAAAATTTTCAATAATTTGGAAGGATTCAATTTACTTTTTTTTTTAAAAGTTTAGAGTCTAACTAAAATTTTTGAATTTTTAAGAGACTTAATGTGAACTTTTAATAATTATGGTAAAAATTTAATTAAAAACATTCAAAAAATTTGAAGCTTAATCTAAATTTTTAAAAAAGTTGTGGGGGCCAAATTGATATTTTTTGAAAATTGCAAAGATCTAAATTTAAAATTTTCAAAATTTAACAAAATTGGTAACAATTTGATCAATGTCACTACTTTCTTTCCTTGAACTTCTAATAAGTTAATATCTTTATGTACATATGCTATTTTGACAGTGTACTGAACACGATTCTTTAGCTTTCTTTCCTTTCTTATTTTTTTTTTATATCTTGATCAATAACTCTATATTTACCTTCCATGGAACATCTGATATGCTATGCACATCAACAGTTTTGGCAGTGTATTAGAAAGAAGCTTTCTTTCTTCATTCACATTTCTTTTCTTCAACTTCTCACTAAGTTCTTTAGCTTTCCTTATATTCTTTTCTGCTATCTTTCTCATACTTATTTTTTATTATTTTATTTTTTTAGAATATTCTTACAAAAGATGTCATCTATTAAATTATCAAGTTTAATGTGAACATAAGGAAAGCAATCAAAGGTGATAAGGGTTTCCTAGTTAGTTAGGATTTGGTAGGTGACTTTTGATCTTAACCGTTGATGTAAATTGATTTGAACCATTCAACTAAAGGGATTCAACTATAAATAGATGCCTTCTACACCTGATTTGCAACGCCCTAGTTTTGGGCCTAGATGTTTTAGACATCGGATCCGGCCGGTCGGAAACGATTCGAATCGTATTTGATGGTTTAGGAAGATCAAGGTTCGGGATAGGATAAAAATATGGAAAAAATTGATAAAATCCTCTAAAATCATGTTTAAGAGGTTGGCACATCAATTTTACAAAATGAGTTTTGGAAGAGGAACATTTTGGGTAGTGACCAAAATGTAAAGTTTTAAAACTGTGGAAAATGCAAATTTCAAAAGAGGAGTCAAAAATCTTAGAATCTTTAGGGATCTTTTGTGCAATTATACTTTTCCATAAATTGACATGTGTTTTAAAAGAGTTTTAAAATAATTGTCTAAAAAGGAATTTTATTTTAATTAATAAAATAGTAATTTGAGAGGTTTTATTTTACGTAACTAATTTCTCAATTCACATTTTCAGCAAAACCCATTTTTAAAACCATTTCACCAGATTTCTTTTCTCTCAAACACTCTCTCTTTAGTTTCTCATTCTTTTCAAAGAATCCTCTTCAAATTCTTCAAGATTTGTGAAGCAAAAACTTGTCAATCACTAAGGAAAGCTAAGATTGGAGGTAAATCACGTTCTCAACCTCTAATCAAGGTTCTTTATTGAAATTCTCAAGATTATTGGCTCTTAATTGTTGTTTTTAACTAAGTTTTGATTTGATATCAAAATCTTGCAAAATAAATGTTTAAATCTTGATTTTCGGAGTGATGTTGATGAGCTCTGTTTTAGATTGATTCTAAATGAGTTTTGAGATGATTATGATGTTGAAAAAGTGTTTTAATAATAAAGATCCCGAAATCCTTGAGATCCTTGAGTTTCTTGATAGTTTTAGTTGAGTTTTTGAAGAGTTTGATGGTGATATGTTTGCTGGTTTTAAATACCATGTTGTTAAGGATGCACATGGTAAGTGATCATTGAGTTTATATGATTTATGCAAATGGTTTTAAGCATGTTAATGCTTGTGAAAGTGACATTGTGGTTTATGCTTGTAAAACTGTGAATTAATGATGATCGATGATTATATTGGCAAGTGATGGTAAATGGTTTGGTTACTTTAATCGGATATAGTTAGCCGGCTATAGGTTTGGGTGCACCGTGAATAAAGTCGCCTTGGATGTCGAGGGGTTGTGATTGTGCCGTAAAATCCATCCAAGTACCCTAGTGATTGAGAAATTAGCGTCACCACGATGGAGGATGACTCTCGTGGGTGGACTTGGTTAAGCGTCACAACGGTGGAGGGTTGCTCCCGTGTGTGAGCTTGATTAAGGTGATTACAATGGTTGAGGTAGCTCCCATGTGTAAGCCTTGTTTTGTGTCCCGGCTCTCACTAGTGGGTTATACAACTATCGATGAGTGATGTTGAGGGGTTGTGATTGTGCCGTTAAACTCCATCACAGGTGTTGAGGGGTTGTGATTGTGCCATTGAACTCCACCTTGTGAAGCCGATAGTGTGTATGAAGCGTGTGGGACAACGCTTGTAATCCGCGTATCCGATTGTATTGAATTGTGTGGTGTTTTGGATATTGTTTTTGCTATTGATCACTTGCGAGCCAATATAATGATGTTGATATAATGAGTTAATGTTGAACTTTTATTTGAGAAAGCATGATATGCTTGAGAGATGTGCTTGAATGCATATGATGCTTGGTTTAAGAATGAGCAAAGGTTTTTGCTGCTGTAATTAATGACGCTATGAGCATGTGGTTTTGAAAGGGGAAATGATGTTTTAAAGTGTATGTTTTAAAGAAAGATATATGTTTACAAAGAATGATGATTTGGTTTTATAAGATGCAATGATGATTTTTTTTATTAGCGGTCCTCACTAAGCTTTATGCTTACGCTCATTTGTTTCATCAATGCATAGAATTGAGCATATTTGGCAGCAAGAAAGCAAGGGGCATCCAAGTGATTTTTAGCTAAGACAAAACATGTGATTTATTTTAGTGTAATAAGAGGCAATATGAGGGATTTCTACTCATGGATTTGTTTGGTGATGTTAAACACCTTGAGCATGTTTGGTTTGTGTTTTTGGACTTGTAAATGGTCTTTATATGGTTTATGGTCGTATATTTGGTATTTGGCTATGCTATGGTTTGTGTTTTAAAAGCATGCTTGAGTAGTTTAATGTCTCTCCATGAATTGCCATGCTTGTTGCATATGTTGTGAATGTTTGATGATGCATATGTGTATGGAATGTTGGATATAACATGTATGAATGTTTTGGACATGATTAGATGTTGTTAAATGTGTTTTGAGGGCCGTGGATGTGATTTTCTAGTATGCGTATCGATACTCGGGGTTGAGTATCGATACACTAAGGAAAATTTTAGGCAAATCGATACAGGAGTATCGATACGAGTTGCCCACGTATTGATACGCCTAGGCAAAAATTTGAAGGTCGTACCGATATGCGGGGAAGCGTACCGATACCCTTTTCCTCATTTTGGCTATTGCAATCCCGCGTATCGATACAGGCTTAGGTGTACCGATACCCGTTAGTTATTTTCTGTTAAAAGTATCTTTTAAAGTTGTGAAAAGTTGTATTATGGTCCATGAATGTTGTATGTTCAATTGGTTGAGTTTGGATGATCCGTTTGTGATGCAATTTGACATGATGGCATGTTACACATCTAATTAAGGTTTGATAAATCTAAAATTGGATTAGTCTCTAAAATTCTCAGAAATTATAGTTTAGTCCATAATCGTCTAATATAAGCAATTGAACCCCTAATTGAACTCCTATCGCTGTGTCGTTTTCTTCTAAATGTTTTGCCGATCACATGGGATCTTAATGTGCATCTAGAGAAGATAAAAAGAAAAAAAAATAGGGTTGTTAATCGAAGTCGGCTTTTATGAGTTGGCTTTGATTTTCCCCGTGTAATCTTCTTAGTTCGGGTCGAGCGTCTAGGCCGGGCTAATGAGGTTACATTTGTTGGTATTAGAGCTAGGTTTTAAAAGAATTGGGGATGGTGGCAAGTGAAATTGGCATGTTTTGATGTTCGATTCGATGTTAAGTGGTATGTCGTTTAAAAATCATGTTTTTGGTTGAATGTTATTGCTTATGCTATGCTCGGTTGTTATGAATCATATGGGAGTTAAATATGATTGCATGTTGATGATGTGTGCTGATTGTGGATGATATAAAATATGATGATTTTGATATGCTATTGTATGCTATGTTATGCTTGAGGGAAATCGGGGTGCCCATTGCCTTATTACACTAGATAAATGTTTTAGATTGGATTTGTAAACTTGGATCCTTGCTTGATGCTGACCTAAATCATGATTTGATTTGTTTTTGTTATTATGCCTGGTTAAAAATAGCACAATGAGTCTTAGGAGAGAGTTGAGATCGAATACTATAGTACCTGCGGGCGAGCAGGGTAATCAAGGGAACGATGTTCCGTCTGTTGAGAATGTGCCTGTTCGGCTGTTCTTACCTAGAGTTGAGGCGATAGGGCAGCGTGAGGGGACTGGCCCTTTGATGAAAGTTTTATCATCTGTTGTTCAGGAGATGTTTGGAGCATCTCAGGCCGCGGTGAATGAAAGGCCTGTGCATGTGCCGGCTGTCGGAGAAACTAGTTTGTCAAAGCAGCGTCTGTGTGAATTAGGAGCTG
Organism: Hibiscus trionum; assembly: GCA_030270665.1. Lineage (NCBI taxonomy): Eukaryota > Viridiplantae > Streptophyta > Magnoliopsida > Malvales > Malvaceae > Hibiscus > Hibiscus trionum. The sequence goes on along the minus strand of BSYR01000017.1, from coordinate 14,715,014 downwards.
TTGAGTATCTATCATGGGTCGACGCCAGAGGTGTTCGAGGCTTGGTTAGCTGGTACGATTTCAATCCTGGATCAGGAAGGGGGTGACAACGCTTATAAGTTGGGAAGCGTTGTCTCGTTAATGCTGGATGATGTTTGTAGTTGGTGGACAACTGTGTCGGCGACATTGAATATCCATGATGTGGATTGGGAGTTCTTTTTAGCTGCCTTTAAAAGGAGATACCTAGGAGATAATTTTTTGGGGGTTAAGCAACATGAGAGCGTGGCTACAGGTGGCGATGGTGAGCAGAATGAGAGTAAAAGAGCTGCGAGTTCTGGCCACGAGAGTGGGCAGCGTAAGAGACCTCGTGATAGAAGGTTTCGCCTGAACCAGAGTTTTGGTGGTAGTGGTAACGTGGGTCAAGTGTATCAAGGCCATAGAGTGATGGCTCGTCTACCGGAGTGTGGTCGTTGTGGAAGGCGACACACTGGGGTTTGTTGGGATGTTGGAGCTTGTTGAAGTTGTGGTGCGATAGGACATGTGAAGCGTAATTGTCCTCAGGTAGCGAGACCAGCTCCAGCGCTTGCAGTTGAGTCTTAAAGAGGCCGTGAGCACAACCGAGACATGGTTCGGATGTGGCAAGAAGGGCATAGAGGCGCGAGGTGTACGATGGTTGAATCTTGTTGGATTTGTGGGTTTGCTGGACATTTGAGGCGAGTTTTTCCAGTGTTAGCTCGGGGTGGTCAAGGTGGGATGTCTGTTGAAGCTCCTTGTGATCGCAAGTACAGTCATGGTTCTTTACAACGAGGGGATGATGGTGACCTCAGGGTGTTGGTCGATGTTGTGGTGGTGCAGCCGGAGAATGGTGGCTCTGCGGGAGAGAGTGCTCGTCGCTTAGAGTTCTAGAACAATGATGTGATTGCAGGTATCTTTATTATGCAATCTCTGTTATTGTTATCTTTGCTTAGTTTTGGTTTTGCATCTTCTTGTGTAGTGGATAAGGTCCTATAGTTAGTGAGTTGGGTAGTAATCGATGTTGTTTTGAAAACAAAATTGGCGACGAAAGTGTAGTAGTTGGAGTAGTTTGCTGTTAGTGAGTTGTAAGAGTGGTGGGGCTGGAAGAGTTCAGAGGCGGAATAAGAGGTTGTTCTTAGGTTAGTCTGAGGACGTTATTAGTAAGTGTGAACAGACATACATGTACAGTTAAAATCATTTATATATATATATATATATACATGCATACATTTGGCATGACATTAGAAGTTTGCATACATGTGCATAGGCATTCGTAAGGGCATGTAGGTAATCATGCATACGAATGTTCACACTTACGAATAGCTAATTGGATATGATAGTGATGTGTTATGATTAGGGTAGTTTGTGGGTTTAAAGTGTTGTTTTGGTGTAAGGTAAATGCTGGATGTGAGGATTAGGAAGTGAATAAGTTTATCTATAGGAGTGAATGTGATCTAGCTTGGTGGACAAGAGGTAAAGTTTCCTAGGTGATCATTTCGGATAGAATCGGCCGAGGTTGTTTGGTGAGTAGTTAAAAGCAATTTGAAATAGCAGTTAGGTGTTGCAGTTTCTCTGAGTTGGACGGTTGTTGTAGGTTTGCGGATGTGTTTTGAATCATTGTGAGCTTGCTTAAGTGGTTGCAGCAGGATGGTTGTTTTAGGTGGATGAAGTTTTGACGGTGACCTTGGAGGAGTTGGAAGGAAGTTCTGACGATAGTTTTAATCGAGGTTTAGCTCGAGTTGAGTAGAGGATTCATGGTTCTAGTATGTATTGTATGTTGATAGGATGAGTGGTTAAACAGGTTGGGAAGGTTGTAGCTTATGTTTTCAGACGGTTGTAAGTGCTTGGAGAATGAGCTTTATGCGTGGCTTATTGCGGTTGCTTTTGTCTGAGGATTGAGATTAGTGTCGTAGCCAAAGTTTGTGTGGGAAAAGTAATATAAGCTCAAAAGCCATGTTGTTTTGGCTGGGTCTTCGTGAGAGGGTGGTCTGTTGGCTGAGTGTAAGTAAACCTTCTTGAGACAGTTGATGTAAGTGAAACAACTGTTGGAGACGATGTTAGAGTCTCGGGACGAGGATTTTCGGATGGTGAGTGGGCAGATTTTAGTTTTCGTGATAGCAGGTGGTGTTCACGGATCGCAAGAGTTTAAAGTATCTAATGTCTCAAAAGAAGTTGAATCTTAGGCAACGAAGACGGTTGGAGTTGCTTAAGGATTATGATATGATAATGAGTATCATCCTAGAAAGGCCAATGTTGTGGCCGATGCTTTGAGTAGGAAGGTGGTTGTGGAGTTGAGGGCAATGTTTGCTCGCTCGCTTGAGCATATTGCGAGATGGTGGTCTTGTTGCCAAATTGCAAGTGAAACCATCCCTAATTCAGTTGATCAAGGATAAGCAGTTGCTTGTTAATTCCCTTGTTTCTTGTTCAGGATATTGCGGATGGTAAGCCTTCGTATTTCAGTTTCAATGATGATGGTGTTTTGTGTTTTGGGAGTCGGATAGTGGTGCCGAATGATGTTGAGTTGAGGCGCCTTATTCTGACTGAAGCTCATAGTAGTTCTTTCACTATGCACCCTGGTAGTACGAAGATGTATTGTGGTTTAAAGGATGAGTACTATTGGGTGGGATTGAAGAAGGATGTTGCCAAGTTTGTAAGCAAATGTGTGGTTTGTTAGCGGGTGAAAGCTAAACATTGGTTTCCTTCTGAGTTGTTGCAACCGTTGAAGATCCCAGAATGGAAATGGGAAAAGATTACCGTGGATTCGTGTTTGGGTTACCTTTGACACCGTCAAAGAGGAATTTTGTTTGGGTGATTGTTGACCGTCTTGCGAAGTATGCACACTTCTTGGCAGTGTATACTACGTATACGTTGGATAAGTTGGCTGAGTTGTTTATTGTTAAGATTGTGCGTTTGCACGGAGTGCCAAGGTCTATAGTGTTGGATAGAGATCCGAAGTTCACATCGAGGTTTGGGAATGTTTGCATTAAGCTCTGGGTGCACGGTTGAGTTTCAGTACTTCTTATCATCCTCAGACGGGTGGGCAGTCGAAGCGTGTTATCCATGTGCTTGAGGACATGTTGAGATGTTGCGTTATAGATTTGCAAGGTTCTTGGGAAAATTATTTACCTTTGGTTGAGTTTGTTTGTAACATTGGTTATCAGGCAAGCATACAATGGCTTTGTACGAGGCTTTGTATGGGAGAAAGTGTAGGACACCACTTTGTTGAGCGGAAACAAGGCAAAAGTTGGTTTCAATGTCGGATATGTTAAAAGGGACCGCCAAGAAGGTGAAGCTCATTTGTGAGCGCTTTAAAGCGGCATCGGATCGCAAAAGTCTTACGCAAATTTGAAGCGTAAGGAGTTTGAGTTCGCGGTTGGCGAACGTGTGTTTTTGAAAGTATCGCCTTGGAAGAAGGTGATGGGATTTGGGGATAAGGGTAAGCTTAGCCTGAGGGTTTATTAAACCTTATGAGGTTGTGGAGCGTGTTGGTCCTGTGGCTTATCGGTTGAGGTTGTCTCCCGAGTTAGACAAGATTCATGATGTGTTTCATGTTTCGATGTTGCGGAGGTATAGATCAGATCCTTCGCATGTTATGCCTATCGAGGTGATAGAGCTGAACCCAGATTTGTCCTACGATGAGGGATCAGTGAAGATCCTTGGCTCGAACAACAAAGTTTTTCGTGGCAAAACGATAGAGCTTATAAAGGTGTTGTGGCGACACCGAGGAGTTGAGGAGGCCACGGGGGAAAGCGACACAGCATGTTGAAGTAGTTTCCGCATCTTTTTCCTTCAGGTAAAATTTCGGGGATGAAATTTCCTAAGTGGGGGAGAGTTGTAACGCCCTGGTTTTGGGCCTAGATGTTTTAGACATCGGATCGGGCCGGTCGGAAACGGTTCGAATCATATTAGGTGGTTTAGGGAGATCAAGGTTCGGGATAGGATAAAAATATGGCAAAAATTGATAAAATCCTCTAAAATCATGGTTAAGAGGCTGGTCGAATCAATTTTACAAAATGAGTTTTGGAAGAGGTACATTTTGACTAGTGACCAAAATGTAAAGTTTTAAAACTGTGGAAAAATGCAAATTTCAAAAGAGGAGTCAAAAATCTTAGAATCTTTAGGGAGCTTTTGTGCAATTATATCTTTCCTTAAATTGGCATGTGTTTTAAAAGAGTTCTAAAATAATTGTCTACAAAGGAATTTTATTTTAATAATAAAATAGTAATTTGAGAGGTTTTATTTTACGTAACTAACTTCTCAATTCACATTTTCAGCAAAACCCATTTCTAAAACTATTTCATCAAATTTCTTTTCTCCCAAACACTCTCTCTTTAGTTTCTCATCCTTTTCAAAGAATCCTCTTCAAATTCTTCAAGATTTGTGAAGCAAAAACTCGCCAATCACTAAGGAAAGCTAAGATTGGAGGTAAATCCTGTTCTCAATCTCTAATCAAGGTTCTTTATTGAAATTCCCAAGATTATTGGCTCATAATTGTTGTTTTTAACTAAGTTTTGTTTACAGTTTTGATTTGATATCAAAATCTTGCAAAATAAAGGTTTAAATCTTGATTTTCGGAGTGATGTTGATGAACTATGTTTTAGATTGATTCTAAATGAGTTTTTAGATGATTATGATGTTGAAAAAGTGTTTTAATAATAAAGATCCCGAAATCCTTGAGATCCTTGAGTTTCTTGATAGTTTTAGTTGAGTTTTTGAAGAGTTTGATGGTGATATGTTTGCTAGAGGTACAAGGAAGGGTTTAGGTTGTTTTTAGATATGTTTTGATGATTATTAATGGTTGGAAGTGATGTTTGTTGGCCGAGCTTGGTATAGGTTTAATCGATTGAGTTTTTGGTTGTTTCGGATTGGTAAATTAGTGTAGTTTTGCTGGGCAACGAGTTGTGTTTAGTTGCTGGTGTTGGAATGCATTTTAATGCATTTAGATCTCTGTTTTGATGCTCTAAAAACAGGGGATCTTGATCCGGAAGCAAGCGAAGCATTTTTGGAGGCTACGGGCGAGTGATCTTCGCGTCGGCAAGCGAAGTTTCGCGTATCGGTGAGTGGAAAAGAATTTTCCATCTTTGAAACGTTTTAAACGTGGTTTTGGGAGCTTAGTGTAAGTTTGAAACACTTAGCTAAGCTCAAGAGTAAGTAAAGCGAAAGTCTCTCTCAGATTATGCTATGTTTTGGTTTAAAATGCACTTGAATTAAATGTGGTTTAATTACTGTTTTAAAGCATGTTTTGAGCAATGATGTTGCTAGTTTTAAATGCCATGTTGTTAAAGATGCACATGGTAAGTGAACCTTGAGTTTATATGATTTATGCATATGGTTTTAAGCATGTTAATGCTTGTGAAAGTGGCATTGTGGTTTATGATTGTAAAAAAATGAATTAACGATGATCGATGATTATATTGGCAAGTGATGGTAAATGGTTTGGTTACTTCAATCGGATATAGTTAACCAGCTATAGGATTACGTGCACAGTGAATAAAGTCGCTTTGGATGTCGAGGGGTTGTGATTGTGCCGTAAACTCCATCCAAGTACCCTAGCGATTGAGGAATTGGCGTCACCACGATGGAGGATGGCTCTCGTGGGTGGACTTGGTTATGCGTCACAACGGTGGAGGATTGCTCCCGTGTGTGAGCTTGGTTAAGGTGATTAAAATGGTTGAGGTAGCTCCTATGTGTAAGCCTTGTTTTGTGTCCCAACTCTCGCTAGTGGGTTATACAACTACCGATGAGTGATGTTGAGGGGTTGTGATTGTGCCGTTAAACTCCATCACGGGTGTTGAGGGGTTGTGATTGTGCCATTGAACTTCACCTTTTGAAGCTGGTTGTGTGTATGAAGCGTGTGGGACAACGCTTGTAATCCGCGTATCCGATTGTATTGAATTGTGTGGTGTTTTGGATGTTGTTTTTGTTATTGATCACTTGCGAGCCAATATAATGATGTTGATATAATGAGTTAATGTTGAACTTTTATTTGAGAAAGCATGAGATGCTTCAGAGATGTGCTTGAATGCATATGATGCTTGGTTTAAGCATGAGCAAAGGTTTTTGCTGCTGTAATTAATGATGCTATGAGCATGTGGTTTTGAAAGGGGAAATGATGTTTTAAAGTACATGTTTTAAAGAAAGGCATATGTTTACGAAGAATGATGATTTGATTTTATAAGATGCATTGATGAATGTTTTGTTGTTAGCGGGTTTCACTAAGCTTTATGCTTATGCTCATTTGTTTCATCAATGTAGAGAATTGAGCATCTTTGGCAGCAAGAAAGCAAGGGGCATCCAAGTGATTTTTATCTAAGACAAAGTATGTGATTTACTTTAGTGTAATAAGAGGCAATGGAAGGGATTTCTACTCATGGATTTGTTTGGTGATGTTAAACACCTTGAGCATGTTTGGTTTGTATTTTTGGACTTGTAAAAAATGGTCTCTATATGGTTTATGGTCTCGTATATTTGGTATTTGGCTATGCTATGGTTTGTGTTTTAAAAGCATGCTTGAGTAGTTTAATGTCTCTCCATGAATTGCCATGCTTGTTGCATATGTTGTGGATGTTTGATGATGCATAGGTGTATGGAATGTTGGATATAACATGTATGGATGTTTTGGACATGATTATATGCTGTTAAATGTGTTTTGAGGGCCGTGGAATGTGATTTTCTAGTATGCGTATCGATACTCAGGGTTGAGTATCGATACACTAAGGTAAATTTCAGTCAAATCGATTCATGGGTATCGATACGCCTAGGCAAAAATTTCAAGGTCGTACCAATACTCAGGGAAGCGTACCGATACCTTTTCCCCATTTTAGCTATTGCAATCTCGTATATCGATACATGCTTAGGTGTACCGATACCCGTTAGTTATTTTCTGTTAAAAGTATCTTTTAAAGTTATGAAAAGTTGCATTATAGTCCCTGAATGTTGTATGTTCAATTGGTTGAGTTTGGATGTTCCGTTTGTGATGCAATTTGACATAATGGCATGTTACACATCTAATTAAGGTTTGGTAATCCTAAAATTGGTTAGTCCCTAAAATTCTCAGAAATTACAGTTTAGTCCCTAAACGTCTAATGTAAGTAATTGAACCCCTAATTAAACTTCGATCCCTGTGCCATTTTCTTTTAAGTGTTTTTTCGATCACATAGGATCTTAATGTGCATCTAGAGAAGATAAAAAGAAAAAATAGGATTACACAATTTGTATCATGAACTCTTGAGTAATCTTCTTAGTTCGGGTCGGGCGTCTAGGTCGGGCTAAGGGGGTTACATAATTTGTATCATGAACTCTTGAGTAATAAAAATCATTTACTTTAAATCATCATCTCTCCTTTTCTTTGTTGTTCTTCGTAGCCTTTTTCTATTAGTCTTTGGCTTTTTAGTGCTTATGGAGAGTGATATTTCGAAAGAGTTTTCAGAGTGACTTAGGCTTTTGTTTTTAGCTGGTTCGTTAGGTTGAATTTCTAGCCCTGTGACCCTTGGTGTATTCTCAGCTTTTAAAAGCTGTTAATGACTTTTTTCTAGTAACATTGTATCTTCCTTTTCTTTGAATAACTCATTAGCCAATTATACACCTACTATTTTGACAGTGTACTAAATCTTTCTTCCTTTTTTTTCTTTTTTGATTGGTATCGTTGAATGTATCTCTCTTTGAACAATTACCTATATACGTACATCTACTCTCTTAGCAGTGTACTGTATACACCTTAGTAAGAAACTTGTCAAATCCTGCGACACTATCTAGCATATTCCAATTCTTAGCAATCTGAAGTAGTCCACATATATGAATAAAAAATCTAAGACTTTCAAAACCAATTTAAAACATTTCACTAGGTAATAAGGCAATGGGCATCTCAATGTCCCCCTAACATGGCATAAAGCATACTACAGGCATACCACAACCATCATGCGACTCAAGCATCAAAATTCAGCCCAGTCAACATCATAGAACAAGTCTCATCCATATTCATTCATCATGTATAGCACTACTATCACACATTCAACATAATCATACTTAAACATTCACCAGACAAAGCAAATATCACCAACACATATCCACATCGCAAATCACTTACCAACAACTTACCATCATCCCAACCTTTCATAATCTGGCTCTGATACCACCAAATGTAATCCCCTCGACCTGGCCTGACCGATAGACTGAACCGAATGGATCACACGGGGAATATTGAAGTAAACCAAGAAAGTTTACCTCAATAAACGACCATTTTTTTCTTTTTATCTTGTCTAGATGCATCTTAGGTTCCTAAGTGTACGTACACAAGCAGCGGATAAAACATCAACACAATCGCCAATTAATTATAGCCAAATAAGGTCCCGTTCTTAGAAGCCATTGATCAGATGCCCACTTACGTTAAGTTTCTCAAGGACATCGTCACTAAGAAAAGAAAGGTTGAGCGGTATGCGACAGTTGCTATAGCAAGTGAATGCTATTCTGTGTGGATCAAATTGCCTCCTAAGAGACAGGATCCGGGCAGCTTCACTATACCGTGTTCAATAGGTGATAATTATATGGAAAAGCCTTGTGTGACCTCGGATCTAGTGTAAATTTCATGCCAAAGTCAGTCTTCATGAAGCTCGGCATAGAAGATGTAAGGCCAACTACGGTTATCTTGCAATTGGCCGACCGATCTCATGTACGCCCAGAAGGAAGAGTATAAGATGTAGTGGTGAATGTGGACAAGTTCATCTTCCCAGTTGACTTCCTTATTCTTGATTGCGAGGCGGATGATAACGCACCCATTATTTTGGGGCGGCCATTTCTAGCAACTGGTAGAATTCTGATCTGTGAAAAGGGCGAGTTTACTATTAGGGTGGCTGATCAAAAGGTGACCATCAATGTCTTTAACACTCTCAAATATGTGGATGAATATAAAGAGTGTTAGTACATGGATGCTACAACAAAAGGGAGACTGCAGACTTTTGCTGCAACAATTTCTTAGAAATGGATGAATATGAGCAGATCTGTAATGCCCTCGTCCCGGTCTAGCCGATAGACCGGCCTGAGTAGGTTACACGGGAAAACCGAAGCGAAACTCGTTAAGGCTCCACTTCGATTAGCAACCCTATTTTTTCATTTATTTATCTTGTCTAAATGTATCGTTTAGTCCTATGTGTGAAAAACGACAGCGGAAAACGAGGACAAGATGATACAGACGGAACATAAGGTAATTTAAATTTACCAAGTGACATATTATTCCGATTGATGCATTCGTAACCGAAACCATACATGAACAATGCATATAAGCTTAACAAGGAAGCATACAACCAACGGGACTAAAGCCCAACATTCGAGAACCCTTAAAGATGCCAAAAGCCCAATTTATAGGCCTGTGTTTCAAAACAGGCTTGCCCGTTTCGATACACGGGCCCCAGTTTAAAAGCCAGACCTGATCGTACTGATACGGTCCACTTCGTTCCAGTACAGGCTCTCCGTTAACTTAAACGTTCTGAAACAGGTTCCGAAACGGGCCTTCACAGTGGCAAATCGTTTCGATACGCGTACCGAAACGGGTACTCACAGTATCAAATCGTATTGAAACGTGTTCCGATACGGGTATCCCTGGAGCTACACCCGTTTCGAAACCACCTCACACGTTTCGAAACGCCTGCAACCTGTAAGTCCCTAAAAACAGTTTTAAGCATCTCCAAGTGTTCCCAAACATCCCCAAAACCATAAGAAACAAGATACAACAAACATACACAAACTCTAGAGGCATTTCATCCTACTTCAAGCATGATCAACCATAGAGCATACATATGATTCAAGGCAAGCAAAAGGCATGCATTTAGATCCTTCCAACACATGCCAAAACATCAAACCATCAAACATGATATATATATATATATATAAGGCAATAAAGCATGCTTAACAAAACCATTTAGCCAAAAGAAACATACGTTCACCTAAGCAATGCACAATCAAGGTTTACATGCCTTCAACAAAAACATAAGCATTCATAAGACATGGTTAAAAACCTTCAAATACAAAACACTTAGGCATCAGCATAAACATGGTTTACAAATCCATCAACACAAAGCATTAACAACATAAAGCCAACACAAAGGAGTCTAGATACACGCTCCTACAACACGTAGCATTTCCCATTGCTAAACTACTACATTATTTACCAAACCATACTTGAGCAACTACCACACGCTTGGACGCTCTTTCCTTGCTCCTTGCTAACTCCATGCTAATGATCTGCATTGTCGGAAAAAGGAGAGCGTAAGCATAAAGCTTAGTGAGCGGAGCTCGATAACATAACAACGACAATGCAGGGTTCAAAGCTTTCTTTAAAACAAAAGCCAACATATACAATTCAACCAACGATATAATCCTCCTACTAATCACAAGATCAAACATAGGTCAACAACATAGACATTTATCATGACATTACACTCCATGGTATGCATACATGCATAATCAATCATAATATATCATGTCCCTCCAATAACATCATAGCAACTTACACTAACTCAATCACAACAACATATGGCATGGCATCATACCTCATGTTATGCTCAACATAAATATGTTAACATTCATCTCACATCATCAACCACATAACGTGAATCATATTGGCAACTAGTAAGTGTACTCGGATACGCGGATAACTTCTGTTGGGATTTTCACCCCCAACGTACTCAACAACAACATTACCTTCGGAGTGATTACACTCATCACCGGTCCTTGCGGATGGGATTCCACTCATCATCATGCACCGTCGATGGGATTCCACTCATCACCGACTAATATAAAGAAGATTTCCGGTGCGTACATCGTACTCCTCCTTGGTGACTATACATCACCAAGACCACGCGCGAATTTAACTCAACCGTGTGCACACTCTCATCCTAATGATCGATCATTTGTACCCCTAGACATACTAGTGCCAATAGTTAACCAAAACATCAATATCAATAGCTCAAAATTTACCTCTTACCGCATCCGTTCCTAGCACGTACTCACCACAACATTTCATGCGTTGCATATACTCACCATGATTCCACCAATCATGCAATACGATATACAAATCACCATCAGGCAACATGGATACACTATATCATGCATGACTAAAAACACCTTGCAACAAAATCCACAATTATTCACAATCTTACATATACTTTACAAGGCATATCAACAACACCATTGATTTCATCATGCATGGTCAACAACATAATAACAAACAACATGCTTCCTTCCAAAGTATTGAAATTTCATGCATAACAAGTCATCACCTCATGTAATGAAAAAAACGATAAAAGGGGAGTTTAAAGAGGCAATACACACCAACTTACTCTTGAGTTTAGATTGGCCTTTCAAGCTCAATCTAAACTCTCTCAAAACCATCTTTGAACCAAAACGTTGCTTAAAAATATTTCCACTCACCATTCGTACACCAATGCAAACCACAAAGTCGTTTCAAGCTTCCGAACTTCCCGGGACCGCGTCCGAACCACCCAAGCCCAAATCCGCTGTTCTAACTAATCAAAACAATGTATTAACCTCTTAGTCAACCACAAATTTGCTGTTATACATCAGCTCACAATTCCACAATATTTTCTCAACAATTCAAAGCCGAATTCCTCCCGAATATTTTCATTTTCGTACTCCAGCAAAACCCAGCCATGACCTCTCAATTTAAACACTTAAAAACACTCCAAAACATGTCCAAAACACCACCCAAAGGCTGTACAACCATCAGCCCTTCATTTCCCCCACGTAAACACCTTAAAAACTCTTATTTTCCACTTCTAAAAATCACCTACAACAGTGGTTTCGGGAATCCAATCAAACCAACACTATCACCACTCAAAAATCATCAAATAACATCTAAAAACACCTATCCAAGGTCCACATACCTCCAGCCCTCTTTTTACCACAAAATCAAGCCAAAACTCACTTATTTCACTTCTAAAATCCACCCCTAAGACTAGTTTCGTGTATACTATAATTAAGCAGCCTTTTTAACATGTTATGACTTTAAAATAAACTTTAAAAACACCCCAAAACACTGCCCTAAATGACCCATACGAGATTTCACCCAAAATCCCCACTTTTCATAAATCTTGAAGTTTCAAGGTTGAGAATTAATGGGCTTTGCAAATCCAACTTTAATTTAAGTTAAATTTAAGTAAAACAAGAAAAAGAAAAAGAGGATTTACCTTCAAAGGTCTTCAATGGAGGAAGGGAGATGAAAATGAGAGAATAGGGTTTTTGGAAGAAGATGAGTGGTTTTGATTTTCAAAACCTCTTAAAATTTCATTAATGGCATTATCGTAAATAATGAGAACTTTTATAAAAATCAGCTCTTTAATTTAAATTTAACCCGAAACTAATCCTAGATCAAAACCGTAACTCGCGGGCCTAAAACCGGGGTGTTACAAGATCCAAGAGGAAGACAACAAGGAGGACTACGAGATCGAGTATGATGAATTTGAGGAATCTCTAGAAGGCGTGGAACAATCAAGCTTGCTCGAAGCTAAACCAGGTACGCACTTTGAACCTCTTGATTTTTCAAAATTTATTCCTCCTAAGCCTTCACTAGAGCATGCTCCAACATTAGAGTTAAATCCCTTTTTATATAATCTTAAATATGCTTATTTGGGAAGCAATGAATGTAACGCCCCGATTTTGGGCTTAGGTGTTTTGCAAGTCGGGTTGAGCCGGTGGAACCGATAGTCAGTTGTTCGAATCGTTAAAGGGTGGTTTAGGGAAATCAAGGTTCGGGATGGGATAAAAATGTGATAAAAATTCCTAAAATCCTCTAAAATGATATTTATGAGGTTGGTTAAATCAATTTTGCAAAACGGGTTTTGGAAAGTATACATTTTGGGCAGTGACCAAAATGTAAAGTTTTAAAGTTGAGGAAAAAGTGTATTTTTCAAAAGGAGCTAAAATCTTAGAATCTTTAGGGAGATAATTGGCAATTAAGTCTTTTCTCTAATTGGCATGCATTTTAAATGTTTTATTAAATATTAAAATGGTTTAAATTGATTTAATTAAAAGGTGGTTAAGTTGGTTAAGAGAAAATTGACGATCATTTCATTTTATTCATTTCTCTTCATCCAAACACTTTTAATTTTCTCTCAATTTTCAGATTTCATTCACTTTCTTGTCCTCTCTTGATTTTCAACTTTTCCTTGGTGATTTCTCTCATTTTCCTTCAAGTTTCTTTGAAGCTAAACTTGTTAAATTAGAAAAGAACCAAGGATTGGAGGTAAAATTCGTGCTAAGCCTCTAATCAAGGTTCTTTAATGAAATTCCAAAGATATTTGGCTCTTCATCTAAGTTTTTGATTAAGATTTTGCTATTGATTTGATAAAATGATGAAATCTTGGTAAAAAATGGTTTTAATGTGATTTTCAGAGTTTTGTTGATTTGATTTGTTTGAGATAGATTATAATTGGGTTTTGAAAGGTTTATGATGTTGAAATATAGCCCAAATCATATTAATCCCGAAATCTTTGAGATCCTTGGTTTTTAAGGTGGTTATAGTTGGGTTTTTAGGGTGTAATGTGGAATTCGAGTTGCTGAAGGTACAAGGATAGTTTTAGGTTGCTTTTGGATGTTGATTGATGCTTAAAATGTGTTGGATGAGTTGGTAGATGGTTGGGCTAAGTTTAGAGATCAATCGATTGAGTTTTTGATTGTATCGATTGGGTAAATTGGTGCTTTAGAGTAGGGCTGCAGGTTTTCTTTTTGTGTGTTGGTGTTTGAATGCATTATGATGCATTGAATCTATATTTTAATGTGTTGAAAACAAGGGATAGTGTTCCAGAAGCGAATGAAATGATTTTGGAGGCTTCGGACGAGTGATTGTTGCGCCGGCAAGTGTGGTTTCGCAAGTTGGTAAGTGGAACTTGGTTTTCCATCGTGGAAACATTTTAGAAAAGGTTTTGGGAACTTAGTAAGAGCTTGAAACGCTTTACTAAGTTCAGAAGTTAGTAAAGTGAATTTCTCTCTCGAATTGTGCTATTGTGAGATTTTGAATGCACTTGATTTAATTATGTTAACCTACTATTTTAAAGCATGTTTTGAGTATATAAAATGTGTTTGATGATGCCATGTGGTTTAAGGATGTTGATAACTTGTCAAAATGCTTATATTTTACACCTTTTTGCTTAAGTATTTGTTTGTTCTCGAGGTCATTTCATAGCATGTAGGTGCATTTAGAGCATATAGTTGCATATATCTTTACTTGTTGGTGGTATGGCTTTATTTCATGAGACTAGATGCTACTTGAAGGGTGTTTACTGGTATGGTGTTGTGCAGGCTGATGCTGAAGCAAGGAAAGGAAGGAAACTACTATAGCAAATTGGACAACAATTTTGGGCGCGGAAAAAGACAAAGTAAGGCGCACACACAGATCGCCCACATGTGCGAGCCCCGTTTTGTCTGATTTTGCCCCACATGAATAGGGAATATTCCCTGGACGCCAAAGAATCATTAGGGCACAAAACCCTAGGAGCCTCCACTATATAAAGAACATAAGACCCTCATTTAAGGGAGAGCGTGAAAAGGTGACTAAAAGGCTAGGGAGAGAAAGTTAAAGGCGGCTCTTTTCTTCTTCTTCTTCTTCCTCACTTGGTGTCCTCCATCGTAGAAGCTCCAAGGGTCTGACCTTGCTGACCTTGAGAGAGGCGGAAAGCCTATGGCGGTTCGTGGCACTACAAGTCCATCACGGATTGAGAGTTCTTCTCTTCCCTTTCTGTTGCTTTAGCATTTATTTTATATCTGGAAAATTTGGTTGTATGAACGAAGATACTTCGGATATTTGCCCAGCCATGAACTAATTTAGGTGGCCATGGCTGTTGGATGAACTATGTTTTCTTTTCTTTTATGAATGTTTATTTATATCTTGCTCGTATCTATGCTTTGTCTATGTTGTTATATGCTTAGGGTTGTAAGAGCTCTCGAGAGTTGGCCTTTCCTTTGATGTTAGTTGAGGTTAGTGGTCGAGAGAGCTTTCCTTAACCTGCATAGACAATGGAGTTGGATGCTGAGAGGCACAACTCTAATCCACCTTAGAGATAAGTGTTGGGTTTCAACGGCTAAGACAGATAGACATTTAAAGGTAGGGGTAGTGTTATAGTTTACGCTGAGAGGTATTGCTGTTGCATTTCCTGCTCCCAGCTTCCTAGCTAGAGATAGATAAGGAGCACCTTGAGTAAATCCTGCCGAGCATAGACTAAGTTAGAGAGGTAAACCCTAGTAGAGAGGTAAAACATAGGTAAACATGACAGTCCAGCCAGTCATTCCCAAGAGTGTTTCGCACGCGTAAGAGGACCTGTTTGTCTATTTGATTTTAGCATGGTATCTTTTATCTTTATTTGCTATCGCATTTATATCTCCACTCTAATTTGCCACATCATTCTCCATTTACATTTCGTGACACTTGAGTGCTTAAGCTTGCCTAGAAACACCTCCAATCCCTGTGGAGACGATACTCACTCATCACTTTATTACTTGTTCAACGTGTATACTTGCTCTATTTGCGTGTCATTTATAGTACATCACGCGCAACAACAGATGCACTGGGTAAGTGATCCTTGTATGCATGTGTTGATGCATGAGTTTTGAAGCATGGTTTAATGCTTGAGTTATGGCTTATCATGAATGCTTTGTAAAAACAGTGAGGTATGCATGAAATGTGGATTATATTGGCAAGTGATGTTGAATAAAGTGTTTTTTAAATGAAATCAGATATAGTTAGCCGGCTATATGATTGAGTGCACTATAAATAAGTCGCCTTGGATGTTGAGGGGTTGTGATTGTACCGAAAACTCCATCCAAGTATCCTAACGATTGAGGATTGTTTAAGGTTGCAACGGTTGAGGGTAGCTCCTCGGTGCGAACCTTGTGTGTGTCCCGTCTCTCGTTAGTAGGCTATACAACTACCGATGAGTGGTGTTGAGGGGTTGTGATTGTATCAAATACTCCAACACGGGTGTCACAACGGTGGAGGGTTGCTCCCGTGTGTGAGCCTTGAGATGCCGGTAGGGTGTATGAAGGGTTTGGGACAACCCTTGGTAATCCGTGTATCGATATATTTTTGAGAAATGAGATTGTTGTTAATCACTTGAAAGACAATATAATGTATTATAATGCTACAAAAATGTTGTTGATGCATATTATGAAAAATGCATGTTTTACCATTAGCTTGGCATAATGGTGTTTATGCTTGGGAAGGCTTGATGGTTGTGTAGCAATGGTTTAATTGCTGGAAATTATGTGATTCATGCTGCATGGTGTTTAGCATGCCGATTCTAATGGTAAAGTGCATGGTTTTTCAAAGGAGGCGTGATGGTTTTAAAAAGAGTGAAAATAGTTTTGTGCATTGATAGTGTTTTTGGTTTTGAGCATTCCTCACTAAGCATGTTGTGCTTACGCTCTCTTTGTCCATGAATGCAGTCAATTTAAGCTTTGGAGGTGGCACTTGCAAGGGATCGGTGGGAAACTTTGATTGAAGGTAAGTCTTGGTTTTGGACTGGTGTAATAAAGGCAATGGGGGCGTTCAATGCTATGAATGTTGGTTGTTTGGTATCTTTCTGGTTTGATGCAAGTTTGGTATGCATATTTAGGCATGTCAATGGCCTTTAAGTGTTGGTAATTGCTTGGTGTAGGGCGTGTAGGTGTTCCCTTTTCGTGAGAGCGCAAGTGCACACTTCTGCCAATTTATAGTATAAAAGATGTCAAATCCCACGAAGATTGGTCAGCTTGGTTCGATTTGTAGTTCCTGCACAAGGAAAATTAAAAACACAAATAAGTTGATTGTTGAGATGAAGAGTAAAATGACATAAAACACAAATGATAAAAGAGGTGATTCATGTTGATAAAGCGGATAGGGTTATGCTGCCACTTAGTGTGGAACTGCGTTGTAAAGGCTAAGTTGTTTTGTGCTGCCACGATATGTTGCCTCAGCGGGTAATGGACGACAGCTACGACTCCATCACGCGGCCGCAGTGGGTCTCTGCTCCTACAACTTTCGCTGTCTCGGCAGGTGGAATGGAAATAAGTCCTGGCGGCAAGTCTGGCAGATACTCCAAGTTTGGCAGATCAATTCTTAAGTGATCCTTCCTATGTCTAGGCAAGGATTCTGTCACCACGTGATGTAGGCAATACCTAGCAATCTCAGCTTAAACCTAACACAGGCAGTCGATGTTTGGTTGCTTCTTTTAGCCACTTAAACTTGAACTTATGTCTAAGCCGAATTAGTCAACACCTCAACATGATGAGACCGTACTTAATTCTTTCGTGAGCCTTACACTTTCGTGCCCGACAAATTGATTTCTTCAACTGGACTTTTGGAACTAATTGAAGAAGTGAAGATCATGAATTAAGTAAACTTGGAATATTTCATTGAAACAACTTGAAAACCTAATACAACCGTCTCACAGCTAATTTACAACATAACCCTTAACCCAAGATAAGTTTAGAACATGGCAGCGGCAAAGAACACTCTAGCTAAGTATAGAAAACCTAAGATGCTTTGAACTAGGAGTACAATGAGTATTTATAGACAAATAACTAGGTTAAGTTCTCGTTAAAGTAGAAGTCCTCAAAAGTAGCTTTTCACATTTAATGTGACTTTAAACCCTGACTTCTTTGCATTGAATGTGGACTTTATCTCGTTTGCCTTGGCCCGCAAGAAACCTTGAGTTCTCACTTCGGCGGCTCTGCTCGCTGCTACAGACGTTGAAAAATTGAGTGGATGGTGGCAATAGACTCAGGATTTTTAGCTCTACAAATCGCACTCCGGTTCTCCAACTCTATAGTTTGCTGCCGTGGGCAGCAAAGTCGGTGGCAACCTTACTCAGTAGCTACTTGGCAGCAACTGTCTTCAACTGGAACTGCATCAATATAGCCCCTTGGTTTGCTACCTCAGCATTGCATCCTTAGCTTCTCTTTCCCTCTTTCAGCTTTTATTACCCAGAAAAAATACACTAAAACATTATCTCATCTTTACCAAATGAAGGATAATCTATAAAAACAAGGTAAAACGAAGGAATATAGTAAAACGCAATGCATGAACCTAATTATGCCTACAATGAGCTCAAAAACAGTAATAATAAGAGGTGGGATGTACATGAAATATATGACTTGTGGACACTTTACACTAGGATTTGAGAATTGGACATTTGGTTCTTGTTTCCTTAGGAATGCATGCCTTTAGATCTATTTGATAACGCTAATGATGCTAGTTCTGCCATGAATCTTTGGTTGTTGAAATGTATTTGTGTTGCAAGCATGTTTAGTCATATGTCGGGTTAGTTTCGGATGGTTTAAATCGAGTAAAACCAGCAATTTAAAACATTGCAGGTCCAGGTGTTTCAAAACACCCTTGCCTGTTTCGAAACGGTGGCCTGAAAATGCCTTGGGGTTTCGAAACGGGGAGGCATGTTCTGATACATTTTGGCTTTGTGAAGCCCTATTCCGAAACGGGTCTTTGAAGGTTTCAAAACGAACATGCGTTTCGAAACGATCAACAATGTTTTGATACGACTGTTCTGATATGGGGCTCACTGTTTCAAAATGTTTGGCTGTTAATTCAGTTTTTGGAATATTTTGAGTTCCCGTTTCTTTGCATTTTGGTCCCTTCTTGTCATGTATGCAATTAAATGAGTTCCAATGAGTATTTTGAGCTGGGTTTTTACAGAGAATCATGTAATGAACTTCATTAAGGGTTGGTAACTCGAATTTGGTAATGCTCCTTACAGAATGTTGATTTTACGAAAAGGTCCCTAAAATCGGAATTGATAATAATTGAGATGTGATCGAGATGTCGTTTTATCCGCTGCTTTGGTTGATCACTTAGGAATCTAAATTGTATCTAGACAAGATAAAAGAGAAAAAAAGGGTCATTTGTTGAGGTAAACTTTCCCGGTTTACTTCAATATTCCCTGTGTGACTCGTTTGGTTCGGTCTATCGGCTAGGCCGAGTCAAGGGGGTTACATTTGGTGATATCAGAGCCAGGTTACGAAAGGTTGGGATGAAGGTAAGTTTTCAGTAAGTGATTTCGATGTGAATGTGTATTTTTGGTGATGTTTGCTTAGTTCGGTGAATGTCTTGAGCATGTCAATGTTGAGTATGTGATGTTGAGGCTATAAATGGTTATTGTGATATGAATGTGAGCTGTTGTATGATGATAGATTGGGCTGGATTTTAATGCTTGTAATGCATGATGGTTGTGACATACATGTTGTATGCTTTGTGCTATGCTGGGGGGGAAATTGGATTGCCCATTGCCTTATTACCTAGTGGAATGTTTTAAGTTAAAATCAAAGTCTTGTATCCTTGCTTAGAGCTGGACTGAGCAATTTGTTTTGTTTGTTTTGTTAGTTGTTATCGTTCCTTAATATTAATAGCACAATAAACTGAGGAGAGAGTAGCGATCTGGAATGATTGATGTTGCCTTTGGGTAAGGAATAAAAGAGTGTCTAAAGTCTCCTTGGGGCTAAACGCCTCGATGTGCCTCGATCTAGTTACAACCTGAGTCGGTTGGGTAAGTGTTGGATGGCATGGTGCCTGGAATATAAGCGATGTTTAGAGCTTGTGAAGCTATTAATGCTGAAGTGCATGTGACTGCACTAGCTGGTGGATGTTTGTGAGTTGCGGTTAGCGCTTACGTAATTTGAGTAGAAGTTGAACTCGAGGGTTGTCACCAGAGATATCCATGGAGTGGATGACCTGTATGAATGAGATTATGGAATAAATGGAGTATGGTGATGCCCGTAGTGTAAAGATGAGTTGTATCTCGGTTATATAGAGATTTTTATAGTTGGTGGACAACTATGGTTGTGGGCATAGAACCTGATGTTGTGTTCTGAGAGTTCTTTTGAACTATTTTAAAGGAGAAGTATCAGGCATTAGATACTTGGGTGACGAGAAATGTGAATTGTGATTTGGGTTCGAAATCGTGAGTTGTACTTGAGTTAAGGTACAGATTGTCTAGTTGAGCATGTGTGCTCCTGGATTGGAATTGAATTTGAGACTTTTATGTGTTGGCACTTTTATGGATTGGTGCATGATGTTAAGCCATATATGTTGATTTATTGGCTACATTGTTTTCGATGTGTTGGTAACACGGGCGAGGTATTTGAGCAGAACCTGGGTTTAATAACTCGTGCGAGAGGTTCTAGCGCTCAGAAGTGAGTTGTGAACTCTAGTTTGGTGGTAGCCAGTGTACGAATGGTCATGCTTAAAGGGTATCACCTGGGTTGAGGCGAGGTTGTAGTAGTGTTGGACAAAGATTGTGAGGTCGGCGAGTCAAGGCTTGAGTAGCGTATGATACCTATTAAGTAGGTGGATCGTATGACCATGTGAGGCGAGCTTGTCCACGATTGATCGGTGGGGTATAGTTTTTTTGCGTATGTTGTTGCAAGTTGTTTTGGAAGTTGTGGCTTGAACGTTTGTTTCGGAAGTGTTAGATGTGGGAGTGTGAGTAGCTAGTTTCTTTGGTGAAACTGTTGTTACAAGAAAACAATATAGGAGATGTCTTTTATTTGTGCAAGGCCGTGTGTTTCAGATGATTTGATGGAACTACCTTTTATGGTTTTGATGTGTTTCTTAGAATGGACTGGTTGGTTGAGCATCGAGCTGTAGTGGATTTTGATGTTAAGCGGGTTACCTTGAAGCTTGCGGATAATTACGAAGTGGTAATCGTAGGCGAGAACGTGAAGCTCTTGTCTAATGCAATTTCGGCTCTTGAAGTGAGTCGGGTGATAGAGTTGGGTTGCGAAGCTTTCTTGGCGTATGTGATAAATCCTGGTATGAAGGAAGTACGGGTGCAAGACATACGAATAGTATGTGAGTTTCCGGTTGTTTTTCAGAAAGAGTTGCTTGGATTGGCATCAAATCGAGAGGTTGGGTTTGGCATCGAGTTGTACGAGAATACGACTCTCGTGTCCATTTCTCCTTATCGCATGGCACCTAAGGAGTTGCAGGAGTTGCTGGATCGAGGGTCCATTAGGCCAAGTATTTCACCTTCGGGTGCGCCGATTTTGTTCGTGAAAAAGAAGGATGGTACGATGCATATGTGTATAGATTATCGACAACTGAACATGTTGACGATTAAGAACAAGTACCCTTTACCAAGGATCAATGGTTTGTTTGACCAGTTTCGTGGTGCTTTGGTGTTTTCGAAGATTGATTTGAGGTTGGGGTATTACCAACTAAAGGTTAAGGATGTGGATGTACCTAAAATAGCTTTTCGGACAAGGTATGTCCATTATGAGTTCTTGGTGATGCCGTTGGGGTTGACAAATGCACCGGCATCATTTATGGATATGATGAATAGGGTGTTCCACGAGTTTCTAGACCAGTTTGTGGTAGTGTTTATCGATGATATTATCGTGTACTCGTGTACCAAGGAGGATCATGATAAGCATTTGAGGATTGTGTTACAAGTGTTGTTGGGGAATCAGCTTTATGCTAAGTTGAGCAAGTGTTAGTTTTGGCTCATGGAGGTGGTCTTTCTTGGACATGTGGTGTCAACCGAAGGTATTCGGGTTGATCCACAGAAGGTCGAGGCGGTGATGAGTTGGAAAACACCTAAGTCGGTGACGGAGGTGCGAAGTTTCCTTGGTTTGGATGGATATTACCGGAGGTTTGTCGAGGGTTTTTCTAAGATTGTTGCTCCTTTGACCAAGTTGTTGCAAGAGAATGTTCGCTCTGAGTGGACGGATGTTAGGCAACAAGCTTTCGAGAAGTTGAAGGAAGCTTCGACGCTAGCTCCTGTCTTGATTCAACCTGAATTGGGTGAAGAGTTTGTAGTATTTAGTGATGCATCATATGTTGGATTGGGTTGCGTGTTGATGCAAGGTGGGAAGGTTGTAGCTTATGCGTCTAGATAGTTGAAGGTGCATGAGCGCAACTATCCTACTCATGATCTAGAGCTTGCTGCGGTGGTATTTAATTTGAGGATTTGGAGACACTACCCTTATGGTGAAAGGTGTGTGGTTTACACCGACTATAAAAGTTTGAAGTACCTCCTGTCTCAAAAGGAGTTGAATCTTAGGCAACGAAGGTGGTTGGAGTTGCTTAAGGATTATGATTTAACAAGTGAGTATCATCTTGGAAAGGGAATTGTTGTGGCCGATGCTTTGAGCAGGAAAGTAGCTGTTAAGCTAAGAGCGATGTTTGCTCGGTTGAGTTTATCGCATGATGGTGGGTTGATAGCCGAGTTGCAGGTGAAACCTTCCTTGATTCAGTTGATCAAGGAGTAGCAGTTGCTTGATGATTCGTTGGTGCCTCACGTTCAGGATATAGCTGATGGGAATACAACGAACTTCTGTTTCAATGACGATGGAGTTCTATGTTTCAAAAGTCGAATAGTTGTGCCGAAAGATGTTGAGCCGAGGCTCACTATTTTGACTGAAGCTCATAGCAGTCCTTTTGCTATGCACCCTGGTGTAATCACTAATTTTGTCCGAGCTGATTAGCCCCTTTTAAATCTGCTTAAATAAGTTTGGGTCTTGTATGTGCATATTGGGCTTCATCCAGTTGGGCTTTGTCCATGCATGTTGGGCTTGGTCTAATTAATACCTAGATATCATACTATTTACTATCACCATTACTTATAATATTATTAATATCATCCACTATTATGTCAATCATTGTTATCACCATATATTAGTATTATTACTATGTTATCGTTATAGTTATTATTATTATCACTATTATTATTATTATTATTATTATTATTATTATTATTATTATTATTGTGGTCTTTATTATTATTACTATTATTAATTATTATTGTTATTATTAAATTTGGAAAACAAAACATTAATTAAATAAAAGCCCAGTATATTAATATATAAATAAAGCCCAAATGTTTATCAAAGTCCATATTACATCAAACCCAAATAATACAAGCCCGTTCGGCCCAAATAAATAAGCCCTAGTCTGATATAATAAAAAACCCTAATGTGTGTCTCTTATGTTGCAGCCGCCACTGGATCTGACCGTTGGATCTAGGTGCCAGATCAACGGTCCAGATGAGAGCCACGAAAAACCCTAGGGCACACAGAGTTTGATCAAGCCGCGCCGCGCGATCAGAGCCCTTGGATCAGGGAATGATCCGACGCTTCGGATTGCCTCTCGGCAGAAGCCCTAGGGCTTTCCAGAACCATCTCGTGCCGCCATGAAGCTGAGCCGTTAGATCAGAGAGCGATCTGACGGTCCGGATGCCAAGAGACGCTGCACGTGCTCACGCGCGACGCCTCAGCTCACCACTCGCGCGCGTGAAGCTCACGCCCGCCTTACCAGATTCCCTCGAGCTCTCGCCACGTCGCCCCCGCCCGTTCCAACGGACGATCCGTCGGCCACGTCGATCGCCGTACAACCATGCACCCAAAAAAAAAGAGTCAGCAACGCTCAAATGAAGAAAGAAAAACAAAATTGAAAAAAAGAGAAATACGGAATGGAATGTGCAACAGAATGGCAGAGGAATGACAGAGCAGAGCCGCGCATGAATCCGGCCAAAACAGACACGAACCAATGGGTATTTTCCATTGCATTTAACAAAATGTAAAAGCATCGAAAATCCGGCTATAAAGCCAGATGCACAACCACTGTAAAAGGGATTCGTGAAACTCCCTCAAAAACACGAAGATCAATAGAGATTTCAACCACAGTTTCAGGTAACATCATCCCTGTCGTTGCATGAAAAGAAAACAAAAAAGAGAAAAGGTCTCATTTTTTACCTCTTTTGTTCCCTTCTTTTCGAGTCGGCCCCTTCCTTCTCCGACAACAATCCCGGCCTCTCATGGCTTCGAAGGGTGAGTCCGATGCAGAATGTGTGGCCCTTTCCCGTAGCCGTTTTCGAGTCGAAAAGGGGGTTTGCTTTTTAAGTTTTGGGGTTTCTTTTTTCCAGAAAACAAACGGGGGGTAAGAGGTTTTGATTTAGGAAAGGTTTAGGATGTTTAGGTTTCCGGGAAGCCGTCTCTTTACGTTTAGGGGGTCGTTTTTTTTGGTCGGAGCGAGTTTAGAGGCCGCCGAACGGTGGCTAGCACCGGCCGGCGTTCGTGGTCGAGGGAGAAAAGAGAGAGAGGAAGGCTTTAGAGCGTTGGCGGCTAGGGTTTTCATTTTTGGCAAAAAGGGGTGTCCGTCGTTTAGGGGGGTTTTATAGACGTTTTAGGCTCTGTTTTTGGGTTATTAGCACAATAAGTCCCCCCGCGTCGAGTTAATAGCGTCTTAGGGGTCGCCGCATGGGTAAATAGCGTCCTAGGTCCCTGGTAGTTTGAGTCGTTTCGTCTTTCAATCCCAAATCGAGTCTTTTAGGGGTTATTTACGTGTCCAGTCCCCTCCCTTTTACCCCGTGTCCGATTGAGTCCCCAGTGTAGTTTTTTCTGATTTCAGCCTCTGTTTTTTTATTTCTTTCAATTTAGTCCCCTTTCGAATGTATTTAATGTTTTATTTTTTAAGGTTTTTTCCTATATGCATGAAGTTATGTGTTTTTATCTATATGTTTATCTTGTCTTAACGAATCGAATGTATATGCTTAGTTGTTGTTTTTTATGGTGGGTCCCGCATGACTTATTTTTATATCGAATATGTTTTACTCGTATGTGGTCAAAATGCTTATGTTTGTTAGATTTTGTTGATGTTGAATCGAATATGTGGGTAGGATTATGAACCTTAATCCATTAGTTTTATATGCTAGAATGAATTAATCTAATTAACTACTGGGTAATTTTGATATGTTAATTTAGGCCTTTTTGTATTTGAATGTGTATCTCTTAAAGTTTGGGCTTTTGGGCCTTAAGGGGTTTATTTGGTTCATATATGTTTGGGCTTGTTTTTTTTTATCAATTTGGGCCTTTCCCTTATGTGCTTATTTTGAACACTTTTATGGCATGCATGTGTATATATTTGTCATCCATGTGGCCCAATAATTAAGCATGATAACCGGACCTAAAAATCAACCCCGAGAGGGGTATTAATTGACCTCGGTATCCGAAAACGACAGTCCTAGCTTAATGGATGTCTACCGGATACTTAGGTTAATTTTCACCGCCTCTAGGTAAGCGAAAGCATAAAAATTGAAATAACACGCATCATCTCTTATATGCTCGCATCATGCATAAAGGTGACGTACGGGATCCGAACCCTAAACTAACACGACAGTCAGCCTCATTTGATGTCGGTTTGGTCTATGGTCCGGTGTACCGTCATCCTTTTAATTAAATGATTAACTAATTCCAATGCCACTATTCGATAAAGCCCGTGTTATTTAAGTTATATCTTCATTTAAGAACAATTGTTAAATTCACTTCGATTTTTAAATAATTTCTATCGATCAAAAGGCAACAAGCAATTTGGTACCGATTTCTGGGCGTGATGGGGGTGCTAATCCTACCCCACACGTAACCAACTCCCGAACCCGTTTTAAAATGAATCTCTGGTTTTATGGTGTCCGGCCTACCTCAGTGGCCGGTGGCGACTCCAAATTTTCACAAGTTTTCCAAAACACGAATTCCCCCCTTTTAAATAAAATCCCTTCCAAGAAAAAAATAGTGATAAGGCCCCCCACTTAGTCGGTTTTCAGAAAAAACCTTATCACAGCTTGGCGACTCCGCTGGGGAGAAATTTTTGTTTTTACAAAACAAAAAAAGAGAGTTAAGCCAATAAAACGTTTGTTGCCTTTGATCGATAGAAAATATTTAAAATTCGAAGTGAAACTAATAAGTTTGTTATTTTATGAAAATACGACTTAAGTTGAACGGGCTTTGAAAATTTGTTGCATTCGAATTAATTCCTCATTTAATTTCAAAGGATTCACCGACGTGTGTTGCACCATGATCATGAAGCTCTGTACCCGAGCTACCCTTTTTAAGTGAGAGTGAAACGCCCATACCCACGTGAGTATCCCTCCACGGGTCGGTAATTCACTTTTGGAATCCACGCCTTTTGACACGTGAGTAGCCCTCCACGTCATTAGGTCGTGCTTTCCCTCGAACCGAAACCAATTCGCAAGCTTGTAATGGGCCAGAATTGAGGTTCTCGTTGCCTTAGTAGGTGATGAGATAGGTTCAGGTACCCTATGCTAGAACCGAACTCATGAGTGAGAATATAAGAAGCCCACCCCATTAGAGCCATGCGGATAGCCCTAGAGTTTAGAGTGTCTAGGTTTTTGCTTGCTAATTGCTTGTTTCTACGCTTCTTTTTTGTTAATGCTTGAATTTCATTTCTTACCTTGTTTTATGTTTATCATGTGACTAACGCCTTTGCTTTTCTTCCCCTTTTCTCTTATTTTGCATTTTTCATCGTTGCATAAAGAGCACATTGAGTTGGAAATAGTCTGAAATTAAAGACTTGGTTAGTGGGAAATATAGTCTGTAACAATAGTAAGGAGGACCTTCACGAAAATATAGCCACAAGGAGAGCAACTACATTGTTAGGGTTCCAAGACAAGAAAGACTTTCAAAAAAGACAAAATGGCCACCTCACCTATTTGTTAGATGTCCCAGGCAAGTGACCATTACTTCGAATCTTGGAGTTCAACCTACATATGTTCTATGATTGCCAGCTTTGGTTTGACTACAACAGTTGGGAAATACCGAGTCTTACAAGGAAATTAGCGAGAACTACACCAAATGAGAACTAAGCTTTCCGGGGCAAGATCGAAAGTTTCTCGGGCACTTTGCCATCTTGGGCCAACAATCAAGTCTCAACCTAGAACAAGAAAAATACTTCAAGTTAGAGGGAATTCCGACCTCACCCCCGATGCGCTTTGAAGGTTAGGCTCAGTGGGACCGTTTCAAAGAGCAAGTCAAGAGTACCAATATCGATAGTGGATTAATCATAATTCGTCGCCTATACCACTTGGGGGCAGGACCGAGAGTTGGCCTACTTGTTAACGAGGATATGAGAGAACGCCCGATTCCTAGCAAAAGATCATTTCAAGAAAGAAGAAGGGATTGAGTGAATCTTGAAGAAAATCGTCGGCCTAGACGCCAGCTTAAGAACTGCATGTAGTGGATTTCATCCGATCATTGTAACGGACCAAGGTTCCCATTGATGAGTTGTTTAACGAGGATATTTGCCGAACTCAGTGTTGCTCTTTGCATTTCAATTATGCATTTTGTTGGATTACCTTTAGTCATGCATTTCTGTTGTACATATGACATATTGCATTCATGCAATTAATGTTCAATGCATCTTTGCATTTCAATTATGCATTTTGTTGGATTACCTTTAGTCATGCATTTCTGTTGTACATATAACACATTACATTCATGCAATTAATGTTCAATGCATCTTTGCATTTCAATTATGCATTTTGTTGGATTACCTTTAGTCATGCATTTCTATTGTACATATGACACATTGCATTCATGCAATTAATGTTCAATGCATCTTTGCATTTCAATTATGCATTTTGTTTGATTACCTTTAGTCATGCATTTCTGTTGTACAGATGACACATTGCATTCATGCGATTAATGTTCAATGCATCTTTGCATTTCAATTATGCATTTTGTTTGATTACCTTTAGTCATGCATTTCTGTTGTACATATGACACATTGCATTCATGAAATTAATGTTCAATGCACCTTTGCATTCAATTACATTTTGTATGATTATCTTTAATCATGTGTTTCCGTTGTACATACGACACATTCATTCATTCTTTAAACAAATAAAATTAATCTCCATCAAATTAATGCACCTTTGCATTCAGTCATACATTTTGATTCTGTTGTACATACGGCACATTCATTCATTCATCCATTAAACAAATAAAATTAATGTCCATCAAATCAATGCATCTTTGCATTCAATTGTACATGTCTGTTTGATTACCTTTAATCACCTATCCTTGTTGTGCATACAACACATGCATTATTCCTTGAATACTTGTTATTAAAATTATCTCATCTTCATGCATATGATACATTGCATACATTAATCAATCATGGAATTAATTACGAGAAATATCATGGCAGAAAGTGAAAGTGTAATCTGCAATCATTCCTCATTCATACACCACCCGTTTGCATACCCGAGCAATGGAGGAGAGATTGGCCAAGGTAGAGAGGGGGCAGAAGGACCTCGAAACTCGTTTGGATGGGGTCAGTAAGAATATCAGTGATCAGATCGTACAGTTGCAAGCTTCCGTTATTGCTCAGATAACTGACCTGTTATTGAAGATGAAAGGTGAGGAAGGAGTTTCCGATGAAGGACACAAGGATAATGCATCCCATGTGAAAGATCAATCGGAAGTACCAAATCCCGGAAAAAGAATCTATGCGGGAATCTATGCCAAGACTACTGTTGGAACGACTGTTAGCCACCACGGGGGAACCTCAACGAATCAACCCATTGACTTAGGGGCAGGATATGAGGATGAAGTGGAGAGGATTAAGGCCGAGATGGAAGAGAAGCATGAGAAGAGATTCCGCTTCTTTGAAGAAAGATTCAAGACCTTGCAAGGGACGGATGAGCAAGGGAATGATGCCAGCGATTTGAGTCTTGTAACGGATTTAGTCCTTCCGCCGAAATTCAAAGTTCCCGATTTTGAGAAGTACGACGGAACTACTTGCCCCTTAGCACACATTACTACGTATTGTCGGAGGATGGCAGCTTTTGTAAAAGATGAGAAGCTACTCATTCACTGTTTTCAAGACAGTTTAGCTGGTTCTGCGATACGTTGGTATGCTCAACTTAGTCGAGCCAACACCAAGTCATGGAAAGATCTTTCAAAAGCCTTCATCGGTCAATACAAGCATGTAACTGATATGACTCCGAATCGGATCATGCTACAAGGGATGGAACAAAAGCACGGTGAGAGTATCCGTGAGTATGCCCGGCGTTGGCGAGACGTAGCAGCTCAGGTGCAGCCCCCACTTCCGGAAGGTGAAATCATTTCCTTGTTTGTGGACACTCTGAAAGGAGTCTTGTATGATCGCTTGATCAGCAATCCCGTTAATAGCTTTGCGGACATGTTCATGACGGGAGAACGTATTGATGATGCTATTAAAAAGGGAAGATAGTGGATCCCTATAGCACAACCGCCCACGAGGGGCATGAATCCCAAGTTCATATGGTGGGCTCTCGCCCAAACAACCAATTTCGTGACCGCTTCCATAATCAAGCATCATGGTCTACAAAGCCTCCAAAGGTTCTTCACCCGGTCCCTATGTCGTACACCGATTTGCTCCCAATTTTATTTGAGAAGAAGCTTCTGACCCCAGTTCAGTCCAAACCAAAGGATCCTCCCTATCCTGAAGGTTATGATGTTAGTGCCATATGCGACTACCATGTGAGAAGCATGGGCCACACCACGGAGAATTGTGGGGCACTGAAAAACAAAGTTCAAGGACTGATCGAGAACGGTCTTTTGAAGTTTTGACAAGAAAGAATGGTGAGCGCGACTTTTGGGGAGGTGTTGTTTCCCGGGTTGTTTGGACCTCGTATGTTTGAGTCTTCTTTCATGTTGCACTTTCTGTTGAAGTAATGCATGGAACAAACATTGCTATCATTTGCCCGAAGATAGTAATGATCTTTTTGTGAGGGCACTTGTTATGTTTGCAGATTTTCTTTCTAATGAAAATGCATTTTTATTAACATACAATAACCTTGAAATCATATATATGTATATCCCTCCTTACCTTCATAGGTCCTCGGATATCACGCGCTTGATGTGGCATTGAATCTAATGAAAGAGATCAATTGAATATTGTGATAACGATGAAGTAGAATTTCCCGCTCTATCTGCTCTGGTCGGTAAAGCGAGAGAAGCAAGATTACTATTCCTTCGATGATGTTCGGTGATAAGGAAATCTCCTAAGAGAACCCAAATAAAGTTGCTTAAATGTGCCAAAAAAAAAGAAAAAAAAAGAAAAGTGAAAAATAGACTGTTTCAAAACAAAATAAATGGTTTTAATTTCAGAGCCTGGTAATAGGCATTAACAAAAAGCACTCCAATTTCCGAAACCTGGTAATAGGAATTTTCGGATACGAGTGTGGAATTTTAGGGGCACTCCGCTGAAGCCTGAATCTCTTCGCTTCATGAGTGATGGTAATATTTTCAAAATCGTGACCATGCCGAGTAACTCGGGGTATCGTTGTATGCTCCATCTTTATTCTCGAGCCAAAGGACTGTGACGAGTTGAATTCCCCTAAGAAAAGAAATGAATGAACAAATTAAATAAGTCTCGGAAGGGAATCCTTGAGGACACCGACATGAAATCAATGGTAATCATAAACATAATGAGAACTAGAAGGAATGGTAATCGAGCTGATCTAGCAAGTACCTTAATCATGAGGATGAACCGAGCGATTAGGGAGGAGTTTCATAACTTCAAATATCGCCACAACACTCGAAGACGCAAGTTGTGCTTGAAGAGATCATCGGAAAACTGAATCTAAGACGCTCTTGCATTTGATATCCGGGGCATCCTATTCTATTTTTCTTTCAATTAGACTTTTGGTTTCAAGGTTCTGTATGTTAATTTGAAAATCCACTCTTCATTAGAATGACGACCAGCGAATTGACATATTTTTAAACAAAGAGATTTCCTTGTATTACTTCAGAGATAAATGCATTGTCAGCAGTGAGACCCAAAGTTGAGGGGCACTACATGATGTGTGATGGTGAAAGAACCATTGAAGTTAAGTTGTCGTGAAGGGGCATCTTTGTCTGTGGGGCAACAAAGGCTTTACACACAGGATTTCAAATTAGTGGGAGATGGCATACAACTTGAAGGTACTGGGCTAATGATTATGATTAAGACCGTTGGACTCGGGGAATGAGCAACAACAGACGAAAGCAATTTTGTCAGGACATGTGTCTGAGGAGTGGTGGTAGTCTCAAGATGGTGACCACCGACCTTAGAGAATAAAGACAAACTAAATGCATGCATCTGTGCATTCTCATGACCATACGCATCATTGCATCATGAAATATGCTCATGCATCATTGATAGTTAGACATCCATATGTTAGGGGCATGCTAACTCATACCATCATAGCATTTTGTTTACTTTAAACAAATATTTGAAGATTGATAAAGGGGTTGATCTACGGCTCTACGAGAAGAGGAATAGATCTCAAGAATCCTTTGACTGGTATCAAGGTTCTTAATCCCTGATTTTTTTTATCCTTTCTAAAGGATGTTTTTCTCAGAATTCAAATCTCTCAATTTTATCCTTTCTGAAGGACGTTTTTCTCAAATTTCAATTTCTCAACTTTATCCTTCCTAAAGGATATTTTTCTTGAAATTTTAATTTTATCTTTTCAGAAAGGGGTTTTTCTTAAAACTCGGATTTCTCAATCTTATCCTTTCTAAAGGATGTTTTTCTTAAAACTGGATTTCTCAATCCTATCCTTCCTAAAGGACGTTTTTCTTAAAACTCGGATTTCTCAATCCTATCCTTTCTAAAGGATGTTTTTCTTAAAAACTGGATTTCTCGATCCTATCCTTCCTAAAGGATGTTTTTCTTAAAACTGGATTTCTCAATCCTATCCTTCCTAAAGGATGTTTTTTCTTAAAACTCGGATTTCTCAATCCTATCCTTTCTAAGGGATGTTTTTCTTAAAACTCGGATTTCTCAATCCTATCCTTTCTAAAGGATGTTTTTCTTAAAACTGGATTTCTCAATCCTATCCTTTCTAAAGGATGTTTTTCTTAAACTTCGAATTTCTCAATCGTATCCTTTCTAAAGGATGTTTTTCTCAAAACTCCGATTTCTCAATCGTATCCTTCCTAAAGGATAGTTTTTCTTAAAACTCGATTTCTCAATCGTATCCTTTCTAAAAGATATTTTTCTCAAAACTCCGATTTCTCAATCGTATCCTTCCTAAAGGATAGTTTTTTTAAAACTCAATTTCTCAATCGTATCCTTTCTAAAGGATGTTTTTCTCAAAACTCCAATTTCTCAATCGTATCCTTCCTAAAGGATAGTTTTCTTTAGCGGTGGCTAGCACCGGCCGGCGTTCGTGGTCGAGGGAGAAAAGAGAGAGAGGAAGGCTTTAGAGCGTTGGTGGCTAGGGTTTTCATTTTTGGCCAAAAGGGGTGTCCGTCGTTTAGGGGGGGTTTTATAAACGTTTTAGGCTCTGTTTTTGGGTTATTAGCACAATAAGTCCCCCCGCGTCGAGTTAATAGCGTCTTTGGGGTCGCCGCATGGGTAAATAGCGTCCTAGGTCCCTGGTAGTTTGAGTCGTTTCGTCTTTCAGTCCCAAATCGAGTCTTTTAGGGGTTATTTACGTGTCCAGTCCCCTCCCTTTTACCCCGTGTCCGATTGAGTCCCCAGTGTAGTTTTTTCTGATTTCAGCCTCTGTTTTTATATTTCTTTCAATTTAGTCCCATTTCGAATGTATTTAATGTTTTATTTTTTAAGGTTTTTTCCTATATGCATGAAGTTATGTGTTTTTATCTATATGTTTATCTTGTCTTAACGAATCGAATGTATATGCTTAGTTGTTGTTTTTTATGGTGGGTCCCGCATGACTTATTTTTATATCGAATATGTTTTACTCGTATGTGGTCAAAATGCTTATGTTTGTTAGATTTTGTTGACGTTGAATCGAATATGTGGGTATGATTATGAACCTTAATCCATTAGTTTTATATGCTAGAATGAATTAATCTAATTAACTAGTGGGTAATTTTGATATGTTAATTTAGGCCTTTTTGTATTTGAATGTGTATCTCTTAAAGTTTGGGCTTTTGGGCCTTAAGGGGTTTATTTGGTTCATATATGTTTGGGCTTGTTTTTTTATCAATTTGGGCCTTTCCCTTATGTGCTTATTTTGAACACTTTTATGGCATGCATGTGTATATATTTGTCATCCATGTGGCCCAATAATTAAGCATGATAACCGGACCTAAAAATCAACCCCAAGAGGGGTATTAATTGACCTCGGTACTCGAAAACGACAGTCCTAGCTTAATGGATGTCTACTGGATACTTAGGTTAATTTTCACCGCCTCTAGGTAAGCGAAAGCATAAAAATTGAAATAACACGCATCATCTCTTATATGCTCGCATCATGCATAAAGGTGACGTACGAGATCCGAACCCTAAACTAACACGGCAGTCAGCCTCATTTGATGTCGGTTTAGTCTATGGTCCGATGTACCGTCATCCTTTTAATTAAATGATTAACTAATTCCAATGCCACTATTCGATAAAGCCCGTGTTATTTAAGTTATATCTTCATTTAAGAACAATTGTTAAATTCACTTCGATTTTTAAATAATTTCTATCGATCAAAAGGCAACAAGCAATTTGGTACCGATTTCCGGGCGTGATGGGGGTGCTAATCCTACCCCACACGTAACCAACTCCCAAACCCGTTTTAAAATGAATCTATGGTTTTATGGTGTCCGGCCTACCTCAGTGGCCAGTGGCGACTCCAAATTTTCACAAGTTTTCCAAAACATGAATTCCCCCTTTTAAATAAAATCCTTTCCAAGAAAAAAATAGTGATAAGGCCCCCCATTTAGTCGATTTTCAGAAAAAACCTTATCACACCTGGTAGTACTAAAATGTATTGTGGTTTGAAGGATGAGTTCTATTGGGTGGGGTTGAAAAAGGATGTTGCAGATTTTGTAAGTAAGTGTATAGTTTGCCAGCGTGTGAAAGCTGAGCATCAGTTTCCTTCTGGTTTGTTACAGCCTTTGAGGATACCGGAGTGGAAATGGCAACGGATTACGATGGATTTTGTATTCGGTTTTCTTTTGGCACCATCTAAGAAGAACTTTGTAAGGGTGATTGTGGATCGTCTTACGAAGTGTGCACATTTCTTGGTTGTGCATATATCATATAAGTTGGATAAACTGGAAGAGTTGTATATTGCTGAGATTGTGCACTTGCATGATGTGCCTAAATATATAGTGTCGAATAGGGATCTGAGGTTTACAGCAAGGTTTTGAAAGTGTTTACACCAGTCGTTGGGTACGCGGTTAAATTTCAGCACATCGTATCATCCTTAGTCGGATGGACAGTCAGAGTAAGTTATCCAGGTACTGGAGGACATGTTGCGATGCTGGTGTGATTGATTTCCAAGGTTCTTTGGAAAAGAATCTGTCTTTAGTTGAGTTTGCCTGTAATAATAGCTTTCAGGCAAGTATACAAGTGGCTCCGTATGTGGCCTTGTATGGGAGAAAGTGTAGAACACCTCTTTGTTGGGCTGAGGTGGGGCAAAATTTGGTTCCCAAATTGGATACACTTAAGGGAACAACAGAGACAATAAATCTCATATGTGAGCGGTTGAAGGCTGCACCGGATCGTCATAAATCTTATGTGAATTTAAAGCGTAGGGAAATTGAGTTTGCGGTTGGAGATCGCGTGTTCCTTAAGGTATCGCCTTGGAAGAAGGTGATGAGGTTCGGACGTAAGGGAAAGCTTAGTAAGAGGTTTATTAGACCTTATGAGGTTGTGGAGCGAGTTGGTCCTGTGGCTTATCGGTTGAGGTTGCCTCCTGAGTTGGAAAGGATTCATGATGTGTTTCATGTTTCTATGTTGTCGGGGTATAGATCAGATCCATCTCACGTGATGCCAGTTGAGGAAATTGAATTGAATCCGGATTTATCTTATGATGAGGAACCGGTGAGAATTCCGGATTCGTGTAGTAAAGTTCTTCCCTGGAAGGTGATTGAACTTGTGAAGTGTTGTGGCGACACCGAGGAGTTGATGAGGCCTAGTGGGAAAGCAGGGCGTACATGTTGAGGCAGTTTCCGCATATTTTTCCTTCAGATAAAAATTTCGAGGACGAAATTTCCTAAGAGGGGAGAGTTGTAACGCCCAGGTTTTGGGCCTAGGTGTTTTGCGAGTCGGGTTGGGTCGGTGGAACCGGTAGTCGGTTGTTCGAATTGTTAAAGGGTGGTTTAGGGAAATCAAGGTTCGGGATGGGATAAAATTATGATAAAAATTCCTAAAATCCTCTAAAATGATATTTAAAAGGTTGGTTAAATCAATTTTGCAAAACGGGTTTTGGAAAGTATTCATTTTGGGCAGTGACCAAAATGAAAAGTTTTAAAGTTGAGGAAAAAAGTGTATTTTTCAAAAAGAGTCAAAATCATAGAATCTTTAGGGAGCTAATTGACAATTAAGCCTTTTCTCTAATTTGGCATGTGTTTTAAATATTTTATTAAATATTAAAATGGTTTAAATTGATTTAATTAAAAGGTGGTTAAGTTGGTTAAGAGAAAATTGACGATCATTTCATTTTCTTCATTTCTTTTCAGCCAAACACTTTTCATTTTCTCTCAATTTTTAGATTTCAATCACTTTCTTTTCCTCTCTTGATTTTCAACTTTTCCTTGGTGATTTCTTTCATTTTCATTCAACTTTCTTTGAAGCTAAACTTGCCAAATTAGAAGAGAAGCAAGGATTGGAGGTAAAATTCGTGCTAACCCTCTAATCAAGGTTCTTTAATGAAATTCAAAAGATATTTGGCTCTTCATCTATGTTTTTGATTAAGGTTTTGCTATTGATTTGATAAAATGATGAAATCTTGGTAGAAAAATGGTTTTAATGTGATTTCCGGAATTTTGTTGATTTGATTTGTTTGAGATAAATTCTAATTAGGTTTTCAAAGGTTTATGATGTTGAAATATAGCCTAAATCATATTAATCCCGAAATCTTTGAGATCCTTGGTTTTTAAGGTGGTTATAGTTGGGTTTTTGGGGTGTAATGTGGAATTCGAGTTGCTGGAGGTATAAGGATGGTTTTAGGTTGCTTTTGGATGTTGATTGATGCTTAAAATGTGTTGGATGAGTTGGTAGATGGCTAGGATGAGTTTAAAGATCAATCGATTGAGTTTTCAGTTGTTTCGATTGGGTAAATTGGTGCTTTAGAGCAGGGCTGCAAGTTTTCTTTTGTGTACTGGTGTTTGAATGCATTATGATGCATTGAATCTCTATTTTAATGTGTTGAAAACAAGGGATAGTGTTCCGGAAGCGAACGAAGTGATTTTGGAGGCTGCGGACGGATGATTGTTACGTCGACAAGTGTGGTTTCGCAAGTTGGTGAGTGGAACTTGGTTTTCTAATGTGGAAACATTTTAGAAAAGGTTTTAGGAACTTAGTAAGAGCTTGAAACGCTTTACTAAGTTCGGAAGTAAGTAAAGTGAATTTCTCTCTCGGGTTGTGCTATTGTGAGATTTTGAATGCACTTGATTTAATTGTGTTAACCTACTCTTTTAAAGCATGTTTTGAGTATATAAAATGTGTTTGATGATGCCATGTGGTTTAAGGATGCACTAGGTAAGTGATCCTTGTATGCATGTGTTGATGCATGAGTTTTAAAGCATGGTTTAATGCTTGAGTTATGGCTTATCATGGATGCTTTGTAAAAACAGTGAGGTATGCATGAAATGTGGATTATATTGGCAAGTGATGTTGAATGAAGTGTTTTGTAAATGAAATCTGATATAGTTAGCCGGCTATAGGATTGAGTGCACTATAAACAGGTCGTCTTGGATGTTGAGAGGTTGTGATTGTACCGAAAACTCAATCCAAGTACCCTAACGATTGAGGATTGTTTAAGGTTGCAACGGTTGAGGGTAGCTCCCGGGTGCGAACCTTGTGTGTGTCCTGTCTCTCGTTAGTGGGCTATACAACTACCGATGAGTGGTGTTGAGGGGTTATGATTGTACCGAATACTCCACCATGGGTGTCACAACAGTGGAGGGTTGCTCCCGTGTGTGAGCCTTGAGTTGCAGGTAGGGTGTATGAAGGGTTTGGGACAACCCTTGGTAATCCGTGTATCCGATATGTTTTTGAGAAATTAGATTTTTTTTCAATCACTTGAAAGCCAATATAATGGATTATAATGCTATGGAAATGTTGTTGATGCATATTGTGAAAAATTCATGTTTTACCATAAGCTTGGCATGATGGTGTTTATGCTTGGGAAGGCTTGATGGTTGTGTAGCAATGGTTTAATTGCTAGAAATTATGTGATTCATGATGCATGGTGTTTAGCATGTCGATTCTAATGGTAAAGTGCATGGTTTTTCAAAGGAGGCATGATGGTTTTGAAAAGAGTGAAAAATGGTTTTGTGCATTGATGGTGTTTTTGGTTTTGAGCATTCCTTACTAAGTAGGTTGTGCTTACGCTCTATTTGTCCATCAATGCAGTCAATTTAAGCTTTGGAGGCGACACTTGCCAGAGATCGGTGGGAAACTTTGATTGAATGTAAGTCTTGGTTTTGGACTAGTGTAATAAAGGCAATGAGGGAGTTCAATGCTATGAATGTTGGTTGTTTGGTATCTTTCTGGTTTGATGCAAGTTTGGTATGCATATTTGGGTATGCCAATGGCCTTTAAGTGTTGGTAATTTCTTGGATATGAGAACTAGACATTTGGTGCTTGTTTCCTTAGGAACGCATGCCTTTATATCTTTTTGATAACGCTAATGTTGCAATGATGCTAGTTCTGCCATGAATCTTTGGTTGTTGAAATTTATTTGTCTTGCCAGCATGTTTAGTCATAAGTCGGGTTAGTTTTGGATGGTTAAAATCGAGTAAAACCAGCAATTAAAAATGTTGCAGGTCCAGGTGTTTCGAAACACCCTTGCATATTTCGAAATGGGGCTTGAAAATGCCTTGGGGTTTCGAAACGGGGAGGTCTGTTCCGATACATTTTGGCTCTATGAAGCCCTGTTCTGAAACGCGTCTTTGAAGGTTTCGAAATAAACCCGCGTTTCGAAATGGTCAACAATGTTTCGATACGACCGTTCTGATACAGGGCCCACTGTTTCGAAACGTTTGGTTGTTAATACAGTTTTTGGAATATTCTGAGTTCCTGTTTCTTTGCATTTTGGTCCTTCCTTGTCATGTATGCAATCAAATGAGTTCCAATGGGTATTTTGAGCTGGGTTTTTACAGAGAATCATGTAATGAACTTAATTAAGGGTTGATAACTTGAATTTGGTAATGGTCCTTATAGAGTGTTGATTTTATGAAAAGGTGCCTAAAATCAGAATTGGTAATAATTGAGATGCGATCGAGATGTCGTTTTATCTGCTGCTTTGGTTGATCACTTAGGAATCTAAATTGTATCTAGACAAGATAAAAGAGAAAAAAAAGGTTGTTTATTGAGGTAAACTTTCCCGGTTTACTTCAATATTCCCCGTGTGACTCGTTTGGTTCGGTCTTTCGGCTAGGCCGGGTCGAGGGGGTTACAATGAAACATTGCATGTGATAATCTCATCTAGTCTTACACCTAAACAAGAGTCTAGTCTAATAAATATGTTGTTGCAACATAAAAGCGCTTTAGGTTGGACTATGGCTGACTTAAAGGGGATAAGCCCTACTATTTGCATGCACAAAATTTTGCTTGATGATTGTCACAACAATTCTATTGAACCCCAAAGAAGTCTCAACCCCATCATGATAAAGGTGGTGATGAATGAGATAATCAGGTGGCTTAACACTGGTGTAGTCTATCCCATATCAAACAGGCTCATAGGTTAGTCCAGTCCAATGTGTGCTTAAAAAAGGAGGCATCACCGTGGTAAGTAACGATGAGAATGAATTATTGCCAACAAGAACTATAACGAGATGGAAGATTTGCATGGACTATAGGAAGCTCAACAAAGCTACCAAGAAGGACCATTTCCCTCTCCCATTCATTGATCAAATGCTAGATAGATTGACGGGCAAAGCATTCTATTATTTCCTTGACGGATACTCATGATACAATCAGATTGCTATAGCACCGGAAGACCAAGAAAAGCCGACATTCACATGTCCGTATGGTATCTATGCTTTCAGAATAATGCCTTTTGGACTCTGCAATGCCCCAACAACTTTTTAGAGGTGTATGCTGGCTATTTTCTCATATATGGTTGAGGAATTTTTGGAAGTCTTTATGGAGGAATTTTTGGAAGTCTTTATGGATGATTTTTCAGTCTCTGGGGAAGATTTTGATTCGTGCCTGGGAAATTTGGCCAAGGTGCTAAAGCGATGTGAAGAATCTGATTTAGTTATCAATTGGGAGAAATGTCATTTTATGGAGACCAAAGAAACGGTCTTGGGTCACAAAATATCGAAGAATGGCATTGAGGTGGATAGAGCAAAGATTGAGGTAATTGAGAAGCTGCCTCCTCCCACCAATGTGAAGAGCATCAAGAGTTTCTTGGGTCATGTTGGCTTCTATAGAAGGTTCATCAAGGACTTCTCCAAGATCTCCAAGCTACTGTGTAATTTGCTACAGCAAAATCAGCCCTTCATATTTGATGAAAAATGCCTGAGCGCTTTCAAAGAACTGAAGGAGAAACTTACCTCAGCACCTATTGTTGTTCCACCTAATTGGAGCTCACCTTTTGAGTTGATGTGCGATGCAAGTTACTACGCAATAAGAGTAGCTCTTGGACAATGTCGAGGTAAACTCTTTCATGTTATTTATTATGCTAGCTGCACATTGAGTGATGCACAAATTAACTACACCACAACTAAAAAAGAATTGTTGGCTTTTGTATTTGCCTTTGATAAGTTTAAGTCATATCTAATAGGCACTAAAGTTATTGTTCACACCGATCACTCGGCTATTAAATACTTAGTGACTGAAAAAGATGCTAAACCTAGACTTATTAGGTGGATACTACTCTTGCAAGAATTCGATTTGGAAGTTAGGGATAGAAAAGGGTGTGCAAACCAAGTAGCCGACCATCTTTCTAGGCTAGAAAAAAAATAAAGAAAAACACGATGAAATGGATATTAAGGAGGAATTCCCTGATGAGAAAATATTATATGCTGCAGCAATCCCTTAATATGATGTTATTGTTAACTTTCTCGTTAGTGGTATTTTGCCTCCTAATTTGAATAGACATGGACAAAGGAAATTCATGCATGATGTAAGATCCTATTTTGGGGACGGGCCATATTTGTTCAAGCAAGGTGCTGACCAGGTCATTAGACGGTGTGTCCCTGAAGAAGAGCACAAGGAGATACTCTTCCATTGTCATTCATCTCCTTGTGGCGGACATTTCGAAGGAACTAGGACTGCTGCAAAGGTCCTACAATCTGGATTCTATTGGCCCACTCTCTTCAAGGATGCTCGCACATTTTATCAATCACGTGATCGCTATCAAAGGACGGGTACATTTCGAGGAGGCATGAAATGCCATTACAAGGAATCTTGGAGGTCAAACTTTTTGATGTATAGGGAATAGACTTCATGAGACCATTTCCTTCATCTTATGGAGACTTATACATTATTTTGGATGTGGACTATGTATCTAAATGGGTTGAAGCAGTTGCTACTCCAAGGAATGACTCCAAGACCGTCATGAAGTTCCTTCACAAGAATATCTTCACAAGATTTTGGACACCAAGAACAATTATCAATGATGAAGGAACTCACTTTGACAACAAGATGATTGCTAAAGAATTACAAAGGTATGATGTGAGGCATAAGATTGCTACAACATATCATCCTCAGACTAACGGTCAGGCTGAAGTCTCAAATAGAGAAATCAAGTAGATACTTGAGAAAGTGGTCAACCCAAAAAGGAAGGATTGGTCTCCTAAGCTTGATGAAGTTATTTGGGCTTACCGTACAGCTTACAAGACACATTTGGGAATGTCACCAGTCAATCTAGTCTATGGGAAAGCTTGTCATCTACCTGTTGAACTCGAGCATAAAGCCTATTGGGCCATTAAGAACTCAACATGGATGCACAATTGGCTGGAGAAAGAATGCTCTTAGAGTTGAATGAAATGGAAGAATTCAGATCACAAGCCTATGAGAATGCGCTCTTATACAATGAGAAAACAAAGAAGTGGCATGACAGACATCTTTTGTTGCGACATTTCTTAGAAGAGAAACAAGTGCTCCTTTATAACTTCAGACTTAAGCTCTTCCCAGGCAAGCTGAAATCACGATGGTCAGGTCCTTTCCTAGTTCACAAGGTCTATTCCCATGGTGCGGTGGACATTAAGAAGCTTGATGATGATATAGTATTCAAGGTAAATGGACAGCGTCTGAAGCTTTACAATGGAGCACCAATTTTACGCGATAAGTCCTCCTTCATCCTCCACGATGCTTAAGAGTTTGAACTCTATCCTTTTTTTCTATTTCGCTACAATATTTTTATGTTTTTATGTTCATAAATAATGTAGTTTAATCCTTATCTTTATTTCGTACTCTAGGTTTTAATCCCTTTTGTCCTTTTGCTTTATTATGCTTTAAGGTCATGTTTGTTTGTTTTCATCTGAACAACCCCAGCGACGCAGGTGGTAGGTCAGGGTGCAACGACGTATCAGGCTTTTGTTTTTATAAGGATTCAAGGAATGGAAAATTAAATTTTTCCAACACGAGAGGAAGCCGACTCAAAAAGGGCAAAAAGAAGGGGAATTAATTGACCATTTCACCTTTTCATTTAAAGAAAACCCTAGCAATTATTACCTAGGTATTTTCTCTTTCTTCCTTTTCACCTTTTCAATTAATAACCCTTTGTCTCTATCCTACATGCACGCCGCCCAAACACCCCTAACACTCTCTCTCTTTCACATCGTGTCAGTTACCTCCTCTTAACTCCCATCACCCTCATCATCAACTCCCACTAACTCTCCTCTTCATCACATCAAAATAAAGAAAACAAAGAAACCCCTCACCTTCATCTTCTCCAACCATCAAAAACTGAAAAACCCAACCAATTTTTTCTCCCATCTCACCCACATTCTCCTTCTTTCTGCTCAACAATGGTGCGATGCAAAAGAGTTGAAGGCGCCTCTGGAAGTAGCCAACCAAAGCTCGTGCTAATCAAGAAATTTATAGACAATAAAGCAAAGAAGCGCTTCCAAATTCTCCAAGACCAGAAGTTGTTGCCGGAACAAGGATTTAAGTTTCCCACTGAAGGGGAACTAGGGTTTGACAAAGATATCTTGGACATCATTGGAAACCAGGGATGGGCCACTTTCGTTCCCCACCCAGAGAACTTTTGCATCCCTATCGTCCAGGAGTTCTATGCGCATCTCACCAGCCCTACACATTCCAGCGTGTATGTGCGTGGCGACCAAATCAAATTTATGGCAGCCAAGATCAACAAGTTCTCATATCAGATCTCCTGTTGCTTTCTTTATTGGTCTATCTCTTTCTATACTCGAAAATTGCATGACCAATTAAACTGTGAATCCTCTTTATTTGAGCTCAGTGTCGATCATCTCGTTTTCCATTCTTTCTCTTTTTAATTGGTAACCCAAGAGGTTAATATATTTGTCGATATTGTGCCCCAATTGTCTTACTATGACGTCATCCAGAAAGTTCTCATCATTTCTAGAGGTGTCTGGAAGATTTGAAATCACGCCCAAAGGACTTGCGGATGACTCGAAGGATTTATAATTTTAATACAATTCCCTTTTTGTGAAAACAATCAAATATCTTTGCAGAGATCTGCCTCTTCAAACGGATTGAAATCTATGTGATTTTCCTCTTCAAACGGGTTGAAATCCTTGCCGAGATCCGCCTCTATAAACAGAATGTCTTGAGATTCTTTTTTGTAAACATAATGTCTTCATCTTTGTAAACGGATATCTTCAGATCCGC
This sequence comes from Hibiscus trionum, assembly GCA_030270665.1. Lineage (NCBI taxonomy): Eukaryota > Viridiplantae > Streptophyta > Magnoliopsida > Malvales > Malvaceae > Hibiscus > Hibiscus trionum. The sequence continues at coordinate 14,672,473 of BSYR01000017.1, read as the reverse complement.
CTCTGTAAACAGAATGTCTTGAGATCTATCTCTTCAAACAGAATGTCTTGAGATCCGCCTCTTCAAATGGAATGTCTTGAAATCCGCTTCTATAAACAGAATTTCTTGAGGTCTGTCTCTGTAAACAGAATGACTTGAAATTCGCCTCTATAAACAGAACGTCTTGAAATCCGCTTTTATAAACGAAATGTCTTGAGATTTGTCTCTGTAAACGGAATGTATTGAAATCTGCCTCTGTAAACGAAATGGCTTGAAATCCGCCTCTGTAAACGGAACCTCTTGAAATCTGCCTCTCTAAACGGAACCTCTTGAAATCCACCTCTGTAAACAAAATATCTTGAGATCCGCCTCTATAAACAGAATATCTTTGGATCCGCCTCTGTAAACAGAATATCTTAAGATCTGCCTCTGTAAACGAAATGTCTTGGGATCCGCCTCTGTAAACGGAATGTCTTGAGATCCGCCTCTATAAACGGAATGTCTCCATCTTTGTAAACAAAATGTCTTTTGATCTGCCTCTATAAACGGAATGTCTTGAGACCTGCCTCTGTAAACAAAATGTCTCTGCCTCTGTAAACGAAATGTCTCGAGTTTTGTCTCTAGAAAAAAAAGAATTGAAACCTGCAAAAGAAATATCATCAATTAATAAGAATCCAACTTGAAGTAGTATGAAACATCTTCAATTCCCATCTTTAAGCACTGAGATCTTTAGGGTCACTGCTTCATGTCAAAGGTATCTCCATCTTTCAATCTAGAACTCGCATAAGTTCTCTTGTTTTCTCTTCCTCTATTGATCGATCTTTATTCTTGGAACTTAAATATGATCGTGATGGTATCTAAAAAGTTCTCATCATTTCCGAAGGTACCAGCCTGAAAGACTTGACATCATGCCCGAAGGACTTACTGATGACCCCAAGGCTTTAGAATTACGATGCTCTTCCTTTACTGTGCGAACAACCAAACATCATTCCCGAGGGTGATGGCTCGAAGGACTTAGAATCATGCTTGAAGGACTTACTGATGACCCGAAGGTTTAACATCATGTCCGAAAGATTTACCATCCTGAAGGATTTACTGATGACCTGAAGGCTTTTAGAATCGCATTGCTCTTTCTGTCTTGTGCAAGCAATCACATCACTATCGAAGGTGACAGCCCGAAGGACTTAACATCATGCCCGAAGGACTTACTAATGACCCGAAGGATTTAACATCATACCCGAAGGACTTACTGATCTCCATACAATAAGAAAATATTGCTAAAATCCGTCTTTTCAAACGAACTGGTAAACTTTGTTAAAATCCGCCTCTTCAAACGAATTGAAACTTTGTTGAGATTTGTCTCTTCAAACGGGTTGAAATCTTTACTGAGATCCGTCTCTTCAAACGGGTTGAATTCTTTGTTGAAATCCGCCTCTTCAAACGGTTTGAAATCTTTACTGAGATCCGTCTCTTCAAAAGGGTTGAATCTTTGTTTTCATCCGCCTCTTAAAACGGATTGAAATCTTTGGTGTGATCTACTTTCCAATTTCGATGTCGTAGATTGAACTCTTGCTCATTCTTGGTAAATTCCTGTCAAAATGTACAAAAATGCTTTGAATGTATGTCTTAGCATGCTCCTATCTTATGTATGCCTGACTATATGATGCATGGACTGTGGCAACCGAGGACCACTCGGATGAGCTCTGATCTTCTTTGCTTCTTCATTGATTTTTTTTCTGCTGCAACATGTACTCTGATCTTCTTCGCTTTTTCATTGAATCTTCTGTTTCTGTTGTTGCATTACTTCATCTTCTTAAATTGTTCTTGTCAGATCTTGTTGAGCTTGGCCTTCTCGTGATTTGTCTTTATACCTCATTTATTGAGATTCTTCTTGTCAAATCTTGCTTAACTTGATCTTCTTGCATTTTGTCTTAAGCTCTTATTGCCTTCATGTTGCAACAAAACATGCCCCAAGGTTTTATTGTTGAGCTTCTTCTTCTTCCTATCTCTTTAGATTCCTCTTGTCAAATCTTTTTCATCTTGATCTTCTTGATATTTGACTTAAGCTCTTATTGTTTTCGTGCTCTGTCAAGTTTTGTCCCAGGATTTTTGTTGCTGAGCTCCTTTCTTCTTAACTAGATTTCGACTTTTCAGTGATCTAATTCTTCTAGGCTCTGCTTTCTCTATTGTCTATTCTGACTTGAACTCTCATGCATCATGATGCCCCACTGATATCTTTGTTTCTAGCCTTATCATGTAGAATTTGCCCCTCTTTTATCATTTGAGGCTAAAAAATGCTTCAAGTCCCTGAAGTTTCTTCTAGTACCTGGACTTCCTTTAGGTTCATTCTTTAATTTCAAAAATCAACCAAAACTTCAAAGTAGAGACTTGCTTTAAATCTATGAACTCTGTACTTTCTTCAGGTTTCTGAACTTTATCGAAGTCCCTGTATTTTCTTCAAATTTCTGAACTTTATCGAAGTCCTTGTACCTTCTTCTGGTTCATTCTGGAGACTCAACCAAAAACCCAGGGTAGCAACTCACTTTCGGTCCCTTATCTTTCTGATATATGTATTCTTGTCATTATCCTCATTATGACCCCTGATGGGTGATTCATCTTTCTGATCAGAAGACTACCAAATAGATGAGCGTTTCATACTCAGCCATGTCTTTACCATGTCAGATTAATCATTTGTATCTTGAAGTTTATCTCTGAAGCAATACAAGGAAATCTTTTTGTTTTGGAAAAAACGTCAATTTGTTGATTAATATTTCAACGAAGGATACCTTACATGACCCGAAAAATCAAGGTCTTAATATAAAGCGAAAAAAACGAATAGGATGCCCTGGATATCAAGTGCAAGAGTGTTTTAGATTCAACCCTCCGATGGGTAACATAACTCATGAATATTGTGGCGAAGTCTGGGGTTATGAAATTTCTTCCAAATCAATCGGTTCACACCCTATGATTACCGCGTTGCTCGATCCAGACAAAAAACAACTCATTTTCGGTTCACTTCATCCATTTTTCCATTCATAAATGTGTTCAAGCTTTCTGGACTTGTTTAACCAGTAGAGTGCAAAAATATCATTCTAAGAATGGAATTCTATAAGTGCATGTGCGTGCTTCTGATTCTTATTAGCTATTATTATATATTATTATACACATGTCTTCAAAGATACATCTCTGACGCTTGGGTATTGGACAGGTGGAGCGTAGCTCCTTATTAGATTTGTCGACATCCCCCACAGCTCCATCAGGATGTTCCGAGACTTATTTATTTGATAGTTTATTATTTCTCACCCTTTCTTTTTCTTCTTATATTTCACTCTTGTTTTTTCTTCTTCTTTTCCTCTTTCTTTTCTCTTATTTTTTCTTTCTTTTTTCTTCTTTTCTTTTTTTCTCTTTTCTTTTTCCTTCTTTTTTTCCTTTTCTTTTTTCTCTCTTTCTTTTTCGTCTTTTTTCTCACTCTTTTTCTTCTCAGTTTCTTCTCTTTTTCTTTCTCTCTCTTATTGTTTTTTTTAAGGTATAGAAGACTACGCTTAAAACTTCAATTTCAACCAACTATACTTGGTTAAAATTTCCTAGTCTACTTTACTGTTTATGAATTTCAAGGATTTGTCATCGAGCATCATCAAAGGCGTAGTAATCCGACCCTTTCTTGCTTTGCTGACCAGAATAGACCGAGAAATAAATTTCATTTTATCGTTTTCACAACATCCAAACGATCCTTGTACCAAAATCAGTGCCGCATCTTGCAATTGGCATCTTGGGGCCTACATGGGTAAGAAGAGATATACATATATTTATTGATTAAAAACATCCTTCCATTGGAATGAAAACCAACAAACATGCCATGTGCCCCCAGAAAATGATCTCTACTACTTTCGGGCCATAAGTAGCAAAATTATTTCCATGTATTACTTCATAAACAGTCCTTGCAAAGACAAGAGTAAAATAGGCCTCAGAATTCTAGACAGTCTTGGAAGCATTCATCCTGGTTCTCTGATTCCTTGACTGGTATAACAGCTTGCCCCACTTCTTGCCATTATTGAACTAGCTCTCGTGTCAAGATTCCATTACAGACTAGCTTCTTGATTTCTTCTGTTAAAGGTCTACACTTCTTGGTAGCATATCCTGGTGCCCTCATGTGAAAGTCACAAACACTGTCTGGATCATAGCTATGGGTAGATGACTTTGGCACTACCTTCATTGGCCTTGGAGTGATATATTGTCCTTCAACAAGGTGAGGAAATAAATCTGAAATAGATACTCCAAATATCTCCAGATTTGCACTTGTTCATGGAATTTTCTGGCGTCGTTCTGATGAATCAGGTGGCCTTTTTCTCTTGCAGTTCCAGGAACTTTGAACATTACATTCATTCACCTCTTTCTCTTACTTCTTTTCTTGATCAGCACAACTTTCAAATCTAGGTTCAATTTTTCCTTATCGGATCCCTATTTCAATTGCTTCTCCAATCATCATGAGGTCACTAAAATTGCCCCTTGAATTTGCAAGCATTCTCTCGAAGAAAGGAGATGGAAGTGTTTGGTGAAACATGAGAGATATTTCTTCCTCTGTCATGGGAGGTTGTACTTGAGCTGTTAATCCTTGCCACCTCATTGCACAGTCTTTAAAGCTTTCATTGACCTTCATACTTATGTTCTGCAGGAGTTGGCGATCTGGAGCCAGGTCTATAACATAGTTGTATTTCCCTAAAAATGCTTTGGCCAAATCAACCCATAATCAGATCCGTTTTCGACTTAACCAGTTGTACCACACTGCGGCTGGTCCAACCAGGCTATCATGGAAATAGTGGATCAACAATTTATCATCATCCATATGTCCTTCCATTTTTCTACAGAACATTGCCAAGTGAATTTTAGGACAACTAAAACCCTCATACTTCTTAAAACCGGGGACCTTGAACTCGGGTGGTATAACCAAATAAAGGAATAAGCAGAATTCTCTTGCATCAAATCTAAGACAACCAACGCCTTCTCTTGTCTTAATCTCTCCCACAATTCTTACACAATTATCTTTCAACTGCTCGAGTCTTGATCCTGGGATGGTAGGCTTCATAGAACCTTTCTGTAGAAATATGTGTTTTGATATAATAATTGAAAAATAGTTTTGGACTAAATTGAAAAGAATTTAAAACATGCCTTTAGTCAAAACAACTTGAAAATATGTTTAAGGGTTTTTTACAAGGCTTTCGAATAACTTAAAAATGCTTTTAAATTAGCCAAACCAGTGTTTTTCAAGTAATTGTACCAATACGGTATGTATTGTATCGATACGCCTTAGGGTTTTAGCTATAGGAAAATTCCAGTAGCCAAAACCCGTACCGATACGCTTTTTCCGTATCGATACGGAGTTCTTTAAAACCACTAATGACTAGTTTGTGACTGATACGCCTAACTACCCCCAATGGTCAATTTCCCAATGGTCTTTTAAATTAAAGGATCGTACTGATACGCTTAACATGTGTATCGATACGCATCAACTGGAAGTGCTCAACAGATAATTCCAAAAAAGGACTATATCGATAAGGACATCCGAGTATCAATACTCTAAGCTGCAGAACTGCATTTATGATGGGAAATAAAAGCTCCAACGGCTCTAATTCATCCCTAACAGCTAGTAACGGCTATGAACTTAAATATGAGTATAAAAGGGACCTCCAAGCATCAAGAGAAGACGAATGCTTCAATTGTCAACAACATTATGATAAAGAATTTGTCTTAGGGCTTTAATTTTACATTCTTTGTATATATAACACTTGTGAGCCAAAATTGTCATATTTGATCAAGTGTTTAGGTTTGGGTGAAAGCTTAAAGAGTTCAAGCAAATACCACGTGAGAGGATTTTTAGTTTTCTTATTTTATTTCTCTTGTAAAAAGTGTTTGGTTAATCTTTGGGTAGAAAGATTAACTGTTTGTAATGGTTTCCTCCTAAGCCTAGAAAAAGGGACGAATCAATTAGTGAATTGGTTGGAAAATCCTTAGTGGGAGCTAAGTTAGTGGATGTAGGTGCTTTTTTGAAGCCCGAACCACTATAGATTTATCTTGTCATTCACTTTTGGCTTCCACAAATCAATCACCCAAAAAATCCAACTTCTTCACCGCTTGGCAATTCATTTCGGTTGAAGGAAAACGAGCCTATCAAGCCTAACAATTAGTATCAGAGCAAGGCTCAATCGAGAGGGTTTAACAACCATTGAGGCGATCCAGGAAGCTCGGTACATCAATTCAATCAATCGGTTGAATGACGCAATCCATCGACAAGCCACCATTCTTTGACGGGACCAACTATGCCTATTGGAATTCAAGAATGATGTTCTTCATAAAATCCAAGGATTACAAGCTTTGAGACATAGTTGAAGATGGTTCGTTCGTGCCACAATGAAAAAAGGCGGATTGGAGTGCGGATGATCACAAGAAGATGAAGCTTAATTGAAAGGCTTTATACATTCTCTTTTGTGCATTTAGCCCCAACATCTATGAGAATATGTCTTCTTGTGAAGATGCCAATGAAGTATGTGACAAGTTTGAAGTCACATACGAGGGAACCAATGAAGTAAAGGAGACAAAAATTGGTCTTCTCAACCTCGAGTATAAAAGCTTCAAGATAGACCCGGATGAAGACATCAAGAGGATGTTCGACCGATTCTCCACAATCGTCAATCAACTCAAAGGTCTTGGAAAGGAAATTTTGGAAGACAAACTCGTTCAGAAGTTGATCTATTCAGTTTCTGAATCATGGGAGTCCAAGAAGACCGCAATTGTAGAAGCAAAGAACTTGAAGGAGCTCAAGCTTGACGAGCTCGTTGGATCTTTTCTCACCCATGAGATGATGTCTCAACCCTTGAAGAGGGAGAAGGAGAAGAAGATCAAGAAGCAAGGCATTAATGTCAATGTCATTACCCTTCCATCCTCCACATGCCAACACGAAGAATCTAGTGAGGAGGAAAGTGAAGATGAAGAGATGGTTCATCTCTTCAAAATGTTCACACGATTCATGAAGAGCGAGACGGCTAAATCCAAGCATGAATCGAAGTAGAAGATGAAGGATTCCCACAAGTCCAACAAAGAGGGATCATCTTCAAAGAAGGCATATGTGGCAACTTGGAGTAATGAAGAAGACTCCACCAATAATGAGGTAGCCCACCTATGCTTTATGGCCCTCAATGAGGGGAAGGTAACTTCTAACTCATCTATTTCAAATTCATATGCATTTGATGAGTTACAAGATGCCTATGATGATTTGCTTTTGGAATTTAAGGAATCATTTTCTAAGAACAAAATGATTTGCTTTCCAAAACAAATCTGGAATTTGGAGCAAAAATTAAAGATTTTGAACTTAAAGTTTTAAATTTACAAAATTTGCTTCGAACGATTGAAAAAGATCATCAAAAGAAGATTGATGATCTTGAAAAGGAAAAAGATTTGATTTCCAATGAACTTCAAAAGAAAAACTATTTGAGAAAATCAAATTCTTATGAAAGATAATCTAGTGCCCATAGATTTTTGAATGGTAAAACTTTTAGAAGTATTTGGGTCCCAAAAGAACTAAGTACTTCAACTAAAAAGGATGAAATTGACAAATGGATTCCTAAGGGGACTAAATTTTGTGCCACTAACATATATGGATCCAAAGCAATTTGGATACCAAAAATTATTTCATTGTCTTATGTTAGGTGTGATGGAGAATGACCAACAAGTCAAACAATGAGGGGGAGCTCCATACACACAAGGAAGAACACTTGAAGAAGGAAGACTTCACATCCTCCCTTGAAGTTCAAGTGTTGGTAAAATTTCTAGTTGTTTTGTTTTGCCTCAATTATTTTTTTTACAACTAGATTATCATATTTGTTGGACTAACAATATCTGATGCTTGGAGTAAGGGGGAGCCAATTTTAAAACCAAAGTTTTTAATTGTGTCAAAATTTTTAACCTCATATGTTATTTTGAGCTTAAAGTTATTTAATTTTTAATATAATAAAAAGGGGGAGAAATGGTTTAAAAATTCATTTTTCAAGAGAATAAGCGGGAGCTTTAATTTCATTTAAATTTTAAAATATCTTATTCAAAATTTTAAAATACTAAGGGGGTGAATCCCAAACAATTTTTCAAGTTGGTTTTATTATATCAAAAAAGGGGAGATTGTAGAAATATATGTTTTGATATAATAATTGAAAAATAGTTTTGGACTAAATTGAAAAGAATTTAAAACATGCATTTAGTCAAAACAACTTGAAAATATGTTTAAGGGTTTTTACAAGGCTTTGGAGTAACTTAAAAATGCTTTTAAAGTATGTATTGTATCGATACGCCTTAGGGTTTTAGCTACAGGAAAATTCCAGCAGCCAAAACCCATATCGATACGCTTTGTCCGTATCGATATAGAGTGCTTTAAAACCCCTAACGGCTAGTTCGTGTACCGATACGCCCAACTACCCCCAACAGTCAATTTCCTAACGGTCTTTTAAATTGCAGGACTGTATCTATACGCATTAGCTGGAAGTGCTCACCGGATAATTCGAAAAAGGGACTGTATCGATACAAACATCCGAGTATCGATACGCTAAGCTGCAGAACTACATTTATGGTGAGAAATAAAGGCTCCAACGGCTCTAATTCATCCCTAACAACTAGTAACGGCTATGAACTTAAAGATGAGTATAAAAGGGACCTCCAAGCATCAAGAGAAGACTAATGCTTCAATTTTCAACAACATTATGATAAAGAATTTGTCTTAGGGCTTTAATTTTACATTCTTTGTATAGACAACACTTGTGAGCCAAAATTGTCATATTTTCTCAAGTGTTTAGGTTTGGGTGATAGCTTAAAGAGTGCAAACAAATACCTTGTGAGAGGATTTTTAGTTTGCTTATTTTATTTCTCTTGTAAAGAGTGTTTGGTTAATCTTTGGGTAGAAAGATTAACCGTTTGTAAGGGTTTCCTCCTAAGCCTAGAAAAGGGGAGGAATCAATTAGTGAATTGGTTGGAAAATCCTTAGTGGGAGCTAAGGTAGTCGATATAGGTGCTTGTTCGAAGCTCGAACCAATATAAATTCATCGTGTCATTCACTTTTGGCTTCCACAAATCAATCACCCAAAAATCCAACTTCTCCACCACTTGGCAATCCATTTCGGTTGAAGGAAATCAAGCCTATCAAGCCTAACACTTTATATGCATTCGGGTTAGATTCCCCGAGGTAAATTGTTAAACACGGTGTAATAGTGTGGTTCTTCACATTTTGATGAGGCTTGGTCATCCGTTCTTGTAACCCTTCTTGGGCTTGTTTAATTCCCACTATATCTTCATCCATGATATCAGATTTTCAAACTTTCACTATTTTCTAAATTGCTACCATTAAAACCCGACCGCTTAGATTATGAATGTTAATGCAATGATTATGAAATAATAATATTAGGTTGATAAATATGCAATGCATGAATGCATGAATGCAGGAGGTATTGATTCAAGAGTGATTATCATAGAACAACATTCATTGAAATAAAAGGATTCAATACATATGATATTAGATTCTACAAATAGTGGTGAGATCTAACTCCCAACTTCCTAACTTCCCCTAAGAGCCATGTCAGCTTCCCTCCATGATCTAGTGCTGGTTCAATGTTCTGACTCAATGCCATTGCTACATCTGCTAAATCTGCCACATGTTGAGCCACTTCTCGTGCTTGAGTAACATCATCTTTCATATCATTGTTCCTTTCTTGTATCTTCATTCTCGATCTCTAAAATTGGACATGTCGCTTCTCCTCACTTTTTTAACAATCCTTCTTAACATCATCAGCAAGATCTTTGTACAGCAGTACAAGATTGAGGTACTCATCTACTTTTTTCTTTAGTGATTTATTTTCGGCTTGACTGTCATTCAGCTTGATAGTGGTATCCTCATACATTTGCATGTACTTGGTCATCATCTCGCGCTTTGCTTGACTAACCCTTAGATCATCCATGAAGGTGTTGCGTTGTAGTTCTATTGCTTGCAGATTACACGATAGTGTATTAGCTCGATTTTCACTTGCTTTAAAATTCTTTTTCCAGTACTCAGCTTCATGCTTCAGCTCTTTGATTCGTTTCTTCGATTGTTCCAGAGTCACACCCAAACCAGAATCCTTGAGCATCAAACGAATTTCTTGATGACTAGATTGCAAGCTTTTCAACTCCTCGTTCAACTCATCTTTCTCTTGCCCTAACCTGCTTATTTGAGCCTCATATTCGAACCGATGCCCCTTTTCCTGGGTATTTTCATCTCAAGTGTCCCATTCAACTGCTGAATCAAATCGGCTTCCTGTTTCAAATTTCCATTTTCCATGCTCCAAAAGAACTTGGACTCGGCGTTTGAAGGCGATACAATTTTCAATAGAATGCCCTTGAGTTCCATCATGAAATTCATTATGAACCCTGGTGTCATACCATTTTGGATACGGATGTAACATCCGCTTTTCCGTCCTAGAATTTAGTTTATTGAATTAGAATATTCAATTATTCTTTGGAAGTAAATAAGCTCAAAATTTAAGTAATTAATTCAATTTAGTCCTTGAATTTCCTTTCATTGGCAATTATTGCATTAACTCGAAACTAAAGAAAACTTAGGCATTCGAATTGAATGATTGAGTTAAACGAGTCAAGCTGATAACTTAGTTGAACATTAATTTGATTGTAACATGATTAAAGTAATAGATTTGGAGAATTAAAAATAATTAGAATGTGTATAAATTCCCTAGTGAAAATCGGGCCAAAATGCAAGAAGAAAGAAATTATGTGTGAGCATGATTAGTGACTAAATTAAAGAGAAAATAAAACATAAAATTTGCATGCTAAATTCTAGAATTCTTTGGGCTTCCCTTAGTAAAAAAAAGCAAGATTAGATTAAGAGAGAAGGGTAATTAAGTAAAACAAAAACCCAACACAATCCCCAAATTAAGGAGTGTGTCTTTCTTCTCCATCTTTTCCTTGTTGTGCCGTGAACCTAGAGAGAAAAGGGGAGGAAGAAAACTTGAATAAATTCTGAAAATTTGGCTTTAATGGAGGAAGAAAATGCATGCATGTTGATGGATTTGAGCTAGGAGGAAGAAGTGTCATCTAGTGGTAACAAAGTTAAGAAGTAAGTACCTTGTTTTCTTCTTCTTGTTGTTCGAATAGGAGCAAATTATGCATGCAAAATTTTAAGTTAATTTAAGCATGAAATTGATGGAGCTATGGTAATTAAAATGAGCTGAAATGATAGAAATTTTGAATGGTTATATGTAAAATTGTGAACTGAGTAATAAGGGACTGTGTTGAGGAAAGATTAAGAGTTCTTGATTAGAATGCAAAATTTGAGATAGTTAGGGACCAAACTGGAAAATTTTTATTAGAAAAAAGTTGAAGAGAACTGAAAATTCTATAAGGAACAAGCCTTATATTGCTGGAAAATGAATTTGAATAAGGAAATTTTGACTGGAATTAAAGCTGGACGTGTACTAGGGTAAAATGGAATTAAAGACTGTTTTGATTAAAATCAATAAATGCAAAGACCTGAATTATACGAAATTTAGCACTTAACTCAGAGTTTAGAATCAGGGGATTTTATAAGAATAAGTATGGACTCTTGAATTGAACTTGAAATGGCCTAAATTGGTGAATTAAGGAAACTAGTCACTCGAAGGATGAGAATATGACTAATCTGGAAATTTCATGAAAATTGAGGACTTATCTGTTGATTATAAGAATTTCTAAAGACTTAAAAATGATTTCAAAGGATAGTATGAATCATGTATTAAATGGTTTTAGAATTAAAGTGAGGTAAATAGGTGAAATTGAAGCTTAAAGTGTTTAAAGAGTGAACTATCCATAAAACTTAAACCTTGAGCTGCTACTTTGAAAATTCACCAAAAATAGGATATAATGTATTTTTAGCTGAAATTTTTATGGTATAAACTTTGAAATGTCTATTATAATTGAGAGAAAACGGAATTGAATTCCAGTATGTGAGTTAGAAGTTATAGGTTAAAGAAATTAGGCAGTACAAGCTGTCCATGATTGTTAAAATGGTTATGTTTATGTAATAAACTGTATTAACTCAGAATAGATAAAAATATGAGGTTTACATGGTTGGAAAACGGAGTTTGTTAACTTTCTAAGGGTGTATGATAAGTGGAATTTGGATTAGTAAGTAAGAAGTTATGATCAAAATGGTAATTGGTCCTCCAACTAATTAAATGAAAAATAGTTTTGAAGGTTAATGTTTGTAATTGTGTTAAAGGGGTAAATGTGATTGAATTGTTCTCTGATATGGTTTGTACTTGCTTTGTTTTGAGTGTTAAGATCAAATTTGTGAAGAGACTTTGGAGGAGGCAAAGATTGATCAATCAAGGGGAGGAACAAAGGCATATTAATCAAAGATCAAGCTTAAAGGAGTTTATGAGTGTAATTATTTTAGGGTTGAGACTAGTGTCCTAACCACTTTATTTTTTATGTAATTTATAATTATGTATGAAATGGACTTAATTCAAAGCTGGTAACTTGCTTAGTAAGGGAAGGAGGTTAATATGGAAATGGAAATATGAAATGAGACTTTGCCAATGCTTGATTGTATTGAATTTGTGCACTGCCCTTGTGAGATATATTTGCTATGTTGTTAAGAGCTTGTAATTCATGTAATGATGTTGTTTATTTATTCCTTGATGTTGTTCGAATGTGACATGAATTTATTTAGCATGACTTATATGAAATGGTGCAATTACATGATAGGATTAGTATGCAATTCGAATCATGCAATATGTATGTGATAAATTAAGTAATGGAAGATATAATTGCAGTGTATGAAGTGTATGATAATTTGAAAAGATTAATAAGCCCTTGTTCGATTAGAGGTCTTAGATATTAAGGCATGCCAAGAGTCTGAGCTCTCTTGATTTGTTGCTTAGTGCAACCCCTGATTTGTTGCTTAGTGCAACCCCTGTTTAGTACCTAGTGTACTCTCCGAACTTGTTGATCGAATGTGATCTTGCTTGGTGTCCAAGACACATTGATGCTATTGAGCATCCCCTGACTTGTTGCTTAGCCAACCCTGTTTGGTACTTGGTACCCTCATGTTGACTTGCTTATCTAATTCTTCTACTCTACCTAGGGCAATTAAATGTAAAATATATAGTTAATAGAAGCTTATGAAGTGGATAAGTGAAATAATAACTGAAAATGGCATGACATGATTCATATTTGATAAATGAGTATTATGGACATTGGTCCTTTCGAATGTGATTAAAATGCATGTGATATGCTTGAAAGGTTTGATATATGAGCAATGTGGGCAATGGCCCTTTCGAATGAAATTGAAATGAAAAGTGATATGTTTAATATGTTTGACTCATGGACAATGAATAGTGACCCATTCGAATGACATGCCTAAGATGTTCTATGATTTTGCTCGTGAATAATTGATAATTCAATGTTATGTTTGGAATGATTCTGGTTATTTCGAATGTGAAGCATGATTATAAACATGTTGGAAATCGAATTGATGTATGGTTCTTGCTTGTTCGAATATGAAGCATGGTGATAAATATGATGCTAATTGAAATGTGTATGAGCATGATGCTATAAATGTTTGTATATGTGATGTATGAAATCACTTGAGTTTCAGTTATGCTAAGCTTGGTTTAGGATGCATTGTATGCTAACAATCCTAGCAAAGTAACTTAAAGTTGATCACAAACTAATTAAAGAATGGATTAGTTTTAGTATTACCTCGCTAAGTACAATTTTGTACTTACCGCTCCTTTGTTTCCTTCTTCCCAAATAGCAGGATAGCTTGGGCTTAAAGCTAGCACTTCCGATCCGGGCAAATCACAAGTCAAGAAATATATTATCTTAGTCTTGTCTTTAGACTCCTAGATGGTGGCTTTGAAGTTTGTTTAGATGCCTATTTCATTTTGTTTGGTTATAGTCTAAATTTCCGTTGGTGTATGAACTTGTTGTATGCTCCTTGATGTCTAATTTGGAGGCTAGTATCATGTTTTGTTCTTAGTTGTAAGCCTCATTCTTTTGTTGGAAATATGTAAGTCAAGCTAGTAGTCTTGCATTAATTCTTTTTGTTGTAAATAGTATGTTAGCTTGGCATGGTAAGGAGCATCTAGCAAAATGATGTTTTGTAATGCAAGTATGTTAATGGAAGGTTGCTATGATATTATATGTGATCAAGCATGGTTTATATGTTAATTATGATTTTTAAATCATTTGTAACACCTTGTAATGGTTGGTATGTTTCGAATCAATCTAGAATAAATTGGTAGGATGTTCGAATGGCATGGTATGAAAGAGGTTAAGTGATTTGACATTCTTAGAAATAAATCCTCTAATTAAAATTAATTGGTAACTATTAGAACATGGTTAGTATAAATTAATAGCATGAATGGCCTAGTGTTCGAATGGAGTGATGAGCGATAATTTTAAATTGGATCCTTAATAAAATAATAAGAAGGTTTAAATTGGCTTGCAAATTGATAAGGTTTAATCTAGACAAAAATTCTAATCAATCTTGTTATGTTTAGAAAAATTTTTGTTAGCCCATCTTTCCGCATGCGCTTAATAAGGTTTGCTTAATATATGTGAATCCATTATTGTCTTGATATTCTGTTCTGATTTTTCTGCTTTCCGTCTCCGGTAACGCTCCTCGCTCCTAACCCGGGCGAGGGGTGTTACAATGGAGGTTACAGAGGTGTGACAAAATGTGGAGTCATCAATCGAGCTTTCAACAATTGAGGGTATAGTTCTTTGTAAGAATTAGGGATTGGGTCAAAATGAAATTTGTGATCTCTTGTCTTCTGGTAATCAGCTGATGGAGTGATGGAATCTGAACTTTGTCCTAGACAATTGACTGGCTTTGATGGGCCTAAGCTTTTCTTCACTTTTGTATCTCCCGGTGCTTTATTAATTGTCAGACTTTTGGGAAACTTCGGTCTTCCACCTTCAAAACTCAATAGGCCTACCCTGATAAGGTTTTCAACCTTGTTCATCAAAGCTTCGCAATTCTCAGTAGTATGGTCTGAACTTCCCTGATGATAGTCACAAACTACGCTATTGTTGTAACCTCCCGAATAAGAAAACTCTTTGGGCTTGGACCAGACTGGGCTCACAAACTTTTTTTTCTACCAAAAGTGAAAGCAAATTTATGTATGTCATCGAGATTGAATTAAAAGACCCTCCATTTCCTTCCACTTGGGACCCTTCCGGGGCCATCATTATTTTCTTGGAATTTAACCCACTTAATCCTCTTGTTGGTTTACTTATACAAATTGTTACGGTGCTCGAACCTGGTCGTTTATATATGTTTTGGTTTTTGTTCGGTTCTTCTTTTAGTTCAATGTGCCCTTTTTCTTTGGCTATAGCCGTCATCATAATCATCATTTCAGCCATTTGTCTTTTCAGTTCTTGCATCTCATTCTTGTCAGCATCAACACTAACAAAATCTGGTTTGTGACCCTTAGAAAAACTGCCCTTCAATTCTTCCGCAGTTTGTCCAGGACACTGCTTCATATTTGTAGTCTCCCCTATCGGATTAAGATTCCCCTTATCTCTCATGATCATCTTCTAATGATAACCACTTTTGGATCAATACCTGTATGCAATGAAGATGTGGTGCAAAAATGCAAAACAAAAAAACCAAAAGAAACCAGTCAGTATGGTAAATTAATTGTGTAAGTAAAAATTAAATTGCTGATAAATAAAACAATTTAGTTGGCCAAGAAAATAACCAGAGAAGATTATTTAAATTGGAAGGCCCATGTCCTAAGTCCATGTCTAGCTCTAGCGGAATAGGTTTCTAAAAACAAAATGTGGGCTTTGTTCTAGACTCTTGGTTTCCGAACTATCGTTATCGTCTACTACGACAGTATGACATCGATTTGGTAGTGTAGGTCCCTTATAACGGAGACATGGCCCCCAAGGTGCATAAGGTTAGTATATCGAAGGAGGACAAAAATCCATACTCGAAGCTGGAGAGCATCACGTCATATATTGTCTTTCTCCCACTTAAGGGTGAAAAACGTGGGTCGAGGGTTTATGACAGATATATCATACACAAAAGCTACCCCTGTTTTTTTCAGAAAATCCATCCAACAATTCTCTTAGAAAAAATTAAATATAAGTTAGTGTTCGAAATGCCACGTGGAATTAATTAATAGGCCCGACTCTCAATTTTGTCCCCAGTGGAGTCGCCAAGCTGTCGCGGCCGTTTTTAAAACCGTTTGTAAAAATAGCCTGACGATTAGGGTTTTGAAATCAGGGTTTTTTCATTTTTAATTTGATCTTGAAAATTAGGGGGTTTTCCGTATTAAATTGAATTTCCTTTATTTATTCTTTAAAATCATTTTGGAGTCACTACTGATCACTTTGGTAGACCGGACACCATAAAAACGGATCAAAGATTCTGTTAGCAAAATTTGGGTTCAGGAGTCGGTTACGTATAGGGAAGGGATAGCACCCCTACAACGCCCGTTATCGGCACCTTATTAATTCCATGTGGCATTTTGGCATTTCGAACATTAATTTGAATTTAATTAAATCCTTTAATTGTTAAATGGGTTCCATTTCGAATGAGGATATCCTTTTGTAAGAAAATACATTTTGGACGAATATAAGTTTTGTAACGTCCAAATACATTAGGACACTTCAATTTATATTCAAAATGTATCTCAACACAAAAGGTTTAATGCATGTTCAATTATTGTCTTGCCACTTTTAAGTAAAAACCTAATTAGGGCTCTATTGATTTAATTAATTAAAATCTATGAATATTATCAAATTTAGGAATTATGTGATAACACCCAAAAGATTTGGGCATTACCCATATTTGTCCTAAATTAATAATATCCCTATTGTTAATGTAACTAATTGTTTAATCCTAATTCCAATTTTATTAAACTAACTACATGTAATTTCCATTTTCTATGTTTAAATGAAGTATTGAATCTCTTATCCAAATACCCATTTGATTAACATCACATTACAATGCGATACTAGTCAACTTAGGATTTTTGAGCTTTTATTCAATATTCATTTATTTTCTATAGTGTCCTTCCCTAACAAATTAATTACATTTAATTAGAGAACTTAGTCCTAAAAGGCTCTAATTTAATTTCACTAGGTGAATTAAATTCTCCTAAACAAATATACTACATGTATATTTAAAAAGCATGCATACAATATAAATTAAACAAATAAATTAAAATTATTAAACAAGAACAATTGAACTGGTTTCGGGATTGAATTGCATTAAATTGAAAATTAGGGGATCAAATTACAAACTACTAAACAAAACTTGCTTTACACTCACCATTCATCATCTGTTCTTCATTTTTCACTCCTTGATCCAACTCTAACACCTAAACTACATTGATACATGTTTCTACTCAATCAAAACCCAAATTTTCTCAAGAACACGAACCATCCTTTCCAATTTTCCTCATTTTATCTCCAAACCGACATGAAACCCTAGCTCGACATATTTCCCAACCGCTGGAGGTGACGTCAGTCACTGGTCGTCGTCTCTGGTCATCCTCTTCCTTTCTCCGGTGACCGGAAACTTTCCAATCATCTTCTCCGACCAACCTGTACTTTCCGGTTTTCTTCTCCGGCCGAACCTACAACTCTGGCCACCGTACTCCACCGCTGGAGCGATTTCCGGCCAGCGTCCGTCGCCTCACTGAAACCCTAAAACTTCCATTTTCCTCAATTTTCAATCCTAAACCTAGATCAGCTACCCGTTTCGTCAGAAACTCCCGTCTTCCCCATCTTAGGCTAACTACCCGAAACCAGAACTCACTCTCTCTATCATTTTCGACTCCGACCAAAAACATAGACCTCTCACACTTGGAATACTTCGGCAATGCTTCGAACTTGCTCTATTTTCATATAGGTGACCGAGATCCTTTTGTAAACACCAATTTTATTTCGGTTTTAGATCTAGGGTTTACTAACGTTTGAGATGTTTTTTTTAAATATATAGGACTTAGATCTGATTTGTTTAGTGTTTTAATGCAGGAAATGAAAACAAGAGAAGTAGAGCTACCTTCTGGCGAGCTCAAGTGACATTGCGGTGGCTCTGGATGTCTTCTTCGATGATCGACGCGTCCTTTTGGCTTCTGGTAACCTCTCCCCTTCCTTTTCTTTCTCCTTGAATTAATGGCCCTAATGATTGCGTGATTAAAGTTGTCCCCCACTAACTCTCTCTCTTCTATTTATATCAGGTGTCAATGATGATGTCATCGAGCTTTTAATCCGTGTGAGACACAAATCGACCACTCCCAAGCCGAAACGTGTCTATTTTGGCAGGCTTTAGAAACACAATTGGACCTTTTGTGTTTCTTGGGCAAATCTTTATACCATTTGGGCAGGAGAACTTAATTTGGGCTTTAAAATTTTGTATTCCGGGATTTTTATTGTAATTTGGGTTTTGTGTAATGAAAAGTGGACTCTAGTGATGGACATTTATACTTTATTTATTTATTTAGTATTTAGTTTCATTTTACTTATAGAGAATACATATATATAAACCCGGACAAAATACGGGTATTACAACAATGGAATCTCTAAAAGGAGAAATCGAACATTGTTATACATGGTTCGGTCAATGAAAAGTCATGTTGATCTTCCAACTTCTTTCTTGGGACATTCGTTAGAAACAACTGCTTTCACACTAAATCATGTTCCATCTAAATCGGTTCAAAAGACACCATATGAGATGTGGACTGGGAAGCATCCTAGAATGTCTTTTATGAAAATTTGGGGATGTGAAGTTTATGTTAAACATCAGATGTCTACAAAACTCGAACCTAAATCTCATAAATGTAATTTTGTACGGTATCTTAAAGAAACTAAAGGATACTATTTCTTCAATCCATCTGAGAACAAAGTGTTTGTTACTCGAACAGGAGTCTTCCTCGAAAGAGAATTTATTATCAAAAAGGGAAGTGGGAGAAATATTGAACTTGAAGAAATTCAAAGTCAACCACAGATCACTGAACCAGAGATTAAACAACCACTAGTTCCACAAATAGTTGAGGAACATCCAACCGTTCTTGAAACACATCCACTATGAAGATCTATGAGAGAATACAATGCGCCTGAGAGATATGGATTTCTTGTCACATTGCATGGAGACGTTCTCCTCACAGACCAAGATGAGCCCAGGACTTATCAGGAAGCAGTGGAGAGCCCAGACTCTGAGAAATGGCTAGAAGCCATGAAATCCGAGATGGATTCTATGTTAGAAAACCAAGTACGGACTTTGGTCGACCCACCCGAAGGGATTAAGCCCATAGGGTGCAAATGGGTTTTCAAAAACAAAACCGACATGGATGGCAATATACAAACATACAAAGGGCGATTGGTCGCTAAAGGATTTCGTCAAATTCATGGTATAGACTATGATGGAACTTTTTCCCTTGTTGCTATGTTTAAATCTATTTGGATATTGCTTGCAATAACTGCATATTACGATTATGAAATCTAGCAAATGGATGTCAAAACCACTTTGCTTAATGGAAAATTAGAAGAGGATGTGTACATGACACAGCCTGAGGGTTTTGTCGATCCAAAAGATGCCCTAAAAGTATGCAAACTACAAAGATCCATTTATGGGTTGAAACAAGCTTCTCGAAGTTGGAATCTTCATTTTAATAAGGCAATCAAAGAGTTTGGTTTCATTAAAAATGAAGAGGAGCCATGTGTTTTCAAGAAAACTAGTGGGAGCACTGTTACATTCTTGGTATTGTAAGTGGATGACATACTAATAATAGGAAATGACATACCTACCTTACAGTCTGTAAAGACTTGGTTACGAAAATGTTTTTCTATGAAAGACTTGGGTGAAGCAACCTACATATTAGGAGTCAAGATTTATAGAGATAGATCAAGACGACTCCTAGGACTAAGTCAAAATACATATATAGACAAAGTACTAAAAATTTAGTATGGAAGAATCTAAAAGAGGATTCTTACCTATGAGACATGGTATTTCTCTCTCAAAGGAACTGTGTCTTTCAACGCCTCAAGAGAAAGAACACATGAGTAAGATTTCATATGCTTTGGTCATTGGTTCTATCATTTATCACATGCTATATACACGTCCGGATGTATCATATGCACTAAGTATGACAAGTCGGTACCAAGTAGATCCCGGTGAAGGTCATTGGGTTGCAGTAAAAAACATCCTTAAGTACTTAAGAAGAACTAAGGATACATTCCTTATGTATAGAGGTGAGGAAGAGCTAAGTATAAAAGGTTATACTGACACAAGCTTCCAAACTGATAAGGATGATTCTCGATTGCAATCAGGTTTTGTGTTTTGCCTTAATGGAGGTGTTGTAAGCTGGAAAAGTTCAAAGCAAGAAACAATAGCAGATTCTACAACAGAAGCCGAGTATATTGCAGCAAGTGATGCTGCAAAAGAGGCTGTTTAGATTAAAAAGTTCATATCTGAACTAGGGGTCATACCCAGCATATCTAATGTTATAAATCTACGTTGTGACAACAACGAAGCTGTAGAGCATTTGGGTGTTCTCTATTTATGAGCGCAAGTGCACACTCCATTCAAGTTATAGTATATAAGATATCGTCTCCCACAAGGATTGGAACAACTTCTATGAATGTTTTCTTGCACACGGAAATAGTAGATTGCACAATTAAATTTCTGAATATCAAAAAGCAATAAAGTAAAAACACAAGTAATTGAAGAGAGAGAGATCAGGTTGATAGATTGGGCCAGGTAGTTGTAGCTTAGTAGTATGTAGACTTCGTTGTAAAGATTAAGTGTACTTTGCGCTGCCACGATTTGTTGCCTTGGCGGGTAATGGTGGAATGAAGCAGAGGCAACTTTCGCTGCCACGGCGGTACTCTACTCTTGAAACTTTCAATGTCCCGACAGGTGAGATGGAGAGAAGTCCCGGCCACAAGTCTAGCAGATACTCCAAGTTCGGCGAAGCAATTCTGAAGTGATCCTACCTATGTCTAGGCTAGGATTCTGTTATTGCGTGATGTAGGCAATACCTAGCAATCTCAGCGTAAACCTAACACAGACAGTCAATGTTTGGTTGCTTCTTTTAGCCGCTGAAATTCTAACTTATGTCTAAGCTGAATTAGTCAAAACCTCGTCATGATGAGACCGTGCTTAATTCTTTCATGAGTTTGACACTGTCGTGCCCGACAAATGGATTCTTCAACTAGACTTTTGGAACTAATTGAAGGAAGTGAAGCACATGAATTAAGAAAACTAAGAGTATTTTATTGTAAAAACAACTTAAACTATTACAACCGTTTCTCACAGCTACTTTGCATACAAAAACATAAACCCTATGATAGACTAGGAGGTAGCTAGGGTTATCTAAAAACGTGATCTATGCCCCTATACCCTCAAATACATGGGTATATATAGGGCTCATGGCCTTAAGTTTGAGTCCCCCTTGGAGCTAAAGTCTTTAAAGCTTCTTTAAATTAAATGATGACTTCTTTGACTTGAATGTGGACTACTTTTGGATGTTGCCTTCTCTAGCAAGTAAAGATAAGTACTCCTACTTATCAATCTTTAATATGTTCTGCACACCGTTCCAGGCTTCAGAAAATTGCAAGGCTAGGCTTGTTAGATTCAGAAAATCATCCTCTATAAATCGAAGCCCGTCTTGGCAGAGTCGGTGTATTACCGCCTAGGTGGCTGGCTGCTATGGCGGCGTCCTTGGCGAAACTTTGGAACTGCTTCAGTACTGCTCCTTTTTGCTCCCTGCTTTCCTGTCCTCTCCTCCTCTACACAGCTACAGCACCTAAAAATGAAAACTAAACTAAAACGGTATCTTTTCTTAACCAAATATAGAATATTCAATAGAAGCATGGTAAAAGAGCAAATATTGTTATTATGCATGCAATGCACCTAAAT
The DNA here is from genome assembly GCA_030270665.1 of Hibiscus trionum. Classification (NCBI taxonomy): domain Eukaryota; kingdom Viridiplantae; phylum Streptophyta; class Magnoliopsida; order Malvales; family Malvaceae; genus Hibiscus; species Hibiscus trionum. The sequence goes on along the minus strand of BSYR01000017.1, from coordinate 14,650,551 downwards.
ATGCCTAAATGAGCTTAAGAACAGTAATAATAAGGGCAGGAATGTGTACAAAATATAGAACTTATGGAAACTCTACACACCCTCAAACTCGAACTATTGCTTGTTCTCAAGCAATGCAACCTAACTAGTAAACATGCCTTTTGCAGAAAAATTAACAGAAACTTTTCCTTTAACTTGATTTCATACCTTAAGGCCATGGCACCTATTTTATGTTAGTGATAGGGAATGACATGAAATAACTTAGAATTTAATTTATTTTTAGTGCCAGTGTAGTGTGTGCAGGTCTGTGTCCATGCTAAACATGCTGAGTATATTAAGTAAACAAAGAATGCTAAAAATAATTAAATTCGAAAAAGGATATGAGTTGTTGCCATGGCAGCACAGTTAAGCACTTCTTTCCTTCTTTTTCTGATCATGGTCTCAAGGGCTTCAGCTCATCACAACTATTCTCCAGGTTTGAAGCTAAGATAGGAGCATACTACGAAACTTTGAACCCTTTGAATAAAGTCATCCCGTGAAGGCTTTCATTCACTCTTGCTAATTTGTCTGTCACTTCAAATAAATTTAGATACTTGGACTTTGATAGCAGCGGAGTGTCCTTGCTCATGATCCTTCCTAGAGCCTGTTTCGGGCACCTCTAGGGTATTAAGCATCATTGTGCTGCGGCCATGGCGGCTCTTTTTTTACTTAGCTGCCATGTGCTGCCATGGCAGCAATCTTGCATCCAATTAAGAAATTTTCATTACATAAAGCAGGCAGTGTTAAACTTAGAACTCAAGCAAAACTCAGTACTTAGCAGACAGTGTAAGAATAAATTGCAACTAAAGAAAAATTTCTAAGTATTTTTCATGCTTCTTCCCATGATTAAGTTCAATTTTAAGTATGGTGCGAATATGGAAGTAGACTAACTATCATTGGCACAAGTTTTTAAGCTAAGACTTTCTATTTCATTATGTGATAGGGCAGAATTTACACATGCGGCTAAATGCAACTAAAAGCAAAGAAAAGAGGACTAACTCCTCCAAACTCAAGGTTGGCATTGTCCTCAATGCGTTACACAAAATATAAAAACAGAATAAAACATAAAAAGAAAACAGAAAATTAAAAGAAAACATAAAAAGAAAGAAAGATAAAGAAAAGGTGCTAAAGACTATGTGAATTCCCCTCCGTTTCTACTGTTTCCTCGGAGGAGGGGAGGACGAGGCGGCGTGAGGCAGGAGATTTGGCGCCTGGGCTCTTCTTCTGGCCACGTGGTGGCTGGATGCGACTGGGAGTGGGTCTTTTAGGTGGTGCTTCTGGCTCGGTTTTAGACCCTTCGTCTTTAGGCTCAGTCGCACTGGCAGACCGCTTTCTTTTCCTTGCTGCTTCGGCCGGTTCGTCGCTGGAGGAATCAGATACCTCCATGTCCATTGAATATGAGGCATCGACTTTCTTTTTGGTAGCTGCCTCCTTGGATGCTGGGGCGGTGGCGGTAGTCTCATCCTCTTTTTCTGCCTGGATCTCCTCTTCTTCAGAATCAGAGGAGGAAGTGAGGTTGTATGGTTGGATAGAAGTGGGCGTGGTCCTTCTTTTGGGGCGGATATATGGTCATTCGCTGTCTATTGCGGCTGGAGTGGCAGCTGGTCGAGGTGTGATCTGGGTTGGTTTAGAAGCTGCTAACTCTGGCGGGAAGGCTAGCGTCCTTGGGACGGCGTCATGATATTTGTCTAGCAAGTAGGCCACAAAGGCCTCTTGCACCTCCGTGATGTATCTTGTAAAAACTACTTGTTTGTGCTTAATTCTCTGGCAGCTCTCTACGAGGGTTCGAAGCAGAGGAACCATGGCGGAAGAAAAGGCAGCATCAGTACTGCCCGTCGCGACCGGGGTGGCGGCAGGATTGGACGGAGGTTGAGCGGTTGTTGGCGTTTCTGGCTCTGGCTCTTGCATCATCTGGAGGCGAGCCTTCTTTGTCCATCCTTCCTTGGTGGCGATGATAGTATCTTTGGGATGCTGCGGCACACGAAAATTGGCACAAAGGCCAGTGATGAGTGAGGGGAAACCGAGGGGTGCCTTGGACTTGGGTTTGGCTGCGTGAGCATAGATTTCTTCAAGTATAACTTCCCCAATGTTGATTGGCCGCCCCTTCATTATGCTATGGATTAGGGGCAACTGTGGCCTGTTGACTGTGGAACCATGCGAAGTGGGCATTAGGCGGTGCTGGACGAAGTGACTCCAAAGAATGGCCTCTAGCAACAAATCGCGGCGGTTGACTAAGCCATTATTTTTGCCGATGAGCCCTTTGGCATTGTGGTGGCAGATTTCTCTTTTGATTTTTTCGTAGTCTGATGCCGTTAAACCCAAGGTCCATTTTTTGTGCAGATTCTCTTTGATTTCTATTCTGTAGAAGCTTTTTATTGTTGTCGGCGTGACCTTGACACCCTCGCTGCGAACGTAGACGAAGGGGTTTCCTGGGGTAGGTTTGTGGGCATAAAATTCTCTAACTAAGTTGGTGTTTACCTCCTCTGGCTGTCGTGCAAAAATATGCCATCCTAGTGTTTGGACCCTTTCAAATATGTTGGTCTCAAGGCCAAGATCCCTTTCTTGCCTTGTGTATTGGAAGCCTATCTCTTCCCAAATTTGCCGCTCAGTGAAGTGCTGCTGATAGGTTGCCGCTGCATCAGCATTATAGAACCTCTAGAAGGTTGGCTTGGAGGATGAGGATGTGGGTTTTGATGTTGCCATAATTGTGAGAACGGTTGTGTTTCCTAAAGAAAAGAAAGAAATTACAAGAAAATAACGCATATGAGATCTTGCAGGCAAAGAAGACGGGAAGAATTGAGAGAAAAAGAGAGAGCAAAGTGAAGAATGAGGAGAGAATAGTTGGCCTTATATAGCCGCTACTCTTTGCTGCCTTGGCGGGCACGCTGCCAACAGACGACAATAATTGCGGCGCGCTTTACGAGATTCTAGTCGTTACGCAGATAGCCATTGCCGCCAGCTGCTGCAATTGTAGCCGTTTTGGCTAGCCGTTATGAAGCCGCTAGCCATTATGCTAATCTACCTGTCATGCGGCCTTGGGCCGCTGGGTGGGCCTCTCCTTTATTCTTTATCCTTCTTTGTCTTGCCTTCATTCCTAACCTGAAATAAATTAAATACAAAAATTAAATAAAAATAACTAATAATTAAATGGATTTCAAGAGAAATAAAGATGTGGAAATTAAATGAAAATTAAATCTAACTCTAATGCATAAAAATAAATTAAAAATAAAAACTAGGTTATGTTGGGAGGTACATCTCCCAAACATAACCATTTTCTGAGGGTTTTGTGTTTGGCTTTTCGTCCAGGTATGTCCTTCCTTTCCTCAGATGGGTGTTGTCTATTATCTGTTCCGCCCTGACAGCTAGGTGTTGGGCTTGTGTCTGGGTTGGGTTGGTTGGCTTCCATTTTCTGGTAGACCTCTTTTCCCTTTTTTTCTCCTTCTTATCGATGTCTTCTTCGTATACGAGCTCAGATTTAGGTTTTTCCCTGGCATACACCAAAGACAACAAGAAGCGTAAATTTTTTTTTGAAGAATAAAATAAATAGAAATTTAAATGCAAAAACTAAAAGTAGAAGTGCAGGAATTCAAACGCAGTTGATGTTGCCAATCCCCGGCAACGACGCCAAAAACTTGTAGAGAGTGTGGGTGTTCTCTATTTATGAGCGCAAGTACACACTCAAGTCAAGTTATAGTATATAAGATATCGTCTCCTACAGGGATTGAAACAGCTTCTATGAATGTTTTCCTGCACACAGAAATAGTAAATTGCATAGTTAAATTTCTGAATATCAAAAAGCAATAAAGTAAAAACACAAGTAATTGAAGAGAGAGAGAGAGATTAGGTTGATAGATTGGGCCATGTAGTTGTAGCTCGGTAGTGTGAGACTGGGTTGTAAAGATTAAGTGTGCTTTGCGCTGCCAAGATCTGCTGCCTTGGAGGGTAATGGCGGAATGAAGCAGCGGCAACTTTCGCTGCCACGGTGGTACTCTGCTCTTGGAACTTTTGCTGTCCCGGCAGGTGAGATGGAGAGAAGTCCCGGCCGCAAGTCTAGCAGATACTCCAAGTTCGGCGAAGCAATTATGAAGTGATCCTACCTATGTCTAGGCTAGGATTCTGTTGCTGCGTGATGTAGGCAATACCTAGCAATCTCAGCTTAAACCTAACATAGACGGTCAACATTTGGTTGCTCCTTTTAGCCGCTGAAATTCTAACTTATGTCTAAGCTGAATTAGTCAACACATCGTCATGATGAGACCATGCTTAATTCTTTTGTGAGTTTGACACGGTCGTGCCCGACAAATGGATTCTTCAACTGGACTTTTGGAACTAATTGAAGGAAGTGAAGCACATGAATTAAGCAAACTAAGAGTATTTTATTGCAAAAACAACTTAAACTATTACAACCGTTTCTCACAACTACTTTGTATACAAAAACCTAAACCCTATGATAGACTAGGAGGTAGCTAGGGTTATCTAAAAACGTGATCTATGTCCTTATACCCTCAAATGCATGAGTATATATAGGGCTCATGGCCTTAAGTTTGATTCCTCCTTGGAGTTAAAGTCTTTAAAGCTGCTTTGCATTAAATGATTACTTCTTTGACTTGAATGTGGACTCCTTTTGGACGTTGCCTTCTCTAGAAAAAAAAAGATAAGTACTCCTACTTATCAATCTTTAACATGTTCTGCACACCGTTCTAGGCTTTAGAAAATTGTAAGGTTGGGCTTGTTGGATTCAGAAAATCATCCTCTATAAATCGAAGCCCATCTTGGCTAAGTCGGTGTATTGCCGCCTGGCGGCGTCCTTGGCGGCACTTTGGAACTGCTTCAATACAACTTCTTTTTGCTCCCTGCTTTCATGTCCTCTCCTCCTCTACATAACTACAGCACCTGAAAATGAAAAGTAAACTAAAACAGCATCTTTTCTTAACCAAATATAGAATATTCAATAAAAGCATGGTAAAAGAGCAAATATTGTTATTATGCATGCAATGCACCTAAATATGCCTAAATGAGCTTAAGAACAGTAATAATAAGGGCAGGAATGTGTACAAAATATAGAACTTATGGACACTCTACATGAACCATCGCACAAGCAAAAGAACCCAGATCTCACCAGCGATCCAAACACATACTTAGGCGTTAACATATCATTCGTGAAATCATTGATCGAGGAGATATAGAACTATACAGAGTACCAACGGATGACAATGTCGCGATCTACTAACAAAACCTCTGACACAGCAGAAGCATGAATGTCACACTAAGTCTCTTGGTATTAGATACATGAGTGATTGGTCTTAGTGCTAGTGGAAGATTGTTGGAGTATGCCCAAAGACCAATCATGAGATGGTTGTAAAAGACATACTTATTTTATCTTGTTTTTAATAAAGTCATTATTATTATTTCAGTCTTATTCTATGCATCTATAAATAAATTGAATTATAATAAAGTCCTTAGAATAATATAGTTATTCTTGAATGTATTTAGTCGAGAATTATTGTGGGTGTAGACAATAATAATATATTAAGACTAATATGTAGTTGATTGATGAAAAAGTGTTGTTATTGACATAGAGATTTCAAAATCAATACATAAGTATGTGTTAGAGAACGACATACTAGACTGACCCGCTATGAGCATGTTTCTTGGATTATTATGTGATAGTCACAACATTGCTCATGGTGATAACTAAATGTAAGATCCTCAGACTTGAGATCATCATTATTTCAATATCGAGAGTGACATATTTTGATGCGGTCAAATGTGTGTTTTAACAGACTACACTATAATGACTGATATTGGATATGTCACAATCTATATAGCGAAATATGGTTGATCAAGATAGGATTTGTCCCTCATACATAATAGGAGTAATGTCGTAGGCCACAAGATTGAGTGAGACTAGAAATGCATGGCCATGCTCGAATAAATTGATATGAGATATCATAATTATTCATTTATTATAGTCTACTCAAGATATCAAGAAATATTAGATGGACTGTAAAAGTGTGACTAATCCATGACTTGTGTTCGATCTAGATATGAGGACAAAAGGATGTAATACATAAAAGAAGTTAATCACGGAAAAAGGTAAAGTAGAACCACGACTTCATGTAACTTAGGTAGCAATGATGTATTGCTAGATGTCACTCATTGTTTGTTATATTATAATTGTTCTAGATATTACTACTAACGTTACATGAACCTACAAGGGTCACACCCTATGATTGAAACAAACAAATATCGACTAGATAGAATGTGTGCAAACTTGTTGTACGCGTAATAATTATTAAAACAAGATTATTATAATTCTTGTAATTATAGATAATCTCGTTTATATATTTTTTAATACTAGATAATTATTGTAATTATCAAACACTATTAAAATATATGTATATCCCTGAAGAAACCTAATTAAAGTAGAATCAGATTCTACATATTTAATTGTATTCGGTTAAATATATTGTATATTTAATGAATTTGAATTAAAGTAGAATCAGATTCTATATATTTAATTATATTCGGTTAAATATGTTGTATATTTAATGAATCCGAATTTAATTAGAATTAGGTTTTTAAATGCTATATAAAGGCATGAGGTCTAGCAGCTGAAGTATGCTTTTTCGGAAAACCTCTCTAACAGTTAGAGAAGAGAAAATATTGTTCATTTCGTTCGGGTGGACTGCGTTGAGGTCGGAACGCTATTGTGACGACTCGGATTCGATTTGGTTTATCCTAACTCCCTAATGATATCAAGATACCATATTTATTAAGGTAATATTTCATCCCTATTCACCCCGAATTTGTCCCTTGTACATGGATCACTTGTGGAATTCGTCGGATAATTTTTCGTTGTGCCATGGGGTGCACTGGCATTTCCCAACAAAACCAGCCTTAGAGGGAGACACCATCACCATTCGACCTAAATTCAATGAACATGCCTTTGTGAACCAGTTTTTGCCCTTAGTCGAATAGTCACAAGCCATTTTGGCCAGCCCCCTTAGAAACTATAAATAGGGCTAAGCATTTCATTTGTAAACACACAATTTTCTTATCTATAAAATCATTTGTAAGGTTTTCTCTCAAACTTGTTCTTTTTAGAACTATCTCGACTTATCAAGCCTATTGGTTTGTGGCGTCACCCTTTCCTTTCCATTTATATGTTCTTGGTTCCTATAACGAAAGGGTCATATTCTCTTACCACCCTCAATGTCATTCTCTTAAGAAACGAGATTATACTTTATAGTATAGTTTCTTTCTTTGAATCCTTTGAAGACTATCCATCCTTTTCCATTCCATTTCATCATTTCCATTTCCATTTCTATCACCATATCTGAAACCACCCCAAACACTTAAACATTCCATCCATTTATTTCATACACCACGCATCTTACTTCCACACCCTATACTTTCCATCATCATTTTCTTTCAAAAAGACAATCAGAGGATCAAGGCTTACTTGCATCCACGGTCGGGACAATCAAAGCTTCTCTCAACAACTATCATTGAAGAGTTGGAGCGTATCATATGGTATCAAAGCTTTTGGAAGAATCAAGTAAGCCCCTATCTTTTGTGATTTCAATTTCTGTTCAAAAAAAAGAAAGTACAAAAAAGAGCAAAATTCAAAATTCCTTCTTCATTCTATCAAGGAATTTGAATAGTATAAAAAATCAGAAAAGAAAAGAAACACAAAGGTGGTGAACGCAAAAGCAAAGCAAAAAAAAAAACAACCGGCTCGAAGAAGACATCAAGATTGATTGTACTCGATCAAGTTGTAAGTAAGTTTTGTGGTAACAAATTTGTCTTCTTCTTACTTCATTTTATTTCTTTCTTTTTTATTTTCATTCCTTCTTATAAACCTACCTTTTTTTCTTTCATTTGTTACCTTTTTCTTTCATTTGTTACTTTTTCTCTATTTCCTACCCTAACCTTTGTTTTGCAGCCAAAACACCATATAACTAAAAAGCTTGACAAGTTTTGAGTAAAGTTCTCTTAAGAACTTGTGACAAGAGGATTGAGTGGTAAAAGGGAAGAGAGTTGTGAGCACAGAAGGGGAAACAAAAGCCATATTTTCAGAGTGAAACACGAGTGACTAAGTGACATGTTACTTTTCTTTGGAGTGACCGTGAGCTTTGTGTGTGTGTGTGTGTTTGGTGAGGTTCAATTATATTTTATTTGTTCTAACAATGTCTCTAGATTTTTGTAATCTTCTATCCATTTCAGGACAGGTTCTTGTGGTTAAAAGGACCTTAAACATTCATCCAATGGAAGATGATCAAAGGAAAAAACATTTTCCACACTCCTTGCCATGTAAATGTAAAGTGTGTTTTGTAATCATCGATGATGGAAGTTGTAGAAACAGTGCCAACACTTACATGGTAGAAAAGTTGGGACTCAAGACAACCAAGCATTCAAACCCCTATGATTTGCAATGGTTGAACGACGGAGAAGAGTTTAAAGTTATGAAACAAGTATTTGTGCCATTCTCAATCAAAAGGTACAAAGACGAACTTTTGTGTAATGTTGTTTCCATGAATACAATTCACCTCCTACTCGGTCGTCCTTGGAAAACGCGCTGGATCATGGTGCACCCGCTTGGCAAACACACGCCCACTCGTATGGGAGGTAGGTGGTGGCGCGTGGAAGGCCTTCCGGTGGCTGAACGGCGGTGGCCAACTCCAGATTCGAAGTACTTTGGTCGGTAAGCACGCTGGTGGCCTCGCTTTGCAGCGGTGGCGACCGGAACTTGTCGAATCAGCTCCTCTGAAACTTTTTCTTCCTCACTTCGGTGAACGGTAGCTCCGATGGCGATGAGAGGACCACCGGCAGACTCGTCTCGTCGAGTTGGAGCTGATGGTGCCAGTGGTGTAATCCACGGCGGCTCTAGGGGCCGTAGATCGGGGTTGAAAACTTTCCCCCTACTTTTCCCTCATTTTTCTCTCTCCCAAAAATATCTTCTCTCCCATTTTTTCTCTTTCTTCAATCCCATCAACCACTTTTTTATTTAAAATATCATCTCATTATTTTTTATTAAACAATAAATAAACACATACAATCTTCCTTTTTACCACAAGCCCAAATTCAAATATTCTTGATTTGGGCTCCCAAACATAAGGCCCAACCTAAGGCCCGATTGAAAAATCTGAAACTTGGATCGTTATACATTTGGATCACTCAATTATGAGTAAGGTTACATTTGGTCACCCAATTATTAAAGGTTACATTTTGGTCACTCAATTATGGGTAAGGTTACATTTGGGTCGCCCTTCATATTTAAATATACATCATTTTCATCATTTTTTTCTTCCAAATCACTTGTATACCCTTGTTAACACTTGTAACACCTCAGGTTTAGGGTCTGGGAGTTCGGACCGGAACTCGGGAAAGGTTTGATATCCGAGTTTTAGGGTTTGAGTTGTCTTTAAATAAAAATAGTTCCGTAAAAGAGTTTTTAAAATGTTAATTGAGTTTTTAGGGGTAAATAAAAGTTTAGTTAAGGCAAGAAGGGATTTTTATTAAAAAGGGAGTTTTAAAATAAAAGTGGAATAAAATAGATTATTTAAAAAAAGAAAGAAAGAAAAGGAAACCTACTTTCTATCTTCTTCCCTTCTCATTTTCTCATTTCACGTCAAAACTCCCAAAGTCATAGCCACCATCCTTCTTTCACCAATCTTCACCATTTTGGAAGTTTCAAAGAGGTAAGTAACTTGATTTTTACTCTTCTCTTCATTTCAAACTTACTTGTAGCATTTTCTTTTCAAAAGCATGAAGATTTCTCAAGTTCCTCTATTTGGGAGAAAATGGGTTTTTCAAGGGTTTAAGCGAACGATGATAAAACAGTGTTTTGGGGTGAGTTGTAAACTATATTTTGGGTGTAAGATGATGCTAAGATAATGTGTGTAACTTGAAATCTCGGAATTTGGGAAAAGGAGGTCATTTTTGGGTAATGAATATTTGGGTTTTGGGTTGAAAATGGTGGGGAAGGACTTCTAATGGTTGGATGGTGTTGGGTTGGTGTTTTGGGGTATTTGAACATGTTTCGGATGATAAATTGATGAAGTTATGGTTGACTTGAGGTTAGAGTAGAAATGAGGATGGTTTTGGTTAGTTTCGGATAGCAATCGAAAACTTGATGTTGTCGAATTTTGATAGAGTTGATTTTAGTGGGTTTGGTTGTTGAAAATTATATTAATTCCTTGTTTTGGTTTGGGTAGAAGCAGCGGATAACGATTTGGATTCTTCGGACGCTACACCTGGAGTTGCGGAAGCTTGAAGGAGGACCGTTAGCTTGTTTTGGTATTGAGCTGGTGAGTGGAAATTGTTTTGAAGCTTTGAAATGTTTCAAAGAGGTTTTCTTGGGATTTGGGTGGAGCCTTAGGGGCCAACCTAAACCCAAGTGTAAGTTTATTTGATTCTTGTCTTGTTTCGTTAAGTGTCGGTGTATATGATTATACATGTTGTTGGTTGAAATGCAATTGCTTTTACCTCCTTTTCATGTTGTCGTGTTGTTGTTGTTGTCAAAGCCTCACATGATGGTTAGTGGAAAGTGTGTTGTTGAATACGGTGATGTGTAGTCCCACCGGAAGTGACTAGTAGATGAGTACGGTGATGTGTAGTCCCACCGGAAACATGCTAGTTGTTGTGAACGGTGATGTGTAGTCCCACCGAGAATGGTTGTGCATGTGCATACCATGTTTTGTTTATGCTATTGGTTTATCATATTTCCCTTTAAATGTTTTTGCCTTTAAACTAAATACATGTTTTGAAACTGCATTGTTGTTGATGTGATTTTGAGCTCCGCTCACTAAGCTTACGCTCTCTTTTCCAACAATGCAGATCGTTAGTGGCTACGGGAGGCAAGCGGGGCAAAAGGAGGAACCTTGGAGTTCATTTGCTAGCTCAAGTATGATTTTCATGGTTGTAATAATACATAGGCAATGGGAATGCTAGACTTTTGTGTTATGGAGTTGGTGTCCAAACTCCTATGTTTTTGTTATTGTTATTCTTGTTAACATGTTTCAAATGTTGAAGTATGCTTTAGTTTGGCTTTTGATCTCCTTTTGAATGTTAAGCATGTTGGTTATCTATGTTGAATCTTGTTTGTTGATTTTAGCCTCGTTGGATGTTTGACTTGCTTTATATGAGTTTTCTTTGTTGCCTTGAGTTGCATGTATGTTTAGAAGCTGGTCAAATGCTTGCTTAGGATGTTTAAGTTAGCTCTCTTGTGCTTAAAACTAAAATTTGATGTCTTTCTGTGCATGGCGTATCGATACGGTCCCCTGTTTTAAGCCTATCGTACCGATACGTGAGGGCGTATCGATACCCTCTTTGCCCTCTGGAAATCTGAGAAATTGACGAGAAATTAGGGTATCGGTACAGGCCTTAGGCGTATTGATACGGTCCTGGAGTTGACTTTGGGAAACATGACCGTTAGGGGCGTATCGATACCAGCCTTGGAGGGTATCGATACGGCCTCCTGAAGTTGACTTTGGGGGAGTTTGACCGTTGAAGGCGTATCGATACGGGTCTTTGACGTATTGATACGGCTTGAAGTAAAGTGGCAAAAAGTCGTCTTTAATTGTCTGGTCTGCTTGGTTCGTATCTGTGTTTGCTTTTCTGATGTTTGCTTTCTCACATAGGTTCAAATAAAGCATTTAGACAAAATTAAAAATTAAAAAAATAGGGTTGCTAATCAGAGTGAGGTCTTAACGAGTTTCGCTTCAGTTTTCCCCGTGTAACCCGTTCGGTTCGGCCTGGTGGCTAGGCTGGGACGAGGGGGTTACAACACTAGAGTACTTCATTTGAAATAATTAATTTATCGAATATATAAATTGATATATATATATATATATATATTTAAATATGAAGGGTGACCCAAATTTAACTTTACCCATAATTGAGTGAACCAAGTGTAACTTTTAATAATTAGGTGACTCGAATGTAACCTCACCCATAATTGAGTGACCCAAATGTAACTTTTAATAATTGAGTGACCAAAATGTAACCTTACCCATAATTGAGTGACCTCTATTGTAGTTTATCCAAATTTTCGACTCGATTTGAATTGAATCGTATTTTTCTAAACTCGACTAAAAATTTTAAAATAAAGTTTAAGTTATAAAATGAAACCCAAATAACTCAAATTTTTTAGTAATTAGTGGATTAGTTTTTAAGTTCAAGTCTAGTACATCAACTCTGACTGATATATGTGTTAAACATATATTTGCTTTTGATATAACAATGACTAATTTGTAAAAGAAATAAAATTTTAAAGTACTCAATTTATTCACTAAATTGACAGGCATTTGAACTTAAATATTTTCTAAAGTCAAACCTTAAATCCTCAAATATTTTCTGTGTTTTGGTACTCAAAATTAGCTAATTTGGTGACTGAGTACCCGTACGGCCTATGACGTACCAGTATAGGTTTTCGCTACTAAAAACCAAAATTGTGCATAATGGCTAAAGGGTACCGATAGGACTTTAGGCATATTAGTATGCGTTTTTGAATTTGAAAACTAAATTGAGTGTGAGTACCGGTACGGCTTATGGCGTACTGGTACGGGGTTAAAGATTTTCTAAATTTTTTCATTAAATGATTCGATCGTTGCCTTGTTAGTTTTACTAAAACAATAATTTTAAAAGTTTATTAACACGTAACGGTATACATGTAGGCGTATCGATACATATTTTAACCAAATGTTCCAAGGATTCTAATGAGCAAAATGAATATCGGTGCGGTACGGCCTGTACCGATACCCTTTGTAAAACTGTCACCTCGTTCCGATACGTCTGCTCGCGTATCGGTACCCCTTTATTGCAACGGCTATTTTTTCTTTTGGAAGGTACCGATACGAATGCTCGTGTACTGATACCTAATGTTGCCAGACAACATTTATTGTGGTAAAAATGCAGTACAACATCTATATTGAATATCACAACCACCCAAACGGTTAGAAATCAATGAGGGGTATAAAATCAAATATCCAAAGCTTCTTCAACAACTATTCAACAAGTCTACAACTTTCAAGTACATATCCAACTTCTTTGAGCTCAATTTGTCAAATCTTGTAAACTCACTTAAGATTTTTTTTCATCGTAACCTTTTCATTCAAGTGTGAGGGGGTTTTAGTGAACTTTCAATTGTGCAAACATTTATCAATTAGAGGATTTCATAGTTTGCTTCTTTGTAACCACTTTTAAGAAAAAGAGATTACTAGACTTTGGGGGTATAAGTCTAGGTGTTTGTAAGATTATCTCCATTAGCCTAAAAGGAAAGACAAATTAATGAATTTGTGAAAAATCCTAGTGTGGATGTAAACCTTGTTTAAAAGGTTGAACCATTCTAATCACTTGTGTAAGTTCTCTTTCTTTTTGCTCATTGCTTCCACCATATTTTTAATTGTCAATTCACCCCTATTGGTCATTTCTATTTATTGTTCAACCCAACAATATGTATATTATATATGAAATATATATGTATAACGTATGTGGTTATAGAAAGTCGTTTAACTTATAACTAATTAGTACTATAACATTATAAATATTTACAAAAATAAACAAAAATTCGAACAACTCATCACGAAAAAATTTCAACAAAATTTGAGTCATAAACATAACTCAACAACTTAACTAACACTAAAATTTTGGATTCGACTCATCTTGTATCAGTTGAATATTCACCCTACTTAAAACCGTTTTAAATATACATGAATGAGAATTATTAAAATGTTGAAAATAATAATTTATTAAATAAATTAGAATTCTATTTGTATCTGTTCTATAGGCTCGTACCTCTGTATCCTTGAGTTCTAAGGAAACAGGATTTCAAGTCTGGTTGATGAACCGGGACTGTGTGATCAGAGCGTGATTACTGGTCTGGTGTCCCAGCCATGGGCGCTCTACCTTGGCCGCAGAGGATCGTTCTCAGCTTGCCTTGTCTTGCTGGGATGGTCACGCAGTTGTCTGACAGACTTCCCACCATTTTCAATTGCTAATGGAGAGAAGAGTGAGAAGAGAGAGAGAGAGAGAGTGAGGCAGGCTTCCGGCGATCGGAGAATGGAAGAGACCGCAAGATTATGCAAGATGAATGGATGTATACTCGTAGGGGAGTACGAAGACAAGGAAACTTCAGGAAGTGGGATGCTCATCACTTACCGGAGAGGAACAGGGAACGCATGTGGGGTCATGGGTCTGAGGGAGTTTGGAGAACGGAGGGCCGTAAGATACATCACCGATTGGGAGCTACCATTTTCGTTGACAATGTGAACAAGAGAATCCGTATAAACTCACTACGGGAAATCTTTTCAGCCTATGGTGAGGTGATCGATGTGTATGTAGCCTATAAGAATCGAGGGAGGGCAAACAGAGCTACCACCTTCGCATTTGTTCGATTCAAAACTGTTGAAGAAGATAGTCAGGCAGTAACCAAAAGCAATGGGAGGCAAGTGGAAGGCTTCCGCATTAGGGCCTTTATAGCAACTGAGAGACATGCAAGCAAACCTAGGGAGGAATCCCAGCACAGGATTCACAAACAGGAAAAGGTTCGCAGTGTTCAACCAAAGCATAGAGCGTCCCTAAGGGATGAGAGATCCTTCAAAGATGTTCTGATGGGAACTTGGGAAGGGCAGGTTGGTGACGGTGGCGCAGTGTCCGCATGGGGGTTGAAGGGGCTGAGGTACTGAAAAACAGTAATAGTGGCTGTTTCCACAATGACATCATCAGGGTCTTGACGACCGGAGAGCCCCTGGCGAAGGATTGTTCTACTGGTAAAAACCTCACCATTTCGATTGCCCAATCCGAAGTTTCATGGACCAAGCTATGTCTGGTGGGCAAAATCAAACTTATGTACAATTTGGATATTGTCCAGGAAGCCCTCATCTCGGAGGGTTTTCATGTTACTGTGTGCCCTTGGGCAGGGCTTTTGGTTATTATTCGTGCTCACAGTTTCGAGGAGAAAAACCAACTTTGGTCGAGACGGGGTGAATTCATGAATACCTGGTTCGACGAACTGGAATTTTATTAGGGTTATGATGGTAAAAGGAAAATCAAAGTATGGGTGGAAATGTTCGACGTGCCGATTCATATATGGAGCGATGTCTTCTTCACGAAAATAGGGGAACGATGGGGGTCTGTTATTCAGATCGAGGATGAAACGTCAAATTTTCTGCGTTTTGATCGAGCAAGATTACTAGTCGAGGTCCAGAAAGTTTCAGCTATCCTAGAAAGAATCTCGATTCTGTTTAACGGGGAACTATATTCGTTGAGGATCAGGACGGAGGAGTATGAAGAAGACAGAATCTTCATCGACGATGGCGGTCCGGCAGGGTGTAGGAATGAGGTTGAGGGTGACGCTTCGTGGAATCTTTTTCATAATTATGAAGACTTTATCGAGGCAAACGAATCACAGAGCCCAAAAGCGGCGCTTGATGATTTCGCAATTAATAATGAAGAGCAGGTGGCAGAGGATGGAGATCTTAATTTGCATGTCGTATCGTGCATGGCGGCGGACCAATTATCTTGCCTCCAGCAGAGTGATGAGATGCTTCATGAAGTCCAAATAGATTCGGTGGATACCATTAATTTGGGTCAACCGAATAATAAGTCAAAGGGGGATCTTCAATCTACTTCGGCCCAAAGCCCTCAAGCCTCTTTGGACTCAAAATTGTTTAATGTTGAAGTGGGCCTCCTCAGCAATGAAAGGGCTTTATCAATGGCCTATCCAAATCCAAGCCCTGTGGCTCGTGCTATAGAGTGCCCAAAATTGACTAAGGGGTTACGGCCTAAGAGAAGAGCTGAAGCTAAAATGCCTGGAAGCAAGGCCAGACTGTCGGTTAGGAAAAATAAAAAAGATTGTATAAAGAAGAAGAAAAAACAGGGCAAAGGCAGCAAAGGGCAGATGGTTCTTGAAAGTGTCGCCCTGGATCACCCAGCCATGCAAAACCAAAATGATGATAGCAGCAGCCTCGGGCGTAAGGAGGAGGCGCTTGAAACGCTGAAATTGGGGAAATCGTTGGGGGTGACTTTTGATGCAACGGACGAGGTAATGGAGGTTCGTCTTCTGGAGATGGAAGAGAGGGAGGACCCGTAAAGAGGAGCCCTTTTTATCGCGACCATCGTTGCGCTGATGAATACAATTTTCCTCAGTTGGAATACCCGTGGTCTTGGTAGACCAGAGAAATTGAGATCAGTAAGGTCGGTTTTGAACAGATCGAAGTGCAAGATTTGTATGCTACAAGAGACCAAGTTATCTAAGGTGAAGCCTGGTGTTTGCAATAGACTTAAGGGGAAAAATTTTGATGGGTTTGTTGCTTCCCCTTCGGAAGGAGCGTCGGGCGGTCTGATAGCAATGTGGGACTCTGATTTCCTGTCAGTCGAAGACATGGTGGTGAAGAAGAGGCTTATTGCTCTAGTCGGCCGGGTCGGATTAAACAGAAACAAATGTGGGGTTCTAA
Organism: Hibiscus trionum; assembly: GCA_030270665.1. NCBI lineage: Eukaryota > Viridiplantae > Streptophyta > Magnoliopsida > Malvales > Malvaceae > Hibiscus > Hibiscus trionum. Next base: position 14,634,073 of record BSYR01000017.1, on the reverse strand, counting down.
ATATCTATGCCCCTAATAATCCCACTGAAATGAGTGATTTTATGGAGGAAGTGTCATCGTTTCTATCAAGTCTCAATTTACCGGTAATTATAGGGGGCGACTTCAACGATGTAATGTCCCTCGAGGAGAGAATTGGCGTATCCTCAGGTGTGGATGTGGGTGTGTCGTTGTATAATTTCTGTTCAAACAATAACCTCCTCGATCTGCCCCTATAGGGGGAGTTTCACTTGGTCCCGCGGTGGTTCATCGATATCGGCAAGCAGATTAGACAGGATCTTAGTATCTCCGGAAATTATCTCGTGGTTCCCTACTTTGTTCCAAAAGTGTTGGCCAAGAAGCACCTCTGATCATAATCCAATCTCAATTGGTGAGCAGGTTGCATCAGATATTCCTAGGTCCTTTAAACTATTCTCTTATTGGTTGGATAACCCCGAAATTGCGGAGCTGGTGAGGAGCATTGGTGCGAAAATGAAAGGGAAGGGTGTGGGGAATACTCTCAAAGTAGTGAAGCAAGCAATCAAAGACTGGGTAGTGGAGTTCCGCGCCAAGGAGAAAGCTTCAATTACTGAAGTTGAACAAAAATTGATGAATTGGAGAAATAGTGTTGCTCGGATGGCTATAGTGTTCAACTTGCTGATGAAATAAAAAGGCTCAAATTCTTGCTATGGAATAATCTAAGGAGGGAGGAACTCGAATGGTACCAAAAATCCAGAACAAAATGGGTTGCGGAAGGCGACAAAAACACAAGGTATTTTCATCTAATCGCTTCCCTGAGAAAAAGTAGAAATTTTATATCCTGTATTGAATGGGAAAATCAAGTTCTCACGGATCAGAAGAAAATTGAAAAGGTGTTTGAAGAGGTATTCAAGCTGAATTTCAACAGTTCAAGCACTGTCCGTGTTAAAGAGTTTGATTGTATTACCAAAAAATTTTGCCCTGAGTCAGCAAGGGCAATTGAAGAGCCTTTTTCATCCGTAGAAATATGGGAGGCCATTGTTTCGGTAGACGGTAACAAAGCACCTGGGCCCGACGGATTTAATATGGATTTTTACAAAAAATTTTGGCCTTCGATCAAAGACAGTGTCCTTCGATTCTTCAATAACTTCTATGAGGGGAAGGTTATGGATAGGCATTTCAATCAGTCGTTCATTGCACTGATTCCTAAAATATCGAGCCCGAGTTCTGTTGACGACTATCGGCCAATTTCCTTGGTAAATAGTCTGTACAAAATCATCGCAAGGGTATTATCAAGGAGACTAAAAAGGGTCTGTAACGAAGTGATAGGGGACAACCAATTTGCGTTTTCTTCCGGCAGACAAATCTCCGATTGTCCTCTAATTGCTAATGAAGTAATTGATGATTTGGTGAAAAGGAAGGAAGAGGCGATAGTCTTTAAAGCTGACTTTCGTCGTGCATACGACACTGTTGATTGGGAATTTCTGGATCTTATTCTCAACAAAATGGGTTTTGGAGTACGTTGGAGGTGCTGGATTCATCTTTGCCTATCAACCGCTAAGATAGCAGTTCTGGTGAATGGGAAGCCATCTAACTCATTTTCGATTTCTAGGGGGTTGCGGCAAGGCTTCCCCCTTTCACCTTTTCTTTTCAACATGATTGGCGAGGCACTAAGTTCGTTACTGCACAAAGCTGTGATCAGACAAGATCTAAAAGGGGTTTCGGTTGGCAAAAGTGAGTTGGTGCTTTCGCATCTGCAATTTGCAGATGACCTAATTATTTTCGCAAAAGCTGAATTTCGCAATGTCCAGAACATTAAACGGATTCTCCGAATATTTGAGTTGGCTTCTGGGTTATGTTTGAATCTGAAAAAAACAAACCTGCATGGGATTAATATTGATGTGAGTGTGGTAAAGCAGTGGGCACAGAAGCTGAAATGTGGCATGGGAATGCTCCCTTCAACCTATCTTGGGTTGCCTTTGGGGGCTCCGAGAAACGCACTAGCCTTATGGAAACCAGTGGCGGATAAAGTCGTCAAGAAGCTGGCCAGTTGGAAAGGTACATATCTCTCTATGGCCGGTAGAATCTGCTTAGTTAAGGCAGTGTTGTGTAGCTTACCTATTTACTATTTGAGTATATTCGAAATGCCTAGCACCTTAGCAGAAACTCTGAATAAACACATTGCACATTCCATTTGGGGGCCCTCTAAATCTCGGCCAATCCAATTGATCAAGTGGGATAATTTAGTGAAACCTACTGAATTTGGAGGACTTGGTTTTTTTGATCTGAAACTTAAAAACCGAGCTATGCTTAATAAGCGGGTTTGGAGATTTAGTAGCGAACCCAAGAACCTTTGGAGGGAGGTTATAATTAATAAATATGGCTACAACCCCTCTTCGCTGGTACCACCGTACATTGAGCGGAAACGTTATTCTTGGGTTTGGTGGAATATCATTAAGCCCCTGTCAAATAGTGCCGATCTGCTCACGCGCAACATCAAATTCGTTCTAGGGGATGGTAAATGCATCAGGTTTTGGGAGGACCATTGGGTAGGGACTGCTGCACTCAAGGATTTATTTCCTAGAATATACTCCTTAGCAAGAGATAAATCTGGGAACATTTGTGATTATGGGAAGATCGTGAATGGTCGGTGGGAATGGGAAGTAGCTCTAAGGCGCAGATTGTTCCAATGGGAAGTGGAAGTTTGGGAAGAATTTTTGCACACTCTGAATAGTACTCCGGCTTTAAGTAGTAGGCCTGATGGCATTAGTTGAAATGTGTCGGCGAGTGGGATTTACTGTGCTAAAGATTTCTGCTTTAAAGCTTCATCGCCGGTGGAGTCGGGTGATATAATCCGGAAATTGATATGGCAGCGTATTGTGCCTCCTAAAGTTGAAGTGTTTCTATGGAGAGCTATACAAAACCGTGTGGCAACTATTGAAGCTCTTAAGAGAAGAGGGTGTAGTACCTTGAATGAAATGCGATGTCCGCTGTGCAGCTTGGTTGAGGAAACCAATGACCATTTATTTTGCCATTGTTCTGTAACATGGAATCTGTGGATAAATTGGAGTAAGAAGTAGGAATTCTGTTTAGTAATGCCTGGTACACTGAAAGATCTCCTGTTGGTGTGGGACTCGACCCCCATTAAAAGGACAAAAAAACAAGTCTGGTTTGTTGGCTTTTTTGGTATCGTTTGGTCAGTTTGGGTCGAACGGAATGAAATTTTGTTTAACAAGAAGAAACTATGCATTCCAAGCTTAATTGACACAACTATGATGAGGATTGCCCATTGGTGTAAGTGCAAATGGCCGGTGGCGGTCCCCTCAATGCAGGATTTCATTAGCCACCCGAATCTCTGTGATACAAGAACAGCCCGTAGATGGGGACAGCAAACTCCTTTCCGTAACATGTAAGGGGGTGTATGAATTGGTTATTGTAATTAGTATTTTATGCTCAGTGTGTGTAATGGCTGGGTATGTAATTGGTTAGTTTACCTGGTAGGCGTGGGATGCGTGGTAACGCATGTATGGAAACTCATGAGAACAGTACTTGTGTTCGTGTGTTGTGGAGTTGTGTGCTTGTTGTATTACTTCGATTGATTAATAAAACACAGGGCACTCTTTTCCCCTACTTAGGTTTAGAGGGGGTTTTTAATGAGGCCATTACTTTTCAAAAAAAAAACTTCTTTGTTGGCTGCCGATTAAGCTAATTTATGATTCCAGTTGCTTTCTGTTTGTTATGTTCTGTTGTTGTTGTGCTTTATGATCTGTTGTAAACCTTATAATTTTTTTAAGAGTATTTTTTTCTCCAATTAAGATTAGGAAGGTTTTTAACGAGGCTTCTGAATTAATCTCTCTCTTTATCAAAAAAAAATAAAAATCTACAATAAATATTTTAGTTTTGTACCAACAACCAGTTGGTGTAATTGGATGAAACATTAAGTAATGTTAAAATTTAAATTCTGACGTTGTGAATGATAAAAATTGAATTGAGAGAGTTGCTCTCAAAATTTAATCTAAATTAGTAAAAAATCAGCGATTAAACAAAAAAAAAATATTTTAGTTTTGTAGCTTTAAGATGGGAATAATTTTTTTTTATAGAAAAGATAGGACTAATTTAGTAAAGGGTACATAAGTGGATGGAGATGATAATGTAGAAGAATTAATTCACTTTGTATGATTAGTTTTTAGAAATTAGTGTATTGATTGTTGAAAAAAGAAATTAGCGTATTGTTTTTATGCGTTTTTTATAATCTTAGTCGGTCAATGATTGGGTAGTTGAGAAATTAAACAAAAGTTGAATCAGAAAAGCAGAAAGAAGAGATTCCATGAAGAAACAGACGAATGAGAGCTTTGTCACTCTGCCGCCGGTGATCAATATCTTTTACAACAAAAACAAATTGCCACCAACTCCGCTCTTTATTTATATTATGTTTTAAGATTCATTCTCTTCATCAACTTGCTCAACCCTTTTTCTTTCCCCCATGGCGTCCTTCGGTTGCGGCTCCAATCTCTCCCTGCTACCCAACAACCCATGCCGGAACCGCCCATCACCCTCTTTCCATCTCTCCTCGAGCTCGCTTTCTGGGTTCACCCAGAAATTAGTGACAGCTGCTGCTGTTTTTTCTTGTTCAAAAACGGTGGGAGTTGGAGTCACACGCGCCACCGCTCAAGTTGCGGACTCTGTACTGGTGGATAAAGAGGACAAAAGTCGGGTGTTGAGAGTTGGCGTGATATGTGGAGGCCCATCGGCGGAGCGTGGGATTTCCTTGAACTCTGCTCGCTCAGTGCTTGATCACATACAGGTCAACTCACTTCACTTCACTACAATACATACTTACATGTGCGTAAAACTAGAAAGAAAAAAATTGAATTTTTTTTGGAAACAAAATTTAAATAAAGTTTGAGTTGTAGAGTAGAACTGTCAACTCCATCGAATGCTCACCCTTACATACAAATACTGGCTGACAGTTAACAGTAGTGGTTATTGTTTTCAACTTCAGGGAGATGATTTGCATGTCAGCTGCTATTACATTGACGCTCATTTAAACGCCTTTGCAATATCCTCTGCTCAGGTTTGTATTCTGTACTTTCCATTAATGATGGTAATGCATGTCAATTCTCGTTTCTTGTTGCATTTTAATGGATGAGTTTTATTACTTATCATTCGCTTATTTCTTTGATCAAAATACTCACTTTCTTTAGGTATACTCCAATACTCCTTCAGATTTTGATTTTAAGCTCGAAAGGTGAGCAAGTTCATACCTCTTCTTCCTTGATTGTAGACTAGTATTGAAAGTTGTCTTGAAAGATTATTGAACTTATACTTCTTTTGCAGTCTCGCTCAAGGTTTCCAGTCTTTGTCTGAATTTGCTGAGCATCTAGCTGGCTCGGTGGACATAGTTTTCCCGGTAATACATGGTCGGTTTGGTGAAGATGGTGGCATTCAGGTGCATTACTATGATTCTTCATTATCCATTGCCGACAAACATTTATCGAACAGCATGTTAGATAATACATCATACTTCCTTTTTTTTGGTATGGACTGACTATTCAGGAACTGTTGGAAAAATATAATGTTCCATTTGTTGGCACGGGATCCAAGGAGTGTCGACAAGCATTTGACAAGGTTCGGAACCATTATTTCTGTTTGTACTTCTTATGTAAACCTAACCACCTAAATCCTAATGCATCATGATTTATTATTTAGAACAGGAGTTAGAAACCAGTGGTCTTGCTTATTGTAATTTGTTCATATTAGACTTACTATATCTGGGGATACTGAGACACGTGTAAAATATGCATTTATCATGTAAATATGATCATCAGCAAATTAGATAACCTGATTAGTCCTAGACAAGGTATTGTATTGTTGCCGTAGCTGCATGTGGTAAAAAACATGCAAACTTGCTTTATTGTAATTAGCCCCTGTTTATAAATTACAAGGGAGGTCCTAACAAAGCTTATCAATATGCCCCGACTCATTTAATTCTGAATACCTCTTACAGATGAGTGCTAATTGACTGTAATGGTATCTCTCTTTTTCTTTAATTTATTGCAGTATGATGCCTCCGTGGACCTTAGCAAACATGGATTTGTAACAGTACCTAGTTTCTTAGTGCAGGTACCTTAAATTTTCTGGATCAGTTTTTTCTTTCTTTCTAATTCATCATAAATACAGAACACACGGCATATGCACATATGTGCAGATTCTCAAATGTTTGACCCATATGTTTATTGGGTGATAAAATCTCTAATACTTGTATTTGGCTCCTGCTATTATTGATTTTCTGTTATTTTGACTTCAATCCCATTATTCCTCGTGATGATTTTGGGAGGTTATTGAAGTGCTGAACCCTTTATCATACACCTCTTGTTGGAATCCCTTAAAATCAGCAGATTTTCTGCCTTAGTGGGAATCCCTTAAATTAAGGCAGAAAATCTGCCTTAGTTGGAATCCCTTAAATTAAGCAGATTTTCTGCCTTAGAGGGAATCCCTTAAATTAAGGCAGAAAATCTGCCTTAGTTGGAATCCCTTAAATTAAGCAGATTTTCTGCCTTAATTCTAGGAATTTCTTTTTTATTTTTTTCTGCTTTTCTCTTCTTTAAAAGGTTGTATTCAGATTAGAAGAAATAACAAGAATCATTCTTCTTCCTAAACTTGTTCATTCTCAAATCTGTTCATGGCATCAGAGCTATAGGGATTTTTTTTTTCTCGATCCATTCTATTTCTTTAGATTTCTACCTTGTCTTGCCTTCCTATCATGGCAAACAATGCTGGAAATGTTTCTGATTCTGAGACTTCACAAGTAACTCAGAATGTCAATCAAGCACCATCTTATGGTGATGTTAATTCATCCCTCATAATCACTAATCACCGATTAGATGGGAAGAATTTTTTACAGTGGTCCCAATCGGTACTCATGGTGATTCGAGGCCGTGGGAAATTAGGGTATATCAATGGAGAAATTCCACGTCCTTCCCTTACTGATCCTACGTATGCTACGTGGGAACTCAATAATTCTATTGTCATGGCTTGGCTGATCAACTCAATGGAGAGCCACATAAGCCGAACCTACCTCTTATTCAAGACTGCAAAAGAAATGTGGGATGCAGTCAAGGAGAACTATTCTGATCTAGGAAATGCTTCTCAAGTCTTTGAAATCAAGCTGAAATTAAAAGACATTCAGCAAGGAACTCTTGAAGTTACACAGTACTACAACAACTTGAAGATCCTATGGCAGGAACTCGATATGTACTATGAAGTGGACTGGGGTGAAGGCTTGGAGCACACCAAGTTCATTTCACATCTCAACAAAGAACGGCTCTATGAGTTCCTAGCAGGGCTAAACCGAGACTTAGATGAAGTTCGTGGCCGTATTCTGGGTAGGACCCCTCTTCCAACCATTGGAGAAGCATTTGCAGAGGTTCGGAGAGAAGAAAATCGTCGCCGAGTAATGATGGGAGATTTCAAGGAACCAAAATTTTTGACCAGTTCTGGTCATCGTCCTACTGAATCATCTGCCCTGGTCTCAAGGGCCCCTCAATCTCAGAAGAATCGAGTAGGGAATGATTCAGGACAAAGTCGCTCAGTAGATCGAGTTTGGTGCAGCTACTGTAACCGTACTGGTCACACAAAGGAGAAATGTTTCAAGCTCCACGGTTACCCTGGTACAACAAAAATTCAGAAGGAAAATAAGGCTTTTTTGTCCTTGGGCAACTCATCCACTGCCACCCCTGCACCTGCTGAAGTCGTCCAGGATGTTCGCCTAACAAAGTCCCAACTTGAAACTCTTCACAAGTTACTTGGTGCTCAAATAAGCCATGGTTCCTTGGCTATTCAAGGTACTGCCTTTAATATTACTTCTGAGTCTAGTAATCAGCCATCCTGGATTCTAGATTCAGGAGCATCCGATCACATGACAGGTAATTTATCACTATTCCATACGTATGCCCCCTGCCACAACCAATCTCAAATTCGGATAGCTGATGGTTCATACTCACCTGTTGCTGGGATCGGAGCTGTTCAACTCACTAAGGACTTCTCGCTCGAGAAAGTCCTTCATGTTCCTAATTTATCTTGCAATTTACTGTCAATAAGTAAACTTACTGAAGACAAGGCTGTTTGTGCTGAATTTTTTGCTGATGGTTGTATTATACAGGAACAGAAATCGGGGAGGATGATTGGCACTGCTAAGGTTGATGATGGACTTTATATATGGGATGACTACAAGGATAAGAATAAAAAGGGAGTATTTGCTCTATCTGCTTCAAACGAGGACATTGTCATGATGTGGCACCGTAGGTTAGGACATCCAAATTTCCTATATTTGAAGCATTTGCTTCCTATGTTATTTCGAAATAAAAAAATCAATTCCTTGAAGTGTGAAATCTGTCAATTGTCAAAACATACCTGTGTTCCGTATCCTTTGAAGCCTTATATACAATCCCAACATTTCTCCTTGATTCATAGTGACCTATGGGGGCCTAGTCGTGTTAAAAACATCACAGGTGCTAGATGGTTCATAACCTTTATTGATGACCATACTAGAGTATGTTGGGTTTATCTTCTCAAAGAAAAAACAGAAACCCCAAAAGTATTTCAGAATTTTCATTCCATGATTCGAACCCAATTTGACTCAAACATACACACGCTTCGAACTGATAATGGAAGAGAGTATTTCAATTCTGCTTTAAGCTCCTATCTCTCTGAACAAGGTATCATTCATCAAAGCTCTTGTCCTGACACACCTCAACAAAACGGGATTTCAGAAAGAAAAAATAGACACCTACTAGCTGTTGCTCGAGCCTTAATGTTTACCATGAAAGTTCCAAAAAACCTATGGGGGGAGGCTGTCCTTACTGCATGCTATTTAATAAACCGCATGCCCTCTAGAGTCCTTAATCTCCAAACACCTTTACATGTCCTACAAAAAACCTTCCCTCTATTTCGTGTTCCTATCCTACCAGCCAAGATATTTGGTTGTAAAGCTTTTGTACATAATCACCAACCTAATCAATCCAAACTTGATCCCCGAGCACACCTATGCGTCTTTATTGGCTACTCATCCACACAAAAAGGATACAAATGTTACTCACCCACCTTGCGTCGCATATTTATTTCCCGTGATGTCACGTTTTTTGAAAACGATTCATATTTTTCTGCCACTCATCTTCAGGGGGAGACTCTTAGTGAAGATGAGACTCTTCATACACTTCTCATTATACCTCCAGAGCCTACCCCTAACACCACTGTCACACAAGATAACTCTGTAGTCATAATTCCAGATTTGAGTGTTCCACTGCAGAGGAATGAATTTACCAGCAATGAAATTCCCATTGAAACTGAGCTTCCGCAGCCTAATCCCTCTGAAAAACACCAGCAACAACCTCCAGAACTCCTTGTTTATTCACGGCGACATTCCCCTTCTGAAATAGACACAACAGCAGTGCCAAATTCATCCAACTCCGAGGACTGTCCTGTTCCAGATTTGTCTCCTGGTTCGTCTAATACGAACCTTCCCATTGCTATTCGTAAAGGCACAAGAACCTGCACACAGCATCCAATATCTCGGTTTGTATCCTATGGAAATTTGTCTAAAGCTTACAAAACTTTTGTAACTAATATTGACAGTGTAGTGACTCCAAGGAATGTGAAAGATGCTCTAAAATCAACTGAATGGAGACATGCTGTTTTTGAAGAAATGAGTGCTCTCAAAAATAATGGGACATGGGAAGTTACGGATCTGCCAGAAGGGAAGAAAACCGTGGGCTGTAAATGGATTTTTACCACAAAATTCAAGCCTGATGGGAGTATTGATCGGCACAAGGCCCGACTTGTGGCAAGAGGCTTTACTCAAACCTATGGTCTCGATTATGATGAAACATTTGCCCCCGTTGCAAAGCTCAATACCGTTCGAGTTCTTCTTTCTTTAGCTGTTAATCTTGATTGGTCCTTGACACAACTTGATGTAAAAAATGCATTCCTCAACGGAGACTTGAATGAGGAGGTATATATGGACTTTCCACCAGGTTTTGAAGAAGAAAAAGGGCGAGTATGCAGGTTAAAGAAGTCACTATACGGACTAAAACAGTCCCCAAGAGCTTGGTTCAGTCGGTTTGCCAAGGCTATGACCAGCAGAAATTACACCCAAGGGCAAGCAGATCACACACTGTTTTACAAACACTCGGGGGATGGTAAATGCTCTATTCTCATCGTCTATGTTGATGATATTATCCTAACAGGGGATGATTCGAGTGAGTTGATGAACTTAAAAGACTTCCTTAGCACAGAATTTGAGCTTAAGGATTTGGGTAATCTCAAATACTTCCTTGGCATGGAAGTAGCAAGGACTCGGACAAGTATTTCTATTTCCCAACGAAAGTATGTTCTTGATTTATTGGCTGAAACTGGCATGTTGGGTTGTAAACCTGTCGAGACCCCAATGGAGTTCAATTTGAAGCTAGGCACCGAAGATGATGGGGAAGAAGTGGACAGGAGGAGATACCAGCGTCTTGTGGGAAAACTTATTTATCTATCTCATACCCGACCTGATATTGCATTTGGTGTGAGTGTCATCAGTCAGTATATGCATGCTCCAAAGGAAAAACATTTAGAGGCAGTTTACAGGATACTAAGGTATTTGAAGGGAACACCGGGTAAAGGTCTTCATTTCAAGAAAAACACCAGTCGTGACATAGAGCTTTACACTGATGCAGATTGGGCAGGATCAGTGAGCGACAGACGATCTACAAGTGGTTATTGTAGCTATGTGTGGGGTAATCTTGTGACATGGAGAAGTAAAAAACAGTCCGTTGTGGCTCGTAGCAGTGCAGAGGCAGAATACCGAGCTTTATCTCATGGTATATGTGAGGGAATTTGGTTACAAAGATTAATGAAGGAACTAAAAGCTTCCTATGTTAAAACTATGAAGGTATACTGTGATAATCAAGCTGCTGTCAGTATAGCACATAACCCAGTTCATCACGATCGTACTAAACACGTGGAGATAGATCGTCATTTCATCAAAGAGAAGGTCAATGCAGGAGAAGTTTGTATTATCTATCTTCCTACTAAGCAACAAGTTGCAGACTTACTAACTAAAAGTCTGAGTAAGAACATGTTTGAAGATTTTATTGGCAAGCTGGGTTTGATGAATATCTACACACCAGCTTGAGGGGGAGTGTTGGAATCCCTTAAAATCAGCAGATTTTCTGCCTTAGTGGGAATCCCTTAAATTAAGGCAGAAAATCTGCCTTAGTTGGAATCCCTTAAATTAAGCAGATTTTCTGCCTTAGAGGGAATCCCTTAAATTAAGGCAGAAAATCTGCCTTAGTTGGAATCCCTTAAATTAAGCAGATTTTCTGCCTTAATTCTAGGAATTTCTTTTTTATTTTTTTCTGCTTTTCTCTTCTTTAAAAGGTTGTATTCAGATTAGAAGAAATAACAAGAATCATTCTTCTTCCTAAACTTGTTCATTCTCAAATCTGTTCACCTCTATAGTTGCCTTCTCAGGTGGAAAGTTTGGCCCAGATATGTTTTATGTTGGGAATTATAAGCCAATACCAAATATCTAAAAAAACCTGGTTAAGTTTGCAACATTTTATATATGTGCTGCAGTAATGTTATTTATGGTCCCTAATCTATATCTAAAAGCAGTCTCTTTGCTTGTATAGTTTAGAACTGATGCAAACATTTCTGTTTAACAGTAGAACTTGTGTAAACATTTTGGAATTAAATGCATCTTATTATATTGTGTTGTTGAAATATTAATGGTGTTTTAGGGATGTGAAGTGAATCCAGATGGATTATCCGAATGGTTCGCAAGCAACCATTTGGACCCAAACACCGGGAAAGTTGTGGTAAGTCATACTTTATGCTCTTGCATAAAAGTTCGGTACATCGAGCCATAATGATTTAATTTGACTGACCTTATGCCTTGAAATTTAATGATAACGTGTTTTTCTAGGTCAAACCGGCAAGAGCAGGGTCAAGCATAGGTGTCACAGTTGCATATGGAGTTAATGATTCACTTACAAAGGCTAATGAAATCATTTCACAGGTATATCAGCTGTTCATACACAATATTAACACGCTGTTATTATTTCAAATCTAAGATCCAGCCAATACATGAGGATGCACAAGTGAGTTTGATTTAACGTAGGCCTCACTTCCTATTTTCATTAAAACAAACTTCTAAGTACGCAAATATTTTTATGTGGTATATTAGTTTCTATTCTAATATCTTCTGGTAATGGAGAATTTAAGATAAATTTTTATTTCTTATGGATGAGTGAAGTAAATAGGTTGAAACTTAAACATTATGTTGAAACTTGAAAGTGTCCTGAAGTTTCAGCTAACAGGATTGATTCATTTTGGACTGAGCTGGATGAGAAACTGGCTATGGTTTCAGACTAAGAAATGATCTTTTGAAGCTGCCGTTGGTGTAATTAATGCATTATATTTTTTTTCTTTTTTTTGGAAAGGGAATCGATGATAGAGTCCTTGTTGAATTATTTCTTGAAGGAGGCAGTGAATTCACAGCCATTATTCTTGATGTGGGCCATGGTTTTGATTGCCAACCGGTTGTGCTACTGCCAACTGAGGTAACCTAGATACTGTTGTTTCTTGTGTAAACCTACCATAAGATGGATTATATACTACAAATATAAGATTCCTATCGGCAATTTATTCTTTGTATCCACATTAGAGGCTAATTTTGAATCATTACTTTTCAATGTTTAACTTTCCGTAGGAGCTAAACTTTGACTAATACAGAGTGAAAATAATTGTTGGAATTTCAAAGGGGGTTAAAACATATTCAAGAATTCCTTTAATATAACTTTTGATCTTCATGGATTAGTTTTTGGTCATAAAAATATCTTATACTTTTCTATTAATTTTTCAAATGCTTTTTATCTTCATGGATTAATATCTTGTAGAATTTTTTATATTATACTCTTGGATGAATGAGTAATTCTTACTCCAGCCCAGTGTATGATTTGGTTTTTAACACCGTGAAATCTGTGTCCCAGGTGGAGCTTCAATTTCAAGGCAGTGGTGATGTAAGGGAGAAAGATGCAATTTTCAATTATCGGAGGAAGTATCTTCCCACACAACAGGTCTTTCATTAATGCATCCCTAAATTTTCTATCTAGATACACTGGTCACACTTGCAACACTAAGAATGAGTGTATAACCTTTATGGTTTTGAGTTTCCCATTTGATGTTTAAATAATATAAATTGCCTTCCTAATTCGAAAATATTTCTGTAATTCAAGGTTGCATATCACACTCCTCCTCGTTTTCCTATTGAAATAATCCAAAGTATCCGAGAAGGGGCATCTTTGTTATTTCAAAGGCTTGGTTTGCGTGATTTTGCTCGAATTGATGGGTGGTTTTTGCCCTCTTCCACAAAAGCATTAGCTTCTTCTGAAGATAAATTTGGAATGACAGAATTTGGTACAGTTCTATTTACTGACATCAACTTGGTAAGATCAATCTCCGATTTTTAATTTACCTGCTGGTTTGATGTTCCTTATAACTCATAATGAGTTTTCCTTATTATCTTTCAGATTAGTGGGATGGAACAGACAAGTTTCTTGTTTCAGCAAGCTTCAAAGGTAATTCTGAATAGATATAGAAGTTTTGCAGATGTTTAGTGTAAGCACTAATTATAGCTTCTAACTGGCATGGAAAAGATCCATCATATGTCCTGGAATGGCCTGTAAAAGTAACAAGTAACCCCAGTTATATGTGCAGTGCAATTAGAAATAACTTGTGTACGTATTTATTGCAATATTTTGTAGTATAGAGGGACAAAAACTACATTCTATTGAGCATTTATGGCTCCTTTGTATGATTATGAAATGACTTATGGTATTTGAAGTATGGAAGCTTTTATCCTTTATTTACGGTCCATTGGTTCTGACTGCTTTGCAGATCATATTGCATGAGTAGAGTAAAGGTAGGAGAATTTTGTGATTTACATGCAATCTTTTTTACAGGTTGGATTTTCTCATTCAAACATTCTGCGAAGCATTATCCATCAAGCTTGCTTGAGGTTTCCCGAGCTTGCAACATATAGTAGTAAATCAGGTCAGTTGCAGAAAAAATTAAAATCCGCAAAGATTAATGAAACATCCGAAGGGCGTCAAGGCTTTCGTAAAGTCTTTGTAATTTTTGGAGGAGACACTTCAGAGCGGCAAGTATCCCTTATGAGTGGAACTAATGTTTGGCTCAATTTGCAAGGATTTGACGATGTAAGTTTTTTATTTTAACCTTTTGCTTTGTATCTAATACATAAATTTTAGATAGGTAATGGATAATAGATTTTTTCAATACTAAACATCATCTACTGGACACATAAGATTGGCAGCTAACACAAGAAATGAGCAATAGCTGATAGAGGTTATAGTAACTCAAACCTAAATTGCTCTGTTTTCATACAATTGACGTTTCCAGTTTACATGATAAAAAAGTAGTTCATCGTCCGATTCATTGGCCAACCAATTTTCCTATAAACTATTTATCCTTGTTGTCTTTACTTCCAGGCATTGTCCCATGAAGGTTATATTCTAGGTCATAACTCATAAATAAACAAACATAGTGTACTTATTTATAATTTCGTACCCATAGATCTGCAGAAATTGGTTCCTTTTGCAGACAGATTTCTCGAAAAGGAATATAACATAGCTATTTCTAGTGTTTCGGAGAGCAAGTGAAGAACTTTGGAGTTTTGCGATAGATAATTTTTTTTTACCCTGAAAATTGTAAGTTATCCGAGAAGTGTTAGAACTTGAGGGGAGTGTAAGTTGACGAGGAGTGTTAGAGCTTTATTTAATGTGTAATTAGAGTTTATTCCTAATCAGTAGTTTAGATTTACTAGAAGTCTTATTTAAATTAGGAATAAGTACTATTTAAATTAAAGATAAAAGTATAGTTTTAGTTATATTGGAACTCTATATCAGCCTAATTAAAGGCTTACTCTGTATACATTTGATAACTAAGAATAATAAGAAAATACAGAGAAACACATTGTTCTCTCTGGAAAATATCTTGTTCATCTTCAAACAACAAATCCCTAACCACTGATCACACACAAACCACCATTATTCATTGCATCTCCGGCCACCATGGCCCCTTTCTCACAAAAATTTTATATGTTTTTCCACATAAAATCCCATAAAAAGCTGACATCTCCAATCTTTTCTCTTATATTTGTGAATAGTTCTCTTACTTTTTGGCTTCTACCAATCCAGCTTACAGATTATATCTGGCGATTTATGGGTATTTTTATTCAGTAGGATGCATCACTGAATTTTATGATATGTAATCATTTATAAGAAAAGAAGTGACACCTTTTAATTTATATCATGATCCAAGTGTTTTATAGTTATGGTACTGTCTGAGATATGTGATGTTGGTGTCTACAGCTTGATGTAACTCCCTGTTTGCTTGCTCGCTCAATTGACCATTCATCTACTACAGATTCAGATAAAACGGACCCCAATTTGAGCTCCATTGAAGTTTGGTCATTGCCGTACGTATAGCTTTTATATGTCTGGCCACATCTTCTTTATGCATAGTTTCTAGGAAAACTTTTCCTTCTTATGGTCTTTTCATTCTTCTTTCCTCATTGCCTGTTGATCTATCATGGAAGCAGTTAATCTTGTAATTCTTATGATCCCCTTTTTGGTTGCGCCCTTCCATATCTTGTTAATCTAATTTGGAAAATGAATTATTTCTCTCTCTCGCGCGTGCGCACGCACATACAGATACTCCCTTGTGTTGAGGCATACAACTGAGGAAGTCCTGGATGCATGCATGGAAGCAATTGAGCCAGCTCGAGCTACCTTGACATCTCACTTAAGAAACCAAGTGATGAATGAACTCGCAGAAGGTTTGATGAAACATGGTTGGTTTACTGGATTTGATATCGCTGATGAGCTACCTGTGAGATATTCACTGAAGGAGTGGATCCAGTTTGCCAAGGAAGTCGAAGCAACAGTTTTTATTGCAGGTTATGTTTCTTGGCTGTTAAGTTGGTAATGCTTAATAATTCATTATATATTCCATTTCTTGTTGAATTCATAGCCTAATTTGTGTATTTGGGGAACTTCTTAAATTATGTTGATATATTATCTTTTAAAAAAGTAATTGGAGATAGCTGAGATTTTACATATCATTTTCCAAATTCAATCAACACCCTCCTTTTTAAACAGCTAGAAAAGTCAATAAGTTTTGCCGAGTTTCTAGATACAGTTGCATATCTTGGAACCATAGGTCCAAGCAATTACTTTTTCTTTATTCTTTTGTTTATGCTAAGTGCTGCCTTTCACTTTCTCTTGATTGCATTAACAAAAGTAAGGCAGTCAGGACTCGAATTGTGTGAGTGATACATTGTTAATGCAGCTCTGTATAGATCCATTGCAGCTTGTTTTCAATGACCAAGTGAATGTTAATTGCAGTGCATGGAGGCATAGGTGAAGACGGCACACTTCAGTCTTTGCTTGGTGCTGAAGGAATTCCTTATACAGGTTTATCCTCATTGCATATCAAGGTTGTACAGATCTTTTTATGGTTAATCAATTTTCATTCTTTCTAATTCTCTTTTCCTGTGAAGGTCCTGGTGTAACGGCTTCAAAAATTTGCATGGATAAAGTTGCAACATCTCTGGCTCTTGATCATGTATGTTAGCAAATAGATATATGATACTTGAAAGTCAAACAGAGTTTTTTTGCCACTTTTTATTCTTCATTATTGGTTTGAGTATATTTTTATTTACTAAGCAACTTAGTTTGTGGAAATCAATAGCTGAGAGATGAGGGAGTTCTTACTATAAACAAAGATGCGAAGAAAAAAGAGGATTTGTTGAAAATGCCCATTCTTCAGACTTGGAATGACCTAATCTCAAAGCTTCAGTGTGAAACATTATGCATTAAACCAGCGAGGGATGGATGCTCTACTGGTGTCGCAAGATTGTGGTAGGTTTATCTTCCTTGTTCTATGCTCAACACGGACTTACCTTTGGTATTCGACAATGACATTTTCATAATTTTTGTATCTGCTAGAGCCATGTCATTTGATACAACATTCTGTGGTTTTATTCATTATTATGATTCTAATCACTTCCAACATGCAGCTGTGCAGAGGACCTTGCAGTGTATACAAAAGCCTTGGGTGATTGCCTTCTACGGATTCCTCCTAATAGTTTTTCAAAGGTATAAAGCATGGCTTCACTTCATCTGTCAGCTCAGTAGAATTCAATACTATTGAGAACCTTTAAGGGACTGAAATAGATATAGGAAAGTGCCACACTTGCATGTTGACGTTAATAAGGCTTGAAATAGATATAGGAAAGTACCCAGAAACCGAACAAAAATGAGGAAAAAGGTTCTTTGGCAAGAAAATCATGGTGATAGGTCAAAATACCTCATAGAACAAGTGAACTGTTTGCGCAAATTTTTTTGGTGGAAGTAGTTCTTTATTCTCTAAACTCTAAAGTTTGTATTTTCTAGCTGAGCATCTCTGATTTTATTTTATCTGGCTACCCAAAAAACTTTGTGAACATTAAAAGTCAGCTTTTTTCTCGTTACTACATAATGAGATGCAGATATATATATATATATATATATATATATATGCATATAGTATAACTTTCCTAATTGATTAGCAACGTTATGATTTGAGTAAAACCTTTTTTCAGTTGCATGTTGCATGTCAAAAATACTATATATATATATATATATATATATATATATGAATCTTTATTAATAGCATTTGACTTCTTGTTGAACAATGCACAGGCACATGGACTGATTGAGATGCCAAACCCTCCACCAGAGCTCTTGATCTTTGAACCGTTTGTGGAAACAGATGAAATTGTTCTTTCATCCAAAACTGTTTCGGAAAATTCACAACGCCTTTTATGGAAAGGACACAGTCGATGGGTAGAAGTAACAGTTGGTGTAATTGGCAAACGGGGATCAATGCACTCATTGAGTCCTAGCATAACGGTCAAGGAAACTGGTGACATTCTGTCACTCGAGGAGAAATTCCAAGGTTTGTCTTTTTTTTCAGTATTATTCTCCTTAATGTAGATTGTATTGATATTTCTCCTATAAATTTCATTTTATGAATCTTTTCTTTTAATTTAAACAGCTTTTCTGAATGCAACATCAGAAAAGTAGATTAATGTTTTTAACTAATTCTTGAATCATCTAATTAACAACTGTACATATTATGGATATAATGACAACATTAACTGCTTTTGTTTTTATACAACCCTCCCTCAGTAATTAACAATTTTGTCAGGAGGGTACTTTGTTTTTAATAATGTCCAGGGGATATATATATATATATATATAGAGAGAGAGAGAGAGAGTTAGGATCAACTTACACAATGTAAAACTCTTTAAGTTTTACACGTTTTCTGGATCGTTAGATGGGGGAATGGATGGCTCAGATTAACTCTTTACTCTCTTTTTTTCCAAGTGATAATCTTCACATATTTACTGTTAATCTCATCCATTCGTTTCACTCATCCAACGGTCCAAAAAACGTGTAAAACTTAAAGAGTTTTACACTGTGTAAACGGATCATATCTCATATATATAGAGTGCATTGTCTGCAATAATGATACAGTTTTGCTTAACAGGTGGAACTGGCATCAATCTGACTCCTCCCCCGGTATCAATTATGAGGTTTGTCAAGATTCTTTACTTGCTTTAGTAGCATTGTTTGCAACGCTCTTCCTTCACACTGCTATTTATATTGCCACCCTTAGATCCGCAGTCTTAAATCTATGATTCTATCGGTTCCCCTTAGTATCTTGAAAGCTGAATGGCACTTACGGGGCTATGTGCCTGGAAACCATACATGCATTGCAGAATGCAGACCGTACAATATGATATCCATCTCACTTCATTGTTGTACTAGTTCCCATTTACAGTAATGTTTTATTGCATTTCTGATACTTTTAAAGGCCAAGTCATACATTTCCTTTTTTTTCATGGATTGATCTTTCAATTGAATTAGTTTTCTTCTTCTATCAGTAATGAGGCTTTGGGGCGATGTAAACAACGCATCGAACTAATTGCAAACACCCTGCAACTTGAAGGATTTTCAAGAATTGATGCATTTGTTAATGTTGACAGTGGAGAGGTAAGTTTCTTCTATTATGTCATCGAGTGTGCCTTATTGCTCCGCGGGTCTCTTCGAAGTCCCTTTTTCCCTCTTTTGATCTCTTTAATACTGATTTCTAAAGTAATATTTTGATGCCTGACTAAACCGTATAAATTTAAGATTCCGATTGATCAAGGATTCCCCAGTATTAGTATCAAGAATCTTCCTGGTTATGAAATTTGCAGGTCTTGATCATAGAGGTCAACACAGTGCCCGGAATGACTCCTTCCACCGTGCTGATACATCAGGTAAAAACATCCCGTATCCGCATTAACTTTATGTTTAACTAGATTATCAAGAGAATGGAGCTCATTTTGTTGTTCATCTCAATTCACAATGTGATATATGCCAGTTCTGACATTTCTGTGTTGTTTTGGTGGCACCATCATAAATTTCAGGCACTTACAGAGCAGCCTCCCATATATCCTCACCAGTTCTTTCGTACGCTACTTGATTTGGCCTCGGAGAGAGTTGTATAAAAGTCGTGATTAACTACGTCGGTGGATGGATGGATCTTCCTAGTACTTTGGGTTACTGGCTGTCGAAGAACGAGGGGAGAACTGCAACTGTGAAAAGTTAAATGACCAAGTTATCATGTAGCAACAAGTAGATGGCGCACGAATCAAAACTCAAACACAATTATGAAATTTATCTCTTTTATTTTCCCATTTTGTTACTCTTTGTGATATCATAAAAGGCCGCCATAAAATCAATATGTTTACCTAAATGAAGCTTTTGCATTTGACAATGTGCAATCTAAAATGATAGACTAATTTAAAGTAGCTTATGGATTGAGAACTAAGTTTTACACGTTTTTTGGACAGTTAGATGAGTGAAACGAATGAATGAGATTAACAGTGTAAAACTTAAAAAAATTTACATTGTGTAAGTTGATTTTAACTCACATATATATATTTTGCAATAGGTGTATAGTTATTTTAATACAATAAGTATTTAACGTTTTAATCCATCGACGACGCTTAAAAAATTCTATCACCCATTTATTTTTTTGATATGTGAAGTGTTTTTAAATATCCTTTGATTTTTATTTAAAAAATCTAAAACCCTTACTTTCTCTACAAAACACTAAAATTCCATAATTTCTTAAAAAGTCTTAAAACTTCTAATTTCGCACAAAATAACTTTAAATTACTTCAAACGATCAGAAGTCTAGTCAATGGGGTTTATCGGTCAGGTTAAGGCGACAGTGCAGTTCTAGGAGACAACGAGGAGCCAAGGCGACGGCCTGGTGAACGATAACATTTCGTGCAACGGTAAGGGGCACAATCAGGGATGAGCAGGATTTTATGTAAGTAGGGTAAACCCATAAAATTTTAAGTGGAAATGAATTTATAAAATTTTAAAGGGGAAAATGGTTTTTTAATAACAAATACATACAAAAAATTTTAAACATGTTATGAATATTTATTTATGTGGATGTCTATTATGATGAGAATTTTATCTAAGACGTTTAATTTATTTATTATTAAGAATATTATCTCTATTAATTAGAGTTTAATGTATTATGTACTTCTTATGCCTATAAATAGATAAAGGCATTGTACACAATTTTAGTTTTTTGAGAATAATACGAATCTCCCTCTGTCTCTCGTCTCTTTGATCTTTTATTCTTGTTATTTGTTCTTCGTTATTTTATTTCTAACACGTTATCAGCATGAAATTCTAACCAACTGAGGTGTTTGTCGTTCAAATCCTAAAAGAGTTGCCGAAAAGAAGTTGGTTCTAGCACGAATTATAGATAAGTTCTTCTCCTCAATTATATTTTAATTATCGATTATTTTTTTCTCTTGATCTTTAATTTATTTTAATTTTTGAAAAATTAGTGGTTGCTCGAAAGATTTTGGTGCTCTTTGTTCAAATCTCAAAGAAGTTATCGGAAAAATTTTGATCATGCGTTGAACCGAAGATGGTGGCATGTTTTAAAGGTTTGAACGAGCCATGGATTTTAAAGCACGATTTCGGTCGACTCGTGATTCTTATTAGTCATTCCCCGAAAAAATTTCAATTTCATATTGGTGACTACAATTTTATGATTTGCGACGAAAAGAATGTGAACCAATGTTTGATTGCAAAGATTTTGGCTTGAATGCACCCCTTAAATCTTGATTTACCGTCCACTCAACAAAGGTCCCGTTTTTCATTTTTTTATTTTCAAAAGAAAAATTCTTTATTTCTTAGCTTATATTTGAACATTGATATTTATTCACTATTATTATAATTATGAGATTTGGTATTTTTAATCGTATTTTGAGTTTTACATGTGTTTAAATGGCTTGGAAATAGACGTGATATAAAGGGATTATGAGAAGCTATTTCGGTCATTTGCTATGTCTCCATTGTCCTCGAGAGAAAAATCAATATCGGTAAATTTTGGTTTTATTTTTATTCTTTATATTATTATTTTAAAGTGCGATAAACCATGGTGATTTTGCTCGAAAGTAATATTTCTTCTACATCGAAAAACTCAACTGTAGACTTCTCCCAATGTCATATTACAAAAATTCATCTTGACAAGAATTTTGTGGCAGACATTCCTTGAAGTGAATGCAAGTATGATGTTTATTCCATGCGATTATCAATGATGAGACATTCCTTGAAGTTGTGGTCGTGATTGAAACCATGAATGTAGACATGAAAAATATGGTCATTTTAAAGATACTTCTACCCACCGGTAGTGAGGTTATAAGGATGACAAGAGTGATAAAGATCATTCTAATGAAGTAAAATCCTTTTTATTACCAATGTGATGTTATAAACCATTGGTCTCGTACTTGTCGTACGTTGAAAAATCAACAATCATTGAATGATAAAGGGAGAAAATAGATGCAAATTTTGCTTGTGAAAAATGACGAAGATGATATTGGTTCAACTTTATTTGGACGTTGTTGGTCCAACTCATTTGGACGTTGTTTATTTTCTTATAACCCTCGAAGGGAATAAATCATCTTCTAATTATTCTCATAATTTTGAAGAGAACTATTTATCTTTTTATTTATTTTTCTTTATGTTTATTTACTTTACACACATTAATTATTTACGTTTTATATTTATATATTATGATATTTATTTATTTATTTTGTTTAACATGATTACTTGTCAAATATAATCTATCGTGACGATTTATGCTCAACATAAGCATAAGATATATTTTCCCATTTAAATGCAAGGGAATAATATGAGTACTATATCTCAAAGTACTAAAAATATTGATGTAACGCCCTGATTTTGGGCCTAGATGTTTTAGACGTGGGATCGGGCCGGTCGGGAATGGTTCGAATCCTTGAGGTTGGTTTAGGGAAAACCTAGTTCGGGATGTTTTAAAAATATGGAAAAATATCTAAAAATCATCATTTATTATATAAATTATTGTGGTTAAAACAATTTTACAAATGAGTTTTGGAAATATTACATTTTGGAATAGTGACCAAAATGCAGTTTTTACAAAAGTTGGCTAGTGACTGTTTTGTAAAGTATTGAAACTTTGAATCTTTAAGGAGCTAATTTAACCATTTATTTCTATCAGATTTCTCTTTAATTTGAGAGCTTTTAATAAATGATTTTATTAAAGAAATAAAGGGAATTAAAAAGGAAATCAAAAGTTGATTTTTCATAACCAACTTCACGATAGTTTTTCTCTTCTCATTTTCTGTCAACTTCTTTTCAGCCAAACACTTTTCTCTCATCAAAGAACCTCTGATTTTCACCTTGATTTCTGATATTTCATTTCCTAAATGATTCTCCAACTTTGTTTCATCAAACCACATTGATTTTGCTTTGGATTTTTCAAGAAAACTTGCCCAAATTGAATAGAGATCAACCATTAAAGGTAAGCTTCATCCTTCTCCTCTAATGATAAGTTCTTTACTGAAATTTCCAAGTTATCAATCCTTTATTAATGATTTTTGAGTTGTTTTAATGTTATAAACAAGAAAGAGTTGTTAAATTCAAGATTCTTGATAAAGATCTTGATGGTTTTCGTATTTCTATGTAATGATCTGATTTGAGGTTGATTTTCAACTTGTTTTGGATGTTATTTGATGTTGAGATCGAGGTTTTAACAAATAAATCCCGAATAGGCTTGGGTCCCTAAGTTTAAGATGTTAGATTTTTGGTTTTTTAGGTGTTTTTGATGTTTTGCTATTGCTGGAGGTATAAGGTCGTTTTTATGTTGATTCTTGGTGGTAATTGAAGTTTAGAAAAGGTTAGAATTGATAGATCTTGGCTGGGCTTTGATTGGAGAAAGTTTGGAAGTGTTTTCAGTTATTTCGGATAGCCGAAATGCTAGTTTTGAGTAGAGCAACGTGTTGGAGTGAATGGCTGGTAATTTTAATGCATGGTGATGCATTAATCCTCTACTCTTATGTGTGTTGAACATGGGAGACTTCATCAGACGCGTTTGGTGTTGATCCGGAAGTACCGGAAACTTAGAAATCGTTTCGGCAAGCAAGAGAAACGTCATCGGTGAGTGAAAATAGTTTTAGAAGTCCTTGAGGGACAAGGAAACCAGTTTTGGGGATTTAGGATTGGTTTGAAACACAATCCTAAGTCCAGAAGTAAGTATGTTTAGATTTGCTCTCGAAATGTGGATGATGCCCTATATGCTTTTTACATGCTCTTGATTTGAGAAAGATAAATTCCTATTGTTTTATGCATGTTTTGTGACATGAGATGATGTTTCATATTGATCTCATGAGATTGAACAATATTGCAAAGAGTTTTGAGATTTTGATTAAATGCTATGCATGGTTCTTGATTTTGAAATGGGATGAGATTGGTTTAGAAATGTTGCATTAAAACAGCAGGTGAGATGATGATTTTAATATCATATATTGGTATATTTGATGAGATGTTACCGGATATAATTGGTCGACCAATAGGATGAAAAGTGCACTCTAAACTAAAAATTCGTACGTGCTCTTTGGAGTCGGGCAATGGGGGTAGTGCCAACCCGATCCAAAGTGAGAGTTCGATGATGAGAGATTCCATCGAGGTAGGTCTTGGTGAAACACCCAAGCTTTGTGGCGATGATAGATACTGCCATGAGAGTCCGATGATGTGAGATTCCACCGGGGTAGGACTTGACCTCGAGTCAAGCTATCCGCATATCTTTGTAAAGATTGAATATGAAATGCCAATATATGAGAATGAGTTATGTTTCACATGTACCAATGTTTGAAATGATTTTATGCTATGAGAAATGCATATGAGATTTTGAGATTATGAAATGCTTATGTGTATCAAGCATGTGTGGTTTTGCCATGAGTTTTGCATTGGTTGAATGCATGAGATAGATAGATAGATAGACGGTGCATGTGGTTCCAAATGATGTTTTGCTTTGAAATGGATTTCAAGCATAAGATAGAAAGAGCATGGTTTTAGAAATGGATTTCAAGGCAACATTTTAAAAGCTTGCATTGTTGTGTTGGTGTTTCCAGAGCATACCTCACTAAGCTATTGTGCTTACGCTCTCTTTTACCAACAATGCAGATAGTTGAGACATCTTGGCCAGCAAGGAGGCTTAAAGGAATCTAAAGAATAGATAAGCTCAAGTATGATGCTTTATGCTTACCTTAGTAATGATATATGGCAATGGGATTTTATGGTTTGTTTTGGGAGATATATTTTGGACTCCATGATGTTGATGCAAGTTATGTATGCCCTATTTGGTTTGTAGAAGGCCATTATTTTGGTTTTGATGTTTAATCTTGCCATTTGGGATGTTTATGGTTTGTGAATTAAGCATGCTCTTTTTTATGCCATATGATCTAGTGATGCCATGACAAATGCTTGTCATGTGCTTAGAGTTGCATGCTTTTATATTAGTGTTGATGTTATATGCATGTCCATATCATTTGGTGATGATTTGATGATGTTAGACATGTGTTTGGGGTTGTTTTTGGGACGCTTCTGGTATGTGTATCGATACGCATAAGCCAAATTTGTGCCAAATGGTGCAAGGGTATCGGTACGGATGGGAAGTGTATCGAAACGAGTAGGCCAAATTTGAAAGGCGTATCGATACTCAGTGAAGTGTATCGATACCCTTCTCCCAAGTTTTGTCATTGCCATCCCGCGTATCAATACGGCCCCTAGGCGTACCGATACGCGACCGTTAAAATTAGTTAAAGGCATCTTTTAAAGTTCTGAAACGTTACATTGCAGTCCCTGATCTTCGTGTATGCAATTAGGTGAGTTTGGATGATCTGATTGGGATGAAATTTTGCAGAGAAGCATGAAATAAGACTAATCGAACATTGGTAACCTTAAAATCAGAAATGTCCTTGTATTTTATGGAATTTACAATTTGGTCCCTAAATGCTTGTCTTATGCAATTAAACCCCTAATGGAGTCCGATTGTTGTGTCGTTTCTTCCTATACTCTCTGATGATCACATAGGATCTAAATTGCATTTAGAAAAGATAAAAAGAAAAAAAGGGTCGCTAATCGAAGTCAGCTTTAACGAGTTGGCTTCGGTTTTCTCCCTGTAAGCTTCTTAGTTTGGGTCATCCGTCTAGACCGGGCTAAGGGAGTTACATTTTTTGGTATCAGAGCAAAGTTTGCGAATAATTGGGGCGTTGGTAAGTGGCTGGTAAGTGTAAATATGAGTTGTGTTGAATTCTTTGAATGCATGTTGTGTACTTGTGCAATGTTTGAGTTTGATTAGGATGGAATGCATGCAATTTTGTTGTTTGAGATGAATTTGTGTTGCTATGATGTGATTGGGGTATAATTTGGGAACTCATTGCCATATCATTACTAATGGAAGGAATTGTTTTGAAAATGAGACTTGAGCACCTTGGATTTTCTTACCTTAAATTGCCTAACTGAGTTTTATTGCATTTTTCTAGTTGCATTATTTCGAATGGGGCCACGAAGAGAGCTTAGAAATAACACTCGTAGTACGGATGAGAATGAGACAGAAGAGCGTGTAGAGAATTTGCCGCCGCCTCCTCCTGGTGGACCACCCGGTGGTGGTGGAGCGGGGGCTAGTGTTGGAGCTGATGTAGGGGTTGCTGCACCCGAGGGAGAACGTGGGCAAGATGCTCCTGACATAACTGTGCTGATTCAGGCTATTGCTGGAGCCTTTCAGGCAGCAGTAGTTGGTGCTCATGTGGCTACACCTCAGCCTGGTGTCGGTGTGAGTTTGCCGTTAGAGCGACTCCGTAGTCTTGGTGGGACTGAGTTCAGAGGGCTGACCCTTGAGAGTTCTGAGTCTTGGTTGGAAAGCACTAAGAGGATCCTTGGGCAAATGAATTGCAATGATGTTCAGAAGCTAGGATGCATTGTATCCCTGTTGCTCGGTGATGCTTATACGTGGTGGACGACCACTATTGCGGGTTTGGAGGATGATGAGGTGACTTGGACGTACTTTTTGAATGCGTTCAAGAGAAAGTACCTGGGTGTCCGTTACCTGGATGAAAAGAAGAGGGAATTTATGTCCCTGGTACAAGGAAGCATGTCTGTGGCTGAATATAAAGTACTGTTTGTGTGTCTCAGTCAGTATGCACCTGAGTTGATCCCTAATGAGTGGGAGAGATGCGAGCGTTTCCGGTATGGATTGGTGGCAGATGTGAAGACATACATGCTTGCATCAGATTACTCTGATTTTGATGTTTTGGTCACTTGAGCCAAGGACATTGAGCTGAACCTTGGTCTGGCAAGTCGAGCGGGAGGATCTAGCTCAGAGAAGCGAGCTGCAGGTTATGATGCTGGAAGGGATCGTTCTAAGAGGCCAAAGGATCAAAGGTCCCACTTGGATTCTAGACGTGGGGGAGGCAACCCATGGAGAGGTCAGCAAGGACCGAATGCTTTCGTTCGTACACCTGAGTGTAATCGGTGCGGTAGGAGGAACACGAGAGAGTGCTGGGGTAACATTGGTACATGCTGGAATTGTGGTTCTCGTGGGCACATGAAGCGGGATTATCCTCAGCCGGTGAGAGAGGGACAGGCTCCAGTGAGAGCAGCTGAGCCATAGAGGGGCTGTAGGCGCGGCCGTGGCAACTTTCAGCGCAGAGATGATAGCCCGAGGAATGTAGCACACATGGTAGCGGTCCAGCCTGAGGGAGGTGGTTAGGCCAGAGTTTATACGCACCGTGAGGGAAGGAATGACACTGACGTGATCGTAGGTACCTTTACTTTGCAGTCCTTGTCATTACTTTCTTTGATTGATTTTGGGTCTACACATTCATACATATTGCGTGAACATGCTCAAATGCTTGGTTTGCCTGTTGAGTCTTTGGATGTGCGTGTACGTATGACTAGTTCCCATGGTGAGACGATTGTAACAAGGAAGTTATATAAGAGATGTCCCTTAATGGTGCAAGAACATATGTTTATGGTTGATCTCATAGAATTGCCTTTCTATGGGTTTGATGTAATCCTTGGAATGGATTGGTTAGTTAAGCACATGGCTATTGTGGATTTCGAGAATAAGCGAGTTTCGTTGCAACTCGCTGACGACTACGAAGTTGTGGTAGTGGGAGAGAATGTAAAGTTCTTATCTAATGTGGTTTCGACTCTTGAAGCGAGTAGGTTGTTGCGTCAGGGAGGTGAAGCTTATTTAGCTTTTGTAATGAATCCTAGCACAAAGGATGTTCGGGTATAAGATATAAGGACTGTATGTGAATTCCTCGGGGTGTTTCCGGAGGAGTTAACTGGTTTGCCGCCTAGTCGAGAGGTTGAGTTTGGAATTGAGTTGTATGAGAACACGACTCCGGTGTCCATCACTCTGTGAAACCAAAATTGATTTTGATATAACATCTAAACTTATGGACCAATTTGCAAAAAAATAAATTTTTAAGTACTCCTTAAAGTCTCACTATTGACAAGTATTTTAAACAAAATAATATCTCAAGACAAGTTCTTAAAATGATAAATTTTTCTAAGTCTTTTCCTATGTGTTTTCAAGCCAAACTACAAAAAAAACGCCCAGGCGTATCGATACCCTTAGGCGTATCGATACAGTTTTTAGCCACTGAAATTTTAATGGACATAACGTACTAGTATGGTATTTTCCCGTATCGATACAATATTCATCTGGGCAACAATTTCAATGATATTGTACCGATACGCTTTGCAACCGTATCGATACGATAAGCTTATCTTTGCATTTAATTTTCGACCGTTGACTTGTCAGTTAGTTGGTATCCCAATATTTAAATGACCGTTATACCATACCGATACACTAAGTATGCATATCGATACGCTATTTATGAAAACCAAACTTGGGATTCTAGTGAGCAAATCCAGTATCGATACGCCCTTCCGTATCGATACGCCCCTTAAAACCGTACCAGTATGCCTTCTAAGCGTATCGATACGCTATGTTTTCAGTCACAACGGCTCTTTCCTCTTTGATACAGGTATCGATACGCCACCTACCCGTACCGATACAGTAGGCAGCAGAGCTACATTTATTGCGGGAAAAATGCTCTCAACGACTCTATTGATGATCCCAACTACTCAAACGGCTAGAATTCAATACAAGGGTATAAAAACAAGTCTCAATTGAACAAGCAACAACTATTGAACCTACAAGCATCATCAAAGCACTCAAATCCAAACTTTGCACCCTTAGAGTCAAATTCTTGTACCAAACTCTTGTGTTCTCATTTGTTATCTTTTTATTGTGAGTTTGGGGAGTGTAAAATTGTAATTGGGTAAAAAATTATCCTTTGAGAGGAATTTGTAGAGTTTACCAAAAACTTCTCTTTGTAAAAGTGAGTGGATTAAGCTTTGGGTAGAAAGCTTAATCAATTTGTAAGGTTACCTCCTAATCCAAGAAAAAGGGGAAGAATTCAAGTAGTGAATTGGTTGAAAATCCTTAGTGGGAACTAAGGTAGTGGATGTAGAGTTCATTTGGAGAACTTGAACCACTCTAACTTCTTGTGTCACATTTTATTTTTCCCTATTATCACCTACCAAAATTTTTATTGCCAATTCACCCCCCTCTTGGCCATTTGTAATTGTGTGATCAACTCAACACACTCCCTACCGAATGGCACCTAAGGAGTTAAAGGAGCTGAAGACGCAATTTCAGGAGTTGCTTGACCGAGGTTTTATTCGGCCTAGTGTGTCACCTTGGGGTGATCCGGTCTTGTTTGTAAAGAAGAAAGATTGCACGATGAGAATGTGTATTGGTTATCGTCAGCTGAATAAGTTGACTGTTAAGAATAAGTATCCTCTGCCAAGGATTGATGATCTTTTTTATCAGTTTCGTGGAGCGGCGGTGTTCTCAAAGATCGATTTGAGGTTCGGGTACTATCAATTGAAGGTTAATGACGTGGATGTGCCAAAAACTGCTTTCCGGACTAGGTATGGGCATTATGAGTTCCTGGTGATGCCTTTTGGTTTAACGAATGCCCCTGCTGCATTCATGGATATGATGAATAGGGTGTTTCATGAGTTCTTGGATAAGTTTGTCGTGGTGTTCATCGATGACATCCTTGTGTACTCTCGTACAGAAGAGGAGCACGAGGAACATTTGAGGATTGTTTTGCAAGTATTTCTAGAGAATCAGCTTTATGCTAAGCTGAGTAAATATGAGTTTTGGTTGAAGTTGTTTTCCTAGGCCATGTGGTTTTGGCCGAGGGAATTCGTGTTGATCCTCATAAGACTGAGGCGGTGGTGAACTGGAAGCCTCCTAGGTCTATTCATGAAGTTCGTAGTTTCCTTGGTTTGGCGGGTTACTACCGAAGGTTTGTTGATGGATTTTCCAAGATTGATGCTCCTTTGACGAAGTTATTGCAGAAGGATGTTAAGTTTGATTGGACGGAAGTGAGACAACAAGCCTTTGAGAAGCTAAAGGAGGCTTTGACGCAAGCTCCTATCTTGATTCAACCTGAATCTGGAAAAGAGTTTATGGTGTATAGTGATGCATCCTATGTTGGTTTGGGGTGTGTGTTGATGCAAGAGGGTGAGGTGGTAGCTTATGCATCGCGACAGTTGAAGGTGCATGAGTAGAACTAAGGTTTTGATATAATATTTGAAAAATGTTTTGGACTAAATTGAAAAGAATTTAAAATGTGTTTTTAGTCAAAAACAACTTGAAAATATGTTTAAGGGTTTTAAAGGCTTTGGAATGGACTTAAAGTACATTTAAAGTAGTCAAAACCTGCATTTTTATGTACCCGTACCGATACGGTATTGGACCGTACCTATACGCCTTAGGGTTTCAAACTACCAGATTTTCCAGTAGCCAAAACTCGTACCGATACGCTTAGCCGTATCGATACGTGCGCTTTGAAAGAGCCCAACGGCTAGTCGCGTACCGATACGCCTAACTACCCCAACGGTCATTTGAATTTGCAGAGCCGTACCGATACGCTAGGCAAGCGTATCGATACGCATCAGCTGAAGAAGCCCAACGGCTCTTTCCTCATTGAGACTGTATCGATACGGTAGGACGAGTATCGATACGCCAAGCTGCAGAACTGCATTTATGGTGGGAAATAAAGGCTCCAACGGCTCCAATTCAATCCCAACGGCTAGTAACGGCTACAAACTCAATTGGGAGTATAAAAGGGACCTCCAAGCATCTTGTAATGGTTAATGCTTCAATTGTTACAACATTATGATGTCAAAATTTGTCTAGAGCTTTAATTGTACATTCCTTGCTTAGACAACACTTGTGAGCTTACATTGTTAAATTTGCTCAAGTGTTTAGGTTTTGGGTGAGTGCTTAGAATTGCAAACAAACACCTTTTAGAAGGATTTCTAGCTTGCTAAGTCTTTCTTTGTAAAGAGAGTGTTCCTTCAAGCTTTGGGTAGAAAGCTTTGAGGGTTGTAACGATTTCCTCCTAATCCGAGAAAAGGGGACGAAATTCTTAGTGAATTTGTTGGAAATCCTTAGTGGGGAGCTAAGGTAGTGGATGTAGACCTTGGTTAGAAGGTTGAACCACTATAAATCTTTGTGTCACATTGCCATATTTTCACCTCCCACTAAAACACCCAATTATCCAACTTCTCCACACTTGGCGAGCAAGAACGGTTGATCGAATCGAGCCCCCTAAATCTCAACAATTGGTATCAGAGCTTGGCTAAATCGAAGGGGATTCACATCCTATTGAGAAGATTCGACAAGCTCGATCAAAATTTCACCAACCGGTTCAAATGGCGGAATCCATCGACAAACCGCCTTTCTTCGACAGAAATCACTATGCCCATTGGAAGACAAAGATGAAATTTTTCTTGAAGTCAAGAGATTACAAGCTATGGGACATAGTTGAAGATGGTCCGTTCGTGCCTCAAGGAAGCAAAGCGAAATGGAGTGCCAACGATCGCAAGAAGATGGAGCTTAATTGCAAAGCCTTGCACATGCTCTTTTGTGCTTTTGGCCCAACCATCTCTGAGAAGATGTCTTCTTGTGATAGTGCCAAGGAAGTATGGGACAAGCTTGAAGTCACATACGAAGGAACCGATGAAGTCAAGGAGACCAAGATTGGGCTCCTCACCTTAGAGTATGAGAACTTCAAGATGGATCCGGAAGAGAACATCGAGAATATGTTTGATAGGTTCTCCACCATCACCAATGGTCTTAAAGGTTTTGGAGAAGCCATCCCGGAAGAGAAGCTTGTCCGAAAGCTCATCTACTCCCTTCCCGAGTCATGGGACTCAAAGAGGACCGCCATCATCGAAGCCAAGAATCTCAAAACCTTGAAGCTTGATGAACTCATGGGGTCACTTCTCACTCATCAAATAATGAAGAAAAACAAAGAAGAGGAGAAGAAGAAGGAAGAGATTAGAGCAATGGGGAAGAAGAAGATCATGGAGCTAGGCATCAATGCAAGTGTCGTAGCTCTCAAATCCTCCACATGCCATCATGTAGATTCAAGTGAGGAGGAAAGAGAAGATGAAGAGATGGCCTATCTCTTCAACAAATTTGCCCGGTTCATGAAGAGCAAAATGGAAAAATCCAAGCATGAATCGATGAAGAAGATGAAGGACTCCTACAAATCCAAAAAGAAGGGATCATCTTCAAAACAAGCATATGTGGCCATATGGAGTGATGAAGACTCCACCGATGATGAAGTAGCCCACCTATGCTTGATGGCCCTAAATGAGGGGGAGGTAACTTCTAACTCATCTATTTCAAATTCTTATACATTTGATGAGTTACAAAATGCCTATGATGATTTGCTTTTGGAATTCAAGGCATCATTTTCTAAGAACAAAAAGTTGATTTCAAAAATAAAAATTGAAAATGATTTGCTTTCCAAAAAAAATCTTGAACTTGAAGCAAGATTGAAAGATTTTGAACAAAAATGTTTTGATTTACAAAATTTGCTTCTTAAAGTTCAAAAAGAAAAAGAATTGATTTCCAATGAACTTGAAAAGAGAAATAGTTTTGGAAAATCAAACTTTTATGTAAGACAATCTACTGCCCCTAGATTTGTAAATGGAAAATGTTTTAGAAGTGTTTGGGTCCCAAAAGGACTAACCACTTCAACTAAAAAAGATGAAATTGAAAATGGATTCCTAAGGGGACTAAATTATGTGCTACTAATGTCTATGGATCCAAAGCAATTTAGATACCAAAAATTACTTGATTGTCTTTTGCTAGGTGTGATGGAGAGTGATCATCAAGTCAAAAATTGAGGGGAGCTCCATGCACACAAAGGAAGAACACTTGAAGAAGGAAGGCTTCACATCCTCCGTTGAGTTCAAGTGTGGTAAAATCTAGTTGCTTTTGTGTCTATTTGATTTATTTTCTTTTATGTCAACTAGATAATCATATATGTTGAACTAACATTCTTATGATGCTTTGAATAAGGGGGAGCCAATTTTCAAAAACCAAAATTTTAAGTATGTCAATTTTTTTTGCCTCCTATGTTATCTTGAACTTCAATGTCATTTTAAATTCTTTTTGATATAACAAAAAGGGGGAGAAATGGTTTGAAAAATTAAATTTTCAAATGAATAAGGGGGAGCTTTATTTGATTTCACATCTTTAATCTCTTATTCACAATTTTAAAGCTAAAGGGGGAGAATCTCAAACAATTTTTCAAGTTGGTTTTATTATATCAAAAAGGGGGAGATTGTAGAACTAAGGTTTTGATATAATATTTGAAAAATGTTTTGGACTAAATTGAAAAGAATTTAAAATGTGTTTTTAGTCAAAAACAACTTGAAAATATGTTTAAGGGTTTTAAAGGCTTTGGAATGGACTTAAAGTACATTTAAAGTAGTCAAAACCTGCATTTTTATGTACCCGTACCGATACGGTATTGGACTGTACCGATACGCCTTAGGGTTTCAAACTACCAGATTTTCCAGTAGCCAAAACCCGTACCAATACGCTTAGCCGTATCGATACGGTGCGCTTTGAAAGAGCCCAACGGCTAGTCGCGTACCGACACGGTTGTATCGCGTACCGATACGCCTAACTACCCCAACGGTCATTTCCCAATGGTCATTTGAATTTGCAGGGCCGTACCGATACGCTAGGCAAGCGTATCGATACGCAACAGCTGAAGAAGCCCAACAGCTCTTTCCTCATTGAGACCGTATCGATACGGTAGGACGAGTATCGATACGCCAAGCTGCAGAACTGCATTTATTGTGGGAAATAAAGGCTCCAACGGCTCCAATTCAATCCCAACGGCTAGTAACGGCTACAAACTCAATTGGGAGTATAAAAGGGACCTCCAAGCATCTTGTAATGGTTAATGCTTCAATTGTTACAACATTATGATGTTAAAATTTGTCTAGAGCTTTAATTGTACATTCCTTGCTTAGACAACACTTGTGAGCTTACATTGTTAAATTTGCTCAAGTGTTTAGGTTTTGGGTGAGTGCTTAGAATTGCAAACAAACACCTTTTAGAAGGATTTCTAGTTTGCTAAGTCTTTCTTTGTAAAGAGAGTGTTCCTTCAAGCTTTGGGTAGAAAGCTTTAAGGGTTGTAACGGTTTCCTCCTAATCCGAGAAAAGGGGACGAAATTCTTAGTGAATTTATTGGAAATCCTTAGTGGGGAGCTAAGGTAGTGGATGTAGACCTTGGTTAGAAGGTTGAACCACTATAAATCTTTGTGTCACATTGCCATATTTTCACCTCCCACTAAAACACCCAATTATCCAACTTCTCCACACTTGGCGAGCAAGAACGGTTGATCGAATCGAGCCCCCTAAATCTCAACAGTGTAACTATCCCACGGATGATATTGATTTAGCGGCGGTGGTGTTCTCTTTAAAGATTTGGAGGCATTACCTATATGGTGAGAAGTGTACGGTGTACACGGATCACAAAAGTCTGAAGTATCTTATGTCTCAAAAGGAGTTGAATCTTAGGCAACAACGATGGGTGGAGTTTCTTAAGGATTATGATCTAACGATCGAGTATCACCCTGGGAAGGCCAATGTTGTGGCTGATGCTTTGAGCAGGAAGGTGGTTGTGGAGTTGAAGGCGATGTTTGCTCGCTTGAGCATATCGCAAGATGGTGGCCTTGTTGCTGAGTTGCAAGTGAAATCATCTTTGATTCAGTTGATAAAGGATAAGCAGTTGCTTGATGATTCTCTTGTTCCTCACGTTTAGGATATTGCGGACGATAAGCCTTCAGATTTCAATTTCAATGATGATGGTGTTCTATGCTTTGGGAGTCAGATAGTGGTGCTGAATGATGTTGAGTTGAGGCGCACTATTCTGACTAAAGCTCATAGTAGTTCTTTCCCTATGCACCCTGGTAGTACGAAGATGTATCGTGATTTGAAGGATGAGTACTATTGGATGGGGTTGAAGAAGGATGTTGCTGAGTTTGTTAGCAGATGCTTGGTTTGTCAGCGAGTAAAGGCTGAACATCAGGTTCCATCTGGGTTGTTGTAGCCGTTGAAAATCCCAGAATGGAAATGGGAAAGGATTACCATGGATTTTGTGTCTGGTTTGCCCTTGTCACAATCAAAGAAGAATTTTGTTTGGGTGATTGTTGATCGCCTTACAAAGTGTGCACATTTCTTGCATGTGCATACTACGTATACTTTGGATGAGCTAGCTGAGCTGTATATTGCTGAGGTTGTGCGTTTGCACGGGGTGCCAAAGTCTATAGTGTCGGATAGGGATCTGTGGTTCATATCGAGGTTTTGGGTATGTTTGCATCAAGCCTTAGGTACGCGGTTGAATTTCAGTACTTCTTATCATCCTCAGACGGATGGACAGTCGGAGCGTGTTATCCAAGTGCTTGAGGATATGTTGAGGTGCTACGTTATTGAGTTTCAGGGTTCTTGGGAGAAGCACTTTCCTTTGATTGAGTTTGCTTACAATAATAGTTACCAGGCAAGCATTCAAATGGCACCGTACGAGGCTTTATACGGGAAAAAGTGTAGAACTCCTCTTTGTTGGGTTAAAATAGGGCAAAGTTGATTTCGATGCCAGCTTTGCTGAAAGGAACCACTGAGAAGGTGAAGCTCATTTATGAGCGCTTGAAGTCATCATCAGACCGGCAAAATTCTTACGCGGATTTGAAGCGTAAGGAGATAGAGTTTGCAGTTGGCGAACGTGTGTTTCTGAAAGTTACACCTTGGAAGAAGGTGATCAGATTTGGTCGGAAAGGGCAAATTGAGTCTGAGGTTCATTGGACCATATGAGGTGATAGAGCGTGTAGGTCTTGTTGCCTACAAGTTGAGGTTGCCTTCAGAGTTAGAAAAGATACATAATGTGTTACATGTATCCATGCTTCGGAGGTATAGATCGGATCCGTTGCATGTTATGCCTATAGAAGAGGTTGAGTTGAATCCAGACTTAACATATGATGAAGAGCCCATTGAGATTCTGGATTCGGATAGCAAGGTTCTCCGGGGTAAGACCACTGAGTTGGTCAAGGTCTTATGGTGTCATCGTGGTGTTGAGGAAGCAACGTGGGAAAGGAAGGATGACATGAAGAAGCAGTTTCCTTACCTCTTTCCACCAGATAAATTTCGGGGACGAAATTTCTTAAGTGGGGGAGAATTGTAACGCCCTGGTTTTGGGCCTAGATGTTTTAGACATAAGATTGGGTTGGTCGGGAACGGTTCGAATCCTTGAGGTCGGTTTAGGGAAAACCTATTTCGAGATTGTTTTAAAAATATGGAAAATATCTAAAAATCATCATTTATTATATAAATAATTATGGTTAAAACAATTTTACGAATGAGTTTTGGAAATATTACATTTTGGAATAGTGACCAAAATGCAGTTTTTACAAAAGTTGGCTAGTGACTGTTTTGTAAAGGATTGAAACTTTGAATCTTTAAGGAGCTAATTTTACCATTTGTTTCCATCAGATTTCTCTTTAATTTAGGAGCTTTTAATAAATGATTTTATTAAAGAAATAAAGGGAATTAAAAAGGAAATCAAAAGTTGACTTTTCATAACCAACTTCATGATAGTTTTTCTCTTCTCATTTTCTCTCAACTTCTTTTCAACCAAACACTTTTCTCTCATCAAAGAACCATTAATTTTCACCTTGATTTATGAGATTTCATTCCCTAAATGATTCTCCAACTTTGTTTCATCAAACCACATTGATTTTGCTTTGGATTTTTCAAGAAAACTTGCCCAAATTGAAGAGAGATAAACCATTAGAGGTAAGCTTCGTCCTTCTCCTCTAATGATCAGTCCTTTACTAAAATTTTCAAGTTATCAATCCTTTATTAATGGTTTTTGAGTTGTTTTAATGTTATAAATACGAAAGAGTTGTTAAATTCAAGATTCTTGATGAGATCTTGTTGATTTTCGCATTTCTATGTAATGATCTAATTTGAGGTTGATTTTCAACTTGTTTTGGATGTTATTTGATGTTGAGATTGAGGTTTTAACAAATAAATATTGAATAGGCTTGGGTCCCTAAGTTTAAGATGTTAGATTTGTGGTTTTTTGGTGTTTTTGATGTTCTGCTATTGCTGGAGGTATAAGGTCGTGTTTATGTTGATTCTTGGTGGTAATTGATGTTTAGAAAAGGTTAGAATTGATAAATCTTGGTTGGGCTTTGATTGGAGAAAGTTAGGAAGTTTTTTCGGTTATTTCGGATAGCCGAAATGCTAGTTTTGAGTAGAGCATCGTGTTGGAGTGAATGGCTTGTGATTTTAATGCATGGTGATGCATTAATCCTCTACTCTTATGTGTGTTGAATATGGGAGACTTCATCAGACGCTTTTGGTGTTGATTCGAAAGTACCGGAAGCTTAGAAATCGTTTCGGCAAGCAAGCGAAACGTCATTGGTGAGTGAAAATAGTTTTAGAAGTCCTTGAGGGACAAGGAAACGAGTTTTGGGGATTTATGATTGGTTTGAAACACCATCCCACGTCCGGAAGTAAGTATGTTTAGATTTGCTCTCGAAATATGGATGATGCCCTAAATGCTTTTGACATGCTCTTGATTTGAGAAAGATAAATTCCTACTGTTTTATGCATGTTTTGTGACATGAGACGATGTTTCATATTGATCCCATGAGATTGAACAATATTTCAAAGAGTTTTGAGATTTTGATTAAATGCTATGCATGGTTCTTGATTTTGAAATGGGATGAGATTGGTTTAGAAATGTTGCATTAAAATAGCAGGTGAGATGATGATTTTAATATCATATATTGGCATATTTGATTAGATGTTACCGGGTATAATTGGTCGACCAATAAGATGAAAAGTGCACTCGAAACTAAAAATTCGTACGTGCTCTTTGGAGTCGGGCAATGGGGTAGTGCCAACCCTATCCAAAGTGAGAGTCCGATGATGAGAGATTCCATCAGGGTAGGTCTTGGTGAAACACCCAAGCTTTGTGGCGATGATAGATACCGCCATGAGAGTCTGGTGATACGAGATTCCACTAGGGTAGGACTTGACCTCGAGTCAAGCTATCTACATATCCGTGTAAAGAGAGAATATGAAATGCCAATATATGAGAATGAGTTATGTTTCACATGTACCAATGTTTGAAATGATTTTATGCTATGGGATATGCATATGAGATTTTGAGATTGTGAAATGCTTATGTGTATCAAGCATGTGTGGCTTTGCCATGAGTTTTGCATTGGTTGAATGCATGAGATAGATAGATAGACGGTACATGTGGTTCCAAATGATGTTTTGCTTTGAAATGGATTACAAGCATGAGATAGAAAGAGCATGGTTTTAGAAATGGATTTCAAGGCAACGTTTTAAAAGTTTGCATTGTTGTATTGGTGTTTCTAGAGCATACCTCACTAAGCTATTGTGCTTACGCTCTCTTTTACCAACAATGCAGATAATTGAGACATCTTGGGCAGCAAGGAGGCTTAAAGGAATCCAAGGAATAGATAAGCTCAAGTATGATGCTTTATGTTTACCTTAGTAATGATATATGGCAATAGGATTTTATGGTTTGTTTTGGGAGATGTATTTTGGACTCCCTGATGTTGATGCAAGTTATGTGTGCCCTATTTGGTTTGTAGAAGGCCATTATATTGGTTTTGATGATTTATCTTGCCTTTTGGGATGTTTATGGTTTGTGAATTAAGCATGCTCTTTTTTATGCCATGTGATCTTGTGATGCCATGACAAATGCTTGTCATGTGCTTAGAGTTGCATGCTTTTATATTAGTGTTGATGTTATAAGCATGTCCATATGATTTGGTGATGATTTGATGATGTTAGACATGTGTTTGGGACGCTTCTAGCATGCGTATCGATACTCAGGCTTGCGTATCGATACTCAGGCTTGCGTATCGATACGCATAAGCTAAATTTGTGCCAAATGGTGCAGGGGTATCGGTATGGATGGGAAGTGTATCGAAACGGGTAGGCCAAATTTGAAGGGCGTATCGATACTCGGGGAAGTGTATCAATACCCTTCTCCCAAGTTTGGTCACTTCCATCCCGCGTATCGATACAACCCCTAGGCGTACCGATACGCGACCGTTAAAATTAGTTAAAGGCATCTTTTAAAGTTATGAAACATTACATTTCAGTCCCTGATCTTCGTGTATGCAATTAGGTGAGTTTGGATGATCTGATTGGGATGAAATTTTGCAGAGAAGCATGAAATAAGACTAATCAAACATTTGTAACCTTAAAATCAGAAATGTCCCTATATTTTATGGAATTTACAATTTGGTCCCTAAATGTTTGTCTTATGCAATTAAACACTTAAATGGAGTCCGGTCGTTGTGTTGTTGTTTCCTATACTCTCTGATGATCACATAGGATCTAAATTGCATCTAGAAAAGATAAAAAGAAAAAAAAGTCGCTAATCGAAGTCGTCTTTAACGAGTTAGCTTCGGTTTTCCCCGTGTAAGCTTCTTGGTTCGGGTTATCTGTCTACACCGGGCTAAAGGGGTTACAATTGATGCTCTAGAAGAGCAATAAATTCTTGTGAGAAAGAACATTATTAAAAGTGCAGAATTGCGAATATTGTAATAATTACCGCTAATGGTAATAATATCGTCACCATTAAAAGTGGAAATTTGAAGAGAGCAATATGAGTTCGCAAAATATCCCTTTGGGAATTATAGATAACATATGTTATCAATTGGCATTTGAAATAAGCGAATGTAAATATAAGTTTGGTAGCCAAAAGGTCAGTTAAAAGCTCTAGAAGAGCTATATATTGATACCAAAAGATAGTTTCCATTGAAAGCTCTAAAAGAGCTAAAGATATTCCTATTCAAAAGAACAATTTTGATGGTCGTATTTGACATGTACGAGTGAGATTGAATCACATGTGTAAACCAGAAGTTTACGAAATTCAAAAATGTATATACACACTTGTATATAGTTGGTATGATCGGTTAGACCATCCTGATCAATAATGATGCGAAAACTATTGAGATTTATATGCACATTTATTAAAAAAATCTAAAGTTCTTCTGGTGTTTGTTCTCAAAGGAATTGATTAAATTCCGCTTATTAAAAGAACACTAAGTTTTTGTGTTGCTTGTTCTCAAAAAAAATGATTAAGATCCCACTTACCAAAGGAACTTAAAGTTCTTGTACTAAAGTTAAGATTGCATGTCTTGCATATCTGAATGAAATATGGGCCCATATATCCACAAATGTGGAAAGTTTTATATGATTTTAGTAGATGCATCTACATTGTTTTATCAACTTACAACCAGAAGTTTGTGAGATTGATTATAAAAAGATTCAGATTATGCAGTTAGACTATTCGTTTTGCAAAAGCTAGTGGGTTTATATTTTAGGCTATATCAGTTGATACGAAGCATATTGATTATGAAAAATACAGTTTAGCAAAATTTCTATTGGATGCCTCCTCTTTAATAGCTAAATTGTGGGAACAAAACAGTTATTATTTATATGGTATTTTCATATAGAAGCACTTATACGCATCAAGCCAACGAGTTATAATAAACTCCCCGTTATGATGTGTTTTTGGTCAGAAGCCATACATTTCCCATTTTATAATTTTTGAATGTGCGATATATTGTTGCATTGCTCC
Source organism: Hibiscus trionum (assembly GCA_030270665.1). Lineage (NCBI taxonomy): Eukaryota > Viridiplantae > Streptophyta > Magnoliopsida > Malvales > Malvaceae > Hibiscus > Hibiscus trionum. Next base: position 14,593,514 of record BSYR01000017.1, on the reverse strand, counting down.
ACCACAACGCACAAAATGGGTAAATAAAAAGGATTGATAATATATATTGAGTATGAGTCTCCTTTTATGTTTAAACTCTTAAACATTAATTGGAGAATCATTTATGACATGATTTTTCTCAACATTAGGGGGAGATAATAATCAGCTGGATAGAGGAAAATGAATTAACATTATCTAGATCCTCGTATATAAACTAGAAGTTCATAAGATAATTCATGTTATTACATGTCAACTGCCAGACATATTTACTGACCTAATGAGAGTAATTAAGTCTCATATACCAGCTGAAATACTCTAAGTTTAAATTACATGTTAGAGTGAGAGGATGTAAATCATGCCTGAAGCATGATAGTTGAAATGGTTCCAATGATCAAAATTCTCGTAAATGGAAAGTAATATGAGATGGTCATATATTGGAGGCGGGTACTCCTGAAGAGACCTAAGACATAACTAATAATAAAACTCTTGAAGAGTTTCAGGTAACTGAAATAAAGATTTAAATCTTGAAGAGATCTCGATGAGTTATGTCACTAAGAGAATGGAACCAGAAAATTGAAAAGTTGTCGACAACGATTTTGCAAACAATTTTACATAGAATACTTCTATAGAAGTAAAGAAAGAAAATGAGGATCTTGTATAGAAATCTATCCAAAAGTATAGATATTGAATTAGCCTATGTAGAAAGACGTTTTTAACTTCTAAAAGAGAAGTATTTGGAACAATAGTCTAAACACCTAAAGATGTAATGCAAGTGAGGCACAAATAAGTAGTCGTAAATACGACTTGAATTATGATTTATGAAGAGTTTTAATTACTTCATGGTGGATGCAATTACTTTGGCAGTTATAAAATATTTTATATGCGTCTAATTATTTTGTGGATCCCTATTTATCCTTGAAGGATTTAAAATGCTAGAAGTATTTAGAAATTTCCAAGTAAATTTTTTGAGACATGTCTCATTGAATATTTTTGGCGCATTTGGTATTTTCGCCTTAGTGAGCACTAATTGAGGAAATATTATAAGAATGATCAGATTTCCTTATGTATTTTATAAATGATTTTGGATCAATATTCATTATGATAATTTGAACATCATTAGAATTTTTGAATAGCTTCAAATTGGAAACTCATGAAGAACTTTCAAAGCATTTGATGAAAGTATTTGAGAAAAAGAATCTTGAGATGTGGTTTTGTCTCGACCTAAAGATCGAGCACTTAAATATGCGTTTTGGTCTATGAATGGAAATAACCTGAAAGAATCTTAAAGAAGATTCAATATGGATAAAGCATATCTATTGAGTATCCCAATAATTGTAAGGTTGTTGGATGTGAATAAAGATAATAATATATTTTCTTGGTCTTGAAGTACCATATATTAGTTGGTCAAGAAATATCTATGGATATACAAAGATCATTACCTTTAGATCTTCAAATATTCGTCGATGCCTCCTCAAATCTTGAAGAAATAATTATTATACACGAGGCAAATAAAAAATGTGTTTGGCTAAGACCATTGACCCAACATATCCAAAAGATATGCGATTTACTTTCACAAAGCTATCTTGTGTATAGATAATGCAAGATGTATATCTCAATCAAAAAGTGGATACATCATGGAACATATTACTCCAAAGTTCCATCCCTCACGATCTTTAGAAAAATAGTATTCAAGATTGAATTATGATGTTCAAAGATCTTATGTGACGTTTTCATGAGGGGGTAAATACGCATTGCACTCTTTTTCCCTTAACCGAGGTTTTGTTCCAATGGGTTTTCCTGGTAAGGTTTTTAATAAGGCAACATGTTATACGTATCAAAGATGTGTGTACTCTTTTTCCTTCACTAAAGAATTTTTTTCCCCACTGGGTTTTTATCTTAGTAAGGTTTTAACGAGGCACATTATCTTCATTGACATCCAAGGAGAAGTGTTATGAATATTTATCTATGTGGATGTCTATCATGATGAGAACTTTATCTAAGGAGTTTGATTTATTTATTATTAAGAATATTATCTCTATTAATTAGAGTTTAATGTATTATGTACTTCTTATGCCTATAAATAGATAAAGGCATTGTACACAATTCTAGTTTTTTTAGAATAATACGAATCTCCCTCTTTCTCTTATCTCTTTGATCTTTTATTCTTGTTATTTGTTTTTAGTTATTTTATTTCTAACAAAACCATATATAAATTTCAAATTTTTAGGGGGCGACTTGTAACACCCTCGACCTGGATGTCACATTTGGTCCTTAAGCCCAAACCCAAAACTATAAAATTTCTCAAACCATGTATTTCTCAAAAACATTTAAAGTAACTAGTTGAAAATATCGATAAATAATCAAAATGATACAAAGGAACTCCAATTTAATTTAAAACTTTTGAACATTCGATTTGATTAATACAATTTCAAAATAAGGATTACAAACTCCACCACGTAAGGTTATATGACTACACAACCCACTAAATACATGTATCGTACTCTAGAAATCGCCACATACTGGAATCTCATACTGATAGTGTTTCTCGATCCGATGATCAACCTGTGCATGGGAACAACGATTCCGAGCGATGAGCTTACAAAGCTCAGTGGTACACATCTACTTTACTATACTTCATGTTAATCATAAACATAAGCATCCAAGATTGTACGAGCAATAAAGAAAGATAAATAAACACGTGGCGCTACTACTAGGTGCCTAAACACATGCTTTCAACATAGCAATACATCATACATGGCACACAAGGCCCAACCATACTCGGGATCTCACCAGATTATCCGAGCAAAAGCACAAATAGTTATACCAAAAACCTGGAGTGAGGTCTGATGTCACACAACCTCGGGAATGTACATTCTCTCTCTGGGTCAGGCCCAGTGTCACACATCCTCGGGAACGTACACCCATACTCGTCATCTCTCCTCAAGTATCTTTGAATGAGCTCGGTGTCACACAACGTCGGGAACGTACATTCGGATCCCTATGGTGACTATTTGTTGAGATGTGAGGGACTCGATTCGATCAACCGTTCTTGCTCGCCAAGTGTGGAGAAGTTGGATAATTGGGTGTTTTAGTGGGAGGTGAAAATTTGGCAATTTGACACAAGGATTTATAGTGGTTCAACCTTCTAACCAAGGTCTACATCCACTACCTTAGCTCCCTACTAAGGATTTCCAACAAATACACTAAGAATTTCGTCCCCTTTTCTCGGATTAGGAGGAAACCGTTACAACCCTCAAAGCTTTCTACCCAAAGCTTGAAGGAACACTCTCTTTACAAAGAAAGACTTAGCAAACTAGAAATCCCTCTAAAAGATGTTTGTTTGCAATTCTAAGCACTCACCCAAAACCTAAACACTTGAGCAAATTTAACAATGTAAGCTCACAAGTGTTGTCTAAGCAAGAAATGTAAAATTAAAGCTCTAGACAAATTTTGACATCATAATGTTGTAACAATTGAAGCATTAACCATTACAAGATGCTTGGAGGTACCTTTTATACTCCCAATTGAGTTTGTAGCCATTTAGGACCGTTGGGGTTGGAATAGAGTCGTTGGAGCCATTATTTCCCACCATAAATGCAGTTCTGCAGCTTGGCGTGTCGATACTCGTCCAACTGTATCGATACGGTCTCAATGAGGAAAGAGTCGTTGGGCTTTTCAACTGATGCGTACGATACGCTTACCTGGCGTATCGGTACGGTTCTGCAAATTTAAAAGACCGTTGGTAAATGACCGTTGGGGTAGTTAGGCGTATCGGTGCGGGATACAACCGTATCGGTATGCGACTAGCCGTTTGGGCTATTTCAAAGCACACCGTATCGATACGGCTAAGCGTTAGTTGCACAAAATTTTTGGACTTTTTGATCAATCTCCATCACACCTAAAACAAGACAATCAAGTAATTTTTGGTACCCAAATTGCTTTGGATCCATAGACGTTAGTTGCACAAAATTTAGTCCTCTTAGGAATCCATTTTTCAATTTCATCCTTTTTAATTGAAGTGGTTAGTCCTTTTGGGACCCAAACGCTTCTAAAACATTTACCATTAACAAATCTAGGGGCACTAGATTGTCTTACATAAAAATTTGATTTTCCAAAACTATTTTTCTTTTCAAGTTCAATGGAAATCAAATCTTTTTTCTTTTTGAACTTTAAGAAGAAAATTTTGTAAATCAAAACATTTTTGTTCAAAATCTTTCAACTTTGCTTCAAGTTCAAGATTTGTTTTGGAAAACAAATCATTTTCATTTTTTATTTTTGAAATCAACTTTTTGTTCTTGGAAAATGATGCCTTGAATTCCAAAAGCAAATCATCATAGACATCTTGTAACTCATCAAATGTATAAGAATTTGAAATAGATGAGTTAGAAGTTACCTCCCCCTCATTGAGGGACATCAAGCATAGGTGGGCTACTTCATCATCGGTGGAGTCTTCATCACTCCATGTGGCCACATATGCTTGTTTTGAAGATGATCCCTTCTTTTTGGATTTGTGGAAGTCCTTTATATTCTTCATCGATTCATGCTTGGATTTTTCCATTTTGCTCTTCATGAACTGGGCAAATTTTTTGAAGAGATAGGTCATCTCTTCATCTTCACTTTCCTCCTCACTTAAATCTACATGATGGCATGTGGAGGATTTGAGAGCTACGGCACTAGCATTGATGCCTAGCTCCATGATTTTCTTCTTCCCCATCGCTCTAATCTCTTCCTTCTTCTTCTCCTCTTCTTTGTTTTTCTTCATTATTTGGTGAGTGAGAAGAGACCTCATGAATTCATCAAGCTTCAAGGTTTTGAGATTCTTGGCTTCGATGATGGCGGTCCTCTTTGAGTCCCATGACTCGGGAAGGGAGTAGATGAGCTTTCGGACAAGCTTCTCTTCCGGGATGGCTACTCCATAACCTTTAAGTCCATTGGTGATGGTGGAGAACCTATCAAACATCTTCTCGATGTTCTCTTCCGGATCCATCTTGAAGTTCTCATACTCTAACGTGAGGAGCCCAATCTTGGTCTCCTTGACTTCATCGGTTCCTTCGTATGTGACTTCAAGCTTGTCCCATACCTCCTTGGCACTCTCATAAGAAGACATCTTCTCATAGATGGTTGGGCCAAAAGCACAAAAGAGCATGTGCAAGGCTTTGCAACAAAGCTCCATCTTCTTGCGATCGTCGGCACTCCATTCCGCTTTGCTTCCTTGAGGCACGAACGGACCATCTTCAACTATGTCCCATAGCTTGTAATCTCTTGACTTCAAGAAGAATTTCATCTTTATCTTCCAATGGGCATAGTGATTTCTGTCGAAGAAAGGCGGTTTGTCGATTAATTGTGCCATTGAGCCGGTTGGTGAAATGTTGATCGAGCTTGCCGGATCTTCTCAATAGGATGTGAATCCCCTTCGATTGAGCCAAGCTCTGATACCAATTGTTGAGATGTGAGGGACTCGATTCGATCAACCGTTCTTGCTCGCCAAGTGTGGAGAAGTTGGATAATTGGGTGTTTTAGTGGGAGGTGAAAATTTGGCAATTTGACACAAGGATTTATAGTGGTTCAACCTTCTAACCAAGGTCTACATCCACTACCTTAGCTCCCTACTAAGGATTTCCAACAAATTCACTAAGAATTTCGTCCCCTTTTCTCGGATTAGGAGGAAACCGTTACAACCCTCAAAGCTTTCTACCCAAAGCTTGAAGGAACACTCTTTTTACAAAGAAAGACTTAGCAAACTAGAAATCCCTCTAAAAGATGTTTGTTTGCAATTCTAAGCACTCACCCAAAACCTAAACACTTGAGAAAATTTAACAATGTAAGCTCACAAGTGTTGTCTAAGCAAGAAATGTACAATTAAAGCTCTAGACAAATTTTGACATCATAATGTTGTAACAATTGAAGCATTAACCATTACAAGATGCTTGGAGGTCCCTTTTATACTCCCAATTGAGTTTGTAGCTGTTTAGGACCGTTGGGGTTGGAATAGAGTCGTTGGAGCCATTATTTCTCACCATAAATGCAGTTCTGCAGCTTGGCGTATCGATACTCGTCCAACCATATCGATACGGTCTCAATGAGGAAAGAGCCATTGGGCTTTTCAGCTGATGCGTATCGATACGCTTACCTGGCGTATCGGTACGGTTCTGCAAATTTAAAAGACCGTTGGGAAATAACCGTTGGGGTAGTTAGGCGTATCGGTGCGGGATACAACCGTATCGGTACGCGACTAGCCGTTTGGGCTATTTCAAAGCACACCGTATCGGTACGGGTTTTGGCTACTGGAATTCTGGTAGATTGAAAACCCTAAGGCGTATCGGTACGGGTCATTACCGTATCGATACGGTTACTGTAAAAACATGGTCTAGATTACTTTAAATGAACTTTAAACTCATTCCAAAGCCATTAAAACCCTTAAACATATTTTCAAGTTGTTTTTGACTAAAATCATATTTTAAATTCTTTTCAATTTAGTCCAAAACATTTTTCAAATATTATATCAAAACCTTAGTTCTACAATCTCCCCCTTTTTGATATAATAAAACCAACTTGAAAATTTGTTTGGGATTCTCCCCCTTTATCTTTAAAATTGTGAATAAGAGATAAAAGATATGAAATCAAATAAAGCTCCTCCTTATTCATTTGAAAATTCAATTTTTCAAACCATTTCTCCCCCTTTTTGTTATATCAAAAAGAATTTAAAATTAACAATGAGCTCAAAATAACTTAGGAGGTAAAAAGAAAAATTGACACATTTAAAAATTTGGTTTAAAAAATTGCTCCCCCTTACTCAAAGCATCATAAGAATGTTAGTTCAACATATATGATTATCTAGTTGACATAAATGAAAATAAATCAAATAAACACTAAAGCAACTAGATTTTACCACACTTGAACTCAAGGGAGGATGTGAAGCCTTCCTTCTTCAAGTGTTCCTCCTTTGTGTGCATGGAGCTCCCCCTCAAATTTGGACTTGTTGATCATTCTCCATCACACCTAAAACAAGACAATCATGTAATTTTTGGTATCCAAATTGCTTTGGATCCATAGACGTTAGTTGCACACAATTTAGTCCCCTTAGGAATCCATTTTTCAATTTCATCCTTTTTAGTTGAAGTGGTTAGTCCTTTTGAGACCCAAACGATTCTAAAACATTTACCATTCACAAATCTAGGGGCACTAGATTGTCTTACATAAATTTTTGATTTTCCAAAACTATTTTTCTTTTCAAGTTCAATGGAAATCAAATCTTTTTCTTTTTGAACTTTAAGAAGCAAATTTTGTAAATCAAAACATTTTTGTTCAAAATCTTTCAACTTTGCTTCAAGTTCAAGATTTGTTTTGGAAAGCAAATCATTTTCAATTTTTATTTTTGAAATCAACTTTTTGTTCTTGGAAAATGATGCCTTGAATTCCAAAAGCAAATCATCATAGGCATCTTGTAACTCATCAAATGTATAAGAATTTGAAATAGATGAGTTAGAAGTTACCTCCCCCTCATTGAGGGCCATCAAGAATAGGTGGGCTACTTCATCATCGGTGGAGTCTTCATCACTCCATGTGGCCACATATGCTTGTTTTGAAGATGATCCCTTCTTTTTGGATTTGTGGAAGTTTTTCATCTTCTTCATCGATTCATGCTTGGATTTTTCCATTTTGCTCTTCATGAACCGGGCAAATTTGTTGAAGAGATAGGTCATCTCTTCATCTTCACTTTCCTCCTCACTTAAATCTACATGATGGCATGTGGAGGATTTGAGAGCTACGGCACTAGCATTGATGCCTAGCTCCATGATTTTCTTCTTCCCCATCGCTCTAATCTCTTCCTTCTTCTTCTCCTCTTCTTTGTTTTTCTTCATTATTTGGTGAGTGAGAAGAGACCCCAAGATTTCATCCAGCTTCAAGGTTTTGAGATTCTTGGCTTCGATGATGGCGGTCCTCTTTGAGTCCCATGACTCGGGAAGGGGGTAGATGAGCTTTCGGACAAGCTTCTCTTCCGGGATGGCTTCTCCATAACCTTTAAGTCCATTGGTGATGGTGGAGAACCTATCAAACATCTTCTCGATGTTCTCTTCCGGATCCATCTTGAAGTTCTCATACTCTAAGGTGAGGAGCCCAATCTTGGTCTCCTTGACTTCATCGGTTCCTTCGTATGTGACTTCAAGCTTGTCCCATACCTCCTTGGCACTCTCACAAGAAGACATCTTCTCATAGATGGTTGGGCCAAAAGCACAAAAGAGCATGTGCAAGGCTTTGCAACTAAGCTCCATCTTCTTGCGATCGTCGGCACTCCATTCCGCTTTACTTCCTTGAGGCACGAACGGACCATCTTCAACTATGTCCCATAGCTTGTAATCTCTTGACTTCAAGAAGAATTTCATCTTTATCTTTCAATGGGCATAGTGATTTCCGTCGAAGAAAGGCGGTTTGTCGATTGATTGTGCCATTGAGCCGGTTGGTGAAATGTTGATTGAGCTTGCCAGATCTTCTCAATAGGATGTGAATCCCCTTCGATTGAGCCAAGCTCTGATACCAATTGTTGAGATGTGAGTGACTCGATTCGATCAACCGTTCTTGCTCGCCAAGTGTGGAGAAGTTGGATAATTGGGTGTTTTAGTGGGAGGTGAAAATTTGGCAATTTGACACAAGGATTTATAGTGGTTCAACCTTCTAACCAAGGTCTACATCCACTACCTTAGCTCCCTACTAAGGATTTCCAACAAATTCACTAAGAATTTTGTCCCCTTTTCTCGGATTAGGAGGAAACCGTTACAACCCTCAAAGCTTTCTACCCAAAGCTTGAAGGAACACTCTCTTTACAAAGAAAGACTTAGCAAACTAGAAATCCCTCTAAAAGATGTTTGTTTGCAATTCTAAGCACTCACCCAAAACCTAAACACTTGAGCAAATTTAACAATGTAAGCTCACAAGTGTTGTCTAAGCAAGAAATGTACAATTAAAGCTCTAGAAAAATTTTGACATCATAATGTTGTAACAATTGAAGCATTAACCATTACAAGATGCTTGGAGGTCCCTTTTATACTCCCAATTGAGTTTGTAGCCGTTTAGGACCGTTGGGGTTGGAATAGAGTCGTTGGAGCCATTATTTCCCACCATAAATGCAGTTCTGCAGCTTGGCGTATCGATACTCGTCCAACCGTATCGATACGGTCTCAATGAGGAAAGAGCCGTTGGGCTTTTCAGCTGATGCGTATCGATACGCTTACCTGGCGTATCGGTACAGTCCTGCAAATTGAAAAGACCGTTGGGAAATGATTGTTGGGGTAGTTAGGCGTATCGGTGCGGGATACAACCGTATCGGTACGCGACTAGCCGTTTGGGCTATTTCAAAGCACACCGTATCGATACAGCTAAGCGTATCGGTACGGGTTTTGACTACTGGAATTCTGGTACATTGAAAACCCTAAGGCGTATCGGTATGGGTCATTACCGTATCGATACGGTTACTATAAAAACATGGTTTGGATTACTTTAAATGAACTTTAAACTCATTCCAAAGCCATTAAAACCCTTAAACATATTTTCAAGTTGTTTTTGACTAAAATCTTATTTTAAATTCTTTTCAATTTAGTCCAAAACATTTTTCAAATATTATATCAAAACCTTAGTTCTACACTATTACAAACAAGTCACCCAATTAATCATCCTCACTTGGCAGGCAACTTCACACAATCCACCAAGGATCTCTATGGTTACTATTACAAACAAGTCACCCAATTAAGTTTACCAACTTGTTAATACATTATGGAAGTGTATATTAATCATCCTCACTAATTATCTTATTAATCCACATTATCTCATTTATATCTCACGTCATTTTTCATCTTTTATTAGCATTAGATTATCTCGTTCAATGGTTATCGATACTTGTAACGCCCCGGTTATGGGCTTGGAAGTTTTGGGCGTTGACCGGTTCGGTCAAAGTGCTGTTCTAATCTAAAAGGGTAGAATTAGGAAAGCCTAGTTCGGGTTGCATTAAAAATATGGAAAAATGTTCTAAAATCATCTTTTAATATATATAAGTGAACTGTGAAATCAATTTTGCAAAATAGGGTTTGGAAGGGTGACATTTTGGGCTAGTGACCAAAATGTAATTTTTGAAAACTGTGAGACTGTTTTAAAAAGGATTGAAACTTTGAATCTTTAAGGAGCTATTTACCCAATGGGAGTTTCTCCAGATTTTCTAAAGATATTAAATGATTAATTAAAAGGTTTTAAATAAAAACAAAGTGGAGGGAAGATATTTTGGTTTTAACTAACTTTTCTCTCAATTCTATTTTCTCTCATTTTCTCTCAAGCCAAACACCTTTTCTCCAGAGCTTTTCTCTCTGATTTTGTCACCTAAATTCATCTTTTCAATTCTCTTTGGATTCCTAATCATCTCATCAACAAAACCTCACCGTTTGCTAGTTGATTCTTCAAGCTTTTTGGTTCTAAAAGAGGAGAAACTCAAGTTTGGAGGTAAGAACGTCCTTCTCCTCTAAACTCTCAGTTCTTTACTGAAATTCCCAAGTTCTCAATCCTTAATTGATGTTTTATAAATGGTTTTTAAAGTGGTGTAATGGATCTTGGCTTAAAATGCAAGATTTGATGATTTTTGATGGATTTTCGTATGATTGGATTGGGCTGGGTTTTAAGGTGTTAATTTGATGATAAATGAATGTTAATTTGATATGGAGTTGAGTTTTAATTAATGCAATCCCGGATAGGTTGAATTTCCTAATTTTAGCTTGTGATTCTTGGTTGTTTTTGGAGTTTTCTTGTGGATCTGTTGTTGCTGGAGGTATAAGGTTGTTGTTAGGTTCTTTTTAGGTGTTAAATGATGTTAAAGGATGTTTAGTTTTGATGGTTTATGGCTGGGCTTTGTTGAGGAGTTGTTTGGATGCATTTTCGGTTGTGTTTGGTGGCCGAAAATGGAGTGTGGATGAGAGCAGCGAGTTTAGGTGCTTTCATTGAAGCTATTAATGCATGATGATGCATTAATCCTCTGCTTTAATGTGTTTAAAACAGGGGAGTCATCTTTGGATCCAAGTGTTGGTGATCCGGAGGCTTGATTTGGTACTTCGGCACTAGGCGAAGTGGATTCGGTGAGTGAAATTGGGTTTTCGGCTTTGAAACCAATGTCTTGGGAGCTTAGTTTAAGTCTAAACAACTTTGCTAAGCTCAAGTGTAAGTTTTCGGAAAAACTCTCTAGTGGTGGCCATGGTTTGGTTGTTGTGCAATGTGGTTATTGCATGTTTTAAATTCTGTTTTGAAAGCATGTTTTAGCATGATTATTGCTGATTTTATAAGCCATGTGTTGAAGGAAGCTCAAGGTAAGAGTTCCTTGTTTTTAAACATTGTTTAAATGTGGTTTAATGCCTAAAGATGCATGATGTTTATGGCTTGGTTTAATGCTTTAAAACAGTGGATTATTTGATGATAATGATGTATATTGGCGAGTGATGTTTTGAAAAGGTTAAGGTCACTAAGGTGGTTAAAAGTCCTTGAGTGAGCCTTGTTACTTAAGAACATCAAGGTGGTTAAAAGTCCTTGGATGGTTCTTGTTAAGGACACAAAGGTGGTTAAAAGTCCTTGTGTGGTCCTTGCCATGGTGTTTAAAAGTCCATGGGCCAAGGTGTTTAAAAGTCCTTGGGGCCAAGGTGTTTAAAAGTCCTTGGGGTGAAACTTGTAAGGACACAAAGGTGGTTAAAAGTCCTTGTGTGGTCCTTGGAAATTATAAGATCACAATGGTGTTTAAAAGTCCATGAGTGAGTCTTATGTTGATCTTGTTTTTAAAAAGATGGAATTTATCACTTGTGGCCAATATGACATGTATTGATATGGAAGCATGTATTGCTTGTTTAAGAATGCTTTTGAGCATGTTTAAATGATGTTTGAAGTATGATTTATAAAGTGTATTTATAAATGCATTATTGAATGGTTTAATGAGCATTCCTCACTAAGCTTTTGCTTACGCTCTCTTCCTTTTTCTTAAATCAATAATACAGAGCATTAAGGTGCATTGAGGGCAACAAGGAAGGCAAGCAATCAAGTGGAAGTTGAGCTCAAGTATGGAAAGGTTTTCTTAAACACTTTTAGCTTTTGGCATTTGGCAATGGGGGACCTTTGTGGATGTTTTGGGAGATGTATGAACTCCCTAAGTTTGTTTAATGACGTTGAATATGCTGGATTCTGTAATTGGCCTTTAATTGTTGGTTTGGAGGTATTATGCTTGAATGGTTTGCTTGTGTAGGAAGCATGCCTTTAGATTTGGGGCTTTTCGTATATGTTGATATATTGATGTTTGGTTGATGCAAATATGTCTCTTTTATGCTAAATTTCTTGCTGGTAAAGTTTGGTAGCATTTGGAGCATGTATGGTTGATCAATTGTGTGTTTTAGCAGCCATTTCTATGTTTTCTGTGCAGGCCGTATCGGAACAGTAGCCCTCGTTTCGGAACGGGTGCCTTGTAGTAGCCCAGGCGTCCGAAACGGGAGACACTGTTCCGAAACGGAATGGTCACTGCCAGCCCTTGTTTCGGTACGCGTTGCGGAACGGCCCCGCGTTTCGAAAGAGGTTCTTCCTGTTTCGGAACACCTGGCCGTTGGGGGCTGACATTGGCAGTTATATGTTTTGAAAAGTTTGCATTTTGGTCCTGAAACTTGTATGTGCAATTGTATGAGTTTGGGATGTCCGTTTGAGCTGAAATTTGGCAGTGAGGCATGAAACTTGACTAATCACAAGTTGGTAACTTTAATTTGGGTTAAGTCCTTATATTTATCAGAATTTACAATTTGGTCCCTAAAGTTGTTAATTGTTCAATTGGGTCCTTATTTGATCTCTGATGTTTATGATCTTTGAGTATGTTGATTGAATGACCATAACCAGGGTTAATGTGCATTTAGACAAGAGTTAAAAAGAAAAAAAAGGTCGTTAATCAAGGTTGACTTTCGGGTTGACTTTGGTTTTCCCCGTGTGACTTCCTTAATTCGGGTCAACTGTCTAGGCCGGGTTAAGGGGGTTACATTTGGTGGTATCAGAGCTGAGTTCTCGAGTAATTGGGAATGAACGTGTGCATGATTGAAGTGTGTATGCTATGTATGCTTGTTGAGTGAAAGCATGATGAGTGGTTTGTGAATTGATGCATTTGAGTTGCATGTTATGGTGAAGTATGTTGTGGGTACCCATTGCCAAATCAAAGCTAGTGAAGTGATGTTGGTTTAAATGAAATTGAGCTTGAGTACTTGGATTGCTTACCTTGCTGGGCCTGACTTTGTTTGTTTGCATTGTGATTGCATTGTTAGAGTATGGCACCACGTAGAGAGTTGAGAGGTAATGTGCGAGCTACGGCTCCAAATGAGAATGAGGAGAACGAGGAGAGTGCGGTGTTACCTCCTCCTCCACCTGGTGGTGGTGGTGCTGAGGGAGAAAGAGCTGATGCTGCAGCTGGTGCTGGAGCTGCTGGACCTGAGGTTGGTCAGGGGCAAGCTATGCCTGACATGACGATGTTGGTACAAGCTATTGCTGGTGCGTTTCGAGCGGCAGTAGCTGGAGCTCAAGGAGCTGGGCATCAGGGAGATGCCGGTGTTAGATTACCCTTGGAGCGCTTACGCAGTCTTGGTGGGACTGAGTTCAGGGGTATGTCTGCTGAAGGTTCTGAGGCTTGGTTAGAGAGTACCAAGAGGATCTTAGGTCAGATGGGTTGCACTAATGTGCAAAAGATGGGTTGTGTTGTATCCTTGCTACAGGATGATGCTTATACATGGTGGACGACCACTATTTCTGGGATGGCAGAAGTTGACGTAACTTGGACATTCTTCCAGAATGTGTTCAAGAGAAGGTATCTTAGTGTGAGGTACCTGGATGAAAAGAAGCGTGAGTTCATGTCTCTTACCCAAGGGAGCATGACTGTGGCTGAGTATGAAGTGCAGTTTGTACGACTCAGTCAGTATGTACCTGAGCTGGTACCTGATGAGCGGGCGAGGTGCGAAAGGTTCCGTTATGGTTTAGTGACGGAGGTGAAGATGTATGTACTGGCCACTGAGTATGATGATTTTGATGTGCTGGTGGGCCGAGCCAAGGACATTGAGATGAACTTGGGTTTGTCTGCTAAAGGTGCTGGAGCAAGTGCTGGTAAGCGAGCTGCTGAGTATAGTTCCGGTGGTGGACGGAACAAGAGGGGACGCGATCAGAAGTATCAGTCCTCAGCTAAGAGAGGCGGTGGTGCACCTGCTCGGGGAGGCAATGCTAGAGCTGATCCGAGTGCTTGTTGGATATGTGGATCACATGGTCATATGAAGCGTGATTGTCCTCGTGCTGTGAGGGAGGTGCAAGCTCCTGTTGCGGCAGCTGGTAATGGGTGCTGGAATTGTGGATCTGCGGATCACTTGAGGCGAGATTGCCCTGTGTTGGCTGGTGGCCAAGTGCGTGCTCATGTTGCTGTTGCACCGCAGAGAGGTCGTGGGCGCGGCCGTGGTAATTTCCAGCGAAGGGAGGAAGGTGGTTGAGGAGTGGCCCATGTTGTGGCTATTCAGCCTGAGGGTGGAGGTCAGGCTAGGGTGTATGCTCAGCGGGAAGGGAGGAATGACGCGGATGTGATTGCAGGTACTTTTACTTTGCAATCCTTGTCGTTACTTTCCTTGATTGATTCTGGATCTACGCATTCTTATATTTTGCGTGAGCATGCTGAATTGCTTGGTTTGCCTGTTGAGTCTTTAGATGTTGGTGTTCGTGTCACTAGTTCTTTTGGTGAGACTGTTGTGACTCGAAAGCTGTATAGAAGGTGTCCTTTGGTTGTTCAAGATCATGTTTTTCATGTTGACTTTATGGAGTTGCCTTTCTATGGTTTTGATGTAATCCTTGGTATGGATTGGCTTGCTGAGCATCGTGCTGTGGTGGATTGTGAAAATAAGCGAGTTTCGCTGAAGCTTGCGGATGATTATGAAGTTGTTGTGGTTGGTGAGAATGTGAAGTTTCTTGCCAATGTGATGTCTACCTTGGAGGCAAGTCGGATGTTGAGACAAGGATGTGAAGCTTACCTAGCTTTTGTGATGAATCCTAGCTCTAAGGAGTTGCGGGTGCAAGATATCAGAGTGGTGAAGGAGTTTCCTGGTGTGTTTCCTGAGGAGTTGCGTGGTTTACCTCCTAATCGCGAGGTGGAGTTTGGAATTGAGCTGTATGAAAATACAACTCCTATGTCCATTACCCCTTATAGAATGGCACCTAAGGAGCTGAAAGAGCTGAAGACACAGTTGCAAGAGCTGCTTGATCGTGGTTTCATTCGGCCGAGTGTGTTGCCTTGGGGAGCACCGGTCTTGTTCGTGAAGAAGAAGGATGGCACTATGAGAATGTGCATTGATTACCGTCAGCTGAACAAGTTGACTATCAAGAATCGGTATCCTTTGCCGAGGATTGATGATTTCTTTGATCAATTTCGGGGAGCAGCTGTGTTCTCTAAGATTGACTTGAGGTCAGGGTATTACCAGTTGAAGGTGAAGGATGTGGATGTGCCTAAGACAGCTTTCAGAACATGGTATGGGCATTATGAGTTCCTTGTGATGCCGTTTGGTTTGACAAATGCTCCTGCTGCTTTCATGGACATGATGAATCGTGTGTTTCATGAATACCTGGACAAGTTTGTTGTGGTGTTCATTGATGATATCCTCGTGTACTCGCGTACTGAGGAGGAGCATGAAGAGCATTTGAGGATTGTGCTGCAGGCTTTGTTGGAGAATCAGCTTTACGCTAAGCTGAGCAAGTGTGAGTTCTGGCTTAAGGAGGTGGTGTTTCTTGGGCATGTTGTTTCTGCTAAGGGGATTCGTGTTAATCCTCAAAAGATTGAGGCGGTGATGAATTGGAAGGTTCCTAAGTCTGTTCATGAGGTCCGTAGTTTCCTTGGTTTGGCGGGATACTATCGGAGGTTTGTGGATGGGTTCTCTAAGATTGCTGCACCTTTGACGAAGTTGTTGCAAAAGGATGTTAAGTATGAGTGGACGGAAGCGAGACAGCAGGCTTTTGAGAAGCTTAAGGCGGCTTTGACGCAAGCTCCTATCTTGGTTTAGCCTGAATCAGGGAAAGAGTTTGTGGTGTACAGTGATGCGTCCTATGTTGGTTTAGGATGTGTGTTGATGCAAGAGGGTAAGGTTGTGGCTTATGCATCGCGGCAGTTGAAGGTGCATGAGCGCAATTATCCTACGCATGACATTGAGTTGGCTGCAGTGGTTTTTGCTCTGAAGATCTGGAGACATTATCTGTATGGTGAGAAATGTACTGTGTACACGGATCACAAGAGTTTGAGGTATCTGATGTCTCAGAAGGAGTTGAATCTTAGGCAGCGGCGTTGGTTGGAGTTGCTCAAGGATTATGATCTGACGATTGAATACCATCCTGGAAAGGCTAATGTTGTAGCGGATGCTTTGAGTAGGAAGGTAGCTGTTGAGCTGAGGGTTATGTTTGCCAGTTTGAGCATTTCGCGTGATGGTGGTCTTGTGGCTGAGTTGCAAGTGAAGCCATCGTTGGTTCAGTTGATCAAGGAAAAGCAGTTGCTGGATGATTCCTTGGTGTCTCATGTTCAGGATATCGCGGAGGGTAGACCTTCGGATTTCTGCTTTAATGATGATGGTGTGTTGTGTTTTGGGAGTCGGATAGTAGTGCCTAGTGATGCTGAGTTGAGGCATGCTATTCTGACTGAAGGTCATAGTAGTTCTTTTGCTATGCACCCTGGTAGTACTAAGATGTATCGTGATCTTCGTGATGAGTACTATTGGGTGGGTTTGAAAAAGGATGTTGCGGAGTTTGTGAGCAAGTGTTTGGTGTGTCAGCGAGTTAAGGCTGAGCATCAGTTTCCTTCAGGGTTGTTGCAACCGTTGAAAATCCCTGAGTGGAAGTGGGAAAGGGTTACCATGGATTTTGTATTTGGTTTACCTTTGTCTCCATCAAAGAAGAATTCTGTGTGGGTGATTGTGGATCGCCTGACGAAGTGTGCGCATTTCTTGCCTGTGCATACTACGTTTTCTTTGGATAAGCTTGCGGAGCTGTACATTGCTGAGATTGTGCGGCTGCATGGTGTGCCTAAGTCGATTGTGTCGGATAGAGATCCGAGGTTCACATCGCGGTTCTGGCAGTGTTTGCATCAAGCTCTGGGTACAAGGTTGCATTTCAGTACATCCTATCATCCTCAGTCTGATGGTCAGTCAGAGCGTGTGATTCAGATTTTGGAGGATATGTTGAGGTGCTGCATGATTGAGTTCCAAGGTTCTTGGGAGAAGCATTTGCCTTTGGTAGAGTTTGCTTATAACAACAGTTATCAGGCAAGTATTCAAATGGCACCCTATGAGGCTTTGTACGGGACGAAGTGTAGGACTCCTCTTTGTTGGGCTGAAACGGGTCAGAAGTTGGTTTCGATGCCGGCTTTGTTGAAAGGAACCACCGAGAAGGTGAAGCTCATTTGTGAGCATTTGAAGGCAGCTTCTGATCGGCAAAAGTCTTACGCGGATTTGAAGCGTAAGGAGATCGAGTATGCGGTAGGTGACCGTGTGTTTTTGAAGGTTTCGCCTTGGAAGAAGGTGATGAGGTTTGGCCGGAAGGGCAAGTTGAGCCCTAGGTACATTGGGCCATACGAGGTGGTTGAGCGTGTGGGTCCTGTTGCGTACAGGTTGAGGTTACCTCAAGAGTTGGAAAAGATTCATGATGTGTTTCATGTTTCTATGCTCCGGAAGTATAGATCTGATCCTTCGCATGTGATGTCTGTGGAAGAAGTGGAATTGAATCCGGATTTGACCTATGATGAGGAACCGGTGAAGGTTCTGGATTCGGATAGCAAGGCTCTTCGTGGCAAGACCATTGAGTTGGTGAAGGTGCTGTGGAAGCATCGAGGTGTTGAGGAAGCCACGTGGGAGCGGAAGGATGACATGCTGAAGCAGTTTCCTTATCTCTTTCCTTCAGGTAAATTTCGAGGACGAAATTTCTTAAGGGGGGGGGGGGAGTTGTAACGCCCCGGTTATGGGCTTGGAAGTTTTGGGCGTTGACCGGTTCGGTCAAAGTGCTGTTCGAATCTAAAAGGGTGGAATTAGGAAAGCCTAGTTCGGGTTGCATTAAAAATATGGAAAAATGTTCTAAAATCATCTTTTAATATATATAAGTGAACTGTGAAATCAATTTTGCAAAATAGGGTTTGGAAGGGTGACATTTTGGGCTAGTGACCAAAATGTAATTTTTGAAAACTGTGAGAATGTTTTAAAAAGGATTGAAACTTTGAATCTTTAAGGAGCTATTTACCCAATGGGAGTTTCTCCAGATTTTCTAAAGATATTAAATGATTAATTAAAAGGTTTTAAATAAAAACAAAGTGGAGGGAAGATATTTTGGTTTTAACTAACTTTTCTCTCAATTCTATTTTCTCTCATTTTCTCTCAAGCCAAACACCTTTTCTCCAGAGCTTTTCTCTCTGATTTTGTCACCTAAATTCATCTTTTCAATTCTCTTTGGATTCTTAATCATCTCATCAACAAAACCTCACCATTTGCTAGTTGATTCTTCAAGCTTTTTGGTTCTAAAAGAGGAGAAACTCAAGTTTGGAGGTAAGAACGTCCTTCTCCTCTAAACTCTCAGTTCTTTACTGAAATTCCCAAGTTCTCAATCCTTAATTGATGTTTTATAAATGGTTTTTAAAGTGGTGTAATGGATCTTGGCTTAAAATGCAAGATTTGATGATTTTTTATGGATTTTCGTATGATCGAATTGGGCTGGGTTTTAAGGTGTTAATTTGATGATAAATGAATGTTAATTTGATATGGAGTTGAGTTTTAATTAATGCAATCCCGGATAGGTTGAATTTCCTAATTTTAGCTTGTGATTCTTGGTTGTTTTTGGAGTGATCTTGTGGATCTGTTGTTGCTGGAGGTATAAGGTTGTTGTTAGGTTCTTTTTAGGTGTTAAATGATGTTAAAAGATGTTTAGTTTTGATGGTTTATGGCTGGGCTTTGTTGAGGAGTTGTTTGGATGCATTTTCAGTTGTGTTTGGTGGCCGAAAATGGAGTGTGGATGAGAGCAGCGAGTTTAGGTGCTTTCATTGAAGCTATTAATGCATGATGATGCATTAATCCTCTGCTTTAATGTGTTTAAAACAGGGGAGTCATCTTTGGATCCAAGTGTTGGTGATCCGGAGGCTTGATTTGGTACTTCGGCACGAGGCGAAATGGATTCGGTGAGTGAAATTGGGTTTTCGGCTTTGAAACCAATGTCTTGGGAGCTTAGTTTAAGTCTAAACAACTTTGCTAAGCTCAAGTGTAAGTTTTCGGAAAAACTCTCTAGTGGTGGCCATGGTTTGGTTGTTGTGCAATGTGGTTATTGCATGTTTTAAATTCTGTTTTGAAAGCATGTTTTAGCATGATTATTGCTGATTTTATAAGCCATGTGTTGAAGGAAGCTCAAGGTAAGAGTTCCTTGTTTTTAAACATTGTTTAAATGTGGTTTAATGCCTAAAGATGCATGATGTTTATGGCTTGGTTTAATGCTTTAAAACAGTGGATTATTTGATGATAATGATGTATATTGGCGAGTGATGTTTTGAAAAGGTTAAGGTCACTAAGGTGGTTAAAAGTCCTTGAGTGAGCCTTGTTACTTAAGAACATCAAGGTGGTTAAAAGTCCTTGGATGGTTCTTGTTAAGGACACAAAGGTGGTTAAAAGTCCTTGTGTGGTCCTTGCCATGGTGTTTAAAAGTCCATGGGCCAAGGTGTTTAAAAGTCCTTGGGGCCAAGGTGTTTAAAAGTCCTTGGGGTGAAACTTGTAAGGACACAAAGGTGGTTAAAAGTCCTTGTGTGGTCCTTGGAAATTATAAGATCACAATGGTGTTTAAAAGTCCATGAGTGAGTCTTATGTTGATCTTGTTTTTAAAAAGATGGAATTTATCACTTGTGGCCAATATGACATGTATTGATATGGAAGCATGTATTGCTTGTTTAAGAATGCTTTTGAGCATGTTTAAATGATGTTTGAAGTATGATTTATAAAGTGTATTTATAAATGCATTATTGAATGGTTTAATGAGCATTCCTCACTAAGCTTTTGCTTACGCTCTCTTCCTTTTTCTTAAATCAATAATGCAGAGCATTAAGGTGCATTGAGGGCAGCAAGGAAGGCAAGCAATCAAGTGGAAGTTGAGCTCAAGTATGGAAAGGTTTTCTTAAACACTTTTAGCTTTTGGCATTTGGCAATGGGGGACCTTTGTGGATGTTTTGGGAGATGTATGAACTCCCTAAGTTTGTTTAATGACGTTGAATATGCTGGATTCTGTAATTGGCCTTTAATTGTTGGTTTGGAGGTATTATGCTTGAATGGTTTGCTTGTGTAGGAAGCATGCCTTTAGATTTGGGGCTTTTCGTATATGTTGATATATTGATGTTTGGTTGATGCAAATATGTCTCTTTTATGCTAAATTTCTTGCTGGTAAAGTTTGGTAGCATTTGGAGCATGTATGGTTGATCAATTGTGTGTTTTAGCAGCCATTTCTATGTTTTCTGTGCAGGCCGTATCGGAACAGTAGCCCTCGTTTCGGAACGGGTGCCTTGTAGTAGCCCAGGCGTCCGAAACGGGAGACACCGTTCCGAAACGGAATGGTCACTGCCAGCCCTTGTTTCGGTACGCGTTGTGGAACGGCCCCGCGTTTCGAAACAGGTTCTTCCTGTTTCGGAACACCTGGCCGTTGGGGGCTGACATTGGCAGTTATATGTTTTGAAAAGTTTGCATTTTGGTCCTGAAACTTGTATGTGCAATTGTATGAGTTTGGGATGTCCGTTTGAGCTGAAATTTGGCAGTGAGGCATGAAACTTGACTAATCACAAGTTGGTAACTTTAATTTGGGTTAAGTCCTTATATTTATCAGAATTTACAATTTGGTCCCTAAAGTTGTTAATTGTTCAATTGGGTCCCTATTTGATCTCTGATGTTTATGATCTTTGAGTATGTTGATTGAATGATCATAACCAGGGTTAATGTGCATTTAGACAAGAGTTAAAAAGAAGAAAAAAAGGGTCGTTAATCAAGGTTGACTTTCGGGTTGACTTTGGTTTTCCCCGTGTGACTTCCTTAATTCGGGTCAACCGTCTAGGCCGGGTTAAGGGGGTTACAATACTCAAACACAAGTATCGATACAGTACCCTTGGGTATCGGTACTCACATGCGTACCGATACTAAATAGCTTACTGGAAATCTTTAATTTCGACCAATACCGGTACGGGTTGACTCGTACTGATGCGGCCTCTAATCACATATCGGTATGGTCAAGCCTCGTACCGATACCCTATTCACGGGTTCGTACTATTTCTCCGAATTACAATTTTACAACGCTTTATTCAATCCCCAAAGCTTATGAAAGTCATTATGGTTTGTTTACTAACGTATTTAATCATTTAATATTAAAACGTGGCTTATTGCTCATTTATTCTAATATTACCAATTATCAATCCATTTAGTATAATTTCCATCGAACATGACAATTTCATACCTCAAGCAACACAACGTGTAAATCAACCAATCAGATAATTACACAAATATTCAAACGACCATACTCGGTCTCTAAAGCTCATAATAGTCTCAAATATTCTAAAACTCATCAGGCACCTCAATATTTTCCACGTCTCAAAATACCGGTCTCAACACATACTTATTTTCATCTACCTATTTTGCAAACACTAACAAGCAAGGCAATTACACTTATGATGCTCTTTAAGTATTTCAGAGTTCGAGGTGTAATAACCTCAAGCAATTATCGGCAAATCCTCATCCGAGCTTCCCGATACTCTACTCCGATATCCGATCCCAAATAACCCTCATATAAAAACGAATACGAAAATACATTAATTTCATGCATCCTCTATTCAATTCACAAGGCCAAACGTGTACAAATAGCTTATCAGGTTCAAATTTGGCCAAACGGACTGCGCCAACGGACTCAGAACGTCGAAAACCCCTGAGTAGGGTCCCTAAAAAAAGTCAACGGTCAACGCCAGTCAACAGCGACGATCAACAACGCTGGTGATCCAGTGCGGTAGGGTGCACAAGAGAGACGGTGCACCTGAGTATCGTGACCCGGTGAGACCCATCGGTGCTGCGCGGTGCACAACAAGCATTGTTCAACCGCCCTGGCAACTGGCGCACGCCCACTCTTGGTGGTGGCGTGTGGGGTGCCTTCTGACGACGATAACTGACCGACAAGCTTCAGATCCGCTCCCCTCCGGCCGATGAGTCTCGTGGCGACGTCGATTTCTGGAGGAAGATGACGGAGCTTGCTGTTTCGAGCTAGGCCAAACATTCTTTTCCCTCACTCCAGCAAACGATGACGGCACTGGCGATGCGAGGACTACCGTCGAGCTCCTCTCGGCGACGCAGAGCTGGTGGCGGCGAAGGTGTCGTCATTGAACGGACAACAATCAAATTTGGTTTGAATATTTCCTCTCTCTAAAATCTCATTTCTCTCCCCTCCCCAAGCCATTTTCTCTTTCATCTTTTAAATTTTCAGATTTCCCTCTTCCCCTTTTCCCTTTTCAGCCACATTAAATACCACAATCCCCAACAAAATGGGTAAACCAAATAGTAAACACACGTCTTTCCCTTTGTTTTTACTTTTAGACTCGAACTTAAAATCCTTATTCGAATCAATCCAAGTATTTATTTAATGAGCTTCCAAAAATAATTCCCCTTATTTTCAATTACCAACTTAAAGATTTGAAAACCGAATCTAAGGCCCATTTAACTAACCCAAAATTTTGGTTGTTACACGACTGCCCTCTCCAACCCCCTTTCGGTCTATCCCTGAGCACAATCGACAAACGAAGGTTTGACAACGAAATGGATCGACAATGATGGTTGAATTAACGATGTCACATGGGATTTGGAAATTAAGGTTAAGGATTTGGAATTTTTTGATAAATTAAAGATTTGGAATTTTTTTTTATAAAACTACAGATTTTATGATTTTAAAAAAATTAAAAGAAATTAATAAATACACCACATGTCATATTTTAAGTGGGTGGCGAATTTTTTTAACGATCGGATGAATCTAGTTTAAAATATTATGCCAATTTTTTTTAGAGAGATCCATTAATAGATCTAGTGGCCAAAGATGCTTATATTACTCTATCTTGTATAGGTTTAAATCTTAACATGTGACTATAATACTTTTCTATTTAATTATCTCAAAATATATAGTTTGGTCATTTTTTATTCTGTAGTTAAACCAATAATTGACGTAAAACTCATCCATAGACCAACAAACTTTTTTTTAAAATTAATTTAAACAAATGACCGACCATTTTATTTAATTTTTTAATTAATTCCAGTAAATAGTGTATAATTACACTTTATTATCTAAATATGTTTTTCTATTAATTTAATTAATAGAGTAATTAAATTATGGGTAAACTACATGTGTGACATCTTAATTATTGGGTCTATCCTAATTTGACCACCCAACTAAAAGAAACTGAAAATCACACTACCAAACTATTTAATTGGTCCTAATCAAACCACCCATCGTTAAAATTTAATGCAGGGGTAACGTGACAGTTAACAGAAATTTGTATAACTACACATTTTATCTATGTTTTTTTAATTGAAGGAGAATAAACCAAACTAATGTTTAAGTTTATAATACGGACCAACAATGTCCCTATCTAAGAGTGAGTGAATGAAATCTGACATGGAATCATAGAAAATCAGATTATTATGGAGAGGATAAGAGCATTCTTTGCGAGAGCATCTGCAGGCATATTGTCTTCCCGTGGTATCCAACACATTTATGTTATCCAAGCCTTTTGTCGAAGGGTTCCAACTGCACGTAGCAAGGAGATCGGGCTAGAGCTTCCATTTGGCGTTGAGATTAGCTTGATGGCCTCCTTGCAATCGGATTGAACAATGACAGCTTAATGTCACGCCTCACCAGTGCGCGCCACAGCCAACCGAGAGTGCCCCCTAGGTGCGCCAAGGCCGACCAGGGAGCCCCACCTAGGTGCCCTCGAGCAACCAAGGCAAAATGAAGTGCCTTGGACATTATAAGGCCAAGCATGATCCAAGGAAGGATCTAGAACGGCCTGGAGAGCCCCACACTTATCCACACTGTTCTACGGGGTTCCAGAAGTCTCTACCGGAGTCCATACAAGTCCAGAAGGTTCATGAAGGCTCGGGAAAGCTCGGGACAAGTCCAGAAGGATCGGAACAAGTCCAGACAACTCTAGAATAATCTAGAATATTATAGAGCTTTTAGACCATATAGGATAATGCTAGATAAGTATGGAATTATCTAGATACTCCTAGGTATTGTAAGATATTTTAGGAGGCGAAATTGTAACCGTTGGATCAAAATGATCCTAGCCGTCCATTGAGGAGGTGAGAGCCTATAAATAGGGTCACCCCTCTCATTTGTAAACCATCCCATAATTCACACAAGTTAGCTCTCTTGTAAAGTTTCCTTTCTAAGTTCAATACAAGGTCTTTTCCTTGTAAGCTCTCTAGCCTTCTCAAGTTTTCTTGTGTTTTCACTAGCTCCTTGTGTGTTTAGCCATAGCGTTGCGTGGGACAAGGCTTGTTAGCATTGCGGTGAGAGTGCTAACGCCGCATGGATTGGTTTGAAAGAATAAGTCCGTGACAGTTGGTATCAGGGCGTGTTCGAGACTCGGGACATGACAAAATCGGGCAAGAACCACGTGGCAAGCTCATCTGACATGGAGGTCATGTATGAGCAACGAGGGCGCGAGGAGATGGTCAATCCTAAAGTGACGAGGCAAAGGGCCAAGTCCAA
This sequence comes from Hibiscus trionum, assembly GCA_030270665.1. Classification (NCBI taxonomy): domain Eukaryota; kingdom Viridiplantae; phylum Streptophyta; class Magnoliopsida; order Malvales; family Malvaceae; genus Hibiscus; species Hibiscus trionum. The sequence continues at coordinate 14,568,734 of BSYR01000017.1, read as the reverse complement.
GGATATGATCTCTAGCTTGGAGTCACGCTTGACTCACGTCGAGAAAAGCGTCGGGGGCATGGGTGCCCAAGTGGACAACCTTCAAGATCGAGTAGAAGGCCTTAAGGTGGAGGATGTCGAGCTCCACACGGCCATGAGTCTCTTGGGGGAGCTCTCGAGGGTTCGTGAGTCTCTTCAACAAGAGCTTGACAATGCTCGTGCCCAAGTGGAGGCACTACAAGGCGATGTAGCCTTGTGCAAACGTGTTTTGGCATCAGGGCAAAGTACCGCCGTAGAGGCTAGAAGGGTCGAGGTGCCCAAGCCTCAAACCTTTGCGGGATCACGCGACGCTAAGGAAGTAGTCAACTTTCTATATGGCTTGGAACAATACCTTGGAGTCGTTGTCATTATGGACGAGGCTTCCAAGATCCAAACCGCGACATTGTATCTCACCGACACCGCCGTGTTATGGTGGAGGAGAAGGCGCTTGGACATCGAGAGAGGTACGTGCACCATCCCTACCTTCAATGATTTTAAAAGGGAACTTAAATGACAGCTCTATCCGGAGAACGTCGAGGATGAGGCAAGAGCTCGATTGCATCGGCTCAAGCAAACAGAGAGCATCCGAGACTATGTTAAGGAGTTCACAAGTCTGGTGCTTGAAATCCCCGATCTCCCCCACAATGACTCACTCTTTAACTTTGTCGATGGACTTCAAAGTTGAGCCAAAACCGAGTTAAGGCGACGGGGAGTGCAAACCCTTGTCAATGCCATTGTCGTGGCTGAGAGTCTCATCGACTACTCTAGCCATAAGGAGTCCACCCCCAGGCAAAAGGATGATAGGGATGGCCATGCCAAAGGTGGGGGAGAGAGGAGCCATCGCAAGGAGGGTTACGAGGAGGACAAGTCTAAGCGTCGAGACTCGTCTCCTCAGAAGGGCAAGTCCAGAGACTATCATGGTGCGAGGAAGTCACCACCCAACAACTGTTTCATCTGTGACGGTGACCATTGGGTGCCAGAATGTCCGCAAAGCCAAGCCCTTACTTCGCTCTTAGCCAAGCACCAAGAAGGTAGTGACAGCGACAGTGGCGACGAGGGTGCACAGATAGGATCCATGCAATTGCTTACAGCGTTGTGATCGGTTGAGGACGCCGATAGGGACGAGAAAGTCCCATCCTTAAGGGACATGGCGCCGAGGGACTTAAGCCAGGGTCAATGCTCGACGTGGAGCAAGAAAACGACCCATCGTCTCCAAAGGCCGAAGGTAAGGCCGAGTCACCGACCAAGCTTGCACGGGGAGAGCAAGGTTGTGTCAACAAGGGTAAGCCCATGAGAGGGAATCGTGGCAACGGGAAGGCTAAGTCTGCGCCAACAAGGAAGGTAAGCACAAGGGTGAAGTGCTACCTATGCAATGGGCCTCATGTGATGAGGTCATGTCCCGATAGAAGACTGCTTGTTTCCATCATCAAGGAGGCCGATGGAACAAGAAGGCTTGACAAGGGTGTTGATCAAGCCAAGCCATCTAAGGGGTTGGATGGGCACAAAAGGAGCAAGGCTGTCCAACCCAAAGCGACGATGCCAAGCTCTACCAAGCCAAGGAGGCAACTCGGTGAGATAGCCAAGGGACAAGCTGTCAAGCCGATGGTGGAAAAGAGGCGAAATGGGAGACAGCGGAAGCGTATTGGCAACATCCCAGCAGCCTAATCGAGACGCGACGAGGGCGTCACGAGATCAGGTGGGGGAGAGTGTCACGTCCCACCAGTGCGCGCCACAGCCAACCTATGAGTGCCCCCTAGGTGCGCCAAGGCCGACCAGGGAGCCCCACCTAGGTGAACTCGAGCCAACCAAGGCAAAATGAAGTGCCTTGGACATTATAAGGCCAAGCATGATCCAAGGAAGGATCTAGAAGGGCTTGGAGAGCCCCACACTTATCCACACTATTCTACGGGGTTCCAGAAGTCTCTACCCGAGTCCACACAAGTCCAGAAGGTTCAGAAAGGCTCGGGAAAGCTCGGGACAAGTCCAGAAGGATCGGGACAACTCTAGAATAATCTAGAATATTATAGAGCTTTTAGACCATTTAGGATAATGCTAGATAAGTATGGAATTATCTAGATACTCCTAGGTGTTGTAAGATATTTTGGGAGGCGAAATTGTAACCGTTGGATCAAAATGATCCTAGCCGTCCATTGAGGAGGTGGGAGACTATAAATAAGGCCACCCCTCTAATTTGTAAACCATCCCATAATTCACACAAGTTAGCTCTCTTGTAAAGTTTCCTTTCTAAGTTCAATACAAGGTCTTTTCCTTGTAAGCTCTCTAACCTTCTCAAGTCTTCTTGTGTTTTCACTAACTCCTTGTGTGTTTAGCCATAGCGTTGCGTGGGACAAGGCTTGTTAGCATCATGGTGAGAGTGCTAACGTCGCACAGATTGGTTTGAGAGAATAAGTCTGTGACATTAAGGCCAATAAAGATTGCCCATAGCTCAACAGTTAGCGTATCCATCCTCCTAATCGTTCGGTTGAAGCCTACGACAAAGGTGCCTTCACGGTCCCGTATGAGTCCTCTGATAGACCCAATTCCTGAGTTTGTTGGGCATGCACCATCGACATTCCCATTATATCAACTTGGTTTTAATTTTAATTTAATTAAATAAATTAATCACTCAATTAGGTGTTGACACGTGTCACCTGATTAGATGAAGAAAATAAAAGCAAGACCAATCTAGCCTTCACTGGGATTTGATCTGAGAACTCCTAGGATAAGAGGCGTGATATTGCCACTGAACCAACACCCCATTCGTGATATAAAATACAACATACAGTACATGTATTGGTTTGTTGTTAATGCCAAGAAAAAAGAAAATAAATATGGTTTAAGGGGATTCGAACATGATAAACTTGGGACGCATAAAAACATTTAAACCACTATAGAAATATAATAATTAAATTAAAGTTGATAACATTCTATATATATTAAATAATAGTTAATGCATGATTTAAAATAAAAAATAAAAAAATATTAAAAATTCATTTAACGAATTCAAACTCACGAATATAACTCTAATCATAAGATAAGTTTAGTTTTCGTTAAATGAATTTTTAATATAACTTTAATTTTTAATATATATATATATATATATATATATATATATATATATATATATATATATATAATGTTGACTTTAATTTAATTTTTATATTTCTGCAGTGTTTTAAATATTTTTTATGTGTTCCAAGTTTGTCATGTTTGAGTCCCCTTAAATCATACTCCATCCGTCCCGATTAAACTGTCAAATGTTGACTTTTCACAAAGTTTTAGGAAGAAATTTTTTTGGTAAAGGATGTGATGTAAAAAAATCCAAATAACAATTTTATCCTTGAAAAAGTTAACTTTTGTTTTTTTGGAAACTAAAACAAAGGGTAGAAAAGGAAATATGAGTTTAAATAATTGTTGATTTTTTTTTTAATTTGACAATTTAGGTGCAACAATTTTAAAACATAAAAGTGACAACTTTATTAAAATATGGGAGTATTTATTTTCTTTTTCCTGGCATTAACAACAAACTAAGACATATACTACATATTGTATTTTATATCATGAATAGGTTGTTGGTTCAGTGGCAATATAACACCCCTTATCTTAGGAGGCCTAGGATCAAATTCTTACCAAGGCTAGATTGGTCTTGTTTTTATTTTTCTTATCTGATCAGATGACACGTGTAAAATTAGGACCAAATTGATAATTATATAAAATTTTGTTAAATGTTCTGTTATGACTCCTTTAAATTTTAATTTTTAACAGTTGATGATTTGATTAGGACCAATTAATCACACAAATAATTTACCCTTAAATTATTGACTTAGATTATTGTACATACAATTTGTCAATTAAATCATTAATTTTTCAACTTGATTTCAATTAAGGAGTAAGTACACGTTATTAATTGTTAATGAAATGGCTAAGTTACTTAAATATTGTCTTCTAATTTTTTTTTTAATAATATGGTTCTTCTAAGTTTATTTTCATATATATGACTGATTAGTGTAGCAGTCAGAAGTTAAACTGCTTTCACCCCGTTTTTTAACAGTATTTTATCAAAAAATACTAAAAAATAATGTTGCAGTCGTCTTCCATTGTTCCATGCACGCCATGTGTGAAAAACACTGTTTGAAGTCGGACTGTAATCTATTCAAGTTCATTATTTAATATTAAAATAAAAGTCACTGTTTAAAGTCGGACTGCAATCTATCCGACTTTTGACTTACTACAGTAAAGAATTATATTTGTGGAAATAAACTTGGGAGGATCATATTGTTAAAAAATGGAGGACAATATTTGTGTAATTCTTCCTAAATTGACGATGTGGTAATTAAATAAATAATTAAAATATATTTTTAATAAAAAAAGGTTAATTAAAAAGTGAGTTGATTTTGCCGCAACTCATTTTCACCAGCTTTTCTATGTGCTTAGGTTTAAATTCAATTTATGGGAAAATCGCTTCCTAGCGCAACCAGCAAGCTTCAGCATCTCGCAAAAGTCACCGCCTTCAACGCAGCGAAAAAGACCAAGCCCCCAACACAGCAGCAGCCACCGCGGCGGATTATAAGTGAAGACAAATCCAATCCCAGGAAGAAGATGGAGAGCTCCAGCGCCACCCAACGCCTGCCTCTCTCCGAGGTTGTCTCCGATTGCGTCAAGCGTTGGTTCAAAGACACTCTCAAGGAAGCCAAAACTGGGGACGTTAACATGCAGGTCCTTGTCGGTCAAATGTATTATAGCGGTTTTGGGGTTCCCAGAGATGCCCAAAAGGTTTTTGTTTTACCCCCTTTTCATCTTCTTTTTGTTTCATTTTGTCTGGGTTCCGCCTGTGGGGTTTAGGGTATACATGCTTTGCTATTCTGATTGCATTGCAAAAATGTTGAACTTTTGTTGTTTATAATTGATTAAAGATGAAGAAAAGTGTTGAACTTTTGTTTTTATTTTCTTAGGTACTAAGGTTTTGGATTCTTTATCTATAAATTAAGCTTCCCATTGTTTCTAAGTTTTGCTTTGATATCTTGGGATCATAGGGAAGAATTTGGATGACAAGGGCATCGAGGCTGCGGTCTTCGGTTTGGAAAGTCAGCGATAAGCATCCAGGTTCACCTCTGTAAATATCAATGTCTTCATCACCTTGTAATTGATAACTGATAATTTATAGTTGATAGTTGATTGCTTTTGGTGTTTGCTATGTGTATTTTTTAGGTTATAATGCAAGCGATTCAGATTCGGATGAAATCAAGGGTGATTCTTGAGTTTACATACTGTGGTCTCTGCATTTCGAACATTTAGAACTGTGAGTACCTTAGTGATCTGCTCTTCTTTTGATTAATTTGAGTTCTTCGCTGCAGTGAATACTATAAACGAATAATTCTATATTTCGAAGTTTTAGAGTGCCTATGTTCTCCTTTGGTCTTCTTTTGCTTATAACTGGCATTTTTTACTACACTGAACGTTGTGTAAAAAGTCCTAAGTTTTTTCTGCTGCCAGTTTGGTTACATCATCCCCGAGGACCCCGACTTTGGGGCGTGGATTTGACCTCAGAATGCTGAAGATGCATTTTATCTTCCCATGTTAGATTTAACATATTATATTCTTAGGCTTGTACTCAGTCCTTTTATAGGCAGAATCGGCTACAAATTTACATCTTGCTTATAGGCAAACCCTAACACCCTTTTATGCGTATACAAAATCCTTATAACCCGGGAAGTGCATAATTGGTTATTTACATGATTATCAACACATTTTATAGAACTTGATGTCCTATCACAAACTGTACATAGTACCCCTTCAAAAAAAGCTTGCTCTCGTCTACCCTTTCCTCGCCCATGTAGTCGCATGTTTCTCTCCTACCATAGGTAGTAGATATGTGCATTCATAGCTAAATCTGCACATAGTTTTAGATAGAAATGGAATCTCAAGGACTGTTTCAGCACAAGGACAAGCGTTTCCTGTCACAAACTTACAATTGTGGGATTTGGGTGATGACACCATTTATATCTTAGGTTTGGACTATGATCAAACGATTTTGGACTTAAATTCCTTTTCTTCTGTTAGAAGATGTTTGTTTTACATGGTTCAGCACAAGGACCATTTATTCTTGTTGTTTGATCCATCCACTGATTACACGCTATTTTTCTCCATTTCCCTCTCATAGGACACTAATATTATGCTTGATATGAATGGGAATGTGCTCTTTCTCATTTGTTTTGAGGAATGTATTGTTAAGTCATGCCAAGCTCTTTCATGTACCGGTTTGGCTCATTAATAAGCTTGATTAAGTAGGTTTACTAACAAGCCTATATGATCTCAAGCTTGACTTCATTAGCAATCTCAACATATTTGAGCTTCAAGCAGAGCAGAGATCTCAAGTGGCTTTTGAACTGCCCAGCTAATGTGCCAGCCGCTTTTATGTGTTTGTCCTCGTACTTCCAACCTTGATTAAGTGGTCTTGGAGATAAATTACAGAGTGGAACCGAAGTTCACATGTGTAAAGCTTCTGACAAACTAGATAGAAAGCTCATTTCGAATCTTATTTATCACTTTTAATCGGTCCCACTTCCCTATATGTGCTTCTAGTAACTGCAGCCAGTGCATCATGTTTGGATCATAGATGATTGTGACCATCTTTCTGGCTGCTGCTGCTGTTGTATTGTGTCTCATCTGACGGCAACATGAATACCATTTCAATCCTTTAATGTCTTTTCTGCTCATGTGCAGGGTCCATACTCCATATGGCTGCCGTTGAATGTTCCTGTGCTGTAACAATATTTTCTTTTCTTTTTTGTTGGTTGGTGGAATTGGTAAAAGTTTAACAATTTGCCTATTACCATTGTCTCGCTTCATTTTTCTTTTCTTTTCAAATCTTTATGCTCACCTTCCTATTTTTTTTCATTATTTAATACATTTTTAACTTGTGACTGGAAAGTTGAAAGATTAGATTCAATATGTTTCGCATTCGTGTTGATTCCGGTGCGTTAACTGCGCAACATAATTTAAAAGAAAAATCCTTTTGATAGCATTCGATCGAATATAGGGTTTATTATGAGACAACCCTTTTAATTTAATTTAAAAAAAAATTGCCTATTACCATTCTCCATTGCTATCCAATCCATTCAAATTGAATATTGTAAAGGTTTATTATGAGACAACCCTTCGAATTTAATTTAAGCCATTTAAAACCTTCGAATTTAATTTAAGCCATTTAAAACGTTAAAGTTTAAATATATGGCCTTATTTAATAAATTTAATAGCTCATCCCAATATTCAATTAAGAGAAAAGGCAAGAAGATGTGAAGAGACTCGTTGCTGGGACCTAGGTCCCAACGCCCAACAACTAAATCAATCTACACTACCTTTAAAAAAAAAACCAATTTACACTGGAAAAATGCTCTATAAACCGCAAAATATAGGGTTTAGAGTCCAAAACCTCTTGAAACTTAACTAAATACTTAGTCATTGAGTCAAATTGAATGCTTAATACATTTTTGACAAAACGATATTTAGTTAAACCGGAACTGAAATTAATTACGTTTATTTTAAAATATATATTAATTATAACATATTATTAGAATATATTTATAATATTAGTTATAACCTAAATTATAAACTGCTATAAAAATTAAAATTTAGATAATAACTCGTAATAATTTATAACAAATATTGATAACATGAATTAAAATAATACTAATTTGGCTGTATTAGAAAGTAATATGGAAATGGAAATATAAACCAAAAGTTAATAAAAATATAAAATTGGTGCATCCCATTCTATTTGATACAATGAACAAAGGATTTATATTCTATACACGGGACTTAATTATATGGTTTAAAAAATTTAGTTTATGATTTATAGTTTAAAGTTGTGGTTGTAATTTAGAGTTTAGATATTAGAGATTTATGTTTTAACATATAAACCCTAAATTCTAGTGGCGGAGCTAGAATTTTTATATAGTGGGATCAATATATTCATATCATTATACTAAGTATTGTTGACTTCATACCTCAACAAATTAAGTGGGGCCGAATATAATATTTCCTATGAAAAATTCTATATTACCCTATTGAAAACTTCATATCCCAATAAATCATGCGGGTTCAATTGCACCCTCAATTTCTATTCTACATCCGCTCATGCTAAATACTAATCACGACCCCTAAATTCTAAAACCCTAAATTAAATCTCTAAACCATAAAATTAAAACACTTGTGAAAACTTTTTATTTTTACCGTCGGTATATGAAATAATTACCGGGAACAAAATGCTATTTATTACCAACCAGTAAACAGAATCTAGATCCCACCATACACACAAAGTGATGATTCTATTTTGCAATTGAAAAGTGGAATCAGTTCCCAAACTGTTGGAAATTTATGTATCAACCCACAAAACTTTAACCAAAATCCATATACAGCCATTTTGCGTATGTATCTGGTATAGTAATTGAACGCAGTATCTGACATGGTCAAGCAAGGCAAAGGCTTTACAGGAACGAGTCAAATATGAACCAACCATGCTTTAAATGACTCATTAATAACCTAATCGTAGCTAACGATTTGGTTCAAATGGTAAGCAACTTAGTATTGCTTAAGCAGGTTTTGAGTTCGAGACCTTGTGTATGCAAAAAATTTCCGTCGGGAGACTCACCCACCAAAAAAATTAAAGGTGCGACGCGGATTGATTAGGACAAAGCCTTAAGAAACCGAGAGGAAAAAAACCCTAATTGTAAAGAAAAAAAAAACTTAATTTCCTTGAAGTTTAACAAGTTATTATATACATATATCCACTTATAAACCTTAATTCCCTGGTTAAACAAGAAGGAAGTTGAGAGAGTCAATAAAACATATAATAATACTGTTCTGCAATGCATAAGCATAATACACAGGAGGAGTTCAGTTGAAATGGTCAAATGGAGATTAAAAAGAAAAGCAGAAGATTCTAATTATAAAATAGCAAAAAAATAATATAAAAATGTATGTAAAACGATTAAGAAATTATATTCATGCTGATACTAGGAGCTGCTGCGAGTAAAGGTATTGTTGATAAAATGATAGCCATAATGCCAAAAAAAAAATTGTTCTTACTGTTTGATTGAATAGTCACTTTGGTCCCTATTCTTTTTTTAAAGCAATTTAGCTTTCAACGTTTCATTTTGGATTAAAATGATCCATTTGCAGATGAAAACTGTTAGCCAATTGACGATGAACAACTTGAAATGACTTGACAGAAGAAAAAATATTTTATATTGTATACAATTTTTTAAAATTATTTTTTGACTCATGTGTCATTCTGTAAAGTTAGCATATTTGTCTATATGACACTGCTATTGGGGCATGCACTGCCATGTAGGTTTGTCACGTCATTTCAAGTCATTTATTGTCAGTTGACTAACAATTTCAGTCCGCAGAGAGGCCATTTTGACTCAAAATAAAATGTTGAAGGTTAAATTACTTTAAAAATAAAACATGAATTAAAATGACTATTCAGTTAAATATTAGAGACATTTTTTTAACATCACGCATAACATGAGTTGAGAATCAACAAAGTATGACAAAATCAAAGATTTGATTTCGGATTTTAATAAGCAATCTTGGTTTGGGGTGGACATAACAATGGAGGATTAACTGAGCGGAGCCGACTGGACATGACAGAGGATGGACTGATATACGAGGAACAAGAAAGGAGGGACTTGGATTTTTCCTTCATAAAAATAATTAGAGTTAATTCTGTCAAGCATCCTTAAACTATTGTTTGTCTTCTAAATTTATTATTAGACTTCATAATGTTACTTATAATTGAGTTTTCAATGTATCCATATATTATTGATTAGGTCCTTTCATCAGTTTAGTCGTCAATTTAAGCATGGAATGTTGGTTCAAACCACACATTAAACATAATTAAAGTACATGGATAGGATTGTAAAAATACATTATTTATAGCATTGAGCATGGTTAACCGAAAAATCAAAACTATATCTGAACTGAAGTGTTTACACAGTTTATGATTCACAAGTTTACGGACAGCAGTTATTCGAAATAGCTTACAAAATTAAACCAACTAAACCGAACCATATACAACCCTAGTGATTTCCTTTTTTGAAGTTTGGGATCAATATGAAATCTTGACTATATTTTCTCTATTCACAATATCAAAGTTTGAACCCCGACCTTACTTAAAAGACCTAGCACGTCGTCTCGCTAAGCCAACACGATGTTGCTGGTGATATACTGATATTGATTTCCTTTTTTGAAGTTTGGGATCAATCTAGAGCTGCTAAGCCAACTGGATGTTGCTGGTGATATTGATTTCCTTTTTTGATCTAGAATGTTGGGTATAGTTTGAGGATGTGTTACAAAATTAACCCCAACAATTAATAAGCTTAGATCAGCCGCCAAAGATCATGTGTCTTAAAATAACATCCATGGGCAGTCCAGTCAAAGCCACATACTTTGACCGGAATTATTTTTTCCACGGTCAAACATTGCTTTTAGCTTCTGAGAAGAAGCATGGAGGAGGAGTTTCAAACAACTCAAGCAATAGCCACATGCCATGCCACCACCATGAACAACCCCCCCAACCTCCACACCACTTGTATAAATCATAAACCAACACCCTTGTGTTTCTCATATTCCCATGGCTGCTTCCTCCCCTTTCATCAACATGGATCACAACGTTACCCAAGCCACCACCACCACCGCTGCCACTTGGCCGCCACTTCAGCTCTCCAACTTAAAATCATTTGCTCCTCCTTCCCTGCCAATCTCCCAACCTCTTGTTCCCATTTCTTCTCCCTTTAGCCCCTCTGATTTCTTGGACTCGCCTGTTCTTTTCTCCACTTCTAATGTATGATTCTTAATCATTTGTAATTGAATCACAGTCACTATTTCCATGATACGTAAATTAACTCTTTTTGTTTTTTTCCTTAGATTTTTCCTTCTCCGAATACTGATCAACAAGGAACCAAGCACAAGGCGTTTGATTTCTCTTTCCAAGTACTTGAGCCGCAGCCTGTTGCCGTCGAGCAACCAGCGTGGAGTTTCAGTGAGGCCGTGAAGCAGCAACCCGAGTTGACCAATTCGGGTGCCCAATACCATCAAAATTCTCAGTATGTGAACAATAGGAAGGTTGAAGACGGGTATAATTGGAGGAAATATGGGCAGAAGCAAGTGAAAGGGAGTGAGAACCCGCGGAGTTATTACAAGTGCACGTACCTGAATTGTCCCACGAAGAAGAAAGTGGAGAGATCTTTGGATGGACAGATAACCGAGATAGTTTATAAGGGTAGCCATAACCATCCCAAGCCTCAGTCGACCAGGGGTTCTCGGACTTCGTCGTCGCACTCGGCGGAGATATCGGATCAATCCGTTGGCTCCTTTCTGTTGCAGGATGCTACAATATCTGGTTCCATTGAAGAAGATGAGTTTGACCAGGCTTCACCGATAAGTAATACTAATGGTGATGAGTACATCAATGAAAATGAATCCGATTCAAAAAGATGGTAAGTTTGGCCTAGCCGAAAACAACAGATTCTCACCGTGAATGTGTCTGCTCTTGCTTATGCTTTTATGCTTTGTTTTGCAGGAAAGGTGAAAATGAGAACGAGAGCATCATCGGCTGCGGTAGCAAGGCGGTGAAGGAGCCGCGAATAGTGGTGCAGACAACGAGTGATATCGACATTCTCGATGATGGTTATAGATGGAGGAAATATGGGCAGAAAGTAGTCAAGGGAAACCCCAATCCAAGGTAGTTTCATTGCTCTCCACCTGATTGTGTAGTGACAGGAGGTTGAATACATTTTGTTCAACTTTAACTGAAGTGGTTGTGTTGTTGATTTTATGCAGGAGCTACTACAAATGTACGACAATAGGTTGTCCGGTTAGGAAACACGTCGAGCGAGCGTCCCATGATTTGAGAGCCGTGATAACAACTTACGAAGGGAAACACAACCATGATGTCCCGGCCGCACGTGGAAGCGGCTATGCGATGAATAGGCCTTCTTCCACTGCAACTGCAAACAACATTAATGCTCCTATAAGGCCTTCAGCTGTCCCCAGTCAGCCTAACAATATAAGTTACTCCAACTCTGGAATTACCTGGGAAATGCTGCAGCAAAACAATGGTGGCTTCGGGTTCTCGAGATTGGAAAAGCCAACCAGCTCCTACATGAGCCAAACACAATTCTCAGACGGGATATTTGCTAAGCATGAACCCAGGGATGATTCATTTTTGGATGGATTCCTGTCTTGAAAAAGGGAAACAACTTAACTGTAGGAACATGTTTATCAATTAGTTTTGCTTGTAATTTTAGGTATATCTATCTATATAGTTGCTTGATTCTGTAGGCCCTGTGGCACCAATACTCAACACACAGAATTAGTGCATTTATTCATTTGTTTCATTCAACTTTGTAGCAGATTGTAACAGTAGAAAACAGAAACATAAATTATGTGTGTTCAATAAAGAATTTTGTTCAACACTACCTCGGATTTGACAGAGTGAAATCTTCTTTCTATTATTTCTTTCACATTTTCTGCTATGTGCTTCGATAACAATCAATCCAACATACAATTCAGAGCTACGGAAACTGCTCTGTGCTGGGGAAAAAGTCCAAAAGAATTGATCAGATGTATGATTGAGTAGACAATTTATAGCCAGAAATCAGGGCTGATATTGCCAGCAATAGGAAGGCAAAGAAAGACATGCTAATCGCCCAAGCCGAGGAATCAGTAAAAATGTTGTCTTGCCCCTCTCGCATCCGGTTTGTCATCAGAATTGCCGCCGATACTGAGGATATCAACAAGTATGCCACCACCTGCAAACTTCAAACATTTCAAAATCCTTTCCATATACAACTCCAAATACACAAAGAAACAAACATCACAATTAGCAAATAGCATTGCTTTTGACCTGTCTAAAAACACTTTTTAATAGTAAAAGTATAACTAAATGAAGGGTTTTTGCCATAAAACAGATACTACTACTTTTTTTTCTTTCTTTCTTTCAAAAAGCAATCTTTCAATTTCAACTGCAATGGCAACACTAAATTGGTCCTACATGTAATCATCCCTACGGATTACCTTTTCTAATCATCAAATTTCGATCAAGGAACACTTGACTTTGTGTAGTTCAACGAAATGAATGAATATCATATTCTAATTTTTAATTCAGCAACCAAACAGAAAAGAAATTGAATAATACATAAGTTGATGAAAGCATTGGAGAAAGCAACCTGATCTCCAACAAAGTCAACCATGGCAGAGATACGTTGATCCAAAATCTGCTTCGCGTTCCAAAGCGCATTCACGTGTCTCGACGCTTGTACTCCCGTGTACAAAGTCGATAGAATTGCAATTGCCAACAAATACCTGCAGAAATATAACCCCGAAATCAGATTAAACCCCTTTTTTATATAATTTTGGATCGAATTTAATATGATTGGAGTTTTGTATAACCTGTATTCTTCGTAATTGTCAAATTTTCCAGTCACCGTGCTTGTTGCTAGCGGTGATTATGAAAGAGAGCAGAGAGAGGAAGAAAGCGAATCATCTGGCGAACAATGACCCTTTCTTCAACAAATCCTCCCTCTCCCAACGCCTGGTAATGGCGGAGACGCCGCCGAAACCAAATCCCGGAGTGGGGGTCTGCACGTCGGGAGGGGCCGCGTCAGTCTTGTGGGTTGGTTCGTGGGAATTCGTCATATGGGAACACAATTTAGTAATCTGAATCGGAGATTTTGAATTACTGTTACTAAAATCAAAATGGAAAAACAAAGGGGGAAAAGCTGAAAGTTTTCGCGGAAAAAGGAAAGAAAAGTGTGGATTAAGAAACTGTGGTTGGTTCCTCAGACTGACAACTCAGCCTTCCCGTAAAAAAAATAGTAAATTAAATTTTAAACTTTTATTTTTTTTAAATAACTTTTTTATGGTAAATTAACGGTCGATATTTTTTTTTGAATATAACGGTCGATATTATTCTCGACATGAAGTAACAATATTAAGAATGTAATTGAAAAATAGAACGGTTGAATGTTTTTTTGTTATCATGCATTTTATTTTTTATTTATAGTTTTATTCTAGATGCGTGAGCTCATTTTATAATATTATGTGTTTATATAATATTTAAATAATTATAAAATAAAAAATAAATAAAATTTAAAATAAAAGAAGTATGAGATTATAAATGAAAAATTAGAGGTGGCAAATTAACTCAGACCCGAACCGAGACTCAATCTCGACCTAAACAGGATGATTTAAACTTGATCCGAAATTCAAAACAAATCGAATTAAAATCGACCCGATTTTTAGTTAAACCGATATGGACCCGATCCGATTTTTCAACCGAACAGAACGGACACGAACCAATTTTCAACCGAACCAAATGGACCCGAACCGATTTTATCAGAACCAAAAGTAACCCGGACCAAAGGCAACCCGGAATAAAGAAAAAATATTAAAAGAAATAATAAAAGATTTGATATGAATTGTCACACAACTCACTAAAAAGTCAAAAATATTGGCTTTATAAAGTCATATACGGGTTTAAAAAACTGATCCGGTCTGAAAACCAGACTAAAACATATCGATCTCCTATTGAACCGATCTTGACTCGACCCGAAATCAACATACCTGAAAATCATCTGAACCGATGTGATCCGATCCAGACTGATGCCCGACCCGAATCACTATAGACCCGAATTAAAACAGAACCAGACAAGATCCGACCCGAACAGAACCGAAACTAAATATAGTCAAAACTGAACCTAACCCGAAACAAACCCGATCCGAATAACTCTTTTGCCACCTCTATGAAAAATTGTAAATATTTTTTAAATGTTTTTATTTTAAAGTTTAAGAATGAAAATCACATTCTCTGAAAAGTTTAATTATAATTATACTTTTAGTAAATTATTATTTGTAACACGATTTTGTTGTAAATATGATGAGGCGAGGAAGTCATGAAATGGTTTTGTAAATAGAATGTTGTTTTTTAGGACACCTGAATTTAAATAGTTTTATATGTAGAGTGAATATAAATTTTATAAAAAAATTAAAAATTAAATAAATATTATTACAAGATCATATTAAAAATATTTTTAAAAAGTATACGATTAAAACGAAAAATGACTCGTGCAATTTATGTCAAGCTCTATCGAGACCTGACTTTTTCAGTTTTTAAGGATAAGTATACCATCATGGAGTTGGTGGAGAAAATAATGGAGTGTTGGACGGGATGATTTGTTCCGGGAAATTCTAATTACCAACGGCTTAATAAACAACTAAAAACGGCGGACTAATATAAACCGTTGGATGAAGCCGACTGGAGCTGAAGTAATAACAACCGTTGGATTTAAAGAAAAAAAGGTGGGTGACTTGGTTAACCGGTTACACTAAAATTGGGGGAGATTAAAACCCATATTAAAGCGGAAAAATAGGAAAAGTTTTCCATTTGTCATCCAAAAAAAGACGCGAAGCTTTCCTTCTTTCGTTCCTAAACGCGCGAAACTTGCTAGAGGTGGGGAAATTGTGTGTTCTTACACAAATACTGTATTCGGAGGAAAAGGTTTCTATTTATCATGTAAGTAAGGAATTTTTCGAGTATTTTGTGTTTTTAGGGTTTTGTGGCATCATGAACGATTTGGGGTTTTCATTCTGTATTTTTAAGGTTTTGTGGAATTTTTCGATTGGTATTTGAAGTACTTCTCACACACATATAAAACATGGGAAAATATATTGTTTTGTGTTTATTAGATATGTTCGTTGTTAATGGTATAAGTTTGGTCGTTACGTACATAACGTTAACATAATTTTGCAGATTGAAGTTGGTAGCAATGGAGAAAGTTTGTGAAGCTGAGGTAAATGGTGGACAGGGTACATGAAGAAAACTGTCAACATATATGTTGTTATAGTAAGTTATAGTTGAATGATGGTGGCATTGTTCAAATTCTAAGTTGATAAGCATAATTTAATTTGTACTCTAACAACGAAATGAATTTTGTACAGTTTCAGTGAATGTAGAAGACTTAAGGGTGGTAAAAAGAAAATGAACAATACTGTAAGTAAGATGACAAAATTGTTATTGTGTTTTGGTATTAGTTTGTAATGTGTTCATGTTATTCAAATTTAATAAGTGTGTGAATTGTACAGGCGAAGAAAGCACTAGGGAAGAGATGGTCGGAGATGACTGATGAAGAAAAGAAGCCGTACTTGGATAGATACAAGGAGTTGAAGGAATCTGAAATGGAAAGCAATAGGAAAGGGAAGTCGAAGAAATTAGTGGAAAAGGGAGAAGTTAAAAAGGCAAGTGGATGTTTATATTTATTTTTACTGAAAGTGGTTATTGTATGAATCATGTGCTGGATATATTTAAGCGTAATATAACGAGAAAATTTGTTGTATTAAATGTTGTAGGAGTTGTCATTGAGGTGCAGTATGAAGAAGGTATCAAGCTTGTTTAAAGAGATGGAGAAGATGAAATTGACGGTGTTCTTAACGACATCGGGTTAGGAGCTTTACGGGGAATGATTTCGCGAGAAATTAAGTAGGACCTTTGTCGGGAGTTAGCGGAGAGGTTTGATCTTGAAACGTCCACGATGGAATTTAGTGGACACAAGATATATGTTTTGGTAGAAGATGTTGAAGCAATTTTGGGTTTAAAGAACGAAGGTTTAGATGTGGAAGTGGCGATGCGAAATGTAAGTGGAAATGAACTAGCAAAGAAGTACAAAATCAGCACGAAGATTGTATATAAAGAACTTTTAGAGGAGATACTAAGTGGAGGTTTTAAGACTGAGGAGGTGAAAGCGCATGTACTATTGTATGTTGTTGGTTTGTTCCTAAGTTCGAATGCCAACCTTGTGCCTTCCATGGAACATTTCAAGTTGTTGTGCGAACCCGGTTTGAGGGGGAAGTTAAATTGGTGTAAATATGCATATGATAGGTTACTTGATGGAGTAGCCAAAGTTAAAGCTCGAGATGGGTTGGCATATATGACGGACTGCATTCCTATCCTAGAGGTAATGTATTATTAAGATTGAGTATTGTTTGAACGTAATAGTTGATTGAGGAAAGATTTACCTTTATAGTAATCGTATGTTTTTATTATTGTTAAATGTATGTGAGGCTATTCGATTACTGGAATGGAGTTGCAAGTAGAGCGTCAGCGTCTGCTGATGGGTGCGGTCGCATACATGCGTGGGGGCAAAAGGATGTCAGCAGGATTGTTGGTCACCTAAAGGAAGAGCGACCTAACAAAAAATTGAAAGTAAGTGTGAAAAACAAGTTTGTATTGTATTGGGTTAAGGGTTGTAATGACATGAAAAGAATTAATTAGTAATGTTTGTAGGTATTTGCTTCTAATGATGAATGTTGCGCGGAGGGAGAAGACGGTGGAAGCAACAATGGTAGTAATGATGTTATAATGGAGATATTGCAGAATGTAATTTCAGAGTTGGGGGAAATAAAAGAGAGTCTCCAAGCTCGCGTTGAGAAGGAAAATAAAATAGAAGAAACTTTGAAGACATTGAAGGAAGAATCTAAGAATGTTGTGGAAAAGGTTGATGGTTTGTGTGTGGATATGATGTATATGAGGAAGGCTCTGTGCAAAGTTGATGCAAAATTTGGAATAGGTCTTGACGCAGACGAAGCAATGCCGGACAAACCTGAAGTGCAAGAGGCTGAGGAGAATGATGGTTGTAGTAGTGACCCTAACCCATTGATGATAGAGGATCTGACGTTGGTTAAAGAAGACAACGCAACAAGCTCGCAGAGAAAGAAAAAGGTATGATGAGTATAAATTTAAGAGTTGTGGTTAACGTTGCATTAATTAAGTGTACGAGGTAGTTGTTGTTGATATATTTGCGATCAACTTGTAGGGAAACCCAATTGTCAAATCAAAGTCAAAGGTTAGTGGGAAAGCGAGTCGAGTAGGGGTGAAAACGAGAAATATGAAATAAGTGCGCGTTTGCACACAAGGGAGATTTCGAGCCTTGGTTGGTTTTAGTAGGCATATGAAAATAACTTGAAATTCAGTTATTTGTAATATGAATTGAATGCTTTAGTTTGGTTTTTAAACGGATGGATGATTTGGGTTACGTTCGTTTAGAATGTTAATCATTTGTACTATTTTTTAATAAAGGCTTGTTAAATAACGTACGTTTAAGATTATATATGGATTGGGTAGAAGTTGTATTACATTAAAACTTATTAAATATTGCATGCTTTAATGTTATTTAATAGTGAGGAACAAATGTTGAAGTGTTGCATATGTTGACGTATGTTGAAATAGCTGATGGAGTTGGGCCGTCAGCGAAAGCAACATGTGACTATATCTGGAATACAACCTTGAAAGAAGGGTAAGCAATCCATATGGCTTATAGAATGTAGTTCGTTTCAATTTAACATGCAATTTTTATGTGTATGCATAGAAAAATCCTGGTAGATTTTGATCACCTTTATTTGACTGTATTTGACGCTGATACGTTACGACCAAATTGCTGGGTTGGTTCAAGGGTCAGTAAAGAACCCATTTTGTACTAATAAATCAAGTCATTTTTAAGGCAGTGTATAATGAAAATTGATTTATGTTATTGGTAACATTTAGGTCATTGATGTTGTTGGTTGGTCGATTGTTTATGAAGATAGTAAGACAAAATGTAAAGCAAGGAGAGGGTACATACCTTGTTCATTGAGTGTACGTAAAATTTGTTTTCATGTTATTGTTGAATAAAAAATGACTTATGCGTTTGTGAAACATTGATAATAATAATGGTTGTCTTGTAGGATCAACTTCAACGAGGGCAATTGGATGGTTCGCAACTTGCTTCGTATTGATGTAAGAGTTATGGACCGTATGGTAGACTTAGCGACTGCAAATTGATATGAAGAACGAGGAAACATTTAACTAAACTTTGCAATGTATTACGTAGATATATTATATGGGGTATGCTTATGTGGTGTTTAATTACTGAAATAATTGATGGCAGGTTTTTATCCTTGTAAATGAAAATAATACTCATTGGTACATGTGCATTCTGGATATCGAGCGGGGGAAACGAAGATACTGGACAACTTGCCCACAACGCGAGGAAATGCTTCAAGAGTGGGTGTAACACAGAAGTTGGTAATAATCGTAAACTTATAACAATTTACCAATCTTTACTTATGTTAGTCAATATTTAAAAAAGTATGTGTGTCTGTGCATCTACCTTAAGAAGCTAGGTGAGTGTTTGTTCGATGAGAAGTTTGTAGATGTTTTTGGCTCACCATCAAACGCAATTTCTGTTCCCCAGTGATGGTGGCTAAATGCAGACGTCAAGGCAATGGGTATATTGTACTTGAAAAAGTTAAAATGTTTTTTTTCTTCTAGAATTTGATATGTTTGTTAATAATTTTATGTTTAAAGTAGTATTTCTTTGAACAGAGATGATTGTGGGGTTTATTGCATTCAGTGGATGCTATTATGGCACACGAAACGTGCTGAGGAAGTGGTACGTTCTGCTGTTGTCTGCATACATGTTAATAACTGTTCCATTGAACGAATTATATAATCCAAACTAATGCATCTATTAACACTTGTGTTGCTAGACGGTCGGGGTATGGGACAGAATGCCTATTCTGTATGATCTTGTGAATCATGATAAGAATAAAAAGAGATGGGAAATTGTAGTTGAAACGGAAGCACATGTTGCTCAGATTCAGTCACGACAATATGTCATCCGTGTTAGCATTTGTCGGCATCAATGGTGAGGGAGTTACTGCTATGTGTGTTGTTCCTTAACCGTTAACTGTTCTTTAAACATTTCAGCTAACGTTCGTATCTTTGCGATATATGTTGTGCTTATGAACAGATTGAAGTTGGAGCGGAGTTGCATTTATTTGGAAGGGAATATGTTTTGTATGTATGAAAAGCACATGAGCTAGGAGAGGACCCTTTTTTTGATCAGGTTGGCAGAGGTTTGTAGATAATTTTTGAATTGGACACAAAGAAGTCGGGCAACATATGGTTGTATAGGATAATTTCCTATATTTGTACATGTACAACATATGGACTACATGGTTTAAGAATCTGAAATAGGTTATGCTTGTAAAGGGTTTAGGGTATTGCAAAGATGCATTATGTGTTGTGAAATCATATATATATATATATATATATATATATATATATATATATATATATGTGTGTGTGTGTGTGGCTTTAAAGGATAGACATTTTCCATGGTTGCACTTACATTTATGTACTGTCCATTTCATAGTCACTACTGTCTGAAGATGGTCTAGTTCCAAAAGGAGAAGTCCTGCATCATATAAAGTTAATTACAATGGCGTTGATTGTAACAAGAATCGTGTAAAGATTTAGGAAGTTCCATAAAAGTGTATCATGTATGTTGTAGTTGGAGGGATACTAAAAAAATTAATGTTTTCCTCGTTTGAAAGATGTTGGTCCTAACAGAAATGTGGATGCAAACAAGCGTTAATCATCATATAAACGTTAATAACGTATAGTGATAGTAAAAGAATCGTGCAAAGTAAGATGAAGTTGCATAAAACTGTACCATGGATGTTCCAGGTTGAGGGATATTAAAAAATTTTCCGTCATCCTCAATTGAAAATTGACTGAGATTCGGTTGAGCTTCGAACATGTCGACGACATTTGAGATATCAATTTCCTCTTCGGAAAGGCCTGTTGTTTCCACAAATGCTGGGGTTGGAAGTTGAAGCTTAAGACAAGGGCATGTGTTTCTATTGTGTCCCTCCAATTTGCAAAAGGAACAATGAAAGATCCGTGACTTTGCACGTTGATTTTTGACATTGGTTTTTTGTTTTGCTTCTTTTCGGTGCGGGTCCCTAACGGGTCGTTTTCCTTCTTTCTTTGATGAAGACTCCTTCAAGGTTGTAGAGTGATCAAATTCAGCAGTTAATCTAAGTATCTCATCTTTCGTACTCCGAAATGTTTCGTCAGTCTGAGATGCAAAGTAGCACAACTACGTGGAAAGTGCTCGCAGAGAAGCGAATCGAGCCATTTGTTTCATTTCCGGAGGCATGTTGAAGTCAACAAATGATGGTGCCACAATCTTTGCATCTTTCGTCCACCGCGGATGTATTAAACATTTTGGGATCTCAGAAAAGTCTTCCAACTTGATAACGTGCAGCTGATGGCGACATGGAAGCCCGAGTGTATCATATTTCCTACAGGAACATGTTATGTTCTGCGTTGCGACCTCAAGAACCACCTCATACAATTTTGAAGGATCCTTATACTTTGTTAACCGATATGTTCGAAAGCCTCCACCTTTGACAATTGGATGTATAGGACGATGCATTGTCTCATGTTTAAGTTCGGACTGAACAATTTGGAATGATGCTCGTGTATATACGTCTGCTGCATTCCTTTCAAGTTCATTCAATTTGGTCATAGGAAAATGTGTCGCATTTGAACTGAAGAAATCTTCTCTTAATTCTTGAATTCGCATCTCATTGATCCCATTGTCAATGGCACGAACAACATCTATATATGTCTTCTTAGAAGTGAGCACAATATTTAGCGCCGCATTCATAACTTCGCACCTTTGGGTTGATCGAAGATTAGCGAAGAAATGTCCTGTAAGATATGCTTGTGCCCACATAGCCGTTGTCTGATCCTTCTCTACAACCCAATGATGATGTTCGACGTTAAACTGTTTAACAACTGACCTCCACTCCCGGCCAAATTCCTCAATTTTCCACCAAGATGACATGCATCTCTTAAATGCGGAAGTAAATTTTGTGTCACCAACGTTTGCCTGAGCATTTCGTGACAGATGCCATGAGCATATGCGATGGCAAGCAAGCGGGAACACCGTTTTTATTGCTCTGTGCATGGCCCTATCACCATATGTGACAATTGAAACTGGAGCCTTGTTACACATTGCCTCTGCAAATTGTCTCAGTACCCATTCAAAAGAATCGGCAGTCTCGTCAGCTAGAATTGCAACACTGAAGATAATTGTTTGGTGATGGTGATTGACACCCATAATAGGCATTAGAGGCCGGCCATAGATATTACCTTTGTACGTCATGTCAAATGCAATGACATCACCGAAGCGTGCGTAGTCGGACCTCGATGTTGAATCACACCAAAAAAGATTATGCAACGCCCCTGAGTCATCAAGATCTTATTGCATGTAGAATCCGGTATCCCGCTCTTTCTTCAAGTCAAAGTAAGTTAGGAGGGCATTTACATCAGCATCACGAATTTCTTCAGCGTTTGACTGATGCAGTGAGTTGTACAAGTCTTTCCTTATGAAACCAACATTGTGGAAACCACCTGATTGTTGCGTGAAAAAATTCATAATCCGTGAAGTTTACACCCCCACATTTTTCAATGCACGTGCCTCATTTAGATCACCCTCTGTAACTTCTCGACTGGACCGAAGAAACGGTCGCATAATAGGTGGGCACAACTCGTGATTATGTGCATTATGAAAAAATGATATCCACCATTGATCTGAATCGCGATATTGAACAACAATTTTTGCCTTGCAACTGATGCGTGTTATAGCGCGAGGCGCACATTTACGATCAGCATCATTAACAAAAGCTCTGCGTTTGCCTGCCTGGCTGCAACAAAATTCTTGTGATATTAATGAACCAAGGACATCATACCTTGTTGTTGATCGACGCACACTGAACCCACAGTTTTTTGCGTATACTTTATAATACTCCCATGCAGCCTCACGAGAGTTAAACACCAAACCATCTAAATTTTATGGCATAAGAGATTCATTTGATATGCGTCCATGAGCCATATTATTCTCTCCAACGTTGTCATCCATGTATGATACAAATATTCAACAGTGCGTACGAACCTAAAGTTGATTGCATACCGTTGAAATCAATTAGTACAATAAATATATGTAAAACATGAGAGCACTAGGTTTACACATTTTTCTTACCTTCACCATTAATCCTTCCCCGTTACCGGTTGCACTAGCACATGTGCTCTAGTCAAGGCATCTTTCAAACAGTCAAAAGCCATATGTCTCGCTTCTGTCCACTCGTATCTAACATCCTTTTGTAACAATTTCATCAACGGAGCAGCTATCTTTGAAAATCCTTCTACAAACCGACGGTAGTAGCCCGCTAAGCCTAGGAAACTACGAACCTCAGTCACAGACTTCGGTTGCTTCCAATTCACAACATCTTCCACTTTCTTAGGATCAACTCTAATGCCATCCGCTGATACAACATGCCCTAGAAAGACTACCTCTCTAACCCAAAACTTGCATTTGCTCAACTTCGCAAACAACTGATTGTCTAGAAAAGTCTTCAACACAAGTCGTAAATGTCTATCATGGCCTTCCTCAGTGCGCGAATAAATCAGTATATCATCAATGAACACTACAACAAACTGATCTAGGAACTCATGAAACACACGGTTCATCATGTCCATAAACGCGACTGGTGCATTAGTTAACCCGAACGACATTACCAAAAATTCATAATGGCCATAACATGTACGGAAAGCTATCTTCGGTATGTCTTGATCCTTCACTTTCAACTGATAGTACCCTGATCTTAAGTCTATCTTCGAAAACACTGATGCATCTCGCAACTGATCAAACAAATAATCTATTCTCGACAACGGATACTTGTTCTTCATAGTTAACTTATTCAACTAACGGTAATCAATACACATACACACACTTCCATCTTTCTTCTTGACGAACAACGCTGGTGCACCCCAAGGTGATATACTCGGACGGATAAAACCACGATCTAATAATTCCTGAAGCTGAGTCTTCAGTTCTTTCAACTCTTTCGGAGCCATCTGATACGAAGCAATCGATATAGGAGCTGAATTAGAATACAACTCAATAGCAAACTCGACTTCTCTATCCAGTGGCAAACCAGGCAATTCTTCTTGAAACACCTCAAGAAAGTCACAAACTGCTCTAATGTCTTTTGGTCGAACCTTACTTATATCTGGATTCATCACATAAGCTAGATATGCTTGACATCCCTGATCTAACATCTTTTGAGCTTCTAAAGCAGAAACTACGTTGGATAAGAACTTAACGTTCTCACCAACCACTAATACTACATAATCATCTGATAGTCTCAAACTTACTGATTTAGTTTCGAAATCTACCTTTGCCTTGTGTTCTACCAACCAATCCATTCCCAAAATGACATCAAACCCATAAAACAGAAATTCCATCATGTCAACTGGAAACACGTGACCCTGAACCATCAACGGACATCTGCGATACATCTTTCTGACCACAACTGTCTCGCCAAATGAACTAGTCACACTCATACCCACATCAAGAATTTCACACGGTATGTCCAACCTCTTAGTATGCTCACTCAGAATATAAGAATGCGTAGAGCCATAATCAATCAACAAAAGCAATATCAAAGACTGTAACATGAAATTACCTGCGATAACATCGGTGTCGTTCCTGCCCTCTCTATGTGCATACACTCTCGCTGGTCCACCTCCCTCAGGCTGAACTACGACTACATGTGCCACATTCCTCTTACCTTCGTTCTGTGGCTGAAAATTCCCTCGGTCGCACCCACGGCCTCGATGGTATTCGACAGCTCGTGCCGGTGCCTGACCACCTCTAGCTAACTGAGGACAATCTCGCTTGAGATGATCCTTCGATCCACACTGCCAACACATACCATAGGTTCCCCAACACTCTCCTGGATGAGACCTTCCACACTTGGTTCATTCAGGTGCACAATGAGCAAAACCTTAGCCTTGGTGGCCACGTCCGGGATTACCACCCCCACGTCTATGATCAAAATGCTGCCTCTTGTCTTTGTGCCCCTTTGCACGATCGCGATTCCACTCCGCAGGTCATTTCCCTGAACTAGACCCGCCTCCTCTAGCAGATAAACCAAGGCTATGCTCTATATCTTTGGCTCGAGCTACTAGCACATCAAAATCTGTATAATCAGCAGCCAACATATAGGTCTTCACTCCCTCGGTCAAACCATACCAAAACCACTCACAACGTTTCCTCTCAGTGGGAACTAGCTCAAAAACATACTGACTCAGTCTAACAAACTGAACCTCATACTCCGAAACGGTCATGCTCCCCTGAACCAAAGCCATGAACTCACGTTTCTTCTCATCTTGATACCTTAGCCCCAAATACTTCTTCCGGAAGGAAGAACGAAAGAAATCCCAAGTGATATCAGCAGTAGCCATACTCGTGGTGATCGTAGTTCACTAGACATACGCGTCACCCTGAAGCAAAGATTCTACACAACCAAGCTTCCGTGCATCACTGCACTCCATCTGACCTAAAATTCTAGTAGTACTCGCTAACCATGCCTCAACTCTCTTGGGCGATAACCCACGATACTCTACTCCACCCATAATACAGAGCCTCTCGAGGGGTAACCCTTCCCTCTGACCATGCTGCGGTGCAGCCGTCTGCAACCCTGCCAAAGCAGACTGAAAAGCCCCAGCAATAGCCTGAATCAACAGGCTCATATCAGTTCCAGCCTGTCACTGGCCACCACGAGGCTCCTCACCTCGCACATCAGCCCCACTACATGGAGGAGGAGGAGGTAACTCTCCCTCTTGCGGATGCCCAGCACCCTCAATCGGATCCTCCCGCGGTTCACCACCCGGCTGACCTCTTCAAGGTCTAGCCATAACAACAAATGCAATGCTACAACAACAACATAAAAGATAAAAGGAAATGATTCGGGTCAGCAACGTCAAGGGTCTAAGGTGCTAAGTATCATATATAGGTTTTCCCGATAATAGTATGTGGCAATGGGTACCTTACACAGAAAACAACCTCAACAGACAAGCAAACACCACAACAACACACTTACCTCAGTTACCTTTCCGGTTGCACAACAACCAACGCAAGCCTTTCCAAAAAAACCTAGGCTCTGATACCACCAGATGTAACCCCCTTGACCCAGCCTAGCCACCAAACCGTATCGAGTGGATCACAACTAACCGAAGAAAGATCTGAAGATTTCCCTCCAATTAGCAACCGTAAACGCGTTGATTTTTATCTTTTCTAGATGCTCAAATTAACCTTATGTTTAAGAACACACAACGGAAAAAAGAGCAACAAAACAAGCATTGTTTCGAACAAAAGAGCAACTAGGGACCAAAATGCAAAACTAGCATAATATAGGGACCTATGATGTAATTAAGGTGACCTCTTTGCAATTAAACCCATTTCATGCTTCCATGATGAAATGCAACACAAGGCATGCACAAAAACATCCACAATTGAAAACACCTCAAACTAGGACCAAAACGCATGAAAAATAACTTTAAAGATGCCTCCAACTAACTTCCAACGACCCCTGTTTCGGAACGCTTAAGGCCGTATCGGAACAGAGCTTCACAGTGAGCAAACGTTCCGAAATGGGTTGGACCCGTTCTGGCCCTGCTTAGCTTGTTTCGATATGCGTTCCGGAACGCCAAGGCCAAAATGAGGGTTGTTCCAAAATGTTCGTGCCCGTTTCGAAACACCCTGCTGCAGTAACATCAGAACTGTAGCACAAGCATCTCCAAGGTTGTTTTCCTTGGTTCCAATCCTCTCACCCATCAAAGAAACAGCAAGAACAACATACATTCACCAAAATCAACCATCAAACATGATCAAGAACAAGAGAAACTAAAACATGCTCAACATACGATTAAAAGGAAATACTTCAAGATTCGACATATATATAAACAAGGTATAAACATGCCAACAAGGGCAGCCAACATGCTCTTAACTCAAGGAGTTTACAAACACTCCTAACAACAAAAACAAGGTTCACCCTCATTGCCACACACACTATTATCTAAGCAAGGTCATACTTGAGCTATAGGCGGACACTTGGATCACCTCCCTTGCACCGTTGCCTTCCAAAAGATCTATGGATCTGCATTGTTGGAAAATAGAGCGTAAGCTTTAAAGCTTAGTGAGCGGAGCTCAAAACCAAACTACAACAATGCAGTTTTGAAAACAATCCTAATTTTGAAAACCAAAACCATTTCTTGAAAACCACTTTTCACAAATCATTTCCTTTTCAACATGCTAACTTGAAACAAGTTTAAGCAATAGCAATAACACATGCTAAAGGCACAACATGCATCCAACATGCAAAGACCATATGTAAACCACATATGCAAACCAAGCCTACCAGCTCCATATTATTCCACACGCTTCAAGCACAATACATAACCATATGAGTTTACCAAGCTCATACGAAACCATAAGCGAATGAGTATACCGACATCATTGACACGTTGCTCGGATAAGCGAACACCTTGATGGCACAACCCTCATCAAGTCACATGGTGAAACAACCCTCACCACAATCTCACTTCGGCCGGGATGCCACTACCCATATTGCCCGTTGGTGATAGCACAACCCTTACCACTCGCATCACAATAGCACAACTCCTATTGTGGAACCGAAGAATTTCTCACGCGTGAATTTTGTAATTATAGTGCACTTCACATCCTATTGATTGATCAATCTATCTGATATAACCCATGTGTCAATATACTCATCGCAACATCACAATCCACATATTTCACTGGGGATAAACACCTCCCCAAACATATCCCAAAAGCCATAATCACAAGCTCAAGCATGGCATGAACTCAACAACATTTTAATAACTCACATGGCATTCTCATGGGATAAAAACATCATGCATTTAATGCAGAACAACAGAATAAACATCATTAGAAAGATATGCTCATGATCAAACAAGATCAAATGTAAAATGGCGAAAAGCCAAAACAACACAAAACTTACTCTTGAGCTTGAATTGGCCTAACGGCTCAACCCAAACCCTTAAAACACTTCTTCAACCTTGATAAAACATTAAAATCATTTCCACTCACTAGCGATTACCAAAATCAAGTCGAAACCCCCATTTCTAGCTTTCCGGTTCGCCCACAAAAGAATTCATCAATTCCGAATCTTCAATCCATGCCTCTAACCAACCCAAAAGAGAGGATTAAAGATAATTTCAACACACTAACTTGCTGGAAAACAGAGATTCAATAACCCAATCAAAACACCTATCGAAACATTTCTGATACAAGCAGTAAACATCGAAAAACCCAATTCAGACAGTCTCCAGCAAAACCCAGCATAAGATATCATCAAAATACATGGATAAACATCATCCCAACATCATATTATCACCAGCTATCGATTTACCTCAAAACTCACTCAAAAACCCACTTTTTCCACTTCAAACTTCAACACCAAACCCAATTTCGGGATTCATATCATCCACCCAACATCTCAACTCAAAAACCACATCAAAACAAAGGTAAAATCATCCTCAAACCAGCAATAACATATCCTACTCAAGATCTTACCCAAAAGCTCATTTTTAGCCAGTTTTCATTAGGATTAATACAAGAAAACATAACTTTTGCATTTAAAAGAATCTAAGCATGGGAATATCAATAAAGAACCTTACATTAGAGGAGAAATTCGTTGCTTACTCCCAATGCTAGCTATTTCCCCTTATTTGGCAAAATTCCTTAAGAAAAACAATGAAACAAGCTTGGGTTTTAGAAAACCAAAGTAGGAAAATCATTTGGAAATATTAGATAAGTAGGAAATCACTTTTACCTTGAGAAAATCAAGCTCAAATACTGTTTGGCTGAAGAGAGAAGATGAGAAAGCTTAAAAATGGATTTTAACGTAAAATGAGGAAATACGGAAAACTCTTTTAATTTTAATTATAAAACCTATTTTAAAATATTTGAATAGTAAAAATAAAGAGGATAATAACCATATTGGCCCAGCAAATTTAGCTCCTTAAAGATTCAATGTTTTGACTCTTTTACAAAATGGTCACAAAAACAGATTTTGCAAACTTTACGATTTGGTCACTAAACCAAAATGTCACGGTTCGGAAAACGTTTTTCCAAAATTGTTTTTACCAAAATATTAAACATATTTATTAAGGATTTTAGAGATTTATTTCATATTTTCCCAACATCCGAGAACCACTTTCCCTGAACTCACTCACAACTCTCAACACCGGTCTTCCGTACCTCAAAACTTCACCGGATCTTTTAGACCCTAAACCAGGATGTTACAATGATCCAAGGCAAATTGATTAAATTAATCATGTACTTATGATATATGAAAGTATAAATTAATGTGACTATGCATTGAATCATGATGAAACAAGAAACCTTGTATCATATTATGGTATACGAATGCACATGAAACATTGATTATATATTATGTTGTTAACTACCTCACAAGGCTATATAAGCCTAACATGCTCATTTCATGCATTTTCAGTTCCTATAGAGCCTTAGAGATCGATCGTGCAAAGAAGGTTGCAAGTCGCTCCTTCAAGTATTTTGTGTAATGTGCATAAGCTTCCCTTAACTCCTAGTATGGTGACATATGGTATGAGCATGTTTAAGTATGTTTTGATATGTAAATTAAGTGTGTGATATGTTATATGATGCATGGAACTTATGTTAGCCATGGATATGCAAGTATGACTGATGGCATGACCTTAATGATACCTATAAGGCCAAATGAAACATATATATGTTAAAACTTTAATGGACATGATATATGGCTAAGTTAACATGCTAGAATTATGGTGTGTAAGTTTGAAGTATATTGAACATGGATTTGATAGATTCGAATCAAGATTTGGATGCTCAAATTGCAATCTGGTGCAGGGCGTACCGGTATGGTCAGGTCAAAAATGATCAAATGGTGCAATGTGTACCGGTAGGAGACCGTAACGATACCAACAATGGCTACTGGAATTTTAATTTCATACAGCGTATCAGTACGGTACCCCAACATATCGGCACGAGACCTCGTACCGATACTTATTTTGGTCACTGAAATTTGAAAAATTGTTTACGTATTGGTACGACCTCATGAGTACCAGTATGGAAGTAGGTAAAAACGGTTACAACCCTAAAATAAACTTTCAAAGTTTACACTTTAGCCATAAATAATAAACGTGTTAATTACATGAGTTATAGACCTTCAAATGAGTTGAAATTTTGCAGGTAAGTTTGATAAGACATGAATTTCAGATATACGGCCTTAGATTTTGAAAATGTGAAGAATTGTTAGAATTTAAAGATTAGTCCCTAAACCTTAATTCCTTTGCAAAATGACACATAGTCATGAAATTAAAACTTAATATGATAATACCTGACTAAGTGTATTAAATGGATGCCAAGAATCATGTGCATGTTTTATGGTTACACGAATATTGTATGAATTGTGAAATTCAATGTTCCGATTTGGTTTCCGGTAACTTTTCTGACTCAGTTTTCTTCTAGATTGGGTAGAGGTGTTAAAGAAAGAATGTCACATAAGTCAATAAATAATTTTATAAAATTATGTAAAATAAGAAATTATTTTTTTCTGATGACATGTCATTCTGTCAAGTCATTTCAAGTTGTTTATCGTTAGTTGACTAACAGTTTTCATTCGCAGAGGGGTCATTTTGACCTAAAATGAAACATTGAGTGTTAAATTACTTCAAAAAGTAAAAATGCCAAAATAACTATTCAGTTAAACATTATGGGCGTTTTTTGACATTATACCATTATAAACAATAATATTACGTGTCATTTCCGAAATGAGACTAGAGATCACTTATTCTTATTATGTAAGTTTTTTGAAGGGGACACGATAATAAGCCCTAAATTATGTTTGCTTCAAAAAGAAATTACTAGGGGAACAAGGATCTTTGGTGGGCTTCAGCTAAATTAAACAAAAGGAAGATCTCGCCATTGATGTATTAGTTGAATTGCTTTTTTTTTTTTTGATAAACAAGACTTATCCAAAAGGATATAATAAAATCATCTTATTATTCAAAAGGAAAAATAAATCTACTATATGGAGCAATTACGGATGGTGACAGAGCGAGGTAGGTTTTTGGTCGTTCTAACCCTGACTTAAAATATAGGGTTAATTACTGGAATAATCACTTATGTTTTTTCCTAGTACAGGGTTGGTCACCGATTTTGAAAAACGACCAGTCAGGTCACTTACGTTTTCGGGGCGTAAACTTTTGGTCACCCAACCGTTTGTTGCCGTTAAACAATGACGTATTGCTGACCTGGCAACGAAAAATAAGAGTAAATTATTGCAATGGCCATTAAAGTTTATTTCATGTACATTTTTGCTCCCCAATTTTAAAAAATAAACATTATAGTCACTAATAAAAATGTTTCTTTATAATTTCACCCTTAATTTTTTAAAAATTCATTTTCAACCCTAAAACTTTACAATTAATTAGTACAATAATATTATAAATGCTTAGATGAAAAATAGGTGCCCAAAGTACACTCTTTTTAAACTTAGGTGCCCAAATTGCTCTTATTTAATAACTAAACTTTTAAATTGCACCTATTTTTTCACTCTGAATTATTATTATTATTATTATTATTATTATTATTATTATTATTATTATTATGTCATTTTTATTATTTTTAAATTAAAAATAATTTATAATAAAATAATTTTTATTATTATTAAATTTAAAATATTTTAAAAAATATTAGTTTTTAAAATAATTTAGGTGTCTAAAGTATTTTTTTTGTAAAAATTAGTGCCCAAAGTTTCTATAGGTTCAATTTTAGGTGCCCGGTTGTTAAATGGGTGTTAAAAAATTGTCAACCAACCGGTGCTTGACACGTGGCATTAATTTTATTTTTTAAAATTTTTAATGGAAAATACTCAGAATTTTCAAATTATTATAAAATCTCAAAATTTTACAAGCTTCACAAAACAATCCTTAAATCCCTAAAAATTCCCAAACTTTCGTCGTCGATTGTCGCCGCTTTCGCCGCCAGTTATCGTCCCTGACCGCACCCACTTGATCGCCGGGCCAAGGCGACAATTTTCCCTAACACGGCGTCGCCCGAAACTCCCAACGGTGTGTAGCCGAACGTCAAACGTGAACGTCAATTTCATGTTTGACGTTTGGCTGCACGCCGTTGGGCGTTTCTGACAACGCTGTGTTGGGAAAAATGATCGCCTTGGTCTGGCGACCAAGTGGGTGCGGTCAGCGATGACAACTGGCGGCGGAAGCGGCGGTAATAGACGGCGGAAGTTTGGGAATTTTCAGGGATTTAGAGACTGTTTTGTGAAGCTTGTCAAATTTTGAGATTTTATAATAATTTGAAAGTTCTAAGTATTTTCCATTAATAATTAATAAAATTAATGACACGTGTCAAGTACCGATTGATTGACAATTTTTCTAACAATCATTTAACAGCCGAACACCTAAAATTGTAACTATGGTAAATTTGGGCACTTATTTTTACAAAAAATACTTTAAACACCTAAATTATTTTAAGAAGTAATATTTTTTAAAAAATATTTTAAATTTAATAATAATAAAAATGATTTTATTTTATTTTAAAATTATTTTTAATTTAACAATAATAAAAAATGACATGTCATGTTACAATAATATTAAAAACAATCCAAAGTGAAAAAATAGGAACAATTTGAAAGTTTAGTTATTAAATAGGAGCAATTTGAGCACCTAAATTTAAAAAAGAGTATACTTTGGGCACCTATTTTTCATTTAAGTCTTTATAATATTATTATACTAATTGATTGTAAAGTTTTAGGGATGAAAAATTAATTTTTAAAAATTCAATGGTGAAATTATAAAGAAACATTTTCATTAGTGACTATAATGTTTATTTTTTTAAATTGAAGAGCAAAAATGTACATGAGATAAACTTTAATGGCCATTGCAGTAATTTACCCTTATTTTTTCGTTGCCATGTCAGCAATCCGTCAGTGTTTAACGACAACAAACGGCTAAGTGACCAAAAGTTTACGTCCCGAAAACGTAAGTGACCTTACTGATCGTTTTTTAAAATCGGTGACCAACTCTGTACTGAGGGAAAACATAAGTGACTATTCTAGTAGTTAACCTTAAAATATAATAATCTTCGTCTAACCCCGACCCACCCTAGGAAATAATATATTTTCACCTGACCAAAATCTACCCAGTTTTTGAAATGCAAACCCGCCTCGACCCAATTTTTTTAGTTTTATTTTTTTCCTATCAATCCCAGATTGAACTAAACAAAGTATTTTTAGGCATGCAATGATAAAAGTATAAATGATAAATGAAGAACATACAGCGATAAGAAATTATAAATGAAAAAAAATAAACAAATAGAAGAAAGTAAGAAAAATGGAGAACAAAAAGAAAAAGAAAAGGTGGACAGGAGAATAAGAGTTGAGGCGCGGCAGGGAACATAAAAAAAATGAAAAGGGTGAAAAGATATGACAAAATATATGTATATATACATAATAACAATATGATATGTACGATAAAAATATTTATATAATTAAAATGTTTCAAGTTGGGTTAGATCAAGTTTTTTTATCCTAAATCTAATCTCTCCTCGAACAGACTTTTTATTTTCAAAATCCATCCCTCTCCGATCTAAATTTCAAAAAAAAAAAAAAAAACTCAATAAAATCAGATCAAAACCTATCGAGTCTTGTTTATTTTGCCATCCCAAGGGCCAATAGACCATTGAAAACGATGATGGTTGAACTCAAACTAAAAAAAAAACAATGGTACGAATGATATAATGTCGCTTTTAAAAGTTACTGTATAAAAATGTTTATGAGTCAAATTGTTTTAACTTCAAATCTTTCAGTAAGGGGTGAGCAAAATTTGACTCTACTCGAAAAAATTAATTTTTTCAACTCAACTTAACTCAACTCGTCTTGCCACGACTCGAAAAGATTTCAAACAAAGTTTGAGTTGTAAAATGAAAATTTGAATAAATCGAATAACTCAAAATTTTTAGTAATTAGTGGATTGATTTTTAAGTTCGAGTCAAGCCCCTCAAATTTTCCTGATATATATATACCGATCTAAAAAATATATGAAGAACTATGTCACATATGGAAAAATATGAAGAAATATATATGCATATCTTATATGATTAGAGAAAGTCGTTTAAATTAGAATTAAATTGTACTATAACATGATGAATAATTACAATTAATTTTTTATAGGAACTCGAAAACTCCACTCGAATTGAACTCGACTCGAATAAAAAAAATTCAAATAAAGTTTGAGTTGTAAAATATGACGCGTCAATTCGAATAACTCGAAATTTTTTAACTCGACTAGATCGAACGCTCACCCCTAGTCTCAATGAAAAAGAGGATGATGTTAATCATAAGAGACCCAAGTTTAAATCGTTTCGTCTACAAAGTGTGTATTGTCAAAAGATTAAAAATATGTATGAACAAATACAATCTTATAATCACCTTAAGACTATTAAAACTCCAAATCAAATCTATCTATAACATCACAATTATATACAGCCTAGGGGTGGGACTATGCTGGGAACTTTAAATAAATTAAGTTAAATACCGTCACTAATTATATATGTAATTATTTAAATTCGTTAAATCCAACATATAAATTTTAAATTCTATTTGCAAATCAAACCAAGTGGAAATTTACTCTTTTGGATACTCAATTTTCAATGTATTTAAACTTTGTCCCACCTATTTTTACAATTAATTATACTTTGTCCCCTCATCTTGATTTTTGGCTCCGTCCTTGTTGCCCACCCAATTAGATACCTAAAATTAGCTTTAAGGTTGAGTTTAATACTTAAACTTTTTTGTCCATTTAAGTGATTGAACTTAGCTTTTAGATTTAAATTGGTATATGAAATTAGCTTCATGGTTCAACTTGGTTCAAACAACTCATTTATCATAAGTACCTTTTCTTATTTAATGTTCGAGTGATCAACATATGAAAAATTAAAAAAATAGTGATTACATTAAAAAATTTGAACTTGAATAACTAAAATAGGAATAAGGTTAAAGTTGGGTGATGAAATTCGTAATTTATTGAATATATATTTATCGAATATGATGAATTCTTACTGAACAGTGGTTGAACTATGACTTTGGATGCCCTTAATGAATGATCTTTCTATACCTTGTATTGTTTATGGGCCTTGTGGGCCTGAATTGATTTCATGATTGGATGGTATGGGATTAAGATATCCAAGATTTTTACTGTAATACTTGTTCCTTTTTCACGTGCACTCGATGACTAGGTGATCCAATGTGGCACTCGTTACTTGATGGCTAGGTGTTTCTGGGTATGCGATATTACCTACTCCTATTAATACCCGATGGTTAGGTGTCTCTGGGTATGTGGTAAGGGGATACTCGATGTCCAGGTGATCTCGAGTACACATGCGGCTAGCCCGATGTCTCGGTGATCTCGGGCTAACATGTTTGCATACCATTGTAGTGGTATTTGTTGTTGATTGTTTATCACATACTATATGCTCTTATTTTATTTGCATGCTTACTTTTTTGAACGTCATGAAGTATAGTAGATTAGACATGTACCACTGAGCTTTGTAAGCTTATCTTGTGGATTTATTGTTTCCATGCTAGGCTGACAGGTCACTCGCTTGGAGAAGCACATCGACGAGGATTTACCAGTACCGATTTAACTTGAGTATCGTACCTTGATTTTAGTAGCTGGGCTATGTATTCATTGAACCTTATGGTAGTTGGTCTGTAATTCTAATTTACCTTATTTTGAAATACAATGTTTTTAATTCGTACGAAGCTTTGTTTGTTTTAGATTTGAATTTATCTATAAAACCTTTTATTCATCACTTGATTTAATTATAATTTATGGATAAACTTAAGGTTTTAAATTGAACGAAACTTTTCGGGATAGAGGTAGTCTGAATGTAGCGTCTCGGATTCAGTGGGACCGGGGTGTTACAAGAGCAATATGAACTCCTCAAGGTCACACCTTCTACCTTTACAAATTCAATGATTTTTAAAGTGATAATCTTATAAGTTAATGGTTATCCCTTATTATTTTAGTTGTATTTAAGGTGTTTATAAACAAAACAATGAAAATAATGGTTTGTTAATGAAATATTAAATTAACTGTTCAAAGTAATGGAATGTGTTTTCATTTTATAGGGCCCACTTTTGAGTTTTCGCTCAGGGCCCTAAAAATATCTGAGACTGCTCTAGATGAGACTATTAAGGAAACTGTAGGACCGTGGCTTCCACTCTCAATATATATTATGAATTCTTTAGAATATATAAAGTTATGAATATTTATTTATGGTGGATATCCATGTATTAAATGTGACTTTAATGTACTTTATTATTAGGGTTTAATGCCCATTGATATTAGAATTTTCCCCTTGTGCCTATAAATATAGATATTAGAGAAAGTATTGTATACAACACTACATTGAGAATAATACAAGTCTCCCCCTTTCTCTTATCTCTTTATTCTTATTCTTGTTCTTCTTTATTTTATTCGCAACACGTTATCAGCACGCGACTCTAACCAACTGAGGTGTTTGTCATTTGAATCCTAAAGGAGTTACTGAAAAGAATTTGATTCTAGCATGAATAAAAAATAAGTTCTCTCTCAATTATATTTTAATTATCGATTATCTTTTTATCTTGATCTTTAACTTGATTTTTATTTTTTGAAAAAAATCGTTAGTTGGTGTTAGTGTAGCAAGAGAGTAACATCAATACCAAAGATAAGTATATATTTTAGCCAAAGAGTGGCTCAACTACCCTGGTTCTTGTTGGCGATTCTTAAAAAGAATATCAATTTGGTATCGATGGCTACAATTATCATATATTCAAATTATATTCGAAAGTCTGGTATGTTCTGCCTACTTATATATCAATATAGTGGTTGGTTAATCGCTCTTATTAAGTTCATTGTATTTTAATATATTGTTTGATTATTCTTTTGTTCTAATATTTTGAATCTTTGTTACGTGTTAATATTTTTTAAGCATCGTACTGAGAGAAAATTGAAAGAATGTTGCAAAGCCATGAAATTAGCAAAGGACAACATGGTAAACGAGTTGCCATGGGAACAAGCATACATGTGTTTTTTAAGAAAAAAGGAGAAATAGTGCATCTTGTTCTTCACAGTACAGTAGAAGACATGCCGATTTGGTAAATTCACCTATTACCTATTCGAACGCCTAAAGCATGTTCTTTAATTACTTAATATATTCTATGTTCTGTTGGTTTAATCCAAATATATTGGCTGAACATCCCATTCTACGAGGCTATTGGTCTCAAATGAGGTTTCTAAAGGACCTTGTGATCTGGTTTAACAATGCTGCGTACGAGGATTAAATCTTTATTCTCTGTTGGTTTGTATATATATGTTTTTTAAGGATACTGATATGACTATTAAAGAGGGAAGTGCATAATCCGCTCAAAATAAGGCCAGAGCCATGATACTTCTTCGTTGTAACCTCCATGAGGGGTTGAAATCTAAATATTTAACGGTGAAAGATTCTCTTATTCTTTGGAATAATCTAAAGGAACGATATAACCACTAGAAACTTGTTATTCTCCCTAAAGCTTGATATGATTGGTTGCCTGAGATTGCAATATTTTAAATCAGGAAGCGAGTATAACTCTGCTATGTTTCGAATTACTTCACAATTGAAGTGATGTGGTCAAAATATCACTTATGAGGATATGTTAGAAAACATACTTCACTTTTCACGCAAACAATGTTGTTCTGCAGAGACAATATCGTGAAAAAGGTTTTAGAAAGCCCATTGACTCCACTCCATTCCCTGAAGTTAATGTGATAGTATATAACAGAAGAATAAAGGCCACATTATTATGGGTACGGTCGATGCATTGGCATATACATGATAATCATTTTAAGAATGTTTATACCCGCAAGAAGTATGGTTATAAGGATGCCAAGAGTGATAAAGATCATTATAAGAAAGTGAAATCCTTTTATTACCAATGTGATGTTACATACCATTGAGCACATACTTGTCGTATGTTGAAACATCAACAATCATTGAATGATAAAAGAAATAAAAATAAAAGTAAATTTTGTCTGCGAAAAGGATGAAGATGATATTGGTCCAACTCCATTGGACGTTGTTGATTTTCTTATAACTGTAAAGTGAATGAATCATCTTCTAATTATTCTCATATCCTTGAAGAGAATTATTGGTCTTTTAATTTATTTTGCTTTTATGTTTATTTCTTTACGCATTAATTATTTACGTTTTGTATTTATATTTTTATATATTATGTCATTTATTTATTTTGTTTAACATGATTACTTATCAAATACAATCTATGGTGACAATTTATGCTTAGCAGGAGCATAAGAAATATTTTTACATTTAAATGCAAGGGAAAAATGTGAGTATTATATCTCAAAGTACTGAAAATATTGATGCTCTAGAAAAACAATAAGTTTTTGAAAGAAAGAACATTATAAAAAGTGCATAATTGTGAATATTGCAATAATTACCGTTAATGGTAGTAACATCGTCACCATCATAAGTGGAAATTTTAAGAGAGCAATAAGAGTTTTCAAAATAATCCTTTGGGAATTATGGATAACATATGTTATCAATTGGCATATGAAATAATCTAATATGGATATAAGTTCTGGTAGCCAAAAAGTTAGTTAAAAGCTCTAAAAGAGCTATATATTGCTACCAAAAGAATAATTTCCATTGAAAGTTCCAGAAGAGCTAAATATATTCCTATCCAAAGGGACAACTTTTGATGGACAATGTATTACCAAGTTTCAAGGAAACTTGTTTTTCAAAATTTGTACAAGACATGTACGAGTGAGACCAAATCACACGTTATGGTAAACCATAAGTTTACTAATTCAGAAATATATATACACTTATATATAGTTGGCATCATCAATTAGACCATCCTGATCAATAATGATGCGAAAATTATTAAGATTTATATGCACATTTATTAAAAGAACCCAGAGTTTTTGTGGTGATTGTTCTCAAAGGAATTGATTAAATTCCACTTACTAAAAGAACACGAAGTTCTTGTGTTCTTTGTTCTCAAAGGATTTAGTTGATCCCACTTACCAAAAGAACTTGAATTTCTTGTACTAAAGTTGAGACTGCATGTCTTGCATATCTGAATGAAAAATGGACCCATTTATCCACAAATGTGGAAATTTTTTACATGATTTTAGTAGATGCATCCACATTGTTTTTATCAACTTACAACCAAAAGTTTGTGAGATTGATTAAAAAAAGATTCAGATTATGCAATTAGACTATTCTCCTTGCAAAAGTTAATGGGTTTATATTTTAGGCTATATAAGTTGAAATAACTGTTACATAGCCTATTGATTATGAAAAATATGGTTTAACAAAATTTTAATTGGATGCCTCCTATTTAATAGCTAAACTATGAGAACATCATTTATTATCTATATGATATTTCATATGTAACAACACTTATATGCATCAAGCTAACGAGTTATAGTAAACTCCCCATTATGATTGTTTTTGGTCAGAAGCCATACATTTCCCATTTTATAATTTTTGAATGTGCGATATATAGTTGAATTGCTCTACCACAACGCACAAAATAGGTAAATAAAAATGGTTGAGAATATATATTGAGTATGAGTCTATCTTTATGTTTAATTTCTTAAAAATTAATTGGAGAATCATTTATGAGATGATTTTTCTCAACATCACGAGGAGAGAATAATCAACTGGATAACGAAAAAATGAATTATCATTATTTAGATCCTCGTATATGAACTAGAAGTTCATAAGATAATTCGTGTTATTATATGTCAACTGTCAGACATATTTACATATTTACTGACTTAATAAGAGTAATCAAGTATCCTATGCTAGCTAAAATGCTTTAAATTTGAATTACATGTTAGAGTGGATGGATGTAAATCATGCATGATAGTTGAAGTTGGTTTCAATGATCAAAATTCTCCTAAACGGAAAGTAATATGAGATAGTCATATATATTGGAGGCGTGTGCTCATTAAGAGACCCAAGTCATAACTAATAATAAAATTCTAGAAGAGTTTCAAGTACCTGAAATAAAGATTGAAAAGAGATCTCGACAAGTTATGTCAATACGAGAAAAGAATGGAACCAAAAAAGAAAAGTTGTCGACAAATTTTTTACATAGAATACTTCTATAGAAGAAAAGAAAGCAAAATAGGATCTTGTATCTATAGATATTTAAATGATTGGTCAATATAGAAAGACGCTTTGAACTTTCCAAAAGTAAAGTTTTTGGACCAATAGTCAAAACACCTAAGTGTAATGCAAGTGAGATACAAATAAATAGCCGTGAGATATAAATATGACTTGAATTATGTTTTATGAAGAATTTTAATTACTTCATGGTGCATGCAATCACTTTGGCAGTTATGAAATATTTTATATGCGTCTAATTATTTTGTGGATCCCTGTATAAAGTTATCCTTGAAGGATTTAAAATGCTAGAAGCATTTGGAAGTTTTTGAGGAAATTTATTTAGATATGTCCCGTTGGATATTTATATTTCGGTGCATTTGGTATGATCGCCTTAATAGGGAAATACTATAAGAATGAACCTCCTTATGCATTTTATAGAGAAGTTTAGATCAAGATTCATTATGATAATTAAATATCATTAGAACTCTTGAAGAGCTTCGAATTGGAAACTCATGAATAGCTTTCAAAGCATTTGATTATTTAACGAAAATATTTGAGAAAAAGAATCTTGAGATCAAGTTTTGTCTCGACATGAAGATAGAGCATTTAAATATGTCTTTTGTATATGAATAGACATAAGCTGAAAGAATCTTAAAGAAGATTCAATATGGATAAATCACATCTATTGAGTATCCTTATGATTGCAAGATTATTGGGTGTGAATAAATTTATCTTTGAAAGAAAGATAAATAAATAATTGGTATGGAAGCACCATATATTAGTTGGTTAAGAAATATCATCTAAATGCTACAAAGATCATTACTTTTAGATCTTTCAAAACTCGACGCTTCTTCAAATCATGTTATGCACAAGGTAAAGTTGAAAAATGCGTTTGGCTAAACATATTTAGAAGATACGCAAATTATTTTCACAAGATAAGATGCAATATATCTTGTGCAGAGATAATGCAAAATTTATATCTCAATCGAAAGATGGATACGTCAAATATGACAAAATGAAACATATTACTGCAAAGTTTCATCCATCACGATCTTTAGTAAAATAATATTCAAGATTGAATTATGAAGATTCAAAGATCTTATGTGATGTTTTCATGAGGGGGAGTAAATACGTGTTGCAGTCTTTTTCCCTTAACTAATGTTTTGTTCCAATGAGTTTTTCTGGTGAAGTTTTTAATGAGGCAACATGTTATGCATATCAAAGATGTATTCACTCTTTTTCCTTCATTAAGAAATTTTTTCCCACTGGGTTTTTATCTTAGTAAGGTTTTAACGAGACATACTATCTTCATGGATATCCAAGGGGGAGTGTTATGAATATTTATTTGTGGTGGATATCCATGTATTAAATGTGACTTTAATGTACTTTATTATTAGGGTTTAATGCCCATTGATATTAGGGTTTTCCCCTTGTACCAATAAATATAGATATTAGAGAAAGCATTGTATACAACACTACATCGAGAATGATACAAGTCTCCCCTTTTCTCTAATCTCTTTATTCTTATTCTTGTTCTTCTTTATTTTGTTCACAATATAATATATATGATCTTTCATAAATATAAATATTAAATAATATCCTTTTTAAATGTCTATCTCAATAAATTAAGTTAAATTCCATCACTAATTATATATATAATTATTTAAA
Source organism: Hibiscus trionum (assembly GCA_030270665.1). Lineage (NCBI taxonomy): Eukaryota > Viridiplantae > Streptophyta > Magnoliopsida > Malvales > Malvaceae > Hibiscus > Hibiscus trionum. The sequence goes on along the minus strand of BSYR01000017.1, from coordinate 14,527,020 downwards.
TTCGTTAAATTCGGCTATCCAACAAATTCACGAGCTTAAGCTAATAAACTTCAATCCAATGGGGGCATGGCCTTGCTCACCAAAGACGAGAACTATTACCATGCTTGGGGCTGTGGGCCCCCAATTTTCAATAAAAATTGTTAGTACCTACAAATACCCACCGCCACGTGTCAAGATCACGTGGCTCACGAGCATAATCAGGCAACTCGTGGTGAACAAGCAAGACTGCGAACAGTATCGCACATGGGATATCCAACGATCACGTGACAACACACGTGATCGCTGCGGACTACAACATGAACTTTTCAACAAGTACGTAAGAATGCATGCGATCACCCGTGAACTATCTAGTACCCTTCGCAACCCTTGACGAGCGAAGTAGAACTGTGAACAACATTGCATCCAGTGATCACATGACATCGCACGTGATCGCTACGAATGACAAAGCAAACCTAGAACGTCAAGTCATAGCCAATCCAATCAACATGCCACGACAACCTAGTCACGTCACTTGTCCAAGTAGTGTAAATAGGGACATGCAACATGGAAAGAGGGGATCTTCGATTCTGAGGAGTCAGTCACCCATACAAAGGAAACCATACTCGAATTCAGACTCAGAACCACCATCTGAAACCACCAGAACCACCATCGGACCACCGTGTCTGACTCCTGTTCAATTTTATAGCCAACAATTGGTACGATTTGCGTGGACCGAACACGTGACCTTTAGAATCTTCAGCAAACCCGAAAGACCTTAAGATGGGTGGAGACAACCGTGACAACTGAAGCGAAAAAGCGATAGAGGATGATAACTTGACGGATCAGCCGACGACGGTGGTCATGCAAGAACTACAACAGTTCCAACAGAATTTTTGGCAACCGTTTTGGGACCAACCCCCCGGTGGTTTGTAGCAGGTTAGACTGCACAACAAATGACGGGGCATCATTGTCAGAGGGCAGCAACCAACAATTTTTGGAAATGTAGGAAAGGATAAAGAGCATGAAAGAATCTTTGTTGCTTTCAAAATAAAAATAGGGTAAACTACCCTAGTGACCACCCAACTATTAGCCGCGACCTGTTTTGACCACACAAAAAATCAAAATTCGACCACCAAACTATTTAAATGAACCTATTTTGACCACCGACCGTTAAAAGCTAACGGAAGGGTGACGTGGCCGTTAAAGTAAAATCTGTATAATTACACATTTGATCATTGTTAATTACCTATTATATCAATTTTGTCATAATTTTAATTTAAATAAATAAAATTAATCAACAAATCTGGTGATTACATATGAGATGATTTTAATCTAATTATTATTTTATTTTTTAATATTTAACATACTTATTTTCTTCAAATCAAGTGGTGACACGTGTCACCATCTAATGGAAGGAAAATTCAAGAATAAAGAGGAAGTGTTTAACACAAGGTTTGAACCCACAACCTCATGGGTGAGAACCCATGACTTTACCACTACACCAATCAATTCTTAATAAAATAAATTGCACAAGTTTCTATATATCTTATAATGTAATAAATGCTAGGGATAAAAAATTAAAAATGGTTGCAAGGGGACTCAAACCTAAATCATTTGGGTTGTGTAAAACCATACAAACCACTTAACCAATTGGAATAATTAATTTAAATATGAATATATTTTAAATATATTTAACGTATAGTTAAAGCAAGATTTAAAATGAAATTAGATATATGATTTTTATATTTTTAAACTAAATCGAATATATTTTTCTTTTTAAATATATGATTTTTATATTTTAAAACTAAATTAGATATATGATTTTTATATTTAAATCTAAATTGAATGCATTTATTTTAAAAAGAAAAATATATTCAATTTGGTTTAAAAATATGAAAATCATATATCTAATTTCATTTTAAATCTTGCTTTAACTATACGTTAAATATATTTAAAATATATTTATATGTAAATTAATTTGTTAAGTGGTTTGTATGTTTTTACACATCCCAAGTGATTTAGGTTCGAGTCCCATTGCAACCATTTTTAATTCTTTATTCCCTAGCATTTACTACATTATAAGATATATAAAAACTGGTGCAATCCATTTCATTAAGAATGGATTGGTGAAGTGGTAAAGTCATGGGTTTTCACCCATGAGGTTGTGGGTTCAAACCTTATGCCAAGCACTTCCCATTAATTCTTGAATTTTCCTTCCATTAGGTGACGACATGTGTCATCACTAGATTAGTTTTATTTATTTAAATTAAAATTAGGACTGAATTGATATAATAGGTAACTAACAAGGATCAAATGTGTAATTATACACATTTTACTTTAACGGCCACATCACCTTTTCGTTAGCTTTTAATGGTCAATGATCAAAATATGTCCATTTAAATAGTTGGGTGGTCGAATTTTGAATTTTTTTTAGTTGGGTGGTCAAAACAGGTCGCGACCAATAGTTGGGTGGTCATTGGGGTAGTTTACCCATAAAAATATGAGCAGTAACAAAAGTTGATGTAGGACCAGACTGAACAACATATAATTGCAGAAGAGAAGAGTGAAAGACTAATCATGCAGTTAGTTGTCTAGAAAGGCTAGAGGTAAAATTGTTCAAGAGGAGCAGCTTCTTCTCCAACAGAAAACCTGGGGGCAACAACCTCAAGAGCTGGAAGAGGATTTTGAAGATTTAGAGGATATGGACTATAGTCCCGCAGAAGAAGATCAACAACAAGCACTAAGGGCAAATATGGAACAATTGGAGAAGAATTTTCAAAGCATCTAGAACTTTCAACAAGGCGATCTTTCCTGGGATCCTAAAAGGTAAAAAAATGAACATTTGTCTGCAAATATTTTGGAACATCATGTATCTACATCTTTCAAGGCCCCGAAGCTAATGTACAATGGGAAGGGCGACCCTCAGGATCACTTGTCGTACTTTTTGAACAATATGGATTCTTTGGTGCCTCCGATCAAGTTAAATATCAGACATTCTAAATGACTCTGAAGGATTCTGCCCAAGCTTGGTATCTCCAGCTCCTAGCGAATTCAATTTCCAGCTTTGTCCAGCTAGCCGAGTTTGTTGCATGTAAATAATGCTCCGCAATTTGTGTAAGTATACACGATGCAAGTAATATAGGGATAAGTATATGAGTATCGTCTCCACAAGGATTGGTACTCAACCTTCGGTTCTATTTCCTTGCACTGCAAAATAAAGAAAGTAAAAACACAGTTTAATTTGATGAATTGAGATAGTCTAAAAATAACTAAACTAAGAGAATCTAGTAAATAAAGTAAAAGGGTGATCAAGATAAGAAGATGGGCCGGATTAGAATGTGTCGTAGTGTTGAATCCTATTGACTTCATTTTTGTCTTGAATACAGCAACGCACGACTGCTGTGGCAGTGACCTAAATCCCTGTCGCGACAATCCCTTGCCCGTGGACAGAAGCGGTTAAGGTTCGGTAAAGCGTCCTTGGATGGTTTCGCCTTATTCTTAAGCACGGAACACTGGTTGATGAGTGAACTCTGATGATACCTCCCGGCGTGAATCAAAGGCAAACACCAACTGTTCATACACTTCTCTTAGCCGCTGAAATTCTAACATATCTCTAGGCCGAATTAGTTAACACCACGTGAGACGAAAACCGTGCTTATTCCTTTCTTGAGCTCAACTCTCCTGATATTGAACAAATGAATGATCTCACAAACCCTCTCCCGAGTAGAATGTAAAAATAATTAAAGCCAAAATAAGCAAACCTTAAATTTTATTGCATTAAGAACAAAAAGTAAGTACAAAGAGTTTTCACACAACTACTAAACAAACTAATCCTAACCCTAAGAAAATTTAAAACATAATGAAACTAATCCTAAGCTCAATCTCTCTTCTCTTCTCTCATCCCCGTGTCTCATTGTTTTCTTGGCGGCATGCCTTTATATAGGGGAAGGTGTAGGCACGAATCCTTCTTGGAGAGGAAGTTAAGTTGGACTTGGACTAGACTTCATTAAAGAGGTAAATCTCTTTAATTTATTACAATAAACACTTTTATCCAAGAGTCCAACTTTATATTTCCTTCCACGTTTTCCTCCTCTTCTCGAGCTCCAGCTGCCACACAATATGTGTAGAAAAATCCAACGTTAAAAGCTCTACAAGTCGGCTACCACTTTGCTCATATTTTCCTCTAGCAATATGCTATCGTGACCTGGCTTTTGCTACCTCAGCATCGGCCTGTTATGCTCAACAAGGTTTCCTCAGCTTCCCTCAGTAGAAGCTATCTTGTGGCTTGGCTCGATCAGGGTCGGTTGTCTACTACTTCTGCTTCATCTTCCCTCCTGCTTTCTGCGCTGCGGAAGCATCCTCCTGCTCTAGCAGTGGTCACCTTGCAAGAATACTAATCATGCATTAAATAGTACCTTTTTCATATAATAAACAAAATAATAAGCTCAAAGGCATAAACGATGAAATCTATGCATGAGAGGCTATAATTTAGGTCAAATGGGTATAGGTTGAGTGATAATTGCCATGGAAAAAGGGTCAAAACCTAGGACTTTTGGGCACTTATCACACCCCTAAACTTGAACTATTGATTGTCCTCAAGCAATGCAAACCATCAATTGCCAAACCTTAGTTTTTATAAACCATCTCCTTGGTCTTACTTTTCCTTCTCTCCCCAAACCATAGCGAAGAACGTTTTGGCCCTTATATCTCTGGATGCCTTAGGAATTCCATGGAATCAAACTATAAGATTTGTGAGTGTCTGCATGCATTGTGACCAAGATGACTACAAGGATTCTAGGTAAACACTTAAACATTAACTAACTTAACTTGGGTATTAAATTTTTATTTCTATCAGCCTAACCAACTAGAGACAATTTCGGGCACCTCTAGTGATTAGCCTAGAGTCGGTTTCGGGCACCTCTAGGCTTCCTTAAGCTAGAGCCAGTGGTGGGCACCTCTAACTTTTACCTAATTTTCTTTCTAAGCTAGTCTATGTCCTGAGTGTACTAGAATTCCTTAAATCATACAAGTCACAAAGGTGTTTGAAGTTCTAATCTCATATTGTGATCCTAAGTTGTTTTCCTTTAAGCATCCTAAGAATAAAGGCTCTATGTAACCCCCTTAGCCCGGCCTAGCCACCAAACCGACTCAAGGTGGTCACACGGGACTAACCGAAGAAAGACCCGGAGATTTATCTTCGATTAGCAACCCTAAAAGAGGAACAAGCTTTTAAAATTATCTTCTCTAGACGCACTTAATAAAACTTAGGTGAGGAACACACGCAACGGATAAAAACACAAAGAAACAAACTTCGAACAGACAAACAAACATACCAGGACCAAAATGTAAGAAAAGAGAACTTAGGAGATACCTTTAACTAGATTAACTGCTAGGCGTTTCGAAACGCTACTTCCCGTTTCGAAAAAGGGTTTCAAAACTAGATTTTCAAGAGGCAAACCATTCCGAAACACCAAGGGGGTGTTTCGAAACGGCTAGGCAAAATTCATGCCCATTTCGATACGGTCGAGCCCGTTTGGGAATCTCTGTGCACAGCTTGGTTCAAAAAGGGTCTTAGGCATTTCCGAAGCTCACTGAAACCATTCCAACCACATACCAACAACAAAGGATCAACAAAACATGCATTTCCAAGGCAAAAGATCTTAACAACATCAAACAAGATCATTTCAACACTAAGATTAAACAAGAACGATGCAAACAATGATCCACACTTGCATAAGAGGTCAAACTACAAAATAAACATTAAAACAACGAAACCATACTTCAAACAACTTCATAGGATCATAACAAACTTGCCTCAAACCATACATCCACAAAACATTAAGTCTCCAAACATAAAACATAGCATCCCCATTGCTAGTAGTATTATTACAAACTTAGAAATCATACTTGAGCCAAAGTGGAAATTGGCCTCGCTCCTCTTGCTTGCTTGCTGCTCGAAACTCTAATGGTCTGCATTGTTGGAAAAGAGAGCGTAAGCATTTAAGCTTAGTGAGCGGAGCTCAATACTAAACAACAACAATGTAGTTTTAAAACCCTTTAGAGTTTAGAAAACCAAAACCTTTACCAAACCAAAATGTGCATACAACATCTTACAACAACGTACTAACCAACAAGATTATCTTACCATTCAACCATTCTTACAAAAACACAACTTACTCTTACAAGGCCTTACCAAACCTCGCTCCATCTTACCATAATATAACAAAGTCTTACAAAGGAGAGGAGTAGCATATTGGCATAATTAACAACAAGACCCGGATATACAGATTTCTTACAATATTACAAGTCTTACAAGACGTCGATGAGAGTAAACTCAATCACCGCGCCCAAGCTATTCTTACACGTACAAATTTGTCTAACACAACCAGAATTTCTTACACGTACGAATTTGTCTTACACGCATGTGAATTTTGTCTTACAAGTCTCACATGTGCACATTAATCCTAGTTGATCAATCAACTATATCCGACAAAGATTCTAACTTATGCCAATATTCTAACACTGGTCAAACTTACCAAACTTACATGGCTATCAAGCCCATCTTACCGCATCTTACTCTTACCAACATTTCCATACCAAGCATGCCTTTACCAACACATATATCTTACAATCTTACAACAACAACATAAGCATGCTCACAACATATCATAGGCAATAAAAGTAGGAAAAATTGTAGGTGATTCAATCACAAGTCTTACCAAAATTTTATAACACATACTCAAAAACATGGAGAAGTGTAAAACCACTTACTCTTGAGTTTAGACTGGCTTATCAAGCCCAATCTATACTCCCAAAATCATCTTTGAACATTTCCAAACACTTTAAAACATTCCCACTCACCGATAAACTCGTTCCAAAAAGACGAAACCCACAATAAGCTAACGGTCACCCGAATTTGCTCCCAAACTAGGATCCCCTATTTCTAAACAAGTTAAAACAGAGTATTAATTACCAAATAAGCTTCCAAATTTGTAGAAACACTAAAATCCAACAAATACTCTCAAATACCCAACAATCCAATACCGAAAATCATGAAAGTCACTTCCAAAATGTCCAAAACACAAACCCAACCATTACCCATCATTTCAACCATCAAAAACTCATCTATTAACATCAAAATCAGCAACTTAAACATGCTAAATTCATTGCTGCTATTAAAAACATGAAATCAAGCTTAACCTCAAGATTTTTCATACCAAACTCCACTCAAACTTCAAGTTTCAGTTTCCTTATGATCCTACATTCATTTAAGCATCATTTAAACACAAAAACACAATTTAAAAATATTCTAAAACCCAGCCTAATCCATTTGAACGAAAATCTTCCAAAAACCATTTTATTTCAAACCTTGAACTTTTAAAACAAAAGGGGTAAACCATTTGATTTTGATAGAAGAATAACAAAAAGAAGTTTAATTAAAGAAAGGCAAGGTGAAATCAAGTCTTACCTCCAAAACCTTGATGGGTAATCCCTTGGATTGAAAAATGCTACAATGGTGGCTTGGCTTTAGGAAACTAACATGAAAATGAAAGTGAGGTTGATTCAAAATTCTTTCTTTTTATTTTAAAACCCTATTAAAATAGGTTTGGGTTTAATTAAAAACTAGAACCACATTTTTGGCCGATTTACGAAATGGCCACTAACTTTTGAAAACTTGCGATTTGGTCACTAGGCCGAAATCTCAACCTTCTAGAATTGATTTTCCAAAATTGTTTTCACAAAACTCTTATAAATAATAAATAGTTATTTTAGAAATTATTCCCAACTTTTTAGGAATACCCGGAGAGGGTTTTCCCTAGTCTAACCCCAAAATGTCAACTAGCTCATCGAATAACAAAATCCACATTCGCAACATTTAGCCCCAAAATTGGGGTGTTACACTCTAAACAGTTCTAAAAATGGTAAGAAAAGAGAGTTCTATTGCCAAGTAAGAAGATTTAATTAAAACTAAACTAAGGCAATTGATAGAAAGTACTGCTGCGACATAAGAAAAATCCAGTTAAGGCAGTGCAATTAATTTTTTTGACAAATAAAGATCAAAAACTGCATGGCAATTACATTTATACTGCCACGGCATATTGCTGCCTCAGCCTCTCAACCTACACCCCCAAACTCGAACCAAGCATTGGCCTCAATGCTTACATTTCATACATAAGATAAAAAAAATTAAATCACAAAATATGAGGGCATAAACAGATAAGAAACAAAAAAATTGAAGAGGAAATTAAATGGATTTAGAGGTGGCAGAATTATCCTCATCGTCACTGTCGGACTCCAAAATTAGCCTCTTCATTGGCTTAGAAGCTACTCGCTTGATTCGTTTGGACTCTCGGGGTGGTTGGACGCGTGATGGTGGGGTGGGATTTGCTGCTGGGGCATCCACCTCTTCAAGGGAATCAAGGTCGACATTGTCCATGTTCAGTCCCTTCTGTCTGATCAAGTCGAACACCCGGGTAACAAAGTGATCACTATCTGAGGTGGTGTCGGGTATGGATCCGACAGGTGTGCCTAAGCCAACCTTGCGCTTGCCTCTCCTTGCGGCGGCAGAAAGTGTATCGGAGGCTGCATCGGGCTGGGGTTGGTGGTGCCTGGTAGTAGTGGCGGCATGGGTCTCTTGGCTCTATGCTATGCTGTGGCAGCGGTAGTGAAGACGACGTTAGGAAAGATGGGGAATTGGACCATTGGGTCAGGGAACCTCCTTTGAATCCACTGTGTTGTTACGTTGTGGAAGTCCCTGGTATAGACCATAAACAGCTGTTGGCGTTGGTCCATTGCTTCCAGCTTGTTCAGAATATGTTGGAGGTCTGCTGCGGCAGGGGCTTGAGGCTGAGGTGTCATCGTGATGGATGTGCCAGATGTTACCCCGACAATGCTCTACATCGGTGTGGCCTGTAGAGGCTCGACGTCCAGTATCTCCATGATTCTGTGGCAAGTGACATTGTCCCATGCTAGTCTGTCCTTGGTGAATTCATCGGTTCTGTCGAACGGGATTACCCCTTCTCCTTTACTGCACACTTGTAGATTTCCTGCACAATTAAATTACCCACATTAATTTGGCAGTTTTGCATAATGGAGTGAATAAGAGCAAGCCTGGGCCGATCAATGACTGTGCTGTGGGATGTCGGCAGGAGGCGGTGGCGGATGAACTTGTTCCACAATTTGGCTTCTGGCCTGAGGTATTTCTACTGCACAGAACCCAGTGTGATCCGACCTCCCATGGCGTGCCGACGAAGCAAAGTTCTTCCCTTATGCGCAGGAAGTCGTCTTCATCAAGGGCTTCTAAAACCTCGATATGCTCATCCCTTTCGATGTGTAGGCCGTAAAACAGGTTAATTGTGTCGACATCGATGCGTATGGCCTTGCCCTTCACATGCACGAACAGTGCACCGACACTTGGTCTATGTGCGTAGAATTCTCGAATTACAGTGAGGTTGGCCTGGGCTAGCTGGAGGCTGAAAAATTGCCACTTATGATGTATGATTTTGTTGAATAGGGAGGCATTCGATGTCGTAATTTTCTTCACTGGAGGCTTGGAACCCTTGCTCTTTCCATACATGCCTTGAGATGTAGTGTGTCTTGAATCGTTCTTCCACCGATGTCGGTGCAAAGGGAGTGTATGAAGGTGCCGCGACAGTGCTGGAAGATGCCCCTTTGGTTTCCATCTGAATTGTATTAGATCATTGAGCGTAATTGAGAGAGAGTAAAAAGAGTTGAGAGTAGAATTGAGCGTGAATAACTGTGAGATTCAAGAAAGTAGAAAGTGAAAAACGAAGGAGAATAGTGGCCCTTTTTATAGAGTCTCGGCACATTGTACTGTTGAAGCGCAATTTGCGGCCACGACTGTTACTAGCCGTTGCAGCCCGTTGCATTTCTACCGTTGGGAAACTAGCCGTTGCGGCTCTCGCAGCGCATTGGGCGTAGAATGCCGCGGCAGCTAACGGTCACTTCTCCAAGCCGTTGGTTCCTCCATTCTTTCCTTCTTGATCTCTCTCCAAAAAAAAACAAGAGACGAAAAAAATTATTCTAAAAAAATTGCGAAAAAGAAATATAGATAACTTGAAATAAAAATTTATTCTGAAAAATAAAAACTGAACCTAAAAATAAAAATTAAGTAAAGAGAGAAAATATTAGTGCACTAAAGGAGTGCACTTGGATGCACCCCCTAAAGTGTATACTTCCTTATCCCTCATAACATGTGCTCCTATATGTGGTAGCAGCCTTTGTCCATGTTCTCCCCTTTTCTTGCTGCGACATTTGTCCTTGTATGGTCCAATATGTTTTCCGCGACATTCTATCGCTTCAGTGCTGTGGCCTTTTTGTTCCTTATTGCTACCTTGTTGTTGAGTGGCCTGTAGTGCCTGACATGTTGCTGTATCGTTGGCATGTTTCCTACTATTCAGGACATGAATTGTAACATGCTCATCATTAATCCTCATTGTCAGTTTTCCTTTATCCACGTCGATTACACTCCTCCCAGTTGCGAGGAATGGTCGTCCAAGTATCAATAGAGCTCTTTCATCTACATTGCAATCTAAGATGAGGAAATCAGTAGGGAAAATAAACTTATTCACTTTTACCAGGATATCTTCGATTTTCCCTTCCGGTTGTGCATGTGATTCATCGGCAAGTTGTAGCATCACTGTGGTTGGCTGTGCTGTCCCAATCCCCAACTTTTGAAAGACATACTTGGCATGTGTAAAGTGTCTATAAGTTCTATATTTTGTGCACATTCCGTCTCATATTATTGCTGTTTTAAGTACATTTTAGGCATAATTAGGTTCATGCATTGCATTTTACAGTATTCTTTACTTTGCCATGCTTTATTTATTATCTCTTATTTGGTAAGGAAAAGATATTGTTTTAGTTTAGTTTTAGTTTCAGGTACTACAGGCTGGTAGAAGGAGAGAAGAGGTGAGGACATGATGCTGAAGCAGTAAACCAAGGAGCTGTACTGATGCAGTTCTAGACAAAGACAGCAGCTGCCGCCGCCATACATGCCGTGTAACGCCCCGGTTTTGGGCTTTGAAGTTTTGGGCGTTGACCGGTTTGGTCAAAGTCCTGTTCGAATCTTAAGAGGTGAAATTAGGAAAGCCTAGTTCGGGTTGCATTAAAAATATGGAAAAATGTTCTAAAATCATCTTTTAATATAATTAGGTGAACTGTGAAATCAATTTTGAAAAATGGGTTTTGGAAGTATGACATTTTGGTTAATGACCAAAATGTAAATTTCGAAAGTTTGGTGACTGTTTTATAAAGAGTTGAAACTTTGAATCTTTAAGGAGCTATTAATCCAAAGATGATTTCTCCAGATTTTTCTAAGATATTTTAAGTCTAAAATCTGATTTTAAAGGTTATTAAAATTGGAGGGAAGCCATTTTGGCTATTTTTGGATTTTGTAACCAACTTTGCTAAACTTTCTTTCTCTCATTTTCTCTCAAACCAAACACTACTTTTCCAGAGAATTGGATCTGATTTCTTCACCTAAATCCCTCCATTCAACTCTTATTTGATTCCAAATCATTGTATCTTCAAAACCTCTTCAATTGCTTCTTGATTCTTCAAGGATTTTCATTCCAAAAAGTGGAGAATCACAAGTTTGGAGGTAAGAACGTCCTTCTCCTCTAAACTATCAGTTCTTTACTGAAATTCCCAAGTTATCAACTCTTGATTGATGTTTAATTAAAGGCTTTTGAGTTTGGAATTGGATCTTGGCTTATAATGCAAGATTTGATGATTTTTCATGATTTTTTCGTTAGATCTGATTAACTTGTGATTTGAGATGTGTTTTTGATGTTAAATGAACTCTAAATTGATAAGGAAATGAGTTTTGATTGATGCAATCCCGGATAGGTTGTGTTTCCTAAGTTTAGCTTAAGTTTCTTGGATATTTTTGTGGTGATCTTGTGGATCTGTTGTTGCTGGAGGTATAAGGATGTTTGTAGGTTGTTTTTAGATGTTTTATGGTGATGATGAATGTTAGGTTTTGCTGGTTTATGGCTGGGCTTTGTTGAGAAGTGGTTTTGGTCCAATTTCGGTTGTGTTTGGTGGCCGAAATTGGTGTGGGAATGAGAGCAGCGAGTTTGAGTGCTTTCATTGAAGCTTTTGATGCTTGATGATGCATTAAACCTCTGCTTTAATGTGTTTAATCAGGGGAGGCATCTTTGGATCCAAGAGTTGTTGATCCGGAAGCTTGAATTCGTGCTTCGGCAAGTGGCGAAGTGGAATCGGTGAGTGAAATTGGGTTTTCGGCTTTGAAACCAATGTCTTGGGAGCTTAGTTTAAGTCTAAACAACTTTGCTAAGCTCGAGTGTAAGTTTTCGGAATTTCTCTCTAGTGGTGGCCATGATTTTGTTGTGATGCGAAATGATAATTTGCATGTTTTACATACTGTTTTGGAAGCATGTTTTAGCATGGTTTTTGCTGATGATGTAAGCCATATGTTGAAGGTAACTCTAGGTAGGAGTTCCTTGCTTTTGTACATTGAAATGATGTGGTTTAATGCTTTTAAATGCATGATGATTATGGCTTGGTTTTATGCTTTAAAACAGTGATGTAAGTGATGAAAATGATGTATATTGGCAAGTGATGTTTTTAAAATGTTAAGGTCACTAAGGTGGTTAAAAGTCCTTGAGTGAGCCTTGTTACTTATGAACATCAAGGTGGTTAAAAGTCCTTGGATGGTTCATGTTGTGGACACTAAGGTGGTTAAAAGTCCTTAGGTGATCCTTTTCTATGGTGTTTAAAAGTCCATAGGCCAAGGTGTTTAAAAGTCCTTGGGATCAAGGTGTTTAAAAGTCCTTGATGAGTTACGTTTCATGGTGTTTAAAAGTCCATGGCCAAGGTGTTTAAAAGTCCTTGGGATCAAGGTGTTTAAAAGTCCTTGATGTGATACATTCTATGGTGTTTAAAAGTCCATAGGCCAAGGTGTTTAAAAGTCCTTGGGGCCAAGGTGTTTAAAAGTCCTTGGGGTGAAAGTTGTTGAACTTGTGTTTAAAGAAATGGAATTTATCACTTGTGGCCAATATGACACGTTATGATTTGATGCATGAGATGCATGTTTAAGTATGCTTTTGAGCATGTGTAAATGATGGTTTGAAGCATGATTTATAAAGTGTTTTATAAATGCATTATTGAATGGTTTAAATGAGCATTCCTCACTAAGCTTTTGCTTACGCTCTCTTCGTTTTCCTTGATCCAATAATGCAGAGCATTAGAGACCTTTGAGGGAAGCAAGAAGGGCAAGAATTCAAGTGCAAGTAAAGCTCAATGTATGGAAGGTTTTTGTTAAACATTTTAGCTTTTGGGTGATTTGGCAATGGGGGACCAATGTGTATGTTTTGGGAGGTGTTTTGTACTCCCTAAGTATGTTTCTTGATGTTAAGATTGTTGGTCTTTGGATTGGATCTTTATATGCTTGTTTTGTAAGTTTGGTGTTTGTATAGCTAGCTTGTGTAGGAAGCATGCCATTAGAATTGGGGCTTTTTGCATATGATGATGTTTGGTTGAATTGTTAGTGCTAATATGTTCCTTATATGTTGAATTGCATGTTGGCAAAGTTTGGTGACAATTGGAGCATGATTGGTTGTGTAATTGCATGTTTAAAGTGGAGTTTTGGAGCAATCTGGGCAGGGTGTTTCGGAACAGCACCTACCGTTTCGGAACGGGTGCCTTAATTGTGCCCAGGCGTCCGAAACGGGAGGGGCCGTTCCGAAACGGAAAGGCTTCTGCCAGACCCCCGTTTTGAAACGGGCTATGCATGTTTCGGAACGGCCCCGCGTTTCGGAACGGGCTATGCCTGTTTCGGAACGGTTGACCGTTGGGGGCTGACATTGGCAGTTATGTGTTTTGAATTGTTTGCGTTTTGGTCCTGAAACTTATTTGTGCAATTGTATGAGTTTGGGAAGTCCTTTTGAGCTGAAATTTCACAGAGAAGCATGAAACCTGATTAATTTCAAGTTGGTAACTTCAATTTGGGTTAAGTCCTTTTAATTATCAGAATTTACAATTTGGTCCCTAAAGTTGTAAATTGTTCAATTGAGTCCCTGTTTGATCTCTGATGTTTGTGATCTTTTGGTATGATGTTTGTGTGATCACAATTAGGCTTAATGCGCATCTAGACAAGTTTAAAAAGAAAAAAAAGGGTCGTTAATCAAGGTTGACTTTCGGGTTGACTTTGGTTTTCCCCGTGTGACTTTCTTAATTCGGGTCAACCGTCTAGGCCGGGTTAAGGGGGTTACATTTGGTGGTATCAGAGCTGAGTTCTCGAGTAATTGGGAATGTTTGTATGCATGATTGAAGTATGTAAGCTATGAATGCTTGTTGTTTGAAAGCATGTTCAGTAGTTTGAAATGTTGATGCAGTTGAGTTGTATGCTCTGTTGTTGCATGTTGAGGGTACCCATTGCCAAACAAAAGCTAAAGGAAAGATGTTGTTTTGAAATGAAATTGAGCTTGAATACTTGGATTGCTTACCTTGCTGGGCCTGATTTTGTTTTATTTGTGTTGTGATTTTATGGTAAAAGTATGGCACCACGTAGAGAGTTAAGAGGTAATGCGAGAGCTACGGCTCCTAATGAGAATGAGAATGAAGAGCACACTGGTAGTGCTGTGTTACCCCCTCCTTCGCCTGGTGGTGGTGCTGGAGGTGCGAGAGCTGAAGCTGCAGCTGATGCTGGTGCTGGAGCTGCTGGACCAGAGGTTGGTCAGGGGCAAGCTATGCCTGATATGTCTGCTTTGGTACAAGATATTGCGGGTGCTTTTCGAGCAGCAGTAGCTGGAGCTCAGGGAGCTGGGCATCAGGGAGATGCTGGAGTCAGATTGCCTTTGGAGCGTCTGCGCAGTCTTGGAGGGACTGAGTTTAGAGGTTTGTCAGCTGAGAGTTCTGAGGCTTGGCTGGAAAGTACCAAGCGTATCTTGGGTCAGATGAGTTGCACGGAGGTGCAAAAGCTGGGCTGTGTTGTGTCCTTGCTGCAGGACGATGCTTATACATGGTGGACGACTACCATTGCTGGAATGGCTGAAGCTGATGTTACCTGGACATTCTTTCAGAATGTGTTTAAAAGAAGATATCTGGGAGTGAGATATCTGGATGAGAAAAAGCGGGAATTCATGTCTCTTACCCAAAGGGAGCATGAGTGTAGCTGAGTACGAGGTACAGTTTGTACGGCTCAGTCAGTATGCACCGGAGCTGATACCTGATGAGAGGGCTAGGTGCGAGAGGTTTCGTTACGGTCTTGTGACGGATGTCAAGATGTATTTGCTGGCCGCCGAGTATGTTGATTTTGATGTGTTGGTGGGCCGAGCAAAGGACGTTGAGATGAACCTGAGTTTGTCTGCTAAGGGTGCTGGTAAGCGAGCTGCTGAGTATAGTTCCGGAGGTGGACGGAACAAGAGGGGACGAGATCAGAAGTATCAGTCCTCAGCCAGGAGAGGCGGTGGTGTGCCTGCTAGGGGTGGCGGTGCTAGAGCTGATCCTAGTGCTTGTTGGATCTGTGGTTCCCATGGTCACTTGAAGCGTGACTGTCCTCGTGCTGAGAGAGTGGCACAAGCTCCTGTTGCGGTTGCTGGTAACGGGTGCTGGAATTGTGGTTCTGCAGACCACATAAGGCGAGATTGTCCGAGGATGGCTGGTGAGCAGGTGCGTGCTCCTGTTGTTGCTGCACCACAGAGAGGTCGTGGGCGCGGCCGTGGTAATTTTCAGAGGAGAGAGGAAGGTGGCCGAGGGGTAGCTCATGTTGTAGCTATTCAGCCTGAAGGTGGAGGCCAAGCGAGGGTGTATGCTCAGAGAGAGGGCAGGAATGATGCAGATGTGATTGCAGGTACCTTTACTTTGCAGTCCTTGTCATTGCTTTCTTTGATTGATTCTGGATCTACGCATTCATATATTCTTCGTGAGCATGCTGAATTGCTTGGTTTGCCTGTTGAGTCTTTGGATGTTGGTGTTTGGGTCACTAGTTCTTTTGGTGAGACTGTTGTGACTCGAAAGTTGTATAGAAGGTGTCCTTTGGTTGTTCAAGAGCATGTCTTTCATGTTGATCTTATGGAGTTGCCCTTCTATGGTTTTGATGTGATCCTTGGTATGGATTGGCTTGCTGAGCATCGTGCTGTTGTGGATTGTGAGAATAAGCGTGTTTCGCTTAAGCTTGCGGATGATTATGAAGTTGTGGTGGTTGGTGAGAATGTGAAGTTTCTTGTCAATGTGGTATCTTCTTTGGAGGCGGGCAAGATGCTGAGGCAAGGTTGCGAAGCCTATCTAGCTTTTGTGATGAATCCTAGCTCTAAGGAGTTGAGGGTGCAAGATATCAGGGTTGTAAAGGAGTTTCCTGGTGTTTTTCCTGAGGAGTTGCCTGGTTTACCTCCTAACCGCGAGGTGGAGTTTGGAATTGAGCTGTATGAGAATACAACTCCTGTGTCCATTACTCCCTATAGAATGGCACCTAAGGAGCTGAAGGAGCTGAAGACGCAGTTGCAAGAGTTGCTTGATCGTGGTTTCATCCGGCCGAGTGTGTCACCTTGGGGAGCACCGGTCTTGTTTGTGAAGAAGAAGGATGGCACTATGAGGATGTGCATTGATTACCGTCAGCTGAACAAGTTGACTATCAAGAATCGGTATCCTTTGCCGAGGATTGATGATCTCTTTGATCAATTTCGGGGAGCTGCTGTGTTCTCTAAGATTGACTTGAGGTCAGGGTATTATCAGTTGAAGGTGAAAGATGTGGATGTGCCTAAGACAGCTTTCAGGACAAGGTATGGGCATTATGAGTTTCTTGTGATGCCGTTTGGGTTGACAAATGCTCCTGCTGCTTTCATGGACATGATGAATCGTGTGTTTCATGAATACCTGGACAAGTTTGTTGTGGTGTTCATTGATGATATCCTCGTGTACTCGCGTACTGAGGAGGAGCATGAAGAGCATTTGAGGATTGTTTTGCAAGCTTTGTTGGAGAACCAGCTTTATGCTAAGCTGAGCAAGTGTGAGTTCTGGTTAAGGGAGGTGGTTTTTCTTGGGCATGTGGTCTCAGCTGAGGGGATTCGTGTTGATCCTCAGAAGATTGAGGCGGTGATGAGCTGGAAGGTTCCTAAGTCTGTTCATGAGGTTCGTAGTTTCCTTGGTTTGGCGGGATACTACCGAAGGTTTGTGGATGGGTTTTCCAAGATTGCTGCTCCTTTGACAAAGCTGTTGCAGAAGGATGTTAAGTATGAGTGGACAGAAGCGAGACAGCAGGCTTTTGAGAAGCTGAAGGCGGCTTTGACGCAAGCTCCTATCTTGATTCAGCCTGAATCAGGGAAAGAGTTTGTGGTTTACAGTGATGCATCCTATGTTGGTTTGGGGTGTGTGCTAATGCAGGAGGGTAAGGTGGTGGCTTATGCATCGCGGCAGCTGAAAGTGCATGAGCGCAATTACCCTACGCACGATATTGAGCTGGCTGCAGTGGTTTTTGCTCTGAAGATCTGGAGGCATTATCTGTATGGTGAGAAGTGTACCGTGTACACAGATCACAAGAGTTTGAGGTATCTGATGTCTCAGAAGGAGTTGAATCTTAGGCAGCGGCGTTGGTTGGAGTTGCTCAAGGATTATGATCTGACGATTGAGTATCATCCTGGAAAAGCTAATGTTGTTGCTGATGCCTTGAGTAGGAAGGTAGCTGTTGAGTTGAGAGCCATGTTTGCTAGCTTGAGCATATCGCGTGATGGTGGTCTCGTTGCTGAGTTGCAAGTGAAGCCATCTTTGGTTCAGTTGGTCAAGGATAAGCAGTTGTTGGATGATTCCTTGGTGTCTCATGTTCAGGATATCGCGGAGGGTAGACCTTCGGATTTCTGTTTCAATGATGATGGTGTGCTGTGTTTTGGGAGTCGGATAGTAGTGCCCAATGATGCTGAGTTGAGGCGTGCTATTCTGACTGAAGGTCATAGTAGTCCTTTTGCTATGCACCCTGGTAGTACTAAGATGTACCGTGATCTTCGTGATGAGTACTATTGGGTTGGTTTGAAGAAGGATGTTGCGGAGTTCGTGAGCAAGTGTTTGGTGTGTCAGCGAGTTAAGGCTGAACATCAGTTTCCTTCTGGTTTGTTGCAACCGTTGAAAATCCCTGAATGGAAGTGGGAGAGGGTTACCATGGATTTTGTATCTGGTTTACCTTTGTCTCCATCGAAAAAGAATTCGGTCTGGGTGATTGTGGATCGCCTGATGAAGTGTGCACATTTCTTGCCTGTGCATACCACGTTTTCTTTGGATAAGCTGGCAGAGCTGTACATTGCTGAGATTGTGAGGCTGCATGGTGTGCCCAAGTCGATTGTGTCGGATAGGGATCCGAGGTTCACATCGCGGTTCTGGCAGTGTTTGCATCAAGCTCTGGGTACAAGGTTGCATTTCAGTACATCCTATCATCCTCAGTCGGATGGTCAGTCTGAGCGAGTTATCCAGATTTTGGAGGATATGTTGAGGTGCTGCGTGATTGAGTTCCAAGGTTCTTGGGAGAAGCATCTGCCTTTGGTTGAGTTTGCTTATAACAACAGTTATCAGGCGAGTATACAGATGGCACCTTATGAGGCTTTGTACGGGAGGAAGTGTAGGACTCCTCTTTGTTGGGCTGAAACTGGTCAAAAGTTGGTTTCGATGCCGGCTTTGTTGAAAGGGACCACAGAGAAGGTGAAGCTCATTTGTGAGCGGTTAAAGGCTGCTTCTGATCGGCAGAAGTCTAACGCGGATTTGAAGCGTAAGGAGATAGAATATGCGGTGGGTGACCGTGTGTTCTTGAAAGTTTCGCCTTGGAAGAAGGTGATGCGGTTTGGCCGGAAGGGCAAGTTGAGCCCTAGATACATTGGACCATATGAGGTGGTTGAGCGTGTGGGTCCTGTTGCGTATCGGTTGAGGTTACCTCAGGAGTTGGAGAAGATTCATGATGTGTTTCATGTTTCTATGCTCCGGAAGTATAGATCTGATCCTTCGCATGTGATGCCTGTGGAGGAAGTGGTTTTGAATCCGGATTTGACCTATGATGAGGAACCGGTGAAGGTTCTGGATTCGGATAGCAAGGTTCTTCGTGGCAAGACCATTGAGTTGGTGAAGGTGCTGTGGAAGCATCGCGGTGTTGAGGAAGCCACGTGGGAGCGGAAAGAAGACATGCTGAAGCAGTTTCCTTATCTCTTTCCTTCAGGTAAATTTCGAGGACGAAATTTCTTAAGGGGGGAGAGTTGTAACGCCCCGGTTTTGGGCTTTGAAGTTTTGGGCGTTGACCGGTTTGGTCAAAGTCCTGTTCGAATCTTAAGAGGTGAAATTAGGAAAGCCTAGTTCGGGTTGCATTAAAAATATGGAAAAATGTTCTAAAATCATCTTTTAATATAATTAGGTGAACTGTGAAATCAATTTTGAAAAATGGGTTTTGGAAGTATGACATTTTGGTTAGTGACCAAAATGTAAATTTCGAAAGTTTGGTGACTGTTTTATAAAGAGTTGAAACTTTGAATCTTTAAGGAGCTATTAATCCAAAGATGATTTCTCCAGATTTTTCTAAGATATTTTAAGTCTAAAATCTGATTTTAAAGGTTATTAAAATTGGAGGGAAGCCATTTTGGCTATTTTTGGATTTTGTAACCAACTTTGCTAAACTTTCTTTCTCTCATTTTCTCTCAAACCAAACACTACTTTTCCAGAGAATTGGATCTGATTTCTTCACCTAAATCCCTCCATTCAACTCTTATTTGATTCCAAATCATTGTATCTTCAAAACCTCTTCAATTGCTTCTTGATTCTTCAAGGATTTTCATTCCAAAAAGTGGAGAATCACAAGTTTGGAGGTAAGAACGTCCTTCTCCTCTAAACTATCAGTTCTTTACTGAAATTCCCAAGTTATCAACTCTTGATTGATGTTTAATTAAAGGCTTTTGAGTTTGGAATTGGATCTTGGCTTATAATGCAAGATTTGATGATTTTTCATGATTTTTTCGTTAGATCTGATTAACCTGTGATTTGAGATGTGTTTTTGATGTTAAATGAACTCTAAATTGATAAGGAAATGAGTTTTGATTGATGCAATCCCGGATAGGTTGTGTTTCCTAAGTTTAGCTTAAGTTTCTTGGATGTTTTTGTGGTGATCTTGTGGATCTGTTTTTGCTGGAGGTATAAGGATGTTTGTAGGTTGTTTTTAGATGTTTTATGGTGATGATGGATGTTAGGTTTTGCTGGTTTATGGCTGGGCTTTGTTGAGAAGTGGTTTTGGTCCAATTTCGGTTGTGTTTGGTGGCCGAAATTGGTGTGGGAATGAGAGCAGCGAGTTTGAGTGCTTTCATTGAAGCTTTTGATGCTTGATGATGCATTAAACCTCTGCTTTAATGTGTTTAATCAGGGGAGGCATCTTTGGATCCAAGAGTTGTTGATCCGGAAGCTTGAATTCGTGCTTCGGCAAGTGGCGAAGTGGAATCGGTGAGTGAAATTGGGTTTTCGGCTTTGAAACCAATGTCTTGGGAGCTTAGTTTAAGTCTAAACAACTTTGCTAAGCTCGAGTGTAAGTTTTCGGAATTTCTCTCTAGTGGTGGCCATGATTTTGTTGTGATGCGAAATGATAATTTGCATGTTTTACATACTGTTTTGGAAGCATGTTTTAGCATGGTTTTTGCTGATGATGTAAGCCATATGTTGAAGGTAACTCTAGGTAGGAGTTCCTTGCTTTTGTACATTGAAATGATGTGGTTTAATGCTTTTAAATGCATGATGATTATGGCTTGGTTTTATGCTTTAAAACAGTGATGTAAGTGATGAAAATGATGTATATTGGCAAGTGATGTTTTTAAAATGTTAAGGTCACTAAGGTGGTTAAAAGTCCTTGAGTGAGCCTTGTTACTTATGAACATCAAGGTGGTTAAAAGTCCTTGGATGGTTCATGTTGTGGACACTAAGGTGGTTAAAAGTCCTTAGGTGATCCTTTTCTATGGTGTTTAAAAGTCCATAGGCCAAGGTGTTTAAAAGTCCTTGGGATCAAGGTGTTTAAAAGTCCTTGATGAGTTACGTTTCATGGTGTTTAAAAGTCCATGGCCAAGGTGTTTAAAAGTCCTTGGGATCAAGGTGTTTAAAAGTCCTTGATGTGATACATTCTATGGTGTTTAAAAGTCCATAGGCCAAGGTGTTTAAAAGTCCTTGGGGCCAAGGTGTTTAAAAGTCCTTGGGGTGAAAGTTGTTGAACTTGTGTTTAAAGAAATGGAATTTATCACTTGTGGCCAATATGACACGTTATGATTTGATGCATGAGATGCATGTTTAAGTATGCTTTTGAGCATGTGTAAATGATGGTTTGAAGCATGATTTATAAAGTGTTTTATAAATTCATTATTGAATGGTTTAAATGAGCATTCCTCACTAAGCTTTTGCTTACGCTCTCTTCGTTTTCCTTGATCCAATAATGCAGAGCATTAGAGACCTTTGAGGGCAGCAAGAAGGGCAAGAATTCAAGTGCAAGTAAAGCTCAATGTATGGAAGGTTTTTGTTAAACATTTTAGCTTTTGGGTGATTTGGCAATGGGGGACCAATGTGTATGTTTTGGGAGGTGTTTTGTACTCCCTAAGTATGTTTCTTGATGTTAAGATTGTTGGTCTTTGGATTGGATCTTTATATGCTTGTTTTGTAAGTTTGGTGTTTGTATAGCTAGCTTGTGTAGGAAGCATGCCATTAGAATTGGGGCTTTTTGCATATGATGATGTTTGGTTGAATTGTTAGTGCTAATATGTTCCTTATATGTTGAATTGCATGTTGGCAAAGTTTGGTGACAATTGGAGCATGATTGGTTGTGTAATTGCATGTTTAAAGTGGAGTTTTGGAGCAATCTGGGCAGGGTGTTTCGGAACAGCACCTACCGTTTCGGAACGGGTGCCTTAATTGTGCCCAGGCGTCCGAAACGGGAGGGGCCGTTCCGAAACGGAAAGGCTTCTGCCAGACCCCCGTTTCGAAACGGGCTATGCCTGTTTCGGAACGGCCCCGCGTTTCGGAACGGGCTATGCCTGTTTCGGAACGGTTGACCGTTGGGGGCTGACATTGGCAGTTATGTGTTTTGAATTGTTTGCGTTTTGGTCCTGAAACTTGTTTGTGCAATTGTATGAGTTTGGGAAGTCCTTTTGAGCTGAAATTTCACAGAGAAGCATGAAACCTGATTAATTTCAAGTTGGTAACTTCAATTTGGGTTAAGTCCTTTTAATTATCAGAATTTACAATTTGGTCCCTAAAGTTGTAAATTGTTCAATTGAGTCCCTGTTTGATCTCTGATGTTTGTGATCTTTTGGTATGATGTTTGTGTGATCACAATTAGGCTTAATGCGCATCTAGACAAGTTTAAAAAGAAAAAAAAGGGTCGTTAATCAAGGTTGACTTTCGGGTTGACTTTGGTTTTCCCCGTGTGACTTTCTTAATTCGGGTCAACCGTCTAGGCCGGGTTAAGGGGGTTACATGCCGCCCAGGGCAGCAAGCTGAGGAATTGGAGAATTGGAGTGCGATCTGTAGAGCAGAAAATCCTGATTCTAACGATGTCATCCACTCAATTTTTCGATGCCTTTAGGAGCAGACAGAGCCGCCGAAAGAGGAGAACAAGCTAATTTACGGAGCAAGGCAATGTGAAGAAGTCCACATTCAACTCAAAGAAGTCAGAATTAAAGATTGCATTTAATGCAAAAGCTACTTTGAAGACTTCTACTCCAAGGAGGACTTGACCTAGCTAATGCCTATATATACTCAATGTATTTTTACTTCGAAACAACTTAAGTTTTCCCTTAGGCATAGTTTAGGTTTTATTGCCGCCATTATGTTCTAAATTCTCTTTGGGTTATGTTGTAAACTAGTGTGAGAACGGTTGTTTAGGAATTAAGTTTGTTTTTGCAATAAAACTTCAAGTTTGCTTATTCCATGTTCATC
This sequence comes from Hibiscus trionum, assembly GCA_030270665.1. NCBI lineage: Eukaryota > Viridiplantae > Streptophyta > Magnoliopsida > Malvales > Malvaceae > Hibiscus > Hibiscus trionum. The sequence goes on along the minus strand of BSYR01000017.1, from coordinate 14,504,127 downwards.
ATAGTTTTTAATTAAGTCGAGAGATTAGTTGTTTACTATCCATTTGTTCAATATCGAGAGAGTCGAACTCACGAAAGGAGTAAGTACGGTCTTCACCTTAATTAAGTGTTGATCAATCCAGCCTAGACATAGGTTAAGGTTTAAGGCGGCTAAAAGAGAACAAACCAAACATTGTTGTCTTTGCACGATTCATGCCGTGACTGGTATTATCTGCAGTGGGCATCAACAACATTATAACTTATACATATGTGGGATCACTTTTGAAGCGTTCTGTCGAGCCTTGAAGTACTGCCGAGTTTGCCGCCGAGACAATCGTCCGTTCCACTGTCGAGGCAGCGAAAGTGTCACAATAGCCAATCTGCCATCTCCCACCGAGCAGCAAAGTCTGGGAGCGCAAAAAACTTATCCTATTCAATGCAGTTGTACACTAATCAACAACATAACCCGACCCATTCTATCAATCTAATCTCTTCCCCTTATTAACTTGTGTTTATTTATTTCTTTCTTCAACAAACTAAAAGTTATTTGTGCATTTACTTTTCTTTGTGCAGGAGTAACAATTCGAGTTAAGCTGTCCAATCCATGTGGGTGATGATATCTTATCTACTATAACTTGACAGGAGTGTGCACTTGCGCTCATAAATAGAGAACACCCAAACGCTCTACAAGTTTTTAGCGTCATTGCCGGGGATTGGTAACAGCGAAATTCATTTTAATTTTTCTGCACTCTAAATTCTTTGCATTTAATTTCAGTTGAAAAAAAAAACTGTGGGAAAGTGCTTATTTAGGTGCCCCACGAGTTAAGGGCATCAATATTTGGGAAAGTTCTTGCGAATTTTGTGAAGGCAATTATGCATTCGAAAGTTTCCCTCAACTTTTTGCAACGGACACCACGCATGAATGGTTGCCTGAATACGAACAGCAGATGCCACTGCCGCAGTTGTCGATGCAACAACAAGACTACTCATGGTGTACAAGAGGATAAAGAATTAAGCGAGGGAGGATCTTTGAAGTGTGAGGAACAATTGGAAACTCCAAGCCAGGAGGATGCAGAACACTGCCCGGGCAGCAAGAAAGACATCTGTTCCGACAGCTACCACGAAGACTGCCCTGACGAAGAACTGACCAGTGAAAGGACATCAACACCTAGTGAGGCCAACAAGGGAATTGAGGATGCCACGACAACATCCCATGCCTCAACAACTATGCCCGCCTCGGTAGCAGCCTCGGTAACTACGTAGTACATATATATCCAGAGGAGCCGATACTGGTAGAGCTAGGGCCATCAAAATCTCTACTGATGGAGATTCTCAAGGAGCCTACAGAGTTTCCCCTTGATCTGCACAACATTATGACAGAAGACTGCCGTAGCACCTGGTTGCCGCAGCAGCTGCCTCAGCAACAAAAGAAAATTTTCTCCATGATGAACTTCGACGAAAAAAAGGTAAGTACATGGTTAGGTAGTAAAATAGTTTTTTTTCTAATCACATGTTCATTCCTTCAAGAATAGGAACAAGGAGGAAGGTGCACATGGATTACAAGGGAACGAGGAAGAAGGACTCCCCCACCACAAGATTAATCACACGATGGAGGGTGCGTGTAGACTAAAAGAAATATCGAAAACGATCCTCTGAACAACACAACTACCACATGAAGTGGTTATGTCTAGGAGATGCACTCCAATGCACTCCCAACATAACTTAATTAATTTCATCTTTTTATTTTCTTTATTTTTATGTTTTAGGAATAAAATTTAATTTATTGCAATTTATTTTCCTTAGGATTAGATTTTAAATTAGTTAAATTTATTTTTCACATTTTTATTTTTTAGAATTTATTTTTAGTATTTAATTATCTTTATTTTTATTTTAGGCTTTAGGAATAAAAGAGCCGGACTAAGAAGATGCCCAATAAGGAGCCCGCCCACCATCCCTCCAAGACAGCCAAAGGCGGTCCAGTGCAGAAGCCGCATAACGGCTAGTTACCCGCTAACGGCTAGCTGCCAACGACTACAGAAGTAACAGGCAGAAATCCCGTAACGTGCGTGAGACAACTTGCCCTTTGGACATTTAATGCCACCACAAGAACCTCTATTTAAACCTCACTTCTCTCATTCATTCACTTTACTTTCACCTCTTTGTTATCCTATTCTTGAATCCACCGCTCTCTGTCTAATTATCTTATTTTAAGTTTCAATTTTCATCCAAACCGTCTCACACATGGCATCCGCATCCCAATCCAAACCCACCTTCCAACGCTTCTTTTCTCGTGATGAAGAAAAGAGATATAGAACTCAGTTTGTCAAGCAGGCCATTTGGGAGGAACAAGGGTTCCATTACATGAAGAAGATATGGGACCTTGGCCTAGAGCCCGCCCTGTTCGAAAAGATACACATCAAGGGTTGGTAGATGTTCGCACGGTAGCTGGAGGAAGCAGACATCACATTGGTCAGGGAATTCTATGCCCACAACCCACGCCCTGAGATGTCGTTCGTGTTTGTACGAGGGGAACTAGTCAAGCTCAACGCCATCGTGATCAACAACTTTTACGGTCTAGTGATGGAAGACAACCCTCACGAAGAATGGAGACAGTCACTGACGGCTACCGACTACGACAAAATAAAGGCCAAGCTGTGCGAGCCCAACACGCCGTGGTTGGCAGGAAAACATGGCGGCTCCGTCCAACGCCGCTGACTGCTGCCCGAGCCAATGCTTTGGAACAACTTCAATAAAAGGCGTATGCTGCCCACCTCCCACAACTCCACCGTTGATCGGCTGCGCCTCGCCCTCATCCACAACATCATGGTGAATCGGCCCATCAATGTTGGAGAAATTATTTGCAAGGAGATCCATGGCTGTTTCCGCAAGTCCAAGGGTCGGCTGTACTTCCCGTCTCTCATCACTGGCTTATGTGCCAACTTCAATGTGCCCTCCAATCCAAAATATGAGATGATAGCTGCCAAGGAGGGTTGGACCAGAAAAGTCCGCCTGTGGATGATGCAGGCCCAAGAGACAGAACCCATCACACCCAGCCAGCCCTCCGCCGCCCAGACAGCCACACCAGCCGCCCCAGGCAGTACTGAAGCTACCCAGACTAGTAAAGTCATTGCTCTGCTGCGCACTCTCATTGACAGCAACAAACGGATCGAGCATCAACAATTGACATTCATGAAGTTTGTGGGGGAGGTCCAAGAGGCTTTGTGGCCTATCTCTTTCAGAAATTTCCCAACAACGGCCCTACACTGCCAACCTTCCCCACCAACCTAGCGGCGCAGCTGAACCTCGGGAAGGCACACCATCAGAACCAGCTGCCTGCCATGCCGCCTTCTGCCGCCAGATGCCGTCTCCAACGCACTACCCATCATACTCCACCACCTCCGCTTCCAACACGGTGTAAAACTCCCTCGAAAGGCATCATCAACATCTCTCCCCAGCCTGCACAACAGAATAGTGACAAACACCTCCACATCCAATGAGGTCGAGCATCAACCACCAGCAGCAGCAGCCCCTATGGTGACAGACCCTAAGGTAGAACCAATGGAGGAGGCAACAAGGAAGAGGAAGTGGCACATCATCTCCACCGAGTTATAGGACGAGGAGTCGGAATCCGAGCCAGAAAAGTGTGAAGCACCTCGTGAAGAACCTCGCCCCACTCCTAAGAGAGTCCAGCCGCCGCGGACAAAAAAAGTATCACCTGCCAAGTCTGCCGCCCGGACATCTGCCGGCCGCTGCCTTGTCATCCAATCTTCTTCCTCCTTCTCTGCCGCCAAGACCCAAGCCTCCTCTCAGCCCTCAGCTATCTTTTAGAGTTTTTTTCTTTTTTATTTTCCTTTTCTGTTTTTATCTTAATTGTATTTATTTTTTTCTTCTGTTTTTATGTTATTTTGTGCATTGAGGGCAATGCCCGTCTCGAGTTTGGAGGGGGGGGGGTTAGGACTCATTTTTGTTAGGCATAACTAGTGCATATTAGGTTGCATTATGTACTTGCCTTCATAAATTAATCGAAAAAGATTTTTTTGTTAGAACTTGTGCCTATGATAGGATAGCCGACTTTAAAATTTTCGCACCAATTAAAATGAACTTATTTTTGGGGAAAGCAAGAAGTAAACTTAAGATTTTTTTCTATAATTACCAAAAATTAAAACACTACTGTTACTTGCTAAATTTGTTTGAATTTCTGATAAACATTGCATGCTTGAATTATTTGTAAAATTCTAACATGGTTGCAGGCAGTTGTCGCGACAGGCAACAAATAGGAAAAAGAAAAGCATTGCCACGGCAGGAAAATAAATTTTCTATGTTGTCTATCTCTAGAGGTGCCCGAAACAGGCTCTTGGAAGAATCATGTGCAAGGAAACTCTACTGCTATCAGAGTCCATAAATCTGAAAACCTATGAAGTGACAGACAAATTAGCATGAGTGAATGAAAAGTCTTCACATGATGACTCTACTCAATGGGTTCAGGGTTTTGTAGTTTGCTCCTATCTTAATTTCACACCTAGAAGAGTAGTTGTGATGAGATGAAGCCCTTAGTTCCATGATTATTTAATTGTGCTTAATTATGCTGCCTCGGCAGCAACCTTATATATTATGACAACATCTTTGTTTACTTAGAACATTCATCAGATTCAACATGTTCACAGTTTCTGCACACACTTCACTAGCATTATAGTTTAATTCTGAGGTAATTTATGTTATTCCCCTATCACTAATATAATGTAGGTGCGACGGCCTTGAGGTGTTAAATCAAGTTTAAAACAGAACTTTTCTTTCTGATTACTTTAATGGACAAGTATGTTTATTAGGTTGCATTGCTTGAGGACAAACAATAGTTCGAGTTTGGGGGTGTGTAAAGTGTCTATAAGTTATATATTTTGTGCTCATTCCATCTCATATTATTGCTGTTTTAAGTACATTTTAGGCATAATTAGGTTCATTCATTGCATTTTACAGTATTCTTTACTTTGTCATGCTTTTATTGATTATCTCTTATTTGGTAAGGAAAAGATACTGTTTTAGTTTAATTTTAGTTTCAGGTACTAGAGGCTGATAGAAGGAGATAGGAGCTGATGACATGATGCTGAAGCAAAAACCCAAGGAGCTGTACTGATGCAGTTCCAGACATAGACAATAGCTACCGAGTAGCTGCCGTTGCCATACCTACCGCCCAGGGCAGCAAGCTAAGAAATTGGAGAATTGGAGTGCGATCTATAGAGCAGAAAATCTTGATTCTAATGATGTCATCCACTCAATTTTCTGATGCCTGTAGTAGTAGACAGAGCTAACTTGCGAAGCAAGGCAACGTGGAGAAGTCCACATTCAACTCAAAGAAATCAGAATTAAAGATTGCATTTAATGCAAAAGCTACTTTAAAGACTTCTACTCTAAGGAGGACTTGACCTAGCTAATGCCTATATATGCTCAATGTATTTTTACTTCGAAACAACTTAGGTTTTCCCTTAGGCATAGTTTAGGTTTTCTTGCCCCCATTATGTTGTAAATTCTCTTTGGGTTTGGGTTATGTTGTAAACTGGTGTGAGAATGGTTGTTTAGGAATTAAGTTTGTTTTTGCAATAAAACTTCAAGGTTTGCTTATTCCATGTTCTTCATAGTTTTCAATTAAGTCGAGAGATTAGTTGTTTACTACCCATTTGTTTGGTATTGAGAGAGTCGAAATCACGAAAGTAGTAAGTACGGTCTTCACCTTAATCAGGTGTTGATCAATCCAGCCTAGACATAGGTTAGGGTTTAAGGTGGCTAAATGAGAAAAAAACCCAAAAATTGCTATCTTTGCATGATTCACGCCGCGACTGGTATTATCTGCAGTGGGCACCAACAACATTCTAACTTAGACATAAGCGGGATCACTTTCGAAGCGTTCTGGCGAGTTTTCCACCGAGACAATCGTCCGTTCCACTACCGAGGCAGCGAAAGCGTCATAGCAGCCAATCTGCCATATTCCGCTGAGGCTGCAAAGTCTGGGAGCGCAAAAACAACTTATCCTATTCAACGCAGTTTCACACTAATCAACATCATAAACCTGTCCATTCTATCAATCTGATCTCTTCCCATTATTTACCTGTGTTTATTTATTTCTTTCTTCAACAAACTAAAAGTTATTTGTGCATTTACTTTTCTTTGTGCATGAATCACAATTCGAGTTAAGCTGCCCAATCCTTGTGGGAGATGATATCTTATATACTATAACTTGACAAGAGTGTGCACTTGCGCTCATAAATAGAGAACACCCAAACGCTATACAACATGATATTGATGCTTGCACCTAAATCACATAGCACTCTTCCCTCATATGTGTTCCCGATCGCGCACGATATGAGAAAGCTTACAGGATTCTTGAGCATTGAGGGTGCTCTATTGTGTAATGCGGCCATGCATTCCTCCGTTACAGCCACCATTTCAAATTCCCCAATTCTTTTTCTTTTTGACACAATGTCCTTGAGGAACTTGGCATAGTTTTGGATCTGCATAATAGTCTCCACTAGAGGTATATTGATATGCACCTGTTTAAGGATGTCCAAGAACTTCTTAAACTGGTACTCCTGCTTCAGTTGTTTCAGCCTCTGTGGGAATGGTGGAGTTGGTGTGTTGTATCTGGGCTTTGTGGGTGGTGTCACAGGATCTGCGGCGGCAAGATTTGTTTTTACTGGTGCCGCTACATCTTTGTCCTTAGACTGTGTAGGGACATTGAGCTTATGTGGTTTCTCCTTTGCTGGTTGTTTGGTCTGTGGCTCTTGTAGTTGGATACCACTCCTAGTGGTTACAACTTTGCACTACTCGTACGATGTTCCCTTAGCAGCTTCAGTGTCGCTAGGGAATCCTCCAACTGGCCTGGTGTTCAGGATCTGAGCAATCTGCCCCACTTGTGTTTCCAGGGATTTCAGTGTGGCCTCATTGTTCTGCAGCCGCATCTCTGTTCTGTCCATAAAAGTTTCTGTCCTTTTAATGAACCTATCAGTGTTAGCCATATATGCAATAGTTTGAGCTATAAAAATATTTAAAGTATTTTCGAGAGAACTAGATTGCATTGGTTGTTGGGCTTGTTGTTGCGGCATGGCCTGCTAAAATCCTGCTGCTTGAGCATTTTGATGCTGCTGATTGACGACATTTTTAGGGTTACTCCAGGAGAAGTTGGGGTGCTTTTTCCAGGATGGATTGTAATTGATGGACATCTGGTTGTTATTGCGATTGAAGTTTCCAACATAACAGGCTGACTTTGGGTTCTGCTGGCATTCAGCAAAAACATGGTTATCCTTTCACAAAATGAATCAATTACCTTGAATTTCTGTTGATTGCTTTCTGACTATAAGTTCATAACTAGCTTAGTCAAGGTGGCGATCTAGGATGAAATTGAGCCCTCGGACTCTAATTCATTAACCGTGGTTTGACAGCGGACTCCTCCCCTTCTAGCCGTGGGGAAGTGATAGTCATTCTTGGCCGTCCTGTTTAAGATCTCCATGGCTTCTTCTAGCTCCTTGTCTAAGAGTATGTCGTTTTCTGAGGCATCTAACATCATCCTAGTTGTTGTGTTTACCGCATTATAGAACATGGTCACCTGCGTCCATACTGGGAATCCATGTAAGGGGAATTTGTGTAATACTTCTCGATATCGCTCCCAAGCCTCATGCATGGACTCGTCATCAGCCTGTCGAAAATAAGTGATCTCGTTACGTAATCTGTCAGTTAAATTTGTAGGGTTAAAACAAGCTAGAAAATCACGACAAAGATCACTCTAAGATCCAATTGATCATGTTGGTATGCTGTTGAGCCATGTTTTTTCCCTATCCCTCAGTGAATAGGGGAACAACTTTAATCTCAGAATATCCTCATGTACTCCCTGGATTTTGAATGAGTTACAGATCTAGAGGAAGGACTTGAGGTGCTGTCTGGCATCTTCATTTGCGGAGTCGCCAAATTGCCCCATTGTGTTGATCATATTAAACATCACGGGCTTCAGTTCGAAGTGGGCGGCCTCGATATCCTGGGTAAAAACTTTAGGGTTTAGTCCATTTAAGTCCTCTTCAAGGTAATCTCAGACTGTTGGGTGTCGCACTAGTGCAAATGGAGCTCACATATTTGCTCCATTTCCTTCCGGGAGCTGATGTTCTTCAATAAGTGGTTGTCCATTGGCAGGGTGCTGCCCATTAACATTGTCTTGCGACGACACTTGGTTGCGGCTGGCGCCACGAGGTAGGTCCTCGAGGTTCTGCATCGCATCTTCATTCTCTCGTCTAAGCCTTCTGTAAGTGCGTTCGATTTCCGGATTTGGATCTTGCAATGGGCTTCCCGGGTTAGCTCTGTACTGAAACGAAACCAAATTTTATAAGCAATAAAATAATAATAATAAAAATAAATAAACTAAACAAAAGAAAGAATGCAAGAAAATAAAAAAAAGTTGCCAATCCCCGACACCGGTGACAAAAACTTGTTGCGTGTAAATAGTGCTCCGCAATTTGTGTAAGTATACACGACGTAAGTAATATAAGGGATAAGTATATGAGTATCGTCTCCACATGGATTGGTACTCAACCTTCGGTTTTATTCCCTTGCACTGCAAAATAAAGAAAGTAAAAATACAGATTAATTTAGTGAATTGAGATAGTCTAAAAATAACTAAACTAAGAGAATCCAGTAAATAAAGTAAAAGAGTGATCAAGATAAGAAGATGGGCCGAATTAGAATGTGTCGTAGTGTGGAATCCTCTTGACTTCGTTTCTGTCTTGAATGCAGCAACGCACCACTGCTGTGGCAGTAACCTAAATACTTGCCGTGGCCGCAATGGCTAAATCCCTGCCGCGACAATCCCTTGCTCGTGTGCAGAAGCAGTTAAGGTTCGGAAAAGAGTCAATGGATGGTTCCGCCTCATCCCTAAGCACGGAACACTAGTTTATGACTGAACTCTGATGATACCTCCTTGCGTGAATCAAAGGCAAACACCAACTGTTCATACACTTCTCTTAGCCGCTTAAATTTTAACCTATCCCTAGGCCGAATTAGTTAACACCACATGGGGCGAAAACCGTGCTTATTCCTTTCCTGAGCTCAACTCTCCCGATATTGAACAAATGAATGATCTCACAAACCATCTCCCGAGTAGAATGCGAAAATAATTAAAGACAAAATAAGCAAACCTTAACTTTTTATTGCATTAAGAGCAAAAACTAATGTAACACCCATCACGCGGCTTAGTCGTAAACCGGCTATGGAATGCTACCCAAGCAACAAAAACACGAATAATCAAAAACTTTTTGCCTAACTTACCCTATGTGATAAGTTAGACTTCTAATCATATTAACACAACCAACATTTTCATTAACAAGAGCATACATGTTCTATAACACATAAATTACATCATATGATCACTTGATAACCTAAGGCACATGAATTTAAAGCATGAAAACATCCAAGATCTTTTTCTTATCCATCTTAACATTGGAAACACCCTAAAAGGACCAAGATGAATTCTTATTATCATTCAGATCTTACATGTATACTATTCAATGTATCAAACTATTAGTTCATACTTTATAGGTACAATAAATTAACAAAGATCAACTAAGGTTGCATGCTTCAATCAATGACCATTCAAGTAGATTAAGGGCATGTAGACTCAACTCGATTCATTACACTAACTCGAATTGTATAACCATATGCAACAAGGGACTTAGCACACTAACATGGACCTATTTCATGAATTAGGACATATCCCATACTTATTCTCTTCCATTCGAATGGATCAAGGAATCATAAGCTCAAACATAATCACTATACATGTTAAAATGACTTAGTTCACCTATCAAACAATCAAATATACTAACATGATCCTATTGCATAGTTCTTTATCACATCACAATCCATCTTTTTCAAGACACCATCCACACATTAATCATGCTATCAAACATAGGTATATCATCAAGGCACTTAACCATAAGCATATCATACCGTCATATGTTGTCTAGCTCAAGTATACTACCAACCAAACCATGTTATCGAGTTATACAAACCAGGATATCTCAAATATATACATATCCATTCATAGACTCAAAATGCATGAACATGTATCTAATTACAAAGCTAAGGCCACCGTCTAGGAGTTTACAAAAGGGTGAGTTCATACTTAAAGCTATAGCTTGTCTTGCCTTGCCTCCAACCGGGAAATCGTGCAATCTACGAACCTGAAGTGGGAAGAATGAAAACGAAAATGATAAGTACGGTTAAGTACTTAGTGAGGTAGCAACCTAGGCTAGGCTAGCATATTCATTTAAAATATTTATTTTAGACCAAGGAAGGCCTAGCACGGTTCAAAAAAATCATGCTTGTACAAGGCTTGTATTCAATTGATCATATTTATACGTATTTTCATATCATTTCATTTAAGTTATTCTAACATTTAAACATGGCAAATCAAGGTCACATGAGTACATATATCGATATGATTTTCAACCAATCAACTACATGTTATCAACAAGAAGTCAAATGTATAACAATCAATCAAGTTTCATCGAATATGATATCATGTAAGCAAGCATAACAAGATCAATTTCATTTCATGTAAAAACAATTTCATATCAACAAGCTTTCTTATTCAATTTCAACTTTAAGCCTTGGTTTATAGTCGAGTCTAGGTAATCGAGAGGCCAACCAACTGTCACCAAAACAAGTATCTGGTCGTATCCCTCCTACTGTCGCCAAAGACCATAACACACATCCCTCCTACTGTCGCCAAATAAAGGGCCTTAGCTCGGTCCGTAGACCACCCAACACAAATGAGCTCAAGACTCTATGGTATGCCATCCTACCTATGACTCTCTAGTTACCAAGGCATTATTTAATCTTGTGATAAAAAATCAAGGATCATATAACAAGCTAGACATGAATCATGGCATATTCAAGTGATCAATAATCATGTATCAAGATCAAGAGCCCTTAGGCTATTGAACCATAGTTCAATTTCAAGAGAGATCATTTCATGTCATGTTTCATCAACGAACAAATCAAAACAATCAAGGCAACAAGCAAGTTCATTTTCAAACTCATTATAGCACAAGTAACACATCAATTCACTTATTTTATCACATGTTACCATTTGTAATCAATATCATCCTTCCCTTATATGTTTACCAAGTATACTTTAAAGTCAATCTCATGGCATCATTCAAGAACATTCTAAACATAAATAACTTGGTTAGGTATATTTAGGTGCATGCATGCATTATTTACAGTATTCTTTGCTTTGCCTTGTTTTTATTGAATATATTTGATTTGGTAAGAAAAGATATTGTTTAGTTTAGTTTTTAGTTTCAGATGCAAGAAGCTGTCAGGAGGAGGAGAAATCACAGGAGCTGATGCTGAGGAAGCAGAACAAGGAGTTGTATTGAAGCAGTTCAACACACAGAGAGATGCTGCCGAGTAGCTGCCGCTGCCATACCTGCCGCCTAGGGCAGCAACTTAAGGAATTGGCAAATTGGAATGCGATTGGAAGAGCATAATTTTCTAAGTCCAATGAGCCCATCCACACAATTTACTGATGCCGGAAACAGCGGACAAAGCCGCCAAAGGAGAAGATCAAGGCTTGCTTGCGGCACAAGGAAACGACAAGAGGAGTCCAAATTCAAGTCAAAGAAGACAGAATTAAAGGATGCATTCAATGCAAAAGCTACTTTATCATGAGGAAGTCTTCTACTCCAAGGAAGACATAACCTAGGCCATGCCCTATATATACCTGATCATATTTTGTATCGTAGGAGAGAATTTATATAGTCGCTATAGCTTAGTTTCTCTTGTGTTTTCTTGCCGCCATTATGTTCTAAATTCTTTAGGGTTTGGGTTGTGTTGTAAAGTAGTTGTGAGAACGGTTGTTTAGGTTCAAGTTTGTTATTGCAATAAATTCAAGGTTTGCTTATTTCATGTTCTTCATTGTTTTCAATTGAGTTCGAAAGATCGATTGTGAGCAATCCATTTGTTTGGAATCGAGAGAGTCAAACTCACGAAAGAAGTAAGCACGATCTCATCCATACCATGTGTTGATCAATCTAGCCTAGACATAGGTTAGGGTTTAAGACGGCTAAAAGAGGACAAACCATAGGTTGCTGTTCATTGCAAGATTCACACCGACGAGTATTATCTGCAGCGAGCATCAACAATATTTTCACATAGACATAAGCAGAATCATTCTCAAAGCGTTCTGCCGATCCTTGAAGGTCTACCAAGTTTGCCGCCGAGCCGATCATCCGTTCCATCTGCCGAGGTAGCGAAAGTTTTTGAAGCACCAATCTGCCATCTTCCGCCGAGGCAGCAAAGTCTAGCAGCGCAATACAACTTGACTTATTCAACGCAATTTCACACTACGGAGCAACATAACCTGACCCATTCCATCAATCTGATCTCTTCTCTTTAATTACATGTGTTTCTTTAATTTAGAATCTCTTACAAACTGAAATTGACTTGTGCATTTAAATATTCTCTATGTATGAATTTACATTCGAATTTGCTGTCTAATCCTCGTGGGAGACGATATCTTTTATATTATAACTTGACAAGAGTGTGCACTTGCACTCATAATTGGAGAACACCAAACGCTCTACAAGTTTTTGGCGTCGTTTCCGGGGATTGGCAACAGTAAATTCATCTTTATTTTTCTACACTTTTATTTTATTGCATTTAATTTAATTTTTTATTTTTTCTTTTTATTCAAAAAAATAAAAAAAGGAATTTTACAATTTTCTTTTCTAGTGTATGACCAGAGCCAACCCGTCGTCTGAAATCTTTTACATAGACGAGATCGAATGAAGAGCAAGAAAACTAAAGAAAGAAGCAAGAGAAGCCCTCGAAAAAGCTAAGGAAAAAGGAAAAGCAGAGGCAGCCATGAACGACCAAAACGACAACCCTGCCAACAATGCTCGAAACGTCATTGAAGGGTAGCAAGATCCGCCGCATGGGCAGCTGCCCCAATTCAGCCTAGGCAGCAACAATATGTGTGCACCACTAGGGACTACTTGGAGCATGACTTCAGAGGATTTGATCCAACTGTGGCAGAGCCTGAAATTGAAGCAGATCACTTCGACCTGAAACCAATAATGTTCAACATGATAAACACATAGGGGCAAGTTGGAGGAACTGCCACCAAAGATGCTCGACAGCACTTGAGGGGGTTCCTTGACATTTGCAGAGCTTTTAAGATACATGGAGTCCATCAATATGTGCTTAAGCTGAGACTATTTCCCTATTCACTAAGGGATAGGGCAAAACAATGGTTAAACAGCCAACCGATAGGATCATTCAACACTTGTATAGAATTCTGCAAGGACTTCCTTGACCGTTTCAGCGCTTCAAACGTAATAGACAGATTAAGAAACAAAATCATTGCCTTCCACCAAGGAGATGACGAACCGATGTATGAAGCTTGGGAGAGATACTAACATATGCTAAACAACTGCTCGCTTCACGGTTTCCCCACCTGGACTCAAGTGTCGATGTTCTACAATGGAGTAAATCAACCAACGAGAATGATGCTTGACAATTCAGCCAATGGAATCATCATAGACAGACCACCCGAGGAGGCATTACAGATTCTGAATAGAATTGCAAAGAATGACTACAAGTTCCCTACAGCCCGCCTTGGCGGCATAAGGCGGCCAATTGTTGTGAATGAAGTAGAAGCCACTGAATCTGTCACTGCCCGCCTAGATAAACTGACACAGCTGGTTATGAACATGGCCAAGCCTACCAGGAAAAAAATATGAGGCTAAAGCTGTGGAGCCCTTCTGTGATGAGTGTGAGGGCAACAGTGACTCCTCTGAATGCAATGAATCTGCCAACTTCATGGGGACCTATGAGAGGAACAACAAACCCAACACCAACACATACAATCCGAGCTGGAGAAAGCATCCAAATTTCTCCTGGAGTAACCCTAACATGGCTGCAAATCCAACCCAGCAAACAAGAGGATATCAGCAGAACCTTTCCCGACAGCAACCTCAGCAGCAACAGAATACGAACAATAATTCACTTGAATCGACTTTACATACTTTTATATCTCGCACTAGTGATTTTATTGTTCATACTAATAAATTTATTGATAAGACTGAGTCTTTCATGGACAGGACTGAGATACGGATGAACAACCAGGAGGCAACAATAAAGAATCTGGAGACTCAGTTTGGAAGGTTCGCCCAGATTGTTAACACTAGGCCAACGAGTAGATTACCTATTGATACTGAAATCACGAAGGGAAAAACCCAAGAGCAATGCAAGGCTATAACAACAAGGAGTGGGATGAAGTTACAAGACCCGTCAAATCTTGTTATCAGGGAAACATCACATACCGATTTACATGTTAAACAAAATCCAGTTCATGCCGCCAGAAACTCTACCGCGGCAGCCTCTAAGAAGGACAACACAGAAACACAAACAGAGCTGACAGACGACACTGTAGATGACCAGACAGAATCTGAACCAGTTGTGGCTCCCCAGAATAAGCTCCCGTCCAAGGCGAAAATCGAAGATACTAAACCTCCACCACCATTCCCACAACGATTCAAAAGCCAGAAGCAGGACATGCAGTTCAGGAAATTTTAGGATGTTCTGAAGCAAGTAAAAATAAATTTACCATTGGTGGAATTGATCGAATAGATGCCCATCTATGCTAAGTTCCTAAAGGATATGGTATCCAAAAGAACAAGAATTGGGGAATTCGAGACAGTGGAAGTAACAGAAGGATGCATGGCAATGCTGCACAATAAGGCACCGCCCAAACAGAAAGATCCGGGCAACTTCATAATTCCTTGTAAAATAGGCAGCAACCATTCCGTAAGAGCCCTATGTGACCTAGGGGCAAGCATCAACCTAATGCCCAAGTCTGTTTTCCAGAAACTGGGGATATGAGACGCCCGCCCAATGACAGTAATGCTACAACTAGCTGACAGAACTTATGTGCAACCAGAAGGAAAAATTGAAGACATCCTGGTGAAGGTGGACAAATTCATTTTCCCTGCCGACTTCCTGGTACTAGACTGTGAGGCAGACGAAAGGGCACCGATAAACCTAGGGCAACCATTCCTAGCTACGGGCAGAACGCGGATCGATGTTGAAAAGGTGAACTTACAATGAGGATCAATGATCAACAAGTAAAGTTGAACGTTTTCCAAACCATGAGGCAAGTTGATGATCCGGAAGAATGCCAGCTAATGGAGACCATCTTAGAATTCAATTTCGAAGCCAACAGACCCTGCCTGCAGCATGACTGCCGAGGTAGCAACCTTGACAACTATCTCGACAACCATTTAGATACTTGACCAGAAGATGAACGATGCAGTGAATGGACAAAACATGAACCAAAGGAGCAAGAGGATGCATATTGGATAGCAAACAAGCCATTTAAGTATTTTGAACCTTTGAATTATACATAAAAGGGAGGCAAAATGTTCAAACCATCTATTGAACAACCCCCTATCCTTGAACTAAAAACCTTACCTGCACAACTTAAGTATGCTTATTTGGGACCCAATGATACGCTGCACGTAATAATTTCCTCCAAGTTGCAGCCTACATAAGAACATAAACTGATAACGCTGATGCGGCAGCACAAGAAGGTAATAGGCTGGACCATTGCAGACTTAAAAGGGATAAGCCCAGCAATCTCATGCACAAAATCCAGCTTGAAGAGGATCAAAAACCAGTTGTCGATGCCCAGAGGAGATTGAACGATGCCATGAGGGAAGTTGTCAAAAAGGAGATAATCAAATGGTTAGATGCCGACATCATATATCCTATATCCGACAGCGAATGGGTAAGCCCGGTACAATGTGTACCAAAGAAAGGTGGTATAACTGTGGTAAGCAATGATAATAATGAGTTATTTCCAACTAGGATAGTAACCGGTAGGAGAATATGCATGGATTACCGCAAGTTAAATAAAGCAACTAAAAAGGATCACTTTCCTCTACCTTTTATTGATCAAATGCTTGCCGCCTTGCTGGCAAACCTTTCTATTGTTTCTTGGATGGATATTCAGGGTATAACCAAATTGCCATTGTACTAGAAGATCAGGCAAAGACAACATTCACATGTCCATATGGCATCTACGCCTTCCGACAAATGTCGTTCGATTATGCAACGCCCCTGCCACATTCCAGCTTTGCATGATGGCCATTTTCTCCGACATGATAGATGACTTCATGGAAAAATTTATGGACAATTTCTCTATCTTCGGCAGCAGCTTCGACAACTACCTCGACAACCTTGAAAAAGTACTTACCCGATGCGATGACATAGGCCTAGTGCTCAATTAGGAAAAATGCCACTTCAAGGTTGATGAAGGCATAGTCATGGGGCATAAAATCTCAGCACACGGAATAGAAGTGGATAAGGATAAGATTGAAGTCATCGCCAATTTTTCGCCGCCGATCTCTGTCAAGAGCATTCGAAGTTTTCTAGGACACGCATGTTTTATCGTCAATTTATTGAAATTTTGTAACCCCCTCTGTAACGCCCCGGTTTTGGGCTTAGAAGTTTTGGGCGTTGACCGGTTCGGTCAAAGTCCTGTTCGAATCTTAAGAGGTTAAATTAGGAAAGCCTAGTTCGGGTTGCATTAAAAATATGGAAAAATGTTCTAAAATCATCTTTTAATATAATTAGATGAACTGTGAAATCAATTTTGGAAAATGAGTTTTGGAAGGTTGATATTTTGGCTAGTGACCAAAATGTAATTTTCGCAAGTTTGGTGGCTGTTTTATAAAGAGTTGAAACTTTGAATCTTTAAGGAGCTATTAATCCAAAAGTGATTTCTCCAGATTTTTCCAAGATATTTTAAGTCTAAATTCTGATTTTTAAAGGTTATTAAAATTGGAGGGAAGCCATTTTGGCTATTTTAGATTTTCTAACCAACTTTTCCAATTTTCTTTCTCTCATTTTCTCTCCAACCAAACATTACCTTTTCCAGAGAATTTGATCTGATTTCTTCACCTAAATTCCTCCTTTCAACTCTCAATTGATAGCAAATCATTGTGTCTTCAAAATCTCTTCCATTGCTACAAGTTTCATCAAGGTTTTTCATTCCAAAAAGTGGAGAAACACAAGTTTGGAGGTAAGAACGCCCTTCTCCTCTAAACTATCAGTTCTTTACTGAAATTCCCAAGTTCTCAACTCTTAATTGATGTTTAATTAAAGGTTTTAAAGTGTTGAAATGAATCTTGGCTTATAATGCAAGATTTTGATGATTTTTGATGATTTTCGTTAGATCTGAGTAATCTGTGATTTAAGAGATGTTTTTGATGTTAAATGATCTCTAAATTGATAAGGAAATGAGTTTTGATCAATGCAATTCCGGATAGGTTGAGTTTCCTAAGTTTAGCTTGTGTTTTACGGTAGTTTTTGAGGTGATCTTGTGGATCTGTTGTTGCTGGAGGTATAAGGATGTTAATAGGTTGTTTTTAGATGTTGTATGATGTTGATGGATGTGAGGTTTTGCTGGTTTATGGCTGGGTTTTGTTTAGAAGTGGTTTGGATGCAATTTCGGTTGTGTTTGGTGGCCGAAATTGGTGTATGAATGAGAGCAGCGAGTTTGAGTGCTTTCATTGAAGCTTTTGATGCTTGATGATGCATTAAACCTCTGCTTTAATGTGTTTGATCAGGGGAGGCATCTTTGGATCCAAGAGTTGTTGATCCGGAGGCTTGAATTCGTGCTTCGGCAAGTGGCGAAGTGGAATCGGTGAGTGAAAATGGGTTTTCGGCTTTGAAACCAATGTCTTGGGAGCTTAGCTTAAGTCTAAACAACTTTGCTAAGCTCGAGTGTAAGTTTTCGGAATTTCTCTCTAGTGGTGGCCATGATTTTGTTGTGATGCGAAATGATAATTTGCATGTTTTACATACTATTTTGGAAGCATGTTTTAGCATGGTTTTTGCTGTTGATGTAAGCCATATGTTGAAGGTAACTCTAGGTAGGAGTTCCTTGCTTTTGTACATTGAAATGTTGTGGTATAATGCTTTTAAATGCATGATGAATATGGCTTGGTTTTATGCTTAAAAACAGTGATGTAAGTGATGAAAATGATGTATATTGGCAAGTGATGTTTTTAAAATGTTAAGGTCACTAAGGTGGTTAAAAGTCCTTGAGTGAGCCTTGTTACTTATGAACATCAAGGTGGTTAAAAGTCCTTGGATGGTTCATGTTGCGGACACTAAGGTGGTTAAAAGTCCTTAGGTGATCCTTTCTATGGTGTTTAAAAGTCCATAGGCCAAGGTGTTTAAAAGTCCTTGGGATCAAGGTGTTTAAAAGTCCTTGATGTGATTCATTCATGGTGTTTAAAAGTCCATGGCCAAGGTGTTTAAAAGTCCTTGGGATCAAGGTGTTTAAAAGTCCTTGATGAGATACTTTCTATGGTGTTTAAAAGTCCATAGGCCAAGGTGTTTAAAAGTCCTTGGGGCCAAGGTGTTTAAAAGTCCTTGGGAAAGTTGTTGAACTTGTTTTAATAAATGGAATGTTTCACTTGAGCCAATATGACATGTTAAGAATATTGAGTAGCATGAGATGCTTGTTTTAATGTTTATGTTGGAGCATGAGATTGCTTGTTAAGAATGCTTTTGAGCATGTGGAAAGGTTGATTTAAAGCATGTTTTGTAAATGTTTTGAATTGCATTATTGAATGGTTTTTAAGAGCTTTCCTCACTAAGCTTTTGCTTACGCTCTCTTCGTTTTTTGAATTCAATAATGCAGAGCATTAGAGTACCTTGAGGGCAGCAAGAAAGGGGCAAGCAATCAAGTTCAAGTGAAGCTCAATGTATGAAGGTTTTATAAGTTCATTTTAGCTTTTGTATGATTTGGCAATGGGGGACCAATGTGTATGTTTTGGGAGGTGTTGGAGACTCCCTAAGTATGTTAAATGTTGATGTGTTTGCTGGTTTTTTGGTTTGGAACCTTATATGCTTGTTTTGCAAGTTTGGTATTTGAATGCCTAGCTTGTGTAGGAAGCATGCCTATAGAATTGGGGCTTTTTGCATATGATAATGTTGGGATGAATTGTTGATGCTAGTATGTTGTTTATATGTTGAATTGCATGTTGGCAAAGTTTGGTAGCGTTTGGAGCATGTTTGAATGATCAATTGCATGTTTTTGTAAGCCTTTTTGCTGCATTTTGTGCAGGCGTTTCGGAACAGTATGCACCGTTTCGGAACGGGTGCCCTGCATGAACCCAGGCGTCCGAAACGGTATGCACCGTTTCGAAACGGTTTAGCCTCTGCCAGACCCCCGTTTCGAAACGGGCTATGCCTGTTTCGGAACGGCCCCGCGTTTCGGAACGGGCTGTCTCCCGTTTCGGAACGGTTGACCGTTGGGGGCTGACATTGGCAGTTATGTGTTTTGAAAAGTTTGCGTTTTGGTCCTGAAACTTGTTTGTGCAATTGTATGAGTTTGGGAAGTCCTTTTGAGCTGAAATTTCACAGAGAAGCATGAAACCTGATTAATTTCAGGTTGGTAACTTCAATTTGGATTAAGTCCTTTAATTTATCAGAATTTACAATTTGGTCCCTAAAGTTGTAAATTGTTCAATTGAGTCCATGTTTGATCTCTGATGGTTGTGATCTTTTGGTATGATGTTTGTGTGATCACCATTAGGCTTAATGTGCATCTAGACAAGTTTAAAAAGAAAAAAAAAGGGTCGTTAATCAAGGTTGACTTTCGGGTTGACTTTGGTTTTCCCCGTGTGACTTTCTTAATTCGGGTCAACCGTCTAGGCCGGGTTAAGGGGGTTACACCCTCATCCCGGGCTAGACGACAGACCGGTCCGAGCAGGTTACATGGGGAAAACCGAAGCGAAACCCGTTAAGGCTCCACTTTGATAAACAACCCTAGAATTTTTTTTTCATTTAATTATCTTGTCTAAATGTATCATTTAATCCTATGTGAGAAACGACAACGGAAAAGATAAAGGAAAAGATACAAACGAGGCGTAAGGTAATATAAATTTACTAAGTGACATATTAGTCCGATTGCATGTATTCGTAACCAAAACCATACATAAACAATGCATATAAACTTAACAAGGAAGCTTACAAGCAAACGGGGCTATAACCCGACATCCGAGGACCCTTAAAGATGCCAAAAGCCCAATTTACAGGCACGCGTTTCGAAACAGGCTTGCCCATTTTGATACGCGGGCTCCAGTTCAAAAGTCAGACCAGGTCGTACCGATACGGTCCACTCCGTTCTGGTACGGGGGTCTCAGTAACAAAAGGGTTCCGGAACAGGTTCTGAAACGGGCCTTCACAAAGGCAAATTGTATCGAAACGCGTACCGAAACAGGGGCTCACAGTGTCAAATCGTATCGAAACGGCACCACCCCCGTTCCGATACGAGTATCCCTGGAGCTACACCCGTTCTGAAACCACCACACGCGTTTCGAAATGCCTGCACTATGTGTGACACTGAAAACAATTTTCTGCATCTCCAAGTGCCCCCAAACATGCCCCAAAACACAAGAATCATGAAACAACAAACATTCACATAAACTAGATGCATTTCATCCTACTACAAACATGATCCAACACTTAACATACATTCATGACCATTCATATAATGAAGCATACATCATATCACATAGCATAAAACATGGTTACATGCCTTCAAATACCAAACATAAGCATTCATGAAGCAAGTTTTACATGCTTTTAAAACAACACATAAGCATCTCATAAACATGGTTTACAAGTCCACAACATAAAAGAATTAACAAAATAGGAGTCTACACATGCTCCTACAACACGTAGCATCCCCATTGCTAAACTACTACATTATTTACTAAAACCATACTTGAGCAACTACCACAAGCTTGGATGCCCTTTCCCTGCTCCTTGCTAACTCTATACTAATGATCTGCATTGTCGAAAAACGATAGCGTAAGCTAGAAGCTTAGTGAGAGAGCTCTAAACCAAAACAACGACAATGCAGGGTTCAAAGCATGTTATCCTTAAGACATTCACAAAGCATACATATGCACCAATATAGCAACATAGCTAAACGTCACAAGAATCCATGAACATGGCATCTTACCTCATGTTATGCTAAACAAGATATAACAATTATCTTATCACAACCACCACCCATGAACAAGTATATTGGCAACTATTAGTTTACTCAGATATGCGGATAACTTCCGTTGGGATTTTCATCCTCAACGTACTCAACAACAATTACCTTCCGGTGGGATTACACTCATCACCGTTTTCACTCATGGATGGGATTACACTCATCATCACATGCTAACATTTTCCGGTGGAATATTATCTCACCGTACTCCTTCTTGATGACTACACGTCACCAAGGCCAAACGCGAATTTGACTCTTACCGTGTGCAAACTCATCTTAATGATCGATCATTTATATCTGGTAATTATAACTAGTGCCAATTATACTAAGCAAGTCTGACCATGATTTAACAATCATGCACACAACATATCATCACCAATAAACAACATCAATAGGCCAACATGCATAACGAATACATACTACACAAGTCTATAATTATGCACATTAAGCAAAACTCATAAAGCCAACAAGAGATTAAGCTACCAACTTAATCTCTACCTTGGATTGGCCTACCAAGCACAATCCAACACCACAACCACACACTTGAACCAATTTAAAATTATTTTAAACAAACCACTCACCGAACTCCTTCAAGCAAACCGAGAAAGCCGAATCAAGCTTCCAAACTTCCCGGAATCGAGCCAGAAGCTTCTCCAATGATTTCCCTTGATTCTAATCAACCAAAAACAACACATTACTACACAATTCATCCACGAAACTACTGTCAAAATTCAGATTACAAACACGAGACCATTTCTCTACATTTTCATGCCAAAGCTAACACAAAAATCCCCACTTTCGAGCTCACACACACCCATCAGAAAACTATCAAATCCAACACCCAAATCATCATTAAACACCTTCAAAACCACCCTCAAGAAACACTATATCATCAACCCCACTCTCCTACACCACACAACCTCAAAAACCCATATTTTCACCCTTTTAAAATACCCAGAAAAACCCACTTCGGGATTTTCATCAAAACCCCAGCATTTTCAATTATGATACATCTAAGGGCAAGATTAAAACATAAATAAAATTGGCAAATCAATAGCTACATGAAAACCCATTAAAGCTCCAACCTTTTTCTCAAACCTTTGAAAACATGAACAACTCCAAAATGATGTTTACCAAAAACTAAAACCATAGAAGTGTTAGGAATGAAGAGGAGAAGTCAAAAATGATTTTACCTTGAAGATAGCTCTTGAAATGATGAAGAAATTTGATGGAATAGTAACTTGGGGGTAAGAGGGTTTAGTGTCGTGAAAACTTGAAAGGAAGAAGAAGATGGTGATATTTTTTTTGTCAACAAGGCACTTTTTACTCATGTTTTTCCCTTATTTCAAAAATTACAATTTTTCCATTAGTGTAATTCAAGCTATTTTTAATTTTAAAGCAAAGCCCATTTTAATTAAGACGAGCCCAACGACTCGAACCCGATTCACACTCTCAACTCCCGACCCCTAAACTCAGGTGTTACAACTCTCCCCCACTTAAGGAATTTCGTCCTCGAAATTACCTAACTGAAAGAGATACGAAAACTGCCTTTCCATATCCTTTTTTACTCTCCCAAGTGGCCTTGTCCACACCTCGACGTTGCCACCTCACTTTGACCAACTCAATCGATCTACCACACAACACTTTGCTATCTAAGGCTAAGATCTCAACTGGTTCCTCATCATACGTCAAATCCGGATTCAACTCAATCTCTTCCACATGCATATCATGCGACGAATCCGATCTATACTTACGAAGCATCGAAACATGGAACACATTGTGAATCCTCTCTAACTCGGATGACAAACGTAACTGATAAGCAACCGGACCGACTCGCTTAACAATCTCATACAACCTAATGTACCTCAGACTCAATTTCCCTTTTCTGCCAAATCTCATAACTTTCTTCCACGGAGATACTTTCATGAACACTCTATCTCCCACGACATACTCAACTTCTTTTCTCTTCAAATCGACATAGGACTTCTGCCTATCCGAAGCTGCCTTCAAACGATAACAAATTAACTTCACTTTATCGGTAGTCCCCTTAAGCAAATCCGGCATCGGTAACAACTTCTGACCTGCTTCGGCCCAACAAACCAAAGTTCTACATTTTTCTACCATACAAAGCCTCATACGGAGCCATCTGAATGCTCGACTGAAAATTGTTATTCTAAGCGAAGTCGACTAACGGCAAGTATTTCTCCCAAGTACCCTGAAAATCAATGATGCAACAACGCAACATGTCCTCTAAAATTTGTATAACCCTCTCTGACTGTCCATCTGATTGAGGATGATACACGTACTGAAATTCAATCGGGTACCCAAAGCTGTATGCAAACACTCCCAAAATCTGGCTGTAAACCTCGGATCTCTGTCAGACACAATCGACTTCGGCACACCATGAATTCTCACAATCTCACCGATGTACAAATCGGCCAATCTATCTAGGGAGTAAGTTGTATTAACAGCTAAAATGTGCGCACACTTTGTGAAACGGTCGACTATAACCCAAACTGAGTTCTTCTTCGTAGAAGTCAAAGGCAAACCCGAAACAAAATCCATAGTGATATTTCCCACTTCCATTCCGGAATTCTCAACGTTTGCAACAAACCTGATGGAACCTGATGTTCTGCCTTCACTCTCTAACATACCATACAGTTACTCACGTAATCAGCTACGTCTTTCTTCAAACCAAATCAATAGTATTCATTCTTCAGATCACGATACATCTTCGTACTACCGGGATGCATAGGAAATGACCTACTGTGTGCTTCGATCAAAATAGTACGTCTTAAGTCACTGTCATCCGGCACAACTATTCTATCTCTGAAACACAAGACCCCACCAAAACTGAAATTGTAGTCTGATGGTTTACCCTCGGCTATATCTTGCACGTGAGGTGCCAAAGATCTATCTAACAACCGTTTCTCTCTAATCAACTGGCCTAAGGTAGGCCTAACATGAAGCTCTACCACTAGACCACCATCACCGGACAAGCTCAAACTAGCAATCATGGCTCTCAACTCAACGGCTACCTTCCTACTCAAAGCATCCGCCACTACATTGGCTTTACCCGGATGGTACTCAATCGTGAGATCATAGTTCTTGAGCAACTCTAGCCACCTACGTTGTCTAAGGTTCAACTCTCGTTGTGTCATTATATACTTCAGACTCTTGTGATCCGTATACACTGTACATTTCTCACCATACAAATAACGTCTCCAGATCTTCAAGGCAAACACAACTGCGGCTAGCTCTATGTTGTGTGTCGGATAATTTCGCTTGTGAGTCTTCAACTGCCTCGAGGCATAAGCCACAACTCTTCCATCTTGCAGGAGTACACAACCTAAACCTACATAAGAAGCATCACTGTAGATCACATAATCCTTCCCTGATTCTGGCTGAATCAAAATCGGTGCATTGATCAAAGCTTGTTTCAATTTCTCAAAGGCTTGTTGTCTCGCATCTGACCACTCAAATTGAACATTCTTCTGAAGCAACTTCGTCAAAGTAGCAGCTATCTTCGAGAATCCATCCACAAAACTCCTATAGTAACCTACTAAGACTAGGAACCTACGAATCTCTGTCACAGACTTCGGTTGCTTCCACTCAACAATGGCTTCTATCTTCCTCGGATCAACTCTAATCCCCTCGGCTGCCACTACATGTCCTAGGAAAACTACTTCTCTGATCCAGAACTCACACCTACTCAACTTAGCGTACAACTGGTTGTCTAGCAAGGTCTGCAAAACTAACCTCAAATGTCTGTCATGATCTTCCTCGATATGTGAATACACCAAAATGCCATCTATGAAAACAACCACAAACTGATCTAAGTTCTGATGGAAGATTCTATTCATCATATCCATGAAAGCAGCCGGTGCATTAGTCAACCCAAACGACATAACTAAGAACTCATAGCGACCCATATCTAGTCCTAAAAGCTGTCTTCGGTACATCAACCTCTTTTACCTTCAACTGGTAATAACCGGATCTCAAATCAATCTTCGAAAAGACTGATGCCCCTCTCAACTGATCGAACAAGTCATCGATACGCGGCAAGGGATACTTGTTCTTCACTGTCAACTGATTTAACTGTCTATAATCAATGCACATTCTCATGCTACCGTCTTTCTTCTTCACAAAAAAAACCGGAGCGCCCCAAGGTGAAGAACTCAGACGGATAAAACCTCTATCTGAAAAACTCTTGTAACTGAGTCTTCAACTCTTTCAGTTCTTTCGGTGCCATACGGTACAGAGAAATCGAAAGAGGAGCAGAATCTGAATAAGTCTCTATAGCAAACTATACCTCTCTCTCAGGCGGTAAACCCGATAGTTCTTCCGGAAACACACTCGGAAAGTCACACACTGTTCTAATATCATGAGGTCTAACTTCATTCATGTTTAGATTCATCACATAGGCCAAGTACGCCTCACAACCCAACTCAACTAACCTCTGAGCCTCTAAGGCTGAAACAACATTTCTCGGCAAGAACTTCACATTCTCACCTACTACTACAATCTCATAGTCATCCGCAAGCTTCAAGAAAACTCTCTTTGTTTCGAAATCTATCCTAGCTCTATGTTCTGTAAGCCAGTCCATACCCAAAATCACATCGAAGCCATAAAACGATAACTCCATCATGTCTACTGGAAATACATGCCCCTGAACCATTAACGAACACCTTCTGTACATCTTCCTAACCACTACTGTATCCCCGAAGGAACTAGTAACACTAACACCTACCTCTAGTACCTCACAAGGTAAATTAAATATCTTTGCATGCTCACTCAAAATATATGAATGCGTAGATCGGAGTCAATCAAAGAAAGCAAACTCAGAGACTGTATCAAGAAGTTACCTGCAATCACATCTGTATCGTTCTGTCCCTCACGCTGAGCATAAACTCTAGCCTAACCTCGCCCTCTGGCTGAACCGCAACTACATGTGCTATGTTCCTATAGCCATCATTTCTCGGCTGGAAGTTACCTTGACCGCGCCCACGACCTCTCGAATAATCAATAGCTCTAGCAGGAGCCTGAGCCTGAATCGGTGCATACCTAGCCTGATACGGGCAATCACGCCTAAGGTGATCCCTAGCCCCACAGTTCCAACACGAATGAAAGTTCCCCCAACATTCACCGGTGTGATTCCTTCCACATCGAGCACACTCAAGCAACCGCCCACCGGATCTCTGGCCCTTATGGCCTCTACCGTGGTTACCACCACCACGCCTATGATCGAAATGATGCCTACTGTCCCGAAGCCTCTTGGCATCACCTCTATCAAAGTCGCCAGACCTCTTCCCGGAACTAGAACCACCCGAACGTTTGGTCAGACCCAAACTGTGCTCTATGTCCTTGGCCCTAGCGACCAAGACATCAAAGTCCGGGTAGTTCGTAGCCAAAGTGTACCTCTTTATCTTCTCACTAAACCTGTAACAGAAACGGTCACAACGTTCCCTCTCAGTAAGAACTAGCTCAGACGCATACTGACTCAATCTGACAAACCGTATCTCATACTCAGTCACTGTCAAGTTCCCCTGAAGTAAAGCCATGAACTCTCTCTTCTTCTCATCAAGATATCGGGGACCCAGATACTTCTTGCGGAAAGCAGACTCAAAGAACTCCAAAGTGATCTCGGCATCTGGCATGCCCGTAGTAATGGTGACACACCAAGTGTAGGCATCACCCTGAAGCAGAGAAACAACACACCCAAGTCTGCGTGCTCCAGTACAACCCATCTGAGACAAAATACGGAAAGTCTTGTTAAACCAAGCCTCGAATCTCTCGAGTGCCAACCCTCGGAACTTTTCGCCTCCCAAACTGCGAAGCCTCTCAAGTGGCAAACTAGTGCCCTCACTCTGAGGTTGTGCCACTGCCTGTCCCCCAGCCACTGCTGTCTGAAAAGCCCCAGCTATCGCCTGAACTAACGGAGCAAAATCTATACCGGCCGGACCTTGGCCAACCTGAGGTCCTACACCCTCGGCTCCCGCCTCACCTACCGCTTGACGAGGAGGAGAAAAAGGAGGTGGAGGAGCCTGTGCCTCAACAACCGGCTCAACTTCCGGAGCTGCTGCCCTTGGTTCCGGATGAACCATCTTAGGCCTGCCTCTAGGTCTCATCTTACGGCTAGCAATATAACAACTACAAACAAACAAACAAACAAGGATTAAGTTAGCAAAGGCAAGGGTCCAACGTGCTCAAGTATATTCCTTTACAAAATCTTTTCAAATAAGTAATAGTAGCAATGGGAACTCGACACTACGCCTCAACACATCTACCATACGAACACATGCTTTAAAACACCGAGCAAGCAAGCAAACAACAAGCATACATAGCAAAACACTCACCGTACAACATACACCTCAAACTTACCTCACTTACCTACCCGAGGTTGCAGAAACCTCAGGTTCTGATACCAAAAATTGTAACCCCCTCGTCCCGGGCTAGACGACAGACCGGTCCGAGCAGGTTACACAGGGAAAACCGAAACGAAACTCGTTAAGACTCCACTTCGATAAACAACCCTAGAATTTTTTTTTCATTTAATTATCTTGTCTAAATGTATCATTTAGTCCTATATGAGAAACGACAGCAGAAAAGATACAAACGAGGCGTAAGTTAATATAAATTTACCAAGTGACATATTAGTCTGATGCATGCATTCATAACCAAAACCATACATAAACAATGCATATAAACTTAACAAGGAAGCCTACAAGCAAACGGGGCTAAAACCCGACATCCGAGGACCCTTAAAGATGCCAAAAGCCCAATTTACGGGCATACGTTTTGAAACGGGCTTGCCTGTTTCGATACGCGAGCTCCAATTTAAAAGTCAGACCAGGCCGAACTGATACGGTCCACTCTGTTCCGGTACGAGGGTCTCAGTAACAAAAGGGTTATGGAACAGGTTCCGAAACGGGCCTTCAAAAAGGCAAACTGTATCGAAACGCGTACCAAAATGGGGGCTCACAGTGTCAAATCGTATCGAAACGACACCACCCCCGTTCCGATACGAGTATCCTTGGAGCTACACCCGTTCCGAAACCATCACACGCGTTTCGAAACGCTTCCACTCTGTGTGACCCTGAAAACAATTTTCTGCATCTCCAAGTGTCCCCAAACATGCCCCAAAACACAAGAATCATGAAACAACAAACATTCATATAAACTAGATGCATTTCATCCTACTACAAACATGATCCAACACTTAGCATACATTCAAGACCATTCATATAAAGAAGCATACATCATATCACATAGCATAAACCATGGTTACATGCCTTCAAATACCAAACATAAGTATTCTTGAAGCAAGGTTTACATGCTTTCAAAACAACACATAAACATCTCATAAACATGGTTTACAAGTCCACAACATAAAAGCATTAACAAAATAGGAGTCTACAAATGATTCTACAACACGTAGCATCCCCATTGCTAAACTACTACATTATTTACTAAAACCATACTTGAGAAACTACCACAAGCTTGGATGCCCTTTCCTTGCTCCTTGGTAACTCCACACTAATGATTTGCATTGTCGAAAAACGAGAGCGTAAGCTACAAGCCTAGTGAGGGAGCTCTAAAACAAAACAACGAAAATGCAGGGTTCAAAGCATGTTATCCTTAAGACATTCACAAAGCATACATATGCACCAACATAGCAACATAGCTAAACGTCACAAGAATGCATGAACATGACATCTTACCTCATGTTACGCTAAACAAGATATAACAATTATCTTATCACAACCACCACCCATGAACAAGTATATTGGCAACTATTAGTTTACTCGGATATGCGGATAACTTCCGTTGGGATTTTCACCCTCAACGTACTCAACAACAATTACCTTCCGATGGGATTACACTCATCACCGTTTTCACTCATGGATGGGATTACACTCATCATCACATGCTAACATTTTCCGGTGGAATATTACCTCAATGTACTCCTCCTTGATGACTACATGTCACCAAGGCCACGCGCGAATTTGACTCTTACTGTGTGCACACTCATCCTAATGATCAACCATTTATATCTGGTAATTATAACTAGTGCCAATTATACTAAGCAAGTCTCACCATGATTTAACAATCATGCACACAACATATCATCACCAATAAACAACATCAATAGGCCAACATGCATAACGAATACATACTACATAAGTCTACAATTATGCACATTAAGCAAAACTCATAAAGCCAACAAGAGATTAAGCTACCAACTTAATCTCTACCTTGGATTGGCCTACCAAGCACAATCCAACACCACAACCACACACTTGAACCAATTTAAAACTATTTTAAACAAACCACTCACCGAACTCCCTTAAGCAAACCGAGAAAGCCGAATCAAGCTTCCAAACTTCCCGGAATCGAGCCCGAAGCTTCTCCAACGATTTCCCCTGATTCTAATCAACCAAAAACAACACATTACTACACAATTCATCCACAAAACTACTGTCACAATTCAGATTACAAACACGAGACCATTTCTCTACATTTTCAAGCCAAAGCTAACACAAAAATCCCCATTTTCGAGCTCACACACAACCCAGCAGAAAACTATCAAATCCAACACCCAAAACACCATTAAACACATTCAAAACAACCCTCAAGCAACACTAAATCAAAAGCTACATGAAAACCCGTTAAAGCTCCAACATTTTTCTCAAACTTTTGAAAACATGAACAACTCCAAAATGATGTTTACCAAAAACTAAAACCATAGAGGTGTTAGGAATGAAGAGGAGAAGTCAAAAATTATTTTACCTTGAAGATAGCTCTTGAAATGGTGAAGAAATTTGATGGAATAGTAACTTGAGGGTAATGGGGTTTAGTGTCATGAAAACTTGAAAGGAAGAAGAAGATGGTGATATTTTTTTGTCAAAAAGGCACTTTTTACTCATCTTTTCCCCTTATTTCAAAAATTACATTTTTTCATTAGTGAAATTCAAGCCCTTTTTAATTTTAAAGCAAAGCCCATTTTAATTAAGACGAGCCCAACGACCCGAACCCGATTCACACTCCCAACTCTCGACCCCTAAACCCGAGTGTTACAAATTTTTCTAAAATTTCTAAACCGTTTGTGTACCTTGCTGGAACAGGATAAAACATTCAATTTTGACGGGGCATGCCTAGAAGCATTCAAAACCCTCAAAGTGAAGCTCGTGACAGCACCTATGGTAGTTCCCCTTGATTGGAGCCAGCCTTTTGAGTTAATGTGTGACGCTAGTGGTACTGCCGTCGGTGCCGCCCTCGAACATCGTAGGGACAAAATCTTCCATGTCATCTACTACGCCAACAAGACACTGAATCCTGCCTAGACCAACTACACCACCACCGGGAAGGAACTATTGGCAGTAGTGTTCACCTTCGATAAGTTCTGGCCCTATCTAATTGGAACAAAAGTGATCGTCCACACGGATCATTCAGCCGTAAAATGCATGTTCGCAAAGAAGGATGCCAAACCTCGCCTAATCCGTTGGATCCTTCTGCTGCAAGAGTTCGATCTAGAAATCCGAGACAGAAAGGGCACAGAAAATCAAGTGGCAGACCATTTATCTCGACTTGAGAATGACTAAGGAAAGATACCCAACAGCGAAATCCAGGATGTGTTCCCTGACGAACAATTGTTACTTGCCTCTACCCTGGTTGCAGCCTTAGAAGATAATGGCATCTCACTTGCCGCCCACGAAGATGTCGCGGCAGCAACGTCAACAACATCACTCTGGTATGCGGATATTGTTAATTACTTGGTAATTGGTGTTTTACTTTAGGACCTTAACTACCAAGGAAAGAAACGATTCCAATATGATGCTAGGCATTATTTTTGGGACGAGCCTTTCTTGTTTAAAAACTGTGTAGATCAGGTTATTAGACGGTGTGTCCCTGAGGATGAGCAACAAGCCATACTATCTTATTTGCATGCAGCACCATATGGAGGCCATTTCGGAGGATAGCGCACCACAACAAAAGTACTCCAATCGGGCTTTTTCTAGCCAACATTGCATAAAGATGCCCAAGCCTTCTACAAACAGTGCGACAGATGCCAAAGAACATGAAACATTTCAAGAAGGAACGGAATGCCATTGCAAACCATCCTGGAGGTTGAATTATTCGATGTTTGGGGGATTGATTTCATGGGATCATTCCCATCTTCTTGTGGCAACATGTACATCCTCCTAGCGGCTGATTATGTCTCCAAGTGGGTAGAAACCATTGCCACCCCTCACAATGATGCAAAGACCGTCCATAGATTCCTACACAAGAACATTTTACAAGGTTTGGAATCCCAAGAGCCATCGTTAGTGACGAGGGCACCCACTTCAAAAGTGGGTGTCACACATAAGATTGCCGCGACATATCATCCGCAAACAAATGGGCAGGCAGAGATTTCAAACAGAGAAGTTAAAACCATCTTGGAAAATGTTGTCAGCCCAAATAGGAAAGATTAGTCGATGCCCTTTGGGCATATCGAATAGCATACAAAACACTACTCGGAATGTCCCCTTATCGACAAGTATACGACAAGACCTGCCACCTCCTAGTTGAAATAGAACACAAGGCGTATTAGGCAGTCAAGGCGATAAACATGGATTGGAAGCAGGCTGGAGAAAAGAGATTGCTGGATCTGACCGAAATAGAGGAATTCAGACGGGAACCATACGAGAATGCCAAGTTGTACAAAGAAAAAGTAAAAAGGTGGCACGACAACAAGATCCAACAAAGGCAGTTTCTGCCCGAGCAGTAAGTGTTGCTGTTCAACTCCCGCCTAAAGCCGTTTCCCGGGAAATTACAGTCCAGATGGTCAGGACCGTTCGAAGTGGTCCATGCCTTCCCACATGGTGCCGTCACAATAAAGCCAATGAGCGGAGGGGTAGAATTCAAAGTTAATGGGCAACAATTAAAGCATTATGTAGGAGATTCTGTCCCGAGAGAACAAGAAGTATTCACTCTGGGGGATGCCCACACCACAGTGACATAATTTTTATTTTTCCACATCTTTATTGTTATATCTATTTAGGAGTAGATTTTAATTACTTAGGAATAGATTTTATTTTTAGCTGAGTTGTTACTATTTATTCTCGTCTCACAACTATTTATCCAGATTCATACCCTAAAAAATCAAGCCGCAGCGCACAACAGAGGGCAGCACTACTCAGCCAACTGCCAGAACCTGAAATTGAGGACATAGCAGTTAACTCCTCCGAATCATCTCTACTATCTAACATCAACTAAGTCTAAGTTTTCTTTCCTTATCTCATGTTTTTTTTTTCAGTTTCTAGTTCGTTTTTTTTATTTTGTGCATTGAGGGCAATGCCCATCTCGAGTTTAGGGGGGGGGATTAGCACTCATTGTTTAGGCATACTTAGAACATTTAGTTTATATGTACTTGCCTTTAAATTAATCAAGAAGAAATTTTTTTGTTAGAACATGTGCCTTTGATAGGATAGCTGATTAAATTTTTCGCACCATTAAATAAAATGAACTTAATTTTGGGGAAAGCATGAAGAAAACTTAGAATTTTTCTATAAATGCCAACAATAAAAAACACCATTGTTAATTGCTGAATTTGATTGAATTTCTGATAAACATTTCCTTCTTGAATTATTTGTAAAATTCTAATATCGTTGCAGGTAGCTGCCGCAGCAAAAAACAAACAGAAAAAGAAAAAAGAAGAAAAGTACTGCAACAGCAGGAATAAAGAAAGATATGTTGTTTTACCCTAGAGGTGCCCGAAACAGGGTCTAGAAAGAATCATGTGCCAAGGACACTCCGCTGCTATCAAATTCCATGAATCTGAAAATTTTCGAAGTGACGGACAAATTAGCATGAGTGAATGAAAGTCTTGACGGGGTCACTCTAGTCAATGGGTTCGGGTTTTTGTAGTTTGCTCCTATCTTAATTTCAGACCTAAAGAGTAGTTGTGATGAGCTGAAACCCTTACTACCATATTGTAAATTGTGCTTAATTGTGCTACCTCGGCAGCAACCTTATATTACCTTAACATCATCTTAGTTTACTTAGAATATTCTTCAGATTCAGCTTGCACACAGTTTCTACAAACACTGCACTTGCATTATAGTCTAATTCTAAGGCAATTCATGGTATTTTCCTTTCACCAATCTAATGATAGGTGCCACGGCCTTGAGGTGTGGAATCAAGTTTAAAATAGGTTTTTCATTTATGATTAGTGCAAGGGCAAGTATGTTTAGGATTACATTGCTTGAGGACAAGTAATAGTTCGAGTTTGGGGCGTGTAAAGTGCTCATAAGTCTTATATTTTGTATGCATTCCATCTCATATTATTTCTATTCTCAATTGCATTTTAGGCATATTTAGGTGCATGCATGCATTCTTTACAATATTATTTGCTTTGCCTTGTTTTTATTGAATATCTTTGATTTGGTAAGAAAATATATTGTTTTTGTTTAGTTTTACTTTTAGATGCTAGAAGCTGTTAGGAGGAGGAGAAATCAGAGGAGCTAATGCTGAGGCAACAGACCAAGGAGCTGTACTGAAGTAGTTCAACACAGAGAGAGATGCTGCCATGTAGCTACCGCCGCCATACATGTCGCCCAGGGCAGCAACTTGAGGAATCGGCAAATTGGAGTGCGATTGGAAGATCATAATTTTCTAAGTCCAGTGAGCTCATACACACAATTTACTGATGCCAGAAACAGCGGACAGAGTCGTCGAAGGAGAAGATCAAGGCTTGCTTGCAGCACAAGGCAACGACAACAAGAGTCCAAATTCAAGTCAAAGAAGTCAGAATTAAAGGATGCATTCAATGCAAAAGCTACTTTATCATGAGGAAGACTACTACTCCAAGGAGGACTTAACCTAGGCCATGCCCTATATATACTTGATCATATTTCGTATCTTAAGAGAGAATCTATATAGTCGGCATAGCTTAGTTTCTCTTGTGTTTTCTTGCTGCCATTATTTTCTAAATTTTCTAGGGTTTGGGTTGTGTTGTAAAGTAGTTGTGAGAATGGTTGTTTAGGTTCAAGTTTGTTATTGCAATAAATTCAAGGTTTGCTTATTTCATGTTCTTCATTGTTTTCAATTTAGTTTGAAAGATTGATTGTGAGCAATCCATTTGTTTGGCATCGAGAGAGTCAAACTCACGAAAGAAGTAAGCACGATCTCATCCATACCAGGTGTTGATCAATCCAGCCTAGACATAGGTTAGAGTTTAAGGTGGCTAAAAGAGGATGAACCAAAGGTTGCTATTCATTGCAAGATTCACGCCGATGGGTATTATCTGCAGCGGGCATCAACAGTATTATGAATTAGACACAAGCAAAATCATTCTCAAAGCTTTTCTGTCGATCCTTGAAGGTCTGCCGAGTTTTCCACCGAGCCGATCATCTGTTACACTTGCTGAGGTAGCGAAAGTTGTTGAAGCACCAATATGCCATCTTCCGCCGAGGTAGCAAAGTCTGGCAGCGCAATACAACTTGACTTATTCAACGCAGTTTCACACTACGGAGCAGCATAACCTGACCCATTCCATCAATCTGATCTATTCTCTTAATTACTTTTGTTTCTTTAATTTAGAATCTCTTACAAACTGAAATTGACTTGTGCATTTAAATATTCTCTGTGTAAGGATTTACATTCGAATTAGCTATCCAATCCTCGTGGGAGATGATATCTTTTATATTATAACTTGACAAGAGTGTGCACTTGCGCTCAGAATTGGAGAACACCCAAACGCTCTACAACAAGTATTCAATCCTAGGCAAATGATACTTTTTTTATCGTTACTTTGTTCGATTGCTGGTAATCGATGCAAAGTCGCATTGTACCGTCTTTCTTTTTCACGAACAAGACCGGAACACCCCAGGGAGATGTGCTAGGTCGGATGAATCATTTATCCTCTAATTCTTGAATATGCTTCTTGAGTTCTTTCAATTCTACGAGAGCCATACGATAAGGCGTAATGGACACTGGATTTGTTCCCGGTAGAACTTCAATTCCAAATTCCACTTCTCGAGTTGGAGGAAGGCCAGGGAGTTCCTCGGGAAAACATCGATGTATTCAGAAATAACATGCATATTAGGTAAGCCGAAATCAATTTCATATTGTAAAGCCATAGCGGCGGAGATAGATGTCGGTTTCTTGTCTATTAACAAGATTGATTCTTTTCCTAAAGCCCGTAAGTATAGTCTCCTATTTTGGAAATCTAACCAGGCTTCATGTTTTCCCAACTAGTCTAACCCCAGTACTAGATCAATTTCACAGTTTGGTAGTACATAGAGATCAATAGGGAAAGGTATATTTTGTATAGTAATAGGGGTGTCTTTACAAACAAAGTTTATATTCATTAAGCCTCCTATTGGGTTCGATACTACCAAATGATTTTCAACAAATTTAGGCTTCAAACTAGCTTTTATCAACATAGCAGAACATACGAAGGAATGAGTAGATCCCGAATCAATCAAAGCATAAGCAGAAACTGAATTTAACTCGATTGTACATGCAATTACATTGGGAGCTTCTTCCTCCTCTTTTCCTCGATATGATAAATACGAGCGGGGGTTCAGGATTCTTGATGAGTAGTGGCCGAAGGTTGTTTTCTGCCTTTACCCGGATTCCCCAAGTGTACAGGTTGAGAAGCTTTATTTCGGACTTTTGGTGCTGAACTAGCAACCACTAGAGATCAAGTAGGAAGCTTGTTCGTGTTCTGCGGATAATCCTTGATGTAGTGATCGGATCCTCCACAAAGATAACACAGATTAGACTTGGTCCGACATTGACCCGAGTGATGTTTCTAATAGTATTTGCAGGTAGGAACCTGTGAAGTTTTGCCCGTATTACTCGTACTATGAACAGACATTGTCGGGGCTAAAGACTTGAATACCGAATGAGGTTTCGATATGTAGTTACTCTTTTGGGAGGGAGTATGACTCAAAAAATTTCCACCTGAGCACTTAGACTTTTTAGATTGCCATTTGGGTCGATCATCTTGCCTCGACCGCTTATCCTTCCGAGATTGATTGTGCTTGTGTTTTCCCGAAACTTTCATCTTCACTTCAGTAGGAATAGCTCAATTGACGAGACTTTGGAAATCAATGATTTCAAGGGCCGTGAAAATTGGGCTAAGTTCATCATTAATGTAACACCCTAATTTTGGGCTTAGAAGTTTAGGGTTTGAACCAGACTGGTCTGTTTTGCGGTTTGAATATAAAAGGGAGGTTTTAGGGAAAGCCTAGTTCGGGATGCTTTAAAAATATGGAAAAATATCTAAAAATCCTCTTTTAATATATATATGAGAGTGGTGAAATCAATTTTACAAAATAAGGTGTGGAAGTGCAACATTTTGAAATAGTGACTAAAATGCGATTTTTGAAAAGTTCAGTGGTGACTGTTTTGTAAGGATTGAAACTTTGAATCTTTAAGGAGCTAATTTACCCAAGAAAGATTTCTCCAGATTTTTCCTAGATTTAAATGATTTAATTAATGTTTAATTAATTAAATGAAAAGGAGAAAACCAATTTTTAGATTTTCATAACTAACTTTTCTTACAACTTTCTCATCTCATTTTCTCTCAAAATTCCGTCATCCAAACAATTTTCTCCAGCATCTTTTCCATTGATTTTCACAGCAATTGATGAGGATTCAATCAACAATTAATTCCTAATCCTTTCTACATCAAATCCTTTTGATTTGCCCATTGGATTTTCAAGAAAATTTGGCTCTAATCAAGGAGAAATCTACATTTCGTGGTGATTGTTTGGGATCTGTTTTGAGATGTTTCTTAAATGTATTTTGGATGTCTAATGACGTGTAAATGAGGTTTTATCAATGCAATCCCGAATAGGTTGAATTTCCTAAGTTTTTGCTTATGAAAATTGTGGTTTTTGGGGTGATCTTGGTGTTCTGTTATATCTGGAGGTATAAGGACGAGTTTAGGTTCATTTTGGATGTTGAGTGATGTTTAGAAATGGTTAGAAGTGATGGATCTTGGCTGGGTTATGTTTTGGAAGAGTTTGGAGGTGATTTCGGTTGTGTTTGGTAGCCGAAATGTTAGATTTTGTTAGAGCAGCGAGTTTAGGTGTAATGGCTGAAGATTTTAATGCGTGATGATACATTAATCCTCTGCTTTGATGTGTTTAAAACATGGGAGACATCTTCGGATACTTGTGGTGTTGATCCGGAGGCTTGATCGGCGTTTCGGCAAGCTTGAGAAACGGAATTGGTGAGTGAAGTTGGTTTTCAGCTTTGAAACCAATGTTTGAAGGTTTTGGGAGCTTAGTTTAAGTCTAAGCAACTTAACTAAGCTCAAGAGTAAGTTTTCGATAAAATTCTCTTGAATGAGCCATGGAGTGGTTCGATGCATTTGTTGTTAAATTGCATGTTTGAATTCTGTTTTGAAAGCATGATTTAGCATGGTTAATGCTTGTTTTGAAAGCCATATGTTGAAGGATGCTCAAGGTAAGAGATCCTTGGTTTGATATGTTGAAAATATGGATTTGATGCATAGTGATGCATGTTGTAAATGGCTTTGTTTGAAATGCTTAAAAACAATGAATTGTTGATGATAAATGATGTATATTGGCAAGTGATGTGTTGGTTTAAAAGTACTTGAATCGGATATAGTTAGCCGGCTATAGGATTGGGTGCACCGTGAATAAAGTCGCCTTGGATGTTGAGGGGTTGTAATTGTACCGTAAACTCCATCTAAGTACACTAACGAGAAAGTTTAGATCACAATGGTGGTTAAAAGTCCATGTGTGGATCTTGTGTTGTATGTCCCGTGTTCTCATTAGTGATGTTACACAACTACCGATGAGTGATGTTGAGGGGTTGTGATTGTACCGGTAAACTCCACCTAGTGTGTTCGGTAGTGTGTATGAAGCGTATGGGACAACGCTTGTAATCCGCGTATCCGATTGTGTTTTGTGTTGAAAAAGGTTGTGGATTATCACTTTAAAGCCAATATGACATGTTGATTTTATTGAAGCATGAGATGCTTTTTGTGTATGCAAGATTGCATGAATAATGATGGTTATGTGATGAAAAGCTTTGTAAAAAATGTTTTATAAAAAGGCATTATTGTGTTGTTTCTTAGAGCATGTCTCACTAAGCAATTGTGCTTACGCTCTCTTTCTTGAACCAATAATGCAGATAATTGAAGCGTTGAGGGCAGCAAGGAGGCTAAGAATCCAATGGGAGGCTAAGCTCATGTATGGTGATGTTTTCACAACACTATTAGTTTTTGATATTTGGCAATGGGAACCTAGGTTGTGTTTTGGGAGATGTTTTGGACTCCCTAATTGTGGCATGATGCCTTTGATGATTTGGATTTGTAAATGGCCATTTTGACGCTTATTATGCTGTTTTGATGGTTGGTTGGTTTTGGATATTAGGATGCATGCCTATAGATTAGTGGATTCCCTTGATTGATGCCATGAATGTGTTTTGATGTTCCAAACATGTACCTTATATGCGTGATGACTTGTTGGAATGATTAGAAAGTCATTGGAATGTTTTAGAGTGGTTAAATGCATGTTAAACCAGCAATTTCCGCAGTTTCTGGGCAACCCGTATCGATACACTCACAGGCGTTTCGAAACGGGGGCCTTGGTGTTTCGAAACGACTGGTGACCGTATCGAAACGGTTTGGCCACTGGAAGGCCCTATTTCGGAACAGGTCTCGAAACGAACCCGCGTTTCGGTACGATCAACCCCGTATCGAAATAGGTGACCGTTGGGCACTGATTTGAATGGTTTTGAGGTTTGTAAGCTTTACGTTTTAGTCCTGAAATTAGTATTTGCAATTGCATGAGTTTGTGATGTCCGATTAATGTGAAATTTGACAGGGAAGCATGTAATATGACTAATTTGATATTGGTAACTTAAAAATCAGTTAAGTCCTCTTAATTTTCAGAATTTGCGATTTGGTCCCTAATGTTTGTGATTTGTGCAATTGAGTCCTTTATCGTTATCCGATCGCTGAGCTTTTCACATAAATGTTTCTCAATAATACACTTAGGTTTAAAGAGCATCTAGACAAGATTAAAAAGAAAAAAGGGTCGTTAATCAAAGTTGACTTCCGGGTTGACTTTGGTTTTCCCCGTGTAATCTTCGTTGGTCGGGTCAACCGTCTAGGCCGGGCTAAGGGGGTTACAATTAAGGCCGTCAATGAACATCCGGCACTTGTCCGCTTAGGTTTTGATATATTCGGACCTGTATTTGGAGTACTTGCAAAAGTCACTCACGTACTGCTCAGTAGGGCTCCCGACCTTTTTTAAATACAAGAACCGCTTCCGACGTTCAGCAAGATATTGTTCGCTAACGTACTTATTCTTGAATTCATCGAGGAAGAATTTCCAAGTGACCTTTTCAGGAAGTACGGTAAAAGTTGTGGTTTCCCACCAACTTAATGCTTCATCCGCAAGTAGCGCGACAGCACACTCGAGCTTATGTTCACCTGAACAAGAAAGTTGTTTGGTTAGAATTCTAATAGTAGCCTCAAGCCACTATTCGGCAACTTCGGGATTAGCTTCATCAGCACCGGTGAAAGTGTAAGCTCGGTGTTGAGCGAGCTTGTCGATAGGAGTTTTAGATGGTGTAGGAACATGAGCTTGAACAGGGGAATCTCGTTTTAAGGACAATATGAGCTGATCAAACATTTTTTTCATGCTGTTAAAGTACTCTTGTTGCACCGGATTAGTAGCAGGGGCTACCGCTTCTGGTTCTTTATTCTTTGGTTCATCTTGTATCTTTCCTTTTCCCTTTCTAGTGCTCGATGGTCTCTGAGTCACCTAAACACTCTCTCCCTCGTTGGAGGACCCTCAGGACCTTCATCGTCCCTCGCTAGTCTCGTTTCAGACATGAGTCTGTATTGTTAAACAAGGAAGAGTTGGTTAGGAAAGTGACAAGCTTGATTGCGTATATACAACTCCTAGGTGGCCAATTTATTCCTACATGATGCAATAAGCCCAGTTTTGTCCGAGAATCGACTAAACCGAAGCTCTAATACCAATAAATGTAACACCCCTCACCCAGTTTAGTCGTAAATCGGCTAAGGAATGCTACTCAAGCAAAAAAAACACGAATAATCAAAAACTTTTTGCCTAACTTACCCTATGTGATAAGTTAGACTTCTAATCATATTATCACAACCAACATTTTCATTAACAAGAGCATACAAGTTCTATAACACATAACTTACATCATATGATCACTTGATAACCTAAGGCTTAAGAATTTATAGCATGGAAACATCCAAGATCATTTCCTTATCCATCTTAACATTCGAAACACCCTAAAAGCATTAAGATGAATTCTTATTATCATTCGAATCTTACATGTATACTATTCAACGTATCAAATTATTAGTTCATACTTTATAGGTACAATACATTAACATAGATCAACTAAGGTTGCATGCTTCAATCAATGACCATTCAAGTAGATTAAGGGCATGTAGACTCAACTCGATTCATTACACTAATTCGAATTGTATAACTATATGTAACAAGGGACTTAGAACACTAACATGGACCTATTTCATGAATTAGGACATATCTCATACTTATCCTCTTCCATTCAAATGGATCAAGGAATCATAAGCTCAAATAT
Source organism: Hibiscus trionum (assembly GCA_030270665.1). NCBI lineage: Eukaryota > Viridiplantae > Streptophyta > Magnoliopsida > Malvales > Malvaceae > Hibiscus > Hibiscus trionum. Next base: position 14,463,414 of record BSYR01000017.1, on the reverse strand, counting down.
AATCACCATACATGTTAAAATGACTTTCTTCACCTATAAAACAATAAAATATACTAACATGATCCTATGGCATAGTTCTTTATCACATCTCAATCCATCTATTTCAAGACATCATCCACACATCAATCAAGCTATCAAACATAGGTATATCATCAAGGCACTTAATCATAAGCATATCATACCATCATATGTTGTCTAGCTCAAGTATGCTACCAACCAAACCATGTTATCGAGTTATACAAACCAGGATATCTCAAATATATACATATCCATTCATAGACTCAAAATGCATGAACATGTATCTAATTACAAAGCTAAGGCCACCGTCTAGGAGTTTACGAAAGGGTGAGTTCATACTTAAAGCTATACCTTGTCTTGCCTTGCCTCCAACCGGGAAATCGTGCAATCTACGAACCTAAAGTGGGAAGAATGAAAACGAAAATGATAAGTACAATTAAGTATTTAGTGAGGTAGCAACCTAGGCTAGGCTAGCATATTCATTTAACAGGTGTATTTTAGATCAAGGAAGGCCTAGCCCAGTTCCCAAGAATCATGCTTGTACAAGGCTTGTATTCAATTGATCATATTTAGACATATTTTCACATCATTTCATTTAAGTTATTCTAAAATTTAAACATAGCAAATCAAGGCCACATGAGTACATATATCGATATGATTTTCAACCAATCAACTACATGTTATCAACAAGAAGTCAAGTGTATAACAATCAATCAAGTTTCATGGAATAGGATATCATGTAAGCAAGCATAACAAGATCAATTTCATTTCATGTAAACACAATTTCATATCAGCAAGCTTTCTTATTCAATTTCAAGTTTAAGCCTTGGTTTATAGTCGAGTCTAGGTAATCGAGTCGCCAACCAATTGTCGCCAAAACAAGTATCTGGTTGTATCCCTCCTACTGTCGCCAAAGACCACCCAACACAAATGAGCTCAAGACTCTATGGCATGCCATCCTACCTATGAATCACTAGTTACCAAGGCATTATTTAATCATGTGATCAAAAATCAAGGATCATATAACAAGCTAGACAGGAACCATGACATATTCAAGTGATCAATAATCATGTATCAAGATCAAGAGCCCTTATGCTATTGAACCATAGTTCAATTTCAAGAGAGATCATTTCATGTCATGTTTCATCAACGAACAAATCAAAACAATCAAGATAGCAAGCAAGTTCATTTTCAAACTCATTATAGCACACGTAACACATCAATTCACTTATTTTATCACATGTTACCATTTGTAATTAATATCATCCTTCCCTTATATGTTTACCAAGTATACTTTAAAGTCAATTTCATGGCATCATTCAAGAACATTATAAACATAAATAACTTGGTTAGGACCTAAGTCCTAACCCTAATGATAGCTACACTCACAACTCCAAGCTAGTCTTGTTCTTTGATAGCAATGCTCTTGTTCTTCCTATTTTGTTGCCCAACCCTTGATTCCTCCAAAATCTCTTCAAGTTCTTGATCTTTTTATTCATATACAAACATATGTGAAACATATTAGAATTCAATTCAAACATATAAGCTCATTTACACAAATGACAACATTAACATTCAAAACCGTTTTTCTTATTGGCAGATTGAGTACTTGTTACTAATCTGGGCATATCTTTTTACACACATCCAGATTTTGATTACATTACCATTATAGAAGGCTTATTTACACAGATTTACAACCATGTATGGTACATATTTTGCTCATTTCTCAATCAATACAATTTATTATTTAAACATAGGCCATTTTGCAGTTCTGGACAGTTTGCATCACCTCTAAAATTTCGGTTCAAGATTTTTCTATAGAGAGCAAATTTTAGTGACGTTTGTTTCTATTTAATCTAGACATACCCAAGTATTTTCTATCAAAATTACATGTCTAAATTCCATGTATTTTTTGGTGAATTTTTAAAGATTACTGTCCAAAACAGGGCAGTATTGGGCAGATTACACAATTCAGGTAGTTTGTTCTTATAATTTTCATTATATTTTCAAGTCTAATCTTAAACCCAGCAACATATAAGATCAAACAACACTTCGATTCATTATAATTCCAGATTTCAACTCTAATCAACACGAGAATAAATTTAGCTAATGCATTCAGTTAACGTAAGATTCACTTACTTGAGTTTTCTTTCTAACATGCATGCAATCTAGACTTAATTTCTAGCCCAAAATCCTTCTTCAAGCGTGCCGGGTGTTAATGCCCAATGACACTTGGTTCCTCCTTGAACCACATAATTTATTCATAGTTTTTTATAATATAATTGGGTACTTTAATTATATATTATAATATGATAGAGTTGACAGCCACAACTATATTTTACATACAATATAATAGTCTATTTAATATTGATATTATTTAGGTAGTATTTACTAAATTTGCAATCTTATAGTTTAGTGTAAGTTCAAATGTTTACACTTTTTTTGTTAATTAATTTAGGATTTTCATCTGGGCTATGAATTGGGATGTTACAACTAAGTACAAAGAGTTTTCACACAACTACTAAACAAACTAAACCTAACCCTAAGAAAATTTAGAACATAATGAAACTAATCCTAAGCTTAATCTCTATTCTCTTCTCTCCTCCCTGTGTCTTCGCGTTCTCTTGGCGGCATGCCTTTATATAAGGGAAGGTGTAGGCACGAATCCTTCTTGGAGAGGAAGTTAAGTTGGACTTGGACTAGTCTTTATTTATGAGGTAAATCTCTTTAATTTATTACAATAAACACTTTTATCCAAGAGTCCAACTTTATACTTCCTTCCACGTTTTCCTCCTCTTCTCGAGCTCCAGCTGCCACGCAAAATGTGTAGAAAAATCCAGCGATAAAAGCTCTACAAGTTGGCTACCACTTTGCTCATATTTCCCTATGGCAATATGTTGCCGCGGCCTGGCTTTTGCTGCCTTGGCATCGGTCTAATCTACTCAACAAGGTTTCCTCATCTTCACTCAGTAGAAGCTATCTTGTGGCTTGACTCGATCAAGGTCGGTTGTCTGCTACTTCTGCCTCATCTTCCCTCCTGCTTTCTACGCCGCGGCAGCATCCTCATGCGCTAGCTGTGGTCACCCTGCAAGAATATCAATCATGCATTAAATAGTACCTTTTTCATATAATAAACAAAATAATAAGCTCAAAGGCATAAACGATGAAATCTATGCATGAAAGGCTATAATTTAGGTCAAATGGGTGTAGAATGAGTGATAATTGCCATGAAAAAGGGGTCAAACCCTAAGAATTTTAGGCACTTATCACACCCCCAAACTCGAACTATTGCTTGTCTTCTACCAATGCAAACCATCAATTGGTAAACCTTAGTTTTTATAAATCGTCTCCTTGGTCTTACTTTTCCTTCTCTCCCCAAACCTTGGCGAAGAACGCTTTGGCCCTTAGATCTTTGGATACCTTAGGAATTCCCTTGAATCAAACTATAAGATTTGTGAGTGTGTGCACGCATTGTGAACAAAATGATTATAAGGATTCTAAGTAAACACTTAAGCATTAACTAACTTAACTTGGGTGTTAAATTTTTTTTCTAGCAGCCTAACCAACTAGAGCCAATTTCAGGCACCTCTAGTGATTAGCCTAGAGCCGGTTTCGGGCACCTCTAGGGATTCCTTAAGCTTGAGCCAGTGGTGGGCACCTCTAACTTTTACCAAATTTTCTTTCTAAACTAGTCTATGTCCTTAGTGTACTAGAATTCCTTAAATCATACAAGTCACAAAGGTGTTTGAAGTTCTAATCTCATTGTGTGATCTTAAGTTGTTTTCCTTTAAGCATCCTAAAAATAAAGGCTCTAAACAGTTCTAAACAATGGTAAGAAGAGAGAGTTCTATTGCCAAGTAAGAAGATTTAATTAAAACTAAACTACGACAATTGATAGAAAGTACTGCTACGACATAAGCAAAATTCAGTTAAGGCAGTGCAATTAATTTTTTTGACAAATGAAGATCAAAAACTGCATGGCAATTATATTTATACTGCCGCGACATATTGTTGCCTCGACCTCTCAACCTACACCTAAAACTCGAACCAAGCATTGCCCTCAATTCTTACATTTCATACATAAGATAGAAACAATTAAATCACAAAATATGAGGGCATAAACAGATAAGCAACAAAAAAATTGAAGAGGAAATTAAATGGATTTAGAGGTTGCAGAATCATCCTTCTCGTCACTGTCGAACTCCAAAATTAGCATGTTCGTTGGCTTAGAAGCTGCTCGCTTGTTTCGTTTGGACTCTCGGGGTGGTTGGACGCGTGATGGTGGGGTGGGCTTTGCTGCTGGGGCATCCACCTCTTCAAGGGAATCAAGGTCGACGTTGTCCATGTTCAGTCCCTTGCATCTAATCAAGTCGAACACCCGACTAATAGAGTGATTAGTATTTGAGGTGGTGTGGGGTATGTATTTGGCCGGTGTGTCTAAGGCAGCCATGCGCTTGCCTCTCCTTGCGGTGGCAGAAAGTGTATCGGAGGCTGCAGCGGGCTGGGGTTGGTGGTGTCTGGTAGTAGCGGCGACAGGGCTCTCTTAGGCTATGTGCTGTGCTGTGGCGGTGGAAGTGAAGACGACGACAGGGAAGGTGGGGAATTAGACTTTTGGGTCATGGCACCTCCTTTGAATCCACTGTGTTGTTACGTTGTGGAAGTCCCTGGTATACGCCATAAACAACTGCTGGCGTTGGTCCATTGCCTCAAGCTTGTTCAGAATCTGCTGGAGGTCTGCTGCGGCAGGGGCTTGGGGCTGAGGTGTCATCGGGATGGATGCGGCGGCTTCTACCCTGGCAATGCTCTGCATCGGTGTGGCCAGCAGAGGCTCGGCGTCCACTATCTCCATGAATTTGTGGCAGGTGACCTTGTCCCATCCTGGTCTGTCCTTGGTGAAATCATCGGTTCATGTCGAAACTACGCAAACTAAGGAGGCTTCTAATAAGTTTGTTATTTCTACTTTCATCAACGACACTCTGCATCAACATCTCAAATATAATTTACTGGATCGAACGCTGATGACTCTATCAGAACTATATGAGATGGTTCATTTTTACACTAAAAAAATGAAGATGCAAAACCTTGAGGGCTATGGCGCACGGTTCGCAGCACGTGAATGAGAGGGAATATTATCGCGGTCCCAGACGCGGCAGGTCCTCCCTTCATCCAAGAGTTGGTAGAAGAAACCAACAACTTAGTTGCGGGCCGCAGTATGTCTAGAGCGGTGGTTAGTCACAACGATACACACAAGATGACGGGCAGCGAGAGTCAGTCCAAGAAAGAATGTTAATGTACAAAACTTATCATGAGTTAACAGAGTCGCCTTCGCAGATATTACACCAGATTGAGCACACTAGAATCTTGAGACCGCCGTTACCGATGAGGCATGATGAGTACAAGGAGTGTTTCAGACGAAGATGCGAGTTCCAAAAGGCTCAAGGTCACTCTACAGATGATTGAGTACATTTGAAGAAAGCGATTGAATCCTCATTGAGAAAGGGGCAACTAGAAAGATTCTTAGTTTATCTCTACAAACGAGTCGAAGATAACAGGGTGGCTCAGCAGCTAAGACCACAAGACAACGAGAGAAATAATCCAGATGATAAGGGCATTATACATATGATAATTGGAACAGATGAGAGGTGAAACCAATCAAGCTCCAAACACAAGGCACATATACAAGGAATAATGTCAGTTTCAACATGAATGATGAAAAGGCCGAAGTATTGAGACTCATGGCAAGTCTCATTTTAAGAAAAAAGAAGAGGATAATATTCTGTATAAAGAAAGCAATGATCTGATCGTTGTCACAACTGTGATAGCAGGATTTACTGTGAAAATAATTTTGGTTGATACAAGTAGTGTTGTGAAGTGTGGGGCTGGTGTGCATTCAAGCAAATGGGAATTCCTAGTTTGGAATTGAAACTTGCAAGCCCAGTATATGGATTTAGCAACCAACTTGTTGTGGTGAAGGGTTCCATCCAGCTCCAAGTAACTATGGGAGATAATGACAATGAGGTCACACAAATGGCTATTTTTCTAGTCATCGATAACTTGTCTGCATGCAATGCTATCTTTGGAAGACCTTTGATGAGAAAGACCAAAATGAGGGCGGCCTATTTCTATCTACAGGTCAAGTTCCCCACACCCTTAGGGGAAGGGTTCATGTAGGCTGATCAATAGAGAGCAAGGCAATGCCACATCCTTTCACTTCAGTTAGCCCAGAAGTAGAGGGGCTATGAGCATGCTAGTGGAGAAGCCTCGTCGCAGCAGAGGGGACTCAGAGCCAACATTATGAATAAAGCCATGTTGACTCTTGAGAGCCTGGATCTCAGGGAAAATGAAAAGCTTATAAAACCTGAGCCGGCGGAGGCGATAGAGATGGTGGAGATTTACCCGAACGAGCCAAAAAAGCTTACCAAAATTGTGATAGGGTTGGAGAATAAGAATAGAAGAAAGTTGATAAGGTTGTTGCTTACTGGTACATCACACGTGTACCCTTGGGTACCGGTACATCAAATGCGTATCGATACATATATTGCTTACTTGAAATACTAAATTCCCACAAATACTGATACAGGTTAACCCGTACCAATACAACCCCCAATCACGCACACGTAGGACCAAAGATCGTATCGATACCCTATACACGGGTTCATACCAATTCCTCGAATTACGATATTACCATGCTTTATTGTAACCATATAAATTTCATGTTTTACGAATTGAGCCTCGAACCCAGTTAATTTGGGCCTTATGGTTGGGAGCGCAAATCTAGGATAGTGGGTTAGGCCCTTTAGCAAAATAAAATAAATAATAAATAAAATAATAGAGGAAAAGAATTGAGACGATAAGGTTGATTAAAAAGAGAGGTGGTGATTGATAGAGAGAAAAGGTTAGAATGGATAAGAGGATAGGATATTTTTGGGAGAGAGAGAAAAAAAGGGAAAAGTAATGGGGGAGACTTTGAACCCCGATTTACAGCCACCAGAGCCGTTGTGGCTCTCACCACCAGTACCATCAGCTTCACCTCGAGGAGACGAGTCCGACGATGGTCCCCTTGCCGTCGCCACCGCCTCCTTTCGCCGAAGTGAGGGAGGAGAAGTTTCAAATTAGTTGGTTTGACAAGTTCCATCCACCATTGCTGCAAACTGTTGCCACCAGCATGCTCACCGGCCGGAGAACTGTCAGATTGGAGCTCGCCGCCGTCGTCCGGCCACCGAAGGACGGGACACGCGTTGCACCTGCGAGTGGGCGTGCGCAGCAGCATAGGGTGGGTGCACATATGCTCATGTGCACCGCGTCGTACTAGATAGCTCTCCTTGGGTGCACATGCACCCTATTTCACAGAAGCACTACCCGCGGGTGCACCGTAGCATCCCTGCACCGCATCGCACCTGATCGTCGAGCCATTGACCGATGTTGACAAGAGTTGACTGGCTGTTGACTTTTAGGGGTCTCTACCTGTGGGTTTCTCGACGTTCCGGATATATTGGTGTAGTCTGTTGTGCCAAATTTTAGCTCGTTAAGCTGTTTTTACGCATTTGACCTTTTGAATTCATTAAAGTATTTGGTTAAGTGATACTTAAAATATTAATTGATATATGAGGATTATTCGAGGATCGAATATCGGAACAAGTCGAATATTCCGGAAGCTTGGATGAGGATTTTAGCTCGAATGAGGATCGAATATCAGACCAAGGCGACTAGTGGTAGCACCATATGTTTATTTATCTTTCCTTATTGCTCGTACTAGCTTGCGTGCTTATGTTTATGATTAGCATGAAGTATAGTAGAGTAGATGTGTACCATTGAGCTTTGTAAGCTTAGTGCTCGGAATCATTGTTTCTGTGCGTAGGTTGATTGTTGGATCGTGGGATCGAGGAGCACTATCGATACGAGATTCTAGCTTGGGGTGATCTCCAAAGTACGGTTGTAACACCCTTAGCTCGGCCTAGACGCCCGACCCGAACTATGAAGATTACACGGGGAAAATCAATGTCATCCCGAAAGTTCACCTTGATTAACGACCTTTTTTCTTTTTATCTTATCTAGATGCACTTTACTAGCCTATGTGATTAGCAAATCATTCCAGCGGAAGCGACACAGCGAACGGAACTCAAACAAGAGTTCAATTGCAAAGAAACGTCTTTTAGGGACTAGAATGTAAATTTCTAGAATTTAGACTTATAACGAACCATCATATTAAATTTCAACTTAAAAAGATCAACCAAACTCATTTAATTAAGCAATCAAGATTCAGGGACAAAAACGTGAGAAACAAAAACCTGAAACAATTCAAATTCAAACTTCAACGGTCAGGTGTTCGGAAACACAAAGACCTGTATTGGAACGGTCGTTTCGAAACCAGGTTGACCGTTTGGATACTCGGGTGCATTCCGAGACTCGTATCGAAACACCCCTTTCAAGTAGCAAAACCGTTTTGATACGTTCCTACCCGTTCCGAAAACCGCATGGCCATTTCAGGCTTCTGTTTCGAAACATGCAAGGGCGTTCCGATACGTCTTGCCCTGCAACAGCAGGTTTTGCTGGTTTTTCACATCTTTTCATGTTCAAATACATCCCAAAACATGTCACAACATACATGCAACATACTTATGCATCAAGGGTCATCTTTAAAAAGCCAAAGCTAAAGCATAGCATCAAATATGCAAATAATGAAACTATAGGCATACTCCCTAGTCCACCAAAGTCATACAAAGCTAAACTTAACATTTAAACATAAAACAATCCATAAAGGCCCTTTACAACTCAAGGATCAATAACAAAACATGCTCAAAGTAAAAGAGAGAACATCCACAACCATCCAAGAGTATAATTCCCACCCATTGCCTCTTATTACACCAAGGTAAAGCCACATACTTTGCTAAACCAAAATGCTTGGATTTCCTTGCTTGTGTGCTGCCTCAAACTCATAATTCTCTACATTGATGAAACAAATGAGCGTAAGCACAAAGCTTCGTGAGGATCGCAAAACAACATTCATCAATGCATTTCACATGACTTGTAAAACCACAACTTTTCAACACACGCCTTTTCGTAAAACATGTCTTCTCAAGACATCAATGCACTTTATAAACACATGCTCATATGCAACATTTTAAAACAGCAAATAAACCTTTGCTCATGCTTACCAAGCATCTCATGCATTCTTGCATCAATTACAAGCATCTCATGCTTCACATTAATCTTTAACATTATATTAGCTCACAAGTGATAATCCATAAACCATTCCAACCAAAGGACACAATCGGATACACAGATTACAACCGTTGTCCCACACGCTTCATACACACTACCGGACTACACAAGGCTCACACACGAGAGCAACCCTCCATCGTTGTGACACCCGTGGTGGAGTATAACGGTACAATCACAGCCCCTCAACACCACTCATCGGTAATTGTATAATTCCACTAACGAGAGCACAAGACATATAACACAAGATGCACACACGGAATTAACATCCACCGTTGTGATCTTAACCTCAATCGTTAGGGTACTTGGATGGAGTATACGGTACAATCATAACCCCTCGACATCCAAGGCGACTTTATTCACGGTGCACCCAATCCTATAGTCGGCTAACTATATCAGATTAACACAACCAAAAACCATTTTCATCACTTGCCAATATAATCATTTAACAACATTAATCCACCGTAATACAAGCATAAATACAATGCCATTTCCACAAGCATAACATGCTTAACATCACATGCACTTATCACATGAAAACCAAGGATCACTTACCTAGTGCACCCTTAACTCAATGGTATTAAAAACCAGTATTTAACCTTGCTTAAACATGTTTAAAATAGTAAACAAAACCACAATTATCACAAGTGCATATTTATCAAAAATAGCATATTTCCGAGAGAGAGATTTCCGAATCACTTACTCTTGAGCTTAGCTAAGTGTATCAAACTTACACTAAGCTCCCAAGATCACGCTCAAGGCGTTACAAAGCAGGAAATTCCATTTCCACTCACAGATACGCGAAGCCTTGCTCGCCGACACGAAAATTACTCTTCTGGAGCCTCCAACAACATCTTGTATACTTCCGGATCAAGATCCCCTATTTTGACAACATCAAAAGAAAAGATCTAAATGCATTAAGCATTCCAACACTAGCAACAATTCACAATCTCGTTGCTCACCCAAACTACACCAAATTACCCATCCAAAACAACCGAAAACTCAATCGATTGCTTCCTAAACCAAGCCCAACCAACACACATCACTTCCAACCCAACATAAACATCAAAATACATCTAATAAACAACCTAACCCAACCTTATACCTCCAACAAGCAAGATTCCACCATTTCACCTCAAAAACTCACTTAAATCAACCAAGAAACTCAAGGATCTCAAGGATTTCGGGATCTATGTTATCAAAAATTCATTTCAACATAATAAACAACTTAGAACTTAATTAAAATCAATCCAAAACAGAGCTTAACACATCAAGTCCGAAAATCAAGATTTCAACCATAATTTCACAAGATTTTGATCTCCAATCAAAACTATAATGAAAACTCAACCAAAAATAGTATTTAGAAGCCCAATATCTTGGGAATTTCAATAAAGAACTTTGATTAGAGGTTGAGAACGGGATTTATCTCCAATCCTTGCTTTCCTCAATGAATGACAAGTTTTCCTTAGCCAAATCTTGAAAAGCTTATAAGGATTTCTTGAAAATTGATTAGGAAATGTTATGAGAGTGTTTGGGAGAAAATAATTCTGGAGAAAAAAGATGAAGATAGTGTTTGGCTGAAAGTGAAGAGGGAATGGTAGTTACGTATTATTAACTACCCATTTTAATTTAATTAAAATGAAATCAATTAAAATTATTTAATTAAAACCCATTTAAAACACATGTCATATTAGGAAAGGCTAAATTGCCATAAAGCCCCCTATAGATTTTAAGAATTTGGCTTCTTCCTTAAAAATCACATTTTCCACAGTTTTGAAACTTTACAATTTGATCACTACTCAAAATGTCCCATTTACGAAACCCTTTTTGTAAAATTGACTTGACCAACCTCTTTAACATATTTTTAAAGGATTTTAGCAAATTTTCTCACATTTTTATCCTATCCCAATCCTTGATTTCCTTAAATCACCTTACGCGATTCGAACCGTTCTCGACCGGTCCGATCCGATGTCTAAAACATCTAGGCCCAAAACCGGGGCATTACAACTCTCCCCCATGTAGGAAATTTCGTCCTCGAAATTTTACCTGAAGGAAAAAGGTGCGAAAACTGCTTCAGCATGTCCGCCTTGCTTTCCCACGTGGCCTCCTCAACTCCTTGGTGTCACCACAACACCTTCGCAAGCTCTATCGTCTTGTCACGAAGAACTTTGCTACTCACATCCAGAACCTTCACTGGTTCCTCATCATATGACAAATCCGGATTCAACTCTATCTCCTCAACATGCATCACATGCGAAGGATCCGATCTGTACCTTTGTAACATAGAGACATGAAACACATCATGTATCTTCTCCAACTCCGTAGGCAATATCAACCGATATGCCACAAGACCAATACGCTCCACAATCTCGTAAGGTCCAATGAACCTTGGGCTAAGCTTACCCTTACGCCTAAATCTCATCACCTTCTTCCAAGGCGATAATTTCAAGAACACACGTTCGCCAACCGCAAACTCAATCTCCTTACGCCTCAGGTCCGCGTAAGAATTTTGCCTATCCTATGCTGCTTTCAAGTGCTCACAAATGAGCTTCACCTTCTCGGCGGTTCCCTTTAGCATAGTTGTCATCGAGATCAACTTTTGCCCAGCTTCTGCCCAACAGAGAGGGGTTCTACAACGTCTCCCATACAAAGCCTCGTATGGGGCCATTTGAATACTCACCTTATAACTGTTATTATATGTAAACTAAACCAACGACAAAAGCTTCTCCCAAGAACCCTGAAAATCTATCACACAGCACCGTAACATGTCCTCTAGCACTTGGATCACACGTTCGGATTGTCCATCCGTCTAAGGATGATAGGAAGTACTGAAATTCAACCGTGTACCCAAGTCTTGATGCAAACATTCCCAAAATCGCGTTGTAAAGCTCGGATCCCTATTTGACACTATAGACTTTGGCACATTGTGCAACCGCACAATCTCAGCTATGTATAGTTAAGACAACTTATCCAAGGTATACGTAGTATGCACAGGCAGAAAATGTGCACACTTCGTAAAGCGATCAACAATCACCCAAACTGAATTTTTCTTTGACGGCGACAAAGGCAATCCAGACACAAAATCCATGGTGATTCTCTCCCACTTCCATTCTTGGATTCTCAAAGGTTGCAACAACCCAGAAGGAACCTGATGTTCAGCCTTCACTCGCTGACACACCATGAACTTACTAATGAACTCAGCCACATCCTTTTTCAACCCCACCCAGTAGTACTCATCCTTCAAATCACGATACATCTTTGTACTACCAGGATGCATAGCAAAGGGACTACTATAGGCTTCAGTCAAAATAGTGCGCCTCAACTCAACATCATCCAGCACCACTATTCGACTACCAAAGCACAGAACATTGTCATCACTAAAGCTGAAATCTGAAGGTCTACCCTCCGCAATGTCCTGAACATGCGAAACAAGAGAATCATCAAGCAATTACTTGTCTTTAATCAACTGAATCAAAGATGGTTTCGCTTGCAACTCCGCAATAAGACCACCAACACACGAAATGCTCAAGCGAGCAAACATTGCCTTTAACTCCACAGCCACTTTCCGACTCAAACCATCGGCCACAACATTAGCCTTGCCCGGGTGGTACTCTATCATATCATAATCTTTAAGCAACTCTACCCATCGACGCTGCCTAAGATTCAACTCCTTCTGAGACATAAGATACTTTAAGCTCTTATGATCCGTGAACACAACACACTTCTCACCGTACAGGTAATGCCTCCAAATCTTAAAATCAAAAACTACGGCCACAAGCTCAAGATCATGGGTAGGGTAATTGCGCTCATACACTTTCAACTGCCTAGATGCATAGGCCACTAACTTACCCTCCTGCATCAACACACAACCCAAACCAACAATGGACGCATCACTATAGACCACAAACTCCTTACCGGACTCAAGTTGAATCAGAAGAAGAGCTTGCGTCAAAGCTTCTTTCAGCTTTTCAAAAGCTTGCTGTATCGCATTCGTTCACTCAGAGCGAACATTCTTCTGCAACAGCTTGGTCAAAGGTGCCACTATCTTCGAGAAACCCTCGACAAACCTACGGTAATATCCAGCCAGACCAAGGAAACTTCGTACCTCTGTCACTAACTTAGGCACCTTTCAACCCATCACCGCTTCAACCTTGAGCGAACCAACGCGTATACCCTCAGCTGACACAACATGTCCAATGAAGACCACCTCCCTAAGCCAAAACTCACACTTACTCAGCTTGGCATATAACTGATTTTCCAACAATGCTTGCAAAAAAATTCTCAAGTGTCTATCATGATCCTCCTCGGTGCGCGAATACACAAGGATATCATCAATGAACACCACCACAAACTGATCCAAGAATTCATGGAATACACGATTCATCATGTCCATGAAAGCAGCAGGCGTGTTGGTCAAACCAAACGACATCACTAAAAATTTATAATGTCCATACCTCATCCGAAAAGCTGTTTTAGGTACGTCCACATCCTTCACCTTCAGCTGGTAATACCCCGACCTCAAATCTATCTTAGAAAACACTGAGGCTCCTCGGAATTGATCAAAGAGATCATCAATTCTAGGCAAGGGATACCTATTCTTGATCGTCAACTTATTCAGTTGCCGATAATCTATGCACATCCGTATCGTCTCATCCTTCTTCTTCACAAACAAGACCGGTGCACCCCAAGGTGACACACTCGGCCAGATGAAACCTCGATCCAACAACTCTTGCAATTGCATTTTCAACTCCTTTAACTCTTTGGGTGCCATGCGATAAGGATCAATGGACACCGGAGTTGTATTCTCGTACAACTCGATACCAAACTCAACTTCCCTGTTTGGTGGCAACCCAGGCAATTCTTCTGGAAAAACACCCGGAAAATCGCAAACAATTCGAATGTCCTGCACACGTACATCCTTGGTGCCATGATTCATCACATAGGCAAGATAAGCCTCACAACCCAACCTCATCCTACGATTTGCTTCTAAAACCAAAATCACGTTCGACAAGAATTTCACATTCTCGCCTACAACCACTACTTCATAATCATCGACCAACTTTAAGGTGACCCGCTTGACATCAAAATCAACCACCGCCCTATGCTCCGTCAACCAATCCATGCCAAGGATTACATCAAATCCGTAGAAAGGTAACTCTATCAAATCCACAAGAAAAACATGTCCTTGTACAGATAAAGGGCATCTCCTATACAACTTCCTAGTGACTACAGTCTCACCAAAAGAACTAGTCACTTGCATTCCTACTTTAAGCATCTCAACAGGTATATCAAGCAAATGCGCATGCTCACTCAAGATATAAGAATGCGTGGATCCAGAATCAATCAAAGCCAGCAAAGATAAAAGACTGAAGAGCAAAGGTACTTGCGATGACATCTGTATCATTGCGCTCCTCGCGCTGAGCATAAACCCTCGCTGGTCCACCTCCCTCAGGACGAACGACTACAACATGAGCAATACCTCACTACCCCTCGTCTCTCCTCTGAAAGTTCCCACGGCCACGCCCACGGCCTCTCTAAGGTGCAGCTACTACAGGAGCACGTCCTTGGCCTCCACCAGCCAATAAAGGACACTCCCTCATCATGTGATCTGCCGAACTACAATTCCAACATGAATTCCCTGTCACCACAACAGGAGCATAAACCTCTCTAACCGCCCGAGGATAATCTCACCTCAAATGACCCCGAGAACCACACGTCCAGCACGTGTTCTGTTTAGCCCTTATCCTATCTCCCTGAGTAGGCGCACCATGTCCACCATTACCCCGCCTAGCAACAGGCTGGTATCTCCTATCTCATCCTCTCTTATTCTGTCCACCACCGGAACTAGACTCAGCTGCTCTCTTCCCAGAGCTAGAACCTACACCTCAAGCTGACAAA
This sequence comes from Hibiscus trionum, assembly GCA_030270665.1. NCBI lineage: Eukaryota > Viridiplantae > Streptophyta > Magnoliopsida > Malvales > Malvaceae > Hibiscus > Hibiscus trionum. The sequence goes on along the minus strand of BSYR01000017.1, from coordinate 14,448,279 downwards.
CCTAGGTTCTGCTCTATGTCCTTCGCTCGACAAACAAGCACATCAAAATCTGTGTAATCCGCAACCAACATGTACATCTTGACTTCCTGTACCAAACCGTACCGGAAGCGATCACATTGGTGCCTCACACTAGGTACCAGCTCAGGGGCATACTGGCTCAAGCGTATGATCTGGACCTTGTACTCAGCCACAGTGAGATTGCCTTGAACTAGCGACATAAACTCACGTTTCTTTTCATCCAAGTATCTCACCCCTAGATACTTCCTCTTAAAGGCACCCTTGAAATACTCCCAATCAACCTCATTGGGTTCCAAGCTAGCAGTGGTAGTCATCCACCAGCTGTAGGCATCGCCTTGCAACAGAGAAACTGCGCATCCCAGCTTGCGCACATCATTACATCCCATCTGATCCATGATACGGATCGTGCTCGCTAACCAGACCTCAGACGCCTCAGGAGACATTCCAAAGAACTCCACAGCTCATAGGCTCCTCAGCCTCTCTAATGGTAAGCCCGCCTGCCCAGCTATAGGGGCCTGTACATGCGCTCCGGCCACAGCAGCCTGAAACGCTCTGGTGATAGCCTGAACCAATGGCACCAAACCACCCAAACCCGGACCAACATGTCCTTGTTACACTTGCTCCCCACATCCTGGTGGTGGCGTAGGAGAAACATTTCCACCAGGTGGGACATCAGCCCCTTGCTCACCCTGGTCACCCTGAGGTACTATTGTATTCGACCTTAGCTCTCTTCTCGGAGCCATAGTGCTATTTTAAGCAAGGCATAACAAAAAAACAAATCAAACCATTTAGGCCAGCTGCAAGCAAGAATCCAAGTTTACCAAAAACATTTATTTAGTGTAATAAGGCAATGGGCAACCCAATTTCCCTCAACATAGCATAGCATACATTAAAACATCATGATCAACATGTTTTACATCATCCCAAAACCAGCACATAACAGCATTGCATCATCATCACGCAATCATATTCATTTCACATACGATTCATATCAATTCAGCATTTCATAAGCTTCACAATTCAACCAATTCCATGCTTTTCACACAACATACATCAATACATATCAATTTCCCTTACCAACATCCCCAAATCTTTCGAAACCTTGCCCTGATACCAACAAATATAACCCCCTTAGCCCGGCCTAGACGCCCGACCCGAACTATGAAGATTACACGGGGAAAATCAAAGTCAACCCGAAAGTCAAACTTGATTAACGACATTTTTCTTTTTATCTTATCTAGATGCACTTTATTAGCCTATGTGATTACAATATCATTCCAGCGGAAGTGACACAACGAACGGAACTCAAACATGAGTTCAATTGCGAAGAAATGTCTTTTAGGGACTAGAATGTAAATTTACAGAATTTATAGGACACAAGATGTAAGGTTAACAATCCATAATTAGACTTATAACGAACCATCATATTAAATTTCAACTTAAAAAGATCAAACAAACTCATTTAATTAAGCAATCAAGATTCAGGGACCAAAACGTGAGAAACAGAAACCTGAAACAATTCAAATTCAATCTTCAACGGCCAAGTGTTCCGAAACGCAGAGACCTGTATCGGAACGGTCGTTTCTAAGCCAAGTTGACCGTTTCGATACTCGGGTGCGTTCCGAGACCCGTATCGAAACACCCCTTTCCAGTAGCAAAATTGTTTCGATACGATCCTACTTGTTCCGAAACCTCACGACCATTTCAGGCCTCTGTTCTGAAACAGGCAAGGGCGTTCCGATACGCCTTGCCCTGCAACAACAGATTTTGCTTGTTTTTCACATATTTTCATGTTCAAATACATCCCAAAACATGTCACAACATACATGCAACATACTTATGCATCAAAGATCATCTTTACAAAGCCAAAGCTAAAGCATAGCATCAAACATGCAAATAATGAAACTATAGGCATACTCCCTAGTCCACCAAAGTCATACAAAGCTAAACTTAACATTTAAACATAAAACAATCCAAAAAGGCCCTTTACAACTCAAGGATCAATAACCAAACATGCTCAAAGTAAAAGAGAGAACATCCACAACCATCCAAGAGTATAATTCCCACCCATTGCCTCTTATTACACCAAGTTAAAGCCACATACTTTGCTAAACCAAAATGCTTGGATTTCCCTACTTGTGTGCTACCTCAAACTCCTAATTCTCTGCATTGATGAAACAAATGAGCGTAAGCACAAAGCTTCGTGAGGATCGCAAAACAACATTCATCAATGCATTTCACATGACTTGTAAAACCACCACTTTTCAACACATGCCTTTTCGTAAAACATGTCTTCTCAAGACATCAATGCACTTTATAAACACATGCTCATATGCAACATTTTAAAACAACAAATAAACATTTGCTCATGCTTACCAAGCATCTCATGCATTCTTGCATCAATTAAAAGCATCTCATGCTTCACATTAATCTTTAACATTATATAGGCTCACAAGTGATAATACATAAACCATTCCAACCAAAGAACACAATCGGATATGCAGATTACAAGCGTTATCCCACACGCTTCATACACACTATCGAACTACACAAGGCTCACACACGAGAGCAACCCCCATCGTTGTGACACCTGTGGTGGAGTGTAACGGTACAATCACAACCCATCAACACCACTCATCGGTAGTTGTATAATTCCACTAACGAGAGTACGGGACACATAACACAAGATACACACACGAAATTAACATCCATCGTTGTGATCTTAACCTCAATCGTTAGGGTACTTGGATGGAGTATACGGTACAATCACAACCCCTCGACATCCAAGGCAACTTTATTCACGGTGCACCCAATCCTATTGTCGGCTAACTATATCTGATTAACACAACCAAAAACCATTTCCATCAGTTGCCAATATAATTATTTAACCACATTAATCCACTGTTTTACAAGCATAAATACAATGCCATTTCCACAAGCATAACATGCTTAACATCACATGCACTTATCACATGAAAACCAAGGATCACTTACCTAGTGCATCCTTAACTCAATGGCATTAAAAACCAACATCTAACCATGCTTAAACATGCTTTAAAATAGTAAACAAAACCACAATTATCACAAATGCATTTTCATCAAACATAGCACATTTCCGAGAGAGAGATTTCTGAATCACTTACTCTTGAGCTTAGCTAAGTGTATCAAACTTACACTAAGCTCCCAAGATCACGCTCAAGGCGTTACAAAGTAGGAAATTCCATTTTCACTCATCGATACGCGAAGCCTTGCTTGCCGACATGAAAATTACTCTTCCGGAGCCTCCAACAACACCTCGTTTGCTTCCAGATCAAGATCCCCTGTTTTCACAACATCAAAACAGAGATCTAAATGCATTAAAATGCATTCCAACACCAGCAACAATTCACAATCTCGTTGCTCACCCAAACTACACCAAATTACCCATCCAAAACAACCGAAAACTCAATCGGTTGCTTCTTAAACCAAGCCCAACCAACACACATCACTTCCAACCCAACATAAACATCAAAACACATCTAATAAACAACCTAACCCAACCTTATACCTCCAACAAGCAAGATTCCACCATTTCACCTCAAAAACTCACTTAAATCAACCAAGAAACTCAAGGATCTCAAGGATTTCAGGATCTATGTTATCAAAACTTCATTTCAACATAATAAACAACTTAGAACTTAATTAAAATCAATCCAAAACAGAGCTTAACACATCAAGTCCGAAAATCAAGATTTCAACCATAATTTCACAAGATTTTGATCTCCAATCAAAACTATAATGAAAACTCAACCAAAAATAGTATTTAGAAGCCAAATATCTTTGGAATTTCAATAAATAAATTTGATTAGAGGTTGAGAACGGGATTTACCTCCAATCCTTGCTTTCCTCAATGAATGACAAGTTTTCCTTAGCCAAATCTAGAAAAGCTTGAAAGGATTTCTTGAAAATTTATTAGGAAATGTTAGGAGAGAGTTTGGGAGAAAATAATTCTGGAGAAAAAAGATGAAGATAGTGTTTGGCTGAAAATGAAGAGGGAATGGTAGTTACATATTATTAACTACGCATTTTAATTTAATTAAAATAAAATCAATTAAAACTATTTAATTAAAACCCATTTAAAACACATGTCATATTAAGGAAAGGCTAAATTGTCATAAAGCCCCCTATAGATTCTAAGAATTTGGCTTCTTCCTTAAAAATCACATTTTTCACAGTTTTGAAACTTTACAATTTGGTCACTACTCAAAATGTCCCATTTCCGAAACCCTTTTTGTAAAATTGACTTGACCAACCCCTTTAACATATTTTTAGAGGATTTTAGCAATTTTTCTCACACTTAAATCCTATCCCGATCCTTGATTTCCTTAAATCACCTTACGTAATTCGAACCGTTCTCGACCGGTCCGATCCAATGTCTAAAACATCTAGGCCCAAAACCAGGGTGTTACAACGGTACTTGTGTTTAGTGGGCTATGTATTCATAGGACCTTATGTGGTCGTATCTGTAATTCTTACTTTTGAAATTGTATCAGACAAATCGTATGTCCAAATGTTTTAAATTGAAAGTATAGCTCCTTTGTAACGATTTAAATTATTTATCTATGTTTTCAACTATTGGATTTAAATGCTTTTGAGAATTACCTTGTTGGGCTAAACCCAGTTTGATAAATTGTATGGTTTTTGGTTTGGGCCTCAAGCCCAAATTGTGAATCTGTTTCGGGGGTGTTACGCTAGTTGTAACGCCCTCGGTTTTGGGCCTAGGTGTTAGCCGGGTTAGGTTAGGTGATTCGGTTCGAACCTGTTTAGGGGTCTAGTATAGTTTCGGGAAATAATTAAATTAAAAGGTTTTTTGTCGGATAAAAATATGGGAAAATTTCCTAAAATCATAATTATATATATGATTAATTTTGGTAAAGGTAATTTAAAGAAAACAATTTTGGAAATTAGACATTTTGGTTTAGTGACAAAAATGTAAAAATGGTAAAGTTTGATTTAATGGCAAAAACGTAAAAGACTAATGCTTTGAATCTTTAAGGAGAAATACCAAGGGATAATAGAGAATTTTCCTCCTATTTTATAATTTTGATTAAATAAATTATATTAAAAATATGGAGGGAAGTTAAAACAGTTTTTTATTTTCTCACAAATTGGATTTGACGATAGTTTTCTTCTTTCACTTTTCTCTCAAAATCCCTTCATCCAAACAGCAAGATTTTCAAAGTAAACTCTAAATTTGATTTGGATTTCAAGGATTTATCTATTTTCTATTGATCCTTTATTAAATCTCTTGTTTTCTCTTTGGTTTTCTTTGGTTTTCTTTCAAAAATGGAGGAAGAGATCATCATTAGAGGTAGGTTCGTTCTTCTCCTCTAATGACATGTTCTTTACTGAAATTCCCAAGTATTTAGTCTTTTACATATTGTTTTAATGAGTTTTTATACATTAATTGATGAAATCTTGTTAAATTGAGGCTTCTTGAAGATTTATGGTGGATCTTTGGATTTGGTGTTAATTGCTGAGTTAATGATTGATTATTAACATGTTGTTATGGGTTAATAATGTTAACTTGATGGATTTTGTTAAGTGATCCCGAAACTAGTTAGATTGCTAGATGTTGGTGATGAAATCTTGAGTTTTAGGGGTTGTTGTTGTTATTTCTTAATAGCTGGAGGTTTGTAAGGTTGGGGAAATGTTTTAGGTTGTAAATGGATAAAGATTGATGGTTGATTTTGCTGGGTAATGTTTGGGAGCAGTTTAGAGTGGTTTTGTCGATGTTTTTGGGTTGTATCGGTTGTTAATTGCTTGGCGAATGTTGGAGTTGAGTGGGGGTTTGTGTTGCTGGAGGTTTTGATGCAAGAGTGTGCATTAATCCTCTATTTTTTTCTTTGGTTAGAAGCAGGGCAAGATGTTGCTTGATCGTTAGAAGGCGTATTTGGAGTTTTGGAAGCTTGGAATAGCTTCGGCAAGTGAGGCGAAGTTGTATCGGTGAGTGAATGTTGTTTGAACGTTTTCATAAGCTTGGAAACAAGGTTTTGAGAGGTTAGTATAAGCTTGAAACACTTATCTAATTTCAGACGTAAGTATGGTTACCAAAGCTCTTGGTTTTTCGGTTTAAAGTCCATGTGGATTATCATGCTCATGTTTTGGATTTATATTTGTTACTCATTGTTATGCATGTTTTATAAGCATGGTTTTGCTGAATTATATCCCATGAAATGATTTGATTATGTTCAAGAGTTTATATTCTTGATGAGACTTATTAGGCTATATTGGAGGCATGTTTTGAGATGGGATATGTGATGATTTTATTAATGCATTGAAAGCAGCGAGTTAACATGGATTTAAATGATATATTGGCTTGGTGATGAGATTTCTAGTATCAGATATGTTGGTCGACCAATAGGATGTAAAGTGAACTATAATATATAAAATTCGCACGTGAGATAAATTTTTTGGTTTCACAATAGGGGTAGTGCTATTGTGATGTGAGTGATAGGGTTAGTGCTATCACCAACGTGCAATACGGGTAGTAGCATCCCGACCGAAGTGAGATAATGGTGAGGGTAGTTTCACCATGTAACTTGATGGGGGTAGTGTCATCAAGGTATCCGTATATCCGATCATTAATGGATAGGGGTAGTGCTATCCAAGGATGGGGGTAGATTCCATTTGGTTTACTTGAAATGACAATATATGGATTGAACATGTATCATGGTTTTGAAATGCTTTTGTATAAAGACTCTTATACATGATGTTTATGCTTTATGAGATTTAAGCATGAAAAGCTTGATTTGGTTTTTGCACTGAGATATGCATGAGATGATGATACATGTGGTTTGTAAAGATGCTTTAATTATGGTTTCAAAAGCATGAGAAAGATGAGCATGATGTGGTTTTGTTTTAAAGGAAGCATTGTTTTGAAAAACTACATTGTTGTTGTTTAAATTGAGCTTTCCCTTACTAAGCAAATAAACTTACGCTCTCCTTTCCAATAATGGAGATTAGTGAGCTTATTGGTAGCAAAATAGCAAGGGAATTTACCCAAGACATCACTCGATTTACATGTATGGGTTTTGACACTTTTTTGGCAAGTGTGTTTTGCCTTTTAAGACTTGTAATGGGCCTTTATAAGTTGTTATGCTTTGTTTTGTGAATTTTGATACTCTATATGGATTGCTTCTAGGTTACATGCCTTTAGAGTAATCATGTTTTGCAATTCTTGATGATAGATGCCTTTGAGGATGCCCATGTGTTGGATAAATATGTGGTTGGTGTTTATCTATGATTGCATGATGATTGGTGGCCATATGGTGTGTTTTAAGATGCTTAAATGTTGGTTTTTAGTGCAGATCTCGTAGGTGTTTTGAAATAGTAGCAGTTGTTTCGATACAGCTTGCATATTAGGCCTTAATGTTTCGGAAAACTGGTAGGTTGTTTCGATACGTCTAATTATAATTTGAACCCGTATCGAAACCCGGGGTCATTTTGATAAGGCTCTGTGTTGTCTGAATGCAGGGGAGATCAATTTGGGGATTTAGTTCTGAAACGGGTAAGGGCTATTTTGAGACCAAAAGCTACTGGAATGCATGGTTTCGAAACAGGGGGTGACTGTTTCGAAATGGGGTCGTTAAGTTAGTTAAAATGGCATATTAGTTTTGAATGTTTACATTTTAGTCCATGTTTATTTAATGTGCAATAATGGATGTTTGAATGATCGGATGATGCTGATATTTCACCTGCAAGCATGTAATGAACCTAATTAAAGGTTGGTAACAATAATTTGTGATTTGACCTTATATCGGATTGTTGCAAATGAATGGACAATTGATGTTCGGTTTAATTGGAAATATATTCGTTGCGCGAGTAAACACTATAGGAATTAATTATGCATCTAGACAGTTAAAAGGGAAACAAAGGGTTGCTAATCAAGGTTGACTTTAACGAGTTGACTTCGGTTTTCCCTGTGTAATTCTCTTAATTCGGGTCAAACGCCTAGACCAGGCTATGAGGGTTACATTTGTTGGTATTAGAGCCAGGTTTACGAAAGATTGGAATGTATATTGAATGTTGAATTATGATTGATAACATGTTGTGTTCGATGCTATGCACGATGAATGATTGTATCATGATTTGATTGATAGTTTGTGGTGTATGGAGATTATGTGGTAAATCGATATATGTGACTGGGGAACCCATTGCCAATACTACCGGTAAAGAAAAGAGTTTTGTTTTAAAAGGCGGAATGAGTAACTTGGGTTCTTGCTATTTTTGAGCCTAACTAATTTTGCTATTGTATTTGCATGGTAGAACTTTTTATCATATCATGGGACCGAGACGAGAGTTGAGAGGTAATTTTCGGAATGTAGTTGAGAATGAGGTTGAGGTAGATGCTGAGAACTTGCCTCCTCCTCCTCATGGTGGAGGTGGAGCTGGAACAGGGGCAGGTGGTGGAGGTGTTGAACCTCAGGTAGCACAAGGGAAAGCTACTCCTGACATGACACCTTTAATTCAGGCTATTGCTGGAGCCTTTCAGGCAGCAATGGCAGGCATGCACGCGGCCGCACCTCTGCCTGGTGCCAATCCTGGTTTACCCTTAGAGTGTCTGCGCAGTCTGGGCAAACGAAGTTTTGAGATTTATCTCCTGAGGGCTCTGAGGCTTGGTTTGAAAGTACCAAGAGGATTTTAGGGCAGATGAATTGCAATAATATGCAAAATTTGGGCTGCGTTGTCTCCTTGCTTCACAGAGATGTGTATACATGGTGGATGACCATTATAGTTGGTATGGAACCTGATGATGTTACATGTGTATTCTTCGTGAATGCTTCAAGAAGAACTACTTGGGTGCCCATTATTTGGATGAGAAGAAGAGAGAATTCATGGCGTTGATGCAAGGCAACATGACCGTTGCAGAATATGAGGTGCAATTCGTCCGATTGAGCCAATACGCCCCTGAGCTGGTACCGGATGAACAAAAGAGATGTGATAGGTTTCTCTATGGGTTGGTGAAGGAAGTGAAGACCTATATGCTTGCAGTTGAGTATACCGATTTTGATGTGCTGATTACTCGAACCAAAAACATCGAGTAGAGTCTGAGATTGATGTTTCGCTCGGGGAGTTCTAGCTCCGAAAAGAGAGCTGCTGATTATGATGGTGGACGTGATCGAGGCAAGAGATCACGTGATAGGAGCTACCAGTGAGACCATCATCGAGGCGGTGGTGGAGGATCGAGCCAAGGATAATATTGTCAGAATGTTGCAACACGTGCTGTTACATGTAACCGTTGTGGGAGGAATCACACAGGGGAGTGTTGGGGTAATCCCATAACATGCTGGCAGTGTGGGACTCAAGGTCATGTGAAGCGTGACTATCCACAGTTGGCGAGGCAAGCACCAGCTCGTGCTGTGGAACCTCAGAGGGGCTGTGGGCGCGATCGAGGTAATTTTCAGCGACGAGAGGATGGTCAAAGGAATGTGGCGTATGTAGTCACGGTGCAGCCAGAGGGTGGAGGACCAGCTCAAGTCTATGCTCACCGTGAGGGCCGAAATGACACGGATGTGACCGCATGTACCTTTTCCTTGCAATTCTTGTCATTGCTTGCTTTGATAGATTATGGATCTACACATTCATAAATTTTGCATGAGCATGCTCATTTGCTTGATGTGTCATTAGAGTTTCTTCATGTGGGTATGCAAGTTATAAGTTCGTTTGGTGAGACAATAGTTGTTAGGAAGTTGTATAGAAGATGTCAATTGATGGTTCAAGGACATGTGTTTCCTGTCGATGTAATGGAGTTACCTTTCTATGGTTTTGATGCTATCCTTGGGATGGATTGGTTGTCAGAGCATAAAGCCGTGGTTGATTGTGAGAGCATGCGTGTTCCGTTGAATCTTGCCAATGATTTTTCTAACGCCCTGGTTTTGGGCCTATATGTTTTAGACATCGGATCGGACCGGTCGAGAACGGTTCGAACCGCGTAAGGTGATTTTAGTAAATCAAGGATCGAGATAGGATAAAATTGTGATAAAAATTGTTAAAATCCTTTAAAAATACAATTAAGAGGTTGGTCAAGTCAATTTTACAAAAAGGGTTTTGGAAAATGGACATTTTGATTAGTGACCAAATTGTAAAGTTTCAAAACTGGGAAAATGTGATTTTTAAGGTGGAAGCCAAAATTTTAGAATCTTTAGGGGGCTTTAAGTCAATTTGACCTTTCTTCAATATGACATGTGATTTAAAAGGATTTTAATTAAATGATTTTTAATTGGATTTCTTATATTAATTAACTAAAAGGTAGTTAATGGGATTTTCATTTACGTAACTACCATTTCCATCTCATTTTCATCCAAACACCATTTTCTCCCATCTTTTTCCAGAATTCTTCTTCCCCAAAACTCTCTCAACATTTCTTAAATCATTTTCAAGAGATCTTCCTTAATTCTTCAAGATTTTTGCAAGGAAAACTTGTCATCTATTGAAGGAAGCAAGTATTGGAGGTAAATCCTGTTCTCAACCTCTAATCTAAGTTCTTTATTGAAATTCCCAAGATATTTGGCTTCTAAATACTATTTTTGAGTGAGGTTTCAATATAGTTTTGATTTAAGATCAAAATCTTGTGAAATTGTGGATGAAATCTTGATTTTCGGACTTGATGAGTTGGGCTCTGTTTTGTGTTGATTTTAATTGATTTCTAAGTTGGTTTATATGTTAAAATGATGTGTTAATAACATAGATCCCGAAATCCTTGAGATTCTTGAGTTTCTTGGTAGTTTTAAGTGAGATTTTGGGGTGAAATGGTGGAATCTTGCTTGCTGGAGGTATAAGGATGAGTTAGGATGTTTACTAGATGTGTTTTGATGTTGATAATTGTTTGGAAGTGATGTATGATGGCTGGGCTTGGTTTAGGAAGCAATCTATTGAGTTTTCGGTTGTTTTGGATGGGTATTTTGGTGTAGTTTGAGTGGGCAACGAGTTTATGAGTTGTTGCTGGTGTTAGAATGCATTTTAATGCATTTAGATCTCTGTTTTGATGATGTGAAAATAGGAGATCTTGATCTGGAAGCGAATGAGGTGAATTTGGAGGCTCCAGATGTGTAATTTCTGTGTCGGCGAACAAGGCTTCGCGTATCGGTGAGTGGAAATGCAATTTTCTGCTTTGTAACGATTTGAGCGTGGTCTTGGGAGCTTAGTGTAACTTTGATACACTTAACTAAGCTCAAGTGTAAGTGTTTCGGTAATCCCTCTCTTGGAAGTGTGCTATGTTTGATGAAATTGCACTTGAGGTTGGAGTGGATTTGTTTACTGTTTTTAAGCATGGTTTAATGCTGGTTTTTAATGCCATTATGTTAAGGATGCACTAGGTAAGTGATCCTTGGTTTTCATGTGTTGAATGCTTATGATGTTAAGCATGTATTACTTGTGGAAATGGTATTGTGGTTATGCTTGTAAAACAATGGATTAATGTGGTTAAATGATTATATTGGCAAGTGATGAAAATGGTTTTTGATTACTTTAATCGGATATAGTTAGCCGGCTATAGAATTGGGTGCACCGTGAATAAAGTCGCCTTGGATGTTGAGGGGTTGTGATTGTGCCGTAATCTCCATCCAAGTACCCTAACGATTGAGGTTAAGATCATAACGGTGAATGATTAGTCCCGTGTGTGAGTCTTGTGTATGTGTCCTATACTCTCGTTAGTGGAATTATACAACTATCGATGAGTGATGTTGAGGGGTTGTGATTGTGCCATTAATCTCCATCACGGGTGTTGAGGGGCTGAGATTGTGCCATTTGTCTCCACCTTGTGTAGTTCGGCAGTTTGTATGAAGCGTGAGGGACAACGCTTGTAATCTGCGTATCCGATTGTGTCTTGTGTTGGAATGGTTTATGGATTATTACTTGTGAGCCAATATAATGTAAATGAATAAGATGAAGCATGAGATGCTTATTTATGATGCAAGTTTGCATGAGATAATTGTGTTTTATGCAAGAGTGCATGAGATGCTTGGTAAAGCATGGGTAATGGTTTAATTGTTGTTACGATGTTGCATAAGTCCATGTGTTTATAAAATGCATTGATGTCTTGAAGAGACATGTTTTATGAAAAGGCATGTGCTAAAAGTGATGGCTTTGCAAGTCATGTTAAATGCATTGATGAATGTTGTTAGCGATCCTCACTAAGCTTTATGTTTACGCTCTTTTGTTTCATTAATGCAGAGAATTGAACACTTGGAGGCAGCTCAAAAGCAAGAGGAATCCAAAGCTTTTTTAAAGAGATGTATGTGGTTCACCTTTAGTGTAATAAGTGGCAATGGGTGAGATTTATACTTTGGAATGTTGAGGATGTTTCCCTTTACTTTGAGCATGTTAGATTGCTTATACTTGAGTTGTAAATGGCCTTTGGTGTTTGAATTTTTGGTTTGTATGATGTTATAGCTTGTTATGGTTTTAGTAAACTAGGGAGCATGCCTTTAGTATCTATGATTGCATAAATGATGCCATGATCTAGTTCAAGCTTCATAATTATGGTTTATGGTATGTACATGAGATGTATGTATGTTATGGTATGTTTCGGGTAGGTTTCGAATGTGAAAAAACATGAAAAACCAGTAAAATTTGTTGTTGTAGGGCAGGGTGTATCGGAACACCCTTGTTTGTTTCGAAACAGGGGCCCAAAATAGCCATAGTGTTTCGGAACGGATGAAGGTGTTTCGGAACACTTTGGCTACTAGAAGACCCTGTTTCGATACGGGTTCCGAAATGAGCCCGAGTTCCAAAATGGTCAATTCAGTTTCGGTATGAATGTTTCGATACCAGGGTAAGCGTTCCGGAACTGATGACCGTTGAATTTGAATTTTGAGCTGTGCTGAGTTTCTGTTTCTTACATTTTGGTCCTTAAATGTTGGCTGCTTAAATTAGCGAGTTTGAATGATCCGTTTGAGTTGATTTTTGACATGATGGCATGTTATGTGTTTAATTAAGGTTTGGTCATATTAAAATCATGAAAGTCCTTGTAATTTGCGGAATTTACAGTTTGGTCCTTAAAAGTCAAATGTATGCAATTGAACCCCTAATTGAACTCTAATCGATGTGCCGTTTTCTCCTAATCGCTTTGCTGAACTCATAGGTTAATAATATGCATCTAGTGAAGTTAAAAAGGAAAAAAAAGGGTCGTAAATCAAGGTTGACTTTCGGGATGACTTTGGTTTTCCCCGTGTAATCTTCGTAGTTCGGGTTAAATGTCTAGATCGGGCTAAGGGGGTTACAATTTTGAAGTTGTGGTGGTGGGTGAGAACATAAAGTTCTTGTCCAATGTTGTTTCGGCAGTGGAAGCTCACAAGTTGATGAATGGGGGTTGCAAAGCTTATTTGGCGTATGTGATGAATCCAAATATGAAGGAAGCACGTCTGCAAGATATTCGGACAATTTGTGATTTCTGGGGTTTTTCTGGAAGAGTTACCTGGGTTGCCACCAAATAGGGAGTTCAAGTTTTGCATAGAGACGTATGCGGATACGGCTCTGGTACCCATTGCTCCTTATCGAATGGCACCAAAGGAGTTACAGGAGTTAAAGGCGCAGCTTTAGGAGTTTTTAGATCGTGGTTTCATTAGGTCAAGTAGCTCGCCTTGGGAAGCTCTAGTTTTGTTCGTTAAGAAGAAAGATGGGAGAATGCGGATGTGTATAAACTATCGGCAACTGAACAAGTTGACGATAAAGAATAAATACCCTTTACCTCGGATTGATGATCTTTTTGATCAGTTTCGTTATGCTGCTGTGTTTTCCAGGACTAATCTAAATTCGGGGTATTATTAGCTTGAGGTGAAGGAAAAGGACGTACCGAAGATGGCTTTTCATACGAGGTACAAGCATTACAAGTTCCTAGTAATGCCTTTTGGTTTGACCAATGCACTGGCTGCGTTCATGGACATGATGAATCAGGTGTTCTACGAGTACCTTGATCAGGTTGTGGTAGTATTTATCGATGATATCCTTGTGTACTGTTCTCTTTTTATGAGCGCAAGTGCAAACTATTTGCCAAGTTATAGTATAAAAGATATCGTCTCACACAGGGATTGAAATAGCTTCTTCGAGTGTAAGTATGTGTTGGGTCACGTCGGCACGCCCCGTGGCGCAGCGGAAAAATAATCTGACGTAATCCAGCCAGGATCCATGTACAGGAATGAATCTGCGGTGAAAAGATGAAGAGTTACCTTTTAAAACTCTAGAAACTGGAAAACCGACGGTATATCGGAATAACCACGTCAAGTAAAACTGGAATCGTCACAGGTTCGCAACGACCTCTACGGAGTCCACCCGAACAAAACGAACAAAGTTTCCGCCTCCCTAACACTTAGGGATAAATTTCGACAGGTTTGAACACCTTCCAGGGAGAAGTCGAAATCCCTCCAGGGATTCCTGAGGGAGTCTGAAATTGACCAGGGGTTCTACCGGGATTTGGATTCGAACTAGGAAATCGCCAGGGGGGCAATAGGAACACCAGAAAAATATCCAACAGCTTCTCAGAAGAAATCTGGGACTTCTCGAAAATTCCAAAGGGGAATTCCCAAGGATATGTCGAAATTTGGAAGGAGGAATATGGATGATTTGGTTACTAGCCCTTGTCCCTTTAAATAGTATTCAGAGACTTAATTCTAGTTGAATTCCTTAAATCCAAGTTCTACCAAAATTCATAGAATCTAATTCTACTTGAAATTGGTTTATATTAAATATACATTATATTTAATAATATTAAATGAAATATGTATATATTTAATTATGTAGAATCTTATTCTACATAACACATGGATTTAAATATACATTATATTTAATCCAAATATATATATTTTTATTATACAGAATCTCATTCTATCTTTACTTGGATTTAAATATATTTAAATATATATTTTTAATTATGTGGAATCTAATTCTACATAAACCATGAATTAAATATACATTATATAAATTCCAAATATATATTTAAATTTCTAGAATCTTATTCTATAATATTTAAGTCTCTAAATATTTTACATACTCTAAATAATATTTGATAAATACAATATTTATCCAATATTATTCCCATTTAAGGGAGTTGCCGATTTCCCCTATCCCATAGGGGATTTTCGACAACCTCCCTAAAATAGGGAGTATGGTTTCAAATTTTTGTTGGTTTCATTCGAAGGGTGTGACCCTTGTAGGTTCATGCAACGTTAGCAGCAAAATTAGAACTGTTCTAATTTTTACAAACAATGAGTAGCATCTAGCAATACATCATTGCTACCTAAGTTGCATGAGGTCATGGTTTGACTTTCATAATTCCTGAATAAACTTCCTTTATGTATTTCATCCTTTTGTCCTTTATATCTTAGATGAACACAAGTCATGGGTTAGTCACACTTGCGTTGTCCATCTAGTGTTTCTTGATGTCTTGAGTAGATTATGATAAATGAATCTTTATGATATCTCACATCATAATATTCGAGCATGGCCATGCATTTTCTAATCTCACTCAATCAAGTGGCCGAAGATATTTCTCCCATTATGTAGGAGGGACAAATCCTTTCTTGATCAACCATATTTCACTGCTTAGGTCATCACATATCCAATCATCAGTCTTTATAATGTAGTCAGTTACGACACCTGTTTGACTATGTCAAAATACGTAAATCTTTATGTTGAAATCATGTTGATCTCAAGTCTGAGGATTATACATATGTTTATCATGAGCAATGTTGTGACTGTAACATAATTGCCCAAGAAACATGCTCATAGCGGGTCATTCCAGTATGTCGGTCTCTAACAAATACTTATGTGTTGATTTTGACATCTCTATGTCAATGACAACGCTTGTCATCAACCACATATTAGTCTTTATATATTATCATTGTCCATACCCGTAATAATATTCGACTAAGGATCCTATTTAACAATAATCGTATTATTGTATGGACATTATTATTCAATAGTTAGTTTGATGCACAGAAACATACCAAATGATAATAACGGCAATGCCATTACTTGATAAATCTAGTAAAATAGTATGTCTATTCAATCATCATATGTTTGGTCTTTGGGCATACTCCAACAATCTCCCACTTGCACTAAGACCAATCATTCTCGTATCTAATACGATATGGCTTAGTGTAAATGACATGTTTATGCTGTGTCAAAAGCTTTGTCAGGGAGTTGACAAAGTTATCAACTTTGTGCCTATGTTGCATACTTTCACATCTCCAAGATGTAAGTACTTTAGAATATGTTTGGATTTATTGATGAGATCTGGATTTTATTTGCTTATGGAAAGGTTCCATCATAACAGAGTTATGTAGCATCTAATATGCTGGGAACAACCCTTAGTTCAGAAGTGAACCCTTTAGATCTAAACATCCTTCTTTATTGCTATGTCAACTGTAATACATTCAGCCTATGTTGTAGAGTTAGATAATGTCTCATGTTGCTAACTCGCAATATCTTTTATTAATGCAAAACGAATTGCGATCTTTAGTTCCTTTTGATGAGTATGTCATCTACATATAATACTTAGGAAAGTAACAATGCTCCCACTAGCTCTTTTGAAAACAAGACTCCCATTTGTTTCTAGATAAACCAAACCTTTTGATTGTATCTTCTGAAACGAATATCCCAACTTCGAGAAGCTTGCCTTAGTCTACGGATAGACCTTTGTAGCTTACATACCTTCCAAGTGTTTACTGGAGTGACATAACCTTCTGGATGTGTCATGTACACATCTGTTTCATGTTTTCCCTTAAGAAAGTGGTTTTGACATTCCTTTATTTGATTTCATAATCGTCGTATGTAACTACTTGCAAGTGAGATTAAGATGGATTAAACATAGCTACAAGGAAGATGCTTATCATAGTCTATACTATGAAGTTTGTCGAAAACTTTTAGCGACGAATCATCCTTTGTATGTTTTATCATCCATGTCGGTTTTTCCTTTTTTTTGAAAAACTCATCCACACCTCTTAAGTTTTACCCTTTTAGGTAACCAAAGTCTATACTTGGTTTTAGACATGGATTCCATCTCATATCTCATGGCTCTTAGCCATTTCTCGAATTTTGGGCTCACCATTGTTTTCTGATAAGACCTAGTCTTTATCTTGATCCGAAAAGAAGAGTGTTTCCATGTACGGATAGTGAGAAATCCATATTTCTCAAGTATATGGTATTCTCTTAAGGATTTACACAATGGTTGTGTTTTGTTCCAATGTTCCTTGATCATTTGTGGAACATTCTCAATCTTTGGTTCATAAATTTGTTGTCTAAAATTTCTTCAAAATCCAAATTCCATTTTTCCTTTTGCGAGAGGTAATCTCTTTCGAGAGAAACTCTCGTTTGAGCAACAAACATTTTTTTCTCGTTGAAAAATGAAATCCCTTAGTAATAAGTATTCTCTTTTGAGATAAACTATCGTTTGAGCAACAAATATTTTGTTCTCCTTAAAGTTGAAGAAGTAATATCCCTTTGTGAGAATTAATCTCTTTCAAGATAAACTCTCGTTTTAGAAACAAACGCTTTGTTCTCGTTAGGATAAACAACAAATGAATTTTTTAAGGTTTAAACTTTGTAAACATTTTAACATGTAAGTAACCTTAAAACTTCAAAGGTATTCTATAACAATTCTTAGTCCATATCTTATATGACGTTTCGAAAAAAACATGATTAAGTATGAGAGTTGTTTTTCTAGTGTGTAAAGAAGTCGAAAATGACTTGTTCTGAATCAAAACATGTCTAACATATTTGATTCTCTTTCAAAGACTTTTTGTAACACCCCAATTTTGGGCTTAGAAGTTTTGGGTTTGGACCGGACCGGTCGGGTCGCGGTTCGAATATAAAAGGGTGAATTTAGGAAAGCCTAGTTCGGGTTGCATTAAAAATATGGAAAAATGTCTTAAAATCCTCTTTTATTATATATAAGAGAAAGGTGAAATCAATTTTACAAAATGAGGTTTGGAAGGGTGACATTTTGGGTTAGTGACCAAAATGTAATTTTTGGATACTTGGTGACTGTTTTAAAAAGGATTGAAACTTTGAATCTTTAAGGAGCTATTTACCCAAAAGAGTTTCTCCAGATTTTTCTTAAATATTAAAGGATTAATTAATGGTTTAAAAATAAAAGTAAAAGGGAGGGAAAGATATTTTGGCATTTTCAACTAACTTTTCCCAAATTTCATTTTCCTTTTCTCTCAATTTTCTCTCAACCCAAACACATTTCTCCAGCACATTTTCCCTCTGGTTTTGACATCCAAATATGAGATTTCAATCCTCTTTTGATCTCGAATCATCTCTTCAACAAAACCTTAGCATTTGCTTATTGGATTTTCAAGATTTTGGTTCCAAAAAGGGAGAAAACTCAAGTTTAGAGGTATGAACGTCCTTCTCCTCTAAATTCTCAGTTCTTTACTGAAATTCCCAAGTTCTCAATCCTTGATTTGTGTATTATTAAAGGTTTTACAATTGTGTTCTTGATCTTGGCTTTAAAATGCAAGATTTGCTTTAATTTTGATGAAATTCGTATGATCTGATTGGGCACTGTGTTGAGATGTCATTTTGATGTAAAATGAATGTATAATTGATGAGAAATTGAGGTTTAATCAATGCAATCCCGGATAGGTTGATTTTCCTAAGTTTTGCTTGAGTTTTTGGTGGTTTTTGGAGTGATCTTGATGTTCTGTTATAGATGGAGGTATAAGGACGTGGTTAGATCCTTTTTGGATGTTAGTTGATGTTTAAGGGTGTTTAGAATTGATGGATCTTGGCTGGGTAGTGTTGTGGAGTTGTTTGGTTGTGATTTCGGTTGTGTTTGGTAGCCGAAATGTGAGTGTTGATGTGAGCAGCGAGTTTAGATGTCTTGGTTGAGGGTATTAATGCATGATGATGCATTAATCTATTGTTTTGATATGTTTAAAACATGGGAGACATCTTCGGATCCTTGTGGTGTTGATCCGGAAGCTTGATTGGTGTTTCGGCAAGTGGCGAAACGGAATCGGTGAGTGGATTTTGGTTTTTAGCTTTGAAACCATTGTTTTGAAGGTTTGGGAGCTTAGTTTAAGTCTAAACAACTTTGCTAAGCTCAAGAGTAAGTTTTCGGAAAAACTCTCTTGTTGATGAACCATGTGTTGGTTGTGTGCAATGTGATTGTTTGCATGTTTTATATTCTGTTTTGAAAGCATATATAACATGTTTATTTGCTGGTTTTATAAGCCATGTGTTGAAGGATTCTCAAGGTAAGAGGTCCTTGTTTAGAACATTTGATAAAATGTGGTTTTGTTGCATAAGGATGCATGATGATTAATGGCTTTGTTAAATGCTTTAAAACAGTGGATTATTGTTGTTAAATGATGCATATTGGCAAGTGATGTTTCGAGAAAGGTTAAGAACACTATGGTGGTTAAAAGTCCATAGGTGGTTCTTGTTTTAAGAACAACATGGTGGTTAAAAGTCCATGATTGGTTCTTGTGCTAAGGTCACTAAGGTGGTTAAAAGTCCTTGAGTGAGCCTTGTAAGGTCACAAAGGTGGTTAAAAGTCCTTGTGTGAGCCTTGTGTATTTTAAGAACACCATGGTGGTTAAAAGTCCATGGGTGATTCTTGTTTAAGGTCGCAAGGTGGTTAAAAGTCCTTGTGTAGACCTTGTGTATTTAAGAACACCATGGTGGTTAAAAGTCCATGGGTGATTCTTGTGCTAAGGACACAATGGTGGTTAAAAGTCCATATGTGGTCCTTGTGAATTGTAAGATCACAATGGTGTTTAAAAGTCCATGTGTGAATCTTATGTTGATTGTTTTGAAATGGAAAGATTATGATTATCACTTGTGGTCAATATGACATGTTAATAATGTAAAGTATGTATGCTTGTTTTAAATGCTTTTGTGCATGGTTAAAGGTTGTTTTTAACTAAGGTTATAAAAGTGTTTTATTAATGCATTATTGTGTTGTTTTAATTGAGCATTCCTCACTAAGCTATGTGCTTACGCTCTCTCTCTTTTCTTAACCAATAATGCAGAGCATTAAAGTGCATTGAGGGCAGCAAGGAGGTCAAGAAATCCAAGTGGTGACCTAAGCTCATGTATGGTGAAAGTTTCTTAAACACTATTAGCTTTAGGCATTTGGCAATGGGGAACCTATGTTGATGTTTTGGGAGAGGTTTTAGACTCCCTAAGTTGGTTTTATGTTGTTGTTAATGTTGGAACATGTAAATGGCCTTTATGTGGTTGGTTTGGAATTTTTGATGCCTGAATGGTTTTCAATATAGGATGCATGCCTATAGAATTGGGGCTTTCCTTGTTTGATGCCACGTTTGAGTATTGTTGATGCCATTATGTTCCTTATGCATGTAATGTGTTGCTGGTATAATTTGGTTGCCTTTAGAGCATGTTTGATGGGTCAATTGTGTGATAATCCAGTTAAATTTCTGCAATCTGGGCAGCCTGTTTCGGAACAGGTGCTGCCGTTTCGGAACAGAGGGCCTGAAATGGCCTAGGCGTTTCGAAACGGGGAGAGCCGTTCCAAAATAGTTTGGCCACTGCCAGGCCCTGTTGCGCAACGCGTTTCGGAACGGTCCCGCGTTTCGGAACGGATCATCCCTGTTCCGCAACACCCGACCGTTGGGCACTGAAATTGTTGGTTATATGTTTTGAAACCTTTGCGTTTTGGTCCTAAATCTTGTTTATGCAATTGAATGAGTTTGTGATGTCCGTTTGAGTTGAAATTTGGCAGGGAAGCATGAAATATGACTACTTTCATATTGTTAACTTAAAAGTGGGTTAAGTCTTTCTAATTTCCAGAATTTACATTTTGATCCCTAAACTTGCATGTTGTGCAATTAAGTCCTTGAATGTTTTCCGAATGCGCTGATCTTTGAACATGTCGATTGTATGAACATAACTAGGGTTAATGTGCATTTAGATAAGATTAAAAAGAAAAAAAAGGTCGTTAATCAAGGTTGACTTTCGGGTTGACTTTGGTTTTCCCCGTGTAAACTTCTTAATTCGGGTCAACCGTCTAGGCCGGGTTAAGGGGTTTACATTTGGTGGTATCAGAGCAGCTGGAGCTGGAGCTCAAGGAGCTGGGCATCAGGGAGATGCTGGAGTTAGACTACCTTTGGAGCGTTTGCGCAGTCTGGGAGGGACTGAGTTCAGGGGTTTATCTGCTGAAGGTTCTGAGTCTTGGCTGGAAAGTACCAAGAGAATCTTGGGGCAGATGAGTTGCACTGATGTGCAGAAGCTGGGCTGTGTGGTATCGTTGTTGCAGGACGATGCTTACACTTGGTGGACAACCTCTATCTCTGGAATGGAGGAAGCTGATGTAACTTGGACGTTCTTTCAAAACGCGTTCAAGAGGAGATATCTGGGTGTGAGGTACCTAGATGAGAAGAAGAGAGAATTCATGTCTCTTACCCAAGGGAGCATGTCTGCAGCTGAGTACGAGGTTCAGTTTGTCCGACTCAGTCAATATGCACCTGAGCTTGTTCCTGACGAGCGGGAGAGGTGTGATAGGTTCCGTTATGGTTTGGTGACGGAAGTGAAGACGTATATGCTAGCTGCTGAGTATAATGATTTTGATGTGCTGGTTGGGAGAGCTAAGGACATTGAGATGAATTTGGGTTTATCATCTAAGGGTGCTGGTTCTGGTGTTGGAAAGCGAGTTGCTGAGTATAGTTCCGGTGGTGGACGGAACAAGAGGGGACGTGATCAGAGGTATCAGCCTGCGGCTAAGCGAGGTGGTGGTGCGCCTGTTCAGGGAGGCAAGGCAAGAGCTGAACCGAGCACATGTTGGACATGTGGATCGCGTGGCCATATGAAACGTGATTGTCCTCGAGCTGTGAGGGAGGTGCAAGCTCCTGTTGTGGCAGCTGGTAATTCGTGCTGGAACTGTGGATCTATGGATCACTTGAGGAGAGAGTGTCCTATGTTGGCTGGTGGCCAAGTGCGTGCTCCTGTAGTTGCTGCACCACATAGAGGTCGTGGGCGCGGCCGTGGTAACTTCCAGCGGAGAGAAGAGGGTGGACGGAATGTGGCTCATGTTGTAGCTGTTCAGCCAGAGGGTGGAGGCCAGGCTAGAGTGTTTGCTCAGAGGGAGGGGAGGAATGACGCGAATGTGATTACAGGTACTTTTACTTTGCAGTCCTTGTCATTACTTTCCTTGATTGATTCTGGATCTACACACTCATACATTTTGCGTGAGCATGCTGAATTGCTTGGTTTGCCTGTTGAGTCTTTGGATGTTGGTATGCGTGTCACTAGTTCTTTTGGTGAGACTGTTGTGACTCGAAAGCTTTATAGAAGATGTCCTTTGGTTGTGCAAGATCATGTTTTTCATGTTGATCTTATGGAGTTGCCTTTCTATAGTTTTGATGTAATCCTTGGTATGGATTGGCTTGCTGAGCATCGTGCTGTAGTGGATTGTGAGAATAAGCGAGTTTCGTTGAAGCTTGCGGATGATTATGAGGTGGTTGTGGTTGGTGAGAATGTGAAGTTTCTTGCCAATGTGGTGTCTACATTGGAGGCGAGCCGGATGCTGAGGCAAGGTTGTGAAGCTTATCTAGCCTTTGTGATGAATCCTAGCTCTAAGGAGTTGCGTGTGCAAGATATCAGGACTGTGCGAGAGTTTCCTGGTGTATTTCAGGAGGAGTTGCCTGGATTGCCTCCTAATCGTGAGGTGGAGTTCGGGATTGAGCTGTATCAAAACACAACTCCAGTGTCCATTACTCCTTATCGAATGGCACCTAAAGAGTTGAAAGAGCTGAAGACGCAATTGCAAGAGTTGCTTGACCGTGGTTTCATTCGGCCGAGTGTGTCACCTTGGGGTGCACCGGTCTTGTTTGTGAAGAAGAAGGATGGCACTATGAGAATGTGTATTGATTACCGTCAGCTTAACAAGATGACTATCAAGAATCGGTATCCATTGCCGAGAATTGATGATCTTTTTGATCAATTTCGGGGAGCAGCTGTGTTCTCTAAGATTGACTTAAGGTCAGGGTATTACCAGTTGAAGGTGAAGGATGTGGATGTGCCAAAGACAGCTTTCAGGACGAGGTATGGGCATTATGAGCTCCTTGTGATGCCGTTTGGTTTGACAAATGCTCCTGCAGCTTTCATGGACATGATGAATCGTGTATTTCATGAATACCTGGATAAGTTTGTGGTGGTATTCATTGATGATATCCTCGTGTACTCGCATACTGAGGAGGAGCACGAAGGGCATCTGAGAATTGTGCTGCAAGCTTTGTTGGAGAATCAGCTTTATGCTAAGCTGAGCAAGTGTGAGTTCTGGCTTAGAGAAGTGGTGTTTCTTGGTCATGTGGTTTCTGCTGAAGGGATTCGTGTCGATCCTCAGAAGATTGAGGTGGTGATGAATTTGAAGGTTCCTAAGTCTGTTCATGAAGTTCGTAGTTTCCTTGGTTTGGCAGGATACTACCGAAGGTTTGTGGATGGGTTTTCGAAGATTGCTGCACCTTTGACAAAGTTGTTGCAGAAGGATGTTAAGTATGAGTGGACGGAAGTGAGACAGAAGGCTTTTGAGAAGCTTAAGGCAGCCTTGACACAAGCTCCTATCTTGGTTCAACCTGAATCAGGGAAAGAGTTTGTGGTGTATAGTGATGCGTCCTATGTTGGTTTGGGATGTGTGTTGATGCAGGAGGGTAAGGTGGTGGCTTATGCATCTCGGCAGTTGAAGGTGCATGAGCGCAATTATCCTACGCATGACATCGAGTTGGCTGCGGTGGTTTTTGCTTTGAAGATCTGGAGACATTATCTGTATGGTGAGAAGTGTACTGTGTACACGGATCACAAGAGTTTGAAGTATCTGATGTCTCAGAAGGAGTTGAATCTTAGACAGCGATGTTGGGTGGAGTTGCTCAAGGATTATGATTTGACGATTGAGTATCACCCTGGAAAAGCTAATGTTGTAGCGGATGCCTTGAGTAGGAAGGTAGCTGTTGAGTTGAGGGCTATGTTTGCCAGTTTGAGTATTTCGCGTGATGGTGGTCTTGTGGCTGAATTGCAAGTGAAACCATCTTTGGTTCAGTTGATCAAGGAAAAGCAGTTGTTGGATGATTCCTTGGTACCGCATGTTCAGGATATCGCGGAGGGTAGGCCTTCGAATTTCTGTTTTAGTGATGATGGAGTGTTGTGTTTCGGGAGTCGGATAGTAGTGCCCAATGATGTAGATTTGAGGCGTGCTATTCTGACTGAAGGTCATAGTAGTCCTTTTTCTATACACCCTGGTAGTACTAAGATGTACCGTGATCTTCGTGATGAGTACTATTGGGTGGGTCTAAAGAAGGATGTTGCTGAGTTCGTAAGCAAGTGCATGGTGTGTCAGCGAGTTAAGGCTGAGCATCAGTTTCCATCAGGTTTGTTGCAACCGTTGAGAATTCCTGAGTGGAAGTGGGAAAGGATTACCATGGATTTTGTATCTGGTTTACCCTTGTCACCATCGAAGAAGAATTCGGTGTGGGTGATTGTGGATCGCTTGACGAAGTGTGCGCATTTCTTGCCTGTGCATACTACGTATTCTTTGGATAGGCTTGCGGAGCTGTACATTACTGAGATTGTGCGGCTGCATGGTGTGCCTAAGTCGATTGTGTCGGATAGGGATCCGAGGTTTACATCGCGTTTCTAGCAGTGTTTGCATCAAGCTTTGGGTACACGGTTGAATTTCAGTACATCTTATCATCCTCAGTCGGATGGTCAGTCCGAGCGTGTTATCCAGGTTTTGGAGGATATGTTGAGGTGCTGTGTGATTGAGTTTCAGGGCTCATGGGAGAAACATTTGCCTTTGGTGGAGTTTTCTTATAACAATAGTTATCAGGCAAGCATTCAAATGGCACCTTATGAGGCTTTGTACGGGAGGAAGTGTAGGACTCCTCTGTGTTGGGCTGAAACGGGTCAGAAGTTGGTTTCGATGCCAGCTATGTTGAAAGGAACCACCGAGAAGGTGAAGCTCGTTTGTGAGCGTTTAAAGGCAGCTTCTGATCGGCAAAAGTCTTACGCGGATTTGAAGCGTAAGGAGATTGAGTATGCGGTGGGTGACCGTGTGTTTTTGAAGGTTTCGCCTTGGAAAAAGGTGATGAGGTTTGGCCGAAAGGGCAAGTTGAACCCTAGGTACATTGGACCATACGAGGTGGTTGAGCGTGTGGGTCCTGTTGCGTACAGGTTGAGGTTACCGCAAGAGTTGGAGAAGATCTATGATGTGTTTCATGTTTCTATGCTTCGGAAGTATAGATCGGATCCTTCACATGTGATGCCTGTGGAAGAAGTGGAATTGAATCCGGATTTGACCTATGATGAGGAACCGGTGAGGATTCTGGATTCGGATAGTAAGGTTCTTCGTGGCAAGACCATCGAGTTGGTAAAGGTGTTGTGGAAACATCGTGGTGTTGAAGAAGCCACGTGGGAGCGGAAGGATGACATGTTGAAGCAGTTTCCGTACCTCTTTCCTTCAGGTAAATTTCGAGGACGAAATTTATTAAGGGGTGGAGTGTTGTAACACCCCAATTTTGGGCTTAGAAGTTTTGGGTTTGGACCGGACCGGTCGGGTCGCGATTCGAATATAAAAGGGTGAATTTAGGAAAGCCTAGTTCGAGTTGCATTAAAAATATGGAAAAATGTCTTAAAATCCTCTTTTATTATATATAAGAGAAAGGTGAAATCAATTTTACAAAATGAGGTTTGGAAGGGTGACATTTTGGGTTAGTGACCAAAATGTAATTTTCGGAAACTTGGTGACTGTTTTAAAAAGGATTGAAACTTTGAATCTTTAAGGAGCTATTTACCCAAAAGAGTTTCTCCAGATTTTTCTTAAATATTAAAGGATTAATTAATGGTTTAAAAATAAAAGTAAAAGGGAGGGAAAGATATTTTGGCATTTTCAACTAACTTTTCCCAAATTTCATTTTCCTTTTCTCTCAACCCAAACACATTTCTCCAGCACATTTTCCCTCTGATTTTGACATCCAAATATGAGATTTCAATCCTCTTTTGATCTCTAATCATCTCTTCAACAAAACCTTAGCATTTGCTTATTGGATTTTCAAGATTTTGGTTCCAAAAAGGGAGAAAACTCAAGTTTAGAGGTATGAACGTCCTTCTCCTCTAAATTCTCAGTTCTTTACTGAAATTCCCAAGTTCTCAATCCTTTATTTGTGTGTTATTAAAGGTTTTACAATTGTGTTCTTGATCTTGGCTTTAAAATGCAAGATTTGCTTTAATTTTGATGAAATTCGTATGATCTGATTGGGCACTGTGTTGAGATGTCATTTTGATGTAAAATGAATGTATAATTGATGAGAAATTGAGGTTTAATCAATGCAATCCCGGATAGGTTGATTTTCCTAAGTTTTGCTTGAGTTTTTGGTGGTTTTTGGAGTGATCTTGATGTTCTGTTATAGCTGGAGGTATAAGGACGTGGTTAGATCCTTTTTGGATGTTAGTTGATGTTTAAGGATGTTTAGAATTGATGGATCTTGGCTGGGTACTGTTGTGGAGTTGTTTGGTTGTGATTTCGGTTGTGTTTGGTAGCCGAAATGTGAGTGTTGATGTGAGCAGCGAGTTTAGATGTCTTGGTTGAGGGTATTAATGCATGATGATGCATTAATCTACTGTTTTGATATGTTTAAAACAGGGGAGACATCTTCGGATCCTTGTGGTGTTGATCCGAAAGCTTGATTGGTGTTTCGGCAAGTGGCGAAACGGAATCGGTGAGTGGATTTTGGTTTTCAGCTTTGAAACCATTGTTTTGAAGGTTTGGGAGCTTAGTTTAAGTCTAAACAACTTTGCTAAGCTCAAGAGTAAGTTTTCGGAAAAACTCTCTTGTTGATGAACCATGTGTTGGTTGTGTGCAATGTGATTGTTCGCATGTTTTATATTCTGTTTTGAAAGCATATATAGCATGTTTATTTGCTGGTTTTATAAGCCATGTGTTGAAGGATTCTCAAGGTAAGAGGTCCTTGTTTAGAACATTTGATAAAATGTGGTTTTGTTGCATAAGGATGCATGATGATTAATGGCTTTGTTAAATGCTTTAAAACAACGGATTATTGTTGTTAAATGATGCATATTGGCAAGTGATGTTTCGAGAAAGGTTAAGAACACTATGGTGGTTAAAAGTCCATAGGTGGTTCTTGTTTTAAGAACAACATGGTGGTTAAAAGTCCATGATTTGTTCTTGTGCTAAGGTCACTAAGGTGGTTAAAAGTCCTTGAGTGAGCCTTGTAAGGTCACAAAGGTGGTTAAAAGTCCTTGTGTGAGCCTCGTGTATTTTAAGAACACCATGGTGGTTAAAAGTCCATGGGTGATTCTTGTTTAAGGTCGCAACGTGGTTAAAAGTCCTTGTGTAGACCTTGTGTATTTAAGAACACCATGGTGGTTAAAAGTCCATGGGTGATTCTTGTGCTAAGGACACAATGGTGGTTAAAAGTCCATGTGTGGTCCTTGTGAATTGTAAGATCACAATGGTGTTTAAAAGTCCATGTGTGAATCTTATGTTGATTGTTTTGAAATGGAAAGATTATGATTATCACTTGTGGTCAATATGACATGTTAATAATGTAAAGTATGTATGCTTGTTTTAAATGCTTTTGTGCATGGTTAAAGGTTGTTTTGAACTAAGGTTATAAAAGTGTTTTATTAATGCATTATTGTGTTGTTTTAATTGAGCATTCCTCACTAAGCTATGTGCTTACGCTCTCTCTCTTTTCTTAACCAATAATGCAGAGCATTAAAGTGCATTGAGGGCAGCAAGGAGGTCAAGAAATCCAAGTGGTGACCTAAGCTCATGTATGGTGAAAGTTTCTTAAACACTATTAGCTTTAGGCATTTGGCAATGGGGAACCTATGTTGATGTTTTGGGAGAGGTTTTAGACTCCCTAAGTTGGTTTTATGTTGTTGTTAATGTTGGAACATGTAAATGGCCTTTATGTGGTTGGTTTGGAATTTTTGATGCTTGAATGGTTTTCAATATAGGATGCATGCCTATAGAATTGGGGCTTTCCTTGTTTGATGCCATGTTTGAGTATTGTTGATGCCATTATGTTCCTTATGCATGTAATGTGTTGCTGGTATAATTTGGTTGCCTTTGGAGCATGTTTGATGGGTCAATTGTGTGATAATCCAGTTAAATTTCTGCAATCTGGGCAGCCTGTTTCGGAACAGGTGCTGCCATTTCGGAACAGAGGGCCTGAAATGGCCTAGGCGTTTCGAAACGGGCAGAGCCGTTCCGAAACAGTTTGGCCACTGCCAGGCCCTGTTGCGCAACGCGTTTCGGAACGGTCCCGCGTTTCGGAACGGATCATCCCTGTTCCGCAACACCCGACCGTTGGGCACTGAAATTGTTGGTTATATGTTTTGAAACCTTTGCGTTTTGGTCCTAAATCTTGTTTATGCAATTGAATGAGTTTGAGATGTCCGTTTGAGTTGAAATTTGGCAGGGAAGCATGAAATATGACTAATTTCATATTGGTAACTTAAAAGTGGGTTAAGTCCTTCTAATTTCCAGAATTTACATTTTGGTCCCTAAACTTGTATGTTATGCAATTAAGTCCTTGAATGTTTTCCGAATGCGCTGATCTTTGAATATGTCGATTGTATGAACATAACTAGGGTTAATGTGCATTTAGATAAGATTAAAAAGAAAAAAAGGGTCGTTAATCAAGGTTGACTTTCGGGTTGACTTTGGTTTTCCCCGTGTAAACTTCTTAATTCGGGTCAACCGTCTAGGCCGGGTTAAGGGGGTTACACTTTTCGTTCCACTTGTGGGATTTAATTATGGGACAATCCCATATTCTTTGAAAGTTCATCAAACTTTAAATATTCTTGAATTTGATATCATCAAATTACCTTAATACTTTTTATGAGTTTGAGATTAGTCATTTGTTTATAAATATTATTGATTTGATTAGTTTAAAGATCATTGATTCGTTGTGCCATAAGAGATTAAAAGAATAACATTTATTTAAATAATCTCAAAATTAAAAATATCTTGTCCTTACAAGATAACTAAAACTTAGGCACAAAATAATAATCTTAAAAACTAAAACAAATCTATTTAAGCACAAACTAAAATAATAATAATCTTGTAGCAACTCTTGCTTTATTTCCATTTGCAGGTCCATGTCTATTCTAATGCCTTCTCTTTAGAAGCCTCTGAGGTTGATGCCTCACTAGTTTTTGCTTTCTTGACTTCTTGTAGGTGTGTGGGGCAGTTTCTCTTCCAATGCATGGTCTTGCCGCAATGGAAACATTTTCCATCCTTCTTGATTCCCTTCTTAGGTTTCAATGCCTCATTTCCATCGGTTTTGGTCTTGCCATCACCTTTAGACTTTGCTGCCGATTTACCTTTCTTCTTGCCCTTGCGGACCATCAGAACAGGTTTAGGTCCTACCTTCTTCAGGTTGATTTCAGTAGTTCTCAACATATTGAGCAACTGTAGCAGCGTCTTGTTAATTTCATTCATATTGAAATTAAGGACGAACTGATTGAAACTATCCGGCAACAATTGCAGGATGACATCAGTAGCTAAGTCGTCTTTCAGCGGAAAGCCGAGCTTCTCCAACATTTGGATGTAGCCCATCATTTTGATGACGTGAGCTCCTACGGGAGATCCCTCACTCATCTTGCATTGAAACAGAGCTTTAGAGGTCTCGTACCTCTCTTGACGAGCTTGCCCTTCATAAATCTCCTTGATATTTTGAATCATATCATAAGCTACCATGTCCTCATGTTGCTTCTGAAGCTCAGGGGTCATGGAGGCAAGCATAAGGCAACCGACATCCAGCGTGTCGTCCATGTGTTTCTTAAACTTGTCTTTGTCAGCTCTGGAAGCAGTGGCAACCGATTCATCAGGAAGAGGTTCTTCAATGTCATATTCCTTCTTTTCCTGTTTGAGAACAATTCTCAAATTGCGGAACCAATCAAGGAAGTTTATGCCATTGAGCTTATCCTTCTAAAGGATAGATCGCAGAGATAGAGTATTATTTGCCATTAATTCTACAACAAAGAAAATATGCTACATACGTTTTACTAAATTTTAAAGTTTATAGATAGGTCTTTACTATAAATTTACTCCCACTATTTTCTTCAAAAATTAAAAACCCTCTAGTTTTAATTTCGGAAAAAAGTTTCGATAGTTTTTCTAGTGAGTGAGGATCCGTATTTCACCATTCCTAAATCACCTTTGGCCAGTCTTTTAGGAAATGGTTATTTAGGTAAGTAACACCTTACTAATTACATCTCATGTAATTCCTCATCTTTTGGCGAACAACTCTTGTTCTTTAAATCATCTTATGATTAACCAAAACTTTTAATCACTAGGTTTTCTAATCCTATTAGAACAACCCAGCTAAGTCAATACCAATATCTCAACCGGCGAATATCACTAGCTTATTCTTCGCGTTTAACTAAGATAGATAAATATGACATTGCTTTGGCAAAGCTCGCATTATATCGATCGAAGCTTTAACGAGGGTAAATATTGGATGGTTAAAACAGACTTAGAATTATAGTGAGGGATTTACTTAATTATCTCATCATTTTAACATTGATCCTATCGATAGAACTATGTTTAATCATGCTTATAAAACATCCATTGCATCACATACAAGGTAAATATAAGCGGTAAATAAATATGCAATGATTATAGCCATTCTTAACCTAAGGCGACCCGTCCCAAGCCAATGGGAGGACCATTCTACTGAAGATAGAATCTGCTTCTGAAACGCCCGGTCCACCAGGGAAGGCCCACCACGCTGCAACCTTGGTTCTTGCTTTATCTCCATGAGTATTTACAATTTTCAGAAACTCGCGTTACATGCGAGGGAGTGAGATGAGAAGAGAAGTACAATAGAAGATAGAGAAAGGCACGACACGCATGCCGTATTTATAAAAACCATAACTATAAAGGCTATGGGCTATAACCATGCAAAACAAACACCGTGCAATCAAACATGCATTTCAAACATCGTACGAACAAAGTAACGACTTGTTTACAGAGTTTTAAACTGATTATCCCTATGTTGCGGTTAATGGGCCAAAGAAGGATCACAGGGTTTCATAAACCATTTGCGTTAACGAACAAATGCACCAGGTAGGTCAACATGAAAGAGAGGTGGCGCACTAGGCACACTTAAGTACCAGGTCTTTGATGATACCAATCCTAGACATGCATTTTTCATAACGTCTAACCATAACTCTTATGGATTCACTATGAAAGATAGTTTGATAACTTTTATCAAATTAGAAGCCCTTTCAGAGATTTCATAAATCTATGAAACTACGAACAACTACTTGTTTTCTAGACTAACTATTAGTCTCAACATGTTAACATTTAACATTGAAGCAACCTAACATAGTTATGATTAACTTTTAATCATTCAATGATAATCGAAATAAGTCTTTATTAGGTGTGATATGATAAACGATAAATATCTAAATCGAATCAAGCAACATGCATCTCATACATAATCATCACCCAAGAATTTAAGTCTGAATTCTTATGATACAAGTGGCTCTGATACCACTGTTGGGTCACGTCGGCACACCCCGTGTCATAGCGGAAAAATAATCTGACGTAATCCAGCCAGGATCCATGTACAGGAACGAATCCGGGGTGAAAATATGAAGAGTTACCTTTTAAAACTCTGGAAACTGGAAAACTGACGGTATGTCGGAATAACCACGTCAAGTAAAACCGGAATCGTCACAGGTTCGCAACGACCTCTACGGAGTCCACCCGAACAAAACGAACAAAGTTTCTACCTCCCTAACACTTAGGGATAAATTTCGACAGGTTTGAACACCTTCCAGGGAGAAGTCGAAATCCCTCCAGAGATTCCTGAGGGAGTCTGAAATCTACCAGGGGTTCAACCGGGACTTGAATTCGAACTAGGAAATCGCCAGGGGCAAGAGGAACACCAGAAAAATATCCAACAGCTTCTCAGAAGAAATCTGGGACTTGTCGAAAATTCCAGAGGGGAATTCCCAGGGATATGTCAAAATTTGCAAGGAGGAATATGGATGATTTGGTTGCTAGCCCTTGTCCCTTTAAATAGTATTCAGAGACTTAATTCTAGTTGAATTCCTTAAATCCAAGTTCAACCAAAATTCATAGAATCTAATTCTACTTGAAATTGGTTTATATTAAATATACATTATATTTAATAATATTAAATGAAATATATATATTTAATTATGTAGAATCTTATTCTACATAAAACATGGATTTAAATATACATTATATTTAATCCAAATATATATATTTTTATTATATAGAATCTCATTCTATCTTTACTTGGATTTAAATATATTTAAATATATATTTTTAATTATGTGGAATCTAATTCTACATAAACTTGGAATTAAATATACATTATATAATTCCAAATATATATTTAAATTTATAGAATCTTATTCTATAATATTTAAGTCTTTAAATATTTTCCATACTCTAAATAATATTTGATAAATACAATATTTATCCAATATTATTCCCATTTAAGGGAGTTGCCGATTTCCCCTATCCCATAGGGGATTTTTGGCAACCTCCCTAAATTAGGGAGTATGGTTTCCAATTTTTGTTCGTTTCATTCGAAGGGTGTGACCCTTGTAGGTTCATGCAACGTTAGCAGCAAAATTAGAACTGTTCTAATTTTTACAAACAATGAGTGGCATCTAGCAATACATCATTGCTACCTAAGTTGCATGAAGTCATGGTTTGACTTTCCTAATTCCTGAATAAACTTCCTTTATGTATTTCATCATTTTGTCCTTTATATCTTAGATGAACACAAGTAATGGGTTAGTCACACTTGCGTTGTCCATCTAGTGTTTCTTGATGTCTTGAGTAGATTATGATAAACGAATCTCTATGATATCTCATATCATAATATTCGAGCATGGCCATGCATTTTCTAATCTCACTCAATCAAGTGGCCGAAGATATTTCTCCCATTATGTAGGAGGGACAAATCCTTTCTTGATCAATCATATTTCACTACATAGGTCATCACGTATCCAATCATCAGTCTTCATAATGTAGTTAGTTACGACACACGTTTGACTATGTCAAAATACGTAAATCTTTATGTTGAAATCATGTTTATCTCAAGTCTGAGGATTATACATATGTTTATCATGAGCAATGTTGTGACTGTCACATAATTACCCAAGAAACATGCTCATAGCGGGTCATTCCAGTATGTTATTCTCTAACAAATACTTATGTGTTGATTTTGACATCTCTATATCAATGACAACGCTTGTCATCAACCACATATTAGTCTTTATATATTATCACTGTGTATACCCATAATACTATTCGAGTAAGGATCCTATTTAACAATAATCGTATTATTGTATGGACATTATTATCCAATGGTTAGTTTGATGCACATAAACATACCAAATGATAATAACGGCAATGCCATTACTTGATAAATCTAGTAAAATAGTATGTCTATTCAATCATCATATGATTGGTCTTTGGGCATACTCCAACAGTATGCACAGAAGTAAAATAAATGCACGATTAATTTTAGGTTGAAGAAAGAGCTTTTAATGTAAATACACAAATAAAAGAGATGGAAGAAATCCGGTTTATAAGATAGGCATGGTTATGTTGCTGTTTAGCGTGAAACTACGTTGACTAGGACAAGTTGTTTTGCGCTGCCACGATATGCTGCCTCGGTGGGTACTGGCGGATTGAGGCTGCTGCCCTTTCGCTGCCGCAGCGGATCTCTGCTCTTGCAACTTTTGCTGTCTCGGCAGGTGGATGGGGAGAAGTCTTGGAGGCAAATCTGGCAGATACTCCAAGTTCGGCAGAGCAATTCTGATGTGATCCTCCCTATGTCTGGGAGAAGATTATGATACGACGTGATGTAGGTAATACCTAGCAATCTCAGTGTAAACCTAACACAGGCAATCGATGTTTGGTTGCTCCTTTTAGCCGCTGAAATTCGAACTTATGTCTAAGCCGAATTAGTCAACACCTCGACATGATGAGACCGTACTTAATTCTTTCGCGAGTTTGACACTCTCGTGCCCGACAAATGGATTTCTTCAACTGGACTTTTGGAACTAATTGAAGAAGTAAAGAACATGAATTAAGTAAACTTGGAATATTTTATTGAAAACAACTTAAAATCTAAACAACCGTTCTCACAACTAATTACAACATAACCCAAACCCTATGGAAGAATGAGAACATGACGGTGAAAGAGAGCACTTAGGGTAAACGACTATGGGGAACTCTCTCTATGCCCTTATACCCTCAAATACATGGGTATATATAGGGCTTGGCCTAAGGTTGAGTCCTCCTTGGAGTAGAAGTCTTCATTGATGGAAAAGTAGCTTTGCATTTAATGTCCTCCCTCAATGCTGACTACTTTTTTGACTTGATTATGGACTCCTTGGACGTGTCCCTTTTTAGCAAGTAAAGATAAAACATCTTGCTTATCAATCTTCAATCAGCTCTATGTACCGCTCTAAGCCTCAGAAAAATGCAAGACTGGGCTTGTTGGACTCAGAAAACCGTTATCTATTAATCGCAACCCATCTTGACTATGTCGGTGTAATGCTGCCTAAGCGGCACTTGGCGGTGGAGGCGGCGTCCTTGGCGTCACTTGGCGGCGGCGACGGCGTCCTTGGCGTCACTTCGCGGCGGCTGCGGCGTTCTTGGCGTCACTCTGCGGCGGCGGCAGTATTGGAACTGCTTCAGTACAGCTCCTTCTGCTCTCTACCTTCTCGTCCTCTCTTCCTCTAATCAGCTCCCAGCACCTTAAAACATAAAACTAAACTAAACAATATTTTTTTTCTCACCAAAACATAATATATTCTATAAAGTCATGGTAAAGTAAAGAATACTGTAAATATGTATGAATGCACCTAATTATGCCTAAATGAGGTCAAGAACAACAATAATATGAGCAGGAATGTGCAGATAAAATAGAACTTCTAGACACTTTACACACCCCCAAACTCGAACTATTGCTTGTCCTCAAGCAATGCAACCTAACTAGTAAACATGCCCTTGTACATAAGTCAAAAAGAAAACCTAGTTTTTGACTTGATTCCATAGCTCAAGGCCGTGGCATCTATAAGAAGTTTGTGAGAGGGAATAACATGAAATAACTCAGAATTTAAATTTTAGTGCCAATGCAGTGTGTGCAGGTCTGTGTACATGCTGATTATGCTGAGTATGCTAAGTAAACAGAGAATGCTGAATAAAAAAAAGAATATAAGATTTCCGCCTAGGTGGCACAGTTTAGCACTTCTGCCTCTTTTTTTATGAAGTTAGGATAGGAGTAAACTACAAAACTTCGAACCCATCGAGTAGATTCATCCCGTGAAGGCTTTCATTCACTCATACTAATTTGTCCGTCACTTCAAAGATTTCAGATACATGGACTTTGATAGCAGCAGAGTGTCCTCGCACATGATCCTTCCTAGAGCCAGTTGCGGGTACCTCTAGGGTATTCAGCATTGCTTTTCTCTCATCATTTTTCTCTGTTTTTATCTCTGTCGTGGCAGCATTGCTTTTCTCTCATTTTTTTCATGCTGCACTGTGCTGCCGTGGCGGTATACCTGCATCCAATATCAAAATTTCTTTAAGTATCAGCAGGCATAGTTAAACTTAGAACTCCAACAATCTCAACATTTAACAGCGTGTAAAGAAATATTGGCAACTAAAAAATTTATAAGTATTTTTCAAAGTATTTTTCATGCTTTTTCCATAGTTAATTCCAATTTAAGTATGGTGCGAAAATAAGAATCGGCTAACTATCATTGGCACAAGTTACTTAACTAGGAATTTCAATTTTACTAATCTACTAAGGCAGATTTACATATGCGACTATATGAACTAATTGCCTAACAAAATAATTGAGGATTAACACCCCCCCCCCAAACTCAAGGTGGGCATTGCCCTTAATGCCTAAGACATTAAAAAAAGTAAAACAAAAAAAAATAAAAAGAAAAAAATATAAAAATGGAAAGAAAAACTTATGATGAGTAGTTGTAGAGTGTAGAGAGGATTTGTTCTGAGGGCCGCCTTTTACCGCTTTGGCGGCGATAGGCTTGCTCGTGCTGCTCCTTGTTGTATTCTTTTTGTTAGGGCTGATTCTAGATGTGCAGTTGTGAGACGGGAAATAAAAAAATAACTTAACTGAAAAATAAATCCAATCCTAAGATTATTAAGATCTACTCCTAAAGAAAACAACGAAGATGTGGAAAAATAAAAATTAAGTTACAGCGGGTTCGTTTCCGATACTTCTTATAGTCCACCCGCACCCTCCATCGAGAGGCTATTCGCATGGGTAGTCCTTCCTCGTTCCCTTATAGTCCATGCGGACTTTCCACCTTGTTTCTTTTCCCGAGGGCATGAACATGATGTTAGGAAAAATTATGTTGATATTCAACCAAATACTTACCTCGTATTCGTCGAAATATGTTGTGGTGGAAAGCTGATTTTTCTGCCGAGGCGGCTGCTGCGGCAACCAGTTACCGTGGCAATCTTTTGTCATTATGTGGTGCACGTCAAGGGAGAACTCAAAATTCTAAAAATCTTCATGAGTCCCCACACCGTTTTCTTTAGACTCATCTAAAATCTCCATCAGTAGAGATTTCATTGGCTTTAGATCTCCATCAGTCGAGGCGGGCATTGCTGACGAGGCTTTTGCTACGACGGGCATAGTTGTTGAAGTTGTTGTCGTGGCGGGCGTAATTTCTGAGGCTTCTGATATTGTCGTGATATCATCAATTCCTATGTCGGCCTCACTAGTTGTTTCCGTAGCATTGCTCTGTTCAGTTTCCGCAATTCCTGCTTGGGTAATTTCTTACATAGGTTCATCATGTGTGGGGTAGTCCCTTGCATCCACTCGCCTTGGGACATCAGTATCCATATGACTCAATTACCGGTGATCCATTGTTTCCGCAGTAGGGGTTTTATGTTCATCCATGTAATGTATTGGGGCAGAGTTACTCAAAAGTGCATCCATCCTGGCAAGTTTTGCCTCCATAAAGGTCGACACTTTTTGAGTGAGTGAATAAAAGTTTGAAGTGTGTCTTCTAATGGATTTGATTGCTCTTGAGGTGGACTGCATTGCCAGGGCATGTCTGTTGCGGCGGCGGCATAATTGTCATGGTAGAAAAAATTCTGAGGTTGTTTATTGTACCATGAAAAATTCTGTTGCGATGGCAGATACTGCGGCAGGGGCATCTACTGTAGTTTTTGCTGTTGTGGCGACATCTGTTGCTGGTCCCATCTTGGTTCGTCCATGTCTTCTTCGAAAAGAACAAGGCAGTTTTCGAACAGATGATTTCCCTCACATAAATTGCAAGAATTGTCCAACATCAGCTCTCGAGTGGTTTTTCTTGATTGCTCTTGAAGCTGACCACCTTGCCCTAGCATGTTGGTTTCTGCAGCAAAATTGTTATGGTAATTTTTTTTTTGAGATTTCTGATCACACCATAAAGAATTTTGCTGTTGCGGCAGCGGCAACTGTTGTCTCGTTTGCTGCCACGACGACAACTGCTTCTGCAGCATCTGTTGTTCATATTCACACATCAGCTCTCGACTAGTTTTCCTCGACATGTTAATCCCCTTAAATTTGTAGTGCTCCTAAATTTTTTATATAAAAAAGAAAATTAAAAACCTAAAATTTAAATACAATTAAATACAGAGTGCAAAAAAAAACGAAGTCGATATTGCCAATCCCCGACAACGGCGCCAAAAACATATAGACCGTTTTAGTGTTCTCTTTTTATGAGCGCAAGTGCACACTCTTTGCCAAGTTA
Organism: Hibiscus trionum; assembly: GCA_030270665.1. Lineage (NCBI taxonomy): Eukaryota > Viridiplantae > Streptophyta > Magnoliopsida > Malvales > Malvaceae > Hibiscus > Hibiscus trionum. Next base: position 14,410,461 of record BSYR01000017.1, on the reverse strand, counting down.
TAGTATAAAAGATATCGTCTCTCACAGGGATTAGAATAGCTTCTTCGAGTGTAAGTATGCACGGAAGTAAATTTAATGCACGATTAATTTCAGGTTGAAGAAAGAGCTTTTTAATGTAAAAACACAAATAAAAGAGATGGAAGAAATCAGGTTGATAAGATGGGCAGTGTTATGCTGTTGCTTAGCGTGAAACTGCGTTGAATAGGACAAGATGTTTTGCGTTGTCACGATATGCTGCCTCGGCGAGTACTGGCGGATTGAAGCTGCGACCCTTTCGCTGCCGCAACAGATCTATGCTCTTACAAGTTTCGCTGTCTCGGAAGGTGAGATGGGGAGAAGTCCTGGCGGCAAATATGACTGATACTCCAAGTCCGGCAGAGCAATTTTGATGTGATACTCCCTATGTCTAGGCAAGGATTCTATCACCATGTGATGTAGGAAATACCTAGTAATATTAGCGTAAACCTAACACAGGCAGTCGACGTTTGGTTGCTGCTTTTAGCCGCTGAAATTCAAACTTATGTCTAAGCCGAATTAGTCAACATCTCGACATGATGAGACCATACTTAATTCTTTCGTGAGTTTGACACTCTGGTGCCCGACAAATGGATTTCTTCAACTGGACTTTTGGAACTAATTGAAGAAGTGAAGAACATGAATTAAGTAAACTAGGAATATTTTATTGAAAACAACTTAAAACCTAAACAACCGTTCTCACAACTAATTACAACATAACCCAAACCCTATGGAAGAATTAGAACATGAGGGTGAAAGAGAGCACTTAGGGTAAACGACTATGGGGAACTTTCTCTAGCCCCTATACCCTCAAATACATGGGTATATATAGGGCTTGGCCTAAGGTTGAGTCCTCCTTGGAGTAGAAGTCTTCATTGATGGAAAAGTAGCTTTGCATTTAATTTCCTCCTTCAATGTTGACTCCTTTTTTGACTTGATTATGGACTCCTTGGACGTTGCCTTGTTTAGCAAGTAAAGATAAACCATCTTGCTTATCCATCTTCAATCAGCTCTATGCACCGCTCCAAGCCTCAGAAAAATGCAAGACTGGGCTTGTTGGACTCAGAAAATTGTTCTCTATTAATCGCAACCCATCTTGACTATGTCGGTGTAATGCTGCCTGGGCGGCACTTGGCGGCGGCGGCGTCGTCCTTGGCGTCACTTTGTGGCGGCGGCGGCACTGGAATTGCTTCTGTACAACTCCTTCTGCTCTCTACCTTCCCTTCCTCTCTTCCTCTGATCAGCTCCCAGTAGCTAAAAACATAAAACTAAACTAAACAATATCTTTTTCTTACCAAAACATAATATATTCTATAAAGTCATGGTAAAGTAAAGAATACTGTAAATAAACATGAATGCACCTAATTATGCCTAAATGAGCTCAAGAACAACAATAATATGAGTAGGAATGTGCAGATAAAATAGAACTTCTAGATGCTTTATATGTACTCTCGTACCGATGAGGATCACAATAAGCATTTGAGGATAGTGCTGTAGACTCTGTTGGATAATCAGCTTTATGCAAAGTTGAGTATATGTGAGTTTTGGATTAAGGAGTTGGTGTTTCTTGGTCATGTGGTGTTAGTTGAGGGTATCTGTGTTGATCCTAAAAAGATTGAGGCAGTTGTGAGTTGGAAACAACCGAAATCAGTGACGGAGGTTTGTAGTTTTTTGGGCTTGGCATTGTATTACCGTCGGTTTGTAGATGGGTTTTCTAAGATTGCTGCTCCGTTGATGAATTTGCTTCAGAAAGATGTTAAGTTTGAGTGGACGGAGGTGAGGCAGCAAGCTTTTCAAAATTTGAAGGAAGTTTTGGTACAAGCTCCGAACTTGATTCAACCTGAATTGGGAAAAGAGTTTGTGGTGTACAGTGATGCATCCTATGTGGGTTTAGGGTGTGTGCTGATGCAAGAAGGTAGAGTAGTTGCTTATGCATCGAGGAAATTGATGGTGCATGAGCGTAATTATCCTACTCACGATCTCAAGCTTGTGGTTGTAGTGTTTGCTCTAAAGATATGGAGGCATTATCTTTACGGCGAGAAATGTATTGTGTACATGGATCACAAAAGTCACAAGTATCTCATGTCTCAGAGAGAATTGAATCTTCGACAGCTGTTGCGTTAAAAGAGTCCTATCGCAAATAGTGCAAGTGTACACCACGCAAGTAGTAAAGTGATACTAGAGTATCAGATATCGTCTCCACATGGACTGGAAATAACTCTATCCTTGAATTTTTGCACAAGAGAAAGAAATAGTTTAATTGAATGGGCGTAAGAATTCTAAAAAATAACTAAAGTAAAAGATAAAGAAATCAGATTTAAGAAACATGCTGGTATTGATTTGCTCAGTAGTGCAGGTGTTGCACTGTTAGAGAAACTTTTGTCTTCTGTCGTCGTTCCTGTCGCGGCAGAGGTCCATTGACATCGCGGTAGCGATCAACAACTCTATACTTCAAGCTTGGCAAGAATCCATGTTATGACTTGTCCTATCCCTAGGCCCAAGTTCTGTTGATGAACACTTCTTGGATGATACCTCCCGGCGTGAATCAAAGGGTGAACACCAAAGTTGTTGAATTCTTGTTTAGCCACTTAACCTCGTACTTATCCCTAAGCCGAGACGGTTTAACCATAAACTTGAAAACACATATTTATTGCGTTCGTATGCTTGACTCTCCCGATATCAAACAAATGGATAACCTCACAATGCTCTCCCGATACTCTTGTGAGATATGAAAAACCAGAATAAATAAACTTGAAGCTTTTATTACTTGACAGAAAATTCCTAAAACAATACAATCCTTGCAACTACTTTACAGAATCAACCCTTAGCCCTAGGGGGAGTTTAGAACATGGTGAAGAAGGGAAAACGACAAGGGTTTAGGGGAAGACGGCTAGGAATGAGATATCCTTCCCTAGGTCAAATTATGTGCCTTTATATAGGCCAAGTTTTCTATTATGGCAAGAATACAAGTTTAAACTAAAGTAAAACTCTATTAAAGATCAAATCTTCTGAGTAGATGCCTTTAATTCGTCCTCTTTTCTTGCCTTGAGTTTCTTCCTTGGAATTTGAGCTTGGCCTTCATTCTGCTTCAGGGCTTAGAAAAATATAGGAGTGGTCCACGACAGACCGGCTTGAAGTCCTCTATCTGTCGAGCTCCACTGCACTTTTCCACCTCACCATTCTGTCGTCATGGCTGCCACGGCAGTAGCCACGACAGCGTTTGCTTCTCGACTCCAGTTCTGCAATCTACCTCTGCTCCTTTGCTGCCCTGAGTCTGCCACATCAGATACCTGCAAAAGTAACCAAATTCAGTAGCAACTGTGCCATTTTATCAAATTGTGATGTATATGCAGAAATCTATCCTAAATGCAATGAATCATGCTTGAATGCAACAAAAATATTGGTAAATGAGGGGTAAGATATAGAACTTTTATACACAAAAATAAACTTAAAATGAAACATAAATTAAAGACACAACTAACAGGTTCATTAATGGAGGGATGCCCACCCCCAAACTCAAGTTCTTGCTTGTCCTCAAGCAAAAACGACCCAACTAAAAAAATAAAAACTTTTTGGCTTGGCTGAATTCAGTGAACTTTTCATTACCTACCACACATTCACTATCAAGAGCAGTACCTTGTTGGGTGTTTCTGGATTTATCCAAAAAAATTCTATAGTTCTTGTGCAGTGTGTGCAGGTTTTGTGAACAAATATGTGCCTCGACTCCTTTAGCTTACCAGAATAGTTATGTTACTCCCTTGAATTTATGCTAAATTTCATCTTTTTGGAGGCAATTCTTAGGCTCCTTTAGTTTTTTCTGAATTAGACTCATCATCATTTTTTACTAGAGTATGTTTTTGGGCACCTCTAGCTATCTTCCTAGAGCCGATATTAGGCACCTCTAGAAGTATTGAGTCTAAGTTTTCTTTTCTTTGTCTTTTCCTAGAGCCAGTGTTAGCCACCTCTAGGGGCAACTCAAGTGGGTAAACCTTCCTATTCTAGTTCACTACCGAAATCTAGACAACATAAGAGTCACAAAGGGTGTTCTAAAGTTTAGAACTATAGAAAGACTCTAAATAGTTCCTAAAACATCCTAAAGGCACTGTCACGACAGAGTATGTTGCGACAGGTAAGTTCAGTATATATATAAGTAAAAACACTTAAGTTGAGGAGCTGTCGTTGCTGTTGCTGCTGACTTGGAGCTGCTGGCGGGCAGTGAGTTTGACGGCAGGGGCTGGCAGGTTGTTGGAGGACGCTGAGGCCATCTTCTTCTTAGCCTCTCGAGGCAGCTAGACATGGGTCGGTGAGATGTGTGGGGGCGGGTCCAGGACCTCGAGATCATCATCGCTGCTGCTGCTGGCAGTTCTGCCGTGGCAGGGTCCTTCGACAGTCTCATTCAGCTTCTTCCTTTTCATCGGAGGGAAGTCCTTGGAGATGTCTCGGGCTACATATGGCTCGGAGTTAGAGTCCTACCAGACGGAGGAGGAGGAGAACCCTTCAAAATATTTTTGGTCGATCTCCGGTGAGGGGTCCTTCCTTTCTTTCCTCGGGGAGTGGCAGATCTTTTTCCGCCATCTTCGGTCGTGGCAGGTGTGGGTGTAGAGGCAGTAGAGAGAGTTCTGGGGATCGCAGTAGGTGTTGGTGCAACAAAGATATTTTCTGGGAACGAGGGGGAATTGCACATTGGTAAAATTTAAATCATTCTTAAAAAAATTTACCGTTGCGGCAGTGAAGTCCCTCATAAAGACCATCAGGTCAAGTTGTCGTTCCTCCATCCTTTGCAGCATCGTCAGAATCTGGCTGGAGGTGTCTGCCGGTGCTGTTGCTGTTGTCTGCTCTGGGTCTGCTGCGACATGATAAGAGGAGCTAGGGTCTACCGTCGGTTCTGTCGCGGCAGAGGGGTTTATATATGACAGTGGAGTGGCAACTTTCAATTCCATAAGCATGTAGAGATTCTGCTGCGTCCATCCTTTCCCCTGGGACCTTGACATCCTCGTTGATTTCTCTGCCGGTCGACAGTGGTGTTGTGGGAGGTAGGCATGAGGCGTTTCTTGACAAAATGGTTCCACAGCTTGGCTTGTGGGGTCAGCTGGGTCCTCCTCACGATCCACCGATGCTTTGGGTCTTCGTTCCACTCTGTGCCCTCCTCTGTCACTTCTGCCATGATAGCGTCATAGTCTACCGGAGACAAACTGTTCACGAACCTCTGGTGGGCATCCTCCTTCTTGCTCACGTACAACTCATATAGCGTGTTGATGTACGCCAGCTCAAGAGAGATTTCTTTTCCCCAGACAGCCACTGTCGTGGCATCCTTATCGGTGACGAAAGCGTAGAATTCTCGAACGAGGGTGACGTTCATTTCTTCTGGTTGGGCAGCAAACTTCTGCCACTTGAGTGCGTGTATCTTCTTGGCGATGAAGCCTTCTAGCCCTAGTTCTCCCGTCGTTTGGGTATAAATGAATCCTCGTTCTTCCCACATTTCTCTCTTCTGGAAAAACTCGTAATACCTTCGTGCTGAGTCTGTGGATGCAAACCGGTTGGGTATGCCGCTATGGCTTGGTGTTGACACTGCCATAGCAGAGGTTGAGGCAGTGCTGCGTCTGGTGTTTCTACTGGCCATTGCAAGGAATTGCAGACGCGAATAACGGAGCCAGCTGTTACGCGGTTTTTGACGCGTCTGTCACGCGTTTCCCTGTCTGCTGCGCGTCTGTTACGCGTTTGCGTGTCTATTGCGGCAGCTCCGTGACAAGCTGTCTTTTCCGCGTTTGTCGCGACAGCTGGTGACAGGCTGTGATGACAGGCTTGTCCGTTAGGCTTTTTGGGTTGTTATGAATGCGTTTGGCTGGTTCATTCCTCCTCTTTGCTTTGCTTCCCTTATTTCCTAAAAATAATTAAATAAATAAACTGGATTAAAATCTTAGTTCCTAAAATAAATAAATAAAAATCTTAATTCCTAATAAATAAATTAAATAAAATAAAACTAAGTTAAATTAGGGATGCCTTGAGGGGCATCTCCTAAAGTAACTACTTCATGCATCCTTGGGGCTTCAGTCCCTTGATAATGCTTGAGCCTCTGTCCATTAACCTTGAATTGGTGCCCATCCTTAAGTGATTTGATTGTAATGGCACCATGAGGGAAAACTTGGACAACCTGGAAAGGACCAGACCACCTAGATTTAAGCTTTCCAGGGAAAAGCTTCAACCTAGAGTTGAACAACAACACCTGCTGCCTTGGGCAGAACTGTCATGGTAGCAGCTTCTTGTCGTGCCACTTTTTGGTTTTGTCCTTGTATATCTTGGCATTATCGTAGCCCATTGCTCGAATTTCCTCAATCTCATTCAATTCTAGTAGCCTTTTTGTCCTGCCTTATCCCAGTCCATATTTACTGCCTTGATATCCCAGTAAGCTCTGTGTTCTATCTCAACAGTTAAATGACATGTTTTCCCATAGATGAGTCGATAGGGTGACATCCCCAATGGTGTCTTGAACGATGTTCTGTAGGCCCAGAGTGTATCGTTGAGATGTAGAGACCAATCCTTTCGAGTGGGTTTAACCATCTTTTCTAGTATGTTCTTTACTTCTCTGTTGGATATTTCGGCCTGCCCATTGGTTTGAGGGTGGTACGCTGTTGCAATTCGGTGCTTCACTCCGTATTTTCTTAATGCAGCAGCAATTACCCTATTGTCGAAATGTCTCCCCTCATCGCTAATTATCGCCCTTTGGATGCCAAACCTTGAGAAGATGTTCTTGTGAAGAAATCTTTGTACAGTCTTGGCATCATTCTTTTTAGTGGCGATTGCTTCTACCCACTTTGACACGTAGTGTACTGCGAGGAGGATGTACAAATTCCCACAAGATGCTGGGAATGATCCCATGAAGTCGATTCCCCATACATTGAAGATTTTGACCTCCAATATGTTCTCCAGTGGCATCTCATGCCTTCTTGATATATTCCCAGTCCGTTGGCACTTGTCACAGCTCTTGTAAAAAGCTTGTACATCTTTGAACAGTGTGGGCCAATAGAGATCGGATTGCAAGACCTTGGCAGCAGTTTTGTTTCCCCATAGGTGTCCTCCATAAGGGGAAGCATGACAGTGGTGAAGCACAGCTTTCTGTTCGTCCTGTGGTATGCATCTCTTGATAATCTGATCTGCACAGTGCTTAAAAAGAAGAGGTTCGTCCCAATAATAATGTTTTGCATCATTTTTGAACCTCTTCCTTGCTTGGTAGTTAAGCTTGGGAGGTAATAACCCACTTACAATGTAATTAACAATGTCAGCATACCAAGGGGTTTTAGAATGCTTACCTGCCGCCATGGCTGTCGCGGCAGTGCTGGTGGCAGCAAACAACTGCTCATCTGGGAAGGTCTCCAGTATGTTGGTCTTGTCTGTGGATTGACTCTTTCCCATCTCCAGCCTTGACAAGTGGTCTGCAACTTGGTTTTCTGTTCCCATTTTATCCTTGATGTCAATGTCAAATTCTTGCAGCAACATAATCCAACGTATCAGTCTAGGTTTTGCATCTTTTTTCTTGAACAGATACTTTAGTGCTGAATGGTCTGTATGGACCACCACCTTAGTTCCAAGTATATACGGATGGAACATGTCGATTGAGAACACCGCTGCTAATAGCTCCTTCTCTGTCATGGTGAAGTTGTTTTGGGCATCATTCAGTGTTTTGTTGGCATAGTAAATCACATGGAAGAGCTTATCCTTCCTCTGCCCTAATGCTGCCCCGGCAGCATAATCACTGGCATCACACATTATTTCAAATGGCAAACTCCAGTCTGGTGGCTGTACGATTGGGGCTGTTACCAGCTTCTCCTTCAGTATTCTGAATGCCTCAGTACATTCATCATTAAAATCAAAGGGGCAATTATGCTCCAATAGATGACATAGGGGCTTTGTAATCTTTGAAAAATTGGCTATAAATCGTTGATAAAACCCTCCATGCCCTAAGAAACTTCAAATCCCCTTTACTGTGGTGGGTGGTGGAAGCTTTTCAATAACCTCTATTTTGGCTCTGTCCACCTCTATGTTGCGGTAGCACACCTTGTGGCCCAGTACTATACCTTCATCCACCATGAAATGACATTTTCACAGTTGAAAATCAAGTTCGCCTCTTCGCATCTCTCAAGAACCTTCTGTAAATTGCCTAAACAATCCTCGAAGTTGTCTCCAAAGATAGAAAAGTCGTCCATGAAAATCTCTAGGAAATCCTCCACCATGTCAGAGAATATTGCCATCATGCACCGTTGGAAGGTTGCTAGTGCATTGCAGAGCCCAAATGGCATTCTTGGAAAGGCATAAGTGCCGTACGGGCATGTGAAGGTGGTTTTCTCTTGGTCCTCCGGTGCGATTGCTATTTGGTTATAACCTAAATAACCATCAAGAAAACAACAGTAAGGTTTCCCCGCTAATCTATCAAGCATTTGATCAATAAAGGGTAAGGGGAAGTGGTCCTTCCGAGTAGCTTTATTAAGCTTATGGTAGTCCATACAAACCCTCCAACCGGTCATAGTCCTGGTTGGGATTAGTTCGTTTGCTTTGTTGGTTACTACGATTATGCCTCCCTTTTTGGGCACGCATTGCATCGGGCTCACCCACTTGCTATCCGAGATGGTGTATATGATTCCAGCGTCAAGCCACTTGATTATTTCTTTCAGCACCACCTCTCTCATAGCCTCGTTCAGTCGTCTTTGGGCATCAATGGTCGGCTTATGATCATCCTCCAAGAGGATTTTATGCATGCATAACGCCAGACTAATGCCTTAGATATCAGCTATAATCCATCCAGTGGCCTTCTTATACTGCTGAAGCATTTTGATTAGTTGCTGCTCTTGTTCCTTCATTAACTTGGAAGAGATGATTACGGGAAACGTATCATTTAAACCAAGAAAGACATATTTAAGTTGCCTTGGCAGTGGTTTAATGTCCTTTTCAATGGAAGGCTTCTGGATTACATGTTCATTCGAGGTATAATTTAAAGGCTCGAAGAACTTACCTGGACGTGTGTCTATCCAATTTACCTCCTCAGGACCTTCAGTGTCGGATGTTTCTGTGTCTGAGGAGTCACTGTCGCAGTTGCTGACGTGACAGTCTTCTGGGTGACCGCGGTGGTAGTGACCAAACTGTCTGTCGTGGCAGTTCGACCTGTTTTATTGCCTTGCATTTTTCTTCTGCATCAGCCTGTTTTATTGCGTGGAGAACATTGAGTTTGATTTGCTGATCATTTACTCTCATCGTCAGTTCTCATTTCTCAACATCGATCACAACTCTACATGTGGCTAGGAAGGGTCGCCCTAGGATGATCGGTGCGTTTTCATCTGCTTCACAATCTAAAACAAGAAAGTCAACATGAAAAATATATTTATCCACTCTTACTAGAATATCTTCGATCTTCCCTTCTAGTTGTACGTAAGAGCGGTCTGCCAGCTGTAGCATGACAGTCGTGGGCCTTGCTTGTCCAATACCTAGTTTCTGAAATACAGATTTGGGCATTAGATTTATGCTAGCACCAAGATCACAAAGTGCCTTACCCATGAACTTATCGCCAATTTTGCATGGTATGATGAAGCTCCCAGGATCCTTCTTCTTTTGGGGTGGATGCTTATGCAATATTGTCATACATCCTTCTGTCATCTTTACTGTCTCAAATTCCCCAAGTGTTGACCTTTTGGACATTGCTTCCTTGAGAAACTTAGCATATCCATGCATCTGCTTGATGGCCTCTAGCAGCGGTATGTTAATGTGTACCTGCTTAAAAATATCATAAATCTTTTTAAGCTGGTACTCTTGTTTCTGTTTTTGTAACTGTTGTGGAAAAGGAGGTGGAGGACAGTAATCTTCAAGGCGTCCTTCACATGGAATTCGGATCTGAGGAGACCTAGGTTCTTTAGAATCTTCTGTCTACTCCTCTGTCCCTTCTGCTGTCGCGGCAGGTGTGTCGACAACAGGTTGTTCTTCCTTTGCCGGGGCAGTGTTCACGGCAGGTGTTTCTAGGGTTCGGTTACTTACTCAGTATATCTTTAATCTCCGACCCTTGTAACTGTTTCCCACTCCTAGTTGTAATTGCTTTACACTGCTCATATGTGGATTTTCTAGTGACCTCGGTATCACTAGGGAATCCTCCGTTCTGACTCAGCTTGATATACTGGAAACTTGGCCCATCTGTGTCTCCAGGGATTTTAGGGTAGCCTCATGGTTTGTCATCCTCATCTCTGTCTTGTCCATGAATGACTCGGTTTTCTTGACAAAGTGGTCCATGATCGCCATGTATGCTCTCGTCTGTGACATAAAGGTGTCCAAAGTCTGTTCCAGTATACTAGGTGCTGTTGCCGGCTGTTGTTGTGGCTGTTGTCGCGATAGAATTCTGAGCACTCCTTGGTTCTAATTGTTCTGCACTGGAGGATTCAGTGCATTGTTCGGACTGCTCCAAGAAAACTTTGGATCCTTCCTACAATTGGGATTGTAATTGTTAGAATCATAATTTCTTGGCTTGTTATAGTTCCCAACATACATCCCTTCTTCTGGCTTTAAAGGACAGTCTTCTGAACTGTGATTCCCGCTACAGATTTCACATACCTCTTCTGCAGAATATACGGCTTTAGAGTCTTTCCGCTGCAGATTTTCGACTATCTTTGTGAGGTATGCAACCTGTGATTTCATCGAGTTGTCAGCTTCGTAATCCTTTACAGATATTCCTCGTTTACCTCCTCTCCGAGCTGTAGGAAATTGCTCATCATTCCGTGCTAATTTCTTCAACACTATCATTGCCTCGTCTGGTTCCTTATCCAGCAATAGCCCATTTGCTGCTGAATCTATTCTCAGTCGAGTATGTGCGTTGGCAGTGTTGTAGAATTTGACAACCTGATTCCACACGGGGAATCCATACATTGGGCAGTTCCGTAAGAGAGTTGTAAATCTATCCCACGTCTCGTGCATTGGTTCGTCATCTTCCTGTTGAAAAGTAGCAATCTCGTTACACAATCTTTCAGATAAATGAGAAGGATTAAAACGAGAAGGAATTCACGAGAGAGATCTGCCCAAGTTCGTATTAAACCCGGCGTTAATTTGTTCCACCAAGTTTTAGCTCTATCTCTCAATGAATGAGGAAATAACCGGAGCCTCAGTACTTCCGAATTTATTCCTGGCAATCTGAACGATCCACAGATTTCGTGGAACATTTTTAGATATTCTCGGGGGGGGGGCATCCTCAGTTGCAAAACCACTAAACTGGCCAGCGGAATTTATCATGGTGAACATGACAGGTTTCAGCTTGAAGTTTTCAGCTTCTACGTCTGGCAAGGTGGTTTCAAGTTCAACACCGTCATTGCCCATGTAGTCTCGACAGGTCTGCCGTGCGGCAGCAGCAACGGGTCGTTCATTCCGGGCATCTTGGGGAGGATCAACAATAACTCTCTGGTTCTTGTTGTTGTGTCATCTATCTAGTCGTTTTGCCTTCTGTTCACCATTGCTTCTAGTTTCTCCTCAAGATAGTTGTTTTTTGCTATCAAGAGTCGAGCTTGGTTCCTGAGTTGGTACGTGCGTTCGATTTCTGGGTCTAGTCTGCACTCAGGTTCTTTACCTCGTCTAGATCTGCGCATAATCAAACAAAAAACCTTGTGAAAAGCACGGGGTAAATAACACCACTAAAAATAGAAAAAGAAAAAGAAAAAGTGTAGTAATAGAAAGGGTAAAGATATGTTGCCAGTCCCCGGCAACGGCGCCAAAAACTTGTTACGTGTAAAAGAGTCCTATCGCAAATAGTGCAAGTGTAAACGACGCAAGTAGTAAAGTGATACTAGAGTATCAGATATCGTCTCCACATGGACTGTAAATAACTCTATCCTTGAATTTCTGCACAAGAGAAAGAAATAGTTTAATTGAATGGGTGTAAGAATTCTGAAAAATAACTAAAGTAAAAGATAAAGAAATCAGATTTAGGAAACAGGCTGGTATTGATTTGCTCAGTAGTGTAGGTGTTGCACTGGTAGAGAAACTTCTGTCTTCTGTCGTCGTTCCTGTCGCGCTAGAGGTCCGTTGACGTCGTGGCAGCGATCAACAACTCTATACTTCAAGCTTGGCAAGAATCCCTAGGCCGAGGTCCTATCCCAAGGCCCAAGTTTTGTTGATGAACACTTCTTGGATGATACCTCCCGGCGTGAATCAAAGGGTGAACACCAAAGTTGTTGTATTCTTCTTTAGCCACTTAACCTCGTACTTATCCCTAAGCCGAGATGGTTTAACCATAAATTGGAAAACACATATTTATTCCGTTCGTATGCTTGACTCTCCCGATGTCAAACAAATGGATAACCTCACAATGCTCTCCCGATACTCTTGTGAGATATGAAAAACCAGAATAAATAAACTTGAAGCTTTTATTACTTGACAGAAAATTCCTAAAACAATACAATCCTTGCAACTACTTTACAGAATCAACCCTTAGCCCTAGGGGAAGTTTAGAACATGGTGAAGAAGGGAAAACGACAAGGGTTTAGGGGAAGACAGCTATGAATGAGATATCCTTCCCTAGGTCGAATTACTTGCCTTTTATATAGGCCAAGTTTTCTAATTTGGCAAGAATACAAGTTTAAACTAAAGTACAACTCTATTAAAGATCAAATCTTTTGAGTAGATGCCTTTAATTCGTCCTCTTTTCTATCCTTGAGTTTCTTCCTTGGAATTTGGGCTTGGCCTTCATTCTGCTTCAGGGCTTATAAAATTATAGGAGTGGTCCATGACAGACCGGCTTGAAGTCCTCTATTTGTCGAGCTCCACTTCACATTTCAACCTCACAATTATGTTATCATAGCTGCCACGGCAGTAGCCAAGACGACGTTTGCTTCTCGACTCCAGTTCTGCGATCCACCTCTGCTTCTTTGCTGCCCTGAGTCTGTCGCAGCAGATACCTACAAAAGTAACCAAATTCAGTAGCAACTGTGCCATTTTTTCTAATTGTGATGTATATGCAGAAATCTATCCTAAATGCAATGAATCATGCTTGAATGTAGCAAAAAATGGGTAAATGAGGGGTAAGAAATATAACTTTTATACACTCAACAGCAGCGTCGATGGATATAGTTGCTGAAGGATTACGATCTTACGATCGAGTATCACCCAGGGAAGGCCAATGTGGTGGTTGATGCTTTGAGCCGAAAGGTTGCAGTGGAGTTGAGAGCGATGTTTGCTCGTTTGAGTTTGTCTTGTGATGGTGGCTTGGTGGCTGAACTTTAGGTGAAACCATCTTTTGTTGAATTGATCAATGAAAAGCAGTTGCTTGATGATTCCTTGGTTCCGCATGTTACAGACATTACAGAGGGTAATCCTACAGATTACAGTTTCAGTGATGATGGTGTTTTGTGTATTAAGGGTCGGGTAGTTGTGCCAGAGGATGTTGAGTTGAGGCGCACTATCTTGACGGAAGCGCGCAATAGTCCTTTTGCCATGCATCATGGTAGTACTAAGATGTATCAGGGGTTGCGAGATGAGAACTATTTGGTGGGCTTGAAAAAGTATGTGGCAGAGTTTGTTAGCAAGTGTTTGGTATGTCAGCGTTTGAAAGCTGAATATCAGTTTCCATCTGGTCTGTTGCAGCCTTTGAGGATTCCGGAGTAGAAATGAGAGAGGATCATGATGGATTTCATGTTGGGTTTGCTTTTGACACCATCAAAGAAGAATTCTGTGTGGGTAATTGTGGACAGGTCGACGAAGTGTGCACATATCTTGCCCGTTCATACAACGTTTACCCTGGATAAGCTAGCGGAGCTTTATGTTGCGAAAGTTGTGCGGTTGTATGGTGTTCCTAAGTTTATAGTCTCAGATAGGGATCCGCGGTTCACATCGAGGTTCTGGGAGTGTTTGCATCGAGCCTTGGGCACGAGGTTGAGTTTTAGCACATTCTATCATCCTCATACGGATGGTCAGTTGAAACGGGTTATCCAGGATTTGGAGGATATGCTCCGGTGTTGTGTGATTGATTTCCAAGGTGCGTGGGACAAAATGTTGCCATTGGTAGAATTCGCCTATAACAATAGTTATCAGGCGAGTAAATAAATGGCACCGTACGAGGCTTTGTATGGACGAAAGTGTCGTACACATGTATGTTGGGCAGAAGTGGGGCAAAAGTTGGTTTCTTTGCCGAATATGCTCAAAGGTACAACCGATAAGGTAAAGCTCATCTGTGATCGTCTTAAGGAGGTGTCGGATCGTCAGAAATCTTACGCAGATTTGAAGCGTAAGGAAATTGAGTTTGAGGTTGGTGAGAAGGTTTTCTTAAAAGTTTCGCATGGGAAGAACGTAATGAGGTTTGGAGGAATGGGTAAGTTGATCCCTAGGTTTATTGGACCCTATGAGGTGCTTGAGAGGATTGGCCCTGATGCATATAGATTGCGGTTACCGCTGGAGTTGGAGAAGATACATGATGTTTTCCATGTATCCATGCTTAGGAGGTTTCGTTCGGATCCTTCGCATGTGTTGCTGGTTGAGGAAGTGGAGTTAAATCCGGACTTATCTTATGAAGAGGAACCGCTAGATATTTGGATTCAGATAGCAAGGTGCTTTGTGGAAAGACAATTGAATTGGTGAAGGTACTTTGGAGACACCTTTTGCTAGTTTACATAGTTTTATAGTCCAACCTAAAGTTTTTTTATATTCAGCTAACGCATTTATCAAACTAGACTCTTGCTTAGGTGTAAGACTAGAAGACATTATCACAAGCAAAGTCTCATTGCAACCCAAATAAGCATATTTACGGTGTGATGGTAAGGGCTTTAATTCAAATGTGGGTGCATGATCAAGTGAGGGTTTCAGAGGTGTAAATTCAGAAAAATCTAGAGGTTCAAACTGCGTACCTGGTCTGGCTATGAGCAAGCTGGATTTTTTCACCTCCATGGGAACTTCTCAAACTCCTCAAGGTCCTCGAACTCCTCATTGTCATCTTCATTGAGCTTCTTAAAGTCCTCAACTTGTAGAAAATTGCTGCAGCAAAATTTTGTAGCTTCTTCTTCTGCTGTAGCATCCATGTATTGATACTCCTCATGTTCATCCACATATTTGAGGGTGTTGAAGACATTTATGGTCACCTTTTGATCATCCACTCCCATGGTAAATTCTCCCTTTTCACAGTCAATCATGATTTGACTGGTGGATAAGAATGGTCGCCCTAAAATAATTGATGCATTCTTATTGGCTTCACAATCAAGAATGAGGAAGTCGGTTGGGAAAACAAATTTGCCCACCTTCACCACAACATCTTCGATCTTTCCTTTCGGACGAACGTGTGATCGGTTTGCTAGTTGCCAAATAACGGTGGTAGGCCTTGCATTTCCCATACCAAGCTTCATAAAAACTAACGTGGGCAGTAGATTCACACTAGATCCAATATCATATAGGGCTTTCCCCACATAATTATCACCTATTGAACAAGGGACGATGAAGCTGCTTGGACCATTCCTTTTAGGTGGCAAATTGCTCAACACAGAATAGCATTCTTTTGCTATAGCAGAAGTCTCGAGCTGCTCAACCTTTCTCTTCTTGGTGACAATATCTTTAAGAAACTTCGCATAAGTGGGCATTTGATCAATGACTTCCAAGAATGGGACACTGATGTGTAGCTGGTCAAGCATGTTTACAAATTTCTTGAATTGCATGTCTTCATTATGCTTCTTCAATCTTTTTGTGAAGGCTGGTGGGGGTCCGACTTCTTCCTCTACTAGTGGTGGTCTACCTTTTGTTGTAGCAAAACTCTGTCTTCCATCAGTAGGTTCACTTATTGAGCCCTCACTCTTGTCCTTCTCAAGAGATGAATCTTCTTGCACTTCAGGTTCTTCTTGTATATTCTTGGGGTTAGAATCTTCTTCTTTCTTCCCCCTAAACGTATCTTCCTTGTTATGTTGGATGCCACTCCTTAAAGTGAGTGCACTACATTGCTCCTTGCCATGAGGTTTAGTGACTTCAGTATCACTAGGCAAACTACCATGAGGTCGAACTTGTAGAGATTGCGCTATTTGACCTACTTAGGTTTCCAAAGCTCTCAAAAATGAACCATGACTTTGTAGTAATGATCTTTGGATCTTGATGGATGCAACATGATCCTAAAGTAGCACCTTCGTAGACGTCATAAAATCTCGGAGAGTGGCTTCCAAAGAATTGTTGTTCAATAGAGAGGTTGAACCATTGTTGTCATTTTGCCATGGCATATTGTGCTGGAAAGCTTGGGGTTCAGTTTGATTTTGTTGTTGATTCGAACTACCGGTGTTTTGGGTTCCTTGATTTCCCCATGAGAGATTTGGATGCTAACGCTATCCTGGGTTATAGGTGTTTGAGTAGGGGTTGTTGTTGTTTCGATTTTAGTTCCCCACGTAGTTGGTAGACTCGTGGTTTTCCGGGCACTCGCTCACATGATGACTTCCATCACAACAAACACAAGCTGTTGCAACCTTGACTTCCTTCACCTCATTTAGACGTTGGAGATTCTTCAACATGTTCGTAATGGCTGACAATTGAGCTAAAATATAATCATCAGCATCAATCTCAAGTGTCCCATGAGACTTCCTCCCTGTTCCAAGTCTAGTATTGGGAAATTTGTAATCATTGTTTGTTATCCTATCAAGGATGTCAAATGCTTCTTCGGGTGACTTGTCCAGAAAAGTTCCATTTGCTAAAGCATTTAGCATCATCCTTGTGGGAGCATTAACACCATTGTAGAACATCACCACTTGCGTCCAATCTTGAAAACTATGATTTGTGCATTTGCGAAGTAGTCCCTTATATCTATCCCAACACTCGTATATCGATTCGTCATCATCTTGACGAAAGGAATCAATGTCATTCCTTATTTGAGTGTTCATATTGGGTGGATTATACCGATGCAAAAAGCTTTTACATAGATCTACCCATGTCTCCATTGAACCAGAGGGTACTCCACTCAATCAAGCTTATGCTCGATCACGCAATGAGTAAGAAAATAGCTTGAGTTTTAACACATCTTCAAGCACACCATGTTGTTTGAAGGAGTCACACACTTCCAAGAATGCACGAATGTGTTTCCTTGCATCTTCATGAGGCGATCAATCAAATTGACCAATTGAATTCAACATGTTAAACATCATCGATTTAAGTTAGAAGTGGGATGCCTGAATTTTGGGAGCTACAATTCCAGGGTTGGGATCATCCAAGATTGGATTCAAATGATCTCTAATAGCTCGTGGACGAACTACAGCTCTGCCATTTGCTGCAGCATCAGGATCTTCAGGATTATCACCTGGTTGATCTCCTTGAATACGACCTCTATACATGACTTCGAAAGCTTGTTAGGCTCACCTTATTTAATGAAAAATTGTTCAATTTTAGGAACTATTGGTAGTATGGGTTCATTGGGTCTTTCTCGGGTCATGCGCTAGCACAACACCTGAAGAAGATAAACACAAACAACTAGTTAGTCTATACAAAAAGAAGAAGTAAATGGTGCAAAATCTATACTTAAAATAACCAATTGTCAATCCCCGGCAACGACGACAAAAACTTGTTGCGTGTAGAGGTGTACTATAAATGATACGCAAATAGTGCAAGTATACACATTGAACAAGTGGTAAAGTGATGAGTGAGTATCGTCTCCACAAGGATTGGAGATAAATTAAGTCAATTTCAAGCACACAAAACAAAGACTGGATATTGAATGAAAGATTGATATGAGCAAGTAAAGGAAATGATGTAGCAAAAACTGGAACTGATAAGATAAGACTTCAAACGTCCTCACACTTGTGGAAACTCTCAAATGGGATGACAGGCTAGGTTTATCAAAGATTCATATGCTTAGTTCTCATGAATGCTTAACACTTTCCAGCTTATATTATGCTGGACAAAGTTTACTAAGGTGCTCCTAAACTATCTCTAGCAAGGAACCTGACAGACAAAATTCTACGGCAATACCTCTCAACGTGAACCCTAGCAAGTTACTTATCGATGAAGTTTTAATCCTTTTAGTCGTTGAAACACTATCCTTATCTCTAAGGTGAGTTAGAGTTTTGCCTCTCAGCATCAAACCCCTATTGTCCACGTGGATCAAAGCCTAACTCTCTCAAATATTAAGCTATCAAACACCTAAGTAAAGGCTAACTCTCGAAAGCTCTTACAAACATAAGGCAATAAAACAGTGAACAAAACATATAAAGAACTGGAAAATGCTAAAACATCAATTAAAAACTAAGACATAATCATCCAAAACAAACCCAAGCCACTTAAAGTTAGTTTATGGTTGGGTAAATATCATCCAAAATCATTTGTTTAACACAACTCATTCCAGAAAAATATGTAAAAGCAAAGAGAAACTAAGAGTAAGGGGAAACTCCCAAGCCGTCGTGGACTGTCGAGAACCACCCTAAGCTTGCTTTTTCTCACAAAGGCTAACAAGATCGTCCCTTTGGTGCTCCAACATTGGAGGACGCAATGAAGAAGAAGAAGAAGAAAAAGAAAAAGGAGTGGCCGCCTCTTCCTTTCTCTCTTTCTTATCTCATAAACACCTTTTTTTCGGCTCTCCCTTTAATGTGGGTGTCTTGTCCTTTATACAGTGGGGGCTCCTAGGGTTTTGTGCCCTAAATTCCAAGGGAATATTCCTTTCACATGTGGGCTCATAGCTGACTGATAGGTTCACGTGTGAGTCTGCAAAATATCCTCAGCTCTTTGCCGTCTAGCGCACCCAAAAATGTCGTAGCAATTTTCCTTTGACATGCACTGCTTTATAACTATAATGCACATCACCACACCAAAATAAACCTTCCTCAAGCAGCACCGATTTTACAATTAAATAAAAACATCCAATCAAACACCACCAAATGCAATTATACGAGCTAAATGCAACTATATGCAATGAAATGGGCTTGAAACTAAACAATAACCTAAGTAAAAAGGCATGAAATGTATACTTTTTACAAGGTTATCACCTATTATGTAATCGAAGAATTTTTCTCGCGTACGAATTTTGTCTCATGTACGCATTTTGTATATTATACTACACTTCTCATCCTATTGGTCGACCAATTATATCTGACAATTTTAAGTCTCATCACTTTGCCAATAAACACTTTTAAACCATGTTAGCCTATTGTCTTCAGTGCATAAACATAAATCAAATTCTCGTCTCATTTCAAAAGCATAAACAATGTATAGCATTTTCTCAACAAGTTATAAACTCTTTAAAATAATAAATCAATTCTCATGGGATCATATTCAACAATTCTCAAGTCTCCAAAACATGCATAAATAGTAAGTAAGAAATCTATCCATGTTTTTAAACCAAAACATTTAAATCAAGTTTCATATCAAACCGATATTCAAAAGGAGAAAAAAGGGAAAACTTACTTCTAAGTTTAGCTAAGCTTGCTAGGCTTTAACTAAACTCCCAAAGCCATAAATCAAACCTCTTTAAAGTACCAAAACACATTTGCCCTTCACCAACTTGATATCGCCTTGGTGCCAACGTCTCAACTCCTAACCGAAAAACGTCCAAACACTTACCATATTTCACAAGAAAATACAAAGGTCAATATAAACTAGACCACACCAAAGTAACCACTTAATTAAAATAACCCACGACATAATTACGAACCAAAATCCTTTCCTTCCCTATTACCCCATCACGCTACTGCAGGGGATCGATTTCCCACTTTTATTACATGCACGCCACTAATTGCAAACAGTGAGGCCAAATGCATGAACTTGGCAGAAGAGGGGCGCGGGTCGGTTTCGGGTTAATCCATGGGTCGAGTATAAAGCCCAAAATAAGAAGAAAAAAAACCAAATCACAAATTTTCTCCTTGCCCCGAGTAGATCAAACACGTCTTCTAAAAATCCTCTGAAAAAAAAAGTCAAAGGGGGTGCTTCATGGTTCAAGAGCACCACCTCGTAACTCGGTTTCGGGCAGCGGTCCTTCGTCAACGAATGGTAACCCGCACCCCCCTTTGATTCGAACAATATATATGAAAGTAAAATAAAAAAAAAACTTGGGTATAATAATACCTAAGGAATTCGTCTGGAAAAAAATGCTTGTATTGCTTGATAATTGTTTCTCAAAGTTGTCTTACAATGGATGAATTTGAGGCTTTTTATAGCCACTACAATGTGTATAAACAAGGAAAAAATCCTTTCTGGATTTACAATAAAAAACCATAGTATCTAAAAGATTGTTTCTTGATTCGGTGTTGATCTGATTTGGTCTGATCTCTACCATATTTGCTTTTGAGTTGACTTGAATCCCCCGATATCTTTCCATATTTGTCTGATTCAAACACTAATTTCTTCTTTTCTTTGCTTGCATGACACAGTCGGCAATAGAAGATGATGAGCAGCAAGACGCAGCGGTGTCCGGTGACCAGCGATGGTTGCAACGGCAGTCATGAGAGCCGAAGAAGCTTGAAAGACGGGCGCGTGGGAGGCACGCGCGAGTGGCCATCCGCGTGAAGCCTCCCCGCGCGACCTGGTCCATGGATCGTCTCTTGGATCCAACGGCGCTGGGATGTGTGGCGCATTAACCAGAAGGGCTAAGGCATTTCGATTCCAATCTAAACCATTGGATCAAACTTGATCCAAGGGTATAGATGATGGTTGCGCATGGGAGAAGCATTAGGCTCTAGGGTTTTCAATTTTAGGGCCAAATTGGGCTTTTTGTACATGGACCTCTTTTTTGAATGGATTGGTTTATATTGTTGGGTTTACATATATTTCTTTTTTTTATTTTTGGGCTCTAATATATACAAAAAACCAAATAAAAAGGGGGCCAAACAAAATAGGTTACTACAACTGCTCCTCTCTACTCATTCCGGTGAAATAGGAATAGGGCAAAGAACAAAGGACACTGATTTTATCCGGCCAAGTTGTTTGAACAAGGTGTTCCCCCATAACGGAAACAAACATTTCTTCAATTGGCACAACTCGTTTCTCCGGAACGAAAGAAACAAACAGGACATCGCTAACTCATCTTTCTGAAGCGACAAAGAACAAGGCAATTCTCTAGTTGACCTATTCCTTCAAAGTAGCAGTGAATAGATCAAATGACTTCAATCAGTGAAAGGACTTATTTCTCCAAAGTGGCAGGAACAAATCGGGTAAACTATTATATCATCCCGAAGCAGTAATGAACAAAATACATCTTCAAATAACCCATTCCTCCATTGCGGCAGTGAATAAATCAAATGACTTCAGCCAGTGAAAAGACATGTTTCTCCGTAGCGGCAGAAACAAATCGGATAAAAAATGGTTTGTCATTTCCAAGCGGCAATGGACAAGTAATTCTTCAAATAACCTATTCATCCGAAGCGGCAGTGAACAAATCAAATAGCGATGAGACTCTCATCCATGTGGATATCGAGTGAGTGGAATAACATGTTTCTTTGGAGCGGCAAAAACATCTCTTCAAATGGTGCAAAACAATAAGTTGAATGCTTCATCTACATCTGATCTCTGTATAACAATGTAACCCCCTCGACCTGGCCAAGACGGTAGACCGAACCGAACGGGTCACACGAGGAATATTGTAGTAAACTGGGAAGTTTACTCCAATAAACAACCCTAATTTTTTTCCTTTTTAAATTTTCTAGATGCCCATTAGTATCCTAAGGGTTTAACAATGTAGCGGAACATTCATAACTCAACCAGACATCGATTGGGACTCGATTGCATTCAATTATGATTTTAGGGACCATTATGTAATTTTATAAAATTATAGGGTCTTATGCCATTTTTATGTCACCAACCTTTAATTAGACACAGTACATGCATCTCTGTCAAAACTCAGCTCAAAATAATCATTCATACTCATTTAATTGCATCCACAACATTCAGGGACCAAAATGCAAAGAATCAGAACTTTAGAATATTCCATCAACTAGCATAACAGCCAACCGTTTCAGTACAGACTAGCCATGTATCGAAGCAGGCGTACCGAAACAGGTTCACTTGGCTCGGAACACGGGCCTGTATCAAAACACCTTAGAGGTGTTCCGGAAGTGTGGTTTCTAGTAGCAAATTGTACCTGAACGGACCATCCCTGTTTTGAAACCCTCAAGCCATTTTAGGCTCACTGTTTCGGTACAGGCTCGAGTGAACCAAAACACCTGGGCCTGTAATGACATTTTTTGCTGGTTTTTCACAGTTTAATACATACTAAACCATTCCAACATGCCTTCAACATGCATACAACATATTTAAACATCAATCCTCTATCATTCATGGCATAATCAACATCATAGCATGGCTAATTGCATCAAAGACAAACAATAGGCATGCAACCTAGCAAACAAGCCAAGCAAGATGCCAAAATACATAACAAGGCACAAACCAATAACCAAAGGCCATTTACATGTCTAAAACAACATTAAACACATGCTCAAATAGGGAGTTTACAGAAATCTCCCAAAACACAATGGATCCTCCATTGCCCTTATTACTTTAGTATAAACTGAAACATACATTCTAAAGTGATGTCTTTTGGAATTCCTTTGCCTCTTGCGGCCTCTAAACCTCAATTTTCTGCATTGATGGACAAAAGTTGAGCGTAAGCACACACAACTTAGTGAGGAATGCTCAAAAACAAAACACCATCAATGCTTTAAAACCATTTTCATGCTCACATTGAAATCTCATTTCAATTTACTAACATACTTCGAAAAGCCATCATGCCCTTTTTAAAACCATGCACTTTCCTCAATCAAAACGACATGTTAAAAATCATGCATCATGCATTATGAACTCAATAGCATATCCATTGCTAACACTCAATTTAAGCCTTCCCATGCATAGCTACCATATGCAAAGCTTAAAGAGTAAAACATTCGTGTACATATTATGCATCATTAACCATTTCATAATACATCATCAATTATATTGGCTCACAAGTGATCATCAACATGCTCATTTCTCAAAACTACATCAGATTCACAAGTGTTGTCCCAACACTTCATACAATCTCACCGGCATCTCAAGGTTCACACACGGGAGCTACCCTCAACAGTTGTGACACCCGTGGTGGAGTATTTGGTACACCGTATAAACCCCTCAACACCACTCATCGGTATATATATAACCCCACTAACGAGAGACGTGACATCATACACTTTCCTCAATCGTTAGGGTACTTTGATGGAGTATTCAGTAAACCGTATAAACCCCTCAACATCCAAGGCGACTTGTTTATAGTGCACTCAATGCTATAGCCGGCTAACTATATCTGATTTCATTTACAAACCAATTTCACAACATCACTTGCCAATATAATTTGTATTTAGCATAAACCTCACCGTTTTAAAAGCATTACCATTAAACAACATTTCCAAGCATCAAACCATGCTTCATAATACATGTATAAGCATATACTTACAAGGACCACTTGCCATGTGCATCCTTCATCAATATAACATCAAAAACAGTAATTTGTTTACTTCAAATCATGCTTTAAACAATAGGTAACATGCATTTAAAATCAAGTGCATCAATAACTCATAATAGCAAAATCCGAGGGAGAAAATCCTTTTACTTACTTTCGAACTTAGTAAAGCGTTTCAAGCTTACACTAAGTTCCCAATACCACCTTTAAAGTGTTTTAAAGCTGGAAAACACATTCTCACTCGCCGACACGCGAAACCAAGATTCGCCTACGCATATTAAGCGTCCAAAGCCCTCAGAACTTCACAGATTGCTTCCGATGTTTTCTCCCATGTTTATACCACACAAGAACAGAGGATTAATGCATCATAATGCATTAAAATCGCAAGAAACTTAAACTATCTCGCTGCTCTACCCTAAAGAACCAAAATACCCATCCAAAACAATCGAAATCACCCTCGATTGCTCTCTAAACTCATCCCAGCCATAATCTAACACTTCCATACCATTTTAACCATCAATCAACATCTAAAACAAACCTAATTACATCCTTATACCTCCACCAACTCAGATTTCACACTAACACCTCAAAAACCCAAAATCTAACAATTAGAGATCCATCCTATTTTGAGATTATTATTATAAAATTATTATTCTCACATCATTTAACATCCAAATCAAGTTTTAAATCTTTCTCAAATCAATCAAATAGTGCCCAAACGTATTTCTCAGAATTTCACCAAGAAAAGCTAGATTAATTAATTTTCCATTAATCAAAACATGAAACTTAGTCAATAAACATATTTAGGAAGCCAAAGACTTGTGAATTTCATTAAAGAACTTTGGTTAGAGGAGTTGAATGAAATCTTACCTCTATCCTTGCCTTTTCCCCTCAATTGACAAGATTTTGAAGAAGTCTTTCAAGATAGCTTAAGGAAAAAATTGAAAGGAACTCAAAGAAATCATTGGCTAACCAAAAGATTTGAGAAAATGGAATCCTCTGAAATTTTAGAGGAAAAGAAGAGTTGTTGGCTGATTGGTAAAATGAGAGAAGAGTTAGTTACATGAAATCTCTTTTAGCTATTAAAATTTCCTTTTTACTTTAAATCCCTTTAAAATATTTTTTAATTAAAATGATCAATTTGAGGGAAAATGTTCACAAAATAGATATAAGCTCCCTAAAAATTCTAAGTCTTGGCCCCTTTTTTAATTTATTCCTTAAAAAACAATTTTACATTTTTTACAAAATAGTCACTAAACCGAAATCTTAACTTTCCAAAACTCATTTTCCAAAATTAATTTTACCAAACTTCTTAACATGATTTTAGAATATTTTAGTAATTTTCCCAAAATTTTATCTCATCACGAACCGCATTTTCCCTAACCAACTCCGAACTGACCCGGATCTCTAATCTAGATTCATCAGACCCTAAACCGCCTTTAAAACCTCCAAGCCCAAAACTGGGGCGTTACAGTAATCTTGTGCTCGTGATGAGTTGAGTAGTCATCTGGCTTTTCAAAGCTTTTTATGAACGCTCTTTAATTCCTTGTATGAGAATATTTGTAGCAAAGTTTATTTCCACCTTGAATGTCTTGGAATGGTATTCAATGTTCAAGGAATCTTGCCCCAATCTGCACAAAATTTCATGCTTATGCAAATGATATGATCAGAGTCAGAATAATGAAATGCGTCACAGTTCTTGTGCTTTCAAATCGTGTTCAGAATAATGCTTGAAAATCTCTTATGTTGTATGAATGCAAATCCATTGGTTCCCATTTCAATATGAAAAAAGGGGTGTAAAAGAAAAGTTCTGGGAAATAGGATTTATTTACTATGGCAAACAAGAAAGTGATCACAAAGGAAAATGGAAAAAGTATCCAGATATCAAGGATCAAAGCGCTCCGAGTCAAACTCTTGGTGGTTCCTCCAAGTGCAACCCCGGTTGAGAAAGCTCCAAAGGTCATGAAAGTGCTGAGCATACTGTTAATCTTTCAAAACGGACATCCCAGCTCTAAACATTCAAGTCACCCTTTGCGGGTTTTCAACTTGAATCCTCCTTTGTTTTCAAGACGCCCTTTGCGGATTTTCATCATGAACCCTCCTTTTGTTCTTTTATTCTTTTTTCTTTAATCTAAAGCGCCCTTTACGGGTTTTCAGTTTTAGATCTTTTCTCTTTTTTCCTTTTTCTTTTTCTTTTTTCCTTTGATCTAAAGTGCTCTTTTACGGGTTTTCAGTTTTAAATCTATTTGTCTTTTATCTTTTTTTCTTTTTCTTTCTTTTTTTCAAGCACAGTAACGTTTGACTAAATCTTAATTCACGGGGTTTTACAGTTCGTCCCCATCCATCTCGACTAAAATTAGAGCTCCTCCAAAAAAGGCCTTAGTTACCACATAGGGTCCCTCCCAGTTGGGCGTCCACTTCCCACGAGTATCCCTTTCAATTGGAAATTCATTTTAGTACCAGTTCTCTTCTTGAAATTCACGGGGTTTTTGTCATGTGCTCGCATCATTTTGTTCTGGTTTATTTGACAATGGCATATTGCCTTCAATCTCTTTTTGATTAAATTCAGCTGATAATAACATGCCTAAATCCTTTCGGCCTCATCTAATTTCGCTTCCATTAAGATGCTAAGTGACATAATTTCAACCTCAATTGGCAACGCGGCCTCTATGTCGTACACCAAGGAAAATGGCATTGCCCCTGTTGATGTTCGTACAACTGTCTGATAGGCATATAAAGCAAATGGCAACTTCTCGTGCCAATCCATGTAAGTGTTATTCATTTTGGAGACTATCTTCTTGATTTTCTTGTTGGCAGCCTCCACTGCATCGTTCATCTTTGGGCGATAGGTCATTGAATTGTGATCCTTGATCTGAAATTGCTCGCAAACCGCACTTATAATTTTGTTGTTCAAATTTTAAGCATTGTCAGTGATAATACTTTCAGGTGACCCATAACGGCAGATGATCTCCTTCTTGAGGAATTTGCAAGTTTTCGATCTAATGACATTTGCATATGATGCCGCTTCGACCCATTTAGTGAAATAATCAATTGCCACCAAGATAAACTTGTGTCCATTTGAGGCTTTTGGGTAAATATGCCCAATTACGTCCATGCCCCACCTTAAAAAGGGTCAAGGAGCAGTCATCACATGAAGAGGATATGTTGGCGCATGTATTTTATAAGAGTAGATCTGACACTTATGACATTTTCGTGAGTAATTGATACAATCCCCTTCCATGGTGGACCAATATCAGCCAAGTCACATGATTTGTCTGGCCATGGTAAACCCGCTAGTATGAGTTGCACAAACTCCCTCGTGCACTTCTTCTAAGATCAACTAAGACTCTTTGGCGTTCACGCATCTCAGTAAAACCTGGTCTCGACTCTTTTTGTACAAGGTTTCTCTGTCAAGAACATACCCTGCAACCATTCTTCGAAGTGTTCTTTTGTTATTTTTTGTTGCTTGAGGTGAATATTCCTAAAACTTAATGTAATGCAGTACGTCATGGTACCATGGGAAACCATCTTCTTCTTCTTCTACATTGTAACAATGTGCGGGCAAATCTAAAATCTGTATCTGTACGGGCATCATTCTAGCACCTTCACTTGCCTTAAATGTTGCGGATAACGTGGACAGAGCATCTGCCATTTGGTTTTCTTCCCTCAGGAAGTGATTTAAAGTAACTTCTTCAAACTCCCTAATTAGTTCAAGGACTAACTTTTGATATTCAATTAACTTTGAATCTTTCGTTTCCTATTCTCTGTGAATTTGATAGATGACTAGAGTTGAGTCTCCGAAAACTTTTAGAACCTTGATCTTCTTCTCTATGGTTGCTCGCAATCCCATAACACAAGCTTCATATTCGGCCATTTTGTTGGTGCAGAAAAACTTTAGACGACTAGTGCAAGGATAATGATCAACTTCTAGTGAAACCAAGACTACCCCAATGTTGTGACCTAAGGCGTTAGAAGCTCCATCAAAATGAAGGACTGGCGAGCCAACTCAGCCATCTTCTTCAGCCATGATACACTTTAAGTCTTCGTTAGGAAAATCAAATTCTAGGGCTTCATAAATATCAAAGGTGCGGCTCGCTAGAAAGTCAGCTATGGCACTTCTTTTTACTGCATTTTGGTTGACATACTAGATGTCAAATTATGTTAGGAACATTTGTAAGAGGGCTACCATTCCTGACAAAGTCGGTGCTTCCATCATGAACTTTAAAGGTAGAGCTTGGATATTAGCCACATGGTGTGGTACAAAAGGTATTGCTTGAGCCTTTTAGATGCCCAAACCAAAGCGCAACACATCTTCTCGACCTGTGGGTACCTCGACTCACAATCTATAAACCTCTTGCTCAAGTAATATACCGCCCTTTGTTTTCGGTCGATCTCATCATGCTATCCTAGCACACAACCCATTGAGTTCTCTTGTATGGGGGTATATAGGATTAGAGGCCTTCTTGGAACTGGTGGCACTAATATCGGCGGATTTGACAACTGCTTTTTAATATGCTCAAAGGCTGCTTGGTATTCTTTATTTCATTCCCCAGGGTTATTCTTTCTAAGCAGTCTGAACATTGGGCTACATTTTTCTGTCAGCTGGGAAGTGAATCTGGAGATATAATTAAGCATGGCCAGGAAACCCCAAACCTCTTTTTGCGTCTGAGGGGGGGGGAGCTCTTGGTTTGCTTTTACTTTATCAGGCTTCACCTCTATTCTTTTTCCTCTTACCACGAAGCCTAAGAGCTTTCCTGAAGTTACTCCAAAAGTGTATTTAATGGGGTTGAGCTTTAGTTGAAACTTTCTTAAACCTCTAAAGAGCTCATCTAGATTCACGATGTGATCCTCTTCTGTTCAAGATTTTGTAATCATGTCGTCCACATATACCTCAATTTCTCGGTGTATCATATCGTGAAACAAATTCACCATGGTCCTTTGATAAGTAGCCCCAACATTTTTTAATCCGAGTGGCATCATCTTGTAGCAAAAGGTTCCCAAGTGTGTCACGAACGTAGTCTTTTCCATGTCTTTGGGGCACATCTTGATTTGGTTGTAGCCAGAGAAACCATCCATAAATGAGAATAGGGAATGGCTGGTGGAGTTATCTACCAAGGTATTAATGTGTGTCAGTGGGAAATTGTTTTTTGGGCTTGCTCGGTTAAGGTCTTTATAGTCTACACACATACGAACCTTCCCATCCTTCTTTAAGACCATGACAATGTTGGCAACCCACTCAGGATATCTGGCTTCCTACAGGAACCCAGTGTCATACTACTTTTCACCTTATCTCTTATCTTTAAGAGCATATCCATCTTCATTCTTCGTAGCTTTGGTTGCACGGGCCGACACTCCGGCCTTATAGGCAATCGATGAACCAAAATGTCCATATCTAAACTAGGCTTGTCTTTGTATGAACAGACAAATACATCCTTGTAGTTATGAAAAATTTTGACTAAGCTCTGACGCGTTTGTGCGGTGATGGTATTGTTGATCCTCACTTCACGCCTTTCTTCTTCACTCTCGAGGTTCACAATTTCCAACTACTCTTCGTAGGGAACAATCTGTTTCTCTTCATTCTTCATCAGTTGAAGTAGATCTTTTGGGACATCAACTTCGACCTCATCATTTGGATCTTCAAAACCCTCTAGACACATGGGTTGCTCAAAATTAACTAGCGATTCAGACTCAGGATCACTTACATCGTTGATATCCCGAGACCTAATATAAAATGAATGGGAATGTATCGATGTTTGCAAAAAGAAAAAAAATGGAATGCTTGGTCTTGTTTTTTATTAATATGTTTGCTTGCCACACAAGATTTATTGAAGAAAATGAATTTTATTGAATGAGAACCAAAATGGTTTTAGCATATGCCCTTACATAAAAGATCCCTTACAATTTTCGGGCTAAAAAAGAGGATTAGTTTTGAGAATTACTCTGAAAGAGATTTAAAAACTACAAGAAGTTCTTCTGCAATCAAATTATTAAGCTCATCACATGGGCGGACCATATACAAATATTCACCCTCTTCTTTCTTTTCCAGCATTGCGTTGGTGCTCAAATTGCCAAACATTTTAGCAATCTCACTTTCTTCTTTCTCGTCCTTGGTCATACAGGGGTTCATAAATCCCCCTGAAGTAAAAGTAAAATTGAGGGGTGGAAAGGTCATTGGGTCCCATGTGACGTCCTCTCCTTTGAGTTTGCTTTTTCTTCTTTCTTGATTCTTAATTATGGCGACCCTTCTCTGCGTCGCGTTGGGCTTGAATCCTAATCCAAATCTGTCCTTCTTTTAAGCCATGGTCATCGGGAATATCCTGCCTTGGTGACGGCTTCCAAATCCTTTTCCTGCTTTGGCACCTTTGCTAAACGTTTCCTTTACTTGCATCTTTGTACATTTATACATGCTTGGCTTTTGTATCTTTCCTCCCTTAGAAATGAAGGTCACACTTACTAGCTCCAGTGATCTAAAGGAACATTATAATGCCCTAGCATCAATCTCAATATAGGGAGCATCAGTTGTTATTGAGGCGATAATATCATCTTCCACACTAATCGTCAGTAGTTGTTCATCAACCATGAATTTCAAGTTTTGGTGTAGCGTAGAAGGAATTGCACCGACTACATGAATCCATGGACACTCCAAAAGGCAACTGTAGGTAGGTCGAATATCCATTACCACGAAATTGACCTCGAAAGGAGATGGTCCAATCTACAAGGGAACGTCTATATTTCCTAGCACATCTCTTTGCATTTCGTCAAAAGTTCAAACTGTGTAACACCCCAAATTTGGGCTTAGAAGTTTAGGTTCTGAACCGGATCGGTCTGGGAATCGGTTCGAATCTAAAAGGGAGATTTAGGGAACACCTAGTTCGGGATACTTTAAAAATATAGAAATATATCTAAAAATCCTCATTTAATACATAAAAGAGAATGGTGAAATCAATTTTACAAAATGAGGTTTGGAAATATTACATCTCGGTGTAGTGACCAAATCCCAGTTTTTGCAAAAGTGAAATAGTTACTGTTTTGTAAAGGATTGAAACTTTAAATCTAAAATGTTTTTCTCCAAATTTTTCCTTAATTTGGGTAATTTTATTAATGTTTTAATTAAAGGAAATGAGGTTTAATTAAATGAGAAACTAACTTTGACTATTCATAACTACTTTTCACAAATTTTCCCTCTCTTCATTTTCTCTCAAATTCCTTTCAACCAAACACATTTTCTCCAGCAAATTTACTTTGATTTTACACTTCATTTGATGAGATTTCAATTCCTCTTTGATTCTTAATCAATTCCTTATCAAATCCACTTGATTTCTACATTGAATTTTCAAGGAAACTTGCCCAAATCAAGGAGAAATCATCATTTAGAGGTAAGCTTGTTCTTCTCCTCTAAATACTCAGTTCTTTACTGAAATTCCCAAGTTGTCAATCCTTTATTAAAGTTTTATGAATGGTTTTAGTGTTGGAAACAAGATTTTGGCTTAAAACTCAAGATTTTGGAAGATATCTTGGAGATTTTCGTGGATCTTAGTTAGGTTCTGTTTTGAGGTTGTTTTCTAATTGTATTTTGGATGTTTATTGATGTTACAAATGAGGTTTTATCAATCAAATCCCGAATAGGTTTGTTTTCCTAAGTTTTGCTTGCTAGAATGGTGTTTTTTGGGGTGGTTTTGGTGATCTGCTGTTGCTGGAGGTATAAGGTCATGTTTATGTTGTTTTTTGATGTTAATTGATGTTTATAAAAGGTTAGGAGTGATAGATCTTGACTGGGCTTTGTTTTGAAAGAGTTTGGAGGTGATTTCGGTTGTTTTTGTTAGCCGAAATGAGGTTCTTGGGCAGAGCAGCGAGTTGGGTTGTGTTGCTGGTGATTTTAATGCATGGTGATGCATTAATCCTCTGTTGTTATGTGTTTAAAACAGGGGAGAATGATCCGGAAGCAATAGAGGTGGCGTTGGAAGTTTCAGAAGCTTGGAAGGCTTGTCGGCTAGCATAGTTTTGTGTATCGGTGAGTGAGATCATACTTTCCAGCTTTGGAATGGTTTTGAAAATAGGTTTGGGAACTTAAATCTAGGCTTGAAACGCCGGTTTAAGTTCAGAAGTAAGTAAAGTGGAATTCTCTCTCAATTGTGCTATTATTGTTTTGAAAACTATCAAAATGGGTTTTGATGTGGTTTAAATTGTTGTTGAGCATGATTTTAAAGCATGTGAGTTGGTTGACAAACTTGGTTTGAGGAAAGATGCATGAAATTGATATTCCTTGTGAGTATGATTTGTCAATTTGTGTCTCAAATGCTTTGTTCAGCTTTTTGTTCTTGAAGGTGTTGCATGCTTTAAAAACAGCAAATGTGTTGATGTTTAACATGATATATATTGGCATAGATGATGTAAAGATTACCAGATATATTGATCGATCAATAGGATGTAGAGTGCACTATAAACTAAAAATTCGTATGTACTCTTGGGTGACGTCCCAAAGAGAGAGACCAATGATGGGATTTTCATTGGAGTAGGACTTGGTGAATTATCCAAGCTTTTGGCAACCAGAGTTATTGCCATGAGACCGATGATGGGCATTCCATCGGAGTAGGACTTGGTGAGAGACCAAGCTTTTTGGCAACAAGAGTTTTTGCCATGTGAAATCGATGAGGGGCATTCCATCGTCGTAGGACTTGGTGAAATACCAAAGCTTAGTGGCGATGGTAGATACCGCCATGAGAGCCGGTGGCGAGATCCCATTGGGGTAGGACTTGACCTTGAGTCAAGCTGTCCGCATATCCGTGTATAATAAAATATGAAAATGCCAATATAAGAGAATGAAATGTGTCACATGTACCAATGCTTGAGATATTGTAAGTAATGAGAAATGCATATGAGATAATAATTTTATGAAATGCTTTTGTGTATCAAGCATATGTGGCCTTGCCATGAGATTTGCATAGGTTGTATGCATGTGTTAGCTAGATGGTACATGTGGTTTTCAAAATGGTGATTTGCTTATGCAAATGAGGTTTGAAGCTTTTGTAAGTGCTTTTGAGTAACAAGCATGTGTGGCTTTGCCACGAGTTTTGCATTTGTTGAATGCATGAGATAGATAGAAGGGACATATGGTTACCAAAAGGTGTTTTGCTTTGAAATGATCATCAAGCACGAGAAAAGTATAGTGTGAAGTGGAAGTGATTTCCAAGGAAATTGGTTTAAAGTTTGCATGAAGTGGTTGTGCATGGAAAGGTTTAAATGTTAGTATTTATAAGGGTGTTGTTTTGGGGTGAGTTGTTTAGTGTATCAAAGTTAATGTTGGTGTTCTTGTTGAGCAATGCGTGTTTTTAAACAATGGTGTTTTCAAAGGAGTTTTTCAATCAATGCTTTGGTTTACTGGATTGTGAGTACATTTTAAGAGGGTTTTATGATTCGCTGCATTGATGGTGTTTTGGTTTTGAGCATTCCTCACTAAGCATTATGTGCTTACGCTCCTTTTTGTCCATCAATGCAGATAATTGAAGTTCAGACAACAAGAAGCAAGTGATTCAAGAAGAGCTCCACTTGAGAAGTATGTTTTGGTTTATAGCTATAGATAATAATGGCAATGGGGGGAGAGTCTTTTATGTTGTTGTGTAATGAGATTGAGTATGTTGACCATGATCGGTTTATGGTTTGAATCTTGTTGATGATCGCTTTGCAATATTTGAATCTTCTTCTTCATAAGTTGATATGTTATGTTCTTTGTTTAAAAGCAAGATCATGTGTTGGATGTGATGAATGAGTAGGTGTGCTTGATGCTTGTAATGTATCTAGTCTTTGATATAATTTGATAGTTATAATGCTTATCATGGTGATGATATGTTATGGAATGGTTCCAATTATGTTTGATGGTATTTTGAGGTGAAAAACTAGAATTTTCTGCTGTTTCTGTGCAGGGTGTATCGAAACACCCTTGGTTGTTTCGAAACGGGTGCTTGAAATGGCTTGGGCGTTTCGGAACGGCTGGAAGTGGTTCGAAACCCTTTGGCTACTGGAAGTTTCCGTTTCTGAACTAGTTTCGGAACATACCCGCGTATCGAAACGGTCAACACCGTTTCGATACGGGCGTACGACATGGGTGTTTCTATACGGGTGTCAGTGTTTCGAAACGGGTGACCGTTGGACAGATTCTGCATGCTTTACATTTAGTCCTGGAAGTTGTAATTGCAATTGCTTGAGCTTGAGATGTCTTTTTAAGCTGAAATTTGGCAGAGAGGCTTGTAACGTGATTAATTGAGGTTTGGTAAAACTTAAATCTTGAAAGTCCTTTTATTTTCCAAAATTTACATTTTGGTCCCTAAAAGTGTACTTCTTGCAATTGAGTCCTTAAACGTTCCTGATCGCTGTGCTTTTCTCTTCCAAGGTTCTTGGGCTTTCACATAGATTTAATGCACATCTAGAGAAGTTTAAAAAGAAAAAAAGGGTCGTTAATAAAGGTTGACTTTCGGGTTGACTTTGGTTTTCTCCGTGTAATCTTCGTAGTTCAGGTCAACTGTCTAGACCGGGCTAAGGGGGTTACATTTGTTGGTATCAGAGCCAGGTTACGAACTTTTGGGGCAACGGTAAGTTTGTGGTAAGTTGTTATGGTAAGTGTTGGATGTTTATTCTAATGTGTGGTTATGAATCTTCTGTGACCTAGTGTGAACATGTATTGGTGATATGCTGGTGTTGCGAGTTGATTTTCTGAGTAATGAAAATGTGATGGGTATGATATGTTGATATTATGCTGTTGAGGGTGAATGTTGTTTGATGAGAGCATGATTGAAGTTTGCTGATTGATATGCTCAATGTTGTGGTATCCATGTTTTTATTGATTGTTCTGTCATATAAAAGGGGAGAATTCGGGATACCCATTGCCTTATTATTATAGCTATTGTGTTATGTTGCAGTTGGAGTCTTGAATCCTTGCTTGAAGCTGGCCTGATCGTTTTGTTTGTTTTGTTATCATTGCTTTGTTAATAATAGCACAATGAGATTGGTGAGAGAATGGCAGTTGGGTACGATGGTTGCTGCCTTAGAGCAGGTTGTTAAGGGGTGGAATCCACTTTTTGGTGGGAGTGTACCGCTTCGATCGATAGTGCCTGGAGTTGAGGTAGTAGGGCAGGAGGAGAAAGCTGGTTAGGTGATGAAGGATTCATCACCTGTGGTTCAAGAGGTGTCAGGAACATCTCAGGCCGTGGTGAAAGTGAGGCCTGTGGACGTGCCGACTATGGGACATGCAAGTTTGTCAAAACATCGTTTATATGATTTGGGAGCTGTGGAGTATCATGGTTCGACACCTGAGGCGTTTGAGGCTTGGTTAGCCAGTATAATTCCAATTTTGGATCAGGAAGGGTGTGACAACGCCTGTAAGTTGGGAAGTGTTGTTTCGTTAATGTTGGAGGATGGTTGTGCTTGGTGGACATCTGTGGCGGTGGCAACGAATATCCACGATATAGATTGTGAGTTCTTTGTGTCTGCCTTTAATGGAAGATACCTTGGAGTGAAGTTCTCAGGGGTTAAGCAACGTGGGGGTGTGGCTTCAGATTTTGATGGTGAGAAAAGTGTAAGAAAAAGAGATTTGGGTACTGACCTCAAGAGTGGTCAGCGTAAGAGGCTACGTGACAGAAGGGTTTGCTTGAATCGAAGTTTAGGTGGCAGTGCTGATGTGAGTCAAGTGCTACATGATCAAGGAGTGGTGGTTCGGTTGCCGATGTGTGACCGTTGTAGAAGGTGTCACGTTGGAGTTTGTTGGGGTGTGGGAGTTTGTTGGAATTGTGGATCTGTTGGACATTTGAGACGGAATTGTTTGGAGTTAGCTCGGGGTAGTCAGGGTTCTTTATCGTAGGGAGCCGGTGATGACTTTAAAGTGTTGGTTGATGCTGCGGCGGTGCGGCCAAAGAATAATGGTTCTGCGGGGAAGAGAGTTTGTCTGTCGGAGCTCCAGGGCAATAAGGTGATTACAGGTAACTTTGCTAAGTAATATTTGCCCTAGTTATCTTTGTTTGGTTCCGGTTTGGTTTTCCCTTGCGTAATGGGTAAGGTATTATAGCTAGCAAGTTGGGGTAGTAGCCGGTGTTGTTTTGAAAACAACTTTAGTGTGAAGAGGGTATTAGTGGAGTATTTTGTAGTTGCGGATTGTTAGAGTGGTAGAGCTGGACAAGTTAGAAGTGAGGTAAGAGGTTGTTTTCAGGCGGATCCTGAGGATGTTGTTGGTAAGTGTGAACCGACATACATGCACAGTTAAAACCATTTGTTATATTATATATATATATATATATATATATATATATATATATATGTTGGTACATGCATACATGCGACATGACATTAGAGGTTTTGCATACATGTACACAGGCATTGATAGGGCATATTGGTGACCAAGCATACGAATGTTCACACTTGCTAATAGCTAGTTGGGTCCGATAGTGTTGTGATAGGATTAGGTTGGTTGGTAGGTTTAAAGTGTTGTTTTGGTGCTAGGTAAATACTAGAAGTAGTAGAAGGTAGTAAACAAGTTGTCAGTAATAGTGAGTGCGATCTAGCATGTTGGCAGAAGGAAGGTGTTTTGGTGCTTAAAGAGTTTAGCGGTGTGGTGGAAGGAGGCTACCAATTGAAGTTAGAATCGGTCAAGGTGGTTGTGAATAGCTAATAGGTGTGGTAGTTTCTTTGTGTTAAATGATGTTGTAGGTTAGTGGATGTGTTTCCGGAGTGTTGAGGTGTCTTGGTGTTGATGTTTGCAATAGGAGGGTTGTTTATGTAGGTGATGGTTCGTAGAAACCTTCGAGGAGTTGGGAGGGGGTTGTGTTTAGAGCTGTAGATAAGGTTTGGCTTGGGATGAGTAGAGGTTTTGTAATCTTAATATGTTTGTATGGAATGGGTGGTATCCAGGTAAGGCTAGTGTTATGGTCAAAGCTTGAGGTGGAAAGGCAATGTAAGTTCAAGGGCCATTGTTGGTTGGCCGGGTTCTTGTGAGAAGTGGTTTGTTAGTTGTGTATAAGTAAATCTTTCTTAAGTCTGCTAGAGGTAAGTGGAACAGCTGGTGGAGTTAAGGTTGGAGTCTTGTGGCATGGGTTTCGAATGTTGTGTGAGTAGTTTTGGTGAGTTGTTATGGTGGTGATAATGGTGGATGTGAAGGAATGTTATCAATACATCGAGAAGTTTGAGTAAGCGGTTGTTGCTTAAGAAATTTTTGCTGGTTGTGGTAATCTTTGAAAGGAGTTGAGCGGTTTTGCAAGAGGTTTTAGGAGCAGCGAAGGTGGTGGGTCACATGGTGGCTGAAAAATGGATGGGTTGGTGTCACCGTGTATGCAAGTTTTGTTGAGGGAGTTATGAGTTAAGGTGGAGTGTGTTGTAAAGGTTTAGGAGTTCTTCGGGTTGTTGAGACTTTGTACAGTTCGGAAGTGGGAAAGTTTAAGCTGAGATTAACAACCGAGTGTTCTGGAAGT
Organism: Hibiscus trionum; assembly: GCA_030270665.1. Lineage (NCBI taxonomy): Eukaryota > Viridiplantae > Streptophyta > Magnoliopsida > Malvales > Malvaceae > Hibiscus > Hibiscus trionum. The sequence goes on along the minus strand of BSYR01000017.1, from coordinate 14,373,615 downwards.
TTGAACCGTAAGTAGTGGTGTTGGATTTGGGTATAGTGTAAGTTTGATTTGAGGATGAGTTGATTTTGTGGAGATTTGGGTGGAGGATGTTTCAGTGGTGGTTAAGTCTCCTGTGTTACATTATGTGTTGCTTTGGGAAGTTTGGAATCGTGCTCTAATCGCAGGTTGAAATTTTGAGGATGAAATTTCCTAAGAGGGGGAGAGTTGTAACACCCCAAATTTGGGCTCAGAAGTTTAGGGTCTGAACCGGATCGGTCTGGAAATAGGTTCGAATCTAAAAGGGAGTTTTAGGGAACACCTAGTTCGGGATACTTTAAAAATATAGAAAAATATCTAAAAATCCTCATTTAATATATAAAAGAGAATGGTGAAATCAATTTTACAAAATGAAGTTTGGAAATATTACATTTTGGTGTAGTGACCAAATCGCAGTTTTTGCAAAAGTGAAAAAGTGACTGTTTTGTAAAGGATTGAAACTTTGAATCTTTAAGGAACTAATTTACCTAAAATGTTTTTCTCCAGATTTTTCCTTAATTTGGGTAATTTTATTAATGTTTTAATTAAAGGAAATGAGGTTTAATTAAATGAGAAACTAACTTTGACTATTCATAACTACTTTTCACAAATTTTCTCTCTCTTCATTTTCTCTCAAATTCCTTTCAACCAAACACATTTTCTCCAGCAAATTTACTTTGATTTTACACTTCATTTGATGAGATTTCAATTCCTCTTTGATTCTTAATCAATTCCTCATCAAATCCACTTGATTTCTACATTGAATTTTCATGGAAACTTGCCCAAATCAAGGAGAAATCATCATTTAGAGGTAAGCTTGTTCTTCTCCTCTAAATATTCAGTTCTTTACTGAAATTCTCAAGTTGTCAATCCTTTATTAAAGTTTTATGAATGGTTTTAGTGTTGGAAGCAAGATTTTGGCTTAAAACTCAAGATTTTGGAAGAGATCTTGGAGATTTAGATGGATCTTAGTTAGGTTCTGTTTTGAGGTTGTTTTCTAATGTATTTTGGATGTTAATTGTTGTTAAAATGAGGTTTTATCAATCAAATCCCGAATAGGTTTGTTTTCCTAAGTTTTGCTTGTTAGAATGGTGGTTTTGGGGTGGTTTTGGTGATCTGATGTTGCTGGAGGTATAAGGTCATGTTTATGTTGCTTTTTGATGTTAATTGATGTTTATAAAAGGTTAGGAGTGATAGATCTTGGCTGGGATTTGTTTTGAAAGAGTTCGGAGGTGATTTCGGTTGTTTTTGGTAGCCGAAATGAGGTTCTTGGGTAGAGCAGCGAGTTGGGTTGTGTTGCTGGTGATTTTAATGCATGGTGATGCATTAATCCTCTGTTGTTATGTGTTTAAAACATGGGAGAATGATCCAGAAGCAATAGAGGTGGCGTTGGAAGTTTCGGATGCTTGGAAGGTTTGTCGGCTAGCATAGTTTTGTGTATCGGTGAGTGAGATCATGTTTTCCAGCTTTGGAATGGTTTTGAAAAGAGGTTTGGGAACTTAAATCTAGGCTTGAAACGCCGGTTTAAGTTCGGAAGTAAGTAAAGTGGAATTCTCTCTCAATTGTGCTATTATTGTTTTGAAAACTATCAAAATGGGTTTTGATGTGTTTAATTTGACAATGTGGTTTAAATTGTTGTTGAGCATGGTTTTAAAGCATGTGAGTTGGTTGACAAACTTGGTTTGAGGAAAGATGCATGAAATTGATATTCCTTGTGAGTATGAGTTGTCAATTTGTGTCTCAAATGCTTTGTCCAGCTTTTTGTTCTTGAAGGTGTTGCATGCTTTAAAAACAGCAAATGTGTTGATGTTTAACATGATATATATTGGCATAGATGATGTAAAGATTACCGGATATATTGATCGATCAATAGGATGTAGAGTGCACTATAAACTAAAAATTCGTACGTGCTCTTGGGTGACGTCCCAAAGAGAGAGACCAATGATGGGATTTTCATTGGAGTAGGACTTGGTGAATTATCCAAGCTTTTGGCAACAAGAGTTATTGCCATGAGACCGATGATGGGCATTCCATCGGAGTAGGACTTGGTGAGAGACCAAGCTTTTGGCAACAAGAGTTATTGCCATGTGAAATCGATGAGGAGCATTCCATCATAGTAGGACTTGGTGAAATACCCAAGCTTAGTGGCGATGGTAGATACCGCCATGAGAGCCGGTAGCGAGATCCCACCGGGGTAGGACTTGACCTCGAGTCAAGCTGTCCGCATATCCGTGTATAATAAAATATGAAAATGCCAATATATGAGAATGAACTGTGTCACATGTACCAATGCTTGAGATGTTGTATGTAATGAGAAATGCATATGAGATAATAATTTTATGAAATGCTTTTGTGTATCTAGCATATGTGGCCTTGCCATGAGATTTGCATAGGTTGTATGCATGTGTTAGCTAGATGGTACATGTGGTTTTCAAAATGGTGATTTGCTTATGAAAATGAGGTTTGGAGCTTTTGTAAGTGCTTTTGAGTAACAAGCATGTGTGGCTTTGCAACGAGTTTTGCATTTGTTGAATGCATGAGATAGATAGAAGGAACATATGGTTTCCAAAAGGTATTTTGCTTTGAAATGATCATCAAGCACGAGAAAAGTATAGTGAGAAGTGGAAGTGATTTCTAAGGAAATTGGTTTAAACTTTGCATGAAGTGGTTGTGCATAGAAAGGTTTAAATGTTAGTATTTGCAAGGGTGTTGTTTTGGGGTGAGTTGTTTAGTGTATCAATGTTAATGTTGGTGTTCTTGTTGAGCAATGCATGTTTTTAAGCAATGGTGTTTTCAAAGGAGTTTTTCAATCAATGCTTTGGATTACTGGACTCTGAGTACATTTAAAGAGGGTTTTATGATTCGCTTCATTGATGGTGTTTTGGTTTTGAGCATTCCTCACTAAGCATTATGTGCTTACGCTCCTTTTTGTCCATCAATGTAGATAATTGAAGTTCGGACAACAAGAAGCAAGGGATTCAAGAAGAGCTCCACTTGAGAAGTATGTTTTGGTTTATAGCTATAGATAATAATGGCAATGGGGGGAGAGTCTTTTATGTTGTTGTGTAATGAGATTGAGTATGTTGACCATGATCGGTTTATGGTTTGAATCTTGTTGATGATCGCTTTGCAATATTTGAATCTTCTTCTTCATATGTTATGTTCTTTGTTTAAAAGCAAGATCATGTGTTGGATGTGATGAATGAGTAGGTGTGCTTGATGCTTGTAATATATCTAGTCTTTGATGTAATTTGATAGTTATAATGCTTATCATGTTGATGATATGTTATGGAATGGTTCCAATTATGTTTGATGGTGTTTTGAGGTGAAAAACAAGAAATTTCTGCTGTTTCTGAGCAGGGTGTATCCAAACACCCTTGGTTGTTTCGAAACGGGTGCTTGAAATGGCTTGGGCGTTTCGGAACGGCTGGAAGTGTTTCGAAACACTTTGGCTGCTGGAAGTGTCCGTTTCTGAACTAGTTTCGGAACATAGCCGCGTATCGAAACGGTCAACACTGTTTCGATACAGGCGTATGACACGGGTGTTTCTATACGGGTGTCAGTGCTTCGAAACGGGTGACCGTTGGACAGATTCTGCATGCTTTACATTTTAGTCCTGGAAGTTGTAATTGCAATTGCTTGAGCTTGAGATGTCTTTTAAGCTGAAATTTGGCAGAGAGGCTTGTAACATGATTAATTGAGGTTTGGTAAAACTTAAATCTTGAAAGTCCTTTTATTTTCCAAAATTTACATTTTGGTCCCTAAAAGTGTACTTCTTGCAATTGAGTCCTTAAACGTTTCCGATCGCTGTGCTTTTCTCTTCCAAGGTTCTTGGGCTTTCACATAGATTTAATGCGCATCTAGAGAATTTTAAAAAGAAAAAAAAAGGGTCGTTAATAAAGGTTGACTTTCGGGTTGACTTTAGTTTTCCCCGTGTAATCTTCATAGTTCGGGTCAACCGTCTAGACCGGGCTAAGGGGGTTACAAACTGTATTCCAGTATGACTTTATGTGGGACTCGTCTATCGACAACTTCTTCAATGTAGTCATGGGTAAGACATTTAGGGCAGAACCATTGTCTATAAGGACCCCTAGCAACATGTGTCCTTTGCAACGGGTAGTGATATGAAGAGCCTTGTACGAACCTCTTCCTCATAGAATCTCCTCATCATTAAAAGAAATAAAGTTATCAACATAAATGTTACGGACCAACCTGTCCAACTTGTCGGTGGTTATTTCTTTTGGCACAAACGACTAATTGAGGATCTTGAGCAGTGTACCACGGTCTCCTTCTAAGCTTAGTAATAATGACAACATAGATATGCGTGCTGGGAGCTTGTGTAGTGTCTCCACTACACTATATTCATTGTGTTTGAGGATCTTTTAAAACTCTTGAACCTTAGAATCCTTTATAGTCTTGAGTAATTCTGTCGGGCGTTCGTCGTAGAAATCCCTCCCTGGCTCCTTGTCCAAAGCGTTCTTCCTTTGAGTTTCATCTCGATCCTCTCCAGTAGGTGGTACATGACATCTCCCACTTCTTGTAAACTGGCCAACTTCGTTAATTACCTCCTCTTTCGTCTTAACGTCAGCTTGCTCCGTGTTTTCCTGAGTTACTGTAGTGCATGTGTAGTTCCACAATACCCTTTTGTTCTCGTCGCCGGGAAAAAGGGGGTTGGTGCCTTTAACACCACCACGATACCACTTTCTTTACAACTTCATTTGCTCTGGCCTTGGTTATAATTACCAAGGGCTTTACTCCGATAAAAATGTTTAGCAAGGATTCTTTAGATGCGCACACCTCAACCACCTTGTATGCTGTAACGCCCCGGTTTTGGGCTTAGGAGTTTTGGGATTCGGACCGGTTCGGTCGGATCGCGGTTCGAATATATAAGAGTGAATTTAGGAAAACCTAGTTCGGGTTGCATTAAAAATATGGAAAAATGTCTTAAAATCCTCTTTTATTATATATAAGGGTTTGGTGAAATCAATTTTTCAAAATGAGGTTTAGAAGTGTGACATTTTGGTTAGTGACCAAAATGTAAATTTTGAAAACTGTGAGACTGTTTTAAAAAGGATTGAAACTTTGAATCTTTAAGGAGCTATTTACCCAATGGGAGTTTCTCCAGATTTTTCAAAGATATTAAATGATTAATTAAAGGTTTTTAAATAAAACTAAAAAGGAGGGAAGATATTTTGGGCATTTCTAACTAACTTCCTAAAATTTCATTTCCATTTTCTCTCATCTTTTCTCTCAAACCAAACACTTTTCTCCAGAGCTTTTCCTTCTGATTTTGATGTCCAAACATGAGATTATAATCCTCTTTTGATCTCTAATCATCTCTTCAACAAAACCTCACCATTTGCTAATTGGATTTTCAAGAATTTAGTTCCAAAAAGGGAGAAAACTCAAGTTTGGAGGTAAGAACGTCCTTCTCCTCTGAACTCTCAGTTCTTTACTGAAATTCCTAAGTTCTCAATCCTTGATTTATGTTTTATAAAAGGTTTTATAGATGTATTCTTGATTTTGGCTTTTAAATGCAAGATTTGATTGATTTTGATGAAATTTCGTATGATCTGATTGGGCAGTGTTTTGAGGTGTCAATTTGATGTTAAATGAATGTTAAATTGATGTGAAATTGAGGTTTAATAAATGCAATCCCGGATAGGTTGAATTTCCTAAGTTTAGCTTGTGTTCTTGGTTGTTTTTGGAGTGATCTTGATGATCTGTTATAGCTGGAGGTATAAGGGTTTGATTAGATCCTTTTTGGATGTTAATTGATGTTTAAGGATGATTAGATTTGATGGATCTTGGCTGGGTAGTGTTGTGGAGTTGTTTGGATGCATTTTCGGTTGTGTTTGGTAGCCGAAAATGGAGTGTGGTTGAGAGCAGCGGGTTTAGGTTCTTTCATTGAGGATAATAATGCATGATGATGCATTAATCTACTGTTTTGATGTGTTTAAAACAGGGGAGTCATCTTTGGATCCTAGTGGTGTTGATCCGGAAGCTTGATTGGTGTTTCGACAAGAGGCAAAACGGAATCAGTGAGTGGATTTTGGATTTTAGCTTTGAAACCAATGTTTTGAAGGTTTGGGAGCTTAGTTTAAGTCTAAGCAACTTAGCTAAGCTCAAGAGTAAGTTTTCGGAAAAACTCTCTTGACGATGAACCATGGATTGGTTGTATGCAATGTGGTTTGTTTGCATGTTTTAAATCATGTTTTGAAAGCATATTTAGCATGTTTATTTGCTGGGATTGTAAGCCATGTGTTGAAGGATGCTCAAGGTAAGAGATCCTTGTTTTTGAACATTGTCTTAATGTGGTTTGATGCTTAAAGATGCATGATGTTTATGGCTTTGTTAAATGCTTTAGAACAGTGGAATATTGTTGTTAATGATGTATATTGGCAAGTGATGGTTAAGGTCACAAAGGTGTTTAAAAGTCCTTGTGTGAGCCTTGTTTATTTAAGAACAACATGGTGTTTAAAAGTCCATGGTTGGTTCTTGGTTAAGGTTCAAGGTGGTTAAAATTCCTTGTGTAAGCCTTGTTTATTTAAGAACAACATGGTGTTTAAAAGTCCATGGTTGGTTCTTGGTTAAGGTTCAAGGTGGTTAAAATTCCTTGTGTAAGCCTTGTTATCTAAGAACTCTAAGGTGTTTAAAAGTCCTTGGGAGATTCTTGTTAAGGACACAAAGGTGTTTAAAAGTCCTTGTGTGGTCCTTGCCATGGTGTTTAAAAGTCCATGGGGTTAAGGACACAATGGTGTTTAAAAGTCCATGTGTGGTCCTTGGAAAGTGTAAGATCACAATGTTGTTTAAAAGTCCATGTGTGGATCTTATGTTGAATGTATCACTTGTTGCCAATATGACATGTTATGAACTTGAAGCATGTATTGCTTGTTTTAAATGCTTATGAGCATGTACAAATGATTATTGGATTTAAGGGTTATAAATGTGTTTTGTAAATGCATTATTGTGTGGTTTTAAATGAGCATTCCTCACTAAGCTTTTGCTTACGCTCTCTCTCTTTTCTTAAACCAATAATGCAGAGCATTAAAGTGCATTGAGGGCAGCAAGGTGGTGAAGAATCCAAGTGGTGAACTAAGCTCAAGTATGGTGAAGGTTTCTTAAACACTATTAGCTTTTGGCATTTGGCAATGGGAACCTATGTTGTTGTTTTGGGAGATGTTTTTGACTCCCTAAGTTGGTTTAATGATGTTAATAATGTTGGAGCTTGTAATTGGCCTTTATGAGATGGTTTTGGTATTTTGATGCTTGAATGGTTTGCTAAGTAGGAAGCATGCCTATAGATTTGGGGATTTTCATAATTGTTGCCATGTTGATGTTTGGTTGATACAATTATGTTCCTTGTATGTTGAATGACTTGCTGGTTTAATTTGGTTGCTTTTGGAGCATGTTTGTTAAGTCAATTGCATGATAAACCAGCAAATTTTCTGCAATCTCGGCAGCCTGTTTCGGAACAGGTGCTACCGTATCGGAACGGGGGCCTGAAATGGCCTGGGCGTTCCGAAACGGGAGGCACTGTTCCGGAACGGTTTGGCCTCTGCCAGGCCATGTTTCGGTACCAGTTTCGGAACGGTCCCGCGTTTCGGAACGAGCCTTCCCTGTTCCGAAACACTCGACCGTTGGGCACTGAAATTGTTGGTTAAATGTTCTGAAATGTTTGCGTTTTGGTCCTAAAACTTGTTATTGCAATTGTATGAGTTTGAGATGTCCGTTTGAGCTGAAATTTGGCAAAGATGCATGAAAGATGATTAATTTCAAGTTGGTAACTTTAATTTGGGTTAAGTCCTTATAATTATCAGAATTTACAATTTGTTCCCTTAAGTTGTAATTTGTGCAATTGGGTCCCTGAATGTTCTCTAATTGTTATGATGTCTGAATATGATTATCTTGTGAACATATCTAGGGTTAACGTGCATCTAGACAGGTTTAAAAAGAAAAAAAGGGTCGTTAATCAAGGTTGACTTTCGGGTTGACTTTGGTTTTCCCCGTGTGATCTTCTTAATTCGGGTCGACCGTCTAGGCCGGGTTAAGGGGGGTTACATTTGGTGGTATCAGAGCTGAGTTCTCGAGTAATTGGGAATGGTTGTGTGTGTGATTAAAGTATGTATGCTTTGTATGCTTGTTGAGTGAAAGCATGACGTGTGAATTGTAAGTATGTTACAATTGTAGTGTATGCTGTGGTGAAGCATGTTGTGGGTACCCATTGCCAAATCATAGCTAATGAAATGATATTGTTTTTAATTGAAAATGAGCTTGAGTACTTGGATTGCTTACCTTGCTGGGCCTGACTTTGTTTATTTGCATTGTAATTGCATTGTTAGTATGGCACCTCGTAGAGAGTTGAGGAGTAATGTGCGAGCTACGGCTCAGAACGAGAATGAGAATGATGAGAATGTTGAGAGTGCGGTGGATTTACCTCCTCCACCTGGTGGTGGTGGTGCTGGGGGTGAAGGAGCTGGAGCTGCAACTGGTGCTGGGGTCGCTGGACCTGAGGCTGGTCAGGGGCAAGCTGTTCCTGACATGACAGTGTTGATACAAGCTATTGCTGGAGCTTTTCAAGCAGCAGTAGCTGGAGCTCAAGGAGCTGTGCATCAGGGAGATGCTGGGGTTAGACTACCTTTGGAACGTTTGCGCAGTCTAGGAGGGACTGAGTTCAGAGGGTTGTCTGCTGAAGGTTCGGAGTCTTGGTTAGAGGGTACCAAGAGAATCTTGGGTCAGATGAGTTGCACTGATGTGCAGAAGTTGGGCTGTGTAGTATCCTTGCTACAGGATGATGCTTATACGTGGTGGACAACCACTATCGCCGGGATGACTGAAGCTGACGTAACTTGGACGTTCTTTCAGAACGCGTTCAAGAGAAGGTATCTAGGTGTGAGGTGTTGCGTGTAAAAGAGTCTATCGCAATTGTAGTGCAAGTGTACACGACGCAAGTACTAAAGTGATACGAAGTATCGAATATCGTCTCCATAGGGATTGGGCTAATAGCTTCACCTTGATTTACTGCACGAAAGTAAAAGAAATATTTGAGAGTTGTCACGAGAATAATAAGATAAAAATGCAAATAAAAGAATTGAGTTATCAAGATAGAGAGAATGGGCTGGTATTGAATTGCTCGGTAGTGCAGGTATTGGATTGCTTAGGAACTCCAGTTCTGTCGTCGCTCCCGTCGCCGACAGCACCTGTCGCGGCGGCTGTCCGTTAGCTGTCGCGGCAGCAGACACACCAACTCCGTACTTCAAGCTTGGCAAGAATCCCAGATCTGCCTTGGCCTATCCCTAGGTCCAAGTCTGTCGATGATCACGTCTTTGATGATACCTCCCGGCGTGAATCGAAGGATGAACACCGATGTGTATGAATTCTTCTTTAGCCACTTAACCTTGCCCTATCCCTAGGCACAAGATAGTTCAACTATAAACTAGAGAACTTGCTCTTATTTCTTTCGTATACTTAACTCTCCCGATGCTAAGTAAATGGATAACCTCACAATGCTCTCCCGATGCTCTTGCAAGATGTTAAAACCAAAATAAGAGAACTTGAAGTTTATTTTGTTGAACTGAAAAATCCTAAAACAAAACAACCCTTGCAACTACTTTACAAAACAACCCGTGGCCCTAGGGGGGATTTAGAACATGTCGGTGACGGGTGGACGACAGGGGGGTTTAGGTTTCGGTTATGGGGTAATCGGTTGTGCCTCCTAGGTTAAATCTATGCCCTTATATAAGCTTTGGGCTCAAGTCCTCTAAGGTAACAAGCATTACAACTTTAATTAAAAGTAAGATTCTAATAAAGACTAAATCTCTAAAGACTCATACTTTCCAGCCGCATCCTTGTTTCTAGGAATTTCCTCTCCTTGAGCTTTGGCTTGACATATCTTTTGATCCGGGGCTTGGAAAAATATGTGGCTTTCACACGAAAGACGAGCAGATTTTTCTCTATCTATCGAGGTCCACTTTGCTTTTCCTCTTCATAAGTCTGCTGTCCCCATGCTGTCACGACAGGTCCATGGCAGCTTCGTCTTCTTCGTCTGCTTGTCCAGTTCAGCTCTCCTGCTTCTCTGCCCTGCGCCTGCCTTCAACGTCTACTATGGCAGATACCTGCAAAAATAGCCATCTTTTAGTAGAATCCGTGCTTTTAGTCCCTTTGTGATGTTTTACTGAAAACTAACCTAAATGCAATGCAATGATGCTTGAATGAAGCAGAAATATGGGTTAAAAAGGGTGTAAATAATAGAACTTTTACACACTCAACACACCCCCAAACTCAAGTTTTTGCTTGTCCTCAAGCAATTAAGACCTAAAAGAAAATGAATATTTTTGTGTTAGCTTTCAAACAGTGAACTGTCCCTTACCCGTCGCTCATTCTCTGTGGCGGCAGCAACCTGTCGGAAAGATTAGGATCTGTCCGGAATCTCACTATAGTCCTCGTGCAGTGTGTGTGTGCTTGTGAACAGTTATATGCTAAGACTCTATTAGTTTCACTAGAATATTCAACTTCTTCACTCGAATTTTTTTGCCAAAGTTTATTTTTTTAGAAGGCACATTTTCATGCTTCTTTTTCTTCTATTTTCAAGCTAAATTTTTCTAGAGCCAGTTTCAGGCACCTCTAGTTAGCTTCCTAGAGCCGGTTTCGGGCACCTCTAGGTTTTTGATTTTCTTTTTGCTAAACTTCTTTCCTAGAGCCAGTGTTAGGCACCTCTAGGGGCTATTCAAGTTCTAAGCTTCCTATTCTAGTTTGGCTAAAAGAAATCTAAGCAATATAACAGTCACAATGGTGTTTAAGTTTTTCAGAACTATAGAAAGGCTCTAAACTTCTTTTTAAACTGTCCTAAAGTTGCTGCCACGACAGAGCTGTCATGACAGGTAAGTTTACTTCACAGTTTTAAGCCAACATTTTTATATTTTCTGATTTTTTAAGAGAACTTAAATAAATAAATAGACACAATAATTAATGAAAAAAATGTACTTAAGACTCCATTAATGATGGAGGGTTGCCACCCCCAAACTCAAGGGTTGCATTGCCCTCAATGCAAAATGACATGAAAAATAAAGACAAAAATAATAACAAAAGTACATCACAAAAGATAAAGGCAGGCAGCGGTAAAGGAAAAAATAAAAACTTAAATTTTTAGTCGATGTCCTCACTGCTGCTGCTAACACGGATCTGACGGCAGCGTCTGGGCAGGTGCAGGGGCAGATGTAGGGCCAGGTTGCTCCACAAGCTGGACATCGGAGCTGCTGCCACTGTCCCAAGAGCTGCTGGTGGTGGTGCTAGCCTTGGGCAGCCTTTTCTTGTCTGCCACGTGTTTAATCCTCTTGACCCTCGTAAAGTCCCTCTCCAAATTTCTCCGGATCAGCGGGTTGTCATCGGAGGCAGGTCGCTTTGTTCCTCTAGGAGAGGTGTCTGCCGGTGGGCTGCCTGCTGCCGTCGGGGCAGGTGATGTGGTGGAAGCGGTAGAGTGGGAATGTGGAGAGCCGGGTGGGGTGGGTGTGTGAACAGAGGTGTGGACAAGAGTGGGGATACAGAAATAATGGGCAGGAAAAGTAGGGAATGAATATCGGGAAAATTTAAAGTTTGGGTAATAAAATTTACCGTTGAGTTCGTGAAGTCCCGAATAAATGTCATCAATCCCATTTGGCGTTCCTCTACCCGTTGTAACGTAGCAAGGAGGAGGGCAGAGTGGTCTGTCGGAGCGGTGGCGGAAGCAGGTTCCGGGGCAGGCTCCTCTGATGATTCGTTGAGTTCGTGAAGTCCCAAATAAATGTCATCAATCCCATTTGGCGTTCCTCTACTCGTTGTAACGTAGCAAGGAGGAGGGCAGACTGGTCTGTCGGAGCGGTGGCGGCAGCAGGTTCCGGGGCAGGCTCCTCTGATGATTCTGCGGGGGAGCCGGCAGGGTTGAAGGAGGAGACAGGTGTAGCCGCGATCAGCTCCATGAGGCTATTGATGTTATTGTCTGTCCAACCTCTGCCCTTCCTGATTTTATTTGAGGGATCCTCGGGCACAGCAGCACATCGGCAGAGGGAAGTTATGGTGAACGGCAGGCAAAGGCGTGAGTCGGAGCGGAAGGCACAGTCCAGGATGCTGTCCCTCATATATCTGCCCACATTGATGGGCCTGTCGTGCATGATGGAGTGAATAAGGGCAAGCCGCTGCCGGTTGACTGTCGTATGGTGGGAAGTGGGTAGGATACGCTTTTTGATGAAAGCGTTCCAAAGTTTTGCTTCGGGGAGGAGCCGCCCCCTGTTGACGGTGTGGGGGTTCTTCTTGCTGGTTGTCCATGATGTTCCCGCCTCTGTCAACTCTACCATGACAGCATCATAAGCGGCAGCATCGAGGGTGTCAAGGAATTTCTGGTGAGCATCATCATCGGGGCCAAAGAAGAGGCCAAACATGTGATTGATGCTGTCGGCAGTGAAGGGCACTTGCACTCCTCGAACGGTGACAGATGTCACTGTTCTGCTGTCTATGGCTGCGTAGAACTCCCTGACTAATGTGTCGTTTAGCTCTGCCGGTTGTTCAGCAAAGTACTCCCATAATTGAGCCGTGATGGCCTTTACAATGAACAGCCGGAGTCCCATGTTGGGCGCCTGCCGGATGTAAACGAACCCACGTTCTTCCCATAGCTCCTTGTTGGCAAAGGGCGTTGCTGCTGCTGAGGAGGATGCTGAGGCAGCACCACGACGGGTCTGTCTAGTAGACATGTTGGTTGCAAGGGTTGTGAAATCTGAAGAAAGCAAAGAAAACTAGAGGAGAAAACAAAGAAGAATAAGCAGAAGTGAGAAAAAATGAAAATGAGAATGGGGTTTTATAGCGGTTGAGTAGCTGCCCATTTAATGCTGCAACGGCAGGCGGGAATAACAGAGCGACAGATTGGATTTAGCGTGTCTGACGCGTCTGACACGCATCTTTGCGTCTGTTATGCGTCTGCCGCACGATTCTGCGTCTGCCATGTCAGTCTGTTGACAGCCTGTCAAATCCGTCCGCGGCGGCAGCCGAAACGACAGGTCTCCATAAATGGGCTTTATTGGGCTGATGGATGGGCGGTGGGCTTGGGTCACTTCTCCTTTTCTTCTTGACTCCTTTATTACCTAAAAATGGAAATTAGAAAAATAAAACATTATTCGAATAAAATAAACCTAATTCCTAATAAATAATAAAAATAATAAAAATAAAAATAAAACTTAGGTTAAATTAGGGATGCCTTGTGGGGCGTCTCCCAAAGTAACCACTTCCTGTATTCCTGGGGCTTCAGTCCCCTGATAGTGCTTGAGGCGTTGTCCATTGACTTTGAATTGGTGCTCGTCTTTTAATGATTGAATTGTGATGGCACCATGGGGAAAAACTTGAACCACTTGGAACGGGCCAGACCATCTAGACTTTAGCTTTCCTGGGAAGAGTTTAAGTCTAGAATTAAATAACAACACAAGCTGCCCTGGGCAGAACTGTCGTGGCAGCAGTTTCTTGTCGTGCCACCTCTTAGTCTTTTCCTTGTAGATCCTTGCGTTGTCGTAGGCCATTGTCCGTAATTCTTCCATATCGTTCAGATCTAATAATCTTTTCTGGCCGGCCTTGTCCAAGTCCATATTCACTGCCTTGATTGCCCAATATGCCTTGTGCTCGATCTCGACAGGCAAGTGACAGGTTTTCCCATAAATCAGTCGGTATGGAGACATGCCCAATGGAGTCTTGAAAGCTGTCCTGTATGCCCATAATGCATCATTTAGAAGTAAAGACCAATCTTTCCTCGTTGGTTTAACCATCTTTTCAAGAATGTTCTTTACTTCCCTATTGGATATCTCAGCCTGTCCATTGGTCTGTGGGTGGTATGCTGTTGCGATCCTGTGCTTGACACCATATTTCTTCAAGGCGGCAGCAATTACCCTATTATCGAAATGTCTCCCTTCATCACTGATAATCGCCCTAGGGATGCCAAATCTAGAAAAAATGTTTTTATGCAAAAACTTTTGGACCGTCTTGGCATCATTCTTTTGAGTTGCGATTGCTTCAACCCACTTGGAGACATAATCCACTGCTAGGAGGATGTACAAATTTCCACATGAAGATAGGAATGGTCCCATAAAATCAATCCCCCAAACGTCGAAGATCTCGACTTCTAGAATATTCTGTAGTGGCATCTCGTTTCTCCTTGAGATGTTACCTGTCCGCTGGCACCTGTCACAGTTTTTGTAAAATTCCTGTGCATCTTTATATAGTGTCGGCCAGTAGAACCCTGACTGCAACACCTTGGCAGCAGTTTTATTGCCTCCTATGTGACCTCCATATTGTGAAGCATGGCAGTGATGGAGAATGTCTTCTTGCTCTTCTTGTGGTACACACCTCCTTATAACCTGATCTGCGCACATTTTGAAAAGAAGAGGTTCGTCCCAATAATAATGTTTAACATCATTTTGGAACCTCTTCCTTGCTTGATAATTAAGATCAGAAGGTAATATTCCGCTAACTATAAAATTAACGAAATCAGCATACCAGGGAAGGTTAGAAGACTTACCTGCCGCCATGGCTGTCGCGACAGCGATTGCGGCAGCAAAGAGCTGCTTATCTGGGAAGGTCTCCAGTATGTGTGTCTCATCTAACGGTAGACTCTGTCCCGTCTCCAACCTCGACAAGTGGTCTGCCACCTGATTTTCTGTCCCCTTTTTGTCCTTAATTTCAAGGTCGAACTCTTGTAATAGCAATATCCATCGTATCAACCTAGGTTTTGCATCCTTCTTTGCGAACAAATACTTGAGGGCAGAATGGTCGGTGTGTATTATTACTTTCGTTCCAAGTATGTAAGAACGAAACTTGTCGATGGAGAACACCACAGCTAACAGCTCCTTTTCTATGGGGGTGTAGTTCACTTGGGCGTCATTCAACGTCTTGCTGGCATAGTATATGACGTGAAACAGCTTATCTCTGCGCTGCCCAAGTGCTGCCCCGACAGCATAGTCACTAGCATCACACATGATCTCGAATGGCTGTGTCCAGTCTGGTGGCTGTACTATGGGGGCTGTCACTAACTTTTCCTTCAAAACCTTGAATGCTTCAGTACATTCTTCATTAAAGTCAAAGGGTCGGTTCTTCTCTAAGAGATGGCATAGGGGCTTCGTGATTTTCGAGAAATTTGCGATGAATCTCCAATAAAAACCCGCATGCCCTAAAAAACTTCTAATGCCCTTGACTGTTGTTGGCGGCGGCAACTTCTCTATGACTTCAATCTTAGCCCTGTCGACTTCTATCCCACGGCAGCTAATCTTATGGCCAAGGACTATCCATTCGTCCACAATAAAATGGCACTTTTCCCAATTTAGAACAAGATTAGCTTTTTCACATCTTTCAAGAACCTTTTGAAGGTTGCCGAGGCAGCTCTCAAAATCGTCTCCAAAGACGGAAAAATCATCCATGAAAATCTCAAGGAAGTCCTCTACCATGTCGGAGAATATAGCCATCATGCACCTTTGGAAGGTGGCAGGTGCGTTACATAGGCCGAACGGCATCCTCCTAAATGCGTACGTTCCGTAGGGGCATGTGAAAGTCGTTTTCTCTTGATCCTCTGGTGCAATAGCAATTTGGTTATAACCTGAGTAACCATCAAGAAAACAATAGTAAGGCTTACCCGCTAATCTATCAAGCATTTGATCAATAAAGGGTAAAGGAAAGTGGTCTTTTCGGGTAGCTTTGTTAAGCTTCCGATAGTCCATACAAACCCTCCAACCAGTCACAGTCCTGGTTGGGATTAACTCATTGTTTTCGTTGGTTATTACGGTCATGCCTCTTTTCTTGGGAACACATTGCACCGGGCTTACCCATTTGCTGTCGGAGATGGCGTAAATAATACCAGCATCTAACCATTTAATTATCTCTTTACGCACTACCTCCTTCATCGCAAGGTTTAACCGCCTTTGGGCATCAATGGTCGGCTTATGATCTTCCTCTAGGAGGATTTTGTGCATGCATATTGCCGGACTAATGCCCTGAATGTCTGCTATCGTCCATCCAATCGCCTTTTTGTGCTGCCTTAGCATGTCGATCAGCTGTCGTTCCTGTTCCTGCGGCAGCTTAGCAGAGATGATTACGGGCAGTGTGTCATCACAACCAAGATAAGCATATTTAAGCTGCCCTGGCAGGGGCTTAAGTTCTAAGACAGGTGGTTCAACAGTAGAGGGCTTTTGGATTAAATGGTTATCCGAAGTGTAATTCAAGGGTTCGAATAACTTACCTGGACGATGGTCTAACCAGTTTACCTCCTCATGACCTTCAGTATCAGATGTATCGGATTCAGAGGAGTTGCTGTCGCCGTTGCTGTCGTCATCGCTGTCGTGACAGGCCTGTAGGTGGCTGTCGCAGCAGTGACCAAATTTTATATCACGGCAGCCCGACCTGATGCAGGGGTAATCAAAGGTCACCTCAATGATGGCCTTGCATTCCTCGTCCACATCAGCATGTTTCATTGCTTGGAGAACATTCAACTTAATTTCTTGATCGTTTACACGCATGGTGAGTTCTCCTTTCTCCACATCAATCAATGATCTTCCCGTGGCTAAGAAGGGTCGCCCAAGGATGACTGGTGCGTTCTCATCTGCCTCACAATCTAAAATAAGAAAGTCAGCAGGAAAAATAAGCTTATCCACTCTTACCAAAATATCTTCAATTTTTCCCTCGGGGTGAACGTAAGAGCGGTCGGCTAGCTGTAGGGTAACTGTCGTGGGCCGCGCCTTGCCAATACCTAATTTCTGAAAAACAGATTTGGGCATTAGATTAACACTAGCTCCAAGATCACAAAGTGCCTTACCCACGAATTTGTCGCCGATTACACAAGGTATGATGAAGCTCCCCGGATCCTTCTTTTTCTGGGGTGGCTGCCGATGAAGAATACTCATGCAACCTTCTTGCATCCTTACCGTTTCAAATTCCCCAAGTTTAGATTTTTTCGACATAACATCCTTGAGAAATTTAGCATAACCGGGCATCTCCCTAACAGCATCTAACAACGGAATATTAATATGAACCTGTTTAAAAATATCATAAATCTTTTTAAGTTGAGATTCATGCTTAGCTTGCTGTATCCATTGAGGAAAAGGTGGTGGAGGACGATAATCAGCAATGCGTCCTTCCCACTGCATGCGAATCTGAGGACGATAATCATCTTTTTTCTCCTCTGTCGCTTCTGTTGTCGTGACAGGCTCATCGGCAGCAGTCTGTTTATCACCTGTTGGGGCAGCTTCCTCGGCAGGTTTATCCAAGGCAGGTTCCTTTTCTGTTTCAGCTTCTTTTTCCGGCCCTGGTAGTTTCTTCCCACTCCTAGTAGTAATCGCCTTACATTGTTCATGTGGGGGCGGTCTAGCATTTTCAGTATTGCTAGGAAATCCTCCATTCTACCTTGGCTTAATATGTTGCGAAACCTGACCCATTTGTGTCTCCAGAGATTTCAAGGTAGCTTCATGATTTGTCATTCTCATCTATGTCTTATCCATGAAATTCTCTGTCTTCTTAACAAACTGATTCATATTCTCAATATAAGTACCGGTCTGAGACATAAAGGTGGCCAGAGTCTGTTCCAATATACTGCTCGTAGCAGGCGGTGGCTGCTGTTGCTGCTGCGGTGGCAGGTTCTGCGGCAGCTGCTGTTGCGTCAGCAGTCTAGGACCTCCCTGATTCTGATTGTGTGCTTGCGGATTCAGGGCGTTGTTAGGATTACTCCAGGAAAATTTGGGATCCTTCCTCCAATTGGGGTTATAATTGTTGGAATTGTAATTTGGCTTCTAATTTCCAACATATTTTCCCTCTTCTACATTTATAGGGCACTCATCCCTACTATGATTTCCCTCACAGATAGTACAAACTTCCTCGACAGCAAATCCTTGTAATTCATCTTCATTTAATAATCGTTTCATTGCTTTAGTAAGGAATGCTACCTGTGATTTCATAGTGCTGTCGGCCTCATAGTCCTTGACAGCAAGTACCCGTTTACCCCCTCTTCTAACTGTCGGAAACTGCTCCTCATTCTTAGCTAGATTTTTCAGAACTTGCAATGCCTCGTCCGGATCTTTATCCAATAATAGTCCATTTGCTGCAGAATCAATTCGAATGCGAGTTTGTAAGTTAGCAGCATTATAAAACTTAGTTACCTGATTCCAGACGGGAAATCCATGCATTCGGCAGTTCCGAAGAAGAGTAGTAAACCTGTCCCAGGCCTCGTGCATTGGCTCGTCATCTTCCTGTTGAAAAGTAGCAATTTCGTTATGTAATCGCTCAGATAAATGCGAAGGATTAAAACGAGATAAGAATTCACGAGTTAGATCTGCCCAAGTCATAATAGAACCCGGTGTAAGTTTATTCCACCAAGTTTTAGCTCTGTCCCTCAATGAATGGGGAAATAACCGAAGCCTCAGTATCTCCGGACTAACTCCTGGTAGTCTAAACGAACCACAGATCTCCTGGAACGTTTTGAGATGCTCCCTAGCATCTTCTGTCGCAGAACCACTAAACTGTCTGGCGTTGTTGATCATACTAAACATGACAGGTTTAAGCTCGAAGTTATCAACATCAATATCCGGCAGCGTGGTCTCCAGCTCTACATGATCATTCATCATGTAGTCACGACATGACCGTCGTCCACCTGCTGCGGGCGGATCGACGACAGGTGGGTTATTATCGCCAAGGGGTGGTATGAAACCACCAGCAGGTTGGTTATGACCCATCTTCTCTAGCTGTTCCTCGAGATATTCGTTTCTGTCTAAAAGTCGGCGAAGTTGTTTCTTGAGACTGAAGGAACGTTCGATTTCCGGATCTAATGGATACTCAGGATCTTCACCTCTTTTAGATCTGCGCATAAACAAGAAAACCTCGTGAAAAGCGAGAGTTGAAAGCACAAAAGAAAAATTAAATAAAAATAAAAATAAAAACGAAAAGTGCAATAAAAGAAAGTTGTAGTTATGTTGCCAATCCCCGGCAACGGCGCCAAAAACTTGTTGCGTGTAAAAGAGTCTATCGCAATTGTAGTGCAAGTGTACACGACGCAAGTAGTAAAGTGATACGAAGTATCGGATATCGTCTCTACAGGGATTGGGCTAATAGCTTCACCTTGATTTACTGCACGAAAGTAAAAGAAATATTTGAGAGTTGTCACGAGAATAATAAGATAAAAACGCAAATAAAAGAATTGAGTTATCAAGATAGAGAGAATGGGCTGGTATTGAATTGCTCGGTAGTGCAGGTATTGGATTGCTTAGGAACTCCAGTTCTGTCGTCGCTCCCGTCGCCGACAGCACCTGTCGCGGCGGCTGTCCGTTAGCTGTCGCGGCAGCAGACACACCAACTCCGTACTTCAAGCTTGGCAAGAATCCCAGATCTGCCTTGGCCTATCCCTAGGTCCAAGTCTGTCGATGATCACGTCTTTGATGATACCTCCCGGCGTGAATCGAAGGATGAACACCGATGTGTATGAATTCTTCTTTAGCCACTTAACCTTGCCCTATCCCTAGGCACAAGATAGTTCAACTATAAACTAGAGAACTTGCTCTTATTTCTTTCGTATACTTAACTCTCCCGATGCTAAGTAAATGGATAACCTCACAATGCTCTCCCGATGCTCTTGCAAGATGTTAAAACCAAAATAAGAGAACTTGAAGTTTATTTTATTGAACTGAAAAATCCTAAAACAAAACAACCCTTGCAACTACTTTACAAAACAACCCGTGGCCCTAGGGGGGATTTAGAACATATCGATGACGGGTGGACGACAGGGGGGTTTAGGTTTCGGTTATGGGGTAATCGGTTGTGCCTCCTAGGTTAAATCTATGCCCTTATATAAGCTTTGGGCTCAAGTCCTCTAAGGTAACATGGATTACAACTTTAATTAAAAGTAAGATTCTAATAAAGACTAAATCTCTAAAGACTCCTACTTTCCAGCCGCATCCTTGTTTCTAGGAATTTCCTCTCCTTGAGCTTTGGCTTGACATATCTTTTGATCCGGGGCTTGGAAAAATATGTGGCTTTCACACGACAGACGAGCAAATTTTTCTCTATCTATCGAGGTCCACTTTGCTTTTCCTCTTCATAAGTCTGCTGTCCCCATACTGTCACGACAGGTCCATGGCAGCTTCGTCTTCTTCGTCTGCTTGTCCAGTTCAGCTCTCCTGCTTCTCTGCCCTGCGCCTGCCTTCAACGTCTACTATGGCAGATACCTGCAAAAATAGCCATCTTTTAGTAGAATCCGTGCTTTTAGTCCCTTTGTGATGTTTTACTGAAAACTAACCTAAATGCAATGCAATGATGCTTGAATACAGCAGAAATATGGGTTAAAAAGGGTGTAAAATAATAGAACTTTTACACACTCAACATGAGGTACCTAGATGAGAAGAAAAGGGAGTTCATGTCTCTTACCCAGGGGAGCATGTCTGTGGCTGAGTATGAAGTACAGTTTGTTCGACTCAGTCAATACGCACCTGAGCTTGTTCCGGATGAGCGAGCGAGGTGTGAAAGGTTCCGTTATGGTTTGGTGACGGATGTAAAGATGTATGTGCTGGCTACCGAGTATGATGATTTTGATGTGCTGGTGGGCCGAGCAAAGGATATTGAGATGAACTTGGGTTTATCTGCTAGAAGTGCTGGGTCAAGTGCTGGTAAGCGAGCTGCTGAATATAGTTCCGGTGGTGGACGGAACAAGAGGGGACGTGATCAGAAGTATCAGTCCTCAGCTAGGCGAGGTGGTTGTAACCCCCTTAACCCGGCCTAGATGGTTGACCCGAATTAAGAAAGTCACACGGGGAAAACCAAAGTCAACCCGAAAGTCAACCTTGATTAACGACCCTTTTTTTTTCTTTTTAAATCTTATCTAGATGCGCATTACACCTATGTGTGATCATACAAACAACATACTAAAAGATCACAAACATCAGAGATCAAACAGGGACCCAATTGAACAAATTACAACTTTAGGGACCAAATTGTAATTTCTGATAATTATAAGGACTTAACCCAATTTGAAGTTACCATCTTGAAATTAAGTAGATTTCATGCTTCTCTGTGAAATTTCAGCTCAAAAGGACTCCCCAAACTCATACAATTGCACAAATAAATTTCAGGACCAAAATGTAAACAAAACAAAACATGAAAAGATACTTTCAACCAAATTAACGGTCGTGTATCGATACGCCTGGAGTCGTATCGATACACGGGGAAGACAGAAACTAAAACGAGTATCGATACCCAGCCCGTATCGATACGCCTGGGCAGAAATCTGCATATTTGGCTCTTGCGTATCGATACGCAAGCCCGAGTATCGATACTCCTGCCAGAAATCGACTTAAAACAGCAACATACATGCATCCAACCTCAATTATACAACACCAAATCATACCACATGGTCTACCAACATGCAAGGACCATAAATGCAGCACCAATTCAACGTATAACCAATACATATGAAAAGCCCCAAATCCTAATGGCATGCTTCCTAACAAGCTAGCTATTCAACACCAAACTTCCAAAACAAGCATATATGGTTCCAATGCAAAAACCAGCAAACACATCAACAACCAACATACTTAGGGAGCCTCAAACACCTCCCAAAACATACACGTTGGTCCCCCATTGCCAAAACATACAAAAAGCTAAATTGCACTTATAAAACCTTCATACTTTGAGCTTCACTTGAACTTGATTGCTTGCCCTTTCTTGCTGCCCTCAAGGTACTCTAATGCCCTGCATTATTGAATTAAGAAAACGTAGAGAGCGTAAGCAATAGCTTAGTGAGGCATGCTCATTAAAAACAATTCAATAATGCAATTAAAACCATTTATAAATCATGCTTATAGTCAACCTTTGCACATGCTCAAAGCATACTTTAAAACAAGCAAACTCATGCTTCATGTCATATATCAAAAACAAGCATCTCATGCTTCTTACATACTTAACATGTCATATTGGCTCAAGTGACAAATTCCATTTCATAAAACAAGTTCAACAACTTCCCAAGGACTTTTAAACACCTTGGCCATGGACTTTTAAACACCATGAAGTATCACATCAAGGACTTTTAAACACCTTGATCCCAAGGACTTTTAAACACCTTGGCCATGGACTTTTAAACACCATGAATTGAATCACCTCAAGGACTTTTAAACACCTTGAGCCCAAGGACTTTTAAACACCTTGGCCTATGGACTTTTAAACACCATAGAAAGGATCACCTAAGGACTTTTAAACACCTTAGTGTCCGCAACATGAACCATCCAAGGACTTTTAACCACCTTGATGTTCATAAGTAACAAGGCTCACTCAAGGACTTTTAACCACCTTAGTGACCTTAACATTTTAAAAACATCACTGGCCAATATACATCATTTCCATCATTTAATCCACTGTTTTATAGCATTAAATCAAGCCATTTCATCATGCATTTCAAAGCATCAAACCATATCATCTCAATGTACAAAAACAAGGAACTCCTACCTAGAGTTACCTTTAACCTATGGCTTACATCATCAGCAAAAGCCATGCTAAAACATGCTTTCAAAACAGTAATTAAAACATGCAAATCATCATTTTGCATCACATCAAAATCATGGCCACCACTAGAGAGAAAATCCGAAAACTTACACTTGAGCTTAGCAAAGTTGTTTAGACTTAAACTAAGCTCCCACAACCTTCAAACCTTGGTTTAAAAAGCTGAAATCCAATTTCCATAATTGCACTCACCGATTTCCACTTCGCCACTTGCCGAAGCACGAAATCAAGCTTCCGAAACAACCAAACTTGGATCCAAAGACGCCTCCCCTGTTCAACACATCAAAGCAGTAAATTAATGCATCACCATGCATCAATTACTTCAATGAAAGCACCTAAACTCGCTGCTCTCATCCAACCTCCATTCTCGGCCACCAAAAACAACCGAAAATGCATCTAAACCACTTCTAAACAAAGCCCAGCCATAAACCAGCAAAACCTCACTTCTATTAACATCATATAACATCTAAAAACCACCTATTAACATCCTTATACCTCCAGCAACAACAGATCCACAAGATCACCTCAAAAACTACCTTAAAACACAAGCTAAACTTAGGAAACTCAACCTATCCGGGATTGCATTGATCAAAACTCATTTCCTCATTAATTTAGAGATCATTTAACATCAAAAACACCTCTCAAAACCCAGATTACTCAGATCTAACGAAAATCATCAAAAATCATCAAAATCTTGCATAATAAGCCAAGATCCAATTCCAAACCCAAAAGCCTTTAATTAAACATCAATTAAGAGTTGAGAACTTGGGAATTTCAGTAAAGAACTGATAGTTTAGAGGAGAAGGGCGTTCTTACCTCCAAACTTGTGATTCTCCACTTTTTGGAATGAAAAACCTTGATGAAACTTGTAGCAAATGAAGAGGTTTTGAAGATACAATGATTTGCTATCAAATGAGAGTTGAAAGGAGGAATTTAGGTGAAGAAATCAGATCAAATTCTCTGGAAAAGCAATGTTTGGTTTGAGAGAAAATGAGAGAAGAAAAATGGAAGTTAGTTGAGAAAATAGTCAAAATAACTTCCCTCCAATTTTAATAACCTTTAAAATCAGATTTTAGACTTAAAATATCTTAGAAAAATCTGGAGAAATCATCTTTGGATTAATAGCTCCTTAAAGATTCAAAGTTTCAACTCTTTATAAAACAGCCACCAAACTTGCGAAAATTACATTTTGGTCACTAGCCAAAATGTCAACCTTCCAAAACCCATTTTCCAAAATTGATTTCACAGTTCATCTAATTATATTAAAAGATGATTTTAGAACATTTTTCCATATTTTTAATGCAACCCGAACTAGGCTTTCCTAATTTAACCTCTTTAGATTCGAACAGGACTTTGACCAACCGGTCAACGCCCAAAACTTCTAAGCCCAAAACCGGGGCGTTACAACTCTCCCCCCCTTAAGAAATTTCGTCCTCGAAATTTACCTGAAGGAAAGAGATAAGGAAACTGCTTCAGCATGTCTTCCTTCCGCTCCCACGTGGCTTCCTCAACACCTCGATGCTTCCACAGCACCTTCACCAACTCAATGGTCTTGCCACGAAGAACCTTGCTATCCGAATCCAGAACCTTCACCGGTTCCTCATCATAGGTCAAATCCGGATTCAAAACCACATCCTCAACAGGCATCACATGCGAAGGATCAGATCTATACTTTCGGAGCATAGAAACATGAAACACATCATGAATCTTCTTCAACTCCTGAGGTAACCTCAACCGATACGCAACAGGACCCACACGCTCAACCACCTCATATGGACCAATGTATCTAGGGCTCAACTTACCCTTCCGGCCAAACCTCATCACCTTCTTCCAAGGCGAAACCTTCAAGAACACACGGTCACCCACCGCATACTCTATCTCCTTACGCTTCAAATCCGCGTAAGACTTCTGCCGATCAGAAGCAGCCTTCAACCGCTCACAAATGAGCTTCACCTTCTCTGTGGTCCCTTTCAACAAAGCAGGCATCGAAACCAACTTTTGACCAGTTTCAGCCCAACAAAGAGGAGTCCTACACTTCCTCCCATACAGAGCCTCATAAGGTGCCATCTGTATGCTCGCCTGATAACTGTTGTTATAAGCAAACTCAACCAAAGGCAGATGCTTCTCCCAAGAACCTTGGAACTCGATCACGCAGCATCTCAACATATCCTCCAAAACCTGGATAACTCGCTCAGACTGACCATCCGACTGAGGATGATAGGATGTACTGAAACGCAACCTTGTACCCAGAGCCTGATGCAAACACTGCCAGAAACGCGATGTGAACCTCGGATCCCTATCCGACACAATCGACTTAGGCACACCATGCAGCCGCACAATCTCAGCAATGTACAGCTCTGCCAGCTTGTCCAAAGAGAACGTAGTATGCACAGGCAAGAAATGTGCACACTTCGTCAGGCGATCCACAATCACCCAGACCGAATTCTTCTTTGACGGAGACAAAGGTAAACCAGATACAAAATCCATGGTAACCCTCTCCCACTTCCATTCAGGGATTTTCAACGGTTGCAACAAACCAGAAGGAAACTGATGCTCAGCCTTAACTCGCTGACACACCAAACACTTGCTCACAAACTCTGCAACATCCTTTTTCAAACCAACCCAATAGTACTCATCACGAAGATCACGATACATCTTAGTACTACCAGGGTGCATAGCAAAAGGACTACTATGACCTTCAGTCAGAATAGCACGCCTCAACTCAGCATCATTGGGCACAACTATCCGACTCCCAAAACACAGCACACCATCACCATTGAAACAGAAATCCGAAGGTCTACCCTCCGCGATATCCTGAACATGAGACACCAAGGAATCATCCAACAACTGCTTATCCTTGATCAACTGAACCAAAGATGGCTTCACTTGCAACTCAGCCACAAGACCACCATCACGCGATATGCTCAAGCTAGCAAACATCGCCCTCAGCTCAACAGCCACCTTCCTACTCAAGGCATCCGCAACAACATTGGCCTTTCCAGGATGATACTCAATCGTCAGATCATAATCCTTGAGCAACTCCAACCAACGTCGCTGCCTAAGATTCAACTCCTTCTGAGACATCAAATACCTCAAACTCTTGTGATCCGTGTACACAGTACACTTCTCACCATACAGATAATGCCTCCAGATCTTAAGAGCAAAAACCACTGCAGCCAGCTCAATATCATGCGTAGGGTAATTGCGCTCATGCACTTTCAACTGCCGCGATGCATAAGCCACCACCTTACCCTCTTGCATTAGCACACACCCCAAACCAACATAGGATGCATCACTGTAAACCACAAACTCTTTCCCTGATTCAGGCTGAATCAAGATAGGAGCTTGCGTCAAAGCCGCCTTAAGCTTCTCAAAAGCCTGCTGTCTCGCTTCCGTCCACTCATACTTAACATCCTTTTGCAACAGCTTCGTCAAAGGAGCAGCAACCTTGGAAAAACCATCCACAAACCTTCGGTAGTATCCCGCCAAACCAAGGAAACTACGGACCTCATGAACAGACTTAGGAACCTTCCAGCTCATCACCGCCTCAATCTTCTGAGGATCAACACGAATCCCCTCAGCAGAAACCACATGCCCAAGGAAAACCACCTCCCTTAACCAGAACTCACACTTGCTCAGCTTAGCATAAAGCTGATTCTCCAACAAAGCTTGCAAAACAATCCTCAGATGCTCTTCATGTTCCTCCTCAGTACGCGAGTACACGAGGATATCATCAATGAACACCACAACAAACTTGTCCAGGTATTCATGAAACACACGATTCATCATGTCCATGAAAGCAGCAGGAGCATTTGTCAGACCAAACGGCATCACAAGGAACTCATAATGCCCATACCTTGTCCTGAAAGCTGTCTTAGGCACATCCACATCCTTCACCTTCAACTGATAATACCCTGACCTCAAGTCAATCTTAGAGAACACCGCAGCTCCCCGAAATTGATCAAAGAGATCATCAATCCTCGGCAAAGGATACCGATTCTTGATAGTCAACTTGTTCAGCTGACGGTAATCAATGCACATTCTCATCGTGCCATCCTTTTTCTTCACGAACAAAACAGGAGCACCCCAAGGCGACACACTCGGCCGGATAAAACCACGATCAAGCAACTCTTGCAACTGCGTCTTCAGCTCCTTCAGCTCCTTAGGTGCCATTCTATATGGAGTAATGGACACAGGAGTTGTATTCTCATACAGCTCAATTCCAAACTCCACCTCGCGATTAGGAGGTAAACCAGGCAACTCCTCAGGAAAAACACCAGGAATCTCCTTTACAACCCTGATATCTTGCACCCTCAACTCCTTTGAGCTAGGATTCATCACAACAGCTAGATAAGCTTCGCAACCTTGCCTCAGCATCCTGCTCGCCTCCAAAGATGACACAACATTGGCAAGAAACTTCACATTCTCACCAACCACCACAACTTCATAATCATCCGTAAGCTTAAGCGAAACACGCTTATTCTCACAATCCACAACAGCACGATGCTCAGCAAGCCAATCCATACCAAGGATCACATCAAAACCATAGAAGGGCAACTCCATAAGATCAACATGAAAAACATGCTCTTGAACAACCAAAGGGCACCTTCTAAACAACTTTCGAGTCACAACAGTCTCACCAAAAGAACTAGTGACCCGAACACCAACATCCAAAGACTCAACAGGCAAACCAAGCAATTCAGCATGCTCACGAAGAATATATGAATGCGTAGATCCAGAATCAATCAAAGAAAGCAATGACAAGGACTGCAAAGTAAAGGTACCTGCAATCACATCTGCATCATTCCTGCCCTCTCTCTGAGCATACACCCTCGCTTGGCCTCCACCTTCTGGCTGAATAGCTACAACATGAGCTACCCCTCGGCCACCTTCCTCTCTCCTCTGGAAATTACCACGGCCGCGCCCACGGCCTCTCTGCGGTGCAGCAACAATAGGAGCACGCATCTGCTCACCAGCCAACCTCGGACAATCTCGCCTGATGTGGTCTGTAGAACCACAATTCCAGCACCCATTTCCACCAGCATTACCAGCTGTCACAACAGGAGCTTGTGCCACTCTTTCAGCACGAGGACAATCACGCTTCAAGTGACCACGAGAACCACAGATCCAACAAGCACTAGGATCAGCTCTAGCACCGTCACCCCTAGCAGGCACACCACCACCTCTCCTGGCTGAGGACTGATACTTCTGATCTCGTCCCCTCTTGTTCCGTCCACCTCCGGAACTATACTCAGCAGCTCGCTTGCCAGCACCCTTAGCAGACAAACTCAGGTTCATCTCAACATCCTTTGCTCGGCCCACCAATACATCAAAAACAACATACTCGGCGGCCAGCAAATACATCTTGACATCCGTCACAAGACCGTAACGAAACCTCTCGCACCTCGTACTGACTGAGCCGTACAAACTGTACCTCGTACTCGGCTACACTCATGCTCCCTTGGGTAAGAGACATGAATTCCCGCTTTTTCTCATCCAGATATCTCACTCCCAGATATCTCCTTTTAAACACATTCTGAAAGAATGTCCAGGTAACATCAGCTTCAGCCATACCAGAAATGGTAGTCGTCCACCATGTATAAGCATCGTCCTGCAGCAAGGACACAACACAACCCAGCTTTTGCACGTCCGTGCAGCTCATCTGACCCAAGATACGCTTGGTACTCTCAAGCCAAGCCTCAGAACTCTCAGCTGATAAACCTCTAAACTCAGTCCCTCCAAGACTGCGCAGACGCTCCAAAGGCAATCTGACTCCAGCATCTCCCTGATGCCCAGCTCCCTGAGCTCCAGCTACTGCTGCTCGAAAAGCACCCGCAATAGCTTGCACCAAAGCAGACATATCAGGCACAGCTTGCCCCTGACCAACCTCAGGTCCTGCAGCTCCAGCATCAGCCGCTGCTTCAGCTCCACCTCCCTCAGCTCCACCACCACCAGGTGGAGGAGGTAGAACCGCACTCTCCTCATTCTCGTTCTCATTAGGAGCCGTAGCTCTCACGTTACTCCTTAACTCTCTACGTGGTGCCATACTTTTATCATGCAATCACAACACAAATAAAAACAAAATCAGGCCCAGCAAGGTAAGCAATCCAAGTATTCAAGCTCAATTTCATTTCAAAACAACATCTTTCCTTTAGCTTTTGTTTGGCAATGGGTACCCTCAGCATGCAACATCACAACATACAACTCAACTGCATCAACATTTCAAGCCACTGAACATGCTTTCAAACAACAAGCATTCATAGCATACATACTTCAATCATGCATACAAACATTCCCAAATACTCGCAAACTCAGCTCTGATACCACCAAATGTAACCCCCTTAACCCGGCCTAGACGGTTGACCCGAATTAAGAAAGTCACACGGGGAAAACCAAAGTCAACCCGAAAGTCAACCTTGATTAACGACCTTTTTTTTTTCTTTTTAAATCTTATCTAGATGCGCATTACACCTATGTGTGATCATACAAACAACATACTAAAAGATCACAAACATCAGAGATCAAACAGGGACCCAATTGAACAAATTACAACTTTAGGGACCAAATTGTAATTTCTGATAATTATAAGGACTTAACCCAATTTGAAGTTACCATCTTGAAATTAAGTAGATTTCATGCTTCTCTGTGAAATTTCAGCTCAAAAGGACTCCCCAAACTCATACAATTGCACAAATAAATTTCAGGACCAAAATGTAAACAAAACAAAACATGAAAAGATACTTTCAACCAAATTAACGGTCGTGTATCGATACGCCTGGAGTCGTATCGATACACGGGGAAGACAGAAACTAAAACGAGTATCGATACCCAGCCCGTATCGATACGCCTGGGCAGAAATCTGCATATTTGGCTCTTGCGTATCGATACGCAAGCCCGAGTATCGATACTCCTGCCAGAAATCGACTTAAAACAGCAACATACATGCATCCAACCTCAATTATACAACACCAAATCATACCACATGGTCTACCAACATGCAAGGACCATAAATGCAGCACCAATTCAACGTATAACCAATACATATGAAAACCCCCAAATCCTAATGGCATGCTTCCTAACAAGCTAGCTATTCAACACCAAACTTCCAAAACAAGCATATATGGTTCCAATGCAAAAACCAGCAAACACATCAACAACCAACATACTTAGGGAGCCTCAAACACCTCCCAAAACATACACGTTGGTCCCCCATTGCCAAAACATACAAAAAGCTAAATTGCACTTATAAAACCTTCATACTTTGAGCTTCACTTGAACTTGATTGCTTGCCCTTTCTTGCTGCCCTCAAGGTACTCTAATGCCCTGCATTATTGAATTAAGAAAACGTAGAGAGCGTAAGCAATAGCTTAGTGAGGCATGCTCATTAAAAACAATTCAATAATGCAATTAAAACCATTTATAAATCATGCTTATAGTCAACCTTTGCACATGCTCAAAGCATACTTTAAAACAAGCAAACTCATGCTTCATGTCATATATCAAAAACAAGCATCTCATGCTTCTTACATACTTAACATGTCATATTGGCTCAAGTGACAAATTCCATTTCATAAAACAAGTTCAACAACTTCCCAAGGACTTTTAAACACCTTGGCCATGGACTTTTAAACACCATGAAGTATCACATCAAGGACTTTTAAACACCTTGATCCCAAGGACTTTTAAACACCTTGGCCATGGACTTTTAAACACCATGAATTGAATCACCTCAAGGACTTTTAAACACCTTGAGCCCAAGGACTTTTAAACACCTTGGCCTATGGACTTTTAAACACCATAGAAAGGATCACCTAAGGACTTTTAAACACCTTAGTGTCCGCAACATGAACCATCCAAGGACTTTTAACCACCTTGATGTTCATAAGTAACAAGGCTCACTCAAGGACTTTTAACCACCTTAGTGACCTTAACATTTTAAAAACATCACTGGCCAATATACATCATTTCCATCATTTAATCCACTGTTTTATAGCATTAAATCAAGCCATTTCATCATGCATTTCAAAGCATCAAACCATATCATCTCAATGTACAAAAACAAGGAACTCCTACCTAGAGTTACCTTTAACCTATGGCTTACATCATCAGCAAAAGCCATGCTAAAACATGCTTTCAAAACAGTAATTAAAACATGCAAATCATCATTTTGCATCACATCAAAATCATGGCCACCACTAGAGAGAAAATCCGAAAACTTACACTTGAGCTTAGCAAAGTTGTTTAGACTTAAACTAAGCTCCCACAACCTTCAAACCTTGGTTTAAAAAGCTGAAATCCAATTTCCATAATTGCACTCACCGATTTCCACTTCGCCACTTGCCGAAGCACGAAATCAAGCTTCCGAAACAACCAAACTTGGATCCAAAGATGCCTCCCCTGTTCAACACATCAAAGCAGTAAATTAATGCATCACCATGCATCAATTACTTCAATGAAAGCACCTAAACTCGCTGCTCTCATCCAACCTCCATTCTCGGCCACCAAAAACAACCGAAAATGCATCTAAACCACTTCTAAACAAAGCCCAGCCATAAACCAGCAAAACCTCACTTCTATTAACATCATATAACATCTAAAAACCACCTATTAACATCCTTATACCTCCAGCAACAACAGATCCACAAGATCACCTCAAAAACTACCTTAAAACACAAGCTAAACTTAGGAAACTCAACCTATCCGGGATTGCATTGATCAAAACTCATTTCCTCATTAATTTAGAGATCATTTAACATCAAAAACACCTCTCAAAACCCAGATTACTCAGATCTAACGAAAATCATCAAAAATCATCAAAATCTTGCATAATAAGCCAAGATCCAATTCCAAACCCAAAAGCCTTTAATTAAACATCAATTAAGAGTTGAGAACTTGGGAATTTCAGTAAAGAACTAATAGTTTAGAGGAGAAGGGCGTTCTTACCTCCAAACTTGTGATTCTCCACTTTTTGGAATGAAAAACCTTGATGAAACTTGTAGCAAATGAAGAGGTTTTGAAGATACAATGATTTGCTATCAAATGAGAGTTGAAAGGAGGAATTTAGGTGAAGAAATCAGATCAAATTCTCTGGAAAAGCAATGTTTGGTTTGAGAGAAAATGAGAGAAGAAAAATGGAAGTTAGTTGAGAAAATAGTCAAAATAACTTCCCTCCAATTTTAATAACCTTTAAAATCAGATTTTAGACTTAAAATATCTTAGAAAAATCTGGAGAAATCATCTTTGGATTAATAGCTCCTTAAAGATTCAAAGTTTCAACTCTTTATAAAACAGCCACCAAACTTGCGAAAATTACATTTTGGTCACTAGCCAAAATGTCAACCTTCCAAAACCCATTTTCCAAAATTGATTTCACAGTTCATCTAATTATATTAAAAGATGATTTTAGAACATTTTTCCATATTTTTAATGCAACCCGAACTAGGCTTTCCTAATTTAACCTCTTTAGATTCGAACAGGACTTTGACCAACCGGTCAACGCCCAAAACTTCTAAGCCCAAAACCGGGGCGTTACAGTGGTGGTGCGCCTGCTCGGGGAGGCAATGCTAGAGTTGATCCGAGTGCATGTTGGACATGTGGTTCGCGTGGCCATATGAAACGTGATTGTCCTCGAGCTGTGAGGGAGGTGCAAGCTCATGTTGTGGCTAATCAGCCTGAGGGTGGCGGCCAAGCCAGGGTGTATGCTCAGCGAGAGGGAAGGAATGACGCGGATGTGATCGCAGGTACTTTTACTTTGCAATCCTTGTCATTATTTTCCTTGATTGATTCTGGATCTACGCACTCATACATATTGCGTGAGCATGCTGAATTGCTTGGTTTGCCTGTTGAGTCTTTGGATGTTGGTGTGCGTGTCACTAGTTCTTTTGGTGAGACTGTTGTGACTCGAAAGCTTTATAGAAGATGTCCTTTGGTCGTGCAAGATCATGTTTTTCATGTTGACCTTATGGAGTTACCTTTCTATGGTTTTGATGTAATCCTTGGTATGGATTGGCTTGCTGAGCATCGTGCTGTTGTGGATTGTGAGAATAAGCGAGTTTCGTTGAAGCTTGCGGATGATTATGAGGTTGTTGTGGTTGGTGAGAATGTGAAGTTTCTTGCCAATGTGGTGTCTTCTTTGGAGGCAAGCCGGATGCTGAGGCAGGGTTGTGAAGCTTACCTAGCTTTTGTGATGAATCCTAGTTCTAAGAAGTTGCGTGTGCAAGATATCAGGATTGTGCGAGAGTTTCCTGGTGTGTTTCCTGAGGAGTTGCCTGGTTTACCTCTTAATCGCGAGGTGGAGTTTGGGATTGAGCTGTATGAGAATGCAAATCCTATGTCCATTACCCCTTATCGAATGGCACCTAAGGAGCTGAAAGAGCTGAAGACGCAGTTGCAAGAGTTGCTTGATCGTGGTTTCATTCGGCCGAGTGTGTCGCCTTGGGGTGCACCGGTCTTGTTTGTGAAGAAGAAGGATGGCACTATGAGAATGTGCATTGATTATCGTCAGCTGAACAAGTTGACTATCAAGAATCGGTATCCTTTGCCGAGGATTGATGATCTCTTTGATCAATTTCGGGGAGCAGCTGTGTTCTCTAAGATTAACTTGAGGTCAGGGTATTACCAGTTGAAGGTAAAGGATGTGGATGTGCCTAAGACAGCTTTCAGGACGAGGTATGGGCATTATGAGTTTCTTGTGATGTCGTTTGGTTTGACAAATGCTCCTGCAGCTTTCATGGACATGATGAATCGTGTGTTTCATGAATACCTGGATAAGTTTGTTGTGGTATTTATTGATGATATCCTCGTGTACTCGCGTACTGAGGAGGAGCATGAAGAGCATTTGAGGATTGTATTGCAAGCTTTGTTGGAGAATCAGCTTTATGCTAAGCTGAGCAAGTGTGAGTTCTGGTTAAGTGAAGTGGTGTTTCTTGGGCATGTGGTTTCTGTCGAAGGGATTCGTGTCGATCCTCAGAAGATTGAGGCGGTGATGAATTGGAAGGTTCCTAAGTCTGTTCATGAGGTTCGTAGTTTCCTTGGTTTGGCGGGATACTACCGGAGGTTTGTGGATGGGTTTTCTAAGATTGCTGCACCTTTGACGTAGTTGTTGCAGAAAGATGTTAGGTATGAGTGGACGGAAGCGAGACAGCAGGCTTTTGAGAAGCTTAAGGCAGCTTTGACGCAAGCTCCTGTCTTGATTCAACCTGAATCAGGGAAAGAGTTTGTGGTGTATAGCGATGCGTCCTATGTTGGTTTGGGATGTGTGTTGATGCAAGAGGGTAAGGTGGTGGCTTATGCATCGCGGCAGTTGAAGGTGCATGAGCGCAATTATCCTACGCATGATATTGAGCTGGCTGCGGTGGTTTTTGCTTTGAAGATCTGGAGACATTACATGTATGGTGAGAAGTGTACTGTGTACACGGATCACAAGAGTTTGAAGTATCTGATGTCTCAGAAGGAGTTGAATCTTAGGCAGCGACGTTGGGTGTAGTTGCTCAAGGATTATGATTTGACGATTGAGTATCACCCTGGGAAGGCTAATGTTGTCGTGGATGCCTTGAGTAGGAAGGTAGCTGTTGAGTTGAGGGCTATGTTTGCCAGTTTGAGTATTTCGCGTGATGGTGGTCTTGTGGCTGAGTTGCAAGTGAAACCATCTTTGGTTCAGTTGATCAAGGAAAAGCAGTTGCTGGATGATTCCTTGGTATCTCATGTTCAGGATATTGCGGAGGGTAGACCTTCGGATTTCTGTTTTAATGATAATGGTGTGTTGTGTTTTGGGAGTCAGATAGTAGTGCCCAATGATGCTGAGTTGATGCGTGCTATTCTGACTGAAGGTCATAGTAGTCCTTTTGCTATGCACCCAGGTAGTACTAAGATGTATCGAGATCTTCGTGATGAGTACTATTGGGTGGGTTTGAAGAAGGATGTTGCTGAGTTTGTAAGCAAGTGCATGGTGTGTCAGCGAGTAAAGGCTGAGCATCAGGTTCCTTCAGTGTTGTTGCAACCGTTGAGAATCCCTGAATGGAAGTGGGAAAGGATTACCATGGATTTTGTATCTGGTTTACCCTTGTCACCAACGAAGAAGAATTCGGTGTGGGTGATTGTCGATCGCCTGACGAAGTGTGCGCATTTCTTGCCTGTGCATACTACGTACTCCTTGGATAAGCTTGCGGAGCTGTACATTGCTGAGATTGTGCGGCTGCATGGTGTGCCAAAGTCGATTGTGTCGGATAGGGATCCGAGGTTTACATCGCGTTTCTGGCAGTGTTTGCATCAAGCTTTGAGTACACGGTTGAATTTTAGTACATCTTATCATCCTCAGTCGGATGGTCAGTCCGAGCGTGTTATCCAGATTTTGGAGGATATGTTGAGGTGCTGCGTGATTGAGTTTCAGGGCTCTTGGGAGAAACATTTGCCTTTGGTGGAGTTTGCCTATAACAATAGTTATCAGGCGAGCATTCAAATGGCACCTTATGAGGCTTTGTACGAGAGGAAGTGTAGGACTCCTTTGTGTTGGGCTGAAACGGGTCAGAAGTTGGTTTCGATGCCGGCTTTGTTGAAAGGAACCACCGAGAAGGTGAAGCTCATTTGTGAGCGTTTGAAGGCAGCTTCTGATCGGCAAAAGTCTTACGCGGATTTGAAGCGTAAGGAGATTGAGTATACGGTGGGTGACCGTGTGTTTTTGAAGGTTTCGCCTTGGAAAAAGGTGATGAGGTTTGGCCGTAAGGGTAAGTTGAGCCCTAGATACATTGGACCGTACGAGGTGGTTGAGCGTGTGGGTCCTGTTGCGTACAAGTTGAGGTTACCTCAAGAGTTGGAGAACAGTGGATTGGTTGTATGCAATGTGGTTTGTTTGCAATGTGGTTTGTTTGCATGTTTTAAATCCTGTTTTGAAAGCATATTTAGCATGTTTATTTGCTGGGATTGTAAGCCATGTGTTGAAGGATGCTCAAGGTAAGAGATCCTTGTTTTTGAACATTGTCTTAATGTGGTTTGATGCTTAAAGATGCATGATGTTTATGGTTTTTGTTAAATGCTTTAGAACAGTGGAATATTGTTGTTAATGATGTATATTGGCAAGTGATGGTTAAGGTCACAAAGGTGGTTAAAAGTCCTTGTGTGAGCCTTGTTTATTTAAGAACAACATGGTGTTTAAAAGTCCATGGTTGGTTCTTGGTTAAGGTTCAAGGTGGTTAAAATTCCTTGTGTAAGCCTTGTTTATTTAAGAACAACATGGTGTTTAAAAGTCCATGGTTGGTTCTTGGTTAAGGTTCAAGGTGGTTAAAATTCCTTGTGTAAGCCTTGTTATCTAAGAACTCTAAGGTGTTTAAAAGTCCTTGGGAGATTCTTGTTAAGGACACAAAGGTGTTTAAAAGTCCTTGTGTGGTCCTTGCCATGGTGTTTAAAAGTCCATGGGGTTAAGGACACAATGGTGTTTAAAAGTCCATGTGTGGTCCTTGGAAAGTGTAAGATCACAATGGTGTTTAAAAGTCCATGTGTGGATCTTATGTTGAATGTATCACTTGTTGCCAATATGACATGTTATGAACTTGAAGCATGTATTACTTGTTTTAAATGCTTATGAGCATGTACAAATGATGATTGGATTTAAGGGTTATAAATGTGTTTTGTAAATGCATTATTGTGTGGTTTTAAATGAGCATTCCTCACTAAGCTTTTGCTTACGCTCTCTCTCTTTTCTTAAACCAATAATGCAGAGCATTAAAGTGCATTGAGGGCAGCAAGGTGGTGAAGAATCCAAGTGGTGAACTAAGCTCAAGTACGGTGAAGGTTTCTTAAACACTATTAGCTTTTGGCATTTGGCAATGGGAACCTATGTTGTTGTTTTGGGAGATGTTTTGGACTCCCTAAGTTGGTTTAATGATGTTAATAATGTTGGAGCTTGTAATTGGCCTTTATGAGATGGTTTTGGTATTTTGATGCTTGAATGGTTTGCTAAGTAGGAAGCATGCCTATAGATTTGGGGATTTTCATAATTGTTGCCATGTTGATGTTTGGTTGATACAATTATGTTCCTTGTATGTTGAATGACTTGCTGGTTTAATTTGGTTGCTTTTGGAGCATGTTTGTTAAGTCAATTGCATGATAAACCAGCAAATTTTCTGCAATCTGGGCAGCCTGTTTCGGAACAGGTGCTACCGTATCGGAACGGGGGCCTGAAATGGCCTGGGCGTTCCGAAACGGGAGGCACTGTTCCGGAACGGTTTGGCCTCTGCCAGGCCATGTTTCGGTACCAGTTTCGGAAAGGTCCCGCGTTTCGGAACGGGCCTTCCCTGTTCCGAAACACTCGACCGTTGGGCACTGAAATTGTTGGTTAAATGTTCTGAAATGTTTGCGTTTTGGTCCTAAAACTTGTTATTGCAATTGTATGAGTTTGAGATGTCCGTTTGAGCTGAAATTTGGCAAAGATGCATGAAAGATGATTAATTTCAAGTTGGTAACTTTAATTTGGGTTAAGTCCTTATAATTATCAGAATTCACAATTTGGTCCCTTAAGTTGTAATTTGTGCAATTGGGTCCCTGAATGTTCTCTAATTATTATGATGTCTGAATATGATTATCTTGTGAACATATCTAGGGTTAACGTGCATCTAGACAGGTTTAAAAAGAAAAAAAAGGGTCGTTGATCAAGGTTGACTTTCGGGTTGACTTTGGTTTTCCCCGTGTGATCTTCTTAATTCGGGTCGACCGTCTAGGCCGGGTTAAGGGGGGTTACATATGCGCTCTTTATTTCAAAGAATTCCAACTCTCCACTATCCATCTTAGTCTGGACCAACTCTCTAAATTCAGGGCAGCACTGGATATCGTGCCCCTTAATCTCGTGGTATTCACATTGAAGTTTATTTCTTGGAAACTTGATTTCATCTTTCGTAATCAGTAATTAAGCGTCAGTAATTTTAGACCAAACCCACTTTAAAGGGGCTTTGACGTCAGCTACCTATTGTTTTACCCACTTGCCATTCTCCTCTATTATGACATTTACCCCTATATTCGGATGACTAGATAGGGGCTTTCCATTCTCTTCTATTACCTCAAACGACAGCAAGCCCACCTTCTGTAGGTTTTTGTAGAGCGTTTGGGTGTTCTCTATTTATGAGCGCAAGTGCACACTCATGTCAAGTTATAATATAAAAAGATATCATCTCCCACAGGTATTGGACAGCTTGATTCGAATTATTAATCCTGCACAAGAAAAGTAAATGCACAAGTAAGGTGGATGTTGAGAAGAAAAGTAAAATAAAAACACAAGTAATTAAAAAGGAAGTGATCAGATTGATAGAGAGGGCAGGGTTATGCTGCTGTTTAGTGTGAAACTGCGTTGCATAGGTTAAGTTGTTTTACACTGCCAGACTCTGCTGCCTCGGCGGTGGATGGCAGGTAGACTGCTGAGACCCTCTCGTTGCCTCGGCAGGGGAATGAAATTGTGTCACGGTGGAAAATTCAACAGAACTACAAGGCTCGGTAGAATGCTTCAAAAGTGACTCTGCTTATGTCTAATTCAGAGTTATGTTGGTGCCCACTGCAGATAATACCAGTCGCGACATGAATCATTCAAAGACATCAATGTTGATTCGTCCTTTTTTAGCCTCCTTAAACCCTTAACCTATGTCTAGGCCGAATTGATCACACCGTCTACGGATGAAATCGTACTTACTCCTTTCGTGAGTTAGACTCTCTCGATACCGAACAAATGGATAGAATTCAACTAATCTTTTGCCTTAATTGAAAACTATGAAGAACATGGAATAAGTAAACCTTGTAATTTTATTTGCAAAAACAAACTTGAAATCCTACACAACCATTCTCACAACTAATTACAACATAACCCAAACCCAAGGAGAGAATTAGAACATGTCGGCGGCAAGAAAACCTAAACTATGCCTAAGGAAAACCTCCCTTATTTTGAATTAGAATTACAATAGGTATATATAGGCATTAGCTAGGTCTAGTCCTTCTTGAAGTAGAAGTCTTCAAAGTAGCTTTCCACATTAAATGTGACTTTAAACTCTGACTTCTTTGAGTTGAATGTGGACTTTATCATGTTGCCTTGTTCCGCAAGCAATCTCGAGATTCCCCATCAGCGGCTCTGTCCGCTGCCATAGACGTCAGAAAATTGAATGGACAACATCGATAGAATCAAGATTTTCTGCTATACAAATAACACTTCGATTCTCCAACTTCATAGCCTGCTGTCTTGGGCGGCACGGTGTACGGCGATAGCTACTCAGCAGCTGTTGTCTCTGTCTGGAACTACATCAGTACAACTTCTTAGTTCGTTGCCTCAGCATCACATCCTCAGCTCCTCTTTCCCTCTGTCAGCCTTCAGTACCTAAAACCAAAAGTACACTAAAACAATACATTTCTTTACCAAATAAAGGATAATCTAGAAAAACATGGCAAAGTAAAGAAATACTGTAAAATGCAATGCATGATCAAAATTATGCCTAAAACGTACTAAAAAACAGCAATAATATGAGATGGAATGCGCATGAAATATAGAACTTGTGGACATTTTACACACCCCCAAACTCGAACTATTGCTTGTCCTCAAGCAATGCAACCTAAACTTACTTGCCCTTATATTAACAAGAAAGAAAAACTTGTTTTCAACTTGATTTCATACCTCATGGCCATGACACATATATTAGATTATTGAAGGGAACTTAACAAGAAAATAACTCAGAATTAATTTCTATAATGCCAGTGCATTGTGTGCAGGACTGTATACAGGCTGAATTGTGCAGAATAACTAGATAAACAATGATTCTATTATGATTTATAAGGTTGCTACCGAGACAGCACAATAAAACACAATATTTAATCATGGCAATGAGGGCTTCATCTTATCACAACTACTCTTCTAGGTCTGAAATTAAAATAGAAGCAAACTACAAAACCTCGAACCCTTGGAGTAAAGTCATCCGTGAAGACTTTCATTCACTCATGCTAATTTGTCTGTCACTTCAAAACTTTCAGATTCATGGACTTTGATAGCATCTTAGTGTCCTCGCACATGATTCTTCCTAAAGCCTGTTGCGGGCACCTTTATGGTAAAACAACAATGTTCTTTGTTTTTCTTTTGCTGTTGTGGCAGTGCTAAATTTTTTTGTTTTCTATTTCTATTTCCTGCCTCGGCGGCTACCTGCAACCATTGTTAGAACTTTGCAAAGTATTCTAAAAAAAGGCAACGTTCATTAGATATTCTAACAAATTTAGCAAGTAACAGAAGTGATTGACAGTTTTGGCAATTGAAAAAAATTCTAAGCCATTTTGCATGCTTTTCCCTTATTAAGTTTAATTTATTATTTGGTGCGCACATAAGTAATCGGCTAACTATCATCGGCATAAGTTATATAAAAAAAAATTGTTCCGATTAATACTAAGGCAAGTACAATGCAACCTATATGCTACTAAGTATTCCTAGACAAAAGATGCGAGAGCTACCCCCCCCAAATCGAGATGGGCATTGCCCTCAATGCACAAAATAAAATAGAAAATAATAACAGAAAAATAAATACAAGTGATATAAAAAACAGAAAAATAAAATAAAGAAAAGAGAAAGAAAAACTAGAAATTGGCTGAGGGTTGAGAGGAGGCTTGAGTCTTTGATGTTGAGGAGGAGAACGAGGTTTGGATGATTAGGCGGCGGCCGACAGACTTAGCAGGTGAGATCTTTGCTGTTCGCGGCGGCTGGACTCTCTTGGGCGTGGGATGAGGCTCTTCTTGAGGTTCGGTAGGGGGAGAGGCAAGAGGTGTTTCGCTCTCTTATGACTCTTATCTCTTTGTCCACAGGCTCGACGGCTATGATGTGCAACTTCCTTTTCGTGGTGCCTTCCTCCGTGGGTGTTGCTGGAGGGTCTACCGCCATTGGGATGGCTGCTGCTCAATCTCCTCTGACGATTAAGTGTTTGCCACTGTTTCCGCCGTGCAGAAAGGTGAATGGTGTTGCTGGTGCCTCTCGGAGGAGTCTGCCACTGTGGTGGCTGAGTAAGATGGGTAGTGCGTCGGAGAGGGCACCTGGCAACGGGAAGCGGCATGGCGGTCAGCTGTGGCGGATGGTGTTCTTTGTGCTTGGGTAGTTGCGGCAAGGTCTACGGGGTAAGGAGATAAACCAAAAAGGCTTCTTGGACTTCCCCCACATATTTCATGAAGGCTAGTTGCTGTTGTTCGATGCGTTTGTTGCTATCAATAAGGGTGCGTAGCAGCGTGAGGATTTCGTTGTCTTGGGCAGCATCAGTACTGCCAGGGGTGGATGGAGTGTCAGGCTGGGCGGCAGGAGGTTGGTTGGGCGTTATTGGCTTTGTCTCCGGGGCTTGCATCATCTACAGGTGGACTTTTCTAGTCAACCCTTCTTTGGGTGTCATCATCTCGTCTTTTGGGTCGGTTGGAACACCAAAGTTGGCGCAAAGGCTTGTGATGAGGGACGAGAAGTACAACCTGCCCTTCGTCTTCCAGAAGCAGGTGTGGATCTCTGTAACGCCCCGGTTTTGGGCTTAGAAGTTTTGGGCGTTGACCGGTTTGGTCAAAGTGCTGTTCGAATCTAAAAGGGTGAATTTAGGAAAGCCTAGTTTCGGTTGCATTAAAATTATGGAAAAATGTTCTAAAATCATCTTTTAATATATATAAGTGAACTGTGAAATCAATTTTGGAAAATGAGTTTTGGAAGGGTGACATTTTGGCTAGTGACCAAAATGTAATTTTTGAAAGTTTTGTGACTGTTTTAGAAAGGGTTGAAACTTTGAATCTTTAAGGAGCTATTATTCCAAAAGTAGTTTCTCTAGATTTTTCTAAGATATTTTAAGCTATATTCTGATTTTAAAACATATCAAAAGAGGAGGGAAAGCCATTTTGGCCATTTTGATAACTAACTTCCTATTTTCTTTTATCTCATTTTCTCTCAACCCAAACACTTTCTTTCCAGAGAATTGTTTCTGATTTTCTCACCTAAATCTCTCCTTTCAACTCTCTTTTGATTCCTAATCATCATATCTACAAAACCTCATCATTTGCTACTTGATTCATCAAGGTTTTTGATTCCAAAAAGAGGAGAAACTCAAGTTTGGAGGTAAGAACGTCCTTCTCCTCTAAACTATCAGTTCTTTACTGAAATTCCTAAGTTTTCAATCCTTAATTGATGTTTTATTAAAGGCTTTTAAGTTGTGAAATGGATCTTGGCTTATAATGCAAGATTTGGTGATTTTTGATGATTTTCGTTTGATCTGTTAAATCTGTGATTGGAGATGTGTTTTTGATGTTATTTGAACTCTAAATTGATAAGGAATTGAGTTTTGATTGATGCAATCCCGGATAGGTTGGGTTTCCTAAGTTTAGCTTGTGATTCTTGATTGTTTTTGAGGTGATCTTGTGGATCTGGTGTTGCTGGAGGTATAAGGATGTTATTAGGTTCTTTTTAGATGTTAAATGATGTTAAAGGATGTTAGGTTTTGATGGTTAATGGCTGGGCTTTGTTGAGAAGTGGTTTGGATGCATTTTCGGTTGTGTTTGGTGGCCGAAAATGGAGTGGGGATGAGAGCAGCGAGTTTAGGTGCTTTCATTGAGGATATTAATGCATGATGATGCATTAATCTACTATTTTGATGTGTTAAAACAGGGGAGTCATCTTTGGATCCAAGTGGTGGTGATCCGGAGGCTTGATTGGTGCTTCGACAAGAGGCGAAGTGGAATCGGTGAGTGAAATTGGGTTTTCGGCTTTGAAACCAATGTCTTGGGAGCTTAGTTTAAGTCTAAACAACTTTGCTAAGCTCAAGTGTAAGTTTTCGGAAATACTCTCTAGTGGTGGCCATGGTTTGGTTGTTGTGCAATGTGGTTTATTGCATGTTTTAAATTCTGTTTTGAAAGCATGATTTAGCATGGTTATTGCTGATTTTGTAAGCCATATGTTGAAGGAAGCTCAAGGTAAGAGTTCCTTGTTTTTGAACATTGATTAAATGTAGTTTGATGCTTTGAAATGCATGATGAATATGGCTTGGTTTAATGCTTTAAAACAGTGGATTTAATGATGAAATGATGTATATTGGCAAGTGATGTTTTGAAAAAGGTTAAGGTCACCAAGGTGGTTAAAAGTCCTTGAGTGAGCCATGTTACTTAAGAACATCAAGGTGGTTAAAAGTCCTTGGATGATTCTTGCTAAGGTCACTAAGGTGGTTAAAAGTCCTTGAGTGAGCCTTGTTACTTAAGAACATCAAGGTGGTTAAAAGTCCTTGGATGGTTCTTGTTAAGGACACAAAGGTGGTTAAAAGTCCTTGTGTGGTCCTTGCCATGGTGTTTAAAAGTCCATGGGCCAAGGTGTTTAAAAGTCCTTGGGGCCAAGGTGTTTAAAAGTCCTTGGGAAGAACACAAAGGTGGTTAAAAGTCCTTGTGTGGTTCTTGCAAATTATAAGATCACAATGGTGTTTAAAAGTCCATGTGTGAGTCTTATGTTGATCTTGTTTTTTTTTAAAACATGAAATGTATCACTTGTGGCCAATATGACATGTAATGATATGAAGCATGAGATGCTTGTTTAAAGTTTGCTTGTGAGCATGTTAAAGTGTATCTTGAAGCATGATTTATGAATGAGTTTTATAAATGCATTATTGTGTGGTTTTAAGGAGCTTTCCTCACTAAGCTTTTGCTTACGCTCGCTTTCGTTTTCTTAAACCAATAATGCAGAACATTAAGGTGATTTGAGGGCAGCAAGGAAGGCAAGCAACCAAGGGAAAACTAAGCTCAAGTATGGAAAGGTTTTATCGAACACATTTAGCTTTTGGTGTATGGCAATGGGGGACCTTTGTTAATGTTGTTTGGAGATGTTTTGAACTCCTTCAGTATGTTTAATGTCGCTGATAATGCTGGTTTTGTAATTGGCCTTTACATGTATGGATTGGAGGTTTTATGCTTGAATAGTTGCTTGTGTAAGAAGCATGCCATTAGATTTGGGGCTTTTCATATGTGATGCTAATATGTTGATTGGTTGATGCAAACATGTCTCTTGTATGATGAATTGCATGCTGGTAAAGTTTGGTGGCATTTGGAGCATGATTGGTTGGTCAATTGCATGTTAAAGTAGGTAAAATTCTGCATTTTGTTTACCTTGCTGGGCCTGACTTTGTTTATTTGCATTGTGATTGCATGGTTAAAGTATGGCACCACGTAGAGAGTTGAGAAGTAATGTGCGAGCTACGGCTCCGAATGAGAATGAAAATGAAGAGAATGCGGGTAGTGCGGTGTTACCTCCTCCTCCACCTGGTGGTGGTGGTGCTGGGGCTGAGGAAGCTGGGGCTGCAGCTGGTGCTGGAGCTGCTGGACCTGAGGTTGGTCAGGGGCAAGCTATGCCTGACATGACGATGTTGGTACAAGCTATTGCGGGTGCTTTCCGAGCAGCAGTAGCCGGAGCTCAAGGAGCTGGGCATCAGGGAGATGCTGGTGTTAGACTACCTTTGGAGCGCTTACGCAGTCTTGGTGGGACTGAGTTTAGGGGTATGTCTGCGGAAGGTTCTGAAGCTTGGTTAGAGAGTACCAAGAGGATTTTGGGCCAGATGAGTTGCACTGATGTGCAGAAGCTGGGGTGTGTTGTATCCTTGCTGCAGGATGATGCGTATACGTGGTGGACGACCACTATAGCTGGGATGGCTGAAGCTGACATAACTTGGACATTCTTTCTGAATGTGTTCAAGAGGAGGTATCTTGGTGTGAGGTACCTGGATGAAAAGAAGCGAGAGTTCATGTCTCTTACCCAGGGGAGCATGAATGTGGCTGAGTATGAAGTACAGTTTGTGCGACTCAGTCAGTATGCACCTGAGCTGGTACCTGATGAGCGGGCAAGGTGCGAAAGATTTCGTTATGGTTTAGTGACGGATGTGAAGATGTATGTGTTGGCCACCGAATATGATGATTTTGATGTGTTGGTGGGTCGAGCCAAGGACATTGAGATGAACTTGGGTTTATCTGCGAAAGGTGCTG
This sequence comes from Hibiscus trionum, assembly GCA_030270665.1. Taxonomy (NCBI): domain Eukaryota; kingdom Viridiplantae; phylum Streptophyta; class Magnoliopsida; order Malvales; family Malvaceae; genus Hibiscus; species Hibiscus trionum. The sequence goes on along the minus strand of BSYR01000017.1, from coordinate 14,329,092 downwards.
GAGCAAGTTCGAGTAAGAGAGCTGCTGAGTATAGTTCCGGAGGTGGACGGAACAAGAGGGGATGTGACCTGAAGTATCAGTCCTCAGCTAAGAGGGGTGGTGGTGCACCTGCTCGGGGAGGCAATGCTAGAGCTGATCCGAGTGCTTGTTGGATTTGTGGTTCACGGGGTCACATGAAGCGTGACTGCCATCGTGCTGTGAGGGAGGTGCAAGCTCCTGTTGCGACAGCTGGTAATGGTTGCTGGAATTGTGGATCTGCAGACCATTTGAGGCGAGATTGTCCGAGGTTGGCTGGTGATCAAGTGCGTGCTCCTGTTGTTGCTGCACCGCAGAGAGGTTGTGGGCGCGGCCGTGGTAATTTCCAGAGGAGAGAGGAAGGTGGTCGTGGAGTGGCCCATGTTGTGGCTATTCAGCCTGAAGGTGGAGGCCAAGCGAGGGTGTATGCTCAGTGTGAGGGAAGGAATGATGCGGATGTGATTGCAGGTACCTTTACTTTGCAATCCTTGTCATTGCTTTCTTTGATAGATTCTGGATCTACGCATTCATACATTTTGCGTGAGCATGCTGAATTGCTTGGTTTGCCTGTTGAGTCTTTGGATGTTGGTGTTCATGTCACTAGTTCTTTTGGTGAGACTGTTGTGACTCGAAAGCTTTATAGAAGGTGTCCCTTGGTTGTTCAAGAACATGTTTTTCATGTTGATCTTATGGAGTTGCCCTTTTATGGTTTTGATGTAATCCTTGGTATGGATTGGCTTGCTGAGCATCGTGCTGTTGTGGATTGTGAAAACAAGCGAGTTTCGCTTAAGCTTGCGGATGATTATAAAGTTGTTGTGGTTAGTGAGAATGTGAAGTTTCTTGCCAATGTGGTGTCTACCTTGGAGGTGAGCAGGATGCTGAGGCAAGGTTGCGAAGCCTATCTAGCTTTTGTGATGAATCCTAGCTCTAAAGAGTTGAGGGTGCAAGATATCAGAGTTGTGAAGGAGTTTCCTGGTGTTTTTCCTGAGGAGTTGCCTGGTTTACCTCCTAACCGCGAGGTGGAGTTTGGAATTGAGCTGTATGAGAATACAACTCCTGTGTCCATTACTCCTTATAGAATGGCACCTAAGGAGCTGAAGGAGCTGAAGACGCAGTTGCAAGAGTTGCTTGATCGTGGTTTCATCCGGCCGAGTGTGTCACCTTGGGGAGCACCGGTCTTGTTTGTGAAGAAGAACGATGGCACTATGAGAATGTGCATTGATTACCGTCAGCTGAACAAGTTGACTATCAAGAATCGGTATCCTTTGCCGAGAATTGATGATCTCTTTGATCAATTTCGGGGAGCTGCTGTGTTCTCTAAGATTGACTTGAGGTCAGGGTATTATCAGTTGAAGGTGAAGGATGTGGATGTGCCTAAGACAGCTTTCAGGACAAGGTATGGGCATTATGAGTTCCTTGTGATGCCGTTTGGTTTGACAAATGCTCCTGCTGCTTTCATGGACATGATGAATCGTGTGTTTCATGAATACCTGGACAAGTTTGTTGTGGTGTTCATCGATGATATCCTCGTGTACTCGCGTACTGAGGAGGAGCATGAAGAGCATTTGAGGATTGTGCTGCAGGCTTTGTTTGGAATCAGCTCTATGCTAAGCTGACCAAGTGTGAGTTCTGGCTTAAGGAGGTGGTGTTTCTTGGGCATGTGGTTTCTGCTGAGGGGATTCGTGTCGATCCTCAGAAGATTGAGGCTGTGATGAACTGGAAGGTTCCTAAGTCTGTTCATGAGGTCCGTAGTTTCCTTGGTTTGGCGGGATACTACCGAAGGTTTGTGGATGGTTTTTCCAAGATTGCTGCTCCTTTGACGAAGCTGTTGCAAAAGGATGTTAAGTATGAGTGGACGGAAGCGAGACAGCAGGCTTTTGAGAAGCTTAAGGCGGCTTTGACGCAAGCTCCTATCTTGATTCAGCCTGAATCAGGGAAAGAGTTTGTGGTTTACAGTGATGCATCCTATGTTGGTTTGGGGTGTGTGCTGATGCAGGAGGGTAAGGTGGTGGCTTATGCATCGCGGCAGTTGAAAGTGCATGAGCGCAATTACCCTACGCATGATATTGAGCTGGCTGCAGTGGTTTTTGCTCTGAAGATCTGGAGACATTATCTGTATGGTGAGAAGTGTACTGTGTACACAGATCACAGGAGTTTGAGGTATCTGATGTCTCAGAAGGAGTTGAATCTTAGGCAGCGGCGTTGGTTGGAGTTGCTCAAGGATTATGATCTGACGATTGAGTATCATCCTGGAAAAGCTAATGTTGTTGCGGATGCCTTGAGTAGGAAAGTAGCTGTTGAGCTGAGGGCTATGTTTGCTAGCTTGAGCATATCGCAAGATGGTGGTCTTGTTGCTGAGTTGCAAGTGAAACCATCTTTGGTTCAGTTGATCAAGGATAAGCAGTTGCTGGATGATTCCTTGGTGTCTCATTTTCAGGATATCGCAGAGGGTAGACCTTCGGATTTCTGCTTTAATGATGATGGTGTGTTGTGTTTTGGGAGTCAGATAGTAGTGCCTGTTGATGCTGAGTTGAGGCATGCTATTCTGACTGAAGGTCATAGTAGTCCTTTTGCTATGCACCCTGGTAGTACCAAGATGTATCGTGATCTTCGTGATGAGTACTATTGGGTGGGTTTGAAGAAGGATGTTGCGGAGTTTGTGAGCAAGTGTTTGGTGTGTCAGCGAGTTAAGGCTGAGCATCAGGTTCCTTCAGGGTTGTTGCAACCGTTGAAAATCCCTGAATGGAAGTGGGAAAGGGTTACCATGGATTTTGTATCTGGTTTACCTTTGTCTCCCTCGAAGAAGAATTCTGTTTGGGTGATTGTGGATCGCCTAACGAAGTGTGCGCATTTCTTGCCTGTGCATACCACGTTTTCTTTGGATAAGTTGGCAGAGCTGTACATTGCTGAGATTGTGCGGCTGTATGGTGTGCCTAAGTCGATTGTGTCGGATAGGGATCCGAGGTTTACATCGCGTTTCTGGCAGTGTTTGCATCAAGCTCTGGGTACAAGGTTGCATTTCAGTACATCCTATCATCCTCAGTCGGATGGTCAGTCTGAGCGTGTTATCCAGATTTTGGAGGATATGTTGAGGTGCTGCGTGATTGAGTTTCAGGGTTCTTGGGAGAAGCATCTGCCTTTGGTTGAGTTTGCTTATAACAACAGTTATCAGGCAAGTATACAGATGGCACCTTATGAGGCTTTGTACGGGAGGAAGTGTAGGACTCCTCTTTGTTGGGCTGAAACTGGTCAAAAGTTGGTTTCGATGCCGGCTTTGTTGAAAGGGACCACAGAGAAGGTAAAGCTCATTTGTGAGCGGTTGAAGGCTGCCTCTGATCGGCAAAAGTCTTACGCGGATTTGAAGCGTAAGGAGATTGAGTATGCGGTGGGTGACCGTGTGTTCTTGAAGGTTTCGCCTTGGAAGAAGGTGATGAGGTTTGGCCGGAAGGGTAAGTTGAGCCCTAGGTACATTGGACCATACGAGGTGGTTGAGCGTGTGGGTCCTGTTGCGTACAAGCTGAGGTTACCTCAGGAGTTGGAGAAGATTCATGATGTGTTTCATGTTTCTATGCTGAGGAAGTATAGATCTGATCCTTCGCACGTGATGCCTGTGGAGGAAGTGGAATTGAATCCGGATTTGACCTATGATGAGGAACCGGTGAAGGTTCTGGATTCGGATAGCAAGGTTATTCGTGGCAAGACCATTGAGTTGGTGAAGGTGCTGTGGAAGTATCAAGGTGTTGAGGAAGCCACGTGGGAGCGGAAGGAAGACATGCTGAAGCAGTTTCCTTATCTCTTTCCTTCAGGTAAATTTCGGGGACGAAATTTCTTAAGGGGGGGAGAGTTGTAACGCCCCGGTTTTGGGCTTAGAAGTTTTGGGCGTTGACCAGTTTGGTCAAAGTGCTGTTCGAATCTAAAAGGGTGAATTTAGGAAAGCCTAGTTCGGGTTGCATTAAAATTATGGAAAAATGTTCTAAAATCATCTTTTAATATATATATAAGTGAACTGTGAAATCAATTTTGGAAAATGAGTTTTGGAAGGGTGACATTTTGGCTAGTGACCAAAATGTAATTTTTGAAAGTTTTGTGACTGTTTTAGAAAGGGTTGAAACTTTGAATCTTTAAGGAGATAATATTCCAAAAGTAGTTTCTCCAGATTTTTCTAAGATATTTTAAGCTATATTCTGATTTTAAAACATATCAAAAGAGGAGGGAAAGCCATTTTGGCCATTTTGATAACTAACTTCCTATTTTTTTTCTCTCATTTTCTCTCAACCCAAACACTTTCTTTCCAGAGAATTGTTTCTGATTTTCTCACCTAAATCTCTCCTTTCAACTATCTTTTGATTCCTAATCATCATATCTATAAAACCTCATCATTTGCTACTTGATTCATCAAGGTTTTTGATTCCAAAAAGAGGAGAAACTCAAGTTTGGAGGTAAGAACGTCCTTCTCCTCTAAACTATCAGTTCTTTACTGAAATTCCTAAGTTTTCAATCCTTAATTGATGTTTTATTAAAGGCTTTTAAGTTGTGAAATGGATCTTGGCTTATAATGCAAGATTTGGTGATTTTTGATGATTTTCGTTTGATCTGTTAAATCTGTGATTGGAGATGTGTTTTTGATGTTATTTGAACTCTAAATTGATAAGGAATTGAGTTTTGATTGATGCAATCCTGGATAGGTTGGGTTTCCTAAGTTTAGCTTGTGATTCTTGATTGTTTTTGAGGTGATCTTGTGGATCTGGTGTTGCTGGAGGTATAAGGATGTTATTAGGTTCTTTTTAGATGTTAAAGGATGTTAGGTTTTGATGGTTAATGGCTGGGCTTTGTTGAGAAGTGGTTTGGATGCATTTTCGGTTGTGTTTGGTGGCCGAAAATGGAGTGGGGATGAGAGCAGCGAGTTTAGGTGCTTTCATTGAGGATATTAATGCATGATGATGCATTAATCTACTGTTTTGATGTGTTAAAACAGGGGAGTCATCTTTGGATCCAAGTGGTGGTGATCCAGAGGCTTGATTGGTGCTTCGACAAGAGGCGAAGTGGAATCGGTGAGTGAAATTGGGTTTTCGGCTTTGAAACCAATGTCTTGGGAGCTTAGTTTAAGTCTAAACAACTTTGCTAAGCTCAAGTGTAAGTTTTCGGAAATACTCTCTAGTGGTGGCCATGGTTTGGTTGTTGTGCAATGTGGTTTATTGCATGTTTTAAATTCTGTTTTGAAAGCATGATTTAGCATGGTTATTGCTGATTTTGTAAGCCATATGTTGAAGGAAGCTCAAGGTAAGAGTTCCTTGTTTTTGAACATTGATTAAATGTAGTTTGATGCTTTGAAATGCATGATGAATATGACTTGGTTTAATGCTTTAAAACAGTGGATTTAATGATGAAATGATGTATATTGGCAAGTGATGTTTTGAAAAAGGTTAAGGTCACCAAGGTGGTTAAAAGTCCTTGAGTGAGCCATGTTACTTAAGAACATCAAGGTGGTTAAAAGTCCTTGGATGATTCTTGCTAAGGTCACTAAGGTGGTTAAAAGTCCTTGAGTGAGCCTTGTTACTTAAGAACATCAAGGTGGTTAAAAGTCCTTGGATGGTTCTTGTTAAGGACACAAAGGTGGTTAAAAGTCCTTGTGTGGTCCCTGCCATGGTGTTTAAAAGTCCATGGGCCAAGGTGTTTAAAAGTCCTTGGGGCCAAGGTGTTTAAAAGTCCTTGGGAAGAACACAAAGGTGGTTAAAAGTCCTTGTGTGGTTCTTGGAAATTATAAGGTCACAATGGTGTTTAAAAGTCCATGTGTGAGTCTTATGTTGATCTTGTTTTTTTTAAAAGATGAAATGTATCACTTGTGGCCAATATGACATGTAATGATATGAAGCATGAGATGCTTGTTTAAAGTTTGCTTGTGAGCATGTTAAAGTGTATCTTGAAGCATGATTTATGAATGAGTTTTATAAATGCATTATTGTGTGGTTTTAAGGAGCTTTCCTCACTAAGCTTTTGCTTACGCTCTCTTTCGTTTTCTTAAACCAATAATGCAGAACATTAAGGTGATTTGAGGGCAGCAAGGAAGGCAAGCAACCAAGGGAAAACTAAGCTCAAGTATGGAAAGGTTTTATCGAACACATTTAGCTTTTGGTGTATGGCAATGGGGGACCTTTGTGAATGTTGTTTGGAGATGTTTTGAACTCCTTGAGTATGTTTAATGTCGCTGATAATGCTGGTTTTGTAATTGGCCTTTACATGTATGGATTGGAGGTTTTATGCTTGAATAGTTGCTTGTGTAGGAAGCATGCCATTAGATTTGGGGCTTTTCATATGTGATGCTAATATGTTGATTGGTTGATGCAAACATGTCTCTTGTATGATGAATTGCATGCTGGTAAAGTTTGGTGGCATTTGGAGCATGATTGGTTGGTCAATTGCATGTTAAAGTAGGTAAAATTCTGCATTTTGTGCAGGCCGTTTCGGAACAGTTCCTGCCGTTTCGGAACGGGTGCCTCGAAGCAGCCCAGGCGTTCGAAACGGGCAACACCGTTCCGGAACGGATATGCTACTGCCCGACCCCGTTCCGGTACGCGTTGCGGAACGGCCCCGAGTTTCGAAACGGGCTGTCCCCCGTTTCGGAATGGCTGACCGTTGGGGGCTAACAGTGGCAGTTATATGTTTCGGATTGTTTACATTTTGGTCCTGAATCTTGTATGTGCAATTGTATGAGTTTGGAATGTCCTTTTGAGTTGAAATTTGGCTGAGATGCATGAGACACGATTAATTTCAAGATGGTAACTTTAATTTGGGATAAGTCCTCATATTTATCAGAATTTACAATTTGGTCCCTAAAGTTGTAAATTGTTCAATTGGGTCCTTGTTTGATCTCTGATGTTTATGATCTTTTAGTATATGTCGTTTGTATGATCATTTTTAGGGTTAATGTGTATCTAGATAAGTTTTTAAAAGAAAAAAAAGGGTCGATAATCAAGGTTGACTTTCGGGTTGACTTTGGTTTTCCCCGTGTGACTTTCTTAATTCGGGTCAACCGTCTAGGCCGGGTTAAGGGGGTTACAATCTCCTTGCAGATAACTTCCCCAACATTGATGGGACGGTTCATAATGATGATGTGGATTAGGGCTAGGCGCGGCCGATCTACGATAGAGTTGTGGGAGGTGGACAGCAGACGCCTCTTGACGAATGTGTTCCACAACATTGCCTTGGGCAGCAGGTGGCGACGTTGGACAGATCCTCCGCCCTTTCTTGCCAACCACGGTGTGTTGGGTTTGCATAGTTTAGCCTTTATTTTCTCATAATCGACATCCGTCAGTGACTGCCTCCAATCCTCGTGAGGGTTGTCGTTCATATCCAGGCCATAAAATATGTTGATGAGGGCATCATTGAGCTTGACAGGTTCCCCTCGGACGAACATGAACGACATCTTCGGGCGGGGAATGTAGGCATAGAACTCCCTGACCATGGTGATGTTGGCTATCTTCGACTGCCGTGCGAAGATTTCCCATCCCTTGTTGTGGATGGTTTCGAACAGATTTGGTTCTAGGCCTAAATCCTCTGTCTGCCTTGTGTAGTGGAAACCTTGCTCCTCCCAAACTGCTTCCTTGGCAAACTGATCTTTGTATCTCTTCTCATCTGCCCTGGAGTAAAATTGTTGGAAGGTGGGATTAGGTGTTGATGTTTAAGCCATGTGTGAGACGGTTGAAATTTAACTGAAACTTGAAAAAATGGTAATTAGCTAGAGAGCAGTGGATGTAAGAATAAGATAGCAAGGAGGTTAAAGTAAAGTGAATGAATGAGGTGAGAAAGGTTTAAATAGAGGCTGCCAAAAGATGTCGGGGCGGTATTAAATGTCCAACGGTCAAGTTGTCTCGCGCACGTTACGAGATTTCTGCCTGCTATTTTTATAGCCGTTAGCAGGAAACTAGCCATTACGCGTTGTCTGCGCTGGGCCGCCCTTGGCTATCTTGGCGGGATGGTGGGCAGGCTCCTTGTTGGGCCTCTTCTTGGTCCGACTCTTTTAATTCCTAAAACAAATAATTAAACGCCAAAGATAAATTAAGAAAATTCTGAAAAACAAAATTGGGAATAAATTAAAATTTATGAAATTAAAGGAATTAAAAATAAAAATAATTAAATTAAGTTATGTTGGGAGTGCAGTGGGATGCATCTCCAAACATAACCACTTCCTGAGGTGGAGGGTCGTTTTTAATACTTCTTGTAGCCTACCCGCACCCTCCATCGCGTGATTATTCTCATGGTGGGGGAGTCATTCTTCCTCGTTCCCTTGTAATCCCTGTGAACCTTCCTCATTGTTCCTACTGAAGGCGTGAACATGTGATTAGGAAAAATTATATTACTACTTAACCATGTACTTAGCTCCTCTTTGTCAAAGTTTGTCATGGAGAAAAAAATCTTTTGTTGTCGAGGCAGCTGCTGCGACAACCAGTCGTTACGGTAGTCTTCTATCGTATTGTGGTGCAGGTCAAGGGAAAACTCAATGTTCTAAAAAGCTTCAAGACTCCCAACACCGTTTTCTTCAGGTTCCTCGGAAATCTCCATCAAAAGAGATTTTGGTGGCTTTAAATAAGCATATGACGTTGTCGTGGCATCTTCAATTCCTTTTTCTGCCTTTCTAGTTGTTACTGTTGTATAGCGTTGCTCAGGTGCTGTCAATTTATCTTCAGGGCAGCGTTCTAGGTAACTATCAGAATAGCTGTCAATCTTCCTGTTCAGGCAGTGTTCTACATCTTCTTGGCTTGGAGGTTCTAAATGCTCCTCACACTTCGGAATTCCTTCCTCGCTTATCTCTTCATCCTCTTGTCCTGGGACATCAGTATCCCTTAGGCTTAATTGTTCAGGTTCATCCATCGCATTAATGAGGTCTGAATTGCTCATACATGCATCCATCTTTGCGATGTAGGCGTCAATGGCATTTGACAATTTTTCCGTGTGCGCAAGGAAAGCTTGAAGTGTGTCCTCCAAGGTTGTTGATTGTTTTTGCGGATGAATATGTTGCCAGGGCATGTCGATTTTGGCAGCAAAACTGTTATGGTAAAAAAATTTGGGATTTTTGATCATACAATGGAAAATCTTGCTGCTACGGCGGCAACTGTAGCAGTGGCAACTACTGTTCGTATTCCGGCAACCACTCATGCGTGGTTTTTCTTGATGTGTCTGTTGCAAAAAGTTGAGGGAAACTTTCGATTGCATGATTGCCTTCACAAAATTCGCAAGAACTTTCCCAAATATTGCTGCACTTAACTCGTGGGGCACATGAATAAGCACTTTCCCACATATTTTTTTTTCAACTGAAATTAAATGCAAATAGAATTAAGAGTGCAGAAAAATTGAAACGAATTTCACTGTTACCAATCCCCAGCAACGACGCCCAAAACTTCTAGAGTGTTTGGAAGTTCTCTATTTATGAGCACAAGTGCACACTCCTGTCAAGTTATAGTATAAAATATATCGTCTCCCACAGGTATTTGACAGCTTGATTCGAATTATTGATCCTACAAAAGAAAAGTAAATGCATAAGTAAGGTGGATGTTGAGAAGAAAAGTAAAATAAAAACACGAGTAATTAAAAAGAAAGTGATCAGATTGATAGAGAGGGCCCATCTACTGCTTAGTGTGAAACTGTGTTGCATAGGTCAAGTTGTTTTGCGCTGCCAGACTCTGCTGCCTCGACGGTGGATGGCAGGTAGACTGCTGAGACCCTCTCGCTGCCTCGTCAGGGGAATGGAATTGTGTCTATACAGCAAACTCGGCAGAACTACAAGGCTCGGAAGAACGCTTTGAAAGTGACTCTGCTTATGTCTAAGTTAGAGTTCTATTGATGCCCACTGCAGATAATACCAGTCGCGGTGTGAATCATGCTAAGACAGCAATGTTGATTCATCCTTTTATAGCCGTCTTAAACCTTTAACCTATGTCTAGGCCGGATTGATCGCACTGTCTATAGATGAAATCGTACTAACTCATTTCGTGAGTTCGATTCTCTCGAAATCGAACAAATGGATAGAATTCAACTAATCTTTCGCCTTAATTGAAAACTATGAAGAACATGGAATAAGTAAACCTTGTAATTTTATTTGCAAAAAAACTTGAAATCCTAAATAACCGTTCTCACAACTAATTACAACATAACCCAAACCCAAGGAGAGAATTAGAACATGTCGGCGGCAAGAAAACATAAACTATGCCTAAAGAAAAACCTCTCTTATTTTGAATTAGAATTACAATAGATATATATAGGCATTAGCTAGTTATAGTCCTTCTTGAAGTTGAAGTCTTTAAAGTAGCTTTCCACATCAAATGTGACTTTAAAATTTGACTTCTTTGAGTTGAATGTGGACTTTATCACGTTGCCTTGTTCCTCAAGGAATCTCGAGATTCCCCATCGGCGGCTCTGTCCGCTGCCTCAGACGTCGGAAAATTGAGTGGACAACATCGATAGAATCATGATTTTCTACTCTACAAATCGTACTCCGGTTCTCCAACTCCATAGCTTGCTGCCGTGGGGGGCACGGTGGGCGACGACAGCTACTCGGCAGCTGATGTCTCTGTCTGGAACTGCATCAGTACAACTCCTTAGTTCGCTCTGTCAGCCTCTGGTACCTAAAACCAAAAGTACACTAAAACAGTACATTTCTTTACCAAATAAAGGATAATCTAGAAAAACATTGCAAAGTAAAGAAATACTGTAAAATGCAATGCATGATACTAATTATGCCTAAAATGTACTCAAAAACAGCAATAATATGAGATAGAATGTTCATGAAATATAGAACTTGTGGAAACTTTACAGTTTTCCACTACCTTCTTAAAGGCTGTGCAATTTTCAATCGTATGTCTCATGATCCCAGCATGGTACTCGCAATGAGCGTTCACATCATACCATGGCGGGTAAGGCTGTGACATTGGGGTGAGGTGCTGAGGCACCACAAGTCGAGATTTGTGAAACCGATAAACTAATTTTGATATAACTAAAGAATTTAAGGACTATTTTGAAAAAGATAAAACAAATTTTTAACTCCTCAAACCTCTCTATATATTTAAAGGAAAATGATTATGTTTCGGAACACTTTGGGCCTTCCTGAACACTTTTGAAACTGTGAACCTTTGTTTCCGAACGGGTTTCGAAACGGGTGAAGAACATCGGAACGGTTTGACCCGTTTCGATATGGTAGTATCGAAAAGACTTCAAACGTTTCAAAACAGCATTCAAACTTGGTTTTAAATATATGACCATCGAAGTTTTTAACTATTTTTATACTTGTCGTTATGGCGTATCGAAACGCTTTCAACCCGTTTCGATACGGGCTTTGACAGTGGCTAAGTTTTTGGAAACGAGTTTCGAAACGGCTCTTAACGTATCGAAACGATCGTACCCGTTTCGGTACGGTCTATTTAATACACCCAACGGCTCATTCTTTTTTGGTCTGTTTCGAAACAGGATCGGGCGTTTAGAAACGTGTGGTAGCAGACTGCATTTATGGAGGGAAGATAACATCCCAACGGCTCTATTGATGAAGGCAACAACCTCAATGGCTAGAATTCAATGAGAAGGTATAAAAGGGACCTCTAAAAGCTTCAGCAACAACAATTGATCTCAAAGAAAACATCTAAACATCAAAGCCAAGCATTTGTGCCAAAATCCCATTATTTCTTGTAAACCACAATTGTGAAGTTGTAATTTTCATTCTTATCCATTCAATTGGGTTGAGTGATTGTAATTGGGCTAAATTTTGTATTGAGAGATACTTGTTTTAGCCTTCATCATCTTTGTTTTGTTGTGAGAGGATTTTGTCAAATTTTGGGTCAAAAATTTGACCGATTTTGTAACGGTTACCTCCTTAGCCTAGAAAAGGGGAAGAACAATTAGAGGATTGTTGGAAAATCCTTAGTGAAGCTAAGGTAGTGGATGTAGAGTTCGATTGGAACTTGAACCACTCTAAATTCTCTTGTCCATCAATTTTAATTTTCCACTCCACCACCAAAAGTTCAAAAAATCCAATTCACCCCCTCTTGGTTTATATCATATCATTGATCCACTCAACAATTGGTATCAGAGCCTACATCTTTGAAGGATTAACAACCACAAGAGGAGTTCCTAGGAAGAGTGTGATCATCAAAAAATCAAGCCATGGCATCTACCTCTCGGTCAAGTATGTAGGAGTCTCAATCAACCACAAAACCGCATTTCTTCAATGGTGATAACTATCCATTTTGGAAGAACCATATGCACCTCTTCATCAAATCCAATGATTATCTAGTTTGGGAAGCCATTGAAGATGGTCCCTATGTTCCAATGAAGAGAGACGAAGAAGGAAGATTGGTGCTAAAGAAGAAGATTGAGATGAGTGAAGAAGAGAGAAAGAAGATCCAAATCAATGATAAAGCTCTTCACATGTTGTTTTGTTCTTCAGGTCTCGACATCTACTCCAAAGTCTCCTCCATTGAAAGTGACAAGGAAGTATGAGATACACTAGAGACCACTTATGAAGGAACTAGTGATGTGAAGGAGACCAAGATTGGAATTCTCAATCTTAGCTATGAGAATATCAAAATGGAGCCCGACGAAACCGTGTCCAAGATGTTCGATCGCTTCTCAACAATCGTCAATGGGCTCAAGAGTTTTGGAGAGATAATTCCGGAAGACAAACTAGTCCGGAAGCCACTCTACTCACTTCCCGAATCTTGGGATGGGAAGAGACCGCCATCATCGAAGCCAAAAACTTGAAGACACTTAAACTTGATGAGCTAGTGGGTTCTCTCCTTACTCATGAGCTAACGAAGCAAGGAAGGGAAGATGAAAAGAAAAAGGAACAAAGAAGAGTGGAAAAGCTAGAAGTAGAAAATAAGAAGAAGATAAGAGTGGCTCTCGAAGCTTTATTACATGAGGAGAGCACTTCTAGTGAGGAGGATGACCTAGAAGAATTGGCTATGATAGCCAAAAGGTTCTCACGATTCATGAGGTCCAACCGAGGAAGGAAGATTCAAAGAAAAATGGACTTCAAGGGAAAAAACAAAGAAGAAGAGAGGGATCAAATCATTTGCTACGAGTGCAAAAACCTGGTCACATTCGTTCGGAGTGCCCTCAACTCAAGAAGAAGGGCTTTGAGAAGAAGAAGAAGCTCAAAGCCAAGCTTGCTACTTGAAGTGACGAGGAGTCATCCGAGGATGACGAACACGAAGTGGCCAACCTTTGCCTCATGGCACTTGAGGAGGATTCCTCCATGGTAACCTCTAACTCATCATCTTTTGACTTTACATTTGATGAATTGCATGATGCGTATGATGAGTTGCAAGAGGTTTATAATGAGTTAGTTGAGAAGTACAAAGAGTCGATCATTAGAAATAAAAAAGATTATTTCGGAATTAAATGATAAAAATGACTCACTTTCTCAAGCGAACTTAAAATTTGAGAAAAAGATTTTAGGTTTAAAAGATGAACTTAAATTATTCCAAGATGAAAATGTAGACCTAAATAATCTTCTTTCTCAATGCAATAGTGAACACCAAAAGGTGTTAGATGAGCTTAAAAAGCTCAAGAAGTCTTTCAAAAATGTTGGTAATGTGGAGCATGAAAAAGGTGAATCATCTAAAACTAACCAACCTAAAAGAAAGACACATAACTACAAACAAAATAGCTTTCATAGACATAATAAAGCTAAAACATTAGGAGTGTATGGGTTCCTAAGGAACTCGTCAAATCTAATAAAGTTGTTGCTATGTCACCTTGGATTCCTAAGGGAACCAAGCTTTTGGGAGCTAACACTCGTGGACCCAAAATGATTTGGGTACCAAAAACGAAAGTTTAATATTTTTGTTTGTAGGGGGAGCATTGCTACAAGGCCAAAGCACAAAATCAAAATTCCTGGTACCTTGATAGTGGTTGCTCGAGGCATATGACCAGAGACAAGAGTAGATTCATGGACTTAAAGCCAAAAAGTGGAGGAGTAGTAACATTTGGTGACATCTCCAAAGGCCACATTAAAGGTATTGGCTCCATATGTAATCACTCTACTATTCTCATTGAAATTTTCTTATATGTCGATGGTCTTAAACATAATTTATTGAGCATAAGCCAATTATGTGATAAAGGGTTTAATGTCTTATTTGATAAGAATGGGTGCAATTGTTGACATTTAATCAAATAATATTATGCTCATACGTCATCGCATAGGTAATATTTACATGGTGCATCTAGATGACATACATACATCCCATGCATGTTTAGTAGCTCAAAATGAAAATGATGTATGGCTATGGCATAGGAAACTAGGACATGCTAGCATTAGTGTTTTAGAAAAATTAGTTTCCGTAGACCTAGTTAGAGGTTTACCCAAGATTAAGTTCTCAAATGACAAAATTTGTGATGCATGCTCTAAGGGTAAACAACATAAGTCATCCTTTAAATCCATTAATGATGTTTCTACAAGTAGGTGTTTACAACTTATTCACATGGATTTATTTGGGCCTATTAGGACTATGAGCTTGGGTGGTAAATCTTATGCATTTGTACTTGTTGATGACTATTCTAGATTTACTTGGGTTCTATTTTTAAGTACTAAAGATGAGGCTTTAGAAAAATTCATCACATTTTCAAAATTAACTCAAAATGATCTTGGACTTAGAATTTCTCATATTAGAAGTGATCATGGAACCAAATTTCAAAATCTAGGTTTTGAAGAGTTTTTAAATGAAAATGGTATTAGCCACAATTTTTCGGCTCCTCGAACTCCTCAGCAAAATGGGGTAGTTGAGAGGAAAAATAGAACTTTACAAGAAATGGCTAGAACCATGCTTTGTGAAAACAATTTATCTAAATATTTTTTAGCGGAAGCCACAAACACCGCTTGCTACATTGTAAACCGAGTAATGATTAGGCCACTTTTAAAGAAAACACCATATGAGATTCTAAAATATAAAAACCCTAACATTAGCTATTTTCATCCATTTGGTTGCAAGTGTTTTGTTTTAAACAATGGAAAAGATAACTTAGGTAAATTTGATGCTAAAAGTGATGAAGTTATTTTCTTAGGTTATTCCTTAAACTCTAAAGCCTATCGTGTATTTAATAAGAGAACTTTAGTAGTAGAAGAGTCTATTCTTGTTGTATTCGATGATAACCTCCTTCCGAGGAATGATTCTTGTGATGATGATGATGTAGGAATTCTTGATGCCTTTGATGGAGGACAAACTTCAAAGGAGGATGAGATTCCAACAAAAGAAGAGGATACACAAGATCCACCTCTTGAAGCCTTGAAGGACTTGGCTCTTGAGGAAAAGGATGTGAGCTACCCAAAGGAGTACAACTATGTCAAAGGTGGTGAAATCTTGGGTGATCCATCCAAGGGGGTAACTACTAGATCTTCTCTTAAACTTATGAATCATGTTGCATTTATCTCATGCATAGAGCCTAAGAATATAAAAGAAGCATTAAAAGATGACTTTTGGATTATGGCTATGCAAGAAGAGTTAAATCAATTTGAGAGAAGTAATGTTTGGACATTATTTGAGAGGCCTGGTAATCAATTTACTATAGGAACTAAATGGGTATTTAGGAACAAACTAGATGAAAGTGGTAACATTGTGAGAAATAAAGATAGATTAGTTGCTCAAGGTTACACTCAAGAAGAGGGAATAGATTTTGATGAAACCTATGCACTCGTAGCTAGAATGGAGGCTATTAGGATGTTGCTTGCATATGCATGTTATTATGATTTCAAGCTTTTTCAAATGGATGTTAAAAGCGCATTTTTAAATGATTTTATAAATGAGGAAGTGTATGTGGAACAACCACCGGGTTTTGAAGACTCAAAATTTCCAAATCATGTTTTCAAACTTACTAAAGCACTTTATGGTTTAAAACAAGCTCCTAGAGCTTGGTATGAAAGACTTTCAAATTTTTTTATTGAAAACGGTTTTGAAAAAGGTAAGGTGGACACTACACTTTTCATAAAAAGATACAAAAATGACATCTTAGTAGTACAAATATATGTTGATGATATTATTTTTGGATCTACTAATGAGTGTCATTGCAAAGAGTTTGCTAAGTTAATGCAAGGTGAATTCGAGATGAGAATGATGGGGGAGCTCTCATTCTTTTTGGGACTCCAAATCAAGCAAAGGAAGAATGACACCTTCATCAATCAAGCAAAGTACATCAAGGATATGCTCAAGAAGTTTGGCTTGGAGAATGCAAAGCCTCAAGCCGCACAAATGAGGTCATCTACAAATCTTGACAAATATGGAGGTAAGTTTGTTGACTCTAAGCTTTATCGTTCTATGATTGGATCTTTGCTTTACCTTACCGCAAGTAGACCTGATATTTTGTTTAGTGTTTGCTTGTGTGCTAGGTTTCAAGCTAGTCCTAGAGAGTCTCACCTTATAGCCGTTAAGAGAATCTTTAGATACCTTAGAGATACTCCTTGTTTAGGCCTTTGGTACCCTAGAGACTCAACCTTCAACCTTCATGCTTATTCGGATGCGGATTATGGGGGTGTAAAATCGATGGGAAGAGTATTTCGGGAACATGTCAATTCTTAGGTAGTATGCTCATATCTTGGTTCTCTAAGAAACAAAATAGTGTAGCTCTTTCTACCACCAAAGCCGAGTACATATCCTTAGGGAGTTGTTGTGCTCTAGTCCTATGGATGAAGCAACAACTCTTAGATTATGGTATTAAAGTTGAAACCATACCCCTTAAGTGTGATAACACTAGTGTCATATGCTTAACTAAAATCCCATCCAACACTCTAGAACCAAATATATAGAAATAATGCATCATTTCATTAGAGATCATGTCCTTAAGGAAGATGTTGTTATATAGTACGTTGACACCTTAAACCAACTAGCGGACATCTTTACAAAGCCTTTGGATAAAGAGTGTTTTTGGTCCCTTAGGAGAGACTTAGGTCTAACTAGCCTTTCTTGACCTTTTAGGACCCTTTTTGTGCTTAAATTGCTTGATTTCTTGAAAATGCCATGTTTATGTGTTTTTACTCCTAATTTCATCCATGCTAATAGTTAGGGGGAGTATGTTTTTGTTTATACATGTCTTTCCTGCTCATTCATGACATTTATGCATATAGGACTTCATGAAATCCATTTTTCTGCAAAATTAGAGCCTCATCTGCACTTCCAGGCCTAGGTGTATCGAAACGGGTCCAATTGTTTCGATACGGGTGCCTTAAAAGATCAATCTGTGAGTAGGGTGTTTCGAAACGCTTTCAAAGGGTTTCAAAACGATTTTGCCACTGCCAAGGGGTGTATCGAAACGAATTTCGATACGGGTCAACGTGGGATTCGATACGGTCAAAGCCGTATCGGAACGGCCAGCTGGACTTGAAACGTCAGTCAACGTTTCGATACCCGCGTTTCGGAACGATCGTGCCTGTTCCGAAACAAGTATGCGGACAACTTTAAAGAGGGCTTTTAATGTAAAATCCACTTTAATCTAAAACCCTTCAAAACCCTAAATCGATTTTCCCCTATAAAAACCCTCTAAACCTTATTGTTTTTCATCAAATCTTGAGGGCTTTTACACAAAAACTCAAGTCTAAGCAAGCTTCATCAATCTTGAGCAAGATTTTCCATTCATTCATCCAAAATCCCCTTCTAAGGTATATTTTCTTTTTTTCTTTTTCCTTTGATTTAATTCGATTTTTAGATTTTAAAATCTCAGTTTTGTATATTTTTATGTTTTATTTCTTGGGTTTTTCAAAACTTGTAAAAAATTTCAAAAACTTAAAATTTTTTGTTCGAATACATTATTTTTCACTCGTATTTTATTCAGTTTTCCAAAAGTTGTTTTTCTCTTAAATATTTTTCTATTTTTTTAAAACTAAATGGGATTTGTCATGGGATTGAATTAAGGATATTCATACATACATCTTAATTTTAAAATTGCTTGTTTTATGTTTTTAGGATTTTTAATGGAAAGCGCTAACAAGAAACGTAAGACGGGTCAAACGAGTGATGCTAGTCAAGCCGATATCCGTCCTAATCTCACCTAGCTTTTTCTCAAAAGTCTTCAGACTCCAGAGATGAGGGGACCTTTCACCTATGTCAAGGAGATTGTCGTTCGTCGCGAACGTGTGGTTGATGTTATGTTCCTTGATTCAGAGTGTTTCGCCTTCCGTTATCTAGAGCGTCTACAAGAATGGAATTTCATCACTTTCTTGAACATTCCAGATATTGTCTATAAGCACATGGTTCTCATCTTTTACTCCAATGCTCAGCTTGTTGATAATGAGGATCACTCCGAAGTTGTTGGCATTGAGTCCTTTCTCTTGGGGAAGTGGTTCGTCATCGACATACCCTTTTTAGAGACTACTCTTGGCCTTAAGAACGAAGGCATCGAGAATGAGACTCATTTTGGTGCTCACACCGGTTTCGTGCTTTCCTAGGAGGCTCATAACCGTTTTCTTCACTTGATGATCTAGTGGTTTATTCGCCCCTCTAGAGGTAAATTCGCTCACATTCACCAAGTTGATTACTTTTGGCTTGAATGCTTTCGTCATGGAGAACGCCCTGTTGGGATTCGTAGGCACGCCCCGTGGCGCAGCGGAAAAAATAATCTGACGTAATCCAGCCAAGATCCATGTACAGGAACGAATCCGGGGTGAAAAGATGAAGAGTTACCTTTTAAAACTCTAGAAACTGGAAAACCGATGGTATGTCGGAATAACCACGTCAAGTAAAACTGGAATCGTCACAAGTTAGCAACGACCTCTACGGATTCCACCCGAACAAAACGAACAAAGTTTCCGCCTCCCTAACACTTAGGAATAAATTTCGACAAGTTTGAACACCTTCCAAGGAGAAGTCGAAATCCCTCCAGGGATTCCTGAGGGAGTCTGAAATCGACCAAGAGTTCAACCGAGACTTGCAATCGAGCAAGGGAACCTTCATGGATTTGTTAGGGACAAGTAGAACACTAGAAAAATATCGAACAGCTTCTCAGAGAGCTTTCTGGGATATGTCGAATTCCAGTGGGGAATCCTTAGGAGTGTTGTCGAAATCATCAAGAGGAGGAAGAGGGATGATTTGGTTGCTAGCCCTTGTCCCTTTAAATAGTATTCAGAGACTTAATTCTAGTTGAATACCTTAAATCCAAGTTCAACCAAAATTCATAGAATCTAATTCTACTTGAAATTGGTTTATATTAAATATACATTATATTTAATAATATTAAATGAAATATATATATTCAATTATGTAGAATCTTATTCTACATAAAACATGGTTTTAAATATACATTATATTTAATCCAAATATATATTTTTTATTATATAGAATCTCATTCTATCTTTACTTGGATTTAAATATATTTAAATATATATTTTTAATTATGTAGAATATAATTCTATATAAACTTGGAATTAAATATACATTATATAAATTCCAAATATATATTTAATTTTCTAGAATCTTATTCTATAATATTTAAGTCTCTAAATATTTTCCATACTCTAAATAATATTTGATAAATACAATATTTATCCAATATTATTTCCATTTAAGGGAGTTGCCGATTTCCCCTTCCGATAGGGAATTTTCGGCAACCTCCCTAAAATAGGAAGTATGGTTTCCAATTTTTGTTCGTTTCATTCGAAGGGTGTGACCCTTGTAGGTTCATGCAACGTTAGCAGCAAAGTTAGAACTGTTCTAATTTTACAAACAATGAGTGGCATCTAGCAATACATCATTGCTACCTAAGTTGCATGAAGACATGGTTTGACTTTCCTAATTCCTGAATAAGCTTCCTTTATGTATTTCATCCTTTTATCCTTTATATCTTAGATGAACACAAGTCATGGGTTAGTCACACTAGCATTGTCCATCTAGTGTTTCTTGATGTCTTGAGTAGATTATGATAAACGAATCTCTATGATATCTCATATCATAATATTCGAGCATGGTCATGCATTTTCTAATCTCACTCAATCAAGTGACCGAAGATATTTCTCACATTATGTAGGAGGGACAAATCCTTTCTTGATCAACCATATTTCACTACATAGGTCATCACGTATCCAATCATCAGTCTTTATAATATAGTAAGTTACGACACACGTTTGACTATGTCAAAATACATAAATCTTTATGTTGAAATCATGTTGATCTCGAGTCTGAGGATTATACATATGTTTATCATGAGCAATGTTGTGACTGTCACATAATTACCCAAGAAACATGCTCATAGCGGGTCAATCCAGTATGTTGTTCTCTAACAAATACTTATGTGTTGATTTTGACATCTCTATGTCAATGACAACGCTTGTCATCAACCACATATTAGTCTTTATATATTATCATTGTCCATACCCGTAATAATATTCGACTAAGGATCCTATTTAACAATAATCGTATTATTGTGTGGACTTTATTATCCAATGGTTAGTTTGATGCACAGAAACATACCAAATGATAATAACGGCAATGCCATTACTTGATAAATCTAGTAAAGTAGTATGTCTATTCAATCATCATATGATTGGTCTTTGGGCATACTCTAACAATCTCCCACTGACACTAAGACCAATCATTCTCATATCTAATACGATATGGCTTAGTGTAACTGACATGCTTATGCTGTGTCAAAAGCTTTTTCAGGGAGTTGACAAAGTTATCAACTTTGTGCGTATGTTGCATACTTTCACATCTCCAAGATGTAAGTACTTTAGAATATGTTTGGATTTATTGATGAGATCTGGGTTTTATTTGCTTACGCAAAGGTTCCATCATAACGGAGTTATGTAGCATCTAATATGCTAGGAATAACCCTTAGTTCAGAAGTGAACCCTTTAGATCCAAACATCCTTCTTTAATGCTATGTCGACTGTAATACATTCAGCCTATGTTGTAGAGTTAGATATTGTCTCATGTTACTAACTCGCAGTATCTTTTATTAATGCAAAATGGATTGCGATCTTTAGTTCCTTTTGATGAGTATGTCATCTACATACAATATTTAGGAAAGCAACAATGCTCCCACTAGCTTTTTTGAAAACAAGACTCCCCTTTGTTTATAGATAAACCAAACCTTTAGATTGTATATTCTGAAACGGATATCCCAACTTCGAGAAGCTTGCCTTAGTCTACGGATAGACCTTTGTAGCTTACATACCTTCCAAGTGTTTACTGGAGTGACAAAAACCTTCTGGATGTGCCATGCACACATCTGTTTCAAGTTTTCCCTTAGGAAAGTGGTTTTGACATTTCTTTATTTGATTCCATAATCATCGTATGTAACTACTTGCAAGTGAGATTAAGATGGATTAAACAGAGCTACAAGGAAGATGCTTTATCATAGTCTATACTATGAAGTTTGTCAAAAACTTTTAGCGACGAATCATCCTTTGTATGTTTTATCATCCATGTCGGTTTTTCCTTTTTGAAAAACTCATCCATACCTCTTAGGTTTTACCCTTTTAGGTAACCAAAGTCTATACCTGGTTTTAGACATGATTCCATCTCATATTTCATGGCTCTTAGCCATTTCTCGAATTTTGGGCTCACCATTGCTTTCTGATAAGACCTAGCCTTTATCTTGATCCGAAAAGAAGAGTGTTTCCTTGTACGGATAATGAGAAATCCATATTTCTCAAGTATATGGTATTCTCTTAAGGATCAACACAATGGTTGTGTTTTGTTCCAATGTTCCTTGATCATTTGTGGAACATTCTCAATCTTTAGTTCATAAATTTGTTGTCTAAAATTTCTTCACATCCAAATTCCAATTTTTCCTTTTGTGAGAGGTAATCTCTTTCGAGAGAAACTCTTGTTTGAGCAACAAACATTTTGTTCTCGTTGAAAAATGAAATCCCTTAGTGATAAGTATTCTCTTTCGAGATAAACTATCATTTGAGCAATAAATATTTTGTTCTCGTTAAAGTTGAAGAAATAATATCCCTTTGTGAGAATTAATCTCTTTCAGGATAAACTCTCGTTTGAGAAACAAACGCTTTGTTCTCGTTAGGATAAACAACAAATGGAGTTTTTAAGGTTCGAACTTTGTAAACATTTTAACATGTAAGTAACCTTAAAACTTCAAAGGTATTCTAGAACAATTCTTAGTCCATATCTTATATGACGTTTCGAGAAAAAAACTCGATTAAGTATGAGAGTTGTTTTTCTAGTGTGTAAAGAATTCGAAAATAACTTGTTCTGAATCAAAACATGTCTAACATATTTGATTCTCTTTCAAACTTTAAATATTCTTTAATTTGATCTCATCAAATTACCTTAATACTTTTATGAGTTTGAGATTAGTCATTTGTTTTATTTATCTTATAAATATTATTGATTTGATTAGTTTAAAGATCATTGATTCGTTGTGCCATAAGAGATTAAAAGAATAACATTTATTTAAATAATCTCAAAACTAAAATATCTTGTCCTTACAAGATAACTAAAACTTAGGCACAAAATAATAGTCTTAAAAACTAAAACAAATCTATTTAAGCAAAAACACATGTCCTAATGGATGATGTAGCAACTCTTGCTTTATTTCCATTCGCAGGTCCATGTCTATTCTGATGCCTTCTCTTTAGAAGCCTCTGAGGTTGATGCCTCACTCGTTTTTGCTTTCTTGACTTCGTGTAGGTGTGTGGGGCAGTTTCTCTTCCAATGTCCGGTCTTGCCGCAATGGAAACATTTTCCATCCTTCTTGATTCCCTCTCATCTTTTGCAGAATTCTTCCTCCCAAAAACTCTCTTAACATTTCCTAAATCATTTTCAAGAGATATTCCTTAATTCTTCAAGATTTTTTGCAAGGAAAACTTGTCATCTATTGAAGAAAGCAAATATTGGAGGTAAATCTCGTTCTCAACCTCTAATCTAAGTTCTTTATTGAAATTCCAAAGATATTTGGCTTTTAAATACTATTTTTTTTTGAGGTTCCAATATAGTTTTGATTTGAGATCAAAATCTTGTGTAATTGTGAATGAAATCTTGATTTTCGGACTTGATGAGTTGGGCTTTGTTTTGTATTGATTTTTGTGAAACCGGTATTTTAATTTTGATATAACTAAAGAACCTAAGGACTAAATTGAAAATGTCAAAACGAATTTTTAAGTCCTCAAATATCCCCATATGATTTTAAGAAAATGCCAAAGTTAAAAAATAAGATTTTCAAATGTTTTCTAAGTGTTTAAAGCCGAAACAGTGTTTTTCAAGTCCATGTTTCGGAACGGCCTAAGGCGTTTCGAAACGATTTCACCACTGCCAAACCCCTGTTCCGAAATGGGTATCGAAACGGCTTTAGAACATAATAACTCGTATCGAAACAATTTCAAGTGTTTCGAAACGGTTCTTCATTATTGATTTGAAAAATATGACCGTTGCAAAATTTTTTAACTGATTTTTCAAGAACCGTTAGGGTGTTTCGAAACGGGCTCAAGCTGTTTCGAAACGACCCTTGACAGTGGCAAAAGTGTTTTGAAACGAGTTCAATCCGTTTCGAAACGGGCTCTTAAATGCAACCCCAACGGCTCTTTCTATTTTGGTCTGTTTCGATACAGGTTCCCGCGTTCCGAAACGGGTGGTTGCAGACTGCATTTATGGAGGTGAGATAACACTCGCAGCGGCTCTATTGATGAATGCAACAACCACAACGGTTAGAAATCAATGAGAAGGTATAAAAGGGACCTCTAAAAGCTCCAGCAACAACTATTGATCCAAAAGCAAACATCCAAACATCAAATCCAAGCATTTGTGTTTAAATCCCAAATTGTCTAGAAACCCCAATTGTAATTTTAATTCTTATCTTTTTCAATTGAGTTGAGTGCTTGTAATTGGGCTACAATTTGTATTGAGAGATACTATCTTAGCCATCAAACTCTTTGTTTTCTTTGTGTGAGGATTGGGTTAAATTTTGGGTAGAGAATTTAACCGAAATTGTAAGGGTTGCCTCCTTAGCCTAGAAAAGGGGAAGAGCAATTAGTGGAATTGTTGCAAATCATTAGTGAAGCTAAGGTAGTGGATGTAGAGTTCATTTGGAACTTGAACCACTCTAAAATTCCTTGTCTATCCTTTTAATTTGCAAATTCCACCACATAAACTTTTAAAAATCCAATTCACCCCCCTCTTGGTTCATTTCGATCTTTCGATCCACTCAACAATTGGTATCAGAGCCTACCTCTTTGAGGATTAACAACCACAAGAGGAGTTCCTAGGAAGAGTGGGATCATCAAATATCAAGAGATGGCTTCAACCTCCGGTTCGGGCATGTACGAGTCTCAATCCACTACAAAGCCTCCCTTCTTCAATGGTGACAACTATTCTTTTTGGAAGAATAGAATGCATCTCTTCATCAAGTCCAATGACTACTTAGTTTGGGATGTCATTGAAGATGGCCCTTACATTCCATTGAAGCAAGATAGTGAAGGCAAGATGGTCTTGAAGAAAAAGGTGGAGATGAGTGAAGAAGAAAGGAAAAAGATTCAAGTAAATGATAAAGCTCTCTACATGCTCTTTTGTTCATTCGGTCCGGACATCTACTCTAAAGTGTCATCCATTGAGAGTGCCAAAGAAGTGTGGGACACTCTTGAGACTTCCTATGAGGGAACCAACGATGTCAAAGAAACTAAGATTGGAATTCTCAATCTTAGTTATGAGAATTTCATGTTGGAGCCCGATGAGACGGTGTCCAAGATGTTTGATCGGTTCTCCACTATAGTCAATGGGCTCAAAGGCTTTAGAGAGATCATACCAGAAGACAAGCTTGTCCGGAAGCTACTCTATTCACTTCCCGAATCATGGGATGGGAAGAGAATCGCCATCATAGAAGCTAAGAATTTGAAGACTTTAAAGCTTGATGAGCTAGTGGGTTCTCTCCTTACACACGAGATTATGAAGCAAGGAAGGGAAGAAGAGAAGAAGAAAGAAGAGAAGAGAGTAGAAAAGCTAGAGGTTGAAAAGAAGAAGAAGATGGGAATAGCTCTCAAAGCTTCACTACTTGAGGAGAGCTCTTCTAGTGAGGAGGATGAGCTAGAAGAATTGCTATGATAGCCAAACGATTCTCACGCTTTATGAGGTCCAACCGGGGAAGAAAAATTCAAAGGAAGATGGACTTCAAAGGCAAGAACAAAGAGGAAGCAAGGGATCAAATCATTTGCTTCGAGTGCAATAAACCCAGCCACATACGTTCGGAGTGCCCTCAACTCAAGAAGAAGGGCTTTGAGAAGAAGAAGAAGCTCAAAGCCAAGCTTGCTACTTGGAGTGACGAGGAGTCATCGGAGGATGACGAACAAGAAGTGGCCAACCTTTGCCTCATGGCACTTGAGGAAGATTCCTCTATGGTAACCTCTAACTCATCAACTTTGGATTTTACATATGATGAATTGAATGATGCATATGATGAGTTACAAGAGGTCTATGATGAATTAGTTGAGAAATATAAGGAGTCGATCATTAGGAATAAGAAAATTATTTTGGAACTAAATGAGAAAATTGACTCACTCTCTCAAGCTAATTCAAAATTTGAGAAAAAGATATTAGGGTTGAAAGATGAACTAAAATTTTTTCAAGATGAAAATGTTGACCTTAATAGTCTTTTGTCTCAATGTAATAGTGAACACCAAAAGGTGTTGGATGATCTAAATGAGCTCAAAATTTCCTTTAAAAATGTTGGTAGTGTCAAGCATGAAATATGTGAATCTTCAAGAACAAACCAACCTAAGAAAAAGACCAACTACTACAAACAAGGTAGCTTTCCTAGACATAGTAGGACTAAGAGAATTAGAAGTGTATGGGTTCCTAAGGAACTTGTAAAATCTAATAATATTGTTGCTATGTCATCTTGGATTCCTAAGGGAACCAAGGTTTTGAGAGCTAACACTCATGGACCCAAAATGATTTGGGTACCAAAAACAAAAGCTTAATATCTTTGTTTGTAGGGGGAGCATTGCTACAAGGCCAAAGCACAAAGTCAAAACTCATGGTACCTTGATAGTGGATGCTCAAGGCATATGACCTGAGACAAGAGTATATTCATGTATCTAAAGCCAAAAAGTGGAGGAGTGGTGACATTTGGTGACAACTCCAAAGGCCACATTAAAGGTATTGGCTCCATAGGTAATCACTCTACTATTCTCATTGAAAATGTCTTGTATGTCGATGGTCTTAAACACAACTTATTGAGCATAAGTCAATTGTGTGATAAAGGATTTAATGTTTTATTTGATAAAAATGGTTGCAAAATTGTAGACATTAAATCTAATAATTTTATGCTCATAGGTCATCGCATAGGGAACATATACATGGTGCATCTAGATGACATTCATACATCTCATGCATGCTTAGTAGCTCAAAATGAAAATGATGCGTGGTTGTGGCAAAGGAAACTAGGACATGCTAGCATAAGTGTTTTAGAAAAACTAGTCTCCCTTGATCTAGTTAGAGGTTTACCCAAGATTAAATTTTCAAATGATAAAATTTGTGATGCATGCTCTAAGGGTAAACAACATAAGTCTTCCTTTAAATCCATTAATGATGTTTCTACAAGTAGATGTTTACAAACTAATCCATATGGATTTATTTGGGCCAATTAGGACTATGAGCTTGGGTGGTAAGTCTTATGCTTTTGTACTTGTTGATGATTTTTCTAGATTTACTTGGGTTCTATTTTTAAGTACTAAAGATGAGGCTTTGGAAAAATTCATCACATTTTCAAAACTAACCCAAAATGATCTTGAACTTAAAATTTCACATATTAGAAGTGATCATGGAACCGAGTTTCAAAATTTAGGGTTTGAAGATTTTTTGAATGAAAATGGTATTAGCCACAATTTTTCGGCTCCTCGAACTCCTCAACAAAATGGGGTAGTTGAGAGGAAAAATAGAACTTTGCAAGAAATGGCTAGAACTATGCTTTGTGAAAACAATTTACCTAAATATTTTTAGGCGGAAGCCACAAACACCGCTTGCTATATTGTAAATCGAGTAATGATTAGGCCAATTTTAAAGAAAACACCTTATGAGATTTTAAAATCTAAAAAGCCTAACATTAGTTATTTTCACCCTTTTGGTTGCAAGTGTTTTGTTTTAAATAATGGAAAAGACAACTTAGGTAAATTTGATGCAAAAAGTGATGAAGCTATTTTCATAGGTTACTCTTTAACCTCTAAAGCCTATCGAGTATTTAACAAAAGAAATTTAGTAGTAGAAGAATCTATTCATGTTGTATTCGATGATAACCTCCTTCCAAGGAAGGATTCTTGTGATGATGATGATGTAGGAATCATAAATGCCTTAGATGGAGGACAAACTTCAAAGGAGGATGAGATTTCAACAACAAAAGAAGAGAAGACACAAGATCCACCTCTTGAAGCCTTGAAGGACTTGGCTCTTGAGGAAAAGGAAGTGAGCTACCCAAGGGAGTTCAACTGTGTCAAAGATGGTGAAATCTTGGGTGATCCATCCAAGGGGGTAACCACTCGATCTTCTCTTAAATTAATGAATCATGTTGCATTTATCTCATGTATAGAGCCTAAGAATATAAAAGAAGCATTGAAAGATGATTTTTGGATTATGGCTATGCAAGAATAGTTAAATCAATTTGAGAGAAGTAACGTTTGGACATTAGTTGATAGGCCTAGTAATCAATCTACCATAGGAACTAAATGGGTCTTTAGGAACAAGCTAGATGAGAGTGGTAACATTGTGAGAAATAAAGCTAGACTTGTAGCACAAGGTTACACTCAAGAAGAGGGAATAGATTTTGATGAAATCTATGCACTCGTAGTTAGAATGGAAGCTATTAGGATGTTGCTTGCATATGCATGTTATCATAATTTCAAGCTATTTCAAATGGATGTTAAAAGCGCGTTTTAAATGGTTTTATAAATGAGGAAGTGTATGTGGAACAACCACCGGGTTTTGAAGACTCAAAATTTCCAAATCATGTTTTCAAACTCACTAAAGCTCTTTATGGTTTAAAACAAGCTCCTAGAGCTTGGTATGAAAGACTTTCAAACTTTTTAATTGAAAAAGGTTTTGAAAAAGGTTTTGAAAAAGGTAAGGTGGACACTACACTTTTTATAAAAATGTACAAAAATGACATCTTGGTAGTTCAAATTTATGTTGATGATATTATTTTTGGTTCTACTAATGAATGTCATTGTCAAGAGTTTGCTAAGTTAATGCAAGGTGAATTCAGAATGAGCATGATGGGGGAGCTCTCATTCTTTTTGGGACTCCAAATCAAGCAAAAGAAGGATGACACCTTCATCAATCAAGCAAAGTACATAAAGGATATGCTTAAGAAGTTTGGCTTGGAGAATGCAAAGCCTCAAGCCACACCTATGAGCTCTTCTACAAAGCTTGACAAAGATGAAGGAGGTAAGTGTGTTGACTCTAAGCTTTACCGTTCTATGATTGGATCTTTGCTTTACCTTACCGCAAGTAGACCAGATATCTTGTTTAGTGTTTGCTTGTGTGCTAGGTTTCAAGCTAGTCCTAGAGAGTCTCACCTTATAGTCGTTAAGAGAATCTTTAGGTACCTTAGAGATACTCCTTGTTTAGGTCTTTGGTACCCTAGAGACTCCACCTTCAACCTTCATGCTTATTCGGATGTGGATTATGGGGGTTGCAAAATCGATAGGAAAAGTACTTCGGGAACTTCTCAATTCCTAGGTAGTATGCTCAAATATTGGTTCTCTAAGAAACAAAATAGTGTAGCCTTATCTACCACCGAAGCCGAGTACATATCCTTAGGGAGTTGTTGTGCTCAAGTCCTTTGGATGAAGCAACAACTCTTAGATTATGGAATTAAAGTTGAAACCATACCCCTAAAATGTGACAACACTAGTGCTATATGTCTAACAAAAAATCCCATCCAACACTCTAGAACCAAACACATAGAAATAAGGCATCATCTCATTAGAGATCATGTCCTTAAAGAAGATATGGTTATAGAGCATGTAGACACCTTAAATCAATTAGCGGACATATTTACAAAACCCTTAGACAAAGAGCGTTTTTGGTCCCTTAGGAGAGAGTTAGGTCTAGCTAGCCTATCTTGACCTTTTAGAACCTCTTTTGTGCTTAAAATTGCTTGATCTTGTGAAATGCCATGTTTATGTGTTTTGACTCCTAATTTCATCCATGCTTATAGCTAGGGGGAGTATGTTTATGTTTGTATATGTTTTGCCTGCTCATTCATGTCATTCATGCAAGTTAGGCCTTAGAAAAACACAATTTTCTGCACTTTTAGAGCCTCATCTGCACTTCCAGGCCCAGGTGTATCGAAACGGGTCAACCTGTTTCGATACGGATGCCTTGAAATCTTGTTTGAGAGAAGGGCGTTTCGAAACACCTCAAAAGGGTTTCGAAACGATTTTGCTACTGCCAAGGGGTGTATCGAAACAAGTTTCGATACGAGTCAATGGGGCTTCGATACGGTCAACACCGTATCGAAACGGTCAGCTGAAATCCTTAAAATGGTCAAACTCTCGTGCTCGCATTTCGAAACGGTTAGGACCGTTTGAAACAGTTTCACAGACAGCTTTAAGTAGGGCTTTTAATGTTAAAGTTCACTTTAAATTAAAACTCCTTAAAACCCTAAAAACCCTAACCCGACTTTTTCCCTATAAAAACCCTCTAAACCTCATTGTTTTTCACCAAATCTTGAGGGGTTTTTCTCTAAAACACTAGTCTAAGCAAGATTCATCAACATTGTGCAAGGATTTTCATCCATTCATCCAAAATCCCAAACTAAGGTATTTTTCCTCTTTTTCTTTTTCCTTCAATTTCTATTCGAATCTTAGGTTAGAAAAATTTATTTTTGTATAGTTTATATGTTTTGATGCTTGGGTTTTTCATATTTTGTAAAAAAAAATCAAAATCTTCAATTTTCTAATTCGAATATAAAATTTTTCAGTCGTATTTTTTTCTATTTTCTCTTAAAAAAATTTTTTTTATTTGTTTACTGTTTTAAAAACTTTTTCTAAACCTAAGTGGGATTTATTATTGGATTGAATTACGAAATCTATGCATACACTTAAAATTTTCGCTTGCTTGCTTATATTTTTAGGATGTCGGAAAGTGTTAGCAAAAAGCGTAAGTCCGTTCAATCGGGTGACTCGAGTGTGCGTCCGAATCTCGCTCAGCTCTTTCAAAAATCCCTTCGAACTCCAGAGTTGTGGGCTCATTTCAAATATGTCAAGGATTTTGAAATTCGTCGTGAGCGAGTCATTGATCTCGAATTTCTTAACTCCGAGCGATTCCTTTTCCGTTACCTCGAGCGTTTGAGCGAATGGAATCTTCTTACTTTGTTGAGCATCCCGGACATTTGCTACAAACATATGGTACTCATCTTTTACTCCAATACTCGTCTTATTAATGATGAAACAAATACCGAGGTTGTTGGGATTGAATCTTTTATTTTGGGGAAAAAGTTTATTGTTGACGTTGCTCTCTTGGAGTCTACTTTTTCCCTTAAGGATGAGGGAATTGAGAATGAATGTCACTTTGGTACTAATACCGGTCAAGTGCTTACCTTGGATGAGCACGATCGTTTTCTCTACTTGATGGTTTCATGGTTCCTTCGCCCCTCCGGAGGTAAATATTCTCATATCCGTCAAGTTGATTACTTTTGGTTTGAATGCTTCCGTCGTGGTGAGCGCCGTAATGTTGCTAAGATCATATTTGCCGAGATGGTTAGTAATGTTAAGCTTATTGACACCGATGCCTTGAAATCCTTTACCTATGGCACGATCTTAAGTCACATCTTTAGCAAGATTGGTCTCGATTGCTCCTACGACTCTCTGGAACCTCGCAAGTCCAAGATTGGTGAGTCCTCTCTTCGCAAGTCCGGTTTTCACTATGTGTATCATGTTTGGGAACGTGTTGATAGAGCCGCACCTCCTCCTCCTCCTCCCGTTGAACCTCAAGCTCCAGTTGCAACCAATGATGCTCTCACGGCTTTGATTACCGAGCGGTTCAATGCCATGGACACTAACATGGCTACGGGTTTTGGTGCCATCAACACTCGCTTGCAAAATGTGGAGGATCGACTCCAATCCCTTGAGGCTTCCCACTCGAACATGGACTTGTCCTTCTCTACCCTCTATGGCCCATGGACGAAGTTTCGCCATTCTCAAGTCAAGAGCGATGATGAGACTTCAGATGATGATGATGGTGGTGACGAGGCCTAGGATATTCATATCATATCATATTATCTATGCATTTTAGGTTTAAGTTTGCATCTTTATGTTTCATTATGTTTTAGGAACCTATGCTTTTGATCTTATTTGGGATTATGTTTTGAACTTAATGTTGATTTATGTTTTGGATATTTTAATTTTATGAATTAATATTATTGTTGCTTATTACTTAATGCTTATTGGTACTAACCCTTTCTCTTCTCTATGAGCCTTATTTATTATTTTTGATCTAACAAAAAGGGGGAGAAGAAATTTAAGAGCAAAAAAAATCGTTTTAAATGTTTAAAGTGTTTTTAAGTTTTAAAACTTGAATTTCAAAGTTAAAACATTTTAAAACTTTAAAAACCTATCTTAAATTAAGGGGGAGTTAGAATATGTTCAAAATTTTCAAAACTCTTAAAAATTCTAACTTTGGTTTTGTTATATCAAAAAAGGGGAGATTGTGAAACCGAAATTTTAATTTTGATATAACTAAATAACCTAAGGACTAAATTGAAAATGTTAAAACGAATTTTTAAGTCCTCAAACATCCCCATATGATTTTAAGAAAATGCCAAAGTTAAAAAATAAGATTTTCAAATGTTTTCTAAGTGTTTAAAGCCGAAACAGTGTTTTTCAAGTCCCTGTTTCGAAACGATTTCACCACTGCCAACCCCTGTTCCGAAACGGGTATCGAAACGGCTTTAGAACATAAGAACCCGTATCGAAACGATTTCAAGTGTTTCGAAACGGTTCTTCATTATTGATTTGAAAAATATGACCGTTGCAAAAGTTTTTAACTGATTTTTCAAGAACCATTAGGGTGTTTCGAAACGGGCTCAAGCTGTTTCGAAACAACCCTTGACAGTGGCAAAAGTGTTTCGAAACGAGTTCAATCCGTTTCGAAACGGGCTCTTAAATGCAACCCCAACGACTCTTTCTATTTTGGTCCGTTTTGAAAGAGGTTCCCGCGTTCCGAAACGGGTGGTTGCAGACTGCATTTATGGAGGTGAGATAACACTCCCAACGGCTCTATTGATGAATGCAACAACCACAACGGTTAGAAATCAATGAGAAGGTATAAAAGGGACCTCTAAAAGCTCCAGCAACAACTATTGATCAAAAAGCAAACATCCAAACATCAAATCCAAGCATTTGTGCTTAAATCCCAAATTCTCTAGAAACCCCAATTGTAATTTTAATTCTTATCTTTTTCAATTGAGTTGAGTGCTTGTAATTGGGCTACAATTTGTATTGAGAGATACTATCTTAGCCATCAAACTCTTTGTTTTCTTTGTGTGAGGATTGGGTTAAATTTTGGGTAGAAAATTTAACCGAAATTGTAAGGGTTGCCTCCTTAGCCTAGAAAAGGGGAAGAGCAATTAGTGGAATTGTTGCAAATACTTAGTGAAGCTAAGGTAGTGGATGTAGAGTTCATTTGGAACTTGAACCACTCTAAAATTCCTTGTCTATCCTTTTAATTTGCAAATTCCACCACATAAACTTTTAAAAATCCAATTCACCCCCCTCTTGGTTCATTTCTATCTTTCGATCCACTCAACAATTTTAAATGGGTTCTAAGTTGATTTATATGTTAAAATGATGTGTTAATAACATAGATCCCGAAATCCTTGAGATCCTTGAGTTTCTTGGTAGGTTTAAGTGAGATTTTGGGGTGAAATGGTGGAATCTTGCTTGCTGGAGGTATATGGATGCGTTAGGTTGTTTATTAAATGTGTTTTGATGTTGATAATGCTTTGGAAGTGATGTATGATGGTTGGGCTTGGTTCAGGAAGCAATCGATTGAGTTTTCGGTTGTTTTGGAAGGGTATTTTGGTGTAGTTTGAGTGGGCAACGAGTTTATGAATTGTTGCTGGTGTTTGAATGCATTTTAATGTATTTAGATATCTGTTTTGATGATGTGAAAACATGGTATCTTGATCCGGAAGCACACAAGGTTGTTTTGGAGGCTCCGAAGGTGTAATTTGCGTGTCGGCGAGCAAGGCTTCGCGTATCGGTGAGTGGAAAAGAGTTTTCCAGCTTTGAAACGTTTTGAACATGGTTTTGGGGGCTTAGTGTAAGTTTGAAACACTTAGCTAAGCTCAAGAGTAAGTGAATTGAAAGTCTCTCTCTCGGATTGTGCTATGTTTTGGCTTAAAATGCATTTGGTTTAAATGTGTTTTGATTATTGTTTTAATGCATGTTCTGAGCAATAAAGTTGCTAGTTTAAATGCCATTTTGTTAAGGATGCACATGGTAAGTGATCCTTGAGTTTATATGATTTATGCATTTGGTTTCAAGCACGTTAATGCTTGTAAAAGTGGCATTGTGGCTTATGCTTGTAAAACAAGGAAGTAATGAGATGAAATGATTAAATTGGCAAGTGATGGTAAGTGGTCTTGGTTATTTTAATCGGATATAGTTAGCCGGATATAGGATTGGGTGCACCATGAATAAAGTCGCATTGGATGTCGAGGGGTTGTGATTGTACCGTAATCTCCATCCAAGTACCCTAGCGATTGAGGAATTAGAGTCACCACGATGGAGGTTGGCTCTCGTGGGTAGACTTAGTTAAGCGTCACTACGGTGGAGGAACGCTCCCGTGTGTGAGCTTGGTTAAGGTGATTACAATGGTTGAGGTAACTCCCATGTGTAAGCCTTGTTTGTGTCCCGACTCTCGCTATTGGGTTATACAACTACCGATGAGTGATGTTGAGGGGTTGTAATTGTGCCATTAGCTCCACCACGGGTGTTGAGGAGTTGTGATTGTGCCATCAGCTCCACCACGCTTGTTTGTGTTGAACTGCTTCAGTACAGCTCCTTGATCTGCTGCCTCATCATCAGCTCCTCTGGTTTCTCCTCCTCCTGACAGCTTCTAGCATATAAAACTAAAACTAAACTAAAACAATATCTTTTCTTACCAAATCAAAGATTTCAATAAAAACAAGGCAAAGCAAAGAATACTGTAAATAATGCATGCATGCACCTAAATATATCTAAAATGCACTTGAGAATAACAATAATATGAGATGAAATGCATACAAAATATAAGACTTATGAGCACTTTAAACTAAGATGTGAGGGCTAATCTCATGATGGTTCGGTGCCTTTTCGTGGACACAATCCACTCACTACCCGTTTCGCAAAGATCTGCCAACATTTTCTTTCTCTTGGCTGCGGTCATGGTGGCAACAAAATTCTCATGCTCGGCTTCCTCCTCTAACTAGAACATAATGTTGATGCACCCTTCATCAAACCTCACGCAAGCCCCTCGGATCATCAAGATCGGATTGGCCTTGGTTGTGAGATGCGCGTAGAAATCTCGAACAATGTTAGGGAATATTTCATCCTTTTGTTGGCAAAACAACTTGTACTTATACTTGGTCACGACATCCATGAATTCTGGGGTAAAGCCCAGATTTTTCTCATTCTTGAAGTTGAAGTTCTTTTCATGAACAAACGTCTTCGAAGCAAAGTGCTCTTCATATTTTTTGTGTATCTCCTCATTGAAGAAAGTTTTGAAAAGGGTCAATGAAGAAGCCATGAAAGCTTGAAAAGATTTGTTCGACTATTGAAAAAGAGAGGGAAGATTGTGCATCTTTGTTTCTTGCCTGGCTAAAGAAAGAAGAAAGTGAAGGGGTGATGAACGGCTAGGGTAGATGAAGTGAAAGGTTTAGTGTGTAATGGGGTTTAATGAGTATTTGAATTAAAGAGGGTAATGATGGTAAGTAGTGTGTTTGGGGAAGATAAATAGGTGATTTGATAAGGTGATAGGTGATAGGAAAGGGTAAAAGAGATAAGAATGAAAAGTGATAAGGGATTAAGTTGAGTTTAAACTCAACTTATCCGATCAATTGGGCGTCTAGGGTTTCACTCTCTTACTTAGTGAGCAAGATAGGCTAAATCACTTCTTCCCAAATTACTTCTGCCACGTGCTAAGCTGGGCGTTGGCAACATTGCTGGCACACAAAACTACCTTTCAACACAGTAAACAAAAAATTAAAAACTAAAAGAAAAATAAACAAATAAAGAAAATGCTGAAAAAGAAGGAAAAAAACTCTAATCCTAATATTTACAATAAGAACTAGACCGTGGTGATGTTACGGTATCTCTTCCAAGAGGATAACCTCCTTGGCATTATGTTGAATGTCTTCCTAATAGCGCTTTAAACGCTGACCATTCACCTTGAAAATTTCTCTCGTCTTTAGATTTTTTATATCCACCGCTCCATGAACATATGGCTTTACAACTTC
Source organism: Hibiscus trionum (assembly GCA_030270665.1). Lineage (NCBI taxonomy): Eukaryota > Viridiplantae > Streptophyta > Magnoliopsida > Malvales > Malvaceae > Hibiscus > Hibiscus trionum. The sequence continues at coordinate 14,293,665 of BSYR01000017.1, read as the reverse complement.
TAATGGGCCTTACCATCTTGACTTAAGCTTACCTGAAAATAATTGAAGCCTCGAGTTAAACAACAAAATACACTGGCCTACTTCAAATTGTCTTGGCATGATTCTCATGTCATACCAGCGTTTTGTTCTTTCCTTGTATAGTTTGGCATTCTCATAGGCTTGTGATCTGAACTCCTCCAACTCGTTTAAGTCTAGTAACCTCTTTTCTCTAGCAGCTCTTCATATCATATCAAGCGTTTTAATAGCCCAATATGCACGGTGCTCTATCTCTACCGGTAGATGGCATGCTTTTCCAAACACAAGTCTAAATGGTGAAGTGCCCAAGGGAGTTTTAAATGTTGTTCTGTAAGCCCACAAGGATTCATCTAGTCTCAAAGACCAGTACTTTCTTGATGGATTCACAGTATTTTCAAGGATATTCTTGATCGGCTTGTTGGAAATCTTGGCTTGCCCGTTTGTTTGAGGATGGTATGCCGTGGCAATCCTTTGATGTATTTTGTATTTGCACAGAGCTTTAGAGATTAGTTTACACTTAAAATGGGTACCCTCATCATGAATAATCATTCTAGGGGCACCAAATCAAGTAAAAATGTGTTTGTGTAAAAATTTGGCAACGGCCTTGGCCGCATTTGTTCGCAATGCCACAACCTCAACCCATTTAGATACGTAATCCACAACTACGCGAATATACATGTTACCAAATGATGGGAGAAATGGACCCATAAAGTACATCCCCCATACCTCAAATAAATCCACATGCATAATATTTTTGAAGCGGCAATTGATTTCTGCTGGAGATGTTCCTCTTCCATTGGCACCGGTCACATGCTTTGCATAGTTGTAGGTGTCTTTGTATAGTTTGGGCCAAAAGAATCTAGACTGTGGCACTTTGGCAGCAGTCTTCATTCCGAAAAAATATCCTCCACAGGGAGTAGCATGGCATAAATGCAAGATATTATATTGCTCCTCTTCTGGCACACATCGCCTTATGACTTGGTCAGAACACTGTTTTAATAGAACCGGCTCTTCCCAGTAGTAATGGCTAACTTCTCGAAGAAATCTTTTCTTGGCATTGTATGCCAAGTCTGGTGACAGAATGTTGCTTACCAAATAGTTGAGTATGTCAGCGTACCATGGCACGACATTGACTGCAAGCAAATACTCCTTTGGGAATTCATCTCTTATGATAGTTGTCTTACCATTTTCACAATGATGTTCTAAACGTGATAAGGGACCAGCCACTAAATTCTCACTACCTTTTTTTTATCTCAGATCTCAAGGTTAAACTCTTGTAGTAGAAGTGTCCACTGAATCAATATGGGTTTGGCATCCTTCTGTGCCAAAAGGAACTTTAGTGCCGAGTGATCTGTATACACAACAACCTTACTACCAACCAGATAAGATCTAAATTTGTCAAAAGCAAATACAACAGCTAGAAGTTCTCTCACTATTGTGGTGTAGTTGAGTTGTGCTTCACTCAAAGTTTATAGTAGATGGCATGAAAAACCTTGCAATGTCATTGTCCCAGTACTGCTCCGATGACATAGTCGCTAGCATCACACATGAGTTCAAACGACTTACTCCAATCTGGTGCTACGACTATAGGGGCATTTATTAGTCTCTCCTTAAGTTCCTAAAAAGCTCTCAAACAAACATCATCAAACGTAAAAGTAACATTTTGTTCTAATAGTGAATGGCAAGACTCTTCAAATCACCCTTTTTTCACTTGCACCCGATATGTATGCAAAGATGTCAACTTGCACAAGTGCAAAGGAACTGTGGAACAAGATAGAGACCATCTACGAGGGCACCAACGATGTAAAGGAGACAAAGATTGGGATCCTTAATTTGAGTTATAAGAATTTCAAGATGGAGTCAGATGAGAGCGTCTCCAAGATGTTTGATCGATTCTCCATCAGTGTAAATGGTCTCAAGGGCTTCAGTGAGACAATTCCTGAAGCCAGGGCACCAACGATGTAAAGGAGACAAAGCCCACGTTGCTACTTGGAGCGATAAAAAATCATCATCCGATGAAGAGGAGCCCGAAGTGGCTAATCTTTTCCTCATGACTATTGATGATGATCCTATGGTAAAGCCTAACTCATCTACTTTCGATTTTAGATATGATGAACTTCAGGATGCATATGATGAGTTGCAAGAGGTTTACGATGAGTTGGTAGAGAAATATAAGGAATCTGTTTTGAGAAACAAGAAAATAATTTCTGATCTGAAAAACCGAAACGATTCCCTTTCTACGACCAACTAGGAACTTGAAAAAAAGATTGTGGATTTACAAGATGATTTAAATTATTTTTAAAATGAAAATATGAATTTGAACAATCTTCTATCAAAAGTTCATGATAATCACCACAAAGTGGTGAATGAGCTTAAGGCTTCTCTAAACGTAGTTGGGAAACTAGATTTTAAAAAAGCAAGCTCTTCAAAACCCAACTATGTGAAGAGGAACTTTAATGGCTACAAACAAAGAGGCTCTCAAAGGCATCCTAAAGGTAAAAGGATTATAAATGTTTGGTTTCCTAAGGAACTAGTAGTTTCTAATAATATTAATGCTATTGCTTCTTGGATTCCTAAGGGAACCAAGTATTTGGGAGCTAACTCACATGGACCCAAAATGATTTGGGTACCAAAAATCAAGAACTAATCTTTTTTGTAGGGGGAGCATTGCTACAAGGCCAAAGCTTCAAGTCAAAACACTTGGCACCTTGATAGTGGATGCTCAAGACACATGACTGTCGACAAGAGTAGATTCATAGAGCTAATGCTAAAAATGGTGGAGTGGTGGCATTTGGTGATAACTCCAAAGGCCACATTGAGGGTATATATTCCATTGGTAATCTCTCTTCTATTCTTATTAAGATGTTTTATATGTCAATGGTCTAAAGCATAACTTGTTGAGCATTAGTCAATTATGTGATAAGGTTTTAATGTTCTTTTTGACATAAATGGTTGCAAAATTGTGGACATTAAAACAAATAAGATAATGCTCATTGGTCATCGCATAGGTAACATATACATGGTGCATCTAGATGACATTCATACATCTTATGCTTGTTTGGTTGCTCAAAATGAAAATGGTGTATGGTTATGGCATAGGAAACTAGGACATGTTAGCATAAGTGTTTTAGAGAAATTGGTTTCCCAAAATCTAGTTAGAGGTTTACTTAAGCTAAAATTTTCTTTAGATAAAATTTGTGATGCTTGTGCTATGGTTAAAGAAAAACGAACTTCATTTAAATCCATTAATGATGTTTCAAGTAGTAGAGTTTTACAATTGATCCATATGAATCTCTTTGGGCCTATTAGTACAACTAGCTTGGGTGGAAAATCATATGCTAATGTTTTAGTTGATGATTTCTCTAGATACACTTGGGTTCTCTTTTTAAGTACAAAAGATGAGGATTTAGAGAAATTCATCAGAATTTCAAAATTTACTCAAAATGACCTTGGTCAAAACATACCTCATATTAGAAGTGACCATGGAACGGAATTTTAAAATCTAGGTTTTGAGGATTTTTGTAACTCTAATGGTATTAGCCACAATTTTTCCACACCTCGAACTCCTCAACAAAATGGAGTAGTTGAGAGGAAAAAAACGTACTTTAGAAGAAATGGCTAGAACCATGCTATGTGAAAACAATCTAACTAAGTATTTTTGGGCAGAAGCCACACACACCGCTTGTTATATTATAAATCGTGTAATGATTAGGCCAATTTTAAAGAAAACTCTTTATAAGATTTTAAAGTCAAAGATGCCTAACATTAGCTATTTTTTCATCCTTTTGGATGCAAGTGTTTTGTTTTAAACAATGGAAAAGATCATTTAGGTAAATTTGATACAAAAACTGATGAAGCCGGTTTCTTAGGATATTCTTTAAACTCTAAACCCTATCGAGTGTTTAACAAAAGAACATTAGTTGTAGAAGAGTCTATTTATGTGGTTTCCGATGATAACTTCCTTCCGATGAAGGATTCTTGTGATGATGATGATGTAGAGATTATTGAAGCCAATGATGGTTGACAATCATCAAAGGTGGATGAGATTCCAACCAAAGAAGAATAAGCACAAGATCCTCCCATAGTATCCTTGAAGGACATGAATCTTGGTGAAAAGGAAGTGAGCTACCCAAGGGAACTCAACTATGTCAAAGATGGTGAAATCTTGGGTGATCCATCCAAATGGGTAACTAGTAGATCCTCTCTTAGATTGTTGTTGCATTTATTTTATGAATTGAGCCTAAAACTATCAAAGAATCATTAAAAGATGATTTTTGGATATTGGCCATGCAAGAAGAACTTAATCAATTTGAGAGGAGTAAAGTTTGGACATTAGTTGATATGCCTAGTAATATGTCTACTATAGGAACTAAATGAGTCTTTAGAAACAAACTAGATGAGAGTGGTCACATAATGAGGAATAATGCTAGACTTGTTGCTCAAGGTTATACTCAAGAAGGGGGAATCGATTTTGATGAAACCTATGAACCCGTAGCTAGAATGGAAGCAAATAGGATGCTTCTTACATTTATATGTTATAATGAATTCAACCTTTTTCAATTGACGTTAAAAGTGCATTTTAAATGGTTTTATAAATGAAGAAGTGTATGTTGAACAACCACCCGGTTTTGAAGATCCAATTTACCCAAACCATGTTTTTAAACTAAATAAAGCTTTATATGGTTTGAAACAAGCTCTTAGAGCTTTGTATGAAAGGCTTTCAAACTTTTTGGTTGAAAACGATTTTGAAAAAGGGAAGGTGGAAACTACACTTTTCATTAAAAGAAATGGAAATGACAGCTTAGTAGTACCAATTTATGCTGATGGTATTATATTTGGTCCTACTAATGAATTTTATTGCCAAGAATTTTCTACGTTAATGCAATGTGAGTTTGAGATGAGCATGATGGGGGATCTCTCATTCTTCTTGGGGCTCCAAATCAAGAAAATGAAGGATGACATCTTCATCAATCAAGTTAAGTACATCAAGGATATGCTCAAGAAGTTTGGCTTGGAGAATGTGAAGCCTCAAGCCACTCCAATGAGTTCATCAATTAAGCTTGACAAAGATGAAAGAGGTAAGTGTGTTTATTCGAAGCTTTATTGGTATATGATTGACTCTTTGATTTACCATACTGCAAGTAGACCTGATATCATGTTTAGTGTTTGCTTGTGTGCTAGGTTTCAAGCTAGCCCCAAAGAGTCACACCTTGTAGTCATTAAGAGAAATTTTAGGTACCTTAGAGACATACCTTGTTTAGGTCTTTGGTATCCTAGAGACTCTTCCTTTAACCTTCATGCTTATTCCGATGCGGGTTATGAGGGTTGTAAGATAGATAGAAAAAGTACATCCGGCACATGCCAATTCCTAGGTAGTATGCTCATATCTTGGTTCTCTAAGATACAAAATAGTGTGTCCTTATCTACCACCAAAGCGTAATATTTATCGGCCGGAAGTTGTTGTGCTCAGGTCCTTTGGATGAAGCAACAATTTCTAGACTATAGAATTGATGTAGGTACCAAACCCCTTAAGTGTTACGACACTAGTACCATATGTCTCACTAAGAATTCCATCCAACATTCTAGAACCAAGCACAGAGAGATAAGACACCATTTCATTATGGACCATGTAACGCCCCGGTTTGGGCCTAGAGGTTTTTAAAAGCAGTTTGAGGATTGGTGAATCTAGATTCGAGCCTTTAGAAGCGGTTCAAGGAAAACGTAGTCCTGGATGTGATAAAATTATAATAAAAATTGATAAAATCTTTTATCAATATATATTGAAGGATGGTGAAATCGATTTTAGAAAACGGGTCTTGGAAAGTCAAGATTTTGGAAAGTGGCCATTTTGTAAAAAGTGCAAAATTTGTTTTCAAGGACTAAATTAAAAAGGATACAAGACTTAGAATCTTTAGGGAGCTTACATGTGTTTAAAAGCCTTTTCCCTTAATTTGACCAATTTTAAAATAGTTTTATAAAAAAGAATAAAAAGAAAAGCTTTTAATTAAAATGGATTTTTAATGAAATCAAAACGATTTTACGTAACTCCCATTTATTCACTTTCTTAACATCCAAACACTTTCTTTTCTCTCAAAAATATCAGATTCTATCATCTTTTCTCTTTCTTTTGATTTCCTAAAAGTGATATGTCAATTTTATCAATGGAGCTTTGAGGTTTGCTTGCAAAATCTTTGTCAATTGAGGGAAAAAGCTAAGATTGGAGGTAAGAGCTGATCAACCCTCTAATCAAGGTTCTTTAATGAATTTCCCAAGTCTTGTGCTTCCTAAATATTGTTATTAACTGAGTTTTATGATTTGATTAATGATAAATGGGTTAAAATGGCTTAGTTGATGATTTTCCAAGATTTTCGTTTGGGCATTGTTTTGATTGATTTGTGAATGATTTTAAAGCTGTTTTGGATGTTAAATGATGTTAAAGTAAAGGCTTAATCATAATAATCCCGGATTAGGTTGTATCTCTTATCGTTTAGGTTGTTAGTTTTGGGTTTTTGGCTTGGAAATGTGAAATCTGAGTTGCTGGAGGTATAAGGATGATATTAGGGTGTTTTTAGATGTTGATTTATGGTTAAAATGTGATGGAAGTGCTTGTTGATGGTTGGGTTAAGTTTCGAGTAAGATCAATTGAATTTTCGGTTGTTTCAGATAGGCTTTTTGGTGCCTTTGGGCAGAGCTGCGGGTTTTTAGTTTTTGCTGGTGATTTTAATGCATTGAGATGCATTAATCCTCTATTTTGTGTGGTATAGACAGGGGAGGATTATTTGGAAGCATTTGGCGAAGTTCTGAGGACTTCAGACGCTTGATTTTCGCGGTGGCGATTGAGGTTTCACGAGTCGGTGAGTGGAAATGGGAATTACAGTTTTGAAACTTCTTTAAAGTGGTTTCGGGAACTTAGTGTAAGCTTGAAACTCTTTACTAAGTTCGGAAGTAAGTAAAGTGATTTTCTCCCTTGGATTGTGCTATTATGAGTTTGTTGATGCACTTGAAATTGTATAGTATCACTGTTAAAGCATAATTTGAGGTAAATGAATTGTTGTTTTTGATGATATAACGATGAAGGATGCACATGGTAAGTGATCCTTGTAAGTATATGTTTATACTTGTGATTTTAAGCATGATTTGATGCTTGAGAATGAGGTTGGTAATTGATGCTTTGAAAATAGTGAAATATGTGATGAAATGTGGTTCATATTGAAAAGTGATGATATGAAATACTTTTAAAAATGCTATCAGATATAGTTAGCCGACTATAGGATTGAGTGCACTATAAACAAGTCACATTGGATGTTGAGAGGTTGAAATGGTACTGAATACTCCATCTAAGTACTCTAACGATCGAGGAATGTTTAAGGTGTCACAACGGTGGAGGATAGCTCCCGTGTGTGAAACTTGTATTGTGTCCCATCTCTCGTTAGTGGGATATACATCTACCGATGAGTGGTGTTGAGGGGTTGTGATTGTACCGAATACTCCACCACGGGTGTCACAACAGTGGAGGGTAGCTCCCGTGTGTGAGCCTTGATGTGCCGGTAGAGTGTATGAAGTGATTGGGACAACACTCGGTAATCCGTGTATCCGATGTGGTTTTTCGGAAATGATCTTGTTTCTTATCATTTATGAGCCAATATGAGCATTGATGTAATTTGAAATGTGTTATGTTGCATAATATTGAAAATGCATGTTTTACTCTTTAAGCTTAGCATATGCGAAAATGTTTGGGAAGGCTTAAATTGAGTTTAGCAAATGGGATTGTTGTCGTTGTTTAACACTTGTTGCATGAGGTTTTCATGCTAATTTTGAATGAGAAAAGTGCATGGTTTTTTGGATGGCATGATGGATTTTAAATGATATTTGTGTTAATTGAAATGAGATTTCAATTTAGTCTGGAATCCGGTTTAAATACATTGATGATGTTTTGGTTTTGAGCATTCCTTACTAAGCCTATTGTGCTTACGCTCTTTTTATTCATCAATGCAGACAACTAAGCTTTGGAGGCAGCACATGCAAGGGATCGGTGAAAGACTTATATTGAATGTATGTTCGTTTTCGGACTAGAGTAATAAGGGCAATGGGGGATCCATGGTTTATTTGGGAGATGTGTTGAAACACCTTATTTGAGCATGTTTACTTGCTGGTTTTAAGTTTGAAAAAGGCCTCTATATGTTGGTTTAAGCTTTGGTTTGAGTTTTGACTTTTGGATGGTTTAAATTTCATAGGAAGAATCCCTTTAGAACTATTTGATGATTCTTGCAATGCTTGTTGGTAATGATGCCATGTAAGCTAAGGGATTTATGCGTATATTTGTTGTACGCATGATTCTAGTATGTTGGATTGACTTAGTATGTGTTTGGGAATATAAAAGTTACAATTTGGGACCCTACAGGTCACAAAGTATCGATACCCTAGGGAGAGTACCGATACAAGTATGCAAATCTACAAGGGGTACCGATACGTGGGGGCGTATCGATACTGAAAATGGTTACTGGTCTTGGGTGTACCGATACGGGCATCAAGGGTATTGGTATGATCCTTGTGTGTTCAAGCCTAATTGCTGCATGAATCGAGGGCATATCGATACCCTCAACAAGGGTTTCGATACGTTGTCAATTTTGGTAGTTAAAAGGTACCTTTGAACGTTCTAAATCTTTACGTTTTGGTCCCTAAATGTTGTGGATGCAATTAAATGAGTTTGAATGATTATTTTGAGCTGAATTATTTCAGAGATGCATGTGACATGTTTAATTTAATGATAGTAATCCAAATTTGGGGAAAATTCTTGTAATTTGTCAAGTTTACAATTTGATCCCTAAAAGTCATTTTTGCATGAAAATGATGTTTGATTGATGTTATGTTTGATCCGCTACAATATTAAACACTTAGGGTTGTAATGAGCATCTAGGCAAGATACAAGAAAAAACAGGGTCGTTTATTGAAGTAAACTTTCACGGTTTACTTCAATATTCCCCGTGTGACTTGTTCATTTCGGTCTCCCGCCTAGGCCGGGTCGAGGGGTTACATTTGGTGGTATCAGAGCCACGTTTCGAAAGAATGGGATGCAAGGTAAGTTAATGGTAAGTCAATGTGATGTGATTGTATGTAATTGGTGATGTTTGCTTTGCACGGTGAATGTTATAAGCATGTTAATGTTGATCAAATGATAGTGATGCTATGTATGATGATTGTGATGTACGTATGAGCTGTTATATATGATGATGTTGTGGATTGAATCTTATTGATTGTAATACACGAGGGTTGTGATATGTACGTTGTATGCTTTATGCTATGATTGGGGGAAATTGGGATCCCCATTGTCTTATTACTGTAGTGAAGTGCTTTTAAATTGAATTTGAAGTCTTGGATCCTTGCTTGGAGCGGCCTGAGTGTTTTGTTTTGTTTTGTTAGTTTGTTATCATGCTTTAATTATAATGGCACAATAAAATGAGGAGAGAGTAGCAATCTAGTAAGATTGCTGTTGTCGTTGGGTAAGGAATAGAGGAGTGTGTAATGTCTTCTGGGGGCTAGACGCCTCGATGTGCCTCGATGTAAGTATAACATGCGTTAGAGAGGCTAGTGTTGGATGGCATAGCGCCCGAGATATAGGCGATGTCTGGAGCTTGTGAAGCTGTTAATGCTGGAGTGCGTGTGAGTGCACTAGCTAGTGGACGTTTGTGAGCCGCGGTTAGAGTGTTTACGTATTTTGGAAGAAGTTGAGCTCGAGGGTTGTCACCTGAGGTATCCATGGAATGGATGACCTCTACGAATAGGATTATGGAACAAATGGGGTGTAATGATACCCATATTGTGAAGATGAGTTATATCTCAATTATAAGGAGATGTGTAGAGTTGGTGGACAACAGTGGTTGTGGGCATGGGACCTGATGTTGTATTTTGAGATTTCTTTTGAACTGTTCAAAAGGAGAAGTATCCGAGAGTCGGATACTTGGATGACAAGAAATGTGAATTTGTGGTTTGGGTTCAAAATCGTAAATTGTGGTGAAGTTGAGGCACAGATTGTTTAGTTGAGCGGGTATGCTCCTGGATTGGAATTGGATGTGAGACATCGATGTGATTGAATCTTTTATGGGCTCGTGCATGATAATAGACTAGATATGATGTTTATTTTGGCTACATTGTTCTCAAGTGTTGGTAACACGGGCGAGGTACTTTAAGTAGAACCTGGGTTTAATAATTCATGTGAGAGGTTCTAGTTCTAGAAAGTGAGTTGCGGACTCTGGTTTTTGTGGTAGCCAGTGTAAGAATGGTCATACTAAAAGGGTATTGCCTGGGTTGGGGCGAGGTTGTAGTAATGTTGTTCAAGGATCATAGGGACAGTGTGTCAAGGCTTAAGTAGCGTTTGATATCTATTAACTATGTGGATCGTGTGACCACGTGAGGCGAGTTTGGCCACGTTTGATCAATGGGGTATAGGTTTCTGCGCTTTTTGTTCCTATAGCTTTTGGAAGTTATGGCTTGAACGTTCTTTTCGGAGGTGTTAGATGTGGGAATGTGAGTAACTAGTTTCATTGATGAAACTGTAGTTACGAGGAAATTGTATAGAAGATGTCCTTTATCCGTTCAAGGCCATGTGTTTTCAGTTGATTCGATGGAGTTGCCTTCCTATGGTTTTGATGTAATCCTTGGGATAGATTGGCTGACCGAGCATAGAGATGTGGTCAGTTTTGTTGATAAGCGATTTACCTTGAAACTTACTGATGACTACGAAGTGGTAATCATAGGCGAGAATGTGAAATTCTTGTCCAATGCAATTTCGGCTCTTGAAGAGAGTTGTATGATGGAATTGGGTGTGAAGCTTTCCTTGCTAATGTGATGAACCCTGGTACAAAGGTGGTACAAGTACATGACATACGCACAGTATGTCATTTCCGGGTGTCTTTCCGTAAGAGTTGTCTGGTTTTCCACCGAACAGAGAAGTTGAGTTTGGCATTGAGTTGTATGAAAATACGACTCCATTTTCTATTGCTCCTTATCAGATGGCACCTAAGGATTTGAAGGAGTTGAAAACGCAACTTCATGAGTTGCTAGATTGAGGGTTCATAAGGACAAATGTTTCACCATGGGGTGCACCAGTCTTGTTTGTAAAGAAGAAGGATAGCTCAATGCGTATGTGTATAGATTATCGGCAACTGAACAAGTTGACGATTAAGAACAAGTAGCCTTTGCCAAGGATCGATGATTTGTTTGACCAGTTTTGAGGTGCTTCAGTGTTTTCTAAAATTGATTTGAGGTCTAAATATTATCAACTGAAGGTCAATGATGTAGATGTACCTAAGACAACTTTTCAGACAATGTACAAGCATTATGAGTTCTTAGTGATGTCGTTTGGGTTAACGAACGCACCGGCTGTATTCATGGACATGATGAATCGTTTGTTCCATGAGTTTTTGGATCAGTTCGTGGTAGTGTTTATTGATGATATTCTTGTGTACTCTCGTACTGAGGAGGATCACGACAAGCATTTGCGAATTGTGTTACAAGTGTTGTAGGAGAATCAGCTTTATGCTTAGCTGAGCAAATACGAGTTTTGGCTCAGGGAAGTTGTCTTCCTTGGACATGTAGTGTCGGCCGAGGGTATCCGAGTTGACCCACACAAGATCGAGGCAATGATGAATTGGAAAACACCCAAATTGGTGATAGAAGTGTGTAGTTTCCTTGGTTTGGTTGGATAATATCGATGGTTTGTTGAGGGTTTCTCTAAGGTTGCTGATCCATTGACTAAATTGTTGCAAAATAATGTTCTATATGAATGGACATATGTTAGACAACAAGCTTTCAAGAGGTTGAAGGAAGCTTTGACGCAAGCTCTTATCTTGATTCAACCAGAATCGGGTAAGGAGTTTGTAGTTTTTAATGACGCGTCATATGTTGGTCTAGATTGTGTGTTGATGCAAGGTGGGAAGGTTGTGGCGTATGCATCTAGGAAATTGAAGGTGCATGAGCGCAACTATCCTACTCATGATCTAGAGCTTGTTGCAGTTGTGTTTGCCTTGAAGATTTGGAAGCATTATCTTTACGGAGAGAAATGTGTGATTTACACAGATCATAAGAGTTTGAAATATCTGATGTCTCAGAGGAAGTTGAATCTTAGGCAACGAAGATGGTTGGAGTTGCTTAAGAATTATGATCCGAAGATGGTTGGAGTTGCTTAACGAAGATTTGAAGTTGCTTGACGATTCTTTGATGCCTCGTGTTCAGGATATAGCTTAAGGTAATGCAACAGATTTTTGTTTCAATGATGATGGAGTTTTATGTTTTAAAAGTCAGATAGTTGTGCCGGAGGACGTTGAGTTGCGGCGCACTATTTTGACTGAAGCTCATAGCAGTCCTTTTGTTGTGCATCCTGGTACTACCAAGATGTATTGTGGTTTGAAAAAATGAGTATTATTGGGTTGGGTTGAAAAAGGATGTTGCAGATTTTGTGAGTAAATGTATGGTTTGTTAGCATGTGAAAGCTGAGCATCAGTTTCCTTCTAGTTTGTTGCAACCTTTGAGATTACCAGAATGGAAGTGGGAGAGGATTACGATGGATTTTGTGTTCGATTTGCCTTTGATAACATCAAAGAAGAACTCTATTTGGGTGGTTGTAGATTGTCTTACGAATTGTGCGCATTTCTTGGCTGTGCGTACTACGTATACGTTGGATAAGCTAGCGGAATTGTAAATTTCTGAGATGGTGTGTTTGCATGGTGTACCTAAATCTATAGTGTCAGATAGAGATCCAAGGTTTACGGCGAGGTTTTGAGAGTGTTTATATTAATCTTTGGGTACGTGTTTGGATTTCAGTACCTCGTATCATCCCCGGACGGATGGACAGTTGGAGCGAGTTATCCGAGTGTTGGAGGATATATTGAGATGTTGTGTTATAGATTTCCAAGGTTCTTGGGAAAAACAGTTGTCCTTAGTGGAGTTTGCCTATTATAATAGTTTTCGAGCAAGTGTACAAATGGCTCTGTATGAAACTTTGTATGGGAGAAAGGGGTAGAACGCTTCCTTGTTGGGTGGAGGCGGGGAAAAAAGCTGGTTTCCTTGTTGGATTTGCTAAAGGAAACGACTGAGAAGGTGAAGCTTATATGTGGGCAGTTGAAGGTTGCATCGGATCGTCAAAAGTCCTACGCGGATTTAAACGTAAGGAGATTGAGTTCGCGGTTAGGGATCGTGTATTCTTGAAGGTATCGCCTTGGAAGAAGGTGATGAGATTTGGACGTAAGGGTAAGCTTAGTCTGGGGTATTTTGGACCTTATGAGGTGGTGGAGTGTGTTGGTCCTATTGTGTATCAGTTGAGGTTGCCTCCAGAATCGGAGAAAATTCATGATGTGTTTATTGTTTCAATGTTGCGAAGGTATATATCGGATTCATTTTATGCTATGCATGCGGAGGAGATAAATTTGAATTCGGATTTGTCCTGTGATGAAGACTCGTATGGTATTCTTGATTCTTGTAGCAAAGGTTCTCGTGGTAAGATATTTGAAGTTGTAAAGGTATTGTGGCGACATCGAGGAGTTAAGGAGGACGCGTGGGAAAGTAATGTGGCCATGTTGAGGCAGTTTCCGCACCTTTTTTCCTTTGGTAAAATTTCGAGGACGAAATATCCTAAGTGGGGGAGAGTTGTATCGCCCCAATTTTGGGCCTATAGGTTTTTAAAAGCGATTTAGGGATTGTCGAATCTAGATTGGAGATTCGAGACTTTAGAAGCGGTTCAGGGAAAACGTAGTCCGGGATGTGATAAAATTATAATAAAAATTGATAAAATCTTTTATCAATATATATTGAAGGATGGTAAAATCGATTTTAGAAAACGAGTCTTGGAAAGTCAAGATTTTTGAAAGTGGCCATTTTGTAAAAAATGCAAAATTGGTTTTTAAGGACTAAATTAAAAAGTAGACAAGACTTAGAATCTTTAGGGAGCTTACATGTGTTTAAAATTCTTTTTCCCTTAATTTGACCAATTTTAAAATAGTTATATTAAAACAAAATAAAAAGAAGCTTTTAATTAAAAGGGATTTTTAATAAAATCAAAAGGATTTTACGTAACACTCGTTTCTTCACTTTCTTAACAGCAAAACACTTTCTATCCTCTCAAAAATCTCAGATTCTATCATCTTTTCTCTTTCTTTTGAATTCCTAAAAGTGATATATCAATTTAATCAATGGAGCTTTGAGGCTTGCTTGCAAAATCTTTGTCAATTGAGGGTAAAAGCTAAGATTGGAGGTAAGAGCTGATAAACCCTCTAATCAAGGTTCTTTAATGAAATTCCCAAGTCTTGTGCTTACTAAATATTGTTATTAACTTAGTTTTATGATTTGATTAATGATAAATGGGTTAAAATTGCTTTGTTGATGATTTTCCAAGATTTTCATTTGGGCACTGTTTTGATTAATTTGTGAAGGATTTTAAAGTTGTTTTGGATGTTAAATGATGTTAAACTAAAGGCTTAATCATAATAATCCCAAATTAGGTTGCATTTCTTAAAGTTTAGGTTGTTAGTTTTGGGTTTTTGGCTTGGAAATGTGAAATCTGAGTTGCTGGAGGTATAAGGATGATATTATGGTGTTTTTGGATGTTGTTTTATGGTTAAAATGTGATGGAAGTGCTTTTTGATGGCTGGGTTAAGTTTCAAGTAAGATCGATTGAATTTTCAGTTGTTTCGGATAGGGTTTTTTGTGCATTTGGAGCAGAGCTGCGGGGTTTTAGTGTTTGCTGGTGGTTTTATGCATTAAGATGCATTAATCCTCTGTTCTTGTGCGGTATAAAAAGGGGAGGATTCTTTGGAAGCATTTGGCGAAGTTCCAGGTACTTCGGACGCTTGATTTTTGCGTCGGCGATTGAGGTTTCGCGAGTCGGCGAGTGGAAATGGGATTTACAGTTATGAAACATCTTTAAAGTGGTTTCGGGAACTTAGTGTAAGCTTGAAACGCTTTACTAAGTTCGGAAGTAAGTAAAGTGATTTTCTCGCTCGGATTGTGCTATTATGAGTTTGTTGATGCACTTATTTTAAATTTCATAGTGTCACTGTTAAAGCATGATTTGAGGTAAATGAATTGATGTTTTTGATAATATGACGATGAAGGATGCACATGGTAAGTGATCCTTGTAAGTATATGTTTATACTTGTGATTTTAAGCACGGTTTGATGCTTGAGAATGAGGTTGGTAATTGATGCTTTGAAAACAGTGAAATATGTGATGAAATGTGGTTCATATTGGAAAGTGATGATATGAAATACTTTTAAAAATGATATCGGATATAGTTAGTCGGCTATAGAATTGAGTGCACTATAAAGAAGTCGCCATGGAAGTTGAGGGGTTGAAATGGTACCGGATACTCCATCGAAGTACCCTAACGATCGAGGAATGTTTAAGTTGCTGCAACGGTGAAGGATAGCTCCCGTGTGTGAACCTTGTATAGTGTCTCGTCTCTCGTTAGTGGGCTATACATCTACCGGTGAGTGGTTTTGAAGGGTTGTGATTGTACCGAATACTCCACCACGGGTGTCACAACGGTGGAGGGTAGCTCCCGTGTGTGAGCCTTGAGGTGCCGGTAGAGTGTATGAAGTGTTTGGGACAACACTTGGTAATCCGTGTATCTGATGTGGTTTTTGGGAAATGATCTTGTTGCTTATCACTTGTGAGCCAATATGAGCATTGATGTAACTTGAAATTAGTTATGTTGCATATAATTTAAAATGCATGTTTTACTCTTTAAGCATAGCATATGTGGAAATGCTTGGGAAGGCTTAAATTGAGTTTAGCAAATGAGATTGTTGTCGGTTGCTAACACATGTTGCATGATATTTTCATGCTAATTTTGAATAAGGAAAGTGCATTGTTTTTGGATGGCATGATGGATTTTAAATAATACATGTGTTAATTGAAATGAGATTTCAATGTAGTATGGAAACCAGTTTTAATACATTGATGATATTTTGGTTTTGAGCATTCCTCACTAAGCTTATTGTGTTTACGCTCTTTTTATTCATCAATACAGACAACTAAAGCTTTGCAGGCAGAACTTACAAGGGATCGGTGAAATACTTCGATTGAATGTATGTTCATTTTCGGACTAGAGTAATAAGGGCAATGGGGGTCCATGGTTTATTTGGGAGATGTGTTGAAACACCTTATTTGAGCATGTTTACTTGCTGGTTTTAAGTTTGTAAAAGGACTCTATATGTTGGTTTAAGCTTTGGTTTGAGTTTTGAATTTTGGATGGTTTGATTTTCATAGGAAGCATGCCTTTAGAACTATTTGATGATTCTTGCAATGCTTGCTGGTAATGATGCCATGTAAGCTTAGGGGTTTATGCTTATATATGTTGTATGCATGATTCTAGTATGTTGGGTTGACTTAGTATGTGTTTGGGAGTATAAAAGTTGCAATTTGGGACCCTACAGGTCACGGAGTATCGATACCCTAGGGAGAGTATCGATACGGGTATGCAAATCTGCAAGGGGTACCGATACGTGGGGGAGTATCGATACTGAAAATGGTTACTAGTCTTGGGCGTACCGATATAGGCATCAAGGGTATCTGTACGGTCCTTGTGTGTTCGAGCCTAATTGTTGCATGAATCGAGGGCGTATCAATGCCCTCAACAAGGGTATCGATACGGTGTCTGTTTTGGTAGTTAAAAGGTATCTTTGAACGTTCTTAATCTTTACGTTTTGGTCCCTAAATGTTGTGGATGCATTTAAATGAGTTTGAATGATTATTTTGAGCTGATTTTTGTCAGAGATGCATGCGACATGTTTAATTTAAAGATGTTAATCCAAATTTGGGGGAAATCCTTGTAACTTGTCAAGTTTACAATTTGGTCCCTAAAAGCCGTTTTTGCATGCAAATGATGTTCGATTAATTTTATGTTTGGTCCGCTGCAACATTAAACAATTAGGGTTGTAACGAGCATCTAGACAAGATAAAAGAAAAAATAGGGTCGTTTATTTAGGTAAACTTTCTTGGTTTACTTCAATATTCCCCGTGTGACTTGTTCGTTTCGGTCTCCCACCTAGTCCTGGTCAATGGGGTTACAGACCATGTCCTTAAGAATGATGTTGTTTTAGAATATGTTGATACCTCAAACCTACTAGCGGATATCTTTACAAAGCCATTAGAAAAATAGCGTTTTTGGACTCTTAGGAGAGAGTTAGGTCTAACTAGCCTATCCTGACCTTTCAGAGCCCTTAAGTGACAAAAATTTGCTTGAATTTGAATGATGATCTTGTTTATGCAATTTTGCCTCTTGATGCATCTATTCTCGTTTCTAGGGGGAGTATTTAACTATTTTTGTCCATAACTGTTGCTCATTCATCATACACAGGCATTTAGGATCGTTTAAAATCCAATTTTTGAACTCAAGTCAGCTCAAAAATGTGTTTCTGGTAAAAGGGTATCGATACAAGTCACATCATATCGATACAGGTTGATTAATGGGCGTCGGTATAGTTTTAACTGTACCGATATGGTCATGTGTATCGATATTGTATGAAAACCGTATTAATAAGGTCGATCGGTACTCCACGTTGGTGTATCGATACAGTAAGCCGTTGAAGTTTAAATGGGGCATTAAATAAATGAGTGTTTCACTTTAATTAAAACACAAACCCTTTCACTCTCAAAACCCTAGCCGATTTTCATCAATAAAAACGTTTTCAAACCCTTGATTTTTCACACCAAACTCAAAATTCTTTGAGGGTTTTTCATCAACACATCAAGGCTAAGCTTTGTTATCAATTTGTTGCATTCATCGTCTTTCATGCATCCAAATCCATTACTCAAGGTATAAAAACTTTTTTCTTTCTTTTTAATTTTCGTTTAATTTTTGTTATTGTTTTCAACTAATTTTTGTATACTTAGTATTATAATTGTATGTGTTTTAAAATTTTTGCAAAAATTCTTTAAAATCTGGAAAAAATTTGTTTCTAATATATAAATATATCGTATATTTTAGTATACTGTTTTTCAAAACTATTTTCACTAAAATTCATATTTATACTTGTATATAATTGTTGGAATGATTATTGGATCGAAAGTGGTGATAATTGCATACATTGTTTTTGAATGATTTTGGTGTCTTTTAGGTTATTTTGGGGCTGGAAAAGAGACCAAGGAAAGAATTGCCTTCTAGTTCATCCAATCCCAATTTGGAAAATAAGGGTATTACTAAACCGAACCTTGGTTTTATAATTCAAAATAGTTTTCAATCCCCTTCGGCTATGGCCCATTATAAACAATACCAAGCTTTTTCAATCTCGAATGAAAGATTTGTTCCAATCTCTTTTTTAAACTTCGAACGTATTAAGTTTAGATATTTTAGGTTGTTAAAACAATGATAATTTATGTCTTTTCTAAGTGTTCCCACAATTTTGTACCGAAATCTTGTTTTGATTTTCTTTGCTAATGCCCGTTGCATCCTTGATCAAGCAAGGGAATGTGTAATTGCCATTGCATCCTATCTTAAATTTGGGTTTTGAAAATTTGGGAATTGATGAACACTCATTGGGGCATTCTCAACTTGGCTCTGTAACCTTCCTTGATGCCCATGACCGTATCCTCCATCTCATCATCTCTTGGTGGATCCGTCCTTCCGGTGGGAAATTCTCTACCATTCGCCAAGTTGATGCTTTTTGGCTCTATTGTTTTCGAGAGGGTAAGCACCCAAACCTTTGCCAATTTATGTTTGCCAACTTGATCTAACAAAAAGGGGGGGGGAGTGTAAAAACATAAATTTTTACAAACTTTTGAAAACCAATCTTAAATTAAGGGGGAGTAAACTTTTCGAAGTTTTCAAAATACTTAAAATTTTACTTTGGTTTTGTTATATCAAAAAGGGCGAGATTGTAAAACCTAATTTGATTTTGATATAACAAAGTGCCTAAAGACCTATTTGTAAAAGAAAATAAATTTTTTAGCATTTCAAAGTCTCACAAATTGAAAAGCAAATTTGAACCAAAAATGTTTCTAAGCCAAATAAATTATTCAAAAAAATTCTAAGTGTTATAGCACAAAACCTTATTGTACGCTAAGGCGTGTCGATACGCTATAGCTGTATCGATACGGTTTTGAGGTTTTGGAATTTTAATCGACAAAAGCGTACTGATACGGTTATACCCGTATCGATATGGTATTTTATTTGGGCCGAACTTTAAGGCATAGCATACCGATACGGTCGTACCCGTATCGAAATAGTTTTGATCTGATTCGATAAATCTTTACATTTAAAGTTTTTTACCGTTGCTTGTCAGTTATGATTTCAGTAAAATTTCAAACGGTCGTTAGACCGTATCGATACGCCCATATAGCGTACCGATACACTTTAGGCTATAGTTTTACTCAGGATTCCAATGAGCAAAGTCTGTATCGATAAGTTCTTAGAGTATATATACACCTCTCTTTTTACATTATACCCGTACCGATACGCCCTTATAGTGTATCGATACGCACTCTTAAATTTGCACAATGGCTCTTTTTGTTTTGAGTCAGGTATCGATACCCTTGATCGAGTACCGATACGGTAGGTTGTAGAAGTGCATTTATTGTGGGAAAAATGAAGCCCAACGGCTCTACTAATGATCTTAACCACCAGAACGACTAGAAATCAATGCAAGGGTATATAAACAAGCCTCAAAAGCTGCAACAACAACTATTGAATAAATTTGCAACAATCCAAGCACATATCCAATCCCTAGAGCTCATAAAGTCAAATTCTTGTACCCCACTTGTGTAATCTTCCATTGTATTATCTTATTTCAAGTTTGGAGAGTGTTTAAGTGTAATTAGGCTATCTATCAACCATGTGAGAGGCATTTTTTAGATTGTCAATCTTCTTTGTATTTGAGAGAGTTTTTGGTTAATATTTGGGTAGAAAGATTAACCAATTTGTAAGGTTTCCTCCTAATCCGAGAATAGGGGACGAATTTCTAGTGAAATTGGTTTAAAATCCTTAGTGGGAGCTAAGGTAGTGGATGTAGAGCTTGTTCTAAGCTTGAACCAATGTAAATTTCCTTGTCTTGAATTTTCCATTTTTTTCAATTTGCTCATTTCAATTTTAAAAAGCCAACTCACCGCCTCTTGGCCATTTTCAATTCGATTTATCAACTTAACAAGTTGCTTTAGCACTTCCAAGAAACGCTTAAATTGTTGATCCTACTTATGCTTCTGTAACCTTTGCGGCAAGGGTGGAGGTTGATAAACATATGTTGGTTCTGCTGGCTTTGCCAATAGTTTGTTGGCATCAGACTATTGTCTGGCATCAGTCTGCTTATTGACATTAGTCTGATGGCTAGCAATGCTTCCATCCTCTTCTTTGTTATATGTCTCTTGTGGTACATCAACTAGTCTATTCTCTTCCTTTTGACAATGAACTGACTAGTTGATGGATGTCTCAACCTCACATTGCTTACCATTCCGAAGTGTTACGACATTGTTCATTGTTCATTGATAACTCTGCAAAATACCTTTGTTTCATGCTTTCTTACTCTGATATTTGCTTGTTTATAAGCTCAATTCATGGCATCTAGGTTGCATTTAGTTCATATGATTTCATTTTATTTCATAGCTTTGGTTGGCGTAAGATAAATACGAAATGGGTGCTACTTGAGAAGGGTTTTGTCTGGTTTCTTGATGTGTAGGTGAGCAGGGTATAACAACTGAAATTGCCATAACATTTTGGACTGAAAAGGCTGGGTGTAGAAAAAGACAAAACACAAAGAAGACATTTTCCAGCTCACATGTGAGAACTCCCTTTCTGTCTCTAGTGCCAAGCGTGTGTCAAGGAATATTCCTTGGGATCACAAAGAAAATGTAGGGCACAAAACCCTAGCAGCCTCAACTATATAAAGGAAAAGATGCCCTCATTTGAAAAGAGAGGAGAGAGAGGGCGTGAAAAAGTGTCTTAAAGGCTAGGGAGAAAAAGGAGAAAGGCGGCTCTTTTCCATCTTCTTCCTCAACTTGGTGTCCTCCATTTTTGAAACTCCAAGGGGTGACCTTGCTGGCCTTAAGAGAGGAAGCAAGCCTAGGGCATTTCGTGGCAGTCCATTGCGGATCGGGAGTACCTCTTCCTTTCTTTTTGCTTCGGCATTTCTATGCTTTTATGGATATCGGTTGTATGAACGAAATGGTGTTGGATTTTTATTGCCCAGTCATGAACTTGTTTTAGGTGGCTTGGGTTTGTTTGGATGATTTTGTTTTTAAGTTTCTTTAATGAATGTTTATGCTTTTCAGTTTTCCACCTATGTTTTGCCTATGGTTGCTAATTCCCTAAGGTTGTAAGAGCCTTCGAGAGTTGGCCTTCCTTCAGGTGTGAGATTAGGTTAGTGGTCGAGAGAGCTGACCTTAGATCCACGTAGGCAATGGAGTTGGCTACTGAGAGGGACAACTCTAACCCACCTTAGAGATAAGTGAGGGGTTTCAACGGCTAAAAGGGATAGTACATCGTGGGTAGGGGAATGTAAGGGTTTATGCTGAGAGGTATTGTCGTAGCATTTCTGATTCCTAGACTCCTTGCTAGAGATAGTATATGATCACTCTTTGTAAATCCTGCTGAGCATAGATAAAACTGAAAAGTTGAGACGTCATTGAAAGCTAGACATAGGTCATCTAAGCAAACCCATCCAGTCATTCTCAAAGTGAGTTTCACACACGTGCGAAGACCATTTAAGTCTACTTATTTAGCCCAATTTTTATTATAACCTATTGCTACAACATTTCTTATATTGCCTCTATTTTTCAAAGCATTTTCATTTTCAGTTTGTGTTTTGTGTGCTTAAGCTAAACAGTGAAATACCTCCAATCCATGTGGAGACGATACTCACTCATCACTTCACTACTTGTTTCAACGTGTATACTTGCACTATTTGCGTATCATTTATAATACACCACACATCGCAACAAGTTTTTAGTGTTGTTGCCAGGGATTGGCAATTGGTCAGTTTACGTTTAGTTTTTGCATCATTTTTATTTTCTCTTTTTGTATATATTTATTTATTTTTCTCATTTTTCTTTTTTAGGTGTGTGCTGGTGCATGACCCGAGGAAGACCCGACGAACCCATACTACCGATCATCCCTGAAATTGAACATCTTTTCTGACAAAGAAGACGTAGAGAAGAAGCTCTCAGAGTCATGAACGGAGCACATAACTAAGGATTGCCAGCTGGTAATCATGCAGATCCTGAGGCGGTGGCAAATGGCGGACCTGCAGTTCGTCACGAGCTATTAGAGATCATTTGAATCTGATCGTGGATGATCTCAACCCTGGCATTGTAGCTCTCGAAATTCAGATAGCCCACTTTGAGCTTAAACATGTGATGTTCACCATGTTGAACTCAATTGGACAGTTTGGTGGCTCGCCTCATGAAGATGCAAGACAACACATTTGTGCATTCTTTGAGGTCTGGGACTCATTTAGACAACAAGGGGTGCAAGAAGATTTGCTGAAACTGAAATTATTCCCGTATTCATTACTTGATCGAGCACGAGAATGGTTGAGTGGAGTACCAGCCGGTTCGATGGAATCATGGACAAACTTGAGCAAAAGTTTTTTTGCTGCATTATAATCCACCCAGCATGAACACCCAACTAAGGAATGATATTGCTTCCTTTCGTCAAGTTGATGATGAGCCGATGTACAAGTGTTGGGATAGATTCAAAGGACTGTTGCGCAAATATACAAATTTTAGTTTTCATGATTGGACACAAGTAGTGATGTTCTAAAATAGTGTTAATGCTCCTACGAGGATGATGTTAGATGCTTCAGCAAATGGAACTCTGTTGGACAAGTCGCCCAAAGAAGCATTTGACATCCTTGATAAAATAGCCAACAATGACTACCAATTTCCTTCTTCGAGATTAGGAATGGGAATGAGGACTCAAGGAGCACGTGATCTTGTTTTAGATGACTCAGTTGCAGCTCAATTATCAGCCATCAAAAATATGCTAAAGAATCTCCAACGTCCTAACAAGGTGAAGGAAGTGAAGAATGCATCTACTTGTCTTCGTTGTGATGGAAACCATCATTTGAGCGAGTGCCCAAAAAACAACGAGCCTAACAACTATGTAGGGAATTATAATAGGAACAACAACCCCACCTCGAACACCTACAATCAAGGGTGGCGTCAGCATCCTAACCTTTCTTGGGAAAATCAAGGAAACAACAATTCTAGTGGCTCAAATCAGCAACAAAATCTGGCTGAACACTCAGGTTTCTTACAAAATATGCTATGGAAAACAACAAGGGTTCAACATCTACATCAACCAACCATTCTTTGGAAGCTACTTTCAAGGATTTTATGACAAATTCGAAGGAATTTATGACAACAACAAAGGCTTTGCTTCAAGAACACTCTACGTCTATTAGGAGTCAAGGAGCACTGCTATAAAGCCATAGCTCATCCTTGAGAGCCTTGGAAACCAAAATAGGTCAAATCGTGCAAGCTTTGCAAGTTCGACCTCAAGGGAATTTAACTAGTGACACTGAAGTCACTAAACCTCATGGCAAGGAGCAGTGTTGTGCACTAGCTTGAAAGAGTGGGACCCGTCTCAACAAAGAAGATAAGTTTGGGGGGAGAAGAAGGAGGATTCTAACCCAAAAACTGTGCATAAAGAATTTGATGAGCAAGAGGATTCAGCTCGTGAGAAGGAGGATGAGGAACTGCAAAAATGAACCTGCTGATGGAAGATCGAATGCTACAGCAAAAGAAAGATCCCCACCAGTAGAGGAAGAAGTCAGACCCCCACCACCCTTGCCTCAAAGATGGAAGAAGCAGAATGACGATCTCCAATTCAAGAGATTTGTAGATGTTCTTGATCAGTTGCATATCAAGGTCCCTTTTTGGAGGTTGTTGATCAAATGCCCACTTATGATAAATTCCTCAAGGATATTGTTACCAAGATGAGGAAGGTTGAGAGGTACGAGACAGTTGCTACAGCAAAAGAATGTTATTCTGTGTAGAGTAAGTTTCCATCCAAATGGAAGGATCCAAGCAGCTTTATCATCCCATGTTCTATTAGTAAATATTATGTGGGAAGAGCCTTATGCGATCTTGGGTCTAGTGTTAATCTAATGCCCAAGTCTGTTTTTATGAAGCTCGGTATGGGAGAAGCAAGGCCTACAACTGTTATTTTGCAGCTAGCCGACCGATCTCATGTCTGTCTGGAAGGAAGGATTGAAGATGTTGTGGTGAAAGTGGATAGATTTGTCTTCCCAGTTGGTTTCCTCATCCTTGATTGTGAAGCGGATGACAATCACCCATAATCTTGGGGTGACCTTTCTTAGCCATCGGTCGTATATTGATTGATTATGAAAAGGGAGAGTTCACCATAAGAGTGGCTGATCAGAGGGTGACTATAAATGTCTTTGACACCCTAAGATATGTGGATGGACATGAGGAATGTCAACACATAGATACTATGGCAGAAGAAGATGTTGCAGAATTTTGTTGTAGCAAATTTTTTCAAATTGAGGATTATATGAAGCTCAATGAAGATGAAAATGAGGAGTTCGAGGAATTTGAGGAGTCCCCATTGGAGGTACAACAATCAAGCATGCTCATAGCCAGACCAGGTGCACACTTTGAACCTCTAGATTTTTCTGAATTTTCTCCCCCAAAACCTTCACTCGAGCATGCACCCGCATTAGAACTAAAGCCTTTGCCATCACACCTTAAATATGCTTATTTGGGTTCAAATGAAACTTTGCATGTGATAATCTCATCAAGTCTAACACCTAAGCAAGAAATTAGCTTGATTAATATGTTATCTCAACATAAAAAGGCTTTAGGTTGGACTATGGCTGACTTGAAGGGCATAAGCCCTACTATTTGTATGCACAAAATTTTTCTTGATGATTGTCACATCAATTCCATTGATCCCCAAAGGAGACTTAACACAATCATGAAAAAAAGGTGGTAATGAAGGAGATAATCAAGTTGCTTGACGCTGGTGTTATATATCCCATATCCAACAGCTCGTGGGTCAGCCAGGAACAATGTGTACCCAAGAAAAGAGGCATGACACTGGTGAGTAAAGAGGAAAACGAGTTGCTACCAACAAGGACCGTTAGGGGATGGATGATTTTTATGGACTATCAGATGCTTAACAAGGCAACAAAGAAAGACCATTCCCCCTCCCATTCATCGATCAAATGCTAGACAGATTGGCGGGCAAGTCATTCTATTGTTTCCTCGACGGATACTCAGGGTACAACCAAATTGCTATAGCACATGACAACCAAGAGAAGACAAACTTCACCTGTACTTATGGTACCTACGCCTTTAGAAGAATGCCCTTTGGACTGTGCAATGCCCCATCAACTTTTTTGAGGTGTATGCTGGGTATTTTTTCAAACATGGTTGAAAAGTTTTTGGAAATCTTCACGGACGACTTTTCAGTCTTCGGAGATGATTTTGAGACATGTTTGGGCAACTTGGAAAAGGTGCCGAAGCGATGTAAAGAAGCTGACTTGGTTCTTAATTCAAAGAAATGTCACTTTATGGTAACCAAAGGAACAGTTTTGGGTCACAAAATTTCGAAGAAAGGCATAGAGGTAGATAGGGCAAAAGTCAAAGTGATCGAGAAGCTACCACCTCCAATCACATTCAAGGTCATAAGGAGTTTCTTAGGGCATGTTGGCTTTAAGTGAAGATTCATTAAAGAATTCTCTAAGATCTCCAAGATGCTCTGTAATTTGCTACAACAAAACCATCCCTTTGTGTTTGATGATGATTGCCACAGCGCATTCAAGGAACTAAAGGAGAAGCTTATCTCAGCACCCATTGTCGTCCCACTTGATTGGAACGAGCCATTCGAACAGATGTGCGATGCGAGTGACTACGCAGTGGGAGTAGCACTTGGGCAACGCTGAGGTAAACTCTTTCATGTTATTTACTACGCTAGCCGCACCTTAAATGATGCACAACTTAACTACACAACCACTGAAAAGAGTTGTTGGTTGTTGTGTTCGCCATTGATAAGTTTAGGTCATACTTGATAGGCGCTAAGGTCATTGTTCACATCGATCATTCAGCTATTAAATACTTAGTGACTAAAAAGGATGCTAAACCTAGGCTTATTAGATGGATACTCCTCTTAGAAGAATTTTACTTGGAAGTTTGGGATAGAAGAGGATGTGTAACACCCCAATTTTGGGCTTAGAAGTTTTGGGTTTGGACCGGACCGGTCGGTTCGCGGTTCAAATATAAAAGAGTGAATTTAGGAAAGCCTAGTTTGGGTTGCATTAAAAATGTGGAAAAATGTCTTAAAATCCTCTTTTATTATGTATAAGAGAATAGTGAAATCAATTTTACAAAATGAGGTTTGGAAGTGTGACATTTTGGGTTAGTGACCAAAATGTAATTTTCGAAAACTGTGAGATTGTTTTAAAAAGGATTGAAACTTTGAATCTTTAAGGAGCTATTTACCCAATATGAGTTTCTCCAGATTTTTCCTAAATATTAAAGGTTTAATAAATGGTTTTTGAATAAAAGAAAAAGAGAGGGAAGATATTTTGGCATTTTCCAACTAACTTTTCCTAAAATTCTATTTTCATTTTCTCTCATCTTTTCTCTCAAACCAAACACATTTCTCCAGAGCTTTTTCCTCTGATTTTTGACATCCAAACATGAGATTTTAATTCTCTTTTGATCTCTAATCATCTCTTCAACAAAACCTCACCATTTGCTACTTGGATCTTCAAGAGTTTTGATTCTAAAAAGGGAGAAACTCAAGTTTAGAGGTATGAACGTCCTTCTCCTCTAAATTCTCAGTTCTTTACTGAAATTCCCAAGTTCTCAATCCTTGATTTGTGTTTAATTAAAGGTTTTACAATTGTATTCTTGATTTTGGCTTTAAAATGCAAGATTTGTTTGATTTTGATGAAATTTCGTATAATCTGATTGGGCAGTGTTTTGAGGTGTCAATTTGATGTTAAATGAATGTTTAATTGATGAGAAATTGAGATTTAATCAATGCAATCCCGGATAGATTGAATTTCCTAAGTTTTACTTGTATTAGTGATGGTTTGTGGAGTGATCTTGATGATCTGTTATGGCTGGAGGCATAAGGATGTGTTGAGATCCATTTTGGATGTTAATTAATGTTTAAAGATGTTTAGAGTTGATGAATCTTGGCTGGGTAGTGTTGTGGAGTTGTTTGGTTGTGTTTTCGGTTGTGTTTGGTAGCCGAAAATGGAGTGTGGATGAGAGCAGCGAGTTTAGGTGCTTTCATTGTAGATATTAATGCATGATGATGCATTAATCTACTGTTTTGATGTGTTTAAAACAGGGGAGTCATCTTTGGATCCTAGTGGTGGAGATCCGGAAGCTTGATTGGTGTTTCGGCAAGAGGCGAAACGGAATCGGTGAGTGGATTTTGGTTTTCAGCTTTGAAACCAATGTTTTGAAGGTTTGGGAGCTTAGTTTAAGTCTAAGCAACTTAGCTAAGCTCAAGAGTAAGTTTTCGGAAAAACTCTCTCGATGATGAACCATGGATTGGTTGTGTGCAATGTGGTTTGTTTGCATGTTTTAAATCCTGTTTTGGAAGCATATTTAGCATGTTTATTTGCTGAGATTATAAGCCATGTGTTGAAGGATGCTCAAGGTAAGAGATCCTTGTTTTTGAACATTGTTTAAATGTGGTTTGATGCCTAAGGATGAATGATGTTTATGGCTTTGTTAAATGCTTAAAAACAGTGGAATATTGTTGTTAATGATGCATATTGGCAAGTGATGGTTAAGGTCACAAAGGTGTTTAAAAGTCCTTGTGTGAGCCTTGTTTATTTAAGAACAACATGGTGGTTAAAAGTCCATGGTTGGTTCTTGGTTAAGATCACAAAGGTGGTTAAAAGTCCTTGTGTGAATCTTGTGTATTTTAAGAACAACATGGTGTTTAAAAGTCCATGGTTGGTTCTTGGTTAAGGTTAAAAAGGTGGTTAAAATTCCTTGTGTAAGCCTTGTTATTTAAGAACACCAAGGTGTTTAAAAGTCCTTGGGTGATTCTTGTTAAGGACACAAAGGTGTTTAAAAGTCCTTGTGTGGTCCTTGTCATGGTGTTTAAAAGTCCATGGATGATTCTTGTTAAGGACACAATGGTGTTTAAAAGTCCATGTGTGGTCCTTGGAAATTATAAGATCACAATGGTGTTTAAAAGTCCATGTGTGGATCTTATGTCGAATGTATCACTTGTTGCCAATGTGTCATGTTATGAACTTGAAGCATGAATTGCTTGTTTTAAATGCTTTAGTGCATGTGCAAATGATGTATGATTTAAGGTTTTTAAAGGTGTTTCATAAATGCATTATTGTGTGGTTTTAAATGAGCATTCCTCACTAAGCTTTTCGCTTACGCTCTCTCTCTCTTTTCTTAAACCAATAATGCAGAGCTTTAAAGTGCATTGAGGGCAGCAAGGAGGTGAAGAATCCAAGTGGTGAACTAAGCTCATGTATGGTGAAGGTTTCTTAAACACTATTAGCTTTTGGCATTTGGCAATGGGGAACCTATGTTGATGTTTTAGGAGATGTTTTGGACTCCTTAAGTTGGTTTTATGTTGTTAATGTTGTTGGAATATGTAAATGGCCTTTATGTGGTTGATTTGGTATTTTGATGCTTGAATGGTTTTTGAAATAGGAAGCTTGCCTATAGAATTGGGGATTTGCTTAATTGATGCCATGTTTGAGTATGATTGAAGCAATTATGTTCCTTGATTGTTGAATGAGTTGCTGGTATATTTTGGTGGCATTTGGAGCATGTTTGATGGGTCAAATATGTGTTAATTCAGCAAAAATCTGCAAATCTGGGCAGGCCGTATCGGAACGGGTGCTACCGTTTCGGAACAGGGGCCTGAAATGGTCTAGGCGTTCCGAAACGGGAGGAACCGTTCCGGAACGGAAATACCACTGCCAAGCCTCGTTTCGGAACCAGTTTCGGAACGGTCCCGCGTTTCGGAACAGGTCCTCCCTGTTTCGGAACACTCGACCGTTGGGCTCTGAAATTGATGGTTATATGTTTTGAAATGCTTGCGTTTTGGTCCTGAAAGTTGTTATTGCAATTGAATGAGTTTGGAATGTCCGTTTGAGCTGAAATTTGGCAGAAAAGCATGGAAGATGATTAATTTCAAGTTGGTAACTTCTAATTGGGTTAAGTCCTTATAATTTTCAGAATTTACATTTTGGTCCCTAAAGTTGTAATTTGTTCAATTGAGTCCCTGAATGTTCTCTGATTGTTTTGATCTTTGAGTATGATTATCTTGTGAACATATCTAGGGTTAATGTGCATTTAGACAAGATTTAAAAGAAAAAAAGGTCGTTAATCAAGGTTAACTTTCGGGTTGACTTTGGTTTTCCCCGTGTAAACTTCTTAATTCGGGTCAACCGTCTAGGCCGGGTTAAGGGGGTTACATTTGGTGGTATCAGAGCTGAGTTCTCGAGTAATTGGGAAGGATTATGTGGGTGATTGATGTATGTATGCTTTGTATGCTTGTTGAGTGAAAGCATGATGTGTGAATTGTAAGCATGTTACAATTGTGGTGTATGCTGTAGTGAAGCATGATAGGGAGACCCATTGCCAAAACAAAGCTAATGAAATGGTGTTGTTTTTAATTGGGAAATGAGCTTGAGTACTTGGATTACTTACCTTGCTGAGCCTGACTTTGTTTATTTGCATTGTGATTGCGTTGTTAGTGAATGGGACCTCGTAGAGAGACGCGGGGTAATGTGCGAGCTACTGCTCAGAATGAGAATGAGAACGATGAGAATGTTGAAAGTGCGGTGGATTTACCTCCTCCACCTGGTGGTGGTGGTGCTGAGGGTGAAAGAGCTGGAGCGGCAGCTGGTGCTGGGGTCGCTGGACCTGAAGCTGGTCAGGGGCAAGCTGTACCTGACATGACAGTGTTGATTCAAGCTATTGCTGGAGCTTTTCAAGCAGCAGTAGCTGGAGCTCAAGGAGCTGGGCATCAGGGAGATGCTGGTGTTAGACTACCCTTGGAGCGTTTGCGCAGTCTGGGAGGGACTGAGTTCAGGGGTTTGTCGGCGGAAGGTTCTGAGGCTTGGTTGGAAAGTACCAAGAGAATCTTGGGTCAAATGAGTTGCACTGATGTGCAGAAGCTGGGGTGTGTGGTGTCATTACTGCAGGATGATGCATACACGTGGTGGACAACCACAATCGCTGGGATGGCGGAAGCTGATATAACTTGGACGTTCTTCCAGAGTGTGTTCAAGAGAAGGTATCTAGGTGTGAGGTACCTAGATGAAAAGAAAAGGGAGTTCATGTCTCTTACCCAGGGGAGCATGTCTGTGGCTGAGTACGAGGTCCAGTTTGTTCGACTCAGTCAGTATGCACCTGAGCTTGTCCCGGATGAACGGGAAAGGTGTGAAAGGTTCCGTTATGGCTTGGTGACGGATGTAAAGATGTATGTGCTGGCTACCGAGTATAATGATTTTGATGTGCTGGTTGGCTGAGCAAAGGACATTGAGATGAACTTGGGTTTATCTGCTAGAAGTGCTGGGTCAAGTGCTGGTAAGCGAGCAGCCGAATATAGTTCTGGTGGTGGACGGAACAAGAGAGGGCGTGGCCAGAAGTATCAGTCCTCAGCTAAGCGAGGTGGTGGTGCGCCTGCTCGGGGAGGCAACGCTAGAGTTGATCCGAGTGCATGTTGGACATGTGGTTCGCGTGGCCACATGAAACGTGATTGTCCTCTAGCTGTGAGGGAGGTGCAGGCTCCTGTTGTGGCAGCTGGTAATGCGTGCTGGAACTGTGGATCTACGGATCATATGAGGCGAGAGTGTCCTATGTTGGCTGGTGGCCATGTGCGTGCTCCTGTAGTTGCTGCACCACAAAGAGGTCGTGGGCGCGGCCGTGGTAACTTCCAGCGTAGGGAGGATGGTGTTCGTAATATGGCTCATGTTGTAGCTGTTCAGCCTGAAGGTGGTGGTCAGGCTAGAGTGTTTGCTCAAAGGGAGGGGAGGAATGACGCGGATGTGATCGCAGGTACTTTCACTCTGCAATCCTTGTCATTACTTTCCTTGATTGATTCTGGCTCTACACACTCATATATATTGCGTGAGCATGCTGAGTTGCTTGGTTTGCCTGTTGAGTCTTTGGATGTTGGTATGCGTGTCACTAGTTCTTTTGGTGAAATTGTTGTGACTCGAAAGCTTTATAGAAGATGTCCTTTGGTTGTTCAAGATCATGTTTTTCATGTTGATCTTATGGAGTTGCCTTTCTATGGTTTTGATGTAATCCTTGGTATGGATTGGCTTGCTGAGCATCGTGCTGTAGTGGATTGTAAGAATAAGCGAGTTTCTTTGAAACTTGCGGATGATTATGAGGTTGTTGTGGTTGGTGAGAATGTGAAGTTTCTTGCCAATGTGGTGTCTACATTGGAGGCGAGCCGGATGCTGAGGCAAGGTTGTGAAGCTTATCTAGCTTTTGTGATGAATCCTTGTTCTAAGGAGTTGCGTGTGCAAGATATCAGGGTTGTGAAAGAGTTTCCTGGCGTGTTTCCTGAGGAGTTGCCTGGATTGCCTCCTAATCATGAAGTGGAGTTTGGGATTGAGTTGTATGAGAACACAACTCCTGTGTCCATTACCCCTTATAGAATGGCACCTAAAGAGTTGAAAGAGCTGAAGACGCAGTTTCAAGAGTTGCTTGATCGTGGGTTCATTCGGCCGAGTGTGTCACCTTGGGGTGCACCAGTCTTGTTTGTGAAGAAGAAGGATGGCACTATGAGAATGTGCATTGATTATCGTCAGCTGAACAAGTTGACTATCAAGAATCGGTATCCTTTGCCGAGAATTGATGATCTCTTTGATCAATTTCGGGGAGCAGCTGTGTTCTCTAAGATTGACTTGAGGTCAGGGTATTACCAGTTGAAGGTGAAGATGTGGATGTGCCTAAGACAGCTTTCAGGACAAGGTATGGGCATTATGAATTCCTTGTGATGCCGTTTGGTTTGACAAATGCTCATGCAGCTTTCATGGACATGATGAATCGTGTGTTTCATGAATACCTGGATAAGTTTGTTGTGGTGTTCATTGATGATATCCTCGTGTACTCACGTACTGAGGAGGAGCATGAAGATCATTTGAGAGTTGTGTTGCAAGCTTTGTTGGAGAATCAGCTTTATGCTAAGCTGAGCAAGTGTGAGTTCTGGCATAAAGAAGTGGTGTTTCTTGGGCATGTGGTTTCTGCTGAGGGGATTCATGTTGATCCTCAGAAGATTGAAGCGGTGATGAATTGGAAGGTTCCTAAGTCGGTTCATGAAGTCCGTAGTTTCCTCGGTTTGGCAGGATACTACCGGAGGTTCGTGGATGGGTTTTCGAAGATTGCCGCACCTTTGACAAAGTTGTTGCAAAAGGATGTTAGGTATGAGTGGACGGAAGCGAGACAACAGGCTTTTGAGAAGCTTAAGGCAGCATTAATGCAAGCTCCTATCTTGGTTCAACCTGAATCAGGGAAAGAGTTTGTGGTGTATAGTGATGCATCCTATGTTGGTTTGGGTTGTGTGTTGATGCAAGAGGGTAAGGTGGTGGCTTATGCATCGCGGCAGTTGAAGGTGCATGAGCGCAATTATCCTACGCATGACATTGAGTTGGCTGCGATGGTTTTTGCTTTGAAGATCTGGAGGCATTATCTGTATGGTGAGAAGTGTACTGTGTACACTGATCACAAGAGTTTGAGGTATATGATGTCTAAGAAGGAGTTGAACCTTAGGCAGCGACGTTGGGTGGAGTTGCTCAAGGATTATGATTTGACGATTGAGTATCACCCTGGGAAGGCTAATGTTGTAGCAGATGCCTTGAGTAGGAAGGTAGCTGTTGAGTTGAGGGTTATGTTTGCCAGTTTGAGTATTTCGCGTGATGGTGGTCTTGTGGCTGAATTGCAAGTGAAACCATCTTTGGTTCAGTTGATCAAGGAAAAGCAGTTGTTGGATGATTCCTTGGTATCTCATGTTCAGGATATCGCGGAGGGTAGGCCTTCGGATTTCTGCTTTAATAATGATGGAGTGTTGTGTTTTGGGAGTCGGATAGTAGTGCCCAATGATGCTGAGTTGAGGCGTGCTGTTCTGACTGAAGGTCATAGTAGTCCTTTTGCTATGCACCCTGGTAGTACTAAGATGTATCGTGATCTTCGTGATGAGTACTATTGGGTGCGTTTGAAGAAGAATGTTACTGAGTTTGTGAGCAAGTGTATGGTGTGTCAGCGAGTTAAGGCTGAACATCAGTTTCCATCAGGTTTGTTGCAACCGTTGAGAATCCCTGAATGTAAGTGGGAAAGGATTACCATGGATTTTGTATCTGGTTTGCCCTTGTCACCATCGAAGAAGAATTCGGTGTGGGTGATTGTGGATCGCCTGACGAAGTGTGCGCATTTCTTGCCTGTGCATTGTAACCCCCTTAACCCGGCCTAGACGGTTGACCCGAATTAAGAAGATTACACGGGGAAAACCAAAGTCAACCCGAAAGTTAACCTTGATTAACGACCCTTTTTTTTTCCTTTTTAATCTTGTCTAGATGCTCATTAACCCTAGATGTGATCACAAAAACATCATACTCAAAGACCACAAACATCAGAGATCAAACAGGGACCAATTGAACAATTTACAACTTTAGGGACCAAATTGTAAATTCTGAAAACCTTAAGGACTTAACCAGATTTTAAGTTACCAACTTAAAATTAATCGTGTTTCATGCTTCTCTGCCAAATTTCAGCTCAAACGGACAACCCAAACTCATACAATTGCACAAACAAGTTTCAGGACCAAAATGCAAACATTCTGAAACATTTAACCGCCCATGTCAGTCCCCAACGGTCACCCGTTCCGAAACAGGCAGAGCCCGTTTCAAAACACGGGGCCGTTCCGCAACGCGTACCGCAACGGGGGACTGGCAGTAGCCAACCCGTTCCGGAACGGTGGCACCCGTTTCGGACGCCTGGGTTTATGCAGGGCACCCGTTCCGAAACGGTGTCAACTGTTCCGAAACGCCTTGCCCAGATTGCTGCATTTTGCTCACTCAAACACATAATTGGCCATCCAATCATACTCCTAAAGCCTCCAAACTTTACCAACATGCAACTCAACATAAATGGGACATACTTGCATCAACAATTCATCAATATAACATCATACATGAAAAGCCCCAATTCTAAAGGCATACTTCCTACACAAGCAACCATTTAGGCACAAACCTTCCAAATCAATCTCATTAAAACCGAAACATGATCCAACAACATCATCAACATAAAAACATCCTTGTCCAAACATAAACGAACACATACACAATAACCCGAGAGATTCTACCCCATTGCCTTTATTAACTATAACTATTCACCGAGACATACATCTCAAGTGGAGTCCACCTTGAATCCCTTGCTCCTTGCTGTCCAAACTTCAAGAATCTGCATTGACGGACAAAAAAGAGCGTAAGCACATAATGCTTAGTGAGGTATGCTCAAAACCAAAACACCATCAATGCAGCGGGTCATAAATCACTTTTAAAGAAAACTCGATTTGTTTACCAAAGCCATGTTTGAAAACCCCTTTTCAACAACAAGCTCAAAACCATGCATTGCACATACATGAAAACCAACCCTTAGCTTAGCATGCTAAGAAAACCTTTTCAAAGCACAACTTACAAAATCATCCATTTAGCCAAACCATGCATAAACACCATATGCAAGCTAAAACAAAACCTTGGAAAACACTCTCATTTCACAACATACCTTTCTTAAACTTGAAAGCCAATTCAAGCAAGAATCTTTTAAAACCATTTCACAAACCAACCAACACATGCATTAAACCAAAGGCAACATATATGAACCACAACATCATCATCACATGCCTTTAAAAACAAGTCTTAACAAGACTCCAATGCACTAAAGATATTTCATGCTCACATGCATCATTTTCCAAATGATAATCAACACTTGTTCAACTTAACAAGTAAACATGCATTCACAAGCATTATACACTTTCCATGCAACCATGCATCTTTTCAAGCATCTCATGCTTCACATGCAATTATGCATCATTTCAAGCATCCCATGCTTCATCACAATCAAGAACATCATATTGGCCTTCAAGTGATCAACCACATTCACTTTTCAACTCAACACCCAATCGGATACGCGGATTCCGAGCGTTGTCCCTACGCTCCATACACCCTACCAATCCAAGGTATCCCAAATGGACTTTTAAACACCATTTGACCTCAACATCCTAAGGTTCCCATGTATGGACTTTTAAACACCATACAACCTTAGCTTTCCCGAGGTTCCCATGTATGGACTTTCAAACACCATACAACCTCAACTTTTCCCCAAGGTTCCCATGTATGGACTTTCAAACACCATACAACCTTGACATGCATAAGGTTCCCATGTATGGACTTTCAAACACCATACAACCTTTGCATTCTCCGATTGGTAGTTGTATAACATCACTAACGAGATCCGGGACACCCTACACAAGATCCACACATGGACTTAACACCGCCATTGTGATCTCAACAAGCACAAGGTTCCCACATATGGACTTTTAAACACCATATAACCTTTGCTCAACCAAGGTCCTCGAATGGGCAACACCTCCATTATGACCTCAACCATCTCGTTAGGATACTTGAAGGGAGTTTACCGGTCCACTATTGACCACTCCACCTCCAAGGCGACTTAATTCACGGTGCACCCAATCCTATAGCCGGCTAACTATATCCGATCAAAGAACCAAGAACCACTTACATCACTTGCCAATATAACCACCTTACCACATTAGTCCAATGTTTCACATGCATAACCATAATGCAAAAACCATCATTTACCAACATTAATTCACTGTTTTAAAGCATTAAACAAAGCCATTGAACAACATGCAACACCATGCATCAAAACCACATTTTCAAAGTATAAAACCAAGGATCTCTTACCTTGAGCATCCTTCACATATGGCTTTCAAAACCAGCATTAAACCATGCTAAAATATGCTTTCAAAACAGATTTAAACCATGCAAAACACATGCATTTCAATCATCAACCACAATTGCTTAAAAGCCAATTTCACAATCATAATTCAAGAGCGAAAATCCATTCACTTACTCTTGAGCTTAGCAAAGTTGTTTAGACTTACACTAAGCTCCCAAAAACCTTCAAACCTTGGTTTAAAAGCTGAAAACCCAACTTCACTCACCGATAACCAAAACAAGGCTAGCCAACAAGCCTTCCAAGCATCCGAAACCTTCTGCAACACCTCTAAAGCTCACGGATCAAACTCCCCTGTTTCAAGCACGCAACAACAGAAGATCAATGCATCATTATGCATTAAAAACACCAGCAACACAATACAACTCGCTGCTCATCACAAAACCAACAATTCGGCTACCAAACACAACCGAAATCACCTCCAAACACTTCCAAAACTTAACCCAGTCAAGATCCATCACTTCTAACCACTTTTAAACAACAATTAACATCCAAAATAATCACAAACACGTCCTTATACCTCCAGGTATAACAGATCACCAAAACACTCCAAAAACAACCAAAAACTCAAGCAAAGCTTTGGAAATTCAACCTATCCGGGATTGCATTAATTAAACCTCAACTTCTAATCAATTTAGCATTCATTTAACATCATTTTGACACTTCAAAACCCTGCTTAAACAGATCATACGAAAATTCCACCAAAATCACCAAATCTTGCATTTTAGCCAAAATCAAGATTTCAATTGAAAAGCCTTTAACAAATAATAAATCAAGGATTGAGAACTTGGGAATTTCAATAAAGAACTTGAAGTTCAGAGGAGAAGGACGTTCTTACCTCCAAACTTGAGTTTCTCCTTTTTAGAGCCAAAAAGCTTGATGAAACAACTTGCAAATTGAGAGGTTTTGTTGATGAGATGATTAGGAATCAAATGAGAGTTGAAATGAGTGATTTAGATTGACAAAATTAAAGAAGAAAATCTGGAGAATGTGTTTGGGTTGAGAGAAAATGAGAGAAAAGGAAAATTGAGAGAAAATAGAAAAGTTAGTTATAAAATGATAAAATGATTTCCCTCCACATTTCATAAACTTTAAAATCAGAATAAAGCCTTAAAATATCTTAGAAAAATCTGGAAAAACTCTTTTTGGAATATTAGCTCCTTAAAGATTCAAAGTTTCAATCCTTTATAAAACTGTCACCGAACTTTCCAAAATTACATTTTGGTCACTAGCCAAAATGTCAACCTTACGAACCTCATTTTCCAAAATTGATTTCACAGTTCACTTAATTATATTAAAAGATGATTTTAGGACATTTTTCCATATTTTTAATGCAACCCGAACTAGGCTTTCCTAAATTCACTCTATATATTCGAACAGCACTTTGACCGAACCGGTCAACGTCCAAAACTTCTGAGCCCAAAACCGGGGCGTTACATGCATACTACGTATACCTTGGATAAGCTTGCGGAGCTGTACATTGCTGAGATTGTGCGGCTGCATGGTGTGCCTAAGTCGATTGTGTCGGATAGGGATCCGAGATTTACATCGCGATTCTGGCAGTGTTTGCATCAAGCTTTGGGTACGCGGTTGAATTTCAGTACGTCTTATCATCCTCAGTCGGATGGTCAGTCCGAGCGTGTTATCCAGGTTTTGGAGGATATGTTGAGGTGCTGTGTGATTGAGTTCCAGGGCTCTTGGGAGAAACATTTGCCTTTGGTGGAGTTTGCCTATAACAATAGTTATCAATCAAGTATTCAAATGGCACCTTATGAGGCTTTGTACGGGAGGAAGTGTAGGACTCCTCTTTGTTGGGTTGAAACAGGTCAGAAGTTGGTTTCGATGCCGGCTTTGTTGAAAGAAACCACCGAGAAGGTGAAGCTCATTTGTGAGCGTTTGAAGGCAGCTTCTGATCGGCAAAAGTCTTACGCGGATTTGAAGCGTAAGGAGATTGAGTATGCGGTGGGTGACCGTGTGTTTTTGAAGGTTTCGCCTTGGAAAAAGGTGATGAGGTTTGGCCGAAAGGGCAAGTTGAGCCCTAGGTACATTGGACCATACGAGGTGATTGAGCGTGTGGGTCCTGTTGCGTACAAGTTGAGGTTACCTCAGGAGTTGGAGAAGATTCATGATGTGTTTCATGTTTCTATGCTTCGGAAGTATAGATCGGATCCTTCACATGTGATGCCTGTAGAAGAAGTGGAATTGAATCTGGATTTGACCTATGATGAGGAACCGGTGAAGATTCTGGATTCGGATAGTAAGGTTCTTCGTGGCAAGACCATTGAGTTGGTAAAGGTGTTGTGGAAGCTTCGTGGTGCTGAGGAAGCCACGTGGGAACGGAAAGATGACATGCTGGAGCAGTTTCCGTATCTCTTTCCTTCAGGTAAATTTCGAGGACGAAATTTCTTAAGGGGGGAGAGTTGTAACACCCCAATTTTGGGCTTAGAAGTTTTGGGTTTGGACCGGACCGGTCGGTTCGCGGTTCGAATATAAAAGAGTGAATTTAGGAAAGCCTAGTTGGGGTTGCGTTAAAAATGTGGAAAATGTCTTAAAATCCTCTTTTATTATGTATAAGAGAAAAGTGAAATCAATTTTACAAAATGAGGTTTGGAAGTGTGACATTTTGGGTTAGTGACCAAAATGTAATTTTCGAAAACTGTGAGACTGTTTTAAAAAGGATTGAAACTTTGAATCTTTAAGGAGCTATTTACCCAATAGGAGTTTCTCCAGATTTTTCCTAAATATTAAAGGTTTAATAAATGGTTTTTGAATAAAAGAAAAAGAGAGGGAAGATATTTTGGCATTTTCCAACTAACTTTTCCTAAAATTCTATTTTCATTTTCTCTCATCTTTTCTCTCAAACCAAACACATTTCTCCAGAGCTTTTTCCTCTGATTTTTGACATCCAAACATGAGATTTTAATTCTCTTTTGATCTCTAATCATCTCTTCAACAAAACCTCACCATTTGCTACTTGGATCTTCAAGAGTTTTGATTCTAAAAAGGGAGAAACTCAAGTTTAGAGGTATGAACGTCCTTCTCCTCTAAATTCTCAGTTCTTTACTGAAATTCCCAAGTTCTCAATCCTTGATTTGTGTTTAATTAAAGGTTTTACAATTGTATTCTTGATTTTGGCTTTAAAATGCAAGATTTGTTTGATTTTGATGAAATTTCGTATAATCTGATTGGGCAGTGTTTTGAGGTGTCAATTTGATGTTAAATGAATGTTTAATTGATGAGAAATTTAGATTTAATCAATGCAATCGCGGATAGGTTGAATTTCCTAAGTTTTACTTGTATTAGTGATGGTTTGTGGAGTGATCTTGATGATCTGTTATGGCTGGAGGTATAAGGATGTGTTGAGATCCATTTTGGACGTTAATTAATGTTTAAAGATGTTTAGAGTTGATGAATCTTGGCTGGGTAGTGTTGTGGAGTTGTTTGGTTGTGTTTTCGGTTGTGTTTGGTAGCCGAAAATGGAGTGTGGATGAGAGCAGCGAGTTTAGGTGCTTTCATTGTAGATATTAATGCATGATGATGCATTAATCTACTGTTTTGATGTGTTTAAAACAGGGGAGTCATCTTTGGATCCTAGTGGTGGAGATCCGGAAGCTTGATTGGTGTTTCGGCAAGAGGCGAAACGGAATCGGTGAGTGGATTTTGGTTTTCAGCTTTGAAACCAATGTTTTGAAGGTTTGGGAGCTTAGTTTAAGTCTAAGCAACTTAGCTAAGCTCAAGAGTAAGTTTTCGGAAAAACTCTCTCGATGATGAACCATGGATTGGTTGTGTGCAATGTGGTTTGTTTGCATGTTTTAAATCCTGTTTTGGAAGCATATTTAGCATGTTTATTTGCTGAGATTATAAGCCATGTGTTGAAGGATGCTCAAGGTAAGAGATCCTTGTTTTTGAACATTGTTTAAATGTGGTTTGATGCCTAAGGATGCATGATGTTTATGGCTTTGTTAAGTGCTTAAAAACAGTGGAATATTGTTGTTAATTATGCATATTGGCAAGTGATGGTTAAGGTCACAAAGGTGTTTAAAAGTCCTTGTGTGAGCCTTGTTTATTTAAGAACAACATGGTGGTTAAAAGTCCATGGTTGGTTCTTGGTTAAGATCACAAAGGTGGTTAAAAGTCCTTGTGTGAATCTTGTGTATTTTAAGAACAACATGGTGTTTAAAAGTCCATGGTTGGTTCTTGGTTAAGGTTAAAAAGGTGGTTAAAATTCCTTGTGTAAGCCTTGTTATTTAAGAACACCAAGGTGTTTAAAAGTCCTTGGGTGATTCTTGTTAAGGACACAAAGGTGTTTAAAAGTCCTTGTGTGGTCCTTGTCATGGTGTTTAAAAGTCCATGGATGATTCTTGTTAAGGACACAATGGTGTTTAAAAGTCCATGTGTGGTCCTTGGAAATTATAAGATCACAATGGTGTTTAAAAGTCCATGTGTGGATCTTATGTCGAATGTATCACTTGTTGCCAATGTGTCATGTTATGAACTTGAAGCATGAATTGCTTGTTTTAAATGCTTTAGTGCATGTGCAAATGATGTATGATTTAAGGTTTTTAAAGGTGTTTCATAAATGCATTATTGTGTGGTTTTAAATGAGCATTCCTCACTAAGCTTTTCGCTTACGCTCTCTCTCTCTTTTCTTAAACCAATAATGCAGAGCTTTAAAGTGCATTGAGGGCAGCAAGGAGGTGAAGAATCCAAGTGGTGAACTAAGCTCATGTATGGTGAAGGTTTCTTAAACACTATTAGCTTTTGGCATTTGGCAATGGGGAACCTATGTTGATGTTTTAGGAGATGTTTTGGACTCCTTAAGTTGGTTTTATGTTGTTAATGTTGTTGGAATATGTAAATGGCCTTTATGTGGTTGATTTGGTATTTTGATGCTTGAATGGTTTTTGAAATAGGAAGCTTGCCTATAGAATTGGGGATTTGCTTAATTGATGCCATGTTTGAGTATGATTGAAGCAATTATGTTCCTTGATTGTTGAATGAGTTGCTGGTATATTTTGGTGGCATTTGGAGCATGTTTGATGGGTCAAATATGTGTTAATTCAGCAAAAATCTGCAAATCTGGGCAGGCCGTATCGGAACGGGTGCTACCGTTTCGGAACAGGGGCCTGAAATGGTCTAGGCGTTCCGAAACGGGAGGAACCGTTCCGGAACGGAAATACCACTGCCAAGCCTCGTTTCGGAACCAGTTTCGGAACGGTCCCGCGTTTCGGAACAGGTCCTCCCTGTTTCGGAACACTCGACCGTTGGGCTCTGAAATTGATGGTTATATGTTTTGAAATGCTTGCGTTTTGGTCCTGAAAGTTGTTATTGCAATTGAATGAGTTTGGAATGTCCGTTTGAGCTGAAATTTGGCAGAAAAGCATGGAAGATGATTAATTTCAAGTTGGTAACTTCTAATTGGGTTAAGTCCTTATAATTTTCAGAATTTACATTTTGGTCCCTAAAGTTGTAATTTGTTCAATTGAGTCCATGAATGTTCTCTGATTGTTTTGATCTTTGAGTATGATTATCTTGTGAACATATCTAGGGTTAATGTGCATTTAGACAAGATTTAAAAGAAAAAAAAGGTCGTTAATCAAGGTTGACTTTTGGGTTGACTTTGGTTTTCCCCGTGTAAACTTCTTAATTCGGGTCAACCGTCTAGGCCGGGTTAAGGGGGTTACAGGATGTGTGTAACACCCCAATTTTGGGCTTAGAAGTTTAGGGTCTGAACCGGACCGATCTGAGAAACGGATTGAATATAAAAGGGAGTTTTAGGGAACACCTAGTTCGGGATGCTTTAAAAATATAGAAAAATATCTAAAAATCCTCATTTAATATATATAAGTGAATGGTGAAATCAATTTTACAAAATAAGGTTTGGAAATACTACATTTCGATGTAGTGACCAAATCAAAGTTTTTACAAAGTTTAGTAGTGACTGTTTTGTAAAGGATTGAAACTTTGAATCTTTAAGGAGCTAATTTACAAAAAATATTTTCATCAGATTTTTCCTTAATTTGGGTGATTTAATTAATGATTTAATTAAAAAAATAAAGGAGATAAACTACCTTTGACTTTCATAACCACTTTTCTCTAATTTTCTCTCATTTCATTTTCTCTCAAAATCCTACTAACCAAACACTTTTTCTCCAGCAAATCGTACTTTGATTTCCACTTCATTTGATAAGATTTCCATCACTCTTTGATTCCTAATCAATCTTTCATCAAATCTGTTTGTTTTCTACATTGAATTTTCATGGAAACTTGCCCAAATCAAGGACAAATCATCTTTTAGAGGTAAGATTGTTCTTCTCCTCTAAATACTCAGTTCTTTACTGAAATTCCCAAGTTGTCAATCCTTTGTTAAAGGTTTATGAATGGTTTTAATGTTGGAGACAAGATTTTGGCTTAAAACTCAAGATTTTGGAAGAGATCTTGAAGATTTTCGTGGTAATTGATTATGATCTCTTTTGAGATGGTTTTCTAATGTATTTTGGATGTTAAATGATGTTAGAAATGAGGTTTTATCAATCCAATCCCGAATAGGTTGTTTTTCCTAAGTTTTTGCTTGTGAAAATGGTGGTTTTTGGGGTGTTTTTGGTGTTCTGTTATAGCTGGAGGTATAAGGACGAGTTTAGGGTTGTTTTTTATGATAATTGATGTTTAGAAATGTTTAGAAGTGATGGATCTTGGCTGGTTTATGTTTTGGGAGAGTTTGGAGGTGATTTCGGTTGTGATTGGTAGCCGAAATGTTGTGTTTAGGTAGAGCAGCGAGTTTTGGAGTGTTGACTGAAGATTTCAATGCATGATGATGCATTAATCCTCTATTTTTATGTGTCTAAAACAGGGGAGACATCTTCGGACACTTTTGGAGTTGATCCGGAAGCTTAATTGGCGTTTCGGCAAGCAAGCGAAACGTAAATTGGTGAGTGCGATTGGGGTAGAAGTCCATGAGGACAAAAATACAAGGTTTGGGGATTTAGGAGAGGTTTGAAACACCTTCCTAAATCCGGAAGTAAGTATAGTTTGAATTGCTCTCTTTAAAGTGGTGTTTTCCCCTAAAATGTTTTTACATGCTCAAGGTTTGAGATTGATAAATTCCTACTATTTTTTGCATGATTCATAGTATGAGATTATGCTTGTAGAGGTGTCATGAGATGGCATGTTGCATCGGATAGATTTGAGCTTTTGGTTTGAAGCAAAGTACGATTTATGTTTTGAAACGTGGTGAGAAAACCTTTGAGTAATATTGCATGAAAAGCAATAGGCGTGATGATGTTTTAACACATTATATTGGCATAGATGTTGAGAAACTTACCGGATATAATTGATCGATCAATAGGATGGGAGTGCACTATAAACTAAAAATCCGTACGTGCTCTTTGGTTAAGCCAAAGGGAGATATTCCGATGATGGGCATTCCATCGGGTAGGACTTGGTGAAATACCCAAGCTTTGTGGCGATGAGAGATTCCGCCATGTGAGTACGGTGATGAGAGATTCCACCGGAAGCCATGTTGCTAGACAAGTGAGTACGGTGATGCGAGATTCCACCAGAAGAGTCTAGTGTAGA
This sequence comes from Hibiscus trionum, assembly GCA_030270665.1. Lineage (NCBI taxonomy): Eukaryota > Viridiplantae > Streptophyta > Magnoliopsida > Malvales > Malvaceae > Hibiscus > Hibiscus trionum. The sequence goes on along the minus strand of BSYR01000017.1, from coordinate 14,250,081 downwards.
AATGTGTCCGCATATCCGAGTATTAATGAGATGTTAAATGCCAATATAAATGATGAAATGGTTTTTGTTACACATGTACCTTTGATGAAATGATTTATGCTATGAGTTATGCATATGAGATTTGTTTAGAAATGCTTTGATGATACAAGCATGTGTATGGCCTTGCCATGAGCTTTGCATTGGTAAATGCATGTGATAGAGATGAGGTACATGTGGTTTCAATGAGAAGTTGCTTTGAAAGGTTTTCAATCATGTGTTAGAATGAGCATGTTGTTCAAAAGTTTTCGATGAAAGTGTTTTCAAATGTGCATTATTGTGTTGGTTTTCTTTAGAGCATGCCTCACTAAGCATTTGTGCTTACGCTCTCACCTTTACCAATAATGCAGATAATTAAGGTATTTTCGGGCATCAAGGAAGCTAAGTTCATCCAAGGAAGTCCAAGCTCATGTATGGTGAAGTTTTCATACACTTTAGTTTTGATAAATTGGAAATGGGAAACCAAGATTTTTATTTGTGAGATGTGTTAAACTCCCTAAGGTTGTGGCATGTTTGCTTTGGCTGGATTGAATTGTAAATGGCCTTAATTGCTTGTTTTGAGGTTGGATTGCCTATTTGTGATTTGATATTAGGAAGCATGCCTCTAGACTAATGAGATTTCCTTTTGATGCTAAGATTGTGTTTGAGTGTTCCAAATATGTACCTCTTATGTGTGTTGACTTGTTGGTATGATTAGAGAGTCCTAGGGATGTGTTAGATTAGGTTTTTGAGTAAAAAACTAGTCTTTGCTGCAGTTTCTGGGCAAATCGTATCGGAACATCCTCTAGTGTTTCAGAACGGGGGCCTGTAATGGCCTTCATGTTTCGAAACGGTGGAGGCTGTTTCGAAAAGTTTTGGCTACTGGAATGCCATGTTTCGGAACTGGTCTCGGAACACACCCGCGTATCGAAACGGTCATCGTCGTTTCGATCCAACGTTTCGATACGGCAGGTGGGTGTTTCGAAACGGGTGACCGTTGGACACAAATTTGAATTGTGCTGATGTTTGCAAGCTTTACATTTTAGTCCCAAATGTTGTAATTGCAATTGCTTGAGTTTGAGATATCTTTTTAAGTTGAAACTTTGCCGAGAAGCATGTAACATGACTAATTTCCTAACGGTAACCTTAAATTCAATGAAGTCTCTCTAATTTACAGAAATTACAATTTGGTCCCTAAACTTGGGTGAATTGCAATTGAGTCCCTATATGTTATCCGATTGCTGTGCCTTTCTCAATCGTGATTTGTTAATTCTCACTTAGGGTTAACAAGCATCTAGACAAGACTAAAAAGAAAAAAATGGTCGTGAATCAAGGTTGACTTTCGGGTTGACTTTGGGTTTCCCCGTGTAATCTTCGTAGTCCGGGTCAATCGTCTAGGCCGGGCTAAGGGGGTTTCATTTGGTGGTATCAGAGCTTGGCTCTTGTATAATTGGGGTTTGGTATGTGGTTGTTGTATGTGTTTATGCATGATGGTGATTCTTTGGTGAAAGTGCGATGTATGAATAGTGATGTGTGATTAAATGGAGATGTTTTTGTGATATTATGCTATGTTGGTGTGTGATAGGGGATCCCATTACCAAGTCAAAACTAATGAGAGGAATTGTTTTCGAAAATGAGCTTGAGTACTTGGATTACTTACTTTATTGTGCCTAATTGTGTATATTGCATTTTTGCTCAGTGCATTGTTTTCTATATAATGGGGCCACGTAGAGAAATGAGGATAAATACAAGATGTAACACCCCAATTTTGGGCTTAGAAGTTAGGTTCTGAACCGGATCGGTCTGATTTTCGGTTCGAATATAAAAGGAGGTTTTATGGAAAGCCTAGTTTGGGATGCTTTAAAATTATGGAAAAATATCTAAAAATCCTCTTTTAATACATATAAGAGAGTGGTGAAGTCAATTTTGCAAAATAAGGTTTGGAAATGCAACATTTTGAAATAGTGACTAAAATGCGATTTTTGAAAAGTTCAGTGGTGGCTGTTTTGTAAGGATTGAAACTTTGAATCTTTAAGGAGCTAATTTGCCCAAAAATGATTTCTCCAGATTTTTCTTTAATTTAAGTGAATTAATTAATGTTTTAATTAATGAGAAGTGAAGAGAAACTACTTTTTGCTAAAATCATAACTACTTTTTCCTAAAACTTACTCATTTCTTTTTCTCTCAAAATTCCATCATCCAAACACTTTTCTCCAGCAACTTTTTCTTTGATCTTCACTTCAATTGATGAGATTTCAATCATCAATTACTTCCTAATCCATCTTACATCAAAACCTTTTGATTTCCTCATTGGATTTTCAAGAAAATTGGCTCAAATCAAGGAGAAATCACCATTTAAAGGTAAGGTTGTTCTTCTCCTCTAAATACTCAGTTCTTTACTAAAATTCCCAAGTTATCAATCCTTAATTTAAGTTTTATAAATGGTTTTTAATGATATGAACTTGATTTTGGCTTAAAACTCAAGATTTGGAGGGAATCTTGAAGAATTTCGTTGTGATTGTTTGGGCTCTTTTTTGAGATGATTTTTAAATGTATTTTGGATGTCTAATGATGTGTGATTGAGGTTTTATCAATGCAATCCCGAATAGGTTGTGTTTCCTAAGTTTTTGCTTATGAAAATGGTGGTTTTTGGGGTGATCTTGGTGTTCTATTATAGCTGGAGGTATAAGGACGAGTTTAGGTTCATTTTGGGTGTTAATTGATGTTTAGAAATGATTGAAAGTGATGGATCTTGGCTGGGTTAAGTTTTGGAAGAGTTTGGAGGTGATTTTGGTTGTGTTTGGTAGCCGAAATGTTTGCTTTAGATAGAGCAGTTAGTTTAAGAGTGTTGGCTGAAGATTTCAATGCATGATGATGCATTAATCCTCTGCTTTGATGTGTTTAAAACAGGGGAGACATCTTCGGACACTTGTGGTGTTGATCCGGAGGCTTGATCGGCGTTTCGACAAGCTTGCGAAACGGAATTGGTGAGTGAAGTTGGATTTCCAGCTTTGAAACAAAGGTTTGAAGGTTTTGGGAGCTTAGTTTAAGTCTAAGCAACTTAAGCTCAAGAGTAAGTTTTCGGGAAAACTCTCTTGGATGAGCCATGATGTGGTTCGATGCATTGATTATATTTGCATGTTTAAATTCTGTTTTGAAAGCATGTTTTAGCATGGTAAATGCTGGTTTTGAAAGCCATATGTTGAAGGATGCTCAAGGTAAGAGATCCTTGGTTTGGCATTTTGTAAATGTGGTTTTGATGCATAGTGATGCATGATGTTAAATAGCTTTGTTTAATGCTTTAAAACAGTGAGTTGTTGATGTTATATGATGTATATTGGCAAGTGATGTAAAGGTTTTTAAGTACTTGAATCGGATATAGTTAGCCGGCTATAGGATTGGGTGCATCGTGAATAAAGTCGCCTTGGATGTTAAGGGGTTGAGATTGTACCGTAAAATCAATCCAAGTATACTAACGAGAAAGGTAAGATCACAACGGTGGTTAAAAGTCCGTCTGTGGATCTTGGGTTGTGTGTCCCGTGTTCTCGTTAGTAAAATTATACAACTACCGATGAGTGATGTTGAGGGGTTGTGATTGTACCGTTAAACTCCATCACGAGTGTTGAGGGGTTGTGATTGTACCGGTAAACTCCACCTTGTGTGTTCGGTAGTGTGTATGAAGCGTATGGGACAACGCTTGTAATCCGCGTATCCGATTGTGTTTTGTTTTGTAAATGGTTATAGATTATCACTTGAAAGCCAATATGACATGTTGATTTTAGTGAAGCGTGAGATGCTTGTTATGTATGCAAGATTGCATGAATAATGATGTTTATGTGATGGAAGGTTTATTAAAAGTGTTTATAAAAAGCATTATTGTGTTGTTTCTTTAGAGCATGTCTCACTAAGCAATTGTGCTTACGCTCTCTCTCTTGAACCAATAATGCCGATAATTGAAGTGTTTGAGGGCAACAAGAAGGCTAAGAGTCCAAGGGAAACTAAGCTCGTGTATGGTGATGTTTTCATAACACTATTAGATTTTGATATTTTGGCAATGGGAACCTAAGATGTGTTTTGGACTCCCTAGTTGTGGCTTGATGCTTTTGATGTTTTTGGATTTGTAATTGGCCTTTTGAAGCTTGATTTGGTGTTTTGTTGGTTGTTTGGTTTTGGATATTAGGATGCATTCCTATAGACTTGTGGTATTCCATGATTGATGCCATGAATGTGTTTTGAAGTTGCAAACATGTACCTTATATGTATGATGACTTGTTTGCATGATTAGAAAGTCATTAGGATGCGTTTGAGTGGTTTTATGCATGCTAAACCAGCAAAATCTGTAGGTTCTGGGCAACCCATATCGATACACTCATAGGCGATTCGAAACGGGGGCCTGTAATGGCCTTGGTGTTTCGAAACGGCTAGTGACCGTATCGAAACGGTTTGGCCACTGGAAGGCCCTGTTTCGAAACATGTCTTGAAACGAACCTGCGTTTCGGAACGGTCAACACCGTTATGAAACAGGTGACCGTTGGGCACTGATTTGAATGGTTTTGAGGTTTGCAAGCTTTACGTTTTAGTCTCGAAAATTGTAATTGCAATTGCATGAGTTTGAGATGTCCGATTAAGGTGAAATTTGACAGGGAGGCATGTAATATGACTAATTTAATATTGGTAACTTAAAAATCAGTTAAGACCTCCTAATTTCTAGAATTTGCAATTTGGTCCCTAATATTTGTGACTTGTGCAATTGAGTCCCTTATTGTTATCCGATCGCTGAGCTTTTCTCATAGATGTTTCTCAAGAGTACGATTAGGGTTAATGTGCATCTAGACAAGTAAAAAGGAAAAAAGGTCGTTAATCAATGTTGACTTTCGGGTTGACTTTGGTTTTCCCCGTGTAATCTTCGTAGTTCGGGTCAACCGTCTAGGCTGGGCTAAGGGGGTTACACTTGGTGGTATCAGAGCTGAGTTTTCGTGTAAATGGGAATGGTTGTGTGGGTGAAGTATGTGTGATTGCATGATATGCCTTTTAAATAAAAGTATGATGTATGAATTGTAAAGTATGTTGCAATTGTGATGCTATGCTATGTTGAAGCATGTTAGAGGAACCCATTGCCATATCAAAACTAATGAAAGGAATTATTTTTGGAAAATGAGCTTGAGTTCTTGGATTACTTACCTTGTTGAGCCTAATTATGTTTATTGCATTTGAGTAAGTGCATTGTTTTTCTTGTAAATGGGGCCTCGTAGAGAAATGAGGGTGAATACGAGAGCTATGGCTCAGAATGAGAACGAGGAAAATGCTGATAATGTTGTGGATTTACCTCCTCCTCCTGGTGGTGGACCACCCGGTGGTGGTGGTGCTGGAGGTGATGGTGCTGGTGTTGGTGCTGGTGCTGGGGTCGCTGGACCTGATGGTGTGCAGGGGCAAGCTGCTCCTGACATGAATGTTTTGATACAGGCTATTGCTGGAGCCTTTCAGGCAGCAGTGGCTGGAGCTCACGGAGCTGTGCATCAGGGTGATGCTAACGTGAGATTACCTTTGGAACGTCTTCGCAGTCTGGGAGGGACTGAGTTCAGAGGTTTATCTCCTGAAGGTTCTGAATCTTGGTTTGAAAGCACCAAGAGGATATTGGGACAAATGAACTGCAACGATGTGCAGAAGTTAGGTTGTGTAGTATCACTGTTACATGATTATGCGTATACGTGGTGGACGACCACTGTCTCTGGAATGGAGGAAGTAGATGTGACTTGGACGTTCTTTCTGAACGTGTTCAAGCAAAAGTATCTAGGTGTGCGATACCTAGATGAGAAGAAAAGATAATTCATGTCTCTTGTGCAAGGAAGCATGAAGGTGGTTGAGTATGAGATCCAGTTTGTCTGTCTTAGTCAGTACGCACCTGAGCTTATCCCTGATGAGCGAGAGAGGTGTGAACGTTTCCGATATGGTTTGGTGACGGACGTGAAGACCTTTATGCTTGCTGCTGAGTATACAAATTTTGATGTGCTGGTGAGTAGAGCGAAGGACATTGAGCAGAACTTGGGTCTATCTTCTAGAGGCGTTAGTTCTAGTTCGGGCAAAAGAACGGCTGATTATAGTTTCGGTGGTGGACGGAACAAGAGAGGATGAGATAAGAGGTATCAGTCTTTTGCTAGACGTGGTAATGGAGGGTAAGGTGCGCCTGTTCAGGGAGATAGGATGAGAGCTTATCAGAACATGTGCTCGACGTGTGGATCGCGTGGCCATCTGAGGTGAGATTGTCCTCGAGCAGCGAGGGAGGTTCAGGCTCCTGTTGCAGTGACCAGTAATTCGTGCTGGAATTGTGGTTCGGCAGACCACATGAAGAGGGAGTGTCCTTTGTTGGCCAGTGGTGGTCAGAGACGTGCTCCTGGGGTTGTTGCACCACAGAGAGGTCGTGGGCGCGGCCGTGGTAATTTCCAGCGCAAAGATGACGGTGAAAGGAATGTGGCGCATGTGGTGGCTGTCCAACTTGAGGGTGGTGGCCAGGCTCGAGTGTATGCTCAGCGAGAGGGGAGAAATGATACGGATGTGATCGCATGTACCTTTACTTTGCAATCTTTATCATTACTTTCCTTGATTGATTCTGGATCTACACACTCATACATATTGCGTGAACATGCTCAATTGCTTGGTTTACCTGTTGAGTCTTTGGATGTTGGTATGCGTGTAACTAGTTCTTTTGGTGAGACCGTTGTGACACGGAAGTTGTATAGAAGATGTCCCTTGGAAGTGCAAAACCATGTTTTTCTTGTTGATCTCATGGAATTGCCATTCTATGGTTTTGATGTAATCTTTGGTATGGATTGGCTTGTTGAGCATCGAGCTGTAGTGGATTTTGAGAACAAGCGAGTTTCGTTGAAGCTTGCGGATGACTACGAGGTAGTGGTGGTTGGTGAGAATGTGAAGTTTCTTGCTAATGTGGTGTCTTCTTTGGAAGCAAGCCGAATTCTGAGGCAAGGTTGTGAAGCTTACCTAGACTTTGTGATGAATCCTAGCTCTAAGGAGTTGCGAGTTCAAGATATCAGGACTGTGTGAGAGTTTCCTGGAGTGTTTCCGGAGGAGTTACCTGGATTGCCTCCTAGTCGAGAAGTGGAGTTTGGAATTGAGCTGTATGAAAACACAACTCCTTACCGAATGGCACCTAAGGAATTGAAGGAGCTGAAGACACAACTTCAGGAATTGCTTGATCGTGGTTTCATTCGGCCGAGTGTGTCACCTTGGGGTGCACCGGTCCTGTTTGTGAAGAAAAAGGATGGCACTATGAGAATGTGCATCGATTATCGTCAACTAAACAAGTTGACTATCAAGAATCAGTATCCTTTGCCGAGAATTGATGATCTTTTTGATCAATTTCGGGGAGCGGCTATGTTCTATAAGATTGACTTAAGGTCAGGTTATTATCAGCTCAAGGTGAAGGATGTGGATGTGCCAAAAACAGCCTTTAGGACGAGGTATGTGCATTATGAGTTCCTTGTGATGCCGTTTGGCTTGACGAATTCTCCTGCGGCTTTTATGGACATGATAAATAGAGTGTTCCATGAATACTTGGACAAGTTTGTTGTGGTGTTCATCGATGATATCCTTGTGTACTCTCGTACTGAGGAGGAGCATGAAGGGCACTTGAGGATTGTGTTGTAGGCTTTGTTGGAGAATCAGCTTTATGCTAAGCTGAGCAGGTGTGAATTTTGGCTTAGGGAAGTTGTGTTCCTTGGTCATGTGGTTTCTGCTGAGGGGATTCGTGTTGATCCTCAGAAGATTAAGGCGGTGATGAATTGGAAGCCTCCTAAGTCCGTTCATGAAGTCCGTAATTTCCTTGGATTGGCAGGATACTATCGGAGGTTCGTGGATGGATTTTCAAAGATTGCTGCACCTTTGACGAAGTTGTTGCAGAAGGATGTCAAGTTTGAGTGGACAGAGGCAAGACAACGGGCTTTTGAGAAGCTTAAGGCAGCTTTGACGCAAGCTCCTATCTTGGTTCAACCTGAATCAGGGAAAGAGTTTGTGGTGTACATCGGCGCATCCTATGTTGGTTTGGGGTGTGTGTTGATGCAAGAGGGTAAGGTGGTGGCTTATGCATCGCGCCAGTTGAAGGTGCATGAGCGCAATTATCCTACGCATGACATTGAGTTAGCTGCGGTGGTCTTTGCTTTGAAAATTTGGAGACATTACATGTACAGTGAGAAGTGTACTGTGTACACGGATCACAAAAGTTTGAAGTATTTCATGTCTCAAAAAGAGTAGAATCCTAGGAAACAAAGTTGGGTGGAGTTGCTTAAAGATTACGATCCGAGGATCGAGTACCATCCGGGAAAAGCTAATGTCGTAGCGGATGCTTTGAGTAGGAAAGTGGCAGTGGAGTTGAGGGCTATGTTTTCCAGTTTGAGTATTTCGCGAGATGGAGGTCTTGTGGCTGAATTGCAAGTGAAACCATCTTTGGTTCAGTTGATAAAGGATAAGCAGCTGTTGGATGATTCCTTGGTGCCACATGTTCAGGATATTGCTGAGGATAGACCATCAGATTTTTGTTTTAATGATGATGGAGTTTTATATTTTGGAAGTCGAATAGTAGTGCCGAATGATGCTGAGTTGAGGCGTGCTATTCTGACTGAAGCTCATAGTAGTCCTTTTGCTATGCACCCTGGTAGTACAAAGATGTATCGTGATCTGAAGGATGAGTACTATTGGGTGGGATTAAAGAAAGATGTTGCGGAGTATGTGAGTAAGTGCATGGTTTGTCAGCGAGTTAAGGCTGAGCATCAGTTTCCTTCTGGGTTGTTGCAACCGTTGAGGATTCCTGAGTGGAAGTGGGAAAGGATTACCATGGACTTTGTGTCTGGTTTGCCTTTGTCGCCATTGAAGAAGAATTCAGCGTGGGTGATTGTGGATCGCCTTACGAAGTGTGCGCATTTCATACATGTGCATACTACGTATACTTTGGACAAGCTTGCTGAGTTGTACATTGCTGAGATTTTGCGACTGCATGGTGTGCCAAAGTCTATAGTGTCGGATAGAGATCCGAGGTTTACATCGCGTTTCTGGGAATGTTTGCATCAAGCTTTGGGTACACGGCTGAATTTCAGTACTTCTTATCATCCACAGTCGGATGGACAGTCTGAGCGTGTTATCCAAGTGCTGGAAGATATGTTGAGGTGCTGTGTGATTGGGTTTCAAGGCTCTAGGGAGAAGCATTTGCCTTTGGTAGAGTTTGCTTATAACAATAGCTACCAGGCAAGTATTCAAATGGCACCTTATGAAGCCTTGTACGGGAGGAAGTGTAGAACTCCTCTTTGTTGGGCTGAAACAGGTCAGAAGTTGGTGTTAATGCCAGCTTTGTTGAAAGGAACCACCGAGAAGGTGAAGATTGAGTTTGCGGATTTGAAGGCAGCTTCTGATCGACAGAAGTCTTACGCGGATTTGAAGCGTAAGGAGATTGAGTTTGCGGTAGGTGACCGTGTGTTTTTGAAAGTTTCGCCTTGGAAGAAGGTGATGAGGTTTGGTCGAAAGGGTAAGTTGAGCCCTAGGTACATTGGACCATACGAGGTGATTGAACGTGTGGGTCCTGTTGCGTACAAGCTGAGGTTGCCGCAAGAGTTGGAAAAGATACATGATGTGTTTCATGTCTCTATGCTTCGGAGGTATAGATCGGATTCTTCGCATGTTATGCCTGTGGAGGAAGTGGATTTGAATCCAGACTTGACCTATGATGAGGAGCCGGTTGAAATTCTGGATTCAGACAGTAAAGTGCTTCGAGGCAAGACCATTGAATTGGTTAAGGTGTTGTCGAAGCATCGTGGTATTGAAGAAGCCACGTGGGAAAGAAAGGATGATATGAAGAAGCAGTTTCCGTACCTCTTTCCTTCAGGTAAATTTCGAGGACGAAATTTCTTAAGGGGGGGAGAGTTGTAACACCCCAATTTTGGGCTTAGAAGTTTAGGTTCTGAACCGGACCAGTCTGATTTTCGGTTCGAATATAAAAGGAGGTTTTAGGGAAAGCCTAGTTCGGGATGCTTTAAAATTATGGAAAAATATCTAAAAATCATCTTTTAATATATATAAGAGAGTGGTGAAGTCAATTTTGAAAAATAAGGTTTGGAGATGCAACATTTTGAAATAGTGACTAAAATGCGATTTTTGAAAAGTTCAGTGGTGACTGTTTTGTAAGGATTGAAACTTTGAATCTTTAAGGAGCTAATTTGCCCAAAAATGATTTCTCCAGATTTTTCTTTAATTTGAGTGAATTAATTAATGTTTTAATTAATGAGAAGTGAAGAGAAGCTACCTTTTGCTAAAATCATAACTACTTTTTCCTAAAACTTTCTCATTCCTTTTTCTCTCAAAATTCCATCATCCAAACACTTTTCTCCAGCAACTTTTTCTTTGATCTTCACTTTAATTGATGAGATTTCAATCATCAATTACTTCCTAATCCATCTTACATCAAAACCTTTTGATTTCCTCATTGGATTTTCAAGAAATTTTAATCAAATCAAGGAGAAATCACCATTTCGAAGTAAGGTTGTTCTTCTCCTCTAAATACTCAGTTCTTTACTGAAATTCCCAAGTTATCAATCCTTAATTTAAGTTTTATGAATGGTTTTTAATGATATGAACCTGATTTTGGCTTAAAACTCAAGATTTGGAGGGAATCTTGAAGAATTTCATTGTGATTGTTTGGGCTCTGTTTTGAGATGATTATTAAATGTATTTTGGATGTTTAATGATGTGTAATTGAGGTTTTATCAATGCAATCCCGAATAGGTTGTGTTTCCTAAGTTTTTGCTTGTGAAAATGGTGGTTTTTGGGGTGATCTTGGTGTTCTGTTATAGTTGGAGGTATAAGGACGACTTTAGGTTCATTTTGGGTGTTAATTGATGTTTAGAAATGATTGGAAGTGATGGATCTTGGCTGGCTTATGTTTTGGAGGAGTTTGGAGGTGATTTAGGTTGTGTTTGGTAGCCGAAATGTTGGCTTTAGATAGAGCAGTTAGTTTAAGAGTGTTGGCTGAAGATTTCAATGCATGATGATGCATTAATCCTCTGCTTTGATGTGTTTAAAATAGGGGAGACATCTTCAGACACTTGTGGTGTTGATCCGGAGGCTTGATCGGCGTTTCTGCAAGCTTGCGAAACGGAATTGGTGAGTGAAGTTGGATTTCCAGCTTTGAAACAAAGGTTTGAAGGTTTTGGGAGCTTAGTTTAAGTCTAAGCAACTTAGCTAAGCTCAAGAGTAAGTTTTCGGGAAAACTCTCTTGGATGAGCCATGATGTGGTTCGATGCATTGATTATATTTGCATGTTTAAATTCTGTTTTGAAAGCATGTTTTAGCATGGTAAATGCTGGTTTTGAAAGCCATATGTTGAAGGATGCTCAAGGTAAGAGATCCTTGGTTTGGCATTTTGTAAATGTGGTTTTGATGCATAGTGATGCATGATGTTAAATGGCTTTGTTTAATGCTTTAAAACAGTGAGTTGTTGATGTTATATGATGTATATTGGCAAGTGATGTAAAGGTTTTTAAGTACTTGAATCGGATATAGTTAGCCGGCTATAGGATTGGGTGCACCGTGAATAAAGTCGCCTTGGATGTTAAGGGGTTGAGATTGTACCGTAAACTCCATCCAAGTACACTAACGAGTAAGGTAAGATCACTACGGTGATTAAAAGTCCGTCTGGATCTTGTGTTATGTGTCCCGTGTTCTCGTTAGTGAAATTATACAACTACCGATGAGTGATGTTAAGGGGTTGTGATTGTACCGTTAAACTCCATCACGGGTGTTGAGGGGTTTTGATTGTACCAGTAAACTCCACCTTGTGTGTTCGGTAGTGTGTATGAAGCGTATGGGACAACGCTTGTAATCCGCGTATCCGATTGTGTTTTGTGTTGTAAATGGTTATGTATTATCACTTGAAAGCCAATATGACATGTTGATTTTAGTGAAGCATGATGTAACCCCCTTAACCTGGCCTAGACGGTCAACCCGAATTAAGAAGGTCACACGGGGAAAACCAAAGTCAACCCGAAAGTCAACCTTGATTAACGACCCTTTTTTTTTCTTTTTAATCTTGTCTAGATGCACGTTAACCCTAGATATGTTCACAAGATAATCATATTCATACATCATAACAATTAGAGAACATTCAGGGACCCAATTGCACAAATTACAACTTAAGGGACCAAATTGTAAATTCTGATAATTAAAAGGACTTAACCCAAATTAAAGTTACCAGCTTGAAATTAATCAACTTTCATGCTTCTTTGCCAAATTTCAGCTCAAACGGACATCTCAAACTCATACAATTGCAATAACAAGTTTCAGGACCAAAACACAAACATTTCAGAACATTCAACCAACAATTTCAGTGCCCAACGGTCGAGTGTTTCGGAACAGGGAAGGCCCGTTCCGAAACGCGGGACCGTTCCGAAACTGGTACCGAAACATGGCCTGGCAGAGGCCAAACCGTTCCGGAACAGTGCCTCCCGTTTCGGAACGCCCAGGCCATTTCAGGCCCCCGTTCCGATACGGTAGAACCTGTTCCGAAACAGGATGCCCAGATTGCAGAAATTTTACTGGTTTATCATGCAATTGACTTAACAAACATACTCCAAAAGCAACCAAATTATAACAGTAAGTCATTCAACATTCAAGGAACATAATTGTAACAACCAAACATCAATATGGCATCAATTATGAAAATCCCCAAATCTATAGGCATGCTTCCTACTTAGCAAACCATTCAAGTATCAAAAACCAAAACCATCTCATAAAGGCCAATTACAAGCTCCAACATTATTAACATCATTAAACCAACTTAGGGAGTCCAAAACATCTCCCAAAACAACAACATAGGTTCCCATTGCCAAATGCCAAAAGCTAATAGTGTTTAAGAAACCTTCACCATACTTGAGCTTAGTTCACCCCTTGGATTCTTCACCACCTTGCTGCCCTCAATGCACTAATGCTCTGCATTATTGGTTTAAGAAAAGAGAGAGAGCGTAAGCAAAAGCTTAGTGAGGAATGCTCATTTATAACCACACAATAATGCATTTACAAAACACATTTATAACCCTTAAATCCAATCATCATTTGCACATGCTCATAAGCATTTAAAACAAGCAATACATGCTTCAAGTTCATAACATGTCATATTGGCAACAAGTGATACATTCAACATAAGATCCACACATTGACTTTTAAACACCATTGTGATCTTACACTTTCCAAGGACCACACATGGACTTTTAAACACCATTGTATCCTTAACCCCATGGACTTTTAAACACCATGGCAAGGACCACACAAGGACTTTTAAACACCTTTGTGTCCTTAACAAGAATCTCCCAAGGACTTTTAAACACCTTAGAGTTCTTAGATAACAAGGCTTACACAAGGAATTTTAACCACCTTGAACCTTAACCAAGAACCAACCATGGACTTTTAAACACCATGTTGTTCTTAAATAAACAAGGCTCACACAAGGACTTTTAACCACCTTTGTGACCTTAACCATCACTTGCCAATATGCATCATTAACAACCATATTCTACTGTTTTAAAGCATTTAACAAAGCCATAATCATCATGCATCTTTATGCATCAAAACCACATTTAACAATGTTCAAAAACAAGAATCTCTTACCTTGAGCATTCTTCATTACATGGCTTATAAAATCAGCAACTAACTTGCTAAAAGATGCTTTCAAAACAGAATTTAAAACATGCAAACAACCACATTGCATAGAACCAATCCATGGTTCATCATCAAGAGAGTTTTTCTGAAAACTTACTCTTGAGCTTAGCTAAGTTGCTTAGACTTAAACTAAGCTCCCAAACCTTCAAAACATTGGTTTCAAAGCTGAAATCCAAATCCACTCACCGATTCCGTTTCGCCTCTTGCCGAAACACCAATCAAGCTTCCGGATCAACACCACTAGGATCCAAAGATGACTCCCCTGTTTTAAACACATCAAAACAGTAGATTAATGCATCATCATGCATTAATATCCTCAATGAAAGCACCTAAACCCGCTGCTCTCCACCACACTCCATTTTCGGCTACCAAACACAACCGAAAATGCCTCCAAACAACTTCACAACACTACCCAGCCAAGATCCATCAAATCTAAACATCCTTAAACATCATTTAACATCCAAAAAGGATCTAACAACATCCTTATACCTCCATCTATAATAGATCATCAAGATCACCCAAAAACAACCAAGAACACAAGCTAAACTTAGGAAATTCAACCTATCCGGGATTGCATTTATTAAACCTCAATTTCACATCAATTTAACATTCATTTAACATTAAATTGACACCTCAAAACACTACCCAAACAGATCATACGAAATTTCATCAAAATCAATCAAATCTTGCATTTAAAAGCCAAAATCAAGAATACATCTATAAAACCTTTTATAAAACATAAATCAAGGATTGAGAACTTAGGAATTTCAGTAAAGAACTGAGAGTTCAGAGGAGAAGGACGTTCTTACCTCCAAACTTGAGTTTCTCCCTTTTTAGAACCAAAATCTTGAAAATCCAATTAGCAAATGGTGAGGTTTTATTGTAGAGATGATTAGCAATCAATAGAGAATTGAAAAGGTATATTTAGGTGAAAAAATCAAAGAGAAAAGCTCTGGAGAAAAGGTGTTTGGTTTGAGAGAAAATGAAATTGGAAGATTTGAGAGAAAAGTTAGTTATGGCAAAAAATATCTTCCCTCCACTTTTGTTTTATTTAAAAACCTTTAATTAATCATATAATATCTTTAAAAATCTGGAGAAAACTCCCATTGGGTAAATAGCTCCTTAAAGATTCAAAGTTTCAATCCTTTTTAAAACAGTCACACAGTTTTCAAAAATTACATTTTGGTCACTAGCCAAAATATCACCCTGCCAAACCTCATTTTACAAAATTGATTTCACAGTTCACTTATATATATTAAAAGAGGATTTTAAGACATTTTTCCATATTTTTAATGCAACCCGAACTAGGTTTTCCTAAATTCACTCTTATATATTCGAACCGCGATCCGACCGAACCGGTCCGAATCCCAAAACTCCTAAGCCCAAAACCGGGGCGTTACAACTCTCCCCCCCTTAAGAAATTTCGTCCTCAAAATTTACCTGAAGGAAAGAGATACGGAAACTGCTTCAGCATGTCATCCTTCCGTTCCCACGTGGCTTCCTCAACACCACGGTGCTTCCACAACACCTTCACCAACTCAATGGTCTTGCCACGAAGAACCTTGCTATCCGAATCCAGAACCTTCACCGGTTCCTCATCATAGGTCAAATCCGGATTCAATTCCACTTCTTCCACAAGCATCACATGCGAAGGATCTGATCTATACTTCCGGAGCATAGAAACATGAAACACATCATGAATCTTCTCCAACTCTTGAGGTAACCTCAACTTGTACGCAACAGGACCCACACGCTCAATCACCTCGTATGGTCCAATGTACCTAGGGCTCAACTTACCCTTACGGCCAAACCTCATCACCTTTTTCCAAGGTGAAACCTTCAAAAACACACGGTCACCCACCGTATACTCAATCTCCTTACGCTTCAAATCCGCATAAGACTTTTGCCGATCAGAAGCTGCCTTCAAACGCTCACAAATGAGCTTCACCTTCTCGGTGGTTCCTTTCAACAAAGCCGGCATCGAAACCAACTTCTGACCCGTTTCAGCCCAACACAAAGGAGTCCTACACTTCCTCCCGTACAAAGCCTCATAAGGTGCCATTTGAATACTTGCCTGATAACTATTGTTATAAGCAAACTCTACCAAAGGCAAATGTTTCTCCCAAGAGCCCTGAAACTCAATCACGCAGCACCTCAACATATCCTCCAAAATTTGGATAACACGCTCGGACTGACCATCCGACTGAGGATGATAAGATGTACTGAAATTCAACCGTGTACCCAAAGCTTGATGCAAACACTGCCAGAACCGCGATGTAAACCTCGGATCCCTATCCGACACAATCGACTTTGGCACACCATGCAGCCGCACAATCTCAGCAATGTACAGCTCTGCAAGCTTATCCAAGGAGTACGTAGTATGCACAGGCAAGAAAAGCGCACACTTCGTCAGGCGATCCACAATCACCCACACCGAATTCTTCTTCGTTGGTGACAAGGGTAAACCAGATACAAAATCCATGGTAATCCTTTCCCACTTCCATTCAGGGATTCTCAACGGTTGCAACAACCCTGAAGGAACCTGATGCTCAGCCTTTACTCGCTGACACACCATGCACTTGCTTACAAACTCAGCAACATCCTTCTTCAAACCCACCCAATAGTACTCATCACGAAGATCTCGATACATCTTGGTACTACCTGGGTGCATAGCAAAAGGACTACTATGACCTTCAATCAGAATAGCACGCCTCAACTCAACATCATTGGGCACCACTATCCGACTCCCAAAACATATCACACCATCATCATTAAAACAGAAATCCGAAGGCCTACCCTCCGCGATATCCTGAACATGAGGTACCAAGGAATCATCCAGCAACTGCTTTTCCTTGATCAACTGAACCAAAGATGGTTTCACTTGCAACTCAGCCACAAGACCACCATCACGTGAAATACTCAAACTGGCAAACATAGCCCTCAACTCAACAGCTACCTTCCTACTCAAGGCATCCGCTACAACATTAGCTTTTCCAGGGTGATACTCAATCGTCAAATCATAATCCTTGAGCAACTCCACCCAACGCCGCTGCCTAAGATTCAACTCCTTCTGAGACATCAGATACTTCAAACTCTTGTGATCCGTGTACACAGTACACTTCTCACCATACAGGTAATGTCTCCAGATTTTCAAAGCAAAAACCACCGCAGCCAACTCTATATCATGCGTAGGATAGTTGCGCTCATGCACCGTCAACTGCCGCGATGCATAAGCCACCACCTTACCCTCTTGCATCAACACACATCCTAAACCAACATAGGACGCATCACTATACACCTCAAACTCTTTCCCTGATTCAGGTTGAACCAAGATAGGAGCTTGCGTCAAAGCTGCCTTAAGCTTCTCAAAAGCCTGTTGTCTCGCTTCCGTCCACTCATACTTAACATCCTTCTGCAACAACTTCGTCAGAGGTGCAGCAATCTTAGAAAACCCATCCACAAACCTCCGGTAGTATCCCGCCAAACCAAGGAAACTACGAACCTCATGAACAGACTTAGGAACCTTCCAATTCATCACCGCCTCAATCCTTTGAGGATCAACCCGAATCCCCTCGGCAGAAACCACATGCCCAAGAAACACCACTTCACTTAACCAGAACTCACACTTGCTCAGCTTAGCATAAAGCTGATTCTCCAACAAAGCTTGCAACACAATCCTCAAATGCTCTTCATGCTCCTCCTCAGTACGCGAGTACACAAGGATATCATCAATGAACACCACAACAAACTTATCCAGGTATTCATGAAACACACGATTCATCATGTCCATGAAAGCTGCAGTAGCATTTGTTAACCCAAACGGCATCACAAGAAACTCATAATGCCCATACCTCGTCCTGAAAGCTGTCTTAGGCACATCCACATCCTTTACCTTCAACTGGTAATACCCTGATCTCAAGTCAATCTTAGAGAACACAGCTGCTCCCCGAAATTGATCAAAGAGATCATCAATCCTCGGCAAAGGATACCGATTCTTGATAGTCAACTTGTTCAGCTGACGATAATCAATGCACATTCTCATAGTGCCATCCTTCTTCTTCACAAACAAGACCGGTGCACCCCAAGGTGACACACTTGGCCGAATGAAACCACGATCAAGCAACTCTTGCAACTGCGTCTTCAGCTCTTTCAGCTCCTTAGGTGCCATTCGATAAGGGGTAATGGACACAGGAGTTGTATTCTCATACAGCTCAATCCCAAACTCCACCTCGCGATTAGGAGGTAAACCAGGCAACTCCTCAGGAAACACACCAGGAAACTCCTTCACAATCCTAATATCTTGCACACGCAACTCCTTAGAGCTAGGATTCATCACAAAAGCTAGGTAAGCTTCACAACCTTGCCTCAGCATTCGGCTCGCCTCCAACGTAGACACCACATTGGCAAGAAACTTCACATTCTCACCAACCACAACAACCTCATAATCATCCGCAAGCTTCAACGAAACTCGCTTATTCTCACAATCCACAACAGCTCGATGCTCAGCAAGCCAATCCATACCAAGGATCACATCAAAACCATAGAAAGGTAACTCCATAAGGTCAACATGAAAAACATGATCTTGCACGACCAAAGGACATCTTCTATAAAGCTTTCGAGTCACAACAGTCTCACCAAAAGAACTAGTGACACGCACACCAACATCCAAAGACTCAACAGGCAAACCAAGCAATTCAGCATGCTCACGCAATATGTATGAGTGCGTAGATCCAGAATCAATCAAGGAAAGTAATAACAAGGATTGCAAAGTAAAAGTACCTGCGATCACATCCGCGTCATTCCTTCCCTCTCGCTGAGCATACACCCTGGCTTGGCCGCCACCCTCAGGCTGAATAGCCACAACATGAGCCACACCCCGACCACCTTCCTCTCTCTGCTGGAAGTTACCACGGCCGCGCCCACGACCTCTCTGTGGTGCAGCAACAACAGGAGCACGCACTTGGCCACCAGCTAACATAGGACACTCTCTCCTCATATGATCCTTAGATCCACAATTCCAGCACGCATTACCAGCTGCCACAACAGGAGCTTGCACCTCCCTCTCAGCACGAGGGCAATCACGTTTCATATGGCCACGCGAACCACATGTCCAACAAGCACTCGGATCAGCTCTAGCATTGCCTCCCCGGGCAGGCGCACCACCACCTCGCCTAGCTGAGGACTGATACTTCTGATCCCGTCCCCTCTTGTTCCGTCCACCACCGGAACTATATTCAGCAGCTCGCTTACCAGCACTTGATCCAGCACTTCTAGCAGATAAACCCAAGTTCATCTCAATATCCTTTGCTCGGCCCACCAACACATCAAAATCATCATACTCGGTAGCCAGCACATACATCTTTACATCCGTCACTAAGCCATAACGGAACCTTTCACACCTTTCCCGCTCATCCGGAACAAGCTCAGGTACGTATTGACTGAGTCGAACAAACTGTACTTCATACTCAGCCACAGTCATGCTCCCCCGGGTAAGAGACATGAACTCCCTCTTCTTTTCATCTAGGTACCTCACACCTAGATACCTTCTCTTGAACGCGTTCTGAAAGAACGTCCAAGTTACGTCAGCTTCCGCCATCCCAGCGATAGAGGTAGTCCACCAAGTGTAAGCATCATCTTGCAACAATGATACTACACAGCCCAGCTTTTGCACATCAGTGCAACTCATCTGACCCAAGATTCTCTTGGTACCTTCTAACCAAGATTCCGAACCTTCAGCAGACAAACCCCTGAACTCAGTCCCTCCTAGACTGCGCAAACGTTCCAAAGGTAGTCTAACTCCAGCATTTCCCTGATGCCCAGCTCCTTGAGCTCCAGCTACTGCTGCTTGAAAAGCTCCTGCAATAGCTTGTATCAACACTGTCATGTCAGGAACAGCTTGCCCCTGACCAGCCTCAGGTCCAGTGACCCCAGCACCAGCTGCAGCTCCAGCTCCTTCACCCTCAGCACCACCACCACCAGGTGGAGGAGGTAAATCCACTGCACTCTCAACGTTCTCATCATTCTCGTTCTCGTTCTGAGCCGTAGCTCGCACATTACTCCTCAACTCTCTACGAGGTGCCATACTTTAACAATGCAATCACAATGCAATTAAACCAAGTCAGGCCCAGCAAGGTAAGCAATCCAAGTACTCAAGCTCATTTTCAATTAAAAACAATATCATTTCATTAGCTTTGATTTGGCAATGGGTACCCACAACATGCTTCATCACAGCATACAACTCAATTGCAACATACTTACAATTCACACGTCATGCTTTCACTCAACAAGCATACAAAGCATACATACTTTAATCACACACACAACCATTCCCAATTACTCGAGAACTCGGCTCTGATACCACCAAATGTAACCCCCTTAACCTGGCCTAGACGGTCGACCCGAATTAAGAAGGTCACACGGGGAAAACCAAAGTCAACCCGAAAGTCAACCTTGATTAACGACCCTTTTTTTTCTTTTTAATATTGTCTAGATGCACGTTAACCCTAGATATGTTCACAAGATAATCATATTTAGACATCATAACAATTAGAGAACATTCAGGGACCCAATTGCACAAATTACAACTTAAGGGACCAAATTGTAAATTCTGATAATTAAAAGGACTTAACCCAAATTAAAGTTACCAGCTTGAAATTAATCAACTTTCATGCTTCTTTGCCAAATTTCAGCTCAAACGGACATCTCAAACTCATACAATTGCAATAACAAGTTTCAGGACCAAAACGCAAACATTTCAGAACATTCAACCAACAATTTCAGTGCCCAACGGTCGAGTGTTTCAGAACAGGGAAGGCACGTTCCGAAACGCGGGACCGTTCCGAAACTGGTACCGAAACATGGCCTGGCAGAGGCCAAACCGTTCCGGAACAGTGCCTCCCGTTTCGGAACGCCAAGGCCATTTCAGGCCCCCGTTCCGATACGGTAGAACCTGTTCCGAAACAGGATGCCTAGATTGCAGAAAATTTGCTGGTTTATCATGCAATTGACTTAACAAACATACTCCAAAAGCAACCAAATTATAACAGCAAGTCATTCAACATTCAAGGAACATAATTGTAACAACCAAACATCAATATGGCATCAATTATGAAAATCCCCAAATCTATAGGCATGCTTCCTACTTAGCAAACCATTCAAGTATCAAAAACCAAAACCATCTCATAAAGGCCAATTACAAGCTCCAACATTATTAACATCATTAAACCAACTTAGGGAGTCCAAAACATCTCCCAAAACAACAACATAGGTTCCCATTGCCAAATGCCAAAAGCTAATAGTGTTTAAGAAACCTTCACCATACTTGAGCTTAGTTCACCCCTTGGATTCTTCACCACCTTGCTGCCCTCAATGCACTAATGCTCTGCATTATTGGTTTAAGAAAAGAGAGAGAGCGTAAGCAAAAGCTTAGTGAGGAATGCTCATTTAAAACCACACAATAATGCATTTACAAAACACATTTATAACCCTTAAATCCAATCATCATTTGCACATGCTCATAAGCATTTAAAACAAGCAATACATGCTTCAAGTTCATAACATGTCATATTGGCAACAAGTGATACATTCAACATAAGATCCACACATGGACTTTTAAACACCATTGTGATCTTACACTTTCCAAGGACCACACATGGACTTTTAAACACCATTGTGGCCTTAACCCCATGGACTTTTAAACACCATGGCAAGGACCACACAAGGACTTTTAAACACCTTTGTGTCCTTAACAAGAATCTCTCAAGGACTTTTAAACACCTTAGAGTTCTTAGATAACAAGGCTTACACAAGGAATTTTAACCACCTTGAACCTTAACCAAGAACCAACCATGGACTTTTAAACACCATGTTGTTCTTAAATAAACAAGGCTTGCACAAGGAATTTTAACCACCTTGAACCTTAACCAAGAACCAACCATGGACTTTTAAACACCATGTTGTTCTTAAATAAACAAGGCTCACACAAGGACTTTTAACCACCTTTGTGACCTTAACCATCACTTGCCAATATACATCATTAACAACCATATTCCACTGTTTTAAAGCATTTAACAAAGCCATAATCATCATGCATCTTTATGCATCAAAACCACATTTAACAATGTTCAAAAACAAGAATCTCTTACCTTGAGCATTCTTCATTACATGACTTATAAAATCAGCAACTAACATGCTAAAAGATGCTTTCAAAACAGAATTTAAAACATGCAAACAACCACATTGCATACAACCAATCCATGGTTCATCATCAAGAGAGTTTTTCTGAAAACTTACTCTTGAGCTTAGCTAAGTTGCTTAGACTTAAACTAAGCTCCCAAACCTTCAAAACATTGGTTTCAAAGCTGAAATCCAAAATCCACTCACCGATTCCGTTTCGCCTCTTGCCGAAACACCAATCAAGCTTCCGGATCAACACCACTAGGATCCAAAGATGACTCCCCTATTTTAAACACGTCAAAACAGTAGATTAATGCATCATCACGCATTAATATCCTCAATGAAAGCACCTAAACTCGCTGCTCTCCACCACACTCCATTTTCGGCTACCAAACACAACCGAAAATGCCTCCAAACAACTTCACAACACTACCCAGCCAAGATCCATCAAATCTAAACATCCTTAAACATCATTTAACATCCAAAAAGGATCTAACAACATCCTTATACCTCCAGCTATAACAGATCATCAAGATCACCCAAAAACAACCAAGAACACAAGCTAAACTTAGGAAATTCAACCTATCCGGGATTGCATTTATTAAACCTCAATTTCACATCAATTTAACATTCATTTAACATTAAATTGACACCTCAAAACACTGCCCAAACAGATCATACGAAATTTCATCAAAATCAATCAAATCTTGCATTTAAAAGCCAAAATCAAGAATACATCTATAAAACCTTTTATAAAACATAAATCAAGGATTGAGAACTTAGGAATTTTAGTAAAGAACTGAGAGTTCAGAGGAGAAGGACGTTCTTACCTCCAAACTTGAGTTTCTCCCTTTTTAGAACCAAAATCTTGAAAATCCAATTAGCAAATGGTGAGGTTTTATTGTAGAGATGATTAGAAATCAAAAGAGAATTGAAAAGGTATATTTAGGTGACAAAATCAGAGAGAAAAGCTCTGGAGAAAAGGTGTTTTGTTTGAGAGAAAATGAGAGAAAATGAAATTGGAAGATTTGAGAGAAAAGTTAGTTATGGCCAAAAATATCTTCCCTCCACTTTTGTTTTATTTAAAAACCTTTAATTAATCATATAATATCTTTAAAAATCTGGAGAAAACTCCCATTGGGTAAATAGCTCCTTAAAGATTCAAAGTTTCAATCCTTTTTAAAATAGTCACGCAGTTTTCAAAAATTACATTTTGGTCACTAGCCAAAATGTCACCCTTCCAAACCTCATTTTACAAAATTGATTTCACAGTTCACTTATATATATTAAAAGAGGATTTTAAGACATTTTTCCATATTTTTAATGCAACCCAAACTAGGTTTTCCTAAATTCACTGTTATATATTCGAACCGCGATTTGACCGAACCGGTCCAAATCCCAAAACTCCTAAGCCCAAAACCGGGGCGTTACACATGAGATGCTTGTTATGTATGCAAGATTGCATGAATAATGATGTTTATGCTTTCTCTCTTGAACCAATAATGCAGTTAATTGAAGTGTTTGAGGGCAACAAGAAGGCTAAGAGTCCAAGGGAAACTAAGCTCATGTATGGTGATGTTTTCATAACACTATTAGATTTTGATATTTTGGAAATGGGAACCTAAGATGTGTTTTGGGAGATGTTTTGGACTCCCTTATTGTGGCTTGATGCTTTTGATGTTTTGAGATTTGTAATTGGCCTTTTGAAGCTTGATTTGGTGTTTTGTTGGTTGTTTGGTTTTGGATATTAGAATGCATGCCTATAAACTTGTGGTATTCCATGATTGATGCCATGAATGTGTTTTGAAGTTGCAAACATGTACCTTATATGTATGATGACTTGTTTGTATGATTAGGAAGTCATTAGGATGCGTTTGAGTGGTTTTATGCATGCTAAACCAGCAAAATCTGCAGCTTCTGGGCAACCCGTATCGATACACTCATACGCGATTCGAAACGGGGGCCTGTAATGGCCTTGGTGTTTCGAAACAGCTAGTGACTGTATCGAAACGGTTTGGCCACTGGAAGGCACTGTTTCGAAACAGGTCTCGAAACGAACCCGCGTTTTGGAACGGTCAACACCGTTTCGAAACAGGTGACCGTTGGGCACTGGTTTGAATGGTTTTGAGGTTTGCAAGCTTTACGTTTTAGTCCCGAAAATTGTAATTGCAATTGCATGAGTTTGAGATGTCTGATTAAGTTGAAATTTGACAGGGAGGCGTCTATGTTGCATTTAGTTCATATGGTTGCTTTTTATTTCATAGCTTTGGTTGGCGTAGGATAAATATAAAATGGGTGCTACTTGAGAAGGGTTTGGTCTGGTTTGGTGATGTGCAGGTGACTAGGGTATAGCAGCTGGAATTGCCATAGCATTTTGGACTGAAAAGGCTGGCTGTAGAAAAAGATAAAACACAAAGAAGATATTTTCCAACTCACATGTGAGAACTCCCTTTTTGTCTCTAGTGCCAAGCGTGTGTCAGGAAATATTCCTTGAGATCACAAAGAAAATGTAGGGCACAAAACCCTAGGAGCCTCAACTATATAAAGGACAAGATGCCCTCATTTGAAAAGAGAGGAGAGAGAGGGCGTGAAAAGGTGTCTTAAAGGCTAGGGAGAAAAAGGAGAAAGGCAGCTCTTTTCCATCTTCTTCCTCAACTTAGTGTCCTCCATTGTTGAAACTCCAAGGGGTGACCTTGCTGGCCTTGAGAGAGGAAGCAAGCCTAGGGCAGTTCGTGTCAGTTCATTGCGGATCAGGAGTACCTCTTCCTTTCTGTTTGCTTTGGCATTTCTATGCTTTTCTGGATATGGGTTGTTAGAACGAAATGTTGTTGGATTTTTACTGCGCAGCCATGAACTGATTTTAGGTGGTTTGGGTTTGTTTGGATGCTTTTGTTTTTATGTTTCATTAATGAATGTTTATGTTTTTCAGTTTCCACCTAGGTTTTGCCTATGGTTGTTAATTCCTTATGTTTGTAAGAGCCTTCGAGAGTTGGCCTTCCTTCAGGTGTGAGATTAGGTTAGTGGTCGAGAGAGCTGACCTTAGATCCACGTAGGCACTGGAGTTGGCTGCTGAGAGGCACAACTCTAACCCACCTTAGAGATAAGTAAGGGGTTTCAACGGCTAAAAAGAATAGAACTTCGTTGGTAGGGAGTGTGAGGGTTTACGATAAGAGGTATTGCCGTAGCATTTCTGATTCCCAGACTCCTTGCTAGAGATAGTATAGGATCACTCTTAGTAAATCCTGTCAAGCATAGAAAATGCTGAAAAAGTTGAGACGTCATTGAAAGCTAGACATAGGTCAGAAAAGCAAACCCAGCCAGTCATTCTCAAAGTGAGTTTCGCACACTGTGAGGACCATTTAAGTCTACTGATTCAACCTAGTTTTTATTACAACCTGTTGCTACAACATTTCTTATCTAGCCTCTGTTTGTCGATACATTTTCATTTTCAGCTTGTGTTTTGTGTGCTTAAGCTAAACAGTTAAATACCTCCAATCCATGTGGAGATGTTACTCACTCATCACTTTACTACTTGTTTTGACGTGTATACTTGCACTAATTTTGTATCATTATAGTAAAGCACACAGCGCAACATTCCTCTGCCTGGCCTCTTCTATGACACTTGGCAAAGCTCCATGGGGTCTGTTGCTGAGTGCGTTGGCAATTTGCCAAATCTGGACCTCCAAGTTTCACATCGAAGGTGCCAAAGTCTGGAAAGTGGCATCATTCCTCTCCATGTATTTTGTCAAAGTCCCCTGGTTGTTCCTTTGCCCTGTACGAAAATTATTTTGTACCTGCTGTGCCACAACATTCTGATTGACTCCTGGCATTGCATTATTCTAACGTTGGGCATTATATTGACGTTGGACATTGTTGTTATGTTGTTGGGCATTGTGTTGCTTGGATCCTTGATTTCCCCAAGCTAAGTTCGGGTGCTGCCTCCACCCTGCACTATAAGTATTCGAGTTAGGATTAAAATTGTGATTTATGTTGTCAACATAATTTACTAACTCAAGGTTGGTAGAGCAATCACCCACATGGTGGTTCTCTCCGGAGATGGTGCAGAATGGATCTAATGCCTTCGCTTCTTGAGGCTCATTGTTCTTTTGCAGTGTTCTCACTATAGTAGTAAGGTTAGAAATCTCAGCATGGATAGACGTTAATTCATCAACCTTCAATTTCCCACTTGTTTTATTTTCGGTACCTAACCTGGCAACGGGGTACTCAAAATCATTAACTGAAATTCTCTCAAGGATACCAACATCCTCCGTATAGTTCTTGTTAAGCAATGAACTGGCTGCCGAAGCATCAACAACGGACCTCGTTTGTGCATTTAATCCGTTATAGAAAGTTTGTATTTTGGTCCAATTTGGATATCCTGGCATAGGACACCTTCTCAACAAATCTTTAAATCTGTCCTAAGCATCATATATGGTTTCATCCTCAGACTACTTGAATGTAATAATCTCACTACGTAGCTTGGCAATGAGTGTTGGCGGATGGAAACACGTCAGAAACTTCTTTCATAGGTCCCACCATGAGGTGACTGAACCAGGTGGCAAAGAATTGAGCCAAGTCTTGGCTCTATCTCTCAAGGAAAAAGTGAATAATTTCAGCTTCACAGTATCCTCTGATACTTCAGGCTTCTCAAATAGCTAGCAAATCTCCATGAATTGCTTCAAGTGTTGCCTTGGGTCTCCAGTAAGTGCTCCATCAAATTGGCCTACATTCAAAAGAGTTTAAATCATTACCGACTTAAGTTTAAAATTTGATGCATTTACCTCGGCCCCAATCACTATTGGCATCATGTTATCAATGTTGGGTGTCGAGTGTTCTCGTATTGGTCTCTCTATGGCATCATCCACTACGGGTGTGGCAAGGGAAGTTGGTATCCCTCCATGTATAGGTGGATCTCCTTGATATTGTGGGACACCCTCTACTCCTTCATTACTGTTTTAAGCCATCTCTTTGATTTTCCTTTTCAATCTATGGTAGGTTCATTCATTTTCAGGGTCAAATGGCTGATAGTCCGTACGACGGTTCCTTGTCATACACCAAACAAAAAAATAAGTAAAATAAAACAACAAAACAAGTAAAACCAAAACAATAAACTTTTTTGCAATCCTTAGAAATAGCATTAAAAAATTGTTGGACTCACGAGAGAGCTTGGCAAAGGGGGTGAAATGCGTTGGTAATGAATAAATGTAGAGTGTCAACAAGTTCTATATTTTGTACACATTCATGCCCTAAAAATAACAATATTTGCTCTTTCACCATGCTTTTATTAAATATTCTATGTTTGGTTAAGAAAAGATACTATTTCAGTTTGCTTTTTATTTTCAGGTGCTGTAACTGTGTAGAGGAGGAGAGGACAAGAGAAGGCAGGAAAGCTGGGAGCAAAAAGGAGTTTTACTGAAGCAGTTCAGAATGCTGCCAAGGACGCCGCCGTAGCAGCATTGCTGCCGACTGCTGCCCATGCAGGAGTTAAACCGACTCAACTCAGTCTTGTAATTATCTGAAGCCTGTAGCAGCCTGAATAGCTGATTAAAGATTGATAAGTAAGATGACTTATCTTTACTTGCTGAAGAAGGCAATGTCCAAAGAGTCCATATTCAAGTAAAAAAGGAGTCAGCATTTAATGTAAAGTTACTTTAAGGACTTCTACTTCAAGGAGGACTCAACTTAGGTTATGAGCCCTATATTTACCCATGTATGTGAGGGTATAGGGGAGATAACGGAGAGGTAGGTAGATAGACTAATGGAGGTGTTGGAGGTCGCGACCCTTCTCTCTTAGGGTTTAGGTTCTTGTATGTAAAGTAGTTGTGAGAAACAGTTGTAATAGTTTAAGTGTGTTTTCAATAAAATACTCTCAAGTTTGCTTAATTCATGTTCTTCACTTCTTCAATTAGTTCCAAAAGTCCAGTTGAGGAAATCCATTTGTCGGGCACGAGAGTGTCAAACTCACGAAAGAATTAAGTACGGTCTCATCATGTCGATGTGTTGACTAATTCGGCTTAGAAATAAGTTCGAGTTTCAGCGGCTAAAAGGAGCAACCAAACATCGACTGCATGTGTTAGGTTTACGCTGAGATTTCTAGGTATTGCCTACATCACGTGGTGACAGAATCCTTGCCTAGACATAGGAAGAATCACTTCAGAATTGCTCTGCCGAACATGGAGTATCTGCCAGACTTGCCGCCATGACTTATCTCCATCCCACCTGCCGAGATAGCGAAAGTTGCAAGAGCATAGACGCGATGCGGCCGCGTGACAGGATCGCAACCTCCGTCCACCATTACCCGCCGAGGCAGCAGATCGTGGCAGCGTAAAACACACTTAGGCTTTACAATGCATTCTACACACTACTGAGCTACAATTACCTTACCCGATCTATCGACCTTATCTCTCCATATCAATCCTATCATTCGTATCATTCCTATCATCCCTATCATCTTTATCTTAAATTACTTGTGTTCTAATCTTTCCACATTCAAAAATTTAATTGTGCAAATTACTATTCCCTTTTGCAGGAAAACACTCATAGTAGCTGCTCCAATCCCTGTGGGAGACGATATCTTTTATACTATAACTTGACAAGAGTGTGCACTTGCGCTCATAAATAGAGAATACCTAAACGCTATACAAGTTTTTGGCGTCGTTGCCGGGGAATGGCAACAACAACCATGTTTGAATTTCTGCACTTCTATTTTAGTTTTTGTACTTAAATTTCTGTTTACTTTAATTTTTAAAAAAATGCCTCTTGTTTGTCTTTGGTGAATGTCCCGCCAGGGCGGAGAAGATGGCAGCCAACACCCACCTGAGGAGAGGATGGACATGCTTGGACGAAAAGCCAAACGCAAAACCCTCAGGAAGTCGTTATGTTTGGGAGATGCGCAACCCAACATAACCTAATTTTTATTTTTTATCTTTATTTTATTTTTATGCATTAGGATTAGATTTAATTTTCAATTATTTTTATTTAATTTTTGCATTTAATTAATTTCAGGTTAGGAATGAAGGCAAGACCAAGAAGGATAAAGAATAAAGGAGAGGCCTAACCCAGCGGCCAAGGCAGCCCAAGGAAGATGAGCATAACGGCTAGCGGCTTCATAACGGCTAGCCGCAACGGCTACATTTGCAACAGCTGGCGGAACAGATATCTGTGCAAAGGCTATAAAAGGGCGTAAATCGCGGCGCAATCATTTCCTCCCGTTGGCAGCGTGCCCGCCAAGGCAGCGGAGAGTAGCGGCTATATAAGGCCAACTATTCCCTTCTTACTCTTCACTCTGCTCTCTCTTTTTCTCTCAATTCTTCTTATCATCTTTGCTTTTAAGATTTTTTTTTCTTTACTTTCTTGCAATTTCTTTTTCTTTCTTAAACCCTGCTGCAGCGGCAACTTACAAGCAGCACTTCACCGAGCGGCAACTTTGGGAAGAAATAGGGTTCCAATACACCAGGCAAGATGGGGATCTTGGCCTTGAACCCACCATATTCGAAAGGATTCACAACTTGGGATGGGATATTTTCGCACGGCAACCAGAGGAAATAAACAACAACTAGGTGCGAGAATTCTATGCCCACAAGTCTACATCGGGAAACCCTTTTGTCTATGTCCATGGCGAAGGAGTCAAGCTCACAGCTGAAACAATCAATAACTTCTAGAGCATAGAAATAAGAGGGAATCCACACGAAGAATGGAGGTCCTATTTAATGGCGGCTGACTATGAAAAGATCAAGAAAGAAATCTGCCGGCCCAACACCAAGTGGTTAATCGGAAAGAATAACGGATTAGTCAACCGATGTGATCTACTGCCGGAGGCCATCCTTTGGAGCAACTTTGTCCAACGCCGCCTGATGCCCACTTCGCACGGATCTACAATCAACAGGACACGGCTGGCCCTCATCAATAGCATAATGAAAGGGCGGTCGATCAACGTTAGAGAAGTGATTCTGGAGGAGATTTATCCCCATGCAGACAAGCCCAACACCAAGGGACCTCTCGTCTTCCCCTTACTCATCAAAAGCCTATGCGCCAACTTCCGCGTGCCGCCACACCCTAAAGATACAATTATTGCCGCCAAGGAAAGATGGACAAGAAAGGCGCGCCTCTAGATGATGCAGGAGCCAGAGCCGGAAACACCAACAACCGCCCAGCCGTCGTCTCAACCTGTCGCCACCCTAGCCGTAGTGGGCAGTACTGATGCTGCCCTCCCCTCCGTCGTGATTCCTCTGCTGTGAAGCCTTGTAGAGAGCTTCTAGAGGATCGAGCATAAACATGTAATCTTCACCAAGTACATCGCGGAGGTGCAAGAGGCCTTTGTGGCCTACTTGCTAGACAAGTATCATTACGATGGCCCAAAGTTGCCCGCCTTCCCATCGGAGTTAGCAGCATCCAAACCAACCCAGATCACACCCAGACCAGCTGCCACTCCAGCCGCCGCAGACAGCGAAGGGCCGCACATCCGCCCCAAGAGAAGGACCTCGCCCACTCCCATCCAGCCATGCAACCTCACCTCCTCGTCAGATTCAGAGAAAGACGAGGAAACTACCGTCGCCTCCCCAGCAGCAAAGGCGGCAGCTGTGAAAGAAGCCGAGGACTCAAACATAGGGATATATGATTCCTTCGACGATGAACCGGCCGAGGCAGCAAGAAAAAGGAAGCGGCCCCTGATGCAACCAAGCCCCAAGGTGAAGGGTCTGATACCGAACCAGAAGCACCACCTAAGAGACCCACTTCCAGCCACATCCAGCTGCCACGTGGCAAGAAGAAGAGCCCAGCCGCCAAACCTTTCGCCACACGCCGCCTCGTCCTGCACGCCTCCTTAGAATCCTCCTCCGACGCAGCATCAACAGAGGGGAATTCCCCTAGTCTATAGCACCTTTTTCTTTATTTATTTTTATTTCTTTTATGTTTTCATTTAATTTTTTTGTTTTTGTTTTTATGTTTCATTTTCTTTTTTTATTTTTTTATTTTGTGTATGGCATTGAGGAAAATGCCAGCCTTGAGTTTGGAGGGGATAGTCCTCTATGTTTTCTTTAGATGCATGTAGCAGCATATAGGAGCATATGTAAATTCTGCCCTAGCACTTAATGAAATAGAAATTCTTAGCTTAAAACTTGTGCCTATGATAGATTAGCCGATTACTTATATTCGCACCATACCTAAAAATTTAACTTACCTATGGAAAGAAGCATGAAAAATAGTTAAAAAATTTTCTTTTTTGCCAATTATTCTTACACTTTCTGTTAAGTGCTGAGTTTTGCTAGAGTTCTAAGTTTAACAATGTCTGCTTTATTTAATGAAAATTTCTTAATTGGATACAAGTTTGCCGCCGCGGCAGCACAGGGCAGCAGCACAAAGATGTTCATGGGCAAGGACACTTCGCTGCTATCAAAGTCCAAGTATCCGAAATTAAATGAAGTGACAGACAAATTAGCAAGAGTGAATGAAAGCCTTCATGGGATGACTCTATTCAAAGGGTTCAGAGTTTCGTAGAGTGCACCTATCTTAGCTTCAGACCCAGAGAATAGTTGTGATGAGCTGAAGCCCTTAAGGCCATGATCAGAAAAAGAGAAAAAGAAGTGCTTAACTGTGCTGCCAAGGCATCAACTTGTATCTTTTTTAGTAAACTAATTATTTTTAACATTCTTTGTTTACTTAGTATACACAGCATGTTGAGCATGGACACAGACCTGCACACACTACACTAGCACTAAGAAAATTAATTTTAAGACATATCATGCCATTCCATGTCACTAACATTAAAATAGGTGCCACAACCTTGAGGTAAGAAATCAAGTTAAAGGCTAAGTTTCTATTAATTTTGTGCAATGGACAAGTTTACTAGTAGGTTGCATTACTTGAGGACAAGCAATAGTTCGAGTTTGGGGTGTGTAAAGTGTCCACAAGTTCTATATTTTGTACACATTTATGCCCTTATTATAGTTGTTCTTAAACTCATTTAGGCATATTTAGGTGCATTGCATGCATAATAACAGTATTTGCTCTTTCACCATGTTTTTATTGAATATTCTATGTTTGGTTAAGAAAAGATACTATTTCAGTTTACTTTTTATTTTTAGGTGTTGTAACTATGTAGAGGAGGAGAGGACAGGAAAGCTGAGAGCAAAAAGGAGCTGTACTGAAGCAGTTTCAGATGCCGCCAAGGACACCACCGTAGGAGCATTGCCGCCGACTGCTGCCCAGGCAGGAGTTAAACCGACTTAGTCAAGATGTGTTGCGATTGAAAGAAGGCAATTCCCTGAGCCCAGTCTTGCCACTATTTGAAGCCTGCAGCGTCCCGAATAGCTGATTAAAGATTAATAAGTAAGATGACTTATCTTTACTTGCTGAAGAAGGCAACGTCTAAAGAGTCCACATTCAAGTCAAAAAGCAGTCAACATTTAATATAAAGTTACTTTAAGGACTTATACTTCAAGGAGGACTCAACTTAGGCTATGAGCCCTATATATACCCATGTATGTGAGGGTATAGGGGACATAGCAGAGAGGTAGATAGATAGAGTAACAGAGGTGTTGGAGGTCGCGACCCAACTCTCTTAGGGTTCAGGTTCTTGTATGTAAAGTAGTTGTGAGAAATGGTTGTAATAGTTTAAGTGTGTTTTCAATAAAATACTCTCAAGTTTGCTTAATTCATGTTCTTCACTTCTTCAATTAGTTCCAAAAGTCCAGTTGAGGAAATCCATTTGTCGGGCACGAAAGTGTCAAACTCACGAAAGAATTAAGTACGGTCTCATCATGTCGAGGTTTTGACTAATTCGGCTTAGACATAAGTTCGAGTTTCAGCGGCTAAAAAGTGCAACCAAACGTCAACTGCCTGTGTTAGGTTTACGCTGAGATTGCTAGGTATTGCCTACATCACTTGGAGTATCTGCCAGACTTGCCGACAAGACTTATCTCCATCCTACCTACCGAGGCAGCGAAAGTTGCAAGAGCAGAGACCCGCTACGGCCGCATGACAGGGTCGCAGCCTCATTCCGCCATTACCCGCCGATGCAGCAGATCATGGCAGCGTAAAACATGCTTAGGCTTTACAATGCATTCTACACACTACTAAGATACAATTACCTTACCCGATCTATCGACCTTATCTCTCCCTATCATTCCTATCATTCATATCATCCCTATCATCTTTATCTTCAATTACTTGTGTTTTTATCTTTCCACATTCAGAAATTTAATTGTGCAAATTACTATTCCTTTGTGCAGGAAAACACTCATAGTAGCTGCTCCAATCCCTGTGGGAGACGATATCTTTTATACTATAACTTGACAAGAGTGTGCACTTGCACTCATAAATACAGAACACCTAAACGCTCTACAATAAACAGTGCCAAGAAGAGTCTTTTGCGAGCAAGTATACACGATCTTCCAAGTAATAAAGTAGTAAGCTGAGTTACTGATCCCATAAGGATTGGTCAGGAGTTTAATTTTTCACTTGTTTTACTTGTCAAAGAAAAGTTTGTTTGTTTTGAAGTTGGTTTTGAAAGCAAGTTTAAAAGAAAGAAGTAAAAGACAACAACGTTGACAAGTAGAGTTTTAAAATGTATGATGAGTGTTGGCAAGGGATGTTTGGTTTTCATGCTATCCATGCCATGCCAGCTTTTAATAAATCTTGTCTTGGCATTGTTTATCGAGCAGATTCGAAAGATGGCATTGCCTCTCTCGATGGCAATGCCATAAATTAACTATGCAAAAACTTTTATATCTCTATAAAACAACTTTTTCATAAATTAATTTGATTAAGTCTCAATCTTTTGCTCCTAAGGGGTAGATTTCACTCCCGAAGTGAGTTCATCTACTTGAACATCTTCTCTCGAATCATCTTGCCTTAGAATCTAGCATTTGTTCGTTGTTCCCTAAGTCGGTTAAGATATTAACCTTAAATAAGCCAACAAAGCCAGCACTCGATTGGCATCGTATTTGTGCAAAAGATTAAGATTATGCCAGATAGGAAAAATAATGCCATCGCATTTCCAATTATTAAAAGCTAAACATAGAAAATAGCGTTCAACGCAACCATCCCTCACCAACTATTAATTAGTTCATGGTGAGGGTTTCCAACCAAAAACCATTATCGTATCTCTACATCACCATCTTCAATAAAAATAAAAATCACTTAAATGATGAGAATGGGTGAGAAGGGTGTCTCTCAATGCAGCCCTTCAAAATCCAAGCTCTCGGTCAAGCTTGGTCGAACTTCTCCTTGGTGCAGCCTCCTAAATTTAATTGTCGATGTCTTCTCAAGTGTTTGCTTGAGTTCCTTTAAATAGGCGCACGAGAATGACCTACGATAAGCTTTGAATTTGAACGCTCGAGGATAAGGGATGTGCTTATCTTATCTGTTGTTTGAATCCTAGGGCTGACGTCATCATTGGTTCACCGTCCACTCGACCTCGCATTAAACATCTCTTCTCTGCGAACCGGTGCTTTGACAATTTTTGGTCCTTCACTGCCAATAGCTACCGACATTCTCACCGTCCTCTTCATGCGCTAATATGCTCTACTGTTCCTACAATCATGCCAACAAACCACCCTTCACACTAGCATAGCCAAATTCAAAACTCCTTATGCAATTGCATGCAATTAACAACTAAATGCATCTAAATGTACTTAGAGACAAGCAAAGATATTGTAAAGTAGGCATAAAAATCAGTACTTTTGAGGAGGTAACATCTCACTCCAGGTTTGTGGTTATGACATTGTGTGTTTTGCTCGGATGATCTGGTGTGATCCGGAGTATAATTGGAACTTGTGGGCCATGTATGATCTTTTGCTATGATGAGAGCATGTGTTTAGGTGACTAGTGGTAGCACTATATGTTTATTTATCTATCCTTATTGACCGTACTAGCTTGCGTGCTTATGTTTATGATTAGCATGAAGTATAGTAGAGTAGATGTGTGCCACTGAGCTTTGTAAGCTCAGCGCTCAGAATCATTATTTTCGTGCGTAGGTTGATCGTTGGATTAGTGGGATCGAGGAGCACTATCGGTACATGATTCTAGCATGGGGTGATCTCCAGAGTACGGTGCTTGTGTTTAGTGGGCTATGTATTCATAGGAACTTATGTGGTCGAGTCTATAATTCTTATTGTTGAATTGTATTAGACAAATCGTTCATTCAAATGTTTTAAATTTAAAGTGGAGCTCCTGTAAACCTAGAACATCAATTTATAGCCAATCCAATCAACATGCCACGACAATCTAGTCACGGTACTTGTCCAAGCACTATAAATAGGAGATGTAATAGGGAAAGAGAGGATCTTCGATTCTGGGGAGTCAGTCACCCACACAAAGGAAGCCATACTCAAACTCAGACCTAGAACCACCATTTGAAACCACTAGAACCACAATATCTGAATCTTGTTCACTTTTACAGTCAACAATAATTAAATGGAAATTTAGTTTATTGGATATTCAATTTTTAATTTATTTGAATTTTGCAACTCTTATTTTTACAATTAATTAAACGTTGTCCCTCTCATCTTGATTTCTGGCTTCGTCCTTGTTGCCCACCCAATTAGACCTCCAATTGGGTTTAAGGTTGGGTTTAGAACCTAAACGTTTTTTGTCCATTTAAGCGGTTGAACTTACCTTTTATATTTAAATTCGTATATGAAATTAGCTTCAAGGTTCAACTTGATTCTAACAAGTCATTTATCATAATTACCTTTTTCTTATTTAATTCTCGAGTCATCAAAATATGAGAAATTAAAAATTCAATGATTAAATGAGTCAGGGGTGCAGCTAAAAACTTCAAGTTTCGAAACTTGTGGAAGACTCACCCAAAACCTAAAATGTTAGACTTTTTTAATAATATTTTAGGTTGGTTTTTTCGTGAGTTTTGACAAGTTTCGAAACTTTTTCTAAGAACATAAAATGTTATTAAAAAATTATAATATTTTAAATTCTAGATGAGTCTTTTACAAGTTCCGAAACTTTATGTTTTTAGGCACATATTTACTTAAAGTACATTAGACTCTCCTCAAATACGGGATAAGGGCAAAAATAGGATCTTTGAATCCTATTTTGCCCAACGCACCACCTTAAATCCTAAATTCCCAATAGTAGGGACCTAACAGTAAACTCGCTGCACCTCCACGGCGAGTTCTAAAATTATATTCCTTTTTTATTCAAACTCACCTTGCTCGTATGGCGAGTTTCATTTTTTTTCTTTAAATCTCGATTTCAACATTAATCATGGGATTAGCCTAATCCTAAACTGAACCCATCGTAGGCCCACGGCGAGTTCCCTCTGGCTTAACGGTCGTCACGGCCTATACGGGGGAAAAACATGTTTTTTTTTAGTGTTTTTGCATTTTAGGTTTTATTTATCTTATAAATAGATAGTTTTTGTTAGGGTTTAGAACACACACAAAATTTTTCTTCCTCATTTGCTCGAGCAAAGCAAAATATTTTCAAGCCGAGAGATTTTCTTAGACAACATTGGAAGAAGCAAGCTCACACATACATCGAAAGGTTAATGGTAACTTTTCTTAATATTTTTATAGTACGATTAGTTTTGTTTAGTATGATTTATTTTCTTTATTCGAATTCTTTTTATCTATGCCTATTTTTTTAAAAATCTAAAAGTAAAATATGTGTAGGATAAGTTAATCGAAAATATTTTAAAATTTGATTGATTTTTCATGTTTAAGGCATTTGTTGGGATGTGTGGTGCTCGATTCGTTCAACCGTTCTTGCTCGATTTGTGGAGAAGTGGAATTTTGGGTGTAAGAGGTGTGGAAGCTAAAAATGATAAAGACAAGATTATTTATAGTGGTTCAACCTTCTAACCAAGGTCTACATCCACTACCTTAGCTTCCACTAAGGATTTCCAATCAATCCACTATTGATTTGTCCCCTTTTCTAGGCTTAGGAGGAAACTCTTACAAACCGATCAAGCTTTCTACCCAAAGCCTTGATCAAACCCTCTTTACAAAGAGAAAAGATAAGCAAACTCAAATCCCTCTAATAGGCATTTGTTTGCACAATTAAGCTCTCACCCAATCCTAAAACACTTGAGCAAATCTAACAATTTTGGCTCACTAGTGTTTGTCTATACAAAGTCATGACACTTAAGCACTAAGAGAATTTCTTGATCATATGTTGTATTACAATTGAAGCATTAACCATTACTAGATGCTTGGAGGTCCCTTTTATACTCCTCTTTGAGTTTGTAGTCGTTACTAGCCGTTGGGGTTGATTTGGAGCCGTTGGAGACTTTAATTCCCATCTTTAATGTTGTTATGCAGCCTTCCGTATCGATACACGAGGACCCGTATCGGTACTGTCTTTTTCAGAAAACTAGCCGTTGACCTCTTACTAGCCTAAGCGTATCGATACGCTTGAGGGCGTATCGGTACGGTATGACATTTAAAAGACCATTGGGAAAATAGCCGTTGGGGTTGTTAAAATAGGGATCGGTACGCTTACCAGGCATATCGAAACGATCCCTCTCCGTATCGATACGGTCTCACCCGTACCGGTACGGGTTTTGGCAGAATCAAAACCTGGGCAAAAAGGTATCGATATGGGGTACACCGTATCAGTACGGGCTTGCTGAAAAGTCAAGTTTAGCTATTTAAAATCATTAAAAACTTTGCCAAAAACCTTTTTGAATACCTCATACATATTTTCAAGTTGTTTGGAATTAAAGACGAGTTTTAAATTCTTTTCAAATTTGTCCAAAACATTTACAATTATTATATCAAAACACTTAGTTCTACAACATTTAATTGTGTGTAACTGTTGAGGAAAAATTGTCGTTGTTAAGACTTCAAAATTCTCACATCACGAAAAACATGGAAATGTTGGTAAGAATTTATGGGTTTTTTTCAAGTTTTAATTAATTTTATTAAATGATTAAGTGATACTTTAATTTAAATATTGTGTTTGTAGAAAGAGGATTCAAAATTTCGGCCTCGCTTACTAGAGTTTTGAATGCATTGAGATGCATTAATCCTCTGTTATTATGTGGCTAAAAGAGGAGAACGTTTCGGAAGCAACCGGTGAAGCTTTGGGAGCTTCAGACGCTTAGTTTCGCGTTGGCAAATCAAGGTTTCGCGTGTCGGTGAGTGAGAACGTGAATTTCAGCTTTGAAATGTTTTAAAGGTGGCTTTGGGAACTTAGATTTGAGCTTGAAATGCTTGTCTAAGTTCGGAAGTAAGTATAAAGTGGTTTTCTCTCTCGGTTGTGCTATTATTAAATGATTTATGCATTTGGTTCCGATTTCATATTACCTACTGTTAAAGCATGTTTAAAGTATGTGATACACTGTTTGTAATGATGAAATGAGGAAGGATGCACATGGTAAGTGATCCTTGTAAGTATACGTTTTATACTTGTGGTTTCAAGCACGGTTTGATGCTTTGGAAAATGGTTTACTATTGACGCTTTGAAAATAGTGAGGTATATGGTTAAATGTGAATTGTATTGGCAAGGGATGGTATGGAAATAGTTTTGAAAATGCTATCGGATATAGTTATCCGACTATAGGATTGAGTGCACTATAAATAAGTCGCCTTAGATGTCGAGGAGGTTGGTGTCCTGTCTCCATCCAAGTACCCTAACGATTGAGGAGGTTGGTGTTCCGTCTCTCGTTAGTGGATTAAGCATCTAACCGATGTTTAGGGTTGTTGTCCATGTGGGGTTGTTCTCCCCATTGGTTGTGATTGTACCATTGTTCTGGTTAAGATGGCTTGAAGTGTTATGAGAAAACTTGTAGAATTCGTGTATCTGATATGATATTTTGAGAATGGAACTTAGTTAATGATCACTTGTAAGCCAATATAATTGTTGATGTATCATGATTTGTATAATGTGATTTTTACATTGTTTCTCTTTAAGCTTTGTGTCACGGCCCAAACTTCTTGGCCCGAGACAGTGGCGCGACTATCCGACGGAGGGGTTCGAAACGAGGCAACAAGCTTGCCAAGGCAACCAGACTTGGCCCATACCGAAGTGATGGCACGAGTAGATGTTCCATGCGGGACATTGGGCTTGCCAAGTACATCAGACTTGGTCCAAGCCAAGACGAGGGCACAAGTATCCGAAGGACTTGATCCATGTGGGACATCGGGCTTGCCAAGGCAATCAGAAGACTTGGCCCAGTCCGAGAGAGTAGCGCATCTATCCGCCCATGGTGATGGGTGTGGAGCACCGAGCTTGCCAAGTAGAACAGACTTGGCCCAACGAGGGACAATGGCATATGAATCCGCCCAAGGACCAACGGGCTTGCCATGTTCATAAGACCGGGCCCAACACTTGGAGAATGCTAATGAGCCCGATCACGTCAGCTTTTCAGAAAAGGCAAGAGACAACAAATTAGATGGGATTGTGGGACAATCTTGCCATATGAAGCGTGATCAGCTATCCGAGGAAAGAACTCTATCAATTGATGTAATTAGATAGAGATTTGATTTAGTTTCCTTAGATAGTGTATCTTTGTAAAGATAGCAGGTTAATCCTGGCCATCCGTGTAGATCGATCTAGACCATTGGTTAGGAGTGAGCTCAACTATAAATAGAGAGCTCATCCTCTCATTTGTAATCATTCACTCATTCCATTCTTCATTCATCTTCTCATTTGAGAGAGAGTAATAAGACTCCGAGGCATTTACTCTAGCTTGCTCTTCTTTCTTTCAGTTGTCCTTGTTACTAAAGCTTTCGAGCTTAGTTCTCTTTGTGATCGTTTCCTCTCGAGTGGCTAAGCGTAGCCACACTTGTGCTTAAAGCGCTTCCGCATCTTTCGAAGCCTTGAGGGCTTGTCCAAGCCGTTGTCGAGCACGAGTACTCGCAAGGCGTGGTTAAGGCTTACTTAGGCGCAAGAGTTCGACCAGTTAGCGTCAAAGCGTCTAAGGCCGCACGTCCCCGACGGTGTGAATCTCTAGGGGCGTGACAAGTGGTATCAGAGCGAGTCGAGGGGGCTTGCGTTTGAGCTTACTTGGTGTTGCAGTCAAGATAGGCGAGGATTTGCTTCGAAGTAGTTCGTGGCAAAGAGGTGATCGAGATGACGAAACAAGGAGATGATGCTTCCACACAAGGCAAATAGTGCCGTGGTGCAGACTATTGGAGACGACTGACTTTGAGCGAGGTAAAAAGTACTCTTGGTGAATTTGACGAGAGAATTTCCTCTCTTAGTTCACAGGTGAACCATCTAGGGGGAGTGGCAAAGATGGTAGTTGGGAACACGGACTCCATCAAGGATGAAGTCGTGAACATCGTTCACGAGAAGCTCAACAATTTCTACGGTGAGCTGTGCCACACGGATGATACCCTTCAAGAGAATTTGGACAGAGTCTCAACATCGTTGGAGAAAATGATCGTTGGACTTGAGGAATCCGAGCTTGGAGCAAAGGAGACTCAAGGTGTTTTCAAGTCCCGCCTTGAAAAAGTAGAATCCATGGAGGATCGATTCAAGGATGAGATGCAACGAGTCCGCAACGAGTTGGAGGCCGTTCGAGGGAGTAATGCTTGCGAAGCCGAGGTGAAGGCTTTGCGGATCGAGATGAATGAGCTCAAGGAAGAGCTACTCAGTTGCAAGGTTGCAACGAGGGAATTGGGCATGCTCAAGACCGTCTTAGAGGGAATTAGACCGGGGATAAAACTTGCGTTGGAGCAAGGTGAGGCCAGTTGTATTCAGAGGCCCAGGATGCGGCCAAGTTGCGAAGTTAGCTTGCGAAAGATAAGGCCACTAGCAAGGAGATGCCCAAGCCCACGATGAGTGACGATGGGATTGGCGAGACTAAGCCCGTGCCGACTAAGAAGGTGAGCAAAAAGATTAAATGCTACTTTTGTGACGGATCTCATGTGATCAGGGACTGTCCCGAGAAGAACCGCCTTGCTGCCCTCATCAAGAATGAAGGCGAGCCAAAAGGAGAAGCAGCATACCTTGGCGCCATTGTGAGCCAGCCAAGGAGGGATCATGGTGCGACTACATCTGTCAAAGTAGCCAAACCAAGATCGAGACCCGGTGAGACAGCGAGTGTCAAAGCAGTTGAGCCGAGGGTGATGAAGACACAACTAGAGTGCTACCATTGTAAGGGTCCACACAAGTTGCGAGGATGCCCAGATCGAGTCAAGCCAACCAAGGTGTTGGGTGAGCCCAAGATGAACAAGGCCTCACATCATGATTCGATGAGTTCTGCCAAGGCCAAGGTAGACCGAGTGCAGAAGAAAGAGACCATGTCCAAGAAAGCTACAAAGGGGTCCAACAAGCATGTTCCTGGGAGGAACATGGCCACAGAGACCAAGATGAAGCGAGGGTTGAAGGTAACACTTT
The DNA here is from genome assembly GCA_030270665.1 of Hibiscus trionum. Classification (NCBI taxonomy): domain Eukaryota; kingdom Viridiplantae; phylum Streptophyta; class Magnoliopsida; order Malvales; family Malvaceae; genus Hibiscus; species Hibiscus trionum. The sequence continues at coordinate 14,208,879 of BSYR01000017.1, read as the reverse complement.
CCGAGGATGTTCTTGGGGAAAAGAACATTGCTTCAGAAGCCATGAGCATAGTAGAGCCGAAGGTAGAGAAAGCCGAGGGTGTTCATGTGAGAAACACTCTTTCAGAGGCCAAAGCTATCGAAGTGCCGAAGGAAAAGCTAGCCGAGGGTGTTCATGTTACAAGCACTTCTTCAGAGACCAACATTAGAGAAGGGCCGAGTATGGCAAAGCCGTTGAGGGACACTGGGACCATGGAGAGACCACCCGTGGGCAAGGTTGGGGAGAGAAGGACTTCGGGTAAAAAGCGCCGACGCAAGAAGCACCGATCTTCGAGTAAGAAGGATCGATGCAAGAAGAGTGCACCAAACTTCAAGTCAGAAGGGCGGATGCAACGAGGAGCAACGGACCTTGTGGAAGAGGGGCCGATGCATAGTGGAGCAACGGACTTCGTGGCAGAAGTACCGATGCGCGCAAAGAACTCCAAGGTGGGAGGTTCGATGCAAAGGGGGGCAGACTTCATGGAGACAGAGGGGCTGACCCATTTTAGAGTAAATGCAACATCCGAAAGGAAGGTACATCTCAAACCCAACTCTTGTGGTTTTGAGCTTGATTTGCCACCATTGATGACTGTAGGTCGAGCTAGACCTAACCTCCATTGTTGGAGAGACGAAGCTTGGATGGGACCTTTCAGAGTTCTAAGGAGCCCAACAGTGTTCAATGTAGTGACACCCAAGACTTTGTCACGGGGCCATGAGTGTCCGAGACAAGGCGAATCAAAGCAAGTAGGAGAAGGCTCCTACGATCGAGATGTATCCAATGGCGTCGTAGCACGCAACATCACTTGGCAATCTGACAGCCGCCAAGGTGATGTGACGAATGAGGCAAAAGATCGAGAGGTTCGATGGCGACATGAGCCGAGGTGAGCAGTTCATATGGGGAACCGCACCAAGCCGAGGCATTGAGTAGAAGCAGCATCCAAGGTGGACCAGCCCAGGATCGTTCTAGTGGAGCAACGAGGGCGTTGCTAAGTTCGGTGGGGGAGAATGTCACGGCCCAAACTTCTTGGCCCGAGACAGTGGCGCGACTATCCGACGGAGGGGTTCGAAACAAGGTAACAAGCTTGCCAATGCAACCATACTTGGCCCATGCCGAAGTGATGGCACGAGTAGATGTTCCATGCGGGACATTGGGCTTGCCAAGTACATCAGACTTGGTCCAAGCCAAGACGAGGGCACAAGTATCCGAAGGACTTGATCCATGTGGGACATCGGGCTTGCCAAGGCAATCAGAAGACTTGGCCCAGTCCGAGAGAGTAGCGCATCTATCCGCCCATGGTGATGGGTGTGGAGCACCAAGCTTGCCAAGTAGAACAGACTTGGCCCAACGAGGGACAATGGCATATGAATCCGCCCAAGGACCAACGGGCTTGCCATGTTCATAAGACCGGGCCCAACACTTGGAGAATGCTAATGAGCCCGATCACGTCAGCTTTTCAGAAAAGGCAAGAGACAACAAATCAGATGGGATTGTGGGAGAATCTTACCATATGAAGCGTGATCAGCTATCCGAGGAAAGAACTCTATCAATTGATGTAATTAGATAGAGATTTGATTTAGTTTCCTTAGATAGTGTATCTTTATAAAGATAGCAGGTTAATCCTGGCCATCCGTGTAGATCGATCTAGACCATTGGTTAGGAGTGAGCTCAACTATAAATAGAGAGCTCCTCCCCTCATTTGTAATCATTCACTCATTCCATTCTTCATTCATCTTCTCATTTGAGAGAGAGTAATAAGACTCTGAGGCATTTACTCTAGCTTGCTCTTCTTTCTTTCAGTTGTCCTTGTTGCTAAAGCTTTCGAGCTTAGTTCTCTTTGTGATCGTTGCCTCTCGAGTGGCTAAGCGTAGCCACACTTGTGCTTAAAGCGCTTATGCATCTTTCGAAGCCTTGAGGGCTTGTCTGAGCCGTTGTCGAGCAGGATTACTCGCAAGGCGTGGTTAAGGCTTACTTAGGCGCAAGAGTTCGACCAATTAGCGTCAAAGCGTCTAAGGCCGCACGTCCCCGGCGATGTGAATCTCTAGGGGCATGACATTTGCATATGGTATGTTATGCATGAGAAGGCTTAAATTGAGGTTGACAATGTGAGTTGTTGTGATGTTATGATACATGTTGCATATGGTTTAATATGCTGGTTTTTGATTAGTTAAAGTGCATGGTTTTAAGGGTATGATTGTTTTAAAATGATGATTTGAAGTAATTCAAATGAGATTTCAATGTGGTTTGGAAAGTGGTTTTAAAATGCATTGATGGTGTTTTGTTTTTGAGCACTCCTCACTAAGCCTAGTGTACTTACGCTCTCTTTGTCCATCAATGCAGCTAATTAAAGCTTGAAAGGTAGCAAGAAGCAAGGGATCAAAGATTTAAAGTATGTTTTCAGTTTAGACTATGAGTAATAAGGGCAATGGGGGATCTGTTGTGTTTTTGGGATATATGTGTAAACTCCCTGTTTGAGCAAGTTTATATTGTTGTTTTGGGCTTGTAAATGGCCTTTGGTATTTGGTTTATGCTTTGCTATGATTTTTGGTATCTTGCTTGAAGTGGTTTTAGGAAGCATGCCTATAGATTTCTATTTGGGGCATGTTGCTAAGAGTTGATGTTGAATATGCCATGTTTGGTTGAGGATTGATCTTTGGATATGTTGTGTATATGCTGGAAGCATGCTTAGGTAGATTGTGTTGCATCAAAGATTGAAAAACCAGTAAGTTGAGATATTTCAGGCCCAGGGGTATCGATACGCCTAAGGCTGTATAGATACGGTGTGGCTGAAATGGGCATGGTGCTTCAATACGGTTCAAGGTATATCGAAAAAGGTTTAAGTTATTTGTTTACTAGAATTCTGCGTATCAATACGCTTGTAGACTGTATAGGTACGATTCCGTGTATCGAAACACTTGGAGTTGTTTCGGTACGGGGTGTATTGATACAAGGCTGAGTGTACCGATATACTTGTCAGTTATTTTAGTTATTTGGAATCTTATTGAAGTTCTCTTTCTTACGTTTTAGTCCCTAAATGCTGTGGATGCAATGAAAAGAGTTTGGGTGATCGAATTGGGTAGAGGTTTGATACAGTGGCATGAAATATGATTAATTAAAGGATGGTAACTCAAAATTGAATGAAGTCCCTATATTTTGTTAAAATTACAAGTTTGTCCCTAATACATGTTCATAATCAATTGAATGCCAAATCGATGTATGATTGAATTGATGTTCCTTCCCCTGCGAGTCTTAATACTTAAGATGTTAATGTGCATCTAGGAAAGATAAAAGAAAAAAATAGGATCATTTATTGAGGCAAACCTTCTCGGTTTACTTCAATATTCCTCGTGTGACTCGTTCGGTTCGGTCTTGCATCTAGGCCGGGTCGAGGGGATTACATTTGGTGGTATCATAGCCAGTTACGAAAAGTTGGGATGTTGGTAAGTTGTTGGTAAGTTGATGTGATGTAATTGTGAATTGTACATTGTTGTTTACATTGCACGATGATTGTTATATATATATATATATATGATGTTGTGAATTGAATCCTTTTGTTGCTATGCACGATGTTTGCAATATGTGTGTTATTTGCTTTATGCCATGTCGGGGGAAATTGGGATACCCATTGCCTTATTACTATAGTCTGAAATGTTTTGATTTGAATGGAAGTCTTGGATCCTTGCTTGAAGCTGGCATTAATGATTTGTTTGGTTTGGTTTATTATCATTCCTTAGAAATAATAGCACGATGGGACCGAGGAGAGAGTTGTGATATGGTACGATTATTGCTACCGTAGGACTGAGAAATCAAGAGAACGAAATACCTTATGGAGGGAATCCACCTAATCCACCTGAGGGTGAGGAGTAAGTACAACTTGAGCCAGCTGGGCCAGTGTTGGGTGATTTGACGCCTTTGGTTCAGGTGATGACTAGAGCTTTTCCAGGATGCTATTGCTGGAATGTAAGTGCAAGCACCAGCTGCTGGGCCAATGGGGTTGCCGTTAGAACGCTTGTGTAGTTTGGGCGGTGTTGAGTATTGTGGTTTGTCGCCCGAGGCATCCGAGGCTTGGATGGCCAGTACGATACGGATCTTGGAAAAAAATAGGGTGCAATTGTAACCCCCTCGACCCGGTCTGGATGATAGACCGAACCGAACGGGTCACACGTGAAATAATGAAGTAAACCAGGAGGTTTACCTCAATAAACAACCCTAAATTTTTTTTCAAAGCAAAACCACATCGTCTAAACCACATGTACCCTCTATCTCATGCATTTTTCAAAATACAAAGTCTCAAGGCAAAGCCTTACATGCTTAATTCTCATAAAGCTTTTCTCAAATCATAATCCCATATGCAAAATATCATGCATAAAATCATTTATAACAAGATACATGAGAATCTCATAATCAATCTCATATATTGGCATTTTAACAACATTACTCAGATATACGGATAGCTTGACTAAATGTTAAGTCCTATCCCGGAGGAATCTCACATCACCAGACTCTCATTACGACATCTCTCTTCGCCACAAATCTTGGGTGCTTCACCAAGACGTACCCCGATGGAATCTCACATCATCGGACTCTCACTTTGGAACGGGATGGCACTACCCCCATTGCTTGAACCAAAGAGCACGTACAAATTTTGTATTTTATAGTGCACTTGTCATCCTATTGGTCGACCAATTATATCTGGTAACAATTATCTCATCTTATGCCAATACACTCATTTTAACATCATTACCTACTGTTTTTCAATGCACCAATCTAAAACATTCTCATCCCATTTCAAAAGCATGTACAATGTACAGTATTTTCTCAAATAGTTCAAACTCGTTGAAACATCAATTCTATATCATGGGATCTTTAAAGTCATCATTTCATATCTCAAAACATGCATAAAACAGTAGGTATAAATCTATCTTCAAAACAAGAGCATGATCATAAAATCAATGGGACAATAACCGAGAAACGAGAGTGAAATATCTCAAACTTACTTTCGGGCTTAGATTAGTGTTTCAAACTCAATCTAAACCCTCAAACCTTGCTTTAAAGTCCTTCATAGACTTTTAAAACCAATTCCACTCACCGACTCGCGAAACCAAGATTCGTCGAAGCGAATTTAAGCGTCCGAAGCCCCCGGAACTTCACAGATTGCTTCCGATGTATTATCCCATGTTTATACCACACAAGAACATATTATTAATGCATCATAATGCATTAAAATCATCAGCAACTTAAACAATCCGGCTACTCTGCCCCAAAACACCAAAATACCCATCCGAAAACAACTAAAATCACATTTGATTGCTCTCTAAGCTTAGCCCAGCCATAATCTAACAATTGCACCCAAATTTAATTATCAGTCAACATCTAAAAACAACCTAACAACATCCTTATTCCTCCAACAACTCAGATTTCACACTAACACTTCAAAAACCCAAAATCTAACAATCTAACAATTAGAGATCCAACTCATTTCAGGATTACATTCATAAAACCTTTATTCCCTTATCATTTAACATTCAAATCAAATTTAAAATCATTCTCAAATCAATCAAAACATTGCCCAAAGGAAACTAATTAGAAATTCACCAATTAAAGCTAGATTAATCAATTTTCCATTAATCAAAATATGAAACTTAGTTAATAAACATATTTAGGAAGCCGATGACTTGGAAATTTCATTAAAGAACCTTGATTACAGGTGTTGAACAAAATCTTACCTCTAACCTTGCCTCTTCCCCTCAAATGAAAAGATTTTGAAGAAGTCTTTCAAGGTAGCTTAAAGAAAAATTGAAAGGAAACTCAAAGATATCATTTGCTAACCAAAAAGATTTGAGAAAATAGAACCCTCTGAAATTTTAGAGAAAAAGAAGAGTGTTTGGCTGATTAGTAAATGAGAGAAGAGTTAGTTACGTTAAGAAGTTAATCACGGAAAAAGGTAAAGTCGAACCACGACTTCATGTAACTTAGGTAGAAATGATGTATTGCTAGATGCCACTCATTGTTTGTAATATTAGAATTGTTCTAGATATTACTACTAACGTTACATGAACCTACAAGGGTCGCACCCTAAGATTGAAATGAACAAATATCGACTAGATAGCATGTGTACAAACTTGTTGTACATGTAATAATTATTAAAGATGAAATTATTATAAATATTGTAATTATAGATAATCTCATTTATATATATTTTAATAATTAGATAATTATTGTAATTATCAAACACTACTAAAATATATTGTTGACTGTATAAAAGTTCTATATTGTACCCCTCATTTACCCATATTTTTGCTACACTCAGACATAATTCATTTCATTTAGGATAGATTTTTGCATATACATCACAATTAGAAAAAATGGCACAGTTGCTACTGATTTTGGTTACTTTTGCAGGTATCTGCTGCGGCAGACCCAGGGAAGCGAAGGAGTAGAGGCGAATTGCAGAGCTGGAGTCGAGAAGCGAAGGCTGTTGTGACATCTGTCGTGGCAGCCATGACGACAGAGGAATGTTGAGGTGGAAAAGTGAAGTGGAGCTCGACAGATAGAGGATTTAAAGCCAGTCTATCGTGGACCACTCCCATATTTTTCTAAGCCATGAAGCTGAATGAAGGCCAAGCCCAAAGTTCAAGAAACTCAAGGCAAGAAAAGAGGACGAATTCAAGGCATCTACTCAGAAGCTTTGGTGTTTAATAGAGTTGCATTTTAATTCGAAATTGTATTCTTGAAAAATTAGAAAACTTGGACCCAAGGCCTATATAAAGGCATGTAATTCGACCTAGGGAAGGATATCTCATTCCTAGTCGTCTTCCCCCAAAACCCTTGTCATTTTCCCTTCTCCATCATGTTCTAAACTACCACTAGGGCTAAGGGTTGATTTTGTAAAGTAGCTGCAAGTATTGTATTGTTTCAGGAATATTTTGTCAAGCAATAAAAACTTCAAGTTTATTTACTATGGTTTTTCATATCTCATAAGAGCATCGGGAGAGCATTGTGAGGTTATCCATTTGTTTGATATCGGGAGAGTTAAGCATATGAAAAGAGTAGATACGTGTTTTCCAGCTTATGGTTAAACCATCTTGGCTTAGGGATAAGTACAAGACTAAGTGGCTAAAGAAGAATTCAACAACTTTGGTGTTCACCCTTTGATTCACGCCGGGAGGTATCATCCAAGAAATGTTCATCAAAAGAACTTGGGCCTAGGGATAGGACAAGTCATAACAGGGATTCTTGCCAAGCTTGAAGTATAGAGTTGTTGATCGCTGTCGCGACATCAACAGACCTCTGCCGCGACAGGAACGACGACAGACGACAGAAGTTCCCCTAACAGTGCAACACCTGCACTACTGAGCAAATCAATACCAGCCTATTCTCTAAATCTGATTCTTTATTCTTTTACTTTAGTTGTTTCTCAAGATTACTCCACCAATTCAATTAAACTATTTCTTTCTCTTGTGCAGCAATCAAAGGATAGAGTAATTTCCAGTCCTTGTGGAGACGATATACGATACTCTAGTATCACTTTACTAATTGCGTCGTGTACACTTGCACTATTTTCGATAGGACTCTTTTACACGCAACAAGTTTTTGGCGCCGTTGCCGAGGACTGGCAACATATCTCTACCATTTTATTAATGCACTTTTATTTTTATTTTTCCGTTTTTAGTGGTGTTATTTACCCCGTGCTTTTCAAAAGGTTTTCTGTTTACTTATGCGCAGATCTAGACGAGGTAAAGAACCTGAGTACGAACTAGACCCAGAAATCGACCGCACGTACCAACTGAGGAACCAAGCCCGACTTTTGATAGAAAGAAACAACTATCTTGAGGAGATACTGGATGGAATGGTCAACGAAAGGCAATGCAATGGGATAAATGACCCCAACAACAATGACCATAGGGTTATTGTTGATCCTCCTAACGATGCCCGGAACGATCTACCGCCGCTTGCTGCCCCAGCAGCACGACAGACCTGTCGAGACTACATGAACAATGACCATGTTGAACTGGAAACTACCCTGCTAGACGTGGAAGCTGAAAACTTCGAACTGAAACCTGTAATGTTCAGCATGATAAATTCTGCTGGCCAGTTTAGTGGTTCTGCTACTGAGGATGCCCGAGAACATCTTAAAACATTCCAAGAAATTTGTGGATCGTTCAGACTGCCAGGAATATATCCGGAAGTACTGAGGCTCCAGCTATTTCTTCATTCACCGAGAGATAGAACTAAGACTTGGTGGAACAAATTAACGCCGGGTTCAATAAGAACTTGGGCAGATCTCTCTCGTGAATTCCTTTCTCGTTTTAATCCTTCTCATTTATCTGAAAGATTGTGTAACGAAATTGCTACTTTTCAATAGGAAGATGACGAACCAATGCACGAGGCATGGGACAGATTTACAACTCTTTTACGGAACTGCCCAATGCATGGATTCCCCATGTGGAATCAGGTTGTCAAATTCTACAACGCTGCCAATGCACACACTCGACTAAGGATAGATTCAGCAGCGAATGGGCTATTACTGGATAAAGAACCAGACGAGGCAATGCTAGTATTGAAGAAGTTAGCTGTAACACCCCAATTTTGGGCTTAGAAGTTTTGGGTTTGAACCGGACCGGTCGGATTTTCGGTTCGAATATAAAAGGTGGTTTTAGGGAAAGCCTAGTTCGGGATGCATTAAAAATATGGAAAAATATCTAAAAATCCTCTTTTAATATATATAAGAGAGTGGTGAAATCAATTTTACAAAATGATGTTTGGAAATATGACATTTCAAGTTAGTGACTAAAATGTAATTTTTGAAAAGTTCGTGACTGTTTTAAAAGGATTGAAACTTTGAATCTTTAAGGAGCTAATTTACCCAAGGGAGGATTTCTCCAGATTTTTCTTGATTTTTAAGACTCATTTAGTGTTTAATTAATAAAAAAGAAAAGAGGGAAAAGTGATATTTTAGTTTCATAACTAACTTTTACCAAAATTTTCCCATTTCATTTTCTCTCAAAATTCCCTCAGCCAAACACATTTCCACAACAACTTTCCTTTTGATTTTCACACCTAAAGAAGAGTTTTCAATCTCCAAATGGTTCCTAATCATTTCTACATCAAATCCTCACCATTTGCTTAATGAATTTTCAAGGATTTTGGCTCTAAACAAGGAGAAATCCACATTTAGAGGTATGAACGTCCTTCTCGTCTAAATACTCAGTTCTTTACTGAAATTCTCAAGTTCTCAATCCTTAAATTGAGTTTTATTAAAGGTTTTAATGTTGTGATCTTGATTTTGGCTTAAAATGCAATATTTGGATTTAATTTTGAAGAAATTTGTAATAGATGATTGGGCTCTGTTTTGAGATGTCTTTTTGATGTATTTTGGATGTCTAAATGATGTGAAATGGAGGTTTAATCAATGCAATCCTGAATAGGTTGATTTTCCTAAGTTTTTACTTGTGAAAATGGTAGTTTTTGGGGTGATCTTGTTGTTCTGTTAATGTTGGAGGTATAAGGACGAGTTTGGGTTCATTTTGGATGTTAATTGATGTTTAAAAATGATTAGAAGTGATGGATCTTGGCTGGGTTAAGTTTTGGAAGAGTTTGGAGGTGTTTTCGGTTGTGTTTGGTAGCCGAAATGTTGGATTTATATAGAGCAGCGAGTTGAGTTATGTTGCTGGTGTTTTTAATGCATGATGATGCATTAATCCTCTGTTGTTATGTGTTTAAAACAGGGGAGAATGATCCGGAAGCAATAGAGGTAGCGTTGGAGGGTTTCGGATGCTTGGAAGGCTTAACGGCTAGCGTAGTTTTGTGTATCGGTGAGTGAAGATGGGGTTTTCAGCTTTAAAACCAATGTTTGAAGGTTTTGGGAGCTTAGTTTAAGTCTAAGCAACTTAGCTAAGCTCAAGAGTAAGTAAATGGAATTTCTCTCTTGGTTTGTGTTATGAATTGGTTTTTAATGCACTTGAGATGGTTGGATGCAATGTATGTGATTTGTATGTTTAAATTATGTTTTGAAAGCATGTTTTAGCATGGTTTAATGCTAGTTTTGAAAGTCATGTGTTGAAGGATGCTCAAGGTAAGAGATCCTTGGTTTTGTACTTTGGAATTGTTGAATTGATGCATAGTGTTGCATGTTGTTTAATGGCTTTGTTTAATGCTTTAAAACAATGATTTGATGATGGTAATTGATGGTATTGGAAAGTGATGTAAGTGGTTGTTGGTTACTTTAATCGGATATAGTTAGCCGGCTATAGGATTGGGTGCACCGTGAATTGAGTCGCCTTGGATGTTGAGGGGTTGTAATGGTACCGTAAACTCCATCCAAGTATCCTAGCGATTGAGAGAGTTGGTGTCACCACGATGGAGGATGGCTCTCGTGGGTGGGCTTTGTTAAGTGCCACCACGATGGAGGATGGCTCTCGTGGGTGGGCTTTGTTAAGTGCCACCACGATGGAGGATGGCTCTCGTGGGTGAACCTTGTTAAATGTCACCACGATGGAGGGTGGCTCTCGTGGGTGGACTTTGTTAAGCGTCACAACGGTGGAGGGTTGCTCCCATGTGTGAGCTTGGTTAAGGTGATTACAATGGTTGTGGTAGATTCCATGTGTAAGCCTTGTGATGTGTCCCGGCTCTCGCAAGTGAGTTATACAACTTCCGATGAGTGATGTTGAGGGGTTGTGATTGTACCGTTAAACTCCATCATGGGTGTTGAGGGGTTGTGATTGTACCGGTAAACTCCACCTTGTGTTGTTCGGTTATGTGTATGAAGCGTGTGGGACAACGCTTGTAATCCGCGTATCCGATTGTGTCTTGAGTTGGGATGGTTTGTGAATTATCACTTGGAAGCCAATATAATGTTCTTGAATGTAATGAAGCATCAGATGCTTGAAATGTTGCAAGGTTGCATGGGAAATATGTAAATGATGCAAGAATGCATGTGATGTTTGTTAAGCTTGAGCACTTGTATATTTTGCTAATGTAATGTGCATATGTGCATAGAATCTCATAAATGCATTGAAGTCTTGTGAAGGCTTGTCTAGAAAGGCATGTAATGCAAATGTGCTTTTAGTAGTTCATAAGTTTTGCATATGTTGAATGCATGAGATAGTTGGATGGAACAAATGGTTTTTCAAAGGTTTTGTTTTGAAATGATCATCAAGCATGTGGAAAGTATGTTGTGAAGTGAAGTGTTTTCTAAGGAACTTGAGTTTAACTTTGCATATGGTGTTCATGCATGGAAGTGTTTAAATAGTGGTTTTGCAAGAATGTGTTTCGGGGAAATTGTTTAGCCCTTCTAAGCTAAAGGTTGGTTTTCATGTTGAGCAAGGCATGGTTTAAAGCATGTTGTTTCGAAAGAGGTTTTTCAAACAATGCTTTGGTTTATTGATTTACATCTACTTTTAGAGAGGGTTTTATGATTCGCTGCATTGATGGTGTTTTGGTTTTGAGCATTCCTCACTAAGCATTATGTGCTTACACTCCTTTTTGTCCATCAATGCAGATAATTGAAGTTAAGACAACAAGAAGCAAGGGATTCAAGGAGAGCTCCACTTGAGAAGTATGTCTCGGTTAATAGCTATAGATAATAAAGGCAATGGGGGAGAGTCTTTTATATTGATGTGTAATGAGGTTGTGTATGTTGGACAAGTTTGGTTTATGATTTGAACTATGTGGTTTAACGCTTGCAACGTTTGAATCTTCTCCTTCATAAGTCGTTATGTTATGCTTCTTGTTTTAAAAGCATGATTAACTGTTGGATGTGTTGAAAGAGTTGGTGCACCTAGGGGTTGTTTTGTATCTAGATTTTTATGCAATTTGGTAGTTATGATGCTTGGCATGTTGCTGATTTGTTGAGGATTGATTTGGAGTATGTTTGATGGGGTTTGGATGTGTAAAAACATGCTTTTCTGTTGTTTCTGGGCAGGGTGTTTCGAAACACCCTTGCATGTTTCGAAACAGGTGCATGTTTTGGCCTGGGCGTTTCGAAACGGGTAGAGGTGTTTCGAAACACTTTGGCTACTGCCAAGCCCCGTTTCTGAACGGTCTATTCCCGTTTCGAAACACTTGACCGTTGGGCACTGATTTGAATGGTTTTGAGGTTTGCAAGCTTTACATTTTAGTCCTGATTTTTATATGTGCAATTGATTGAGTTTGAGATGTCCGTTTGAGATGAAATTCGGCAGAGAGGCATGAAACATGACTAATTTCATAATGGTAACTTAAAAATTGGTAAAGTCCTCTTAATTTCCAGAATTTACAAATTGGTCCCTAAATTTGTATGTTGTGCAATTAAGTCCCTTATTGTTTTCCGATTGCTGTGATTTTTGAGTATGCTTACCTCAAGAGTACACCTAGGGTTAATGTGCATCTAGACAAGCTTAAAAAGAAAAAAAGGGTCGTTAATCAAGGTTGACTTTTGGGTTGACTTTGGTTTTCCCCGTGTAATCTTCGTAGTTCGGGTCAACCGTCTAGGCCGGGCTAAGGGGGTTACATTTGGTGGTATCAGAGCTGAGTTGCGAGTGCTTGGGGAAATGGTAAATTGTTGTAATAAGTGTTTGATGTTTATTCTGATGTGTCGTTGAAAGTCGGTTGAAATGTGTGTCTTTGAGCGAATTGTTGATGTTATTATCATGCTTTTTGGTTATGAATCTTCTTTGAGCTAATGTGAATTTGTACTGATGATATGCTGGTGTTGTGAGCTGATTTTATGAATGATGAAAGTGTGATGGGTATGATATGTTGATGTTATGCTGTTGCGGGTGAATGTTGTTTGATGAGAGCATGATCGAAGTATGTTGATCGATATGCTCGATGTTGTGGTATCCATGTTTTTATTGATTGTTATGTCGTGTAAAAGGGGAGAATTCGGGATACCCATTGCCTTATTATTATAGCTATTGTGTTATGTTGGAGTTGGAGTCTTGAATCCTTTCTTGAAGCTGGCCTGATCGTTTTGTTTGTTTTGTTATGATTGCTTGATGATTATTAGCGCGATGGAATCGGTGAGGGAATGGAAGTTGGGTGAGATGGTTGCTGCTTTAGAGCAGGTTGTTAAGTCTTGGAATTCACCTTTTGGTGGAGGTTTTTTGTTTCAATCTGTCGTGCCTGGAGTTGAGGTGGTAAGGCAGAAAGAGAAAGTTGGTTCTGTGATGGAAAGTTCATCATCTATAGTTCAAGAGGTGTCCGGAACATCTCAGGCTGTTGTGAAAGTGAGGCCTGAAGACGTGCCGATCGAAGGACTTGCGAGTTTGTCGAAACAACGTTTGTATGATTTGGGAGCTGTGGAGTATCATGGTTCGACACCTGAGGCGTTCGAGGCTTGGTTAGCCGGTGTAATTCTAATTTTGGATCAGGAAAGGTGTGATTACGCCTGTAAGCTGGGAAGTGTGGTCTCATTGATGTTGGAGGACGCCTGTGCCTGGTGGACGTCTGTGGCGGTGGCAACGCATATCCACGATATAGATTGGGACTTCTTTGAGTTTGCCTTTTATGAAAGGTACCTTGGAGTGAAATTCCCAAGGGTTAAGCAACGTGGGGGTGTGGCTTCGGATTATAAAGGTGAGAAAAGTTTAAGCAAGAGGGCTGTGGGTACTGACCTCGGGAGCGGTCAGCGTAAGAGGCTACGTGATAGAAGGTTTTGTTTGAATCGAAGTCTGGGTGGTGGTGCAGATGTAGGTCAAGTGCAGTATGACCAAGGAGTGGTAGTTCGGTTGCCGATGTGTGACCGTTGTGGAAGGTGTCATGTTGGAGGTTGTTGGGGCGCGAGAGTTTGTTGGAACTGTGGTTCTAAGGAGCACGTGAAGCGAAATTGTCCTCAAGTGGTGAGATCAGCTTCAGTGGTAGCAAAAGGGTCTCAGAAGAGTCGTGGGCGCGGCCGAGACAAAGTTCGAAGGTGGCAGGAAGGGCAGAAAGGTGTGAGGAGCTTGGGGAATGAATCCTGTTGGTATTGTGGGTCTGTCGGACATTTGAGACGAAATTGTTTGAAGTTGGCTCGGGGTAGTCAGGGTTCTTTATCGCAGGGAGATGGTGATGACCTTAAGGTGTTGGCTGATGCTGCGGTGGTGCGGTTAGAGAATGATGGTTCTGCGAAGAAGAGAGTTTGTCTGTTGAAGCCCCGAGGCAGTGAGGTGTTTACAGGTAACCTTTATCCTAGTTATCTTAGTTTGGTTTCAGTTTGGTTTTCCCTTGCGTAGTGGTATGGTCTTATAGCTAGCAAGTTTGGGGTAGTAGTTGGTGTTGTTTTGAAAACAACTTTAGTGTGAAGAGGGCATTAGTGGGTATTTTGTGGTTAGTGGGTTGTTAGAATGGTAGGGTTGGACAAGTTGGAAGTGAGATAGGAGGTTATTCTTAGGCGGATCCTGAGGATGTTATTAGTGGGTGTGAACTGACATACATGCACAGTTAAAACCATTTGTTATATGCTATATTATATATGTTGGTACATGCATACATGCGACATGACATTAGAAGTTTTGCATACATGTACACAGGCATTGATAGGGCATATAGGTGACCATGCATACGAACGTTCACACTTGCTAATAGCTAATTGGGTTCGTTAGTGTTGTGATAGGGTTAGGTTGGATGATGGGTTTTAAAAGTTGTTTTGGTGCTAGAAGAATGTTAGAAGTAATGAAGGGTATTAAGCGAGCTGTCAGTAATAGTGAGTGCGGTATAGCATGTTGGCAGAAGGGAAGAGTTTTGGTGCCTAAAGAGTTTAGCGGTGTGGTGGTGAGGAGATTACTGGTTGAAGTTAGAATCGGTCAGAGTGGTTGTGAATAGCTAGTAGAAGTGGTAGTTTCTTGGTGTTAAGTGATGTAGTAGGTTAGTGGATGTGTTTCCAGAGTGCTGAGGTGACTTGGCATTGATGTTGTAATAGGAGGGTTGTTTATGTAGGTGGTGGCTCGTAGCAACCTTTGAGGAGTTGAGAAGAGGTTGTGTTGAGGGTTTTAGAAAAGGGTTGGCCTGGGGTGAATAGAAGTTTCGTAATCTTGATATGTATGTATAGAATGGGCGGTGTCCTGGTAAGGCTAGTGTTGTAGTCAAAGCTTGAAGTGGAAAGGCAATGTAAGTTCAAGGGCCATTGTTGGTTGGACGGGTTCTTGTGAGAAGTTGTTGGCTAGTCGTGTATAAGTAAATCCCTTCTGAAGTCAGCTAGTGGTATGTGGAACGGTTGGCGGAGTCAAGGTTGGGGTTTTGTGACGTGAATTTCGGATGTTGGGTGAGTAGTCCTGGTGAGTCGTTATGGTAATGGTA
This sequence comes from Hibiscus trionum, assembly GCA_030270665.1. Taxonomy (NCBI): domain Eukaryota; kingdom Viridiplantae; phylum Streptophyta; class Magnoliopsida; order Malvales; family Malvaceae; genus Hibiscus; species Hibiscus trionum. The sequence goes on along the minus strand of BSYR01000017.1, from coordinate 14,193,609 downwards.
GTGGCGAATGTGAAGGAATGTCATCAATACGTTGAGAAGTTTGAGTAAACAGTTGATGCTTAAGATTTTTTTGCTTGTTGTGGTAATCTTTGAAAGAAGTTGAGTAGTTTTGCAAGGAGTTTTAGAAGCGGTGAAGGTTGTGGGTCACAGGGTGGCTGAAACTGGATGGGTTAGTGTCACCGTGTGTGTGAGTTTTGAAAGTTATGAGTTAAGGTGAGTATGTTGTAAAAGTTTGGAGGTTCTTCGGGTTGTTGGGGCTATGTGCAGTTCGGAAGTGTGAAAGGTTAAGTTGTGGTTAACATCTGAGTGTTTTGGAAATTGTGAACAGTATGTGATGGTGTTGGGTTTGGTTATAGTGTAAGTTGATTTGTGGAGGAGTTGGTTTGGTGGAGTTTTGTGTGGAGAGTGTTCAGTGGTGGTTAAGTCTCATGTGTTGCCTTGTGGGTTGCTTTGAGAAGTTTAGTTGATCTCTTTTCGCCGGTTGAAATTTCGAGGACGAAATTTCCTAAGAGGGGGAGAGTTGTAACAACCCAATTTTGGGCTTAGAAGTTTTGGGTTTGAACCGGACCGGTCGGATTTTCGGTTCGAATATAAAAGGTAGTTTTAGGGAAAGCCTAGTTCGGGATGCATTAAAAATATGGAAAAATATCTAAAAATCCTCTTTTAATATATATAAGAGAGTGGTGAAATCAATTTTACAAAATGATGTCTGGAAATATGACATTTCAAGTTAGTGACTAAAATGTAATTTTTGAAAAGTTCGTGACTGTTTTAAAAGGATTGAAACTTTAAAACTTTAAGGAGCAAATTAACCCAAGGGGGGATTTCTCCAGATTTTCTTGATTTTTAAGACTCATTTGGTGTTTAATTAATAAAAACGAAAAGAGGAAAAAGTGATATTTTAGTTTCATAACTAACTTTTACCAAAATTTTCCCATTTCATTTTCTCTCAAAATTCCCTCAGCCAAACACATTTCCACAAAAAATTTCCTTTTGATTTTCACACCTAAAGAAGAGTTTTCAATCTCCAAATGGTTCCTAATCATATCTACATCAAATCCTCACCATTTGCTTAATGAATTTTCAAGGATTTTGGCTCTAAACAAGGAGAAATCCACATTTAGAGGTATGAACGTCCTTCTCCTCTAAATACTCAGTTATTTACTGAAATTCCTAAGTTCTCAATCCTTAAATTGAGTTTTATTAAAGGTTTTAATGTTGTGATCTTGATTTTGGCTTAAAATACAAGATTTGGATTTAATTTTGAAGAAATTCGTAATAGATGATTGGGATCTGTTTTGAGATGTCTTTTTGATGTATTTTGGATGTCTAAATGATGTGAAATGGAGGTTTAATCAATGCAATCCCGAATAGGTTGATTTTCCTAAGTTTTTACTTGTGAAAATGGTAGTTTTTGGGTGATCTTGGTGTTCTGTTAATGCTGGAGGTATAAGGACGAGTTTGGGTTCATTTTGGATGTTAATTGATGTTTAAAAATGGTTAGAAGTGATGGATCTTGGCTGGGTTAAGTTTTGGAAGAGTTTGGAGGTGTTTCCGGTTGTGTTTGGTAGCCGAAATGTTGGATTTATGTAGAGCAGCGAGTTGAGTTGTGTTGCTGGTGTTTTTAATGCATGATGATGCATTAATCCTCTGTTGTTATGTGTTTAAAACAGGGGACAATGATCCGGAAGCAATAGAGGTAGCGTTGGAGGGTTTCAGATGCTTGGAAGGCTTAACGGCTAGCGTAGTTTTGTGTATCGGTGAGTGAAGTTGGGTTTTCAGCTTTAAAACCAATGTTTGAAGGTTTTGGGAGCTTAGTTTAAGTCTAAGCAACTTAGCTAAGCTCAAGAGTAAGTAAATGGAATTTCTCTCTTGGTTTGTGTTATGAATTGGTTTTTAATGCACTTGAGATGGTTGGATGCAATGTATGTGATTTGCATGTTTAAATTCTGTTTTGAAAGCATGTTTTAGCATGGTTTAATGCTGGTTTTGAAAGTCATGTGTTGAAGGATGCTCAAGGTAAGAGATCCTTGGTTTTGTACTTTGGAATTGTGGAATTGATGCATAGTGTTGCATGTTGTTTAATGGCTTTGTTTAATACTTTAAAACATTGATTTGATGATGGTAATTGATGGTATTGGCAAGTGATGTAAGTGGTTGTTGGTTACTTTAATCGGATATAGTTAGCTGGCTATAGGATTGGGTGCACCGTGAATTGAGTCGCCTTGGATGTTGAGGGGTTGTAATGGTACCGTAAACTCCATCCAAGTATCCTAGCGATTGAGAGAGTTGGTGTCACCACGATGGAGGATGGCTCTCGTGGGTGGGCTTTGTTAAGTGCCACCACGATGGAGGATGGCTCTCGTGTGTGAACCTTGTTAAATGTCACCACGATGGAGGGTGGCTCTCGTGGGTGGACTTTGTTAAGCGTCACAACGGTGGAGGGTTGCTCCCGTGTATGAGCTTGGTTAAGGTGATTACAATGGTTGTGGTAGCTTCCATGTGTAAGCCTTGTGATGTGTCCCGGCTCTCGCTAGTGAGTTATACAACTTCCGATGAGTGATGTTGAGGGGTTGTGGTTGTACCGGTAAACTCCACCTTGTGTTGTTCGGTTGTGTGTATGAAGCGTGTGGGACAACGCTTGTAATCCACGTATCCGATTGTGTCTTGAGTTGGGATGGTTTGTGAATTATCACTTGGAAGCCAATATAATGTTCTTGAATGTAATGAAGCATCAGATGCTTGAAATGTTGCAAGGTTGCATGGGAAATATGTAAATGATGCAAGAATGCATGTGATGTTTGTTAAGCTTGAGCACTTGTATATTTTGCTAATGTAATGTGCATATGTGCATAGAATCTCATAAATGCATTGAAGTCTTGTGAAGGCTTGTCTAGAAAGGCATGTAATGCAAATGTGCTTTTAGTAGTTCATGAGTTTTGCATATGTTGAATGCATGAGATAGTTGGATGGAACAAATGGTTTTTCAAAGGTTTTGTTTTGAAATGATCATCAAGCATGTGGAAAGTATGTTGTGAAGTGAATAAAGTGTTTTCTAAGGAACTTGAGTTTAACTTTGCATATGGTGTTCATGCATGGAAGGGTTTAAATAGTGGTTTTGCAAGAATGTGTTTCGGGGAAATTGTTTAGCTCTTCTAAGCTAATGGTTGGTTTTCATGTTGAGCAAGGCATGGTTTAAAGCATGTTGTTTCGAAAGAGGTTTTTCAAACAATGCTTTGGTTTATTGATTTACATCTACTTTTAGAGAGGGTTTTATGATTCGCTACATTGATGGTGTTTTGGTTTTGAGCATTCCTCACTAAGCATTATGTGCTTACGCTCCTTTTTATCCATCAATGCAGATAATTGAAGTTGGGACAGCAAGAAGCAAGGGATTCAAGGAGAGCTCCACTTGAGAAGTATGTCTCGGTTAATAGCTATAGATAATAAAGGCAATGGGGGGAGAGTCTTTTATATTGATTTGTAATGAGGTTGTGTATGTTGGACAAGTTTGGTTTATGATTTGAACTATGTGGTTTAACGCTTGCAACGTTTGAATCTTCTCCTTCATAAGTCGTTATGTTATGCTTCTTGTTTTAAAAGCATGATTAAGTGTTGGATGTGTTGAAAGAGTTGGTGCACCTAAGGGTTGTTTTGTATCTAGATTTTAATTCAATTTGGTAGTTATGATGCTTGGCATGTTGATGATTTGTTGAGGATTGATTTGGAGTATGTTTGATGGGGTTTGGATGTGTAAAAACAGGCTTTTCTGCTGTTTCTGGGCAGGGTGTTTCGAAACACCCTTGCCTGTTTCGAAACAGGTGCATGTTTTGGCCTGGGCGTTTCGAAACGGGTAGAGGTGTTTCGAAACACTTTGGCTACTGCCAAGCCCCGTTTCTGAACGGTCTATTCCCGTATCGAAACACTTGACCGTTGGGCACTGATTTGAATGGTTTTGAGGTTTGCAAGCTTTACATTTTAGTCCTGATTTTTATATGTGCAATTGATTGAGTTTGAGATGTCCGTTTGAGATGAAATTCGGCAGAGAGGCATGAAACATGACTAATTTCATAATGGTAACTTAAAAATTGGTAAAGTCCTCTTAATTTCCAGAATTTACAAATTGGTCCCTAAATTTGTATGTTGTGCAATTAAGTCCCTTATTGTTTTCCGATTGCTGTGATTTTTGAGTATGCTTACCTCAAGAGTACACCTAGGGTTAATGTGCATCTAGACAAGCTTAAAAAGAAAAAAAGGGTCGTTAATCAAGGTTGACTTTTGGGTTGACTTTGGTTTTCCCCGTGTAATCTTCGTAGTTCGGGTCAACCGTCTAGGCCGGGCTAAGGGGGTTACATTTGGTGGTATCAGAGCTGAGTTGCGAGTGCTTGGGGAAATGGTAAATTGTTGTAATAAGTGTTTGATGTTTATTCTGATGTGTCGTTGAAAGTCGGTTGAAATGTGTGTCTTTGAGCGAATTGTTGATGTTATTATCATGCTTTTTGGTTATGAATCTTCTTTGAGCTAATGTGAATTTGTACTGATGATATGCTGGTGTTGTGAGCTGATTTTATGAATGATGAAAGTGTGATGGGTATGATATGTTGATGTTATGCTGTTGCGGGTGAATGTTGTTTGATGAGAGCATGATCGAAGTATGTTGATCGATATGCTCGATGTTGTGGTATCCATGTTTTTATTGATTGTTATGTCGTGTAAAAGGGGAGAATTCGGGATACCCATTGCCTTATTATTATAGCTATTGTGTTATGTTGGAGTTGGAGTCTTGAATCCTTTCTTGAAGCTGGCCTGATCGTTTTGTTTGTTTTGTTATGATTGCTTGATGATTATTAGCGCGATGGAATCGGTGAGGGAATGGAAGTTGGGTGAGATGGTTGCTGCTTTAGAGCAGGTTGTTAAGTCTTGGAATTCACCTTTTGGTGGAGGTTTTTTGTTTCAATCTGTCGTGCCTGGAGTTGAGGTGGTAAGGCAGAAAGAGAAAGTTGGTTCTGTGATGGAAAGTTCATCATCTATAGTTCAAGAGGTGTCCGGAACATCTCAGGCTGTTGTGAAAGTGAGGCCTGAAGACGTGCCGATCGAAGGACTTGCGAGTTTGTCGAAACAACGTTTGTATGATTTGGGAGCTGTGGAGTATCATGGTTCGACACCTGAGGCGTTCGAGGCTTGGTTAGCCGGTGTAATTCTAATTTTGGATCAGGAAAGGTGTGATTACGCCTGTAAGCTGGGAAGTGTGGTCTCATTGATGTTGGAGGACGCCTGTGCCTGGTGGACGTCTGTGGCGGTGGCAACGCATATCCACGATATAGATTGGGACTTCTTTGAGTTTGCCTTTTATGAAAGGTACCTTGGAGTGAAATTCCCAAGGGTTAAGCAACGTGGGGGTGTGGCTTCGGATTATAAAGGTGAGAAAAGTTTAAGCAAGAGGGCTGTGGGTACTGACCTCGGGAGCGGTCAGCGTAAGAGGCTACGTGATAGAAGGTTTTGTTTGAATCGAAGTCTGGGTGGTGGTGCAGATGTAGGTCAAGTGCAGTATGACCAAGGAGTGGTAGTTCGGTTGCCGATGTGTGACCGTTGTGGAAGGTGTCATGTTGGAGGTTGTTGGGGCGCGAGAGTTTGTTGGAACTGTGGTTCTAAGGAGCACGTGAAGCGAAATTGTCCTCAAGTGGTGAGATCAGCTTCAGTGGTAGCAAAAGGGTCTCAGAAGAGTCGTGGGCGCGGCCGAGACAAAGTTCGAAGGTGGCAGGAAGGGCAGAAAGGTGTGAGGAGCTTGGGGAATGAATCCTGTTGGTATTGTGGGTCTGTCGGACATTTGAGACGAAATTGTTTGAAGTTGGCTCGGGGTAGTCAGGGTTCTTTATCGCAGGGAGATGGTGATGACCTTAAGGTGTTGGCTGATGCTGCGGTGGTGCGGTTAGAGAATGATGGTTCTGCGAAGAAGAGAGTTTGTCTGTTGAAGCCCCGAGGCAGTGAGGTGTTTACAGGTAACCTTTATCCTAGTTATCTTAGTTTGGTTTCAGTTTGGTTTTCCCTTGCGTAGTGGTATGGTCTTATAGCTAGCAAGTTTGGGGTAGTAGTTGGTGTTGTTTTGAAAACAACTTTAGTGTGAAGAGGGCATTAGTGGGTATTTTGTGGTTAGTGGGTTGTTAGAATGGTAGGGTTGGACAAGTTGGAAGTGAGATAGGAGGTTATTCTTAGGCGGATCTTGAGGATGTTATTAGTGGGTGTGAACTGACATACATGCACAGTTAAAACCATTTGTTATATGCTATATTATATATGTTGGTACATGCATACATGCGACATGACATTAGAAGTTTTGCATACATGTACACAGGCATTGATAGGGCATATAGGTGACCATGCATACGAACGTTCACACTTGCTAATAGCTAATTGGGTCCGTTAGTGTTGTGATAGGGTTAGGTTGGATGATGGGTTTTAAAAGTTGTTTTGGTGCTAGAAGAATGTTAGAAGTAATGAAGGGTATTAAGCGAGCTGTCAGTAATAGTGAGTGCGGTATAGCATGTTGGCAGAAGGGAAGAGTTTTGGTGCCTAAAGAGTTTAGCGGTGTGGTGGTGAGGAGATTACTAGTTGAAGTTAGAATCGATCAGAGTGGTTGTGAATAGCTAGTAGAAGTGGTAGTTTCTTGGTGTTAAGTGATGTAGTAGGTTAGTGGATGTGTTTCCAGAGTGCTGAGGTGACTTGGCATTGATGTTGTAATAGGAGGGTTGTTTATGTAGGTGGTGGCTCGTAGCAACCTTTGAGGAGTTGAGAAGAGGTTGTGTTGAGGGTTTTAGAAAAGGGTTGGCCTGGGGTGAATAGAAGTTTCGTAATCTTGATATGTATGTATAGAATGGGCGGTGTCCTGGTAAGGCTAGTGTTGTAGTCAAAGCTTGAAGTGGAAAGGCAATGTAAGTTCAAGGGCCATTGTTGGTTGGACGGGTTCTTGTGAGAAGTTGTTGGCTAGTCGTGTATAAGTAAATCCCTTCTAAAGTCAGCTAGTGGTATGTGGAACGGTTGGCGGAGTCAAGGTTGGGGTTTTGTGACGTGAATTTCGGATGTTGGGTGAGTAGTCCTGGTGAGTCGTTATGGTAATGGTAGTGGCGAATGTGAAGGAATGTCATCAATACGTTGAGAAGTTTGAGTAAACAGTTGATGCTTAAGATTTTTTTGCTTGTTGTGGTAATCTTTGAAAGAAGTTGAGTAGTTTTGCAAGGAGTTTTAGAAGCGGTGAAGGTTGTGGGTCACAGGGTGGCTGAAACTGGATGGGTTAGTGTCACCGTGTGTGTGAGTTTTGAAAGTTATGAGTTAAGGTGAGTATGTTGTAAAAGTTTGGAGGTTCTTCGGGTTGTTGGGGCTATGTGCAGTTCGGAAGTGTGAAAGGTTAAGTTGTGGTTAACATCTGAGTGTTTTGGAAATTGTGAACAGTATGTGATGGTGTTGGGTTTGGTTATAGTGTAAGTTGATTTGTGGAGGAGTTGGTTTGGTGGAGTTTTGTGTGGAGAGTGTTCAGTGGTGGTTAAGTCTCATGTGTTGCCTTGTGGGTTGCTTTGAGAAGTTTAGTTGATCTCTTTTCGCCGGTTGAAATTTCGAGGACGAAATTTCCTAAGAGGGGGAGAGTTGTAACAACCCAATTTTGGGCTTAGAAGTTTTGGGTTTGAACCGGACCGGTCGGATTTTCGGTTCGAATATAAAAGGTAGTTTTAGGGAAAGCCTAGTTCGGGATGCATTAAAAATATGGAAAAATATCTAAAAATCCTCTTTTAATATATATAAGAGAGTGGTGAAATCAATTTTACAAAATGATGTCTGGAAATATGACATTTCAAGTTAGTGACTAAAATGTAATTTTTGAAAAGTTCGTGACTGTTTTAAAAGGATTGAAACTTTAAAACTTTAAGGAGCAAATTTACCCAAGGGGGGATTTCTCCAGATTTTTCTTGATTTTTAAGACTCATTTGGTGTTTAATTAATAAAAAAGAAAAGAGGAAAAAGTGATATTTTAGTTTCATAACTAACTTTTACCAAAATTTTCCCATTTCATTTTCTCTCAAAATTCCCTCAGCCAAACACATTTCCACAAAAAATTTCCTTTTGATTTTCACACCTAAAGAAGAGTTTTCAATCTCCAAATGGTTCCTAATCATATCTACATCAAATCCTCACCATTTGCTTAATGAATTTTCAAGGATTTTGGCTCTAAACAAGGAGAAATCCACATTTAGAGGTATGAACGTCCTTCTCCTCTAAATACTCAGTTATTTACTGAAATTCCTAAGTTCTCAATCCTTAAATTGAGTTTTATTAAAGGTTTTAATGTTGTGATCTTGATTTTGGCTTAAAATACAAGATTTGGATTTAATTTTGAAGAAATTCGTAATAGATGATTGGGATCTGTTTTGAGATGTCTTTTTGATGTATTTTGGATGTCTAAATGATGTGAAATGGAGGTTTAATCAATGCAATCCCGAATAGGTTGATTTTCCTAAGTTTTTACTTGTGAAAATGGTAGTTTTTGGGTGATCTTGGTGTTCTGTTAATGCTGGAGGTATAAGGACGAGTTTGGGTTCATTTTGGATGTTAATTGATGTTTAAAAATGGTTAGAAGTGATGGATCTTGGCTGGGTTAAGTTTTGGAAGAGTTTGGAGGTGTTTCCGGTTGTGTTTGGTAGCCGAAATGTTGGATTTATGTAGAGCAGCGAGTTGAGTTGTGTTGCTGGTGTTTTTAATGCATGATGATGCATTAATCCTCTGTTGTTATGTGTTTAAAACAGGGGACAATGATCCGGAAGCAATAGAGGTAGCGTTGGAGGGTTTCAGATGCTTGGAAGGCTTAACGGCTAGCGTAGTTTTGTGTATCGGTGAGTGAAGTTGGGTTTTCAGCTTTAAAACCAATGTTTGAAGGTTTTGGGAGCTTAGTTTAAGTCTAAGCAACTTAGCTAAGCTCAAGAGTAAGTAAATGGAATTTCTCTCTTGGTTTGTGTTATGAATTGGTTTTTAATGCACTTGAGATGGTTGGATGCAATGTATGTGATTTGCATGTTTAAATTCTGTTTTGAAAGCATGTTTTAGCATGGTTTAATGCTGGTTTTGAAAGTCATGTGTTGAAGGATGCTCAAGGTAAGAGATCCTTGGTTTTGTACTTTGGAATTGTGGAATTGATGCATAGTGTTGCATGTTGTTTAATGGCTTTGTTTAATACTTTAAAACATTGATTTGATGATGGTAATTGATGGTATTGGCAAGTGATGTAAGTGGTTGTTGGTTACTTTAATCGGATATAGTTAGCTGGCTATAGGATTGGGTGCACCGTGAATTGAGTCGCCTTGGATGTTGAGGGGTTGTAATGGTACCGTAAACTCCATCCAAGTATCCTAGCGATTGAGAGAGTTGGTGTCACCACGATGGAGGATGGCTCTCGTGGGTGGGCTTTGTTAAGTGCCACCACGATGGAGGATGGCTCTCGTGTGTGAACCTTGTTAAATGTCACCACGATGGAGGGTGGCTCTCGTGGGTGGACTTTGTTAAGCGTCACAACGGTGGAGGGTTGCTCCCGTGTGTGAGCTTGGTTAAGGTGATTACAATGGTTGTGGTAGCTTCCATGTGTAAGCCTTGTGATGTGTCCCGGCTCTCGCTAGTGAGTTATACAACTTCCGATGAGTGATGTTGAGGGGTTGTGGTTGTACCGGTAAACTCCACCTTGTGTTGTTCGGTTGTGTGTATGAAGCGTGTGGGACAACGCTTGTAATCCGCGTATCCGATTGTGTCTTGAGTTGGGATGGTTTGTGAATTATCACTTGGAAGCCAATATAATGTTCTTGAATGTAATGAAGCATCAGATGCTTGAAATGTTTCAAGGTTGCATGGGAAATATGTAAATGATGCAAGAATGCATGTGATGTTTGTTAAGCTTGAGCACTTGTATATTTTGCTAATGTAATGTGCATATGTGCATAGAATCTCATAAATGCATTGAAGTCTTGTGAAGGCTTGTCTAGAAAGGCATGTAATGCAAATGTGCTTTTAGTAGTTCATGAGTTTTGCATATGTTGAATGCATGAGATAGTTGGATGGAACAAATGGTTTTTCAAAGGTTTTGTTTTGAAATGATCATCAAGCATGTGGAAAGTATGTTGTGAAGTGAATAAAGTGTTTTCTAAGGAACTTGAGTTTAACTTTGCATATGGTGTTCATGCATGGAAGGGTTTAAATAGTGGTTTTGCAAGAATGTGTTTCGGGGAAATTGTTTAGCTCTTCTAAGCTAATGGTTGGTTTTCATGTTGAGCAAGGCATGGTTTAAAGCATGTTGTTTCGAAAGAGGTTTTTCAAACAATGCTTTGGTTTATTGATTTACATCTACTTTTAGAGAGGGTTTTATGATTCGCTGCATTGATGGTGTTTTGGTTTTGAGCATTCCTCACTAAGCATTATGTGCTTACGCTCCTTTTTATCCATCAATGCAGATAATTGAAGTTGGGACAGCAAGAAGCAAGGGATTCAAGGAGAGCTCCACTTGAGAAGTATGTCTCGGTTAATAGCTATAGATAATAAAGGCAATGGGGGGAGAGTCTTTTATATTGATTTGTAATGAGGTTGTGTATGTTGGACAAGTTTGGTTTATGATTTGAACTATGTGGTTTAACGCTTGCAACGTTTGAATCTTCTCCTTCATAAGTCGTTATGTTATGCTTCTTGTTTTAAAAGCATGATTAAGTGTTGGATGTGTTGAAAGAGTTGGTGCACCTAAGGGTTGTTTTGTATCTAGATTTTAATTCAATTTGGTAGTTATGATGCTTGGCATGTTGATGATTTGTTGAGGATTGATTTGGAGTATGTTTGATGGGGTTTGGATGTGTAAAAACAGGCTTTTCTGCTGTTTCTGGGCAGGGTGTTTCGAAACACCCTTGCCTGTTTCGAAACAGGTGCATGTTTTGGCCTGGGCGTTTCGAAACGGGTAGAGGTGTTTCGAAACACTTTGGCTACTGCCAAGCCCCGTTTCTGAACGGTCTATTCCCGTATCGAAACACTTGACCGTTGGGCACTGATTTGAATGGTTTTGAGGTTTGCAAGCTTTACATTTTAGTCCTGATTTTTATATGTGCAATTGATTGAGTTTGAGATGTCCGTTTGAGATGAAATTCGGCAGAGAGGCATGAAACATGACTAATTTCATAATGGTAACTTAAAAATTGGTAAAGTCCTCTTAATTTCCAGAATTTACAAATTGGTCCCTAAATTTGTATGTTGTGCAATTAAGTCCCTTATTGTTTTCCGATTGCTGTGATTTTTGAGTATGCTTACCTCAAGAGTACACCTAGGGTTAATGTGCATCTAGACAAGCTTAAAAAGAAAAAAAGGGTCGTTAATCAAGGTTGACTTTTGGGTTGACTTTGGTTTTCCCCGTGTAATCTTCGTAGTTCGGGTCAACCGTCTAGGCCGGGCTAAGGGGGTTACATTTGGTGGTATCAGAGCTGAGTTGCGAGTGCTTGGGGAAATGGTAAATTGTTGTAATAAGTGTTTGATGTTTATTCTGATGTGTCGTTGAAAGTCGGTTGAAATGTGTGTCTTTGAGCGAATTGTTGATGTTATTATCATGCTTTTTGGTTATGAATCTTCTTTGAGCTAATGTGAATTTGTACTGATGATATGCTGGTGTTGTGAGCTGATTTTATGAATGATGAAAGTGTGATGGGTATGATATGTTGATGTTATGCTGTTGCGGGTGAATGTTGTTTGATGAGAGCATGATCGAAGTATGTTGATCGATATGCTCGATGTTGTGGTATCCATGTTTTTATTGATTGTTATGTCGTGTAAAAGGGGAGAATTTGGGATACCCATTGCCTTATTATTATAGCTATTGTGTTATGTTGGAGTTGGAGTCTTGAATCCTTTCTTGAAGCTGGCCTGATCGTTTTGTTTGTTTTGTTATGATTGCTTGATGATTATTAGCGCGATGGAATCGGTGAGGGAATGGAAGTTGGGTGAGATGGTTGCTGCTTTAGAGCAGGTTGTTAAGTCTTGGAATTCACCTTTTGGTGGAGGTGTTTTGTTTCAATCTGTCGTGCCTGGAGTTGAGGTGGTAAGGCAGAAAGAGAAAGTTGGTTCTGTGATGGAAAGTTCATCATCTATAGTTCAAGAGGTGTCCGGAACATCTCAGGCTGTTGTGAAAGTGAGGCCTGAAGACGTGCCGATCGAAGGACTTGCGAGTTTGTCGAAACAACGTTTGTATGATTTGGGAGCTGTGGAGTATCATGGTTCGACACCTGAGGCGTTCGAGGCTTGGTTAGCCGGTGTAATTCTAATTTTGGATCAGGAAAGGTGTGATTACGCCTGTAAGCTGGGAAGTGTGGTCTCATTGATGTTGGAGGGCGCCTGTGCCTGGTGGACGTCTGTGGCGGTGGCAACGCATATCCACGATATAGATTGGGACTTCTTTGAGTTTGCCTTTTATGAAAGGTACCTTGGAGTGAAATTCCCAAGGGTTAAGCAACGTGGGGGTGTGGCTTCGGATTATAAAGGTGAGAAAAGTTTAAGCAAGAGGGCTGTGGGTACTGACCTCGGGAGCGGTCAGCGTAAGAGGCTACGTGATAGAAGGTTTTGTTTGAATCGAAGTCTGGGTGGTGGTGCAGATGTAGGTCAAGTGCAGTATGACCAAGGAGTGGTAGTTCGGTTGTCGATGTGTGACCGTTGTGGAAGGTGTCATGTTGGAGGTTGTTGGGGCGCGAGAGTTTGTTGGAACTGTGGTTCTAAGGAGCACGTGAAGCGAAATTGATTGAGTTTGAGATGTTGGGCACTGATTTGAATGGTTTTGAGGTTTGCAAGCTTTACATTTTAGTCCTGATTTTTATATGTGCAATTGATTGAGTTTGAGATGTCCGTTTGAGATGAAATTCGGCAGAGAGGCATGAAACATGACTAATTTCATAATGGTAACTTAAAAATTGGTAAAGTCCTCTTAATTTCCAGAATTTACAAATTGGTCCCTAAATTCGTATGTTGTGCAATTGAGTCCCTTATTGTTTTCCGATTGCTGTGATTTTTGTGTATGCTTACCTCAAGAGTACACCTGGGGTTAATGTGCATCTAGACAAGCTTAAAAAGGAAAAAAAAGGGTCGTTAATCAAGGTTGACTTTCGGGTTGACTTTAGTTTTCCCCGTGTAATCTTCGTAGTTCGGGTCAACCGTCTAGGTCGGGCTAAGGGGGTTACATTAGCAAGGAACGATGAGCAATTTCCTACAACCCGGAGAGGAGGCAAACTAGGAATATCTGTAAAGGATTACGAAACTGATAACTCGGTTAAATCACAGGTTGCATACCTCATCAAGATAGTCAAAAATCTACAGCGGAAAGACTCTAAAGCTGTATATTATGCAGAAGAGGTGTGTGAAACATGTAGTGGGAATCACAGTTCAGAAGACTGCCCTTTACAGCTGGAAGAAAGGATGTGCGTTGGGAACTATAACAAGCCTAGAAACTATGATTCCAACAACTGCAATCCCAACTGGAGGAAGGACCACAAATTCTCTTGGAGTAATCCGAACAGTGCACTGAATCCTCCAGTGCAGAACAACCAAAACAAAGGAGTGCCCAGAATTCTGTCGCGACAACAGCCACAGCAGCAGCAACCACAGCAGCCGACAACAACACCTAGTATACTGGAACAGACCTTGGCGACATTTATGTCACAAACGGGAGCATACATGGCAAACATGGATCACTTTGTCAAGAAAGCTGAATCATTCATGGACAAGACAGAGATGAGGATGACAAACCATGAGGCTACCTTAAAATCTCTGGAGACACAGATGGGCCAAGTTTCACAGTATATCAAACTGAGGCAAAATGGAGGATTCCCTAGTGATACTGATGTCACTAGAAAACCCACACATGAGCAGTGTAAAGCAATTACAACTAGGAGTGGGAAACAATTACAAGGGCTGGAAATAAAAGAAGTACCGAGTAAGGATCCGACCCTAGAGACACCTGCAGTGAACACTGCCCTGGTAGAGGAAAAACAACCTGCTTTCGACACACCTGCCACGACAGTAGAAGGGACAGAGGAGCAGACAGAATATGCTGAAGAACTTAAGCCTCCTCAGATCCGAATTCCATGTGAAGGACGCCTTGAAGATTACCGTCCTCCACCCCCTTTTCCACAGCGGTTACAAAAACAGAAACAAGAGTACCAAATTAAGAAGATTTATGATATTTTTAAGCAAGTACACATTAACATACCGCTGCTAGAAGCCATTAAGCATATGCCTGGATATGCTAAGTTTCTCAAGGATGCAAAGTCCAAAATGTCCAGACTAGGGGAATTTGAGACAATAAAGATGACAGAATGATGCATGGCAATCTTGCATAAGCATCCACCCCAAAAGAAAAAGGACCCTGGGAGCTTCATCATACCATGCATAATTGGCGATAAGTTCGTGGGTAAGGCATTTTGTGATCTTGGTGCTAGCATAAACCTAATGCCCAAATTTGTATTACAGAAACTAGGTATTGGACAAGCAAGGCCCACGACAGTCATGCTGCAGCTGGCAGACCGCTCTTACATACAACAAGAAGAGGAGATCGAAGATATTCTGGTAAGAATGGATAAGTTTATTTTTCCTGCTGACTTTCTTGTTTTAGATTGTGAAGTAGATGAAAACGCACCGATCATCTTAGGGAGAACCTTCCTAGCCACAGGCAGAACTGTGATCGATGTTGAGAAAGGAGAACTGACCATGAGAATGAATGATCAGCAAATCAAACTCAATGTTCTCCAAGCAATAAAACAAGCTGATGTAGAGAAAGAGTGCAAAGCAATCTCAGAGGTAGTCCTAGACCAACCCTGCATCATGTCGAACTGCCACGACGGAAAGTTCGGTCACTACCACCGCAGTCACCTTGAAGACTGTCACGGCAGCAACGACGACAATAACCCCTCAGACATAGAATCATCCGACACTGAAGGTCATGAGGAGGTAAATTGGATAGGCACACGTCTAGGTAAGTTCTTCGAGCCTTTAAATTGTACCTTAAATGAACATGTAATCCAAAAGCCTTCCATTGAACAGCCACCTGTTCTAGATCTTAAACCCCTTCCAGGGCAGCTTAAATATGTCTTTCTTGGTTTAAATGATATGTTGCCCATAATCATCTCTTCCAAGTTGATGCAGGAACAAGAGCAGCGGCTAATCAAAATGCTACAGCAGCATAATAAGGCCATTGGATGGACTATAGCTGATATCCAAGGCATCAGTCTGGCATTATGCATGCACAAGATCCTCTTGGAGGATAATCATAAGCCAACCATTGATGCTCAGAGACGACTAAACGAGGCTATGCAAGAGGTGGTGCGGAAAGAAATTATCAAGTGGCTTGATGCCTGTATAATATATGCCATCTCGGATAGCAAGTGGGTGAGCCCGGTGCAATGTATGCCCAAAAAGGAAGGCATAACCGTCGTAACCAACAAGGACAATGAACTAATCCCAACCAGGACTGTGACCGGTTGGAGGGTTTGTATGGACTACCAGAAGCTTAATAAAGCTACCCGGAAGGACCACTTCCCCTTACCCTTTATCGATCAAATGCTAGATAGATTAGAGGGGAAGCCTTACTATTGATTTCTTGAAGGTTACTCAGGTTATAACCAAATAGAAATCGCACCAGAAGACCAAGAGAAAACCACCTTTACATGCCTGTACGACACCTATGCCTTTTGGAGAATGCCATTCGGGCTCTGCAATGCACCAACAATCTTCCAACAATGCATGATGGCAATATTCTCCGACATGGTAGAGGATTTCCTAAAAAATTTCATGGACGATTTTTCCTTCTTTAGAGACAGCTTCGACGGTTGTTTAGGCAATCTACAGAAGGTCCTTGAGAGATGCGAAGAGGCGAACTTGGTTTTAAACTGGAAAAAGGCCATTTTATGGTGGATGAAGGCATAGTTCTAGGCCACAAGGTTAGCTGCCGCGACATAAAGGTGGACAGAGCCAAAATAGAGGTTATCGAAAAGCTGCCACCACCCACCACAGTCAAAGGGATTCGAAGTTTCTTAGGGCATGTATGGTTTTATCGAAGATTCATAGCTAAATTTTTGAAGATTACCAAGCCCCTTTGCCACCTGTTGGAGCAGAATCGCCCCTTTGATTTTAATGATGAATGTACTGAAGCATTCAGAATGTTGAAGGAGAAGCTGGTAACAGCCACGATCGTACAACCACCAGACTGGAGCTTGCCATTTGAGATAATGCGTGATGCCAGTGATTTTTCTGTCGGGGCAGCATTCAAGTATATGTTCACAAAAAAGATGCAAAAGCTAGACTGATACGTTGGATTCTGCTAGTGCAAGAATTTGACATTGACATCAAGGAAAAAAAGGGAACAGAAAACCAAGTTGCAAACCACTTGTCAAGGCTGGAGATGGGAAGGAATCAATCAACAGACAAGACCAACATACTGGAAACCTTCCCAGATGAGCATTTATTTGTTGCCACCAGCACTGTTGCGACAACCATGGCGGCAGGTAAGCTTTCTGAAACCCTTTGGTATGCTGACATTGTAAGTGGGTTATTACCTCCTTAGCTTAATTACCAAGCAAGGAAGAGGTTCCAAAATAATGCAAAACATTATTATTGGGACGAACCTCTTCTTTTCAAGCACTGTGCAGATCAGATTTTCAGGAGATGCATACCACAGGACGAACAGAAAGCAGTGCTTCACCACTGTCATGCTGCCCCTTATGAGGACACCTAGGAGGAAATAAAACTGCTGCCAAGGTTCTGCAATCTGGTCTCTATTGGCCTACACTGTTCAAGGATGCACAAGCTTTTTACAAGAGTTGTGACAAATGCCAAAGGACTGGGAATATATCAAGAAGGTATGAGATGCCACTGCAGAACATACTGGAGGTCGAAATCTTCGATGTTTGGGGAATCGACTTCATGGGGCCATTCCCAGCATCTTGTGGGAATTTATACATCCTACTGGCAGTGGACTATGTGTCAAAGTGGGTAGAAGCGATCTCTACTCAAAAGAACGATGCCAAGACTGTACAAAGATTTCTTCTCAAGAATATCTGCTCAAGGTTTGGAATCCCAAAGGCGATAATTAGCGACGAGGGGAGACATTTCGACAATAGGGTAATTGCTGCTGCATTAATGAAATACAGAGTGAAGCACCGAGTTGCAATAGCATACCACCTTCAAACCAATGGGCAGGCCGATATATCAAATAAAGAAGTAAAGAACATCCTGGAGAAGATGGTTAAACTTACTCGAAAGGATTGGTCTCTACATCTAAATGATGCACTCTGGGGCTACAGAACAACGTTCAAGACACCATTGGGAATGTCACCCTATCGACTCATTTATGGGAAAACGTGTCATTTACCTGTCGAGATAGAACACAGAGCTTACTGGGCTATCAAGGCAGTGGATATGGACTGGGATAAGGCAGGACAGAAAAGGCTACTGGACTTGAATGAGATTTAGGAAATTCGAGCAATGGCCCGACAATGCCAAGATCTACAAGGACAAAACCAAGAAGTGGCACGACAGGAAATTGCTGCCACGATAGTTTTGCCCAGGGCAGCATGTGTTGTTGTTCAACTCTAGGTTGAAGATTTTTCCAGGATAGCTTAAATCTCGGTGGTCTGGTCCTTTCCAAGTTGTCCAAGTTTTCCCCTATGGTGCCATTACAATCAAATCAATGAAGGATGAGCACCAATTCAAGGTCAATGGACAGAGCCCCTCAAGGCATCCCTAATTTAACTTAGTTTTATTTAATTTTATTTATTTATTTATTAGGAATTAAGATTTTTGTTTATTTATTTTAGGAAATAAGATTTTAATTTAGTTTATCTATTTAATTATTTTTAGGAAATAAAGGAAGCAAAGCAAATAGGAGAAATGAACCAGCCCACCGCATTCACAACAGCCCAAAAAGCCCAACGGACAATCCTGTCGTCACAGCTTTTCACTAGCTGTTGCGACAGACGCGGAAAAGACATCCTATCACGGGAGCTGTCGCGACAGACACGCAACAGACACGAAAACGCGTGACAAACGCGCAACAGACGCGGAAACGCGTGACAGACGCGTCAGAAACCGCGTAACAGCTGGCCCCGTTATTCGCACCTACCGTTACAGTCCCAACGGGCAGAAAAACCCCGCTCTATATAAACCCACACTCCCTTTTCATTTTTCATCTCATTCTCATTCTCTCTACTTGCTTCCCGGATTTTAGATCTCAGAAAACTTCTTTTATTTTGCTACAGTTCCTTGCAATGGCCACCAGAACAACCCGACACAGCACTGCCTCCACATCTGCCACGACAGTGTCAAAACCGAGCCACAACAGGATACCCAACCGTTTCGCATCTACAGACTCAGCAAAAAGGTATATGGGTCTTTCCAGAAGAGAGAAATGTAGGAAGAAGGAGGGTTCATTTATACCCAAAAGATGGGAGAACTACAGCTCGAAGGCTTCATCGCCAAGAATATCCTCGCACTCAAGTGGCAGATGTTTGCTGCCCAGCCAGAGGAGATGAACGTCACCCTAGTTTGAGAATTCTACGCTGCTGTCACCGACAAAGATGCCACGACAGTTACTGTCCGAGGCAAGAAAATCTCCCTCGAGCCGGCATACATCAACACACTGTATGGGTTGTATGTGAGCAAGAAGGAAGACGCCCATCGGAGGTTCGTGAACAGTCTGTCATCGGCAGACTACGACGATGTCATGGTAGAGTTGACAAAAGAAGGCACAGAATGGAACGATGACCTCAAGCACCGGTGGACTGTGCGGAGGACTCATCTCACCCCACAAGCCAAGTTGTGGAACCATTTCGTCAAGAAGCGCCTCATGCCTACCTCACACAATACCACTGTTGACGGGCAGAGATTAGCCCTCGACCACTCCATTCTCAACGAGAGGCAAATCAACGTCGGCTGATACAACCGAGACGAAATCCTCGAGTGTGCTCCCCGACCTTCAGGCTCCCTAGTCTTCCCCTACCTGATCACCACGCTCTACCGGGGCAACAATGTGCCAAAAATCAACGAAGATGTCAAGGTCCGAGGGAAAGGATCGACGCAGCAGAATCTCTACAGTTTGATGGAATTAAAAGCTGCCACTCCTTTTTCGTACGTAGACCCAATTGCCGCGACAGAAGTGACAGCAGACCCTGACCCCACCGAACCTGCCACAGCAGAACCAGAGCAGACAATGGTAGCACCACCGACAGACACCTCCAGCCAGATCCTTAAGATGCTGCAAAAGATGGAAGAACGACAGCACGGCCTAATGGGATTTCTGAGGGACTTCACTACCGCCACGGTAAATTTTATCAAGTTTGATTTAAATTTTCCCAATGTGCAATTCCCTACTTTCCCAAAAACTCTATTTGCTGCGCCCACACCTGCTGCCAGTCCCAAAACCCCTACTGCCGCCTCCACACTTGCCACGACCGGAGATGGCCCTAGAAAATTTGCCACTCTTCGAGGAGAGAAAAGGAAGGACCCCCTACCGGGGATCGACCCAAAATATTTTGAAGGGTTCTCTTCTTCCTCCGTCTAGCAAGATTCTGACTCAGAGCCGTCGATCGCCCGAGACATATCCAAGGACTTCCCTCCGATGAAAAGGAAGAAGCTGAACGAGACTGTCGAAAGACCATGCCACGGCAGAGCAGACAGCAGCAACAACAGCAGTGATGAACTTGAGGTCCTGGACCAGCCCCCACACATCTCACCTACCTGAGTCCAGACACCTCGAGAGGCAAAGAAGAAGATGGCCTCCTCGTCTCCCAGCACCCAGCCAACATCTGCCGTCAAAGTCACTGCCTGCCGACAGCTCCAAGTCAGCAGCAGCAGCGACAACAACTCATCAAATTAAGTGCTTTTCTTATATATTTGTTTTCTTTGCTGCTATTTTCTCTATTTTTAGGTTAATTTCTGCTTTTTATTTTTAATTGTTGTTATGCATTGAGGGAAATGCAACCCTCGAGTTTAGGGGTGGGCTTCCCTCCATTAATGAACTTGTTAGTTGTGTCTTTAATTTATGTCTCATTTTTATTTTTAAGTTTATTTTTGTGTAAAAAATGAAAATAAAAACAAAAATTTGGCTTAAGACTTGGAACTGAACTTACCTGCCGCAACACTCTCTGTCGTGACAGTTCCTTTAGGATGTTTTAGGAACTATTTAGAGCCTTGCTATAATTCTAAACTTTAGAACACCCTTTGTGACTCTTATGCTGTCTAGATTTCGGTTGTGAACTAGAATAGGACGGTTTACCCACTTGAGTTGCCCCTAGAGGTGCCTAACATTGGCTCTAGGAAAGAAAAAAATTGTGTAGACTCACTTGCCCCCAAAAAAGCCATACAATAACTCTAGGGAGATTTTTTTAATTCTAAGTCAGAAAAAACTAAAGGAGCCTAAGAATTGCCTCCAGAAAAGATGAAGTTGAGTCAAAAGTCAGAAAAAACTAAAGGAGCCTAAGAATTGCCTCCAGAAAAAATGAAATTGGCATAAAACTCAAGTTTGTAGCATAACTATTCTGATAAGCTAAAGGAGTCTAGGCACATATTTGTTCACAATACATGCACACACTGCACAAGAACTATAGCATTGTTCCGGATAAATCCAGAAACACCCGACAAGGTACTGCTCTTGATAGTGAATGTGTGGTAGGTATTGAAAGTTCACTGAATTAAGCCAAGCCAAAAAGTTTTTATTTTTAGTTAGGTCATATTTGCTTGAGGACAAGCAAGAACTTGAGTTTGGGGGTGTGTTAAGTGTATAAAAGTTCTATATTTTACCCCTCATTTACCCATATTTTTGCTACACTCAGGCATAATTCATTGCATTTAGGATAGATTTTTGCATATACATATAAAATGGCACATTTGATACTGATTTTGGTTACTTTTGCAGGTATCTGCTGCGGCAGACCGAGGGCAGCGAAGGAGAAGAGGCGAATTGCAGAGCTGGAGTAGAGAAGCGAAAGCTTTCGTGACATCTGTCGTGGCAGCCATGACGACAGAGGAATGTTGAGGTGGAATAGTGAAGTGGAGCTCGACAAATACAGGATTTCAAGCCAGTCCGTCATGGACCACTCTCATATTTTTCTGAGCCCCGAAGCTGAATGAAGGCCAAGCCCAAAGTTCAAGAAACTCAAGGCAAGAAAAGAGGACGAATCCAATGCATCTACTCAGAAGCTTTATTGTTTAATAGAGTTGCACTTTAATTCGAAATTGTATTCTTGACAAATTAGAAAACTTGGACCCAAGGCCTATATAAAGGTATGTAATTCGACCTAGGGAAGGATATCTCATTCCTAGTCGTCTTCCCCAAAAACCCTTGCCGTTTTCCCTTCTCCATCATGTTCTAAACTCCCCTTAGGGCTAAAGGTTGATTCTGTAAAGTAGTTGCAAGGATTATGTTGTTTTAGGAATTTTCTGTCAAGCAATAAAAACTTCAAGTTTATTTACTATGGTTTTTCATATCTCATAAGAGCATCAAGAGAGCATTGTGAGGCTATCCATTTGCTTGATATCAGGAGAGTCAAGCATATGAAAAGAGTAGATACGTGTTTTCCAGCTTATGGTTAAACCATCTTGGCTTAGGGATAAGTACAAGGTTAAGTGGCTAAAGAAGAATTCAACAACTTTGGTGTTCACCCTTTGATTCACGCCGAGAGGTATCATCCAAGAAGTGTTCATCAATAGAACTTGGGCCTAGGGATAGGACAAGTCATAACAGGGATTCTTGCCAAGCTTGAAGTATAGAGTTGTTGATCGTTGCCGCGACAGGAACGACGACAGAAGTTCCCGTAACAGTGCAACACCTACACTCCTGAGCAAATCAATACCAGCCTATTCTCTAAATCTGATTCTTTATTCTTTTACTTTAGTTGCTTCTCAAGATTACTCCACCAATTCAATTAAACTATTTCTTTCTCTTGTGCAGCAATCAAAGGATTGAGTTATTTCTAGTCCATGTGGAGACGATATTCGATACTCTAGTATCACTTTACTACTTGCGTCGTGTAAATTTGCACTATTTGCGATAGGACTCTTTTACACGCTATATATATATATATATATATATATATATATATATCCCTAAAGAAACCTAATTAAAGTAGAACCAAATTCTACATATTTAATTGTAGTTGGTTAAATATATTGTATATTTAATGAATTCTAGTTAAAGTAGAATTAGATTATATATATTTAATTAAATTTAGTTAAATATATTGTATATTTAATGAATCCGAATTTAATTAGAATTAGGTTTTTAAATATTATATAAAGGCATAAGGTCTAGCAGATAAAGTATGCTTTTTCGGAAAACCTCTTAACAGTAAGAGAAGAGAAAATATTGTTCGTTTCATTCGGGTGGACTGCATTTTTCTCCTCTAATGTAAGATTCTTTACTGAAATTCCCAAGTTCTTGATCCTTCATTAATGTTGTCTAATGGATTTGGATGTTTTAATTGAGGAAATTTTGTTTAATTGATGGATTTGTGTAATTTTTGTAATGGATCTGTTTTGTTGGGTTTAAGGTTGATTTTAATCATAATTTGGAAGTCTATTAATGTTAAGATAAAGGTTTAGGCATCGTCATCAGGAAACTGTGTGAATCTCTAGTTGTTTAGGTTGCTAGATTTGGGTTTTTGTAGTGTTGTGGTGGTTTTGTGAATGTTGGAAGTATAAGGTTGATAATATGATGATTTTGGATGTTAATCAATGATAAATTATGATTGAAAGTGATAGGTTTTGACTGGGTTAAGTTTGGAGGTTAACCGATGTGGTTTTCGGTTGTTTCAAGTAGGCGATTGGTAGTTTTTGGCAAGGCAAAGTGATGGAATTGCTTGTTGGAGTTTTGAATGCAATGAGATGCATTAATCCTATGTTATTATGTGGTTAAAATAGGGAAGAACATTTCGAAAGCAACCGGTGAAGCTTTCGGAGCTTCGGAAAATTTGTTCCGCGTCGACGAATCAAGGTTTCGCGTGTCGGTGAGTGAGAACGTGAATTTCAGCTTTAAAATGTTTTAAAGGTTGTTTTGGGAACTTTGATTTGAGCTTGAATCGCTTTTCTAAGTTCGAAAGTAAGTATAAAGTGGTTTTCTCTCTCGGTTGTGCTATTATGAAATGGTTTATGCACTTGGTTTTGATTTCATGTTACCTACTATTAAAGAATGTTTAAAGTATGTGATATACTATTTTTAATGGTGAAATGAGGAAGGATGCACATGGTAAGTGATCCTTGTAAGTATACATTTTATACTTGTGGTTTGAAGCACGATTTGATGCTTTGGAAAATGGTTTACTATTGACGCTTTGAAAATAATGAGGTATATGGTTAAATGTGAATTGTATTGGCAAGTGATGGTATGGAAATGGTTTTGAAAATGCTATCGGATATAGTTATCCGACTATAGGATTGAGTGCACTATAAATAAGTTGCCTTAGATGTCGAGGAGGTTGGTGTCCCGTCTCCATCCAAGTACCCTAACGATCGAGGAGGTTGGTGTTCCGTCTCTCTTTAGTGGATTAAGCATCTAACCGATGTTTAGGGTTATTGTCCCTGTGGGGTTGTTCTCCCCATTGGTTGTGATTGTACCATTATTCTGGTTAAGATGGCTTGAAGTGTTATGAGAAAACTTGTATAATCCGTGTATCTGATATGATGTTTTGAGAATGGAACTTAGTTAATGATCACTTGTAAGCCAATATAATTGTTGATGTATCACGATTTGTATAATGTGATTTATACATGGTTTCTCTTTAAGCTTTGCATATAGTATGTTATGTACGGGAAGGCTTAAATTGAGGTTGGCAATGTGAGTTGTTGTGATGTTATGATACATGTTGCATATGGTTTAATATGTTGGTTTTTGATTGGTTAAAGTGCATGCTTTTAAGGGCATGATGGTTTTCAAATAATGATTTGAAGTAATTGAAATGAGATTTCAATGTGGTTTGGAAAGTGGTTTTAAAATGCATTGATGGTGTTTTGTTTTTTAGCACTCCTCACTAAGCCTAGTGTGCTTACGCTCTCTTTGTCCATCAATGCAGAGAATTAAAGCTTGGAATGCAGCAAGAAGCAAGGGATCAAGAAAGACTTCACTACTTAAAAATATGTTTTCGGTTTAGACTATGAGTAATAAGGGCAATAGGGGATCCGTTGTGTTTTTTGGAGATATGTGTAAACTCCTTGTTTGAGCAAGTTTATATTGTTGTTTTGGGCTTGTAAATTACCTTTGGTATTTGGTTTATGCTTTGCTATGGTTTTTGGTATCTTGCTTGAAGTGGTTTTAGTAAGCATGCCTATAGATTTCTATTTGGTGCATGTTTCCAAGAGTTGATGTTGAATATGCCATGTTTGGTTGAGGATTGATCTTTGGATATGTTGTGTATATGTTGGAAGCATGCTTGGGTGGTTTGTGTTGCGTCAAAGATTGAAAACCCAATAAATTGAGACATTTCAGGCCCAGGTTTATCGATACTATAAAACCAATATTTGATTTTTCTATAACAAATAATCTAAGGACTAAATTGCAAAGTAGATAAATTTTTAAGCAATCAAAATAATTACATTTGAAAAGTAAAATTTATACTTAAAATGTTTTGAAGTCAAAACTTTAATCCCATAAATTTTTCTAAGTGTTTCAAAGCCAAAATACACAAAATTTCTCAGGATTTTCGAAACACCCCCAAAGTGTTTCGATACGTTTTGCCACTGGAAGGATCCGTTTCAATACGGACTATTCCTATTTCGATACAGCTTTCATCTGGGCTTTTGATTTTTAAGTGTTGTTTCGAAAGGACTCATACCTATTTTGATACAGGGGTTAAGTATTTTCAAAATCGAGCATTAAATGAACTAGCCGTTACTTGTCAAAAATGAACTTTTGAAAATTTGGTTAAGTGTTTCGATACACCCCTATGTTGTTTCGAAACAGAAGTTTACAGTTTAGATACAGCCTATTCTCGTTTCGATACAGCCCTCTTTTTGCATTTTACTGTTTTGATACGACCTATAGTTGTTTCAATACGGGCCCTTTTTACACACAACAACTCTTTCTTTTTTTGGTGTTCGTTTCGATACAGGGTCTCGTGTTCCGATACGGGTAGTTGCAGAACAACATTTATGGAGGGAAGAGAGAGCCCCAACGGTTCTATTGATGATCTCAACCACCCAAACGGCTAGAATTCAATGCAAGGGTATAAAAACAAGTCTCCAAAGCCACAACAACAACTATTGAACCTTCAAGCAACATCAAAGTATTTATTCCAAACTCTTGAGCCTATTAGAGTCAAATTGTGTACCCAACTTGTAAAATTCTCAATTTTTCATCTTTCTTTCAAGTTTGGGGAGTGTTGGTTTGTAATTGGGCAATATATTAGTCTTGTGAGAGATACATTTCAAATTGTCTTTTGTTCTTTGTAATTGAGAGTCTTGTCATTCAATCTTTCACTATCATCGTGATTTATTTTAGAAATTGTTGAGTGAATAAATGTTCTCTATTTTAACCCTCATTTACCCATATTATTGATGCACTCAAGCATGTTTAATTGCATATTAGGATAGATTTTACATAAACATCACAAATGGGTAATATTGCACAGATGCTGCTGAAATTGGCTTATTTTTGCAGGTACCTGCCGTGGCAGCAATCCAAGGCAGCAGAGGATCAGAAGTTAGCTACAGAGCTGGAGCAAATGAGTGAAGGAGACTTTCATTCACAACGTTGTCATCACATATGCCGTGACAGAACAGACGGAAGTGAAGACCAATGGTGAAGAAAAATGCAAAATGGAGTTCGATTGATAGAGCATTCAAAGAATAATTTTCGTGGACCACTTGCATAACTGTTAGAGCCCAGAAGCACAAGGAAGTCCTGGACCTAAGTTGGAGGAAAAAGTTAATGCAAGAAGATAAGGCGAATTAAAAGACATCTACTCAGAGATTTAGTTCTTAATATAGTTGTACTTTAATTCAAACTTGTATTCTTGGCCATTAAGAAAACTCAAGACCAAGGCCTATATATATGCTTGTAATTTGACAAGGCAAAGGATATCTAGCTCCTAGCCGTCTTCCCCCAAAACCCTAATCGCTTCTCTCTCTCCACCATGTTCTAAACTTCCCCTAGGGCAAAGGGTTGATCTTGTAACGTAGTTGTAAGGGTTGTACTATTTTTAGGATTTTTCTGTTCAATTCAATAAAAGCTTCAAGTTTATTTACTCTGGTTTTCAACATATCATAAGAATTTCGGGAGAGCATTGTGAGGTTATCCATTTACTTAATATCGCGAGAGTTAAGTATAAGAAGGGAGTAAATACGAGTTTTCGAGTTTATGGTTAAACCATCTTGGCCTAGGGATAGGTACAAGATTAAGCAACTAAGGAAGAATTCACAAACTTCGGTGTTCATCCTTCGATTCACGTCGGGAGGTATCATCAAAGATGTGTTCAACGATAGAACTTGGGCCTAGGGATAGGACAAGTCACAACAGGGATTCTTGCTGAACTTGAAGTACATAGTTGTTGATCGCTGCCGCGACATTAACAAATCTCTGCCACGACAGGTGCTGCCGCGACAGGCTCGACGACAGTCGCAACAGAAAGCCTTGGAACAGTGCAATACCTGCACTACTCAGCAAATCAATACCAGCCTATTTTATCAAACTGAATTCATCTATTAAACTTATTTCTTTTCTTGTGCAGAGATTTAAGGATAAAAGTATTTCCAGTCCATGTGGAGACGATATCCGATACTTAGTATCACTTTATTACTTGCGACGTGTATACTTGCACCTATTTGCGATAGACTATTTTACACACAACAAGTTTTTGGCGCTGTTGCCGGGGAATGGCAACATACCTTTACCTTTAGTTACTACACCCTTTTATTTTTTTTATTTCTTTTTTGTTTTTAGTTGTTTTATTTTCCCCGTGCGTTTCACAGGGTTCTTCTATTGCTTATGCACAGATCGAGATGAGGTAAAGAACCTGAGTACGAATTAGACCCAGAAATCGATCGAACAAATCATCTCAGGAACCAAGCTTGAATCTTGATCGAAAGAAACAACTATCTCGAGGAAAGACTCGAAGAAATGGTGAACGAAAGACAACGCAACGGGGCAGATAACAACAACAACAACCCCAGGGTTGATGTTGATCCTCTGGGTCATGTTCATGACGATCGGCAGCCTCTTGCTGCCCCAGCAGCACGACAGACATGCCGAGAGTATATGGACAACGATCACATTGAGCTGCAAACTACGTTGCCAGATGTGGAAGCTGAACACTTTGAATTAAAACATGTGATGTTCAGCATGATAAACTCTGCCGGACAATTTGGTGGCTCTGCTACAGAGGATGCACGTGAACATCTGAAAACCTTCCAGGAAATCTGTGGATCATTCAGACAACCAGGAATAAGCCCGAAAGTACTGAGACTCCGGCTATTTCCTCATTCGTTGAGGGAAAGAGCGAAAACCTAGTGGAACAAGTTAACGCCAGGTTCAATAAGAACTTGGGCGAATCTTTGTCGTGAATTTCTCTCTCATTTTAATTCTTCCCTCTTATTTGAAAGATTACGTAACGATATTGCTACTTTTCAACAGGGAGATGACGAACCAATGCACGAAGCATTGGGCCGACTTACAATTCTCTTACGAAACTGCCCGATGAATGAATTCCCTGTGTGGAATTAGGTTCTCAAATTCTATAATGCTGCCAATGCACACAACCAGATGAGGATAGACTCAGCAGCAAACGACTTGTTACTAGATATGGAACCAGAGGATGCAATGTTGGTTTTGAAAAAGTTAGCAAAGAACGATGAACAGTTCCCGACAACTTGAAGAGGAGGTAGACCAGGAGTATCTGTCAAGGAATACTAATCTGACAACTCGGTCAAAACTCAAATTGCATACCTCACCAAGATAGTTGAAAACCTGCAGCGGAAGCAACCTAAGGTTGTATTTTCTGCTGAGGAGGTGTGTGAAACTTGCAGCGGAAACCACAGTACAAATGAGTGTCCCTTACAACTGGAAGAAGGGATGTATGTTGGAAATTATAACAAGAACAGAAGCTATGATTCCATCAATTACAACCCAAACTAGAGAAAGGACCCCAAATTTTCCTAGAGTAACCTAAACAATGCATTGAACCCTTCAGTCTAGAATAACCAGAACCAAGGGGGTCCTAGAATCCTGTCACGACAGCAACCACAGCAGCAGCCAAAACAGCAGCCGACAGCCACAACGAGCATACTGGAACAGACCCTGGCAACCTTCATGTCTCAAACAGGAGCATATATGACAAACATGGATCACTTTATCAAGAAACTGAATCCTTCACGGATAAGACAGAGATGAGAATGACAAATAATGAGGCAACCTTAAAATCCCTAGAGACACAGATGGGTCAGGTTTCATAGTTCATCAACCCAAGGAAGAATGGAGGATTCCCTAGTGATACTAAGGTCACTAGAAAACCTACACATGAGCAGTGCAAAGCTATTACAACGAGAAGTGGGAAACAATTACAAGGGTCGATAATTAAAGAAACATCCGATAAAGAATCGACCCCACAGACACCTGCCGAGAACACTACCCCGGCAGAAGTGAAACAGCCTGTTGTCGCCACCTCTGCCACGACAGCAGAAGAAACAGAGGAGCAGACAGAAGAAACTATAGTTTGTGAGCCTCCTCAGATCTGATTCCCATGTGAAGGACGTCTCGAAGACTGTTGTCCTTCACCCCTTTTTCCGTAGCGGTTGAAAAAACAAAAACAAGAGTACCAGCTTAAGAAAATCTATGATGTTTTTAAGCAAGTACACATCAACATTCAGCTGTTAGAAGCCATTAAGCAGATGCATGGTTATGCAAAGTTCCTTAAAGATGCAATGTCGAGGAGATCCAGACTTGGGGAGTTTGAAACTGTGATGATGACAGAAGGATGCATGGCAATCCTACATAAGCGTCCACCCCCAAAGAAGAAGGATCCCAGAAGTTTCATAATACCATGCATAATTGGTGATAAGTTTGTGGGTAAGGCAATTTGTGATCTTGGTGCCAGTATTAATCTAATGCCCAAATCCGTATTTCAGAAGCTAGGTATAGGACAAGCAAGACCCACAACAGTCATGCTGCAACTGGCAGACCACTCTTACGTACAACCAGAAGGAAAAATTGAAGATATTTTGGTAAGAGTGGATAAGTTTATATTTCCTGCTGAATTTCTTGTTTTAGATTGTGAAGCAGATGAAAACGCACCGATCATCCTAGGGCGACCCTTCCTAGCCACAGGAAGAACAGTGATCGATGTAAAGAAGGGAGAACTAACTATGAGAGTCAATGACCAGCAGATTAAGATCAATGTTGTCCAAGCCCTTAAACAAGCTGATGCAAAGGAAGAATGTAAGGCAATATCAAAAGTAATCATAGACCGACCCTGCATCAGATCAAGCTGTCACGACAGACAATTTGGTCCCTGCCACCGCTGTCACCTAGAAGACTGCCACGACAGCATTGACGACAGCGACTCCTCAGACAATGATGCATCTGACACTGAACATCCTGAGGAGGTAAATTGGATAGGCACACGTCCAGGTAAGTTCTTCGAACCTTTGAACTACACCTCGAATGAACATGTGATTCAAAAGCCTTCCATTGACCAACCACTTGTTTTAGATCTTAAACCCCTGTCAGGGCAACTTAAATCCATTTTTCTTGGTCTTAATGATACGTTGCTTGTAATCATCTCTTCTAAGTTGGTGCAGGAACATGAACAGCAGCTGATCAGGATGCTACAGCAACATAAGAAGGCGATTGGATGGACCATTGCCGATATCCAAGGCATCAGTCCGGCAATCTGTATGCACAAGATCCTCTTGGAGGACGACCATAAGCCGACAATTGATGCCCAGAGGAGACTAAATGAAGCCATGAGAGAGGTGGTACGAAAAGAGATCATCAAGTGGCTTGATACTGGAATTATCTACGCCATCTCGGATAGCAAATGGGTGAGCCAAATGCAATGCGTACCCAAAAAGGGAGGCATAACTGTAGTAACCAACAAGGATAACAAACTAATCCCAACCATGACTGTGACCGGTTGGAGGGTTTGTATGGACTACCGGAAGCTTAATAAAGCTACCCGGAATAACCACTTCCCATTACCCTTTATTGATCAAATGTTAGATAGATTAGCGGGTAAGCCTTATTATTGTTTCCTTGATGGTTACTCAAGTTACAATCAGATCGCAATTGCACCGGAGGACCAGGAGAAAACAACCTTCACATGCCCATATGGAACATACGCCTTCCGAAGAATGCCATTTGGATTATGCAATGCACCAGCAACGCTCTAGCGGTGTATGATGGCAATATTCTCGGACATGGTGGAAGATTTCCTGGAGATCTTCATGGATGACTTTTCCGTCTTTGGAGACAGTTTCAGCGATTGCCTAGGCAATTTGAAGAAGGTTCTTGAAAGATGTGAGGAGGCCAACCTTGTATTAAACTGGGAAAAATGACACTTTATGGTGGATGAGGGCATAGTTTTGGGACACAAGGTCTCCTGCCGCGGCATAGAAGTGGACAGAGTGAAGATAGAAGTTATTGAAAATTTGTCGTCGCCCACAACAGTCAAGGGCATTCGAGTTTCTTAGGACACGCAGGGTTTTATCGTAGATTTATTGCCAATTTCTCTAAAATTACTAAACCCCTGTGTCTCTTGTTGGAACATAATAGGGCCTTTGATTTCAATACTAAATGTACTGAAGCATTCAGGACACTAAAGGAGAAGCTGGTAACAGCCCCAATAGTGCAGCCACCAGACTGGAGTTTACCATTCGAGATCATGAGTGACGCCAGTGACTATGATGTCGGGGCAACATTAGGGCAGCGGAATGAGAAACTCTTCCATGTTATATACTATGCCAGCAAAATCTTAAATGATGCCCAGATAAACTATACCACAACAGAGAAGGAGTTGCTAGCAGTGGTGTTTGCAATTGACATGTTCCAACCATATATACTTGGAACAAAAGTGGTGGTCCATACAGATCACTCAGAACTCAAATATTTGTTCACCGAAAAGGATGCTAAGCCAAGGTTGATACGTTGGATTCTGCTGCTGCAAGAATTCAATATTGACATCAAGGACAAGAAGGGAACAGAAAACCAAGTAGTTGATCACTTGTCAAGACTGGAGATGGGAAAGGACCAAGAGAAAGACAAGACTAACATACAAGAGACCTTCCCAGACGAGCAGTTATTCACTACCACCAGCACTGCCGCGACAGCCATGGCGGCAGGTAAGCTTCCTGAAATCCCTTGGTATGCTGACATTGTAAATTACATTGTGAGTGGTTTATTACCTCCTGAACTTAATTACCAAGCTAGGAAGAGGTTCCAAAATGATGCAAAACATTATTATTGAGATGAACCTCTTATATTTAAGCACTGTGCAGATCAGATCATCAGGAGATGAATACCACAGGAAGAGCAGGAAGAAGTGCTTCACCACTGCCATGCTGCTCCTTATGGAGGACACTTCGGGGGAAACAAAACTGCTGCCAAAGTTCTGCAATCTGGTTTCTACTGGCCTACATTGTTTAAAGATGCACAAGCCTTTTACAAGAGTTGTGATAAGTGCCAAAGGACTGGAAACATCTCTAGAAGACATGAGATGCCCTTGCAGAACATTCTCAAAGTCGAAATTTTTTATGTTTGGGGAATCGACTTCATGGGACCATTCACAGCCTCTTGTGGGAATTTATACATACTATTGACAGTAGACTACGTGTCCAAATGGGTAGAGGCTATCGCCATGCAAAAGATTGATGCCAAGATCGTGCAAAGATTTCTCCACAAACATATCTTCTCAAGGTTTGCCATCCCAAGGGCGCTCATTAGTGATGAGGGTAGGCACTTTGACAATAGGGTAATTGCTAGTGCGCTAAAGAAATATGGAGTTACGCACAGGATCGCAACAGCATATCACCCTCAAACCAATGGGCAGGCTAGAATCTCAAACAGAGAAGTGAAGAACATCCTAGAAAAGATGGTTAAACCAACTAGGAATGATTGGTCTCTTCACCTGAATTATGCGTTATGGGCCTACAGGACTGCATTTAAGACACCATTGGGAATGTCACCCTACCGCCTCATCTACGGAAAAACATGCCACCTACCTGTCGAGAT
Organism: Hibiscus trionum; assembly: GCA_030270665.1. NCBI lineage: Eukaryota > Viridiplantae > Streptophyta > Magnoliopsida > Malvales > Malvaceae > Hibiscus > Hibiscus trionum. The sequence goes on along the minus strand of BSYR01000017.1, from coordinate 14,161,361 downwards.
AGAACATAGAGCATACTGGGCTATCAAGACAGTTAACATGGACTGGAACAAAGCAGGGCAGAAAAGGCTGCTGGACTTGAATGAAATTGAAGAAATTCGAGCCATGGCCTATGACAACGCCAGGATTTATAAGGACAAAACAAAGAAGTGGCACGACAGAAAACTGCTGCCACGACAGTTTAGCCCAGGGCAGAAGGTGTTGTTATTCAAATCTAGGTTGAAGCTTTTCCCAGGAAAGCTAAAATCTAGATGGTCTGGACCCTTCCAAGTAGTCCAAGTTTTTCCTCATGGTGCCATCACAATCAGATCAATCAAGGACAGGCACCAATTCAAAGTCAATGGACAAAGGCTAAAGCACTATCAGGGGACTGAAGCCCCAAGAGTGCAGAAAGTAGTTACTTTAGGAGATGCCCCTCAAAGCACCCCTAATTTAACTTAGTTTTATTTTATTTGTTTTTTTTATTTTATTTATTTTTGTTGTTTTAGGAAATAAGAATTTAATATTTTATTTTAGTTTTCAGGTAAATAAAAGAAGCAAAGTAAAAGAGAAGAAACGAACCAGCCCACTACACTCACAACAGCCCACGAAGCCCAATGGAACAAGGCTGTCGTGACAGCCGGTTACCAGCTGTCACGGCATATGCGTAAAATACAGCCTGTCCCGAAGCTGTCGCGACAGACACGGAAACACATGATAGACGCTTCAGGAAACCGCGTGACAGCTGGCTCCGTTATTCACGCCACCCGTTACAGCTTCAACGGGCAGAAAATCTCGTTCTATATAAACCTCTACTTCCATTTCATTTTTCACTTCATTCCTTTCTCTCTACTTTGTTTTCGAGAATTTTAGCTTTTCAAGAATTTTCTTTCATTTCCACAGTTTCCTTACAATGACTACACGATCAACAAGAAGGAGTGCTGCCTCCACATCTGCCGCGGCAGTCTCCACTCCTGGCCATAGTCACCTTCATAGGAGGTTCGCCTCGGCAGATTCAGAGAAGAGATATTACGACTCTTTTCAGAAACGGGAGATGTGGGAGGAATGAGGCTTCACCTACACAAAGAAGATATGAGATCTAGGGCTTGAAGGGTTCATCTCCAAGAGGATCATCGCGTTAAAGTGGCAGATGTTTGCGGTCCAACCGGAAGAGATGAATGTCACCTTGGTCCGTGAATTTTATGCTGCCATCTCATCCAAGGATGCCATCACAGTCACTGTTAGGGTTAAAGAAATCAATCTCGACCAAGCCTACATCAATATTATTTATGGCATATATGTGGGCAGGAAGGAAGATGCACACGGCTGGTTCATCAGCAACCTGTCGCCGACAGATTACGACACAATAATGGCAGATCTGACCGAGGAAGGTACCAGTTAGAACGATGATCCAAAGCATAGATGGACAGTGAGAAGGACCTAGCTCACACCGCCTGCCAAACTCTGGAACCACTTTGTGAAGAAACGTCTAATGCCAACATCACACAACACAACGGTGGACCGATAGAGACTTGCCCTCGTGCACTTTATCATCAATGAACGGACGATAAACATGGGTAAATACATCCTTGGTGGCATCTATGAGTGTGCACTAAGAGGAATTGTAACCCCCTTAACCCGGCCTGGACGGTTGACCCGAATTAAGAAAGTCACACGGGGAAAACCAAAGTCAACCCGAAAGTCAACCTTGATTAACGACCCTTTTTTTTTGTTTTTAAACTTGTCTAGATGCACATTAAGCCTAATGGTGATCACACAAACATCATACCAAAAGATCACAAACATCAGAGATCAAACAGGGACTCAATTGAACAATTTACAACTTTAGGGACCAAATTGTAAATTCTGATAATTATAAGGACTTAATCCAAATTGAAGTTACCAACTTGAAATTAATCAGGTTTCATGCTTCCCTGTGAAATTTCAGCTCAAAAGGACTTCCCAAACTCATACAATTGCACAAACAAGTTTCAGGACCAAAACGCAAACAATTCAAAACATATAACTGCCAATGTCAGCCCCCAACGGTCGACTGTTCCGAAACGGGAGACAGCCCGTTCCGAAACGCGGGGCCGTTCCGAAACAGGCATGGCATGTTTCGAAACGGGGGTCTGGCAGAGGCTTTTCCGTTTCGGAACGGCCCTTCCCGTTTCGGACGCCTGGGCACGATTAAGGCACCCGTTCCGAAACGGTAGGTGCTGTTCCGAAACACCCTGCCCAGATTACTTCAAAACTCAACTTTAAACATGCAATTACACAACCAATCATGCTCCAAATGCTACCAAACTTTGCCAACATGCAATTCAACTTATAAGGAACATATTAGCACTAACAATTCAACCAAACATCATCATATGCAAAAAGCCCCAAATCTAATGGCATGCTTCCTACACAAGCTAGCTATTCAACACCAAACTTCCAAAACAAGCATATAAGGTTCCAATTCAAAAGCCAGCAAACACATCAACATTTAACATACTTAGGGAGTCTCCAACACCTCCCAAAACATACACATTGGTCCCCCATTGCCAAATCACCCAAAAGCTAAAATGTACTTATAAAACCTTCATACATTGAGCTTCACTTGAACTTGATTGCTTGCCCTTTCTTGCTGCCCTCAAGGTACTCTAATGCTCTGCATTATTGAATTAAGAAAAACGAAGAGAGCGTAAGCAAAGCTTAGTGAGGAATGCTCTTAAAAACCATCCAATAATGCATTTGTAAAACACTTTATAAAACATGCTTCAAACCATCATTTACACATGCTCAAAAGCATTCTTAAACATGCATCTCATGCATCAAATCAAAACATGTCATATTGGCCACAAGTGATAAATTCCATTTCTTTAAACACAAGTTCATCAACTTTCACCCCAAGGACTTTTAAACACCTTGGCCCCAAGGACTTTTAAACACCTTGGCCTATGGACTTTTAAACACCATGAAGTATCACATCAAGGACTTTTAAACACCTTGATCCCAAGGACTTTTAAACACCTTGGCCATGGACTTTTAAACACCATGAAGTATCTCATCAAGGACTTTTAAACACCTTGATCCCAAGGACTTTTAAACACCTTGGCCTATGGACTTTTAAACACCATAGAAAAGGATCACCTAAGGACTTTTAACCACCTTAGTGTCCACAACATGAACCATCCAAGGACTTTTAACCACCTTGATGTTCATAAGTAACAAGGCTCACTCAAGGACTTTTAACCACCTTAGTGACCTTAACATTTTTAAAACATCACTTGCCAATATACATCATTTTCATCACTTACATCACTGTTTTAAAGCATAAAACCAAGCCATATTCATCATGCATTTCAAAGCTTTAAACCACATCATTTCATTGTACAAAAACAAGGAACTCCTACCTAGAGTTACCTTCAACATATGGCTTACATCAACAGCAAAAACCATGCTAAAACATGCTTCCAAAACAGTATGTAAAACATGCAAATTATCATTTCGCATCACAACAAAATCATGGCCACCACTAGAGAGAAATTCCGAAAACTTACGCTCGAGCTTAGCAAAGTTGTTTAGACTTAAACTAAGCTCCCAAGACATTGGTTTCAAAGCCGAAAACCCATTTTCACTCACCGATTCCACTTCGCCACTTGCCGAAGCACGAATTCAAGCTTCCGGATCAACAACTCTTGGATCCAAAGATGCCTCCCCTGATTAAACATATTAAAGCAGAGGTTTAATGCATCATCAAGCATCAAAAGCTTCAATGAAAGCACTCAAACACGCTGCTCTCATTCCCACACCAATTTCGGCCACCAAACACAACCGAAATTGCACCAAAACCACTTCTCAACAAAGCCCAGCCATAAACCAGCAAAACCTAACATCCATCATCACCATAAAACATCTAAAAACAACCTACAAACATCCTTATACCTCCAGCAACAACAGATCCACAAGATCACCACAAAAACATCCAAGAAACTTAAGCTAAACTTAGGAAACACAACCTATCCGGGATTGCATCAATCAAAACTCATTCCCTTATCAATTTAGAGTTCATTTAACATCAAAAACACCTCTCAAATCACAGATCAATCAGATCTAACGAAAAATCATGAAAAACCATCAAATCTTGCATTATAAGCCAAGATACAATTCCAAACTCAAAAGCCTTTAATTAAACATCAATCAAGAGTTGATAACTTGGGAATTTCAGTAAAGAACTGATAGTTTAGAGGAGAAGGACGTTCTTACCTCCAAACTTGTGATTCTCCACTTTTTGGAATGAAAATCCTTGAAGAATCAAGAAGCAATTGAAGAGGTTTTGAAGATACAATGATTTGGAATCAAATGAGAGTTGAATGGAGGAATTTAGGTGAAGAAATCAGATCCAATTCTCTGGAAAAGTAGTGTTTGGTTTGAGAGAAAATGAGAGAAAGAAAATTTAGCAAAGTTGGTTACAAAATCCAAAAATAGCCAAAATGGCTTCCCTCCAATTTTAATAACCTTTAAAATCAGATTTTAGACTTAAAATATCTTAGAAAAATCTGGAGAAATCATCTTTGGATTAATAGCTCCTTAAAGATTCAAAGTTTCAACTCTTTATAAAACAGTCACCAAACTTTCGAAATTTACATTTTGGTCACTAGTCAAAATGTCATACTTCCAAAACCCATTTTTCAAAATTGATTTCACAGTTCACCTAATTATATTAAAAGATGATTTTAGAACATTTTTCCATATTTTTAATGCAACCCGAACTAGGCTTTCCTAATTTTACCTCTTAAGATTCGAACAGGACTTTGACCAAACCGGTCAACGCCCAAAACTTCTAAGCCCAAAACCGGGGCGTTACAACTCTCCCCCCCTTAAGAAATTTCGTCCTCGAAATTTACCTGAAGGAAAGAGATAAGGAAACTGCTTCAGCATGTCTTCCTTCCGCTCCCACGTGGCTTCCTCAACACCGCGATGCTTCCACAGCACCTTCACCAACTCAATGGTCTTGCCACGAAGAACCTTGCTATCTGAATCCAGAACCTTCACCGATTCCTCATCATAGGTCAAATCCGGATTCAAAACCACTTCCTCCACAGGCATCACATGCGAAGGATCAGATCTATACTTCCGGAGCATAGAAACATGAAACACATCATGAATCTTCTCCAACTCCTGAGGTAACCTCAACCGATACGCAACAGGACCCACACGCTCAACCACCTCATATGGTCCAATGTACCTAGGGCTCAACTTGCCCTTCCGGCCAAACCTCATCACCTTCTTCCAAGGCGAAACTTTCAAGAACACACGGTCACCCACCGCATACTCTATCTCCTTACGCTTCAAATCCGCGTAAGACTTCTGCCGATCAGAAGCAGCCTTTAACCGCTCACAAATGAGCTTCACCTTCTCTGTGGTCCCTTTCAACAAAGCCGGCATCGAAACCAACTTTTGACCAGTTTCAGCCCAACAAAGAGGAGTCCTACACTTCCTCCCGTACAAAGCCTCATAAGGTGCCATCTGTATGCTCGCCTGATAACTGTTGTTATAAGCAAACTCAACCAAAGGCAGATGCTTCTCCCAAGAACCTTGGAACTCAATCACGCAGCACCTCAACATATCCTCCAAAATCTGGATAACTCGCTCAGACTGACCATCCGACTGAGGATGATAGGATGTACTGAAATGCAACCTTGTACCCAGAGCTTGATGCAAACACTGCCAGAAACGCGATGTGAACCTCGGATCCCTATCCGACACAATCGACTTAGGCACACCATGCAGCCTCACAATCTCAGCAATGTACAACTCTGCCAGCTTATCCAAAGAAAACGTAGTATGCACAGGCAAGAAATGCGCACACTTCGTCAGACGATCCACAATCACCCAGACCGAATTCTTCTTCGATGGAGATAAAGGTAAACCAGATACAAAATCCATGGTAACCCTCTCCCACTTCCATTCAGGGACTTTCAACGGTTGCAACAAACCAGAAGGAAACTGATGCTCAGCCTTAACTCGCTGACACACCAAACACTTGCTCACGAACTCCGCAACATCCTTCTTCAAACCAACCCAATAGTACTCATCACGAAGATCACGATACATCTTAGTACTACCAGGGTGCATAGCATCATTGGGCACAACTATCCGACTACCAAAACACAGCACACCATCATCATTGAAACAGAAATCCGAAGGTCTACCCTCCGCGATGTCCTGAACATGAGACACCAAGGAATCATCCAACAACTGCTTATCCTTGATCATCTGAACCAAAGATGGCTTCACTTGTAACTCAGCCACCAGACCACCATCATGTGATATGCTCAAGCTAGCAAACATGGCTCTCAACTCAACAGCTACCTTCCTACTCAAGGCATCAGCAACAACATTAGCTTTTCTAGGATGATACTCAATCGTCAGATCATAATCCTTGAGCAACTCCAACCAACGCCGCTGCCTAAGATTCAACTCCTTCTGAGACATCAGATACCTCAAACTCTTGTGATCTGTGTACACAGTACACTTCTCACCATACAGATAATGCCTCCAGATCTTCAGAGCAAAAACCACTGCAGCCAGCTCAATATCGTGCGTAGGGTAATTGCGCTCATGCACTTTCAACTGCCGCGATGCATAAGCCACCACCTTACCCTCCTGCATTAGCACACACCCCAAACCAACATAGGATGCATCACTGTAAACCACAAACTCTTTCCCTGATTCAGGCTGAATCAAGATAGGAGCTTGCGTCAAAGCCGCCTTCAGCTTCTTAAAAGCCTGCTGTCTCGCTTCTGTCCACTCATACTTAACATCCTTCTGCAACAGCTTTGTCAAAGGAGCAGCAATCCTGGAAAACCCATCCACAAACCTTCGGTAGTATCCCGCCAAACCAAGGAAACTACGGACCTCATGAACAGACTTAGGAACCTTCCAGCTCATCACCGCCTCAATCTTCTGAGGATCAACACGAATCCCCTCAGCTGAGACCACATGCCCAAGAAAAACCACCTCTCTTAACCAGAACTCACACTTGCTCAGCTTAGCATAAAGCTGATTCTCCAACAAAGCTTGCAAAACAATCCTCAAATGCTCTTCATGCTCCTCCTCAGTACGCGAGTACACGAGGATATCGTCAATGAACACCACAACAAACTTGTCCAGGTATTCATGAAACACACGATTCATCATGTCCATGAAAGCAGCAGGAGCATTTGTCAACCCAAACGGCATCACAAGAAACTCATAATGCCCATACCTTGTCCTGAAAGCTGTCTTAGGCACATCCACATCCTTCACCTTCAACTGATAATACCCTGACCTCAAGTCAATCTTAGAGAACACAGCAGCTCCCCGAAATTGATCAAAGAGATCATCAATCCTCGGCAAAGGATACCGATTCTTGATAGTCAACTTGTTCAGCTGACGGTAATCAATGCACATTCTCATAGTGCCATCCTTCTTCTTCACAAACAAGACCGGTGCTCCCCAAGGTGACACACTCGGCCGGATGAAACCACGATCAAGCAACTCTTGCAACTGCGTCTTCAGCTCCTTCAGCTCCTTAGGTGCCATTCTATAGGGAGTAATGGACACAGGAGTTGTATTCTCATACAGCTCAATTCCAAACTCCACCTCGCGGTTAGGAGGTAAACCAGGCAACTCCTCAGGAAAAACACCAGGAAACTCCTTTACAACCCTGATATCTTGCACCCTCAACTCCTTAGAGCTAGGATTCATTACAAAAGCTAGATAAGCTTCGCAACCTTGCCTCAGCATCCTGCTCGCCTCCAAGGAAGACACAACATTGGCAAGAAACTTCACATTCTCACCAACCACCACAACTTCATAATCATCCGCAAGCTTAAGCGAAACAAGCTTATTCTCACAATCCACAACAGCACGATGCTCAGCAAGCCAATCCATACCAAGGATCACATCGAAACCATAGAAGGGCAACTCCATAAGATCAACATGGAAAACATGCTCTTGAACAACCAAAGGACACCTTCTATACAACTTTCGAGTCACAACAGTCTCACCAAAAGAACTAGTGACCCGAACACCAACATCCAAAGACTCAACAGGCAAACCAAGCAATTCAGCATGCTCACGAAGAATATATGAATGCGTAGATCTAGAATCAATCAAAGAAAGCAATGACAAGGACTGCAAAGTAAAGGTACCTGCAATCACATCTGCATCATTCCTGCCCTCTCTCTGAGCATACACCCTCGCTTGGCCTCCACCTTCAGGCTGGATAGCTACAACATGAGCTACCCCTCGGCCACCTTCCTCTCTCCTCTGGAAATTACCACGGCCGCGCCCACGACCTCTCTGCGGTGCAGCAACAACAGGAGCACGCACCTGCTCACCAGCCATCCTCGGACAATCTCGCCTGATGTGGTCTGCAGAACCACAATTCCAGCACCCGTTACCAGCAGCCGCAACAGGAGCTTGTGCCACTCTCTCAGCACGAGGACAGTCACGCTTCAAGTGACCACGGGAACCACAGATCCAACAAGCACTGGGATCCGCTCTAGCATTGCCTCCTCTAGCAGGCACACCACCACCTCTCCTGGCTGAGGACTGATACTTCTGATCTCGTCCCCTCTTGTTCCGTCCACCTCCGGAACTATACTCAACAGCTCGCTTGCCAGCACCCTTAGCAGACAAACTCAGGTTCATCTCAACGTCCTTTGCTCGGCCCACCAACACATCAAAATCAACATACTCGGTGGCCAGCAAATACATCTTAACATCCGTTACAAGACCGTAACGAAACCTCTCGCACCTAGCCCTCTCATCAGGTATCAGCTCCGGTGCATACTGACTGAGCCGTACAAACTGTACCTCGTACTCAGCTACACTCATGCTCCCTTGGGTAAGAGACATGAATTCCCGCTTTTTCTCATCCAGATATCTCACTCCCAGATATCTTCTTTTAAACACATTCAGAAAGAATGTCCAGGTAACATCAGCTTCAGCCATACCAGAAATGGTAGTCGTCCACCATGTATAAGCATCGTCCTGCAGCAAGGACACAACACAGCCCAGCTTTTGCACATCCGTGCAACTCATCTGACCCAAGATACGCTTGGTACTTTCCAGCCAAGCCTCAGAACTCTCAGCTGACAAACCTCTAAACTCAGTCCCTCCAAGACTGCGCAGACGCTCCAAAGGCAATCTGACTCCAGCATCTCCCTGATGCCCAGCTCCCTGAGCTCCAGCTACTGCTGCTCGAAAAGCACCCGCAATAGCTTGTACCAAAGCAGACATATCAGGCATAGCTTGCCCCTGACCAGCCTCTGGTCCAGCAGCTCCAGCACCAGCATCAGCTGCAGCTTCAGCTCTCGCACCTCCAGCACCACCACCAGGCGGAGGAGGGGGTAACACAGCACTACCAGTGTGCTCTTCATTCTCATTCTCATTAGGAGCCGTAGCTCTTGCATTACCTCTTAACTCTCTACGTGGTGCCATACTTTTACCATGCAATCACAACACAAATAAAACAAAATCAGGCCCAGCAAGGTAAGCAATCCAAGTATTCAAGCTCAATTTCATTTCAAAACAACATCTTTCCTTTAGCTTTTGTTTGGCAATGGGTACCCTCAACATGCAACATCACAACATACAACTCAATTGCATCAACACCTCAAACTACTGAACATGCTTTCAAACAATAAGCATTCATAGCATACATACTTCAATCATGCATGCAAACATTCCCAATTACTTGAGAACTCAGCTCTGATACCACCAAATGTAACCCCCTTAACCCGGCCTGGACGGTTGACCCGAATTAAGAAAGTCACACGGGGAAAACCAAAGTCAACCCGAAAGTCAACCTTGATTAACGACCCTTTTTTTTCTTTTTAAACTTGTCTAGATGCACATTAAGCCTAATGGTGATCACACAAACATCATACCAAAAGATCACAAACATCAGAGATCAAACAGGGACTCAATTGAACAATTTACAACTTTAGGGACCAAATTGTAAATTCTGATAATTATAAGGACTTAATCCAAATTGAAGTTACCAACTTGAAATTAATCAGGTTTCATGCTTCCCTGTGAAATTTCAGCTTAAAAGGACTTCCCAAACTCATACAATTGCACAAACAAGTTTCAGGACCAAAACGAAAACAATTCAAAACATATAACTGCCAATGTCAGCCCCCAACGGTCGACTGTTCCGAAACGGGAGACAGCCCGTTCCGAAACGCGGGGCCGTTCCGAAACAGGCATGGCATGTTTCGAAACGGGGGTCTGGCAGAGGCTTTTCCGTTTCGGAACGGCCCTTCCCGTTTCGGACGCCTGGGCACGATTAAGGCACCCGTTCCGAAACGGTAGGTGCTGTTCCGAAACACCCTGCCCAGATTACTTCAAAACTCAACTTTAAACATGCAATTACACAACCAATCATGCTCCAAATGCTACCAAACTTTGCCAACATGCAATTCAACTTATAAGGAACATATTAGCACTAACAATTCAACCAAACATCATCATATGCAAAAAGCCCCAAATCTAATGGCATGCTTCCTACACAAGCTAGCTATTCAACACCAAACTTCCAAAACAAGCATATAAGGTTCCAATTCAAAAGCCAGCAAACACATCAACATTTAACATACTTAGGGAGTCTCCAACACCTCCCAAAACATACACATTGGTCCCCCATTGCCAAATCACCCAAAAGCTAAAATGTACTTATAAAACCTTCATACATTGAGCTTCACTTGAACTTGATTGCTTGCCCTTTCTTGCTGCCCTCAAGGTACTCTAATGCTCTGCATTATTGAATTAAGAAAAACGAAGAGAGCGTAAGCAAAGCTTAGTGAGGAATGCTCTTAAAAACCATCCAATAATGCATTTGTAAAACACTTTATAAAACATGCTTCAAACCATCATTTACACATGCTCAAAAGCATTCTTAAACATGCATCTCATGCATCAAATCAAAACATGTCATATTGGCCACAAGTGATAAATTCCATTTCTTTAAACACAAGTTCATCAAATTTCACCCCAAGGACTTTTAAACACCTTGGCCCCAAGGACTTTTAAACACCTTGGCCTATGGACTTTTAAACACCATGAAGTATCACATCAAGGACTTTTAAACACCTTGATCCCAAGGACTTTTAAACACCTTGGCCATGGACTTTTAAACACCATGAAGTATCTCATCAAGGACTTTTAAACACCTTGATCCCAAGGACTTTTAAACACCTTGGCCTATGGACTTTTAAACACCATAGAAAAGGATCACCTAAGGACTTTTAACCACCTTAGTGTCCACAACATGAACCATCCAAGGACTTTTAACCACCTTGATGTTCATAAGTAACAAGGCTCACTCAAGGACTTTTAACCACCTTAGTGACCTTAACATTTTTAAAACATCACTTGCCAATATACATCATTTTCATCACTTACATCACTGTTTTAAAGCATAAAACCAAGCCATATTCATCATGCATTTCAAAGCTTTAAACCACATCATTTCATTGTACAAAAACAAGGAACTCCTACCTAGAGTTACCTTCAACATATGGCTTACATCAACAGCAAAAACCATGCTAAAACATGCTTCCAAAACAGTATGTAAAACATGCAAATTATCATTTCGCATCACAACAAAATCATGGCCACCACTAGAGAGAAATTCCGAAAACTTACGCTCGAGCTTAGCAAAGTTGTTTAGACTTAAACTAAGCTCCCAAGACATTGGTTTCAAAGCCGAAAACCCATTTTCACTCACCGATTCCACTTCGCCACTTGCCGAAGCACGAATTCAAGCTTCCGGATCAACAACTCTTGGATCCAAAGATGCCTCCCCTGATTAAACATATTAAAGCAGAGGTTTAATGCATCATCAAGCATCAAAAGCTTCAATGAAAGCACTCAAACACGCTGCTCTCATTCCCACACCAATTTCGGCCACCAAACACAACCGAAATTGCACCAAAACCACTTCTCAACAAAGCCCAGCCATAAACCAGCAAAACCTAACATCCATCATCACCATAAAACATCTAAAAACAACCTACAAACATCCTTATACCTCCAGCAACAACAGATCCACAAGATCACCACAAAAACATCCAAGAAACTTAAGCTAAACTTAGGAAACACAACCTATCCGGGATTGCATCAATCAAAACTCATTCCCTTATCAATTTAGAGTTCATTTAACATCAAAAACACCTCTCAAATCACAGATCAATCAGATCTAACGAAAAATCATGAAAAACCATCAAATCTTGCATTATAAGCCAAGATACAATTCCAAACTCAAAAGCCTTTAATTAAACATCAATCAAGAGTTGATAACTTGGGAATTTCAGTAAAGAACTGATAGTTTAGAGGAGAAGGACGTTCTTACCTCCAAACTTGTGATTCTCCACTTTTTGGAATGAAAATCCTTGAAGAATCAAGAAGCAATTGAAGAGGTTTTGAAGATACAATGATTTGGAATCAAATGAGAGTTGAATGGAGGAATTTAGGTGAAGAAATCAGATCCAATTCTCTGGAAAAGTAGTGTTTGGTTTGAGAGAAAATGAGAGAAAGAAAATTTAGCAAAGTTGGTTACAAAATCCAAAAATAGCCAAAATGGCTTCCCTCCAATTTTAATAACCTTTAAAATCAGATTTTAGACTTAAAATATCTTAGAAAAATCTGGAGAAATCATCTTTGGATTAATAGCTCCTTAAAGATTCAAAGTTTCAACTCTTTATAAAACAGTCACCAAACTTTCGAAATTTACATTTTGGTCACTAGTCAAAATGTCATACTTCCAAAACCCATTTTTCAAAATTGATTTCACAGTTCACCTAATTATATTAAAAGATGATTTTAGAACATTTTTCCATATTTTTAATGCAACCCGAACTAGGCTTTCCTAATTTTACCTCTTAAGATTCGAACAGGACTTTGACCAAACCGGTCAACGCCCAAAACTTCTAAGCCCAAAACCGGGGCGTTACAGGAATGGGCCCCCTTTTCTTCCCCTACTTAATCATGTCCCTCTGCCGAGCCAACAATGTGCCCTAGATTGATGAAAACGTGAAGATCCAGGGTAAGGGGTGGACACAGCAGAACATATACAGCCTGATGGAGCTAAAGGAGGCCACCCCAGTAGCATATGTTGACCCATCTGCCACGACAGACCCAACGACAAAACCAGATTCCACGGAACATGTCACGGTAGAGCCTGAGCAGACAGAGCCCGCACAACCAGCAGACACCTCCTCCAACCAACTCCTTCAACTGCTGAAAAAGATGGAGGCACGACAGCTGGGATTCATGGAATTCATGAGGGATTTCACCACTGCTACGGTAAATTTCATTAAAGTTGATCTTAATTATCCAAACGTGCAGTTTCCCTCCTTTCCAAAAAACCTTATCCCTGCTGAAGCACCTGCTACCAGCCCCAAGACCCCCACACCTACGGTTACATCTGTTTCACCCTATGCCACGGCCGGAGACGGCGACAGGCGATATGCCACTCCTCGAGGAACCAAACGGAAGGAACCACTACTAGAAATTGATCCCAAGTACTTCGGAGGTTTCTCCTTATCCTCAGTCTGGCAGAATGACTCCGACTCGGAGCCATTTGTCGTCCGGGAGATAGCCAAGGACTTCCCTCTGATGAAAAAGAAAAAGTTGGATATTAATGTTGAGGGAGCCTGCCGCGACAGAGAAGACGACAGCAGCAACAGCAGCAGTGAACTCGAGGTCCTAGACAAGGCCCCAAATATCTCACCTACTAGAGTCCAGCCACCTCGAGAGGCCAAAAAGAAGGTAGCCTCACCATCTCCAACTCCCAAGCCAGCCTCTGCCACCAAAATAACTGCCCGCTGGCAGCTTCGCATCAGTAGCAGCGGCGACAGCTCTTCAACTTAAGTTTTTTTTACTCTTTTGTTGTCTTTATTTTTATTTGATATTTATGATGTTTTTCTTTTTGTGTGTCATGCATTGAGGACAATGCAACCCTTGAGTTTGGGGTAGGCAGTCCTCCTTTAATTAATGAACTTAATTAAATTTGTGTCTCATTTCTAGTTATTATGTGTAAAATAATAAATAAAGAATAATAAAATTTGGCTTAAGTCTTTGAACTGCACTTACCTGTCGCGGCATTCTCTGTCGTGACAGTGTCTTTAGGATGTCTTAGGAATTATTTAGAGCCTTGCTATAGTTCTAAACTTTAAAAACACCTTTGTGACTTATATGTTGTCTAGACTACTGTTAGTAAACTTAGAATAGAAAGCTTAACCACTTGAGTTAGAAAAAAACTTAGAATCAGTTGTCCTATAGGTGCCTAACACCGGCTCTAGGAAAATAGCTAGAGGTGCCCAAAAACTGGCTCTAGTAAGAAAAAAAACTGGGTCTAAGATAAAAAAAAGCCTAAGAATTGCATCCAGTTAAAGATTAGTTGAAATAAAACTCAAGTAAGTAACATAAATGTTCTAGTTACTAAGGAGTCTAGGAACATATATGTTCCCAAAATCTGCACACACTTGCACGAGAATTATAGCATTGCTCTGAATAAATCCATAAACACCAGAAAAGGTACTGCTCTTGATAGTGAAGGTGTTGTAAGTAATAGTTGTTCACTGATTTAAGCCGATTCAAAAAATAAAGTTTCATTCTTAGTTAGGTTGCATTTGTTTGAGGACAAGAAATAACTTGAGTTTGGGGTGTGTTGAGTGCATAAATGTTCTCTATTTTAACCCTCATTTACCCATATTATTGATGCACTCAAGCATGTTTAATTGCATATTAGGATAGATTTTACATAAACATCACAAATGCATAATATTGCACAGATGTTGCTGAAATTGGCTTATTTTTGCAGGTACCTGCCTTGGCAGCAATCCAAGGCAGCAGAGGATCAGAAGTTAGCTACAGAGCTGGAGCAAAGGAGTGAAGGAGACTGTCATTCACAACGTTGTCGTCATATCTGCCGTGACAGAAGAGACGACAGTGAAGACCAATGGTGAAGAAAAATGCAAAGTGGAGTTCGATTGCTAGAGCATTCAAAGCCTGATTTTCATGGACCACTTGCATAACTGTCAGAGCCCAAAAGCACAAGGAAGGACTGGTCCTAAGTTCGAGGAAAAAGTCAAAGTAAGAAGATAAGGCGAATTAAAAGACATCTACTCAGAGATTTAGTTCTTAATAGAGTTGTACTTTAATTCAAACTTATATTCTTGTCCATTAAGAAAACTCAAGACCAAGGCCTATATATATGCTTGTAATTTGACAAGGCAAAGGATATCTAGCTCCTAGTCATCTTCCCCCCAAAACCCTAATCGTTTCTCTCTCTCCACCATGTTCTAAACTTCCCCTAGGGCAAAGGGTTGATCTTGTAACCTAGTTGTAAGGGTTGTACTATTTTTAGGATTTTTCTGTTCAATTCAATAAAAGCTTCAAGTTTATTTACTCTGGTTTTCAACATCTATTAGAGCATTGTGAGGTTATCCATTTACTTAATATCGGGAGAGTTAAGTATAAGAAGGGAGTAAATATGAGTTTTCCAGTTTATGGTTAAACCATCTTGGCCTAGGGATAGGTACAAGATTAAGCAGCTAAGGAAGAATTCACAAACTTCAGTGTTCATCCTTCGATTCACGCCGAGAGGTATCATCAAAGACGCGTTCATCGATAGAACTTGGGCCTAGGGATAGGACAAGTCACAACAGGGATTCTTGCTGAACTTGAAGTACAGAGTTGTTGATCGCTGTCGTGACAGGTGCTGCTGCGACAGGCTCGACGACAGTCGCAATAGAAAGCCTTGGAACAGTGTAATACCTGCACTACTGAGCAAATCAATATCAACCTATTTTATCAAACTGAATTCATCTATTACTTTAGTTTATTCTCAAGATTACTCAAAACATTCTATTAAACTTATTTCTTTTCTTGTGCAGATATTTAAGGATAAAAGTATTTCCAGTCCCTGTGGAGACGATATCTGATACTTAGTATCACTTTATTACTTGTGACGTGTATACTTGCGATAGACTATTTTACACGCAACAGAAACTACAAAACGTGAAACAGAGCAGCAGGAGCATTAAAGATTATTTCAAGGAGACGGAAGTGTCCATGATGCGTGCGAATATTGTTGAAGATCGTGAGGCAACTATGGCACGTTTTCTTGCAGGTTTGAATTCTGAAATAGCTAACGTTGTTGAGTTACAGCATTATGTCGAGTTGGATGACATGGTGCATATGGCAATCAAGATTGAACGACAGCAACGACGATAGTCTTCTAATCAAGGTAATAGTTCGTTTAAGTCATTTTCTAACCCCCTGTTCAATCAAACTGATGATTTCAAGTAGCAAGCATCGTTGCAAATAAAAGAGAAGGCAGAATCGAGCAAGTCAAAACCTTTTGTTGAAGATGTTGGTCATGGAAAGCAATCAATGCAACCAGATCATACAAGGGACATTAAATGTTTTAAAAGCCTTGGTAGAGGACATGTTGTGAGCCAATTTCTGAACCGGAGTACGATGTTATTGCAAGAAAATGGTGAAATCGATTCTAATCATGGAGACGATGTACATGAACCTCCGAAAGAAGATGACGATGATGACCTTGAATTAGCAGCAACTGGTGACATTCTAGTTGTCAAACGAAGTCTGAATGTTCAGCCAGCACAGGATAAACCGCAATGAGACAATCTCTTCCATACGAGATGCTACGTAAAAGACAAGGTATGTATTGTGATTATTGATAGTGGTAGTTGTACTAACGTTGCTAGTACTCTCATGGTTGAAAAGCTAGGCTTGACGACAACGAAGCATCCTAATCCGTACAAGTTACAATGGTTGAATAATGGTGGTGAAATCAAAGTTACCAAACAAGTTGTTGTACCATTTTACATTGGTAAGTACAAGGATGAGGTAACTTGTGATGTTTGTTCTATAGCTGCTTGTCATTTGTTGTTAGGAAGATCGTGGTAGTATGATAAGAGAGTTTTGCACGATTGTTACACCAATCAATACTCTTTTACTCCTTAGGAAAAAAGGTAATTTTGGCACCTTTGACTACAAGTGAAGTACATGAAGACAAAATTTGTTTGAAAGCGAGTATTGCAGCTTGGAAGGCAAGCAAAGAGGAGAATGAATGTGAAAAAGAGAAAGTGAATTCAAAGATATTATCTGATTCCAATTTTCTTCTACTTCTTCTTCTAATTTGCAAATTGATAAAGTGATGCCATATGAAGTCCCAAAGGTTGCAAACGTTGGTATGTCTAGTGCATTTATGTTCTTTTCAAAAATTCAGCAACTTCTTTTAACACTATTTGACATTCCTTGCCATAGTGTTATTGATTTTTCTTCTTTGAATTATGAGTTCTTTGGTTGTACTTGGATTTGTGGATCTGTGTTTGTGATTCTGGATGATAGTCGAGATTTGCATTGTTCTTTGGAGTTCTATTTGTGTATACCTTTTTGCAGGATCAAGAATGTGCAGCGAGCTTTGTCTGCATCTATGTTGTGCATTATTCGAAAGGGTTCAAAAATGAAGGCACATCTTGCACGTTCAGCATTTGTGTTCTTTGCAAAAGAATTTGTGCCAGGTGACTGACATTTGTGCCAAGTACGGAGGTTAAAGAAGTTCCCCGCGAAACGGAAATCGAAGTTGTTCCCTTTTGTCCTGATCGTTGATTTGGGGACAAATCGCATTAAAGAAGAGGGGATGATGTGAGCACCTTTATGCCACCTAACGGTGCAACTTCAAACTTTCAGGGAAGTTTGCTCTTTCACTTGTTACATATTGATGTGTAACATTTCTTTACTTATATTACGAGTTTGATAAGTGTTTGCTTAGTTTTCTATATGTATTATGTGATTTGGTTTGGTTTTCTAAGTAAGTGTATGCTTTGATATGAGAGCTTGTTGTGTGCTTGTGAATAAGTTTGCTAGCTCATTAGTGTGTTAACATGTTGTTTTCAGCTTGTTTAAATGTTTTCAATAAGTTTACAATACTTTGATGGATGTTTG
This sequence comes from Hibiscus trionum, assembly GCA_030270665.1. Lineage (NCBI taxonomy): Eukaryota > Viridiplantae > Streptophyta > Magnoliopsida > Malvales > Malvaceae > Hibiscus > Hibiscus trionum. Next base: position 14,143,363 of record BSYR01000017.1, on the reverse strand, counting down.
TTGCTTTTTCATTAAGATACACTAAAGGACATCAACTAAGGAGCTTCCGCCTAGCTCGATTGAAGCTCACTCAAGTATATGCAGCTCAAGGCAGCTTCTACGCATTGTTTTCAGCTCAACTCAGTTCAGCACACTCTAAAGCAGCTCAATTCACTTTCAACTAGCTCAACTTCAACTCCACTAGCTCAACTCCAGTTGGCAAGTTCTGAAGTAGCTGAAAGGTGACCTACGCATGGGAGAGTGTCCTACAAGCATGTAAGCAGCATATGGGGCGTCCTAAACCTCTCCAAGCATGTGCACGGCATGTGTGAGACCTTGTGCATGTGCGGGCAAGCATGTGGACAGATTTGAAATTCAAACAATTAACACATATGGACAGATTTCAAACTCAAATAATTCACAAAATTAACACATGTAAAATGTGTGAATTAAACTCAGCCACACAAAATACTGTTAAACTATGTTAAACACCACCAATTCATTCCTCTGTTTCATTGTTGTTTTTATTGCAGAGACATGCTTGTGAAAATCCTAGATCTGTTAACATTTGAGGAACGTCGTTTTGACAAGCTTTGTCGTATTAAGATTATAGGAAGAAATTGCAAGTGAATGACAAAGCCTTGCACATGCTATTTTGTGCTCTCGGACCGGACATCTACTACAAAGTTTCCTTGATCACAAGTGCTAAAAAAGTGTGGGACACTCTTGAAACCACATATGAAGGAACAAATGATAAGAAGGAGACGAAGATCGGGATCCTCAATCTTAGTTACGAGAACTTCAAGATGGAGGCCGATGAGACCGTAACGAAGAAGTTTGATCACTTCTCCGACATCGTCAATAGTTTGAAGGGCTTCGGAGAGATCATCCCCGAAGATAAGTTAGTTCGGAAGCTACTCTACTCTCTTCCTAAATCATAGGATGGGAAGAGAACCGACATCATCGAAGCAAAGAATTTGAAGACCGTAAAGCTTGGTGAACTAGTTGGTTCTCTCCTCACACATGAGATCATGAAGCAAGGGAGAGAAGAGGAGAAGAGAAAAGAAGAAAGAAGAGTAGTCAAGCAAGAGGTGGAGAAGAATGTTGAGTGTGTAAAAGTTCTATTATTTACACCCTTTTTAACCCATATTTCTGCTGCATTCAAGCATCATTGCATTGCATTTAGGTTAGTTTACAGCAAAACATCACAAAATTAGTAAAAGCACGGATTCTACTGAAAAAGGGTTAATTTGGCAGGTTGCTGCCATAGCTGACGAAGAAGGCGGGCGCAGGGCAGAGAAGCAGAAGAGCTGAACTGGACAAGCAGATGATGAGGACGATGCTGCCATGGATCTGCCGTGACACCAGAGGACGGCAGCAAGTTAGCGGAGGAAAAGCAAAGTGGACCTCGATAGATAGAGAAAATTATGCTCGTCTGTCGTGTGAAAACCATATATTTTTCCAAGCCCCGGATCAAAAGATATGTCAAGCCAAAGCTCAAGGAGAGGAAATCCCATGAAACAAGGAGGCGGCTGAAAAGTAGGATACTTGAAGATTAAAGTCTTTATTAGAATCTTACTTTTAATTAAAGTTGTAATCCTTGTTATCTTAGAATACTTGAGCCCAAAGCTTATATAAGGGCATAGATTTTAACCTAGGAGACAATATACCCCATAACCGATAACCAAACCCCTCCGCCGTTTACCCGTCATCGACATGTTCTACAACCCCCCTAGGGCCACGGGTTGATTTGTAAAGTAGTTGCAAGGGTTATTTTGTTTTAGGATTTTCCAAGTTCAATAAAATAAACTTCAAGTTCTCTTATTTTGGTTTTAATATCTTGCAAGAGCATCGGGAGAGCATTGTGAGGTTATCTATTTACTTAGCATCGGGAGAGTTAAGTATACGAAAGAAATAAGAGCGAGTTCTCTAGTTTATAGTTGAGCTATCTTGTGCCTAGGGATAGGGCAAGGTTAAGTGGTTAAGGAAGAATTATACACATCGGTGTTCATCCTTCGATTCACGCCGGGAGGTATCATCAAGACGTGATCATCGACAGACATGGACCTAGGGATAGGCCAAGGCAGATCTGGGATTCTTTCCAAACTTGAAGTACTGAGTTGGTGTGTTTGCTGCCGCGACGATCAACGGACTGCTGCCGCGACAGGTGCTGTCGGCGATAGACGCGACGACAGAACTGGATCTCCTAAGCATTGCAATACCTGCACTACTGAGCAATTCAATACCAGCCCATTCTCTCTATCTTGATATTTCTATTCTTTTATTTACGTTTACCTTATTATTCTCGTGACAATTCTCTTAAATATTTTCTTTACTTCGTGCAGTGAAATAAGGTGAAGCTATTAGCCCAATCCCTGTGGAGACGATATCCGATACTTCGTATCACTTTACTACTTGCGTCGTGTACACTTGCACTACAATTGCGATAGACTCTTTTACACGCAACAAGTTTTTGGCGCCGTTGCCGGGGATTGGCAACATAACTACACCTTTCTTTTATTGCACTTTTTGTTTTTGTTTTTGTTTTTGTTTTTCTTTTAATTTTTCTTTTTCTATTTTTCGTTAGTACTTTCAACTCTTGCTTTTCACGAGGTTTTCTTGTTTATGCGCAGATCTAAAAGAGGCGAAGATCCTGAGTATAAATTAGATCCGAAAATCGAACGTTCCTTCAATCTCAAGAAACAACTTCGCCACCTTTTAGACAGGAACGAGTACCTTCAAGAACAGCTAGAGAAGATGGCCCGTAATCCGCCCGCTGGTGGAGGTATACCGCCTGTCGGCGACCCGCCTGCAGCAGCCGGACGACGGTCATGCCGTGACTATATGTTGAACGATCATGTAGAGCTGGAGACTACGCTGCCGGATATCGGAGTTGATAACTTTGAGCTTAAACCTGTCATGTTTAGTATGATCAACAATGCCGGACAGTTTAGTGGTGCTGTGACAGAATATGCTAGGGAGCATCTCAAAACGTTCCAGGAAATCTATGGTTCGTTTAGACTACCAGGAGTTAATCCGGAGATACTGAGGCTTCAGTTATTTCCCCACTCATTGAGGGACAGAGCTAAAAATTGGTGGAATAAACTTACGCCGGGTTCAATTATGACTTGGGCAGATTTATCTCGTGAATTTTTATCTCGTTTTAATCCTTCACATTTATCTGAGCGATTACGTAATGAAATTGCTACTTTTCAGCAGGAAGATGACGAGCCGATGCACGAGGCCTGGGACAGATTTACTACTCTTCTTCGGAACTGCCCAATGCATGGATTCCCCGTCTGGAATCAGGTAACTAAGTTCTATAATGCTGCTAACTTACAAACTCGTATTCGAAATGATTCTGCAGCAAATGGACTATTATTGGATAAAGATCCAGACGAGGCATTGCAAGTTTTGAAAAATCTGGCCAAGAATGAGGAACAGTTTCCGACCGCAAGAAGAGGGGGTAAACGGGTACTTGTTGTCAAGGACTATGAAGCCGACAACACGTTGAAATCACAGGTAGCATTCCTTACTAAAGCAATGAAAAGGTTATTGAATGATGATGGTCAACAAGGATTTGCTGTAGAGGAAGTATGCGATATCTGTGAGGGAAATCATAGTCGGGATGAGTGCCCAATACAGTTAGAAGAGGGAAATTATGTTGGAAATTACAACAAGCCGAATTACAATTCCAACAATTATAATCCCAATTGGAGGAAGGATCCCAAATTTTCCTGGAGTAACCCCAATAACGCCCTGAATCCTCAAGCACACAATCAGAATCAGGGAGGACCTAGATTGCTAACGCGACAGCAACTACCGCAGCAGCTGCCGACGCACCTGCCGCCGCAGTAGTAACAGCAGCCACCAGCTGCCACGAGCAGTATACTGGAACAGACTCTGGCCACCTTTATGTCTCAGACAGGTACTTATATTGAGAATATGAATCAGTTTGTCAAGAAGACAGAAAATTTCATGGATAAAACAGAGATGAGGATGACAAATCATGAGGCTACTTTGAAATCTCTGGAGACACAAATGGGTCAGGTTTCCCAACATATTAAGCCGAGGCAGAATGGAGGATTCCCTAGTAATACTGAAAATGCTAGGTCACCCACACATGAGCAGTGTAAGGCAATTACTACTAGGAGTGGGAAGAAACTACCAGGGCCGGAAAAGGAAGTTGAAACAGGAAAGGAACCAGCCTTAGACCAACCTGCCGAGGAAGCTGCCCCGACAGGTGACAAATAGACTGCTGCCGATGAGCCTGTCACGACAGCAGAAGCGACAGAGGAGAAAAATGATGAACCTAAACCTCCTCAGATTCGTATGCAGTGGGAAGGACGTATTGCTGATTATCGTCCCCCACCTTCTTTTCCTCAACGGATACAGCAAGCTAAGCAAGAATCTCAACTTAAAAAGATTTATGATATTTTTAAGCAGGTTCACATTAATATTCCGCTGTTAGATGCCGTTAGGGAGATGCCCGGTTACGCCAAATTTCTCAAGGATGTCATGTCAAAGAAATATAAACTTGGGGAATTTGAAACGGTAAGGATGGCAGATGGTTGCATGAGTATTCTTCATCGGCAGCCACCCCAGAAAAAGAAGGATCCGGAGAGTTTCATCATACCTTGTGTAATCGGAGACAAATATGTGGGTAAGGCACTTTGTGATCTTGGTGCTAGTATCAATTTAATGCCAAAATTTGTTTTTCAGAAATTAGGTATTGGAAAGGCGCGGCCCACGACAGTAATTCTGCAGCTTGCCGACCGCTCTTATGTTCATCCAGAAGGAAAAATCGAAGATATTCTAGTAAGAGTGGATAAATTTATTTTTCCTGCTGACTTTCTTGTTCTAGATTGTGAAGCAGACGAAAACGCACCAATCATCCTTGGGCGACCCTTCTTAGCCACGGGAAGATCACTGATTGATGTGGAAAAAGGAGAACTCACCATGAGAGTGAATGACCAAGAGATTAAGTTGAATGTTCTCCAAGCAATGAAGCATGCTGATGCAGACGAGGAATGCAAGGCTATCACTGAAGTTATCCTTGATCAACCCTGCATGTGGTCGGGCTGCCACGACATAAAAATCGGGCACTGCCGCGGCAGCCACCTACAGAGCTGTCATGACAGCACTGACGACAGCACCGACGACAGTAACTCCTCTGACTCCGATACATCTGATACTGAAGATCCGGAGGAGGTAAACTGGTTAGGCAACCGTCCAGGTAAGTTATTCGAACCTCTGAATTATACTTCGGATAACCATTTAATCCAAAAGCCATCTACTGTTGAACCACCTGCCTTAGAACTGAAGCCCCTGCCAGGGTAGCTTAAATATGCTTTTCTTGGTTCAAATGATACGTTGCCCGTAATCATCTCTTCTAAGCTGCCGCAGGAACGGGAACGGCAGCTAATCGGCATGCTAAGGCAGCACAAAAAGGCAATTGGATGGACGATAGCAGACATTCAAGGTATTAGTCTGGCGTTATGCATGCACAAAATCCTTCTAGAAGAAGATCATAAGCCGACTATTGATGCCCAAAGGCGGCTAAACCATGCGATGAAAGAGGTGGTGCGTAAAGAGATAATCAAATGGTTAGATGCTGGTATTATTTACGCCATCTCCGACAGCAAATGGGTGAGCCCGGTGCAATGAGTTCCAAAGAAAGGAGAAATGATCGTGATAACCAATGAGAACAATGAGTTAATCCCAACCAGGACTGTGACCGGTTGGAGGGTTTGTATGGACTATCGGAAGCTCAACAAAGCTACCCGAAAGGACTATTTTCCTCTACCCTTTATTGATCAAATGCTTGACAGATTAGCGGGTAAACCTTATTATTGTTTTCTTGATGGTTATTCAGGTTATAATCAAATTGCTATTGCACCAGAAGATCAAGAAAAGACGACTTTCACATGCCCCTACGGAACATACGCTTTTAGGAGGATGCCGTTTGGACTATGCAATGCACCCGCCACCTTCCAAAGGTGCATGATGGCCATATTCTCCGATATGGTAGAGGACTTCCTTGAGATATTTATGGATGATTTTTCCGTCTTTGGAGACGATTTTGAGAGCTGCCTTGGCAACTTACAAAAGGTACTTGAAAGATGTGAAAAAGCAAATCTTGTTTTGAATTGGGAAAAATGTCACTTTATGGTGGATGAGGGGATAGTCCTTGGCTATAAGATTAGCTGCCGTGGGATAGAAGTCGACAGGGCTAAAATAGAAGTAATTGAGAAGCTACCGCCGCCAACCACAGTCAAGGGCATTAGGAGTTTTTTAGGGCATGCTGGTTTTTATCGAAGGTTTATTGAAAATTTCTCAAAAATCACCAAGCCCCTATGTCATCTCTTAGAGCAGAACCGACCCTTTGACTTTAATGATGAATGTACTGAAGCATTCAAGGTTCTGAAGGAAAAACTAGTAACAGCCCCCATAGTACAGCCACCATACTGGACACAGCCATTTGAGATTATGTGTGATGCTAGTGACTATGCTGTCGGGGCAGCACTTGGGCAGCGTAGAGATAAGCTGTTTCATGTCATATATTATGCCAGCAAGACATTGAATGACGCCCAAGTGAACTACACCACCACAGAAAAGGAGCTATTAGCGGTGGTGTTCTCCATTGACAAGTTTCGTTCTTATATACTTGGGACGAAGGTAATAGTGCACACAGACCATTCTGCCCTGAGGTATTTGTTCGCAAAGAAGGATGCAAAGCCTGGATTGATACGGTGGATCTTGCTATTACAAGAATTCGATCTAGAGATCAAGGACAAAAAAGGGACAGAAAATCAGGTGGCAGACCACTTGTCGAGGTTGGAGAAGGGACAGAGTCTGCCAATAGATGAGACAAACATACTGGAGACCTTCCCAGATGAGCAGCTCTTTGCTGCCGCAATCGCTGCCGCGACAGCCATGGCGGCAGGTAAGTCTTCTGAACTCCCCTGGTATGCTGATTTCATTAATTTTATAGTTAGCGGAATACTACCTTCTGATCTTAATTATCAAGCCAGGAAGAGGTTCCAAAATGATGTTAAGCATTATTATTGGGACGAACCTCTTCTTTTCAAAATGTGTGCAGATCAAGTTATAAGGAGGTGTGTACCACAAGAAGAGCAAGAAGACATTCTCCATCACTGCCATGCTTCACAATATGGAGGTCACTTAGGAGGCAATAAAACTGCTGCCAAGGTGCTGCAGTCAGGATTTTACTGGCCGACACTGTATAAAGATGCACAGAACTTCTACAAGAACTGTGACAGGTGCCAGCGGACAGGTAACATCTCGAGGAGAAACGAGATGCCACTGCAGAACATTCTGGAAGTCGAGATCTTCGACGTTTGGGGGATTGATTTCATGGGACCTTTTCCATCTTCATGTGGAAATCTATACATCCTCTTAGCAGTGGATTATGTCTCTAAGTGGGTTGAAGCTATCGCCACTCAAAAGAATGATGCCAAGACAGTTCAAAAATTTCTACACAAGAACATTTTCTCTAGATTTGGCATCCCTAAGGCGATTATCAGTGATGAAGGGAGACATTTTGACAATAGGGTTATTGTTGCCGCATTGAAGAAATATGGTGTCAAGCACAAGATCGCGACAGCATACCACCCACAGACCAATGGACAAGCTGAGATATCTAATAGGGAAGTTAAGAACATTCTTGAGAAGATGGTTAAACCAACTAGGAAAGATTGGTCTTTACTCCTTAATGATGCATTATGGGCATATAGGACAGCTTTTAAGACTCCATTGGGCATGTCTCCATACCGACTGATTTATGGGAAAACCTGTCATCTACCTGTCGAGATAGAGCACAAAGCATATTGGGCAATCAAGGCAGTAAATTTGGACTTGGACAAGGCAGGCCAGAAAAGGCTGTTAGATCTGAACGAGCTTGAAGAAATACGGACAATGGCCTACGACAATGCAAGAATCTACAAGGAGAAAACTAAGAAGTGGCATGACAGGAAGTTGCTGCCACGACAGTTCTGCCCAGGGCAGCTTGTGTTGTTGTTCAATTCTAGAGAGAAACTTTTCCCAGGAAAGCTAAAGTCTAGATGGTCTGGCCCATCCCAAGTGGTACAAGTTTTTCCCCATGGTGCCATCACAATCTGATCATTAAAAGACGGGCACCAATTCAAAGTCAATGGACAGCGCCTCAAGCATTATCAGGGGACTGAAGCCCCATGAATACAGGAAGTGGTTACTTTAGGAGATGCCCCACAAGGCATCCCTAATTTAACCTAAATTTTATTTCTATTTATTTTTATTATTTATTATTTATTAGGAAATTAGGTTTATTTTATTCAAATAATGTTTTTATATTTTCTGTTTTCAGCAAATAAAGGAGTCAAGAAGAAAAGAAGAAGTGATCCAAGCCCATCATCCATCCATCAGCCCAATAGAGCCCATTTATTGAAGCCTGTCGTTCCAGCTGCCGCCGCAGACACGGATAAGACAGGCTGTCAACAGACTGACATGGCAGATGCAGAAGCGTGTGACAGACGCGTAACCGACGCATAATTACGTGTCAGACGCGTCAGACACGCCAAACTCTACAGTCGCCCCGTTATTCACGCCTGTCGTTACAGCATTAAACGGGCAGCAACTCGACTGCTATAAAACCCCGTTCTCATTTTCATTTTCCTCACTTCTGCTTATTCTTACTTGTTTTCCCCTCTCGTTTTTCTTTGTTTTCTTTACTTTCACAACCCTTGCAACTAACATGTCTTCTAGACAGACCCGCCGCAGTGCTGCCTCAGCCTCTTGACCAGCAGCACCCACACCGTCGGCCTTCGCAAAGAAGGACTTATGGGAAGAACGAGGTTTCATCTACATCCGAAAGGCACCAAACATGGGGCTCCGACCATTCATCGCGAGGGCAATAAGGGCTCAACTATGGGAGCAGTTCGCAGAACAACCAGCAGAATTAAATGACACGTTGGTGAGGGAGTTCTATGCTGTCATCGACAGCAGGACGGCGACATCAGTCATTGTCCGAGGGGTAGAGGTACCATTCACAGCTGATAGTATCAACCATATGTATGGTCTCTATTTCGGTCCCAACGACGATGCCCACCAGCAATTTTTAGACACCCTCGACTCTGCCGCTTACGGTGCTGTCATGGAAGAGGTGACAGAGGAAGGGACGGAGTGGACTACAAGCAAGAAAAATCCCAACTCTGTAAAAAGGGGGCAGCTGCTCCCAGAAGTCAAGTTCTGGAACGCTTTCATCAAGAAGCACATCCTGCCGTCCTCCCATCACACAACAGTGGATCAGCAGTAGCTAGCCCTCATCCATTCGATCATGAACGATCGGGTTATCAACGTGGGCCGTTATATGAGGGAAAGCATCTTGGACTGTACATTTCGATCAACCTCCCGCCTCTGCCTACCATTCATGATCACATCTCTCTGCCGCTGCGCTGCTGTCCTAGAGGCATCCACCGATAAACTGGTCCAAGGACGAGGCTGGACCAACAACAACATTACCAGCCTCATGGAGCTGATAGTCGCAACCCCCCTCTCCTCCTTCAACCCGGCTGCCTCCCCAGTAGAATCATCCGAGGAACCTGCCGATGAACCTGCCCATGAACCTGCCACAGCAGCCGCCCAGACCGACCAATCTGCCCAAATCCTTGCTGCCATACAGCGGGTGGAAGACAGACAGATGGGGCTAATGACATTTATCCGGGATTTCGCCAACTCGACGGTAAATTTCATTACCAATACTTTAAATTATCCCGATGTTGTTTTCCCCACCTTCCCTGCCCACTATTTCCACACCCCCACCCCTGTCCACACGCCTACACCACCTGCCTCCCCACATGCACATTCTGCTGCTTCCACCCAATCACCTACCCAGCCGGCAGCTGGCAGTCCTCCGGCAGACACCTCCGCCCGAGGGACGAAATGACCACCCTCGGCTGACATCGAGACAGACCCTCCTATTAGGAGGAATTTGGAGGAGGAGTTCACGCCTGTCAAGAGGCAGAAACACGTGGCAGACAGAAAACTAATGCCCAAGGCCACCACCACCACCAGCAGTAGCACTTGGGATAGCGGCAGCAGCTCAGATATCCAGGTCGTGGAGCAACCTGCCCAGCCTGCCCCACCATCCAGACGCCGCCACCAGATCCGTGTCAGTAGCAGCAGTGAAGACGACGATTAAAATCTAAGTCTTTTATTTTCTTTTTCTTGCTGCCTACTTATCTATATTTTGTGATGTATCTGCCTTCATTTTATCTGTCATTTGCATTGAGGGCAATGCAACCCTCAAGTTTGGGGGTGGCAACCCTCCATTTTAATGGAGTCTTAGTACATTTTTAATTAATTGTTGTGTCTTTTAAGTTCTTTAAAAAAAATTGTTGGGCTTAAAACGGTGAAGTAAACTTCCCTGTCATGACAGCTCTGTCGTGACAGCATCTTTAGGACAGATTAAGGAGAAGTTTAGAGCCTTTCTATAGTTCTGAAAATTTTAAACACCATTGTGACGGTTATACTGCTTAGATTTCTTTTAGCTAAACTAGAATAGGAAGCTTAGCACTTGAATAGCCCCTAGAGGTGCCTAACACTGGCTCTAGGAAAGAAGTTTAGCAAAATAGACTCAATAGCCCTAGAGGTGCCCGAAACCGGCTCTAGGAAGTTAGCTAGAGGTGCCCGAAACCGGCTCTAGTGAAACTTTAGCTTGAAAAATAGAGAAATAAAGTCAAAACAAAGAAAATCAAAGAAGCATGAAAATGTGCCTTCAAAAAGATAAACTTTGGCATAAAAATTCGAGTTAAGAGTTGAATATTCTAGTGAAACTAAGAGAGTCTTGGCATATAATTGTTCACAAGCATGCACACACTGCACGAGAACTATAGTGAGATTCCGGACAGATCCTAATCTTTCCGACAGGTTGCTGCCGCCGCAGAGAATGAGCGACGGGTAAGGGACAGTTCACTGTTTGAAGACCAACACAAAAATATTCATTTTTCTTTTAGGTCTTAATTGCTTGAGGGCAAGCAAAAACTTGAGTTTGGGGGTGTGTTGAGTGTGTAAAAGTTCTATTATTTACACCCTTTTTAACCCATATTTCTGCTGCATTCAAGCATCATTGCATTGCATTTAGGTTAGTTTACAGCAAAACATCACAAAATTAGTAAAAGCACGGATTCTACTGAAAAAGGGTTGATTTTGCAGGTTGCTGCCATAGCTGACGAAGAAGGCGGGCGCAGGGCAGAGAAGCAGAAGAGCTGAAGTGGACAAGCAGATGATGAGGACGATGCTGCCATGGATCTGCCGTGACAGCAGAGGACGACAGCAAGTTAGCGGAGGAAAAGCAAAGTGGACCTCGATAGATAGAGAAAATTATGCTCGTCTGTCGTGTGAAAACCATATATTTTTCCAAGCCCCGGATCAAAAGATATGTCAAGCCAAAGCTCAAGGAGAGGAAATCCCATGAAACAAGGAGGCGGCTGAAAAGTAGGATACTTGAAGATTAAAGTCTTTATTAGAATCTTACTTTTAATTAAAGTTGTAATCCTTATTATCTTAGAATACTTGAGCCCAAAGCTTATATAAGGGCATAGATTTTAACCTAGGAGACAATATACCCCATAACCGATAACCAAACCCCTCCGCCGTTTACCCGTCATCGACATGTTCTAAAACCCCCCTAGGGCCACGGGTTGATTTGTAAAGTAGTTGCAAGGGTTGTTTTGTTTTAGGATTTTCCAAGTTCAATAAAATAAACTTCAAGTTCTCTTATTTTGGTTTTAATATCTTGCAAGAGCATCGGGAGAGCATTGTGAGGTTATCTATTTACTTAGCATTGGGAGAGTTAAGTATACGAAAGAAATAAGAGCGAGTTCTCTAGTTTATAGTTGAGCTATCTTGTGCCTAGGGATAGGGCAAGGTTAAGTGGCTAAGGAAGAATTTATACACATCGGTGTTCATCCTTCGATTCACGCCGGGAGGTATCATCAAGACGTGATCATCGACAGACTTGGACCTAGGGATAGGCCAAGGCAGATATGGGATTCTTGCCAAACTTGAAGTACTGAGTTGGTGTGTTTGCTGCCGCGACGATCAACGGACTGCTGCCGCGACAGGTGCTGTCAGCGACAGAACTGGATCTCCTAAGCATTGCAATACCTGCACTACTGAGCAATTCAATACCAGCCCATTCTCTCTATCTTGATATTTCTATTCTTTTATTTACGTTTACCTTATTATTCTCGTGACAATTCTCTTAAATATTTTCTTTACTTCGTGCAGTGAAATAAGGTGAAGCTATTAGCCCAATCCCTGTGGAGACGATATCCGATACTTCGTATCACTTTACTACTTGCGTCGTGTACACTTGCACTACAATTGCGATAGACTCTTTTACACGCAACAAAGAAAAAGCAAGGAGTTTCTCTCAAAGCCTCTCTATCACAAGAGGAGAGCACTTCTAGTGAGGAATATGAATTTGAAGAATTGGCTATGATAGCCAAAAGATTCTCAAGGTTCATGAAGTCTAATCGTGGTAGAAAGTTTTTAAGAAGAAGAGACTTCAAGAACAAGAACAAAGAAGAAGAGAAAGACCAACTCGTTTTCTATGAGTGCAAGAAGTCAGGTCACATTCGCATCGATTGCCCTTAACTAAAGAAGAAGAGCTTTGAGAAGAAGAAGAAGTTCAAGGCTCAAGTAGCAACTTAGAGTGATGAGGAGCCATCATCCGAGGATGAGGAGCATGAAGTGGCCAACCTTTGCCTCATGGCCCTTAAGGAGGAATCTATGGTAAACTCTAACTCATCATCTCTTACTTATGATGAACTATATGATGCATATGATGAGTTGCAAGAAGTTTACGATGAATTGGTTGAAAAATATAAAGAGACTATTTTGAATAACAAGAAAAATATTTCTAATTTGAAATCCCAAAATGAGTCTCTTTCAAAAACTAATTCTGAATTGGAAAAGAAGGTTTTGTGCTTGATAAATCTTTCAAATGAGCTTAAAAAGAAAAAACTTGATGTTGAAAAACTTCTTTTCGAATTCTAATATTATCATACTAAGGAAGTGGATAATCTTAAAACTTCTCTTGCTATTGGGAAACATGCTCTTGAAAAGGGAAATTCTTCAAAAACCCAATATGTTTTCAAAAGCAATCTAAAGTTAAAAGAATTAGGAGTGTATGGGTTCTTAAGGAACTCATTGTTTTTAATAATGTAAATGCAATTGCTTCTTGGATTCCTAAGGGGACCAAGCTTTTGGGATCTAACTCTCATGGACCCAAATCATTTTGGGTACCAAAAATCAAAGCTTAATCTCTTTGTTTGTAGGAGGAGCAATGCTTCAAGGTGAAAGCTTCAAGTAAGAACATGTGGTACCTTGATAGTGGTTGCTCGAGACACATGAACGGAGACAAGAGTAGATTCTTGGAGCTTAAACCAAAAAGTGGAGGATGTGTGACATTTTGTGACAACTCCAAAGGGCACATTGAAGGCATATGCTCCATTGGTAATCTCTCATCTACATTCATTGAAAATGTTTTATATGTCAATGGTCTGAAACATAATCTTTTGAGCATTAGTCAACTTTGTGATAAAGGATTTAATGTTCATTTTGATAAAAATGGGTGTAAAATTGTGAACATTAAAACAAATAAAATAATGCTCATTGGTCATCGCATAAGAAATATTTATATGGTGCATTTAGATGACATACATTCATCCCAAGCATGTTTAGTTGCACATGATGAGAATGATGCATGGTTGTGGCATAGGAAACTAGGGCATGCTAGCTTAAGTGTTTTAGAAAACTTAGTTTCCCAAAATCTAGTTAGAGGTTTACCCAAACTAAAATTTTCAATAGATAAAATATGTGATGCTTGTGCTAAGGGTAAAAAAAAAGAGAACCTCATTTAAACCAATTAATGATGTTTCGACTAGTATGGTGTTACAATTAATCCACATGGATTTATTTGGGCTTATTAGAATTATGAGCTTGGGTGGTAAGTCATATGCATTTGTATTGGTAGATGACTTTTCTAGATACACTTGGGTTCTATTCTTAAGTACTAAGGATGAGGCTTTAGAAAATTTTATCACGTTTACAAAATTACCCAAAATGATCTTGATCTTAAAATCTCACATATTAGAAGTGATCATGGAACTGAATTTCAAAATATGGGTTTTGAAGATTTTTTTAATAAAAATGGTATTAGCCATAATTTTCCGACTCCTCGCACTCCTCAACAAAATGGGGTAGTTGAGAGGAAAAATAGAACTTTAGAAGAGATGGCTAGGACAATGCTTTGTGAAAACAATTTACCTAAGTATTTTTGGGCGGAAGCCACTAATACGGCTTGTTATATTATTAATAGAATAATGATTAGGCCTATTTTAAAGAAAACACCTTATGAGATTTTAAAATCTAAAACGCCTAACATTAGCTATTTCCACCCTTTTGGTTGTAAATGTTTTGTTTTAAACAATGGAAAAGATAGCTTAGGTAAATTTGATGCTAAAAGTGATGAAGCAATATTTTTGGGTTATTCCCTAAACTCTAAAGCCTACCGAGTATTTAATAAAAGAACTTTGGTTATTCCCTAAACATCAAAGGTGGATGAGATTCCAATTAAAGAAGAGGAAGCACAAGATCTACCTCTTAAAGCCTTGAAGGAGTTGACTCTTGAGGAAAAGGAGGTGACATACCCAAGGGAGTTCAACTATGTCAAAAGTGGTGAAATCTTAGGTGATCCATTCAAGGGGGTAACTACTAGATCCTCTCTCAAACTTATGAATCATGTTGCATTTATCTCATTCATAGAGCCTAAAAATATCAAAGAAGCATTAAAAGATGATTTTTGGATATTGACTATTGTTGTCACTAAATTTTCATTTTCTTTATTTATTTATTCATTTATTCAAAAAGAAGAAGAAAAGTGAAAAAAAATATTTTTTAAATAATAAAGGTCCATCTACCATTAAATAAGGGTTCATTTTAAACCCATTTGTTTTTAAAAAATAATAAACCTATCTTAAAAGCCCAAAGAATAATAATAAAACTTTAAGCCCAACTAACCCATTTGTCTTGATTTTTGCAGGATTAATAATGGTCGTTAGATCAAGGACAAGGGAGATCAAAGGTTTAGATTGAGGTGATCAAAAAAGGGGGGAAGGGTACTGTCGTTGCGCCACTGACCTCTGGCCACCTCCATTTGAGGTGCCAACCGACTCCCCTCAGCCCCGTCGTGCCAACGCTGTCGTCGCCATCACTCCTCGTCGTCGGTCACCTGCAAAACAAGGGGGAAGATTCAAACCCTAGCTCAAATTTGGGGACAAATTCATCCCCAAATCCGAGCCATTCCATTCTGTAAATTGAAAATGGCTTGATTCTTGTTCTTTGTTTGATTTTAGCACGTATTTAGGGATCCAAAAACGGATTTGGAGGGTGGAAATCTGGGTTTTGAAAGCTATATAACCCCCCCCCCATTCCTTTGTTCTAGCACGAATCAACACAACTTGAATCCGAAAAAATATTGAGAAGCTTGGGAATTGTTGTCTTGTTAGCATTTTTTTTTCAAGAAAGCTTTGAAGAAGCATTGTAATTGAAGAGCTCAAGTTTTCCGGTTCGAATATAAAGACAAGAATTGTTGAAATTTCATACAAGTTTCCCTTCCACTTCTTTGGTATGATTTTTAATCACTTTTTCATATTGTCTTAAATTTGTTCTTTTGATATTTGATTGTTGAAAGTTAATACTTTGAATATATTTTTACTCGAATTTAAAAGAATTTTGACACAATTTTTGTTAATTTTCGAATAAAAGGGGGAGGTTTTCTTCATTTTTGAGGAACACCAAGAACATGTTGATCTTCTTTTGTTTTGAGTGTTTGACCCATTGAGATCAAGAAAAGATGAAAAAATGTGTTTTGGGGCCTTAATCCAATCTTTAAAAAGCTAAAACATAATTTGGGCCTTAAAAATGTTTCTTTGGACCATTCTATATCAAGCTTTACTCCAACAAAAGTAGCTTTTTTTAATAAAAGTTAATAAAAACTAAAAATGTTTTTTTAAATAATTATTTTTAAAAAAATGATTAATAAATATTTTTAAATTTTTAAATTATTTTTTTCAAATAATAAATCAAAAGTTCATCTTTGTAAATAAAGGTTTTTATCGAAAAGGAAAAAATAAATAAATCGTAAATAAAATTTGTTTGTTTCTCGCTTTTCTGTTAGTTTAGATAGCCTTAGGGTTTAGGTTCTAAAAAACTTAGATAGAGCTTCTAATTTGAATAAAATGACTTTTCACGAAAAATAAGAAACACTTTAATAAACTTTAATCTCAAAATTAGGTAAAATCCTTAGACGTTTTTAGGTTAATAATTTCAAACTTGAAAAAAATAAAAAGGGTTCAACACACTAAATTTCTTTGTTGTTTGAAAAAGCAAAACTTAATAATTGTGGTGTCTTACTAAACGTTTCTGTTTTTTATTAAAAAGAGTACTAACCTTTATGTGTGTGTGTGTTTTGTTTTGTTTTGTTTTTTGGGGGCATATTTATTTATTGCATACATCTCATGTTTAGAGAAGATCGATTCTAAAACATGTTGCTCAATTAGAAAAGCTTTCGCCATGGATGAAAGGTACCTAAAAGAAGAAAACAATACAGATGTATGTCACCAATCTGAGGTCCACTCGCAAGCAATGAGAATTTGACGAGTAATCACGTGGAGGAAACAACGAAGTATGCTCACATCAGTACCAAGAAAAATATCGTGGAGGTGTTATAGGACCACTTCGACGGTCAAACCAAGCAGAATTTAAGGATGATCATTGGTCAACTCGTCTTAGGGGAAACATCAAAAGGACCCAGGAGTGAGATGAGTTCGATAGAAGCATCACTTCCTAAATTGAAGACGTAGCTAAGCATGTGACGTCCAAAAGATACATTTCTTGACCCTCACATCAGACCGATAGGGAAGGTAGGACCAAGGCTTCAAAGACTGGTCGAAGAGGAACTGGGTGCTCAGATTGAGACATTTGTTGGACATTTGACATTCAATGGAAGCTACTTCTAGAGCAATGTCTTAATGGAATTTATGGCCCCTCGCCTACATCCATACATTTTCATTCATAAAGTTGTATTCATACATTAGCATTTATTTGCATTTTTGTTTGGTTGTTGCTTAGATTAATTTATGTTGCGATCGTTGCATACATTCACACGTGATAAGAAACCAATCATATGACATAATTTTAAAAATAGAAAAAACATCTCACAAATACAGTACTCATTCTTAGTCTAGAGAAATGACCATGGAATACATATTGAAAACTTTAGGGAATAGCCATCAAGAGTGGGAGACTCAAGGAAGAAAAATATGACGAACGCTTGAAGAATCTTGTCGCAAAATGGAAGGGTCGAGATTGGCCGCAATTCACCCATGCCTTCTTGGAATAATTCTCAAACAGTAAAAGATCTTCCTAGACGATATTGGGATCATGCTTAGAACCAACTCTTTTGCTTTTGCGCGCAAGCATTAGGGGTCTTTTGTAAGGGCTTTCATGTTAATCTACTTGTGTAAATATGCATTTTTTCCAAGTGGCAAACATTTTTTTTTATTTTATTTTTCATTCTTCATCCATTTCTCTTCAAACATATGTATTTCTGGCATATCCCTATTATTGATTGTATGAATGAATTTTGAATCTAATCCCAAGATAGAGGGGCAAAATGTGTGTTCAGGATTAATGGGGAAATCCCATATACAAATTATAAGTGAATTTTTCTCTCAGACATTATTGTTAGAGTCCTTGAATAAAGTGATAACTCTAAAACATCTATCAACTAAAGACTGCTTCTATTCGATGATGTTTGTGTGTGAAATGATATTTTGCATTCCTTCATTTCCCTTCATGAAAAGAAAATACAAAATCCATTGTTGTCCCCCTTTGAGCCTGATATTGTTTTTCTTGTGATTGAACCCCAACCGATGATCACTCTCCACACTGGGGGCAAAGAAAATGAAAAGCTGTTTGAAAAAACATGTCAGATCAAGTTGAATGTCCTATTTTGAAAATGAAAAGGACACAAAAAAGAAGAGAAAAAAGAAAAATAAAGAAAAAGAAAAAGAAAAAGAAAAAGGGAAAAAAGAAAAGAGAAGAAAAGAGGAAAAAGAAGGAAAAAGTGCGAAGGAAAATTTGAAATAAGTCCTTCAAACGAGACATGTGCCAAAAAGGAAATGAACTCTAGGGTGGAAATCCAAAATGGGCAGTCTAGAGCGATCCAAGGAAAAAGAATGAAGATTTCATCAGGAAAAGTTGATCATTGGTTTAATTACCCTTAAAACATGTATTTGAGCCCATATATCTATTTCTTGGTAACCTTAGCCTAGCCTACATTACAAGCCTTAAAAGACCATTTGGATCACACATAAATATTTGAGAAGAGGAGTTTGTGTTCAGAACACATTCCGCCTTATTGAGTTAACCTTTCTTCAGGGGCTTCAAAACTTCTAATGTCTGATTGAGATTAGAAAAGCGGGAAAATGAAATCTGGGGAGTGTGTGAGCAAAAGAGAGCCACCTAAAAGCGGGGCACTATCCAGTTGATGGATTCTTGAATCATTCATACAATGAATTTGGGGCATCTGACTTTGCCCTATTCTTTTGTTTTCCATGACTATTTTCATAAAATCCCCATTTTAAGCCTTTTCTTGCATCTTACAAGTAGGATGACATAGATTTATGAAAAAACAAAGTATCTCTTGGTATTGATCCCAACCGTAGGGAACCATGAACGAATGTTTTCATCACTTCAGAAAATAGTTAAACCTCAGTTTGAACGGGGGCATCGCCTTGCATGAGAAGGTAAAAAGAAAACAAGAAGTAGCACATGTGTTAAAGAGTTTTAAGTGGACTGTGTTGTCAAGCAAGATCCACACATAATATGTAAGATCCCTAAAGCATAAAAGGGATGGAGCCATGCTTAGTGGGAAAACTATGCCATCAGATTGGGGCAAGTTATGTTAACCAAGGGTTCAGGATCCTTGACTTTGATAGGCATGAAAGGAAGAGGTTAAGCCAACATCATGCGAAGATCCTGTATAGGCAAGAATTTAAGAACTCACAAGAAGCGTTGAAGGTGCTTAATGCTTTATAAAGGGCATATGAAGACTTGAAGCTTTCAAAACCATTCAAGGAGGCCTTTCATTCGATATTGATGTATCAACTACAATGATATTAGACCTTGAGACATTTGCCTACTAAGATCAGATGTTTTCAATGAAGCAAAGAGGTATAAAGAATGAGAATGACGAAGCAATGACAGTTGAAAAAGTCAATTCTTCCAACCAGGAGTACAATATCATTGGATTGAGTGAGCAAATTTGCAAAAATTAGATGTTTTCCATGAGTCGAAGAAATACAGTGAAAAAGCACAATTGTTTATATGGGCTGAGCGATCAAACGTATGGATTCAAAAAACAAAGGAAAAATTAATTTTGAGGAAAAGAATCTAAAAGGCAAAAGAAATGAGACATGAATTCATGTTTTAGACATACTTAGAGGCATGCCTATCATATTTGCATCATATATCAAGGTTTTGAAAGTATACAAAAACTCTTCAGCAAAAGAACTCGCCTATCTGTTCGGGCGTAAGGAGAATGGAACCTAGCTCATATATTCGGGCATTTGGAGAATAAAACTCGCATATATGTTCAGGCCTAAGGAGAATGAAACCCTGCTCATCTATTCGGGCATTTGGAGAAAAGAACCCGCCTATCCATTCAGGCATAAGAAGAATGGAACCCTGCTCATCTATTCGGGCATTTGGAGAATAGAACTCACCTATCCGTTTGGGAGTAAAGAGAATGGAACCCTGCTCATCTATTCAGGTATTTGGAGAATAGAACCCGCCTATCCGTTCAGGCGTAAGGATAATGGAACCCTGCTCATCTATTCGGGCATTTGGAGAATAGAACCCACCTATCCGTTCAGACGTGAGGAGAATGGAACCCTACTCATCTATTCATACATTTGGAGAATAGAACCTACGTATCCGTTCGAGCGTTTGGAGAATGGAACTCTGCTCATCTATTCGAGCATAAGGAGAATACAACCCACTTATTCATCGAAGCGTAAGGTGGATGAAACCCTTTTTTAATCTGCTTATCAATTCGAGCACAAGGAGAATAGAACCCGCTCATTCATCCAAGCGTAAGGAGGATGAAACCTTTTTCAACCTGCTTATCTATCTGAGCATGAGGAGGATAGAACTTTTTTTAAAAACCTACCTATCCGTTCAGGCGTAAAGAGAATGGAGTTCGCTTACTCATCCAAGCATAATGAGGATAAAATCTTTTGAAGCTTGTTTGCTTATTCATTCAAGCATGAGAAGGATGAAATATTTTGGAGTTTGCTTATTCATCCAAGCATAAGGAGGATGAAACCTTTTTCGGAATTTGCTTATTCATCCGAGCATAAGAAGGATGAAATCTTTTGGAAATTTGCCTATCCGTTCAGACGTAAGAAGAATGGAGCCCGCTTATTCATCCAAGCATAAGGAAGATGGAATCTTTTGGAAATCTGCCCATCCGTTCGGGAAAAAGGAGAATGGAACTGTGATCGGTGAAAATCTACCATTAAATAAGGGTCCATTTTAAACCCATTTGTTTTAAAAAAATAATATACCCATCTAAAAAGCCCAAAGAATAATAATAAAACTTTAAGCCCAACTAACCCATTTATCTAGATTTTTGCATGATTAATAATGGTCGTTGGATCAAGGACAAGGGAGATCAAAGGTTTAGATTGAGGTGATCAAGAAAAAAAGAGGGCCACTCGCGCGTCACGCACCTGGCGCGTGAGCACCACGCGTCGGTGGGAACTTTCCCCCTCCTAGATCGAAAGAAGTAGTAGGAAAGGGGAGGGGTACTACTGTTGCGCCACCAACCGTCAGCCACCTCCGTTTGAGGTGCCGGAAGCTCCCCTTAGCCCCGCCGTGTCAATGTTGTCATCGTCGTCACTCCTTGTCGCTGGTCACCTGTAAAACAAAGGGGGAATATTCAAACCCTGGCTCGAATTTAGGGAGAAATTCATCCCCAAATCCGAGCCATTCCAATCTGTAAATTGAAAAATGGCTTGATTCTTGTTGTTTGTTTGATTTTAGCATGTATTTTGGGATCAAAAAATGGATTTGGGGGTGGACATCTGGGTTTTGAAAGCTATATAAACTTTTCATTCCTTTGTTCTAGACACGAATCAACACCACTTGAATCTGAAAAAATATTGAGAAGCTTGGGAATTGTTGTCTTGTTAGCATTTTTTGTTCAATAAAGCTTTGAAGAAGCATTGTAATAGAAGAGCCCAAGTTTTCCGGTTCGAACATATTGTTACTCGAATTTAAACGAATTTTGACGCAATTTCATGCAAGTTTTAAAAAATTTATGATTTTTAATCTCTTTTTTATACTGTTTTAAATTTTTTCTTTTGATATTTGATTGTTGAAAGCTTGATGTTGATGCTTTGAATATATTGTTACTCGAATTATGACGCAATTTTTGTTAATTTTCGGATAAAAGGGGAAGGTGTTCTTCATTTTTGAGGAACACCAAGAACATTTTGATCTTCTTCTTTTTTAGTGTTTGATCCATTGGGTCAAGAAAAGATGAAAAGGTGTTTTTGGGCCTTAATCCAATCTTTAAAAAGCAAACACAAAATTGGGCCTTAAAAATGTTTCTTTTGGACCATTCTATATCAAGCTTTACTCCAATAAAAGTAGATTTTTTTAATAAAAAGTTAATAAAAACTAAAAAAATTAAATTATTATTTTTTAAAAATGCTTAATAAATATTTTTAAATTTTTAAATTATTTTGTTTTGAATAATAAATCAAAAATTCATCTTTGTAAATAAAGGTTTTTATCGAAAAAGGAAAAATAAATAAATCGTAAATAAAATTTGTTTGTTTCTCGCTTTTCTATTAGTTTAGATAGCCTTAGGGTTTAGGTTCTAAAAAACTTAGATAGAGCTTCTTCCTTGAATAAAATGACTTTTCATGAAAAATAATTTCAAACTTGAAAAAAATAAAAAGGGTTCAACACACTAAATTTCTTTGTTGTTTGAAAAAGAAAAACTTAATAAATGTGGTGTCTTACTAAAAGGAAATGACGAGTTAACGCCAGGAGTGTTGCCGGTGCTTAGAGTTAATTTTCCGGGTGATAAGGCCTTTAACATAGATTTATATTCATTAAATGGACAAATAAAATCGAACCTTCGTGAACTTGCAAATTCCAATTTTAAAAACGTTTTTTAAATCAATGAGGTACCAATTTTGGGCGTTGTAGGGGTGCTAACCCTTCCCCACGCGTAATCGACCCCCGAACCTATTTTCTGGTTTTCACATACCAAAATCGTTGTTTTAATAAAATAAAATGTTTTATTAAAATAACCCTGCTTTAAAGTGATCCAATCACACTTTTTTAAAAAGATTGGTGGTGACTCTGTGTCTTTAAAAGTTTTCCAAAATGTCGGGCCACTTGAAAAAAGGTTGCGACGGCTATGCAAGAGGAACTTAATCAATTTGAGAAAAGTAAAGTATAGACATTAGTTGATAGGCCTAGTAATCAATCTACAATAGGAACTAAGTGGGTATTTAGAAACAAACTAGATGAGAGTGGTAACATAGTGAGGAACAAGGCTAGGCTTGTTGCTCAAGGTTACACTCAAGAAGAGGGAATTGATTTTGATGAAACATGTGCACTCGTAGTTAGAATAGAAGCTATTATGATGCTTCTTGCATTTGCATGCTATCATGATTTCAAGCTCTTTCAAATGGATGTGAAAAGTGCTTTTCTAAATGGTTTTATAAATGAAGAAGTGTATGTAGAACAACCACCCGGTTTTGAAGATCCAAATTTTCCAAACCATGTTTTTAAACTAACAAAAGCTTTGCACGGTTTGAAACAAGCTCCTAGAGCTTGGTATGAAAGACTTTCAAACTTTTTAATTGAAAAAGGTTTTGAAAAAGGCAAGGTGGACACTACACTTCTCATTAAAACATATGGCAATGACATCTTAGTAGTTCAAATATATGTTGATGATATTATTTTTGGTTCTACTAATGAATTTTATTGCCAAGAATTTTCTAAGCTAATGCAAAGTGAATTTGAGATGAGCATGATGGGAGAGCTCTCATTTTTCTTGGGGCTCCAAATCAAGCAAAGAAAAGATGACACCTTCATTAATCAAGCTAAATACATCAAGAATATGCTCAAGAAGTTTGGCTTGGAGAATGTGAAGCCTCAAGCCACTCCTATGAGCTCATCAAGTAAGCTTGACAAGGATGAAGGATGTAAGTGTGTTGATTCTAAGCTTTATCGTTCCATAATTGGATCTTTGCTTTACCTTACCGCAAGTAGACCCGATATCATGTTTAGAGTTTGCTTGTGTGCTAGGTTTCAAGCTAGTCCTAGAGAATCACACCTAGTTTCCATTAAGAGAATCTTTAGATACCTTAGAGATACACCTTGTTTAGTTCTTTGGTATCCTAGAGACTCTTCCTTTGACCTTCATGCCTTCTCCGATGCGGATTATGGGGGATGTAAGATAGATAGAAAAAGTACCTCCGGAACATGTCAATTATTAGGTAGTATGCTCGTATCTTGGTTCTCTAAGAAACAAAATAGCGTAGCCTTATCTACCACCGAAGAGGAGTACATATCCTTAGAGAGTTGTTGTGCTCAAGTTCTTTGGATGAAGAAACAACTCTTAGATTATGGTGTTCAAGTAGATATCATACCCCTTAAGTGTGACAACACTAGTGCCATTTGTCTCACTAAAACTCCCATCCAACACTCTATAACCAAACATATAGAAACTAGACATCATTTCATTAGAGATCATGTCTTAAAAATGATGTAGTTCTAAAATATGTTGATACCTTGAACCAATTAGCAGACATATTTATCAAACCTTTAGATAAAGAAAATTTTTGGACCCTTAGGAAAGAGTTAGGTTTAACAAGCCTTCCTTGACCCTTTTAGGTCCCAAATGGCCAAAATTTGCTTGAATTTTGAATGATGATCATGCGTATGTGATTTTGCTTCTTAATGCATCTATGCTTGTTGCTAGGGGTGTATGCATCAGTTTTAGTTCATATAACAAGCTCATATATCATTTGCTTGCATTTAGGCTCGATCTAAGTTGGCTCTTTGAACATGAAACTGGCCAAAATGCATTTTTTAGCAAGGGTGTATCGAAAAAGGTACATTTGTTTCGATACGGGTTCGATCTAAGTTGATTCCAGTACTGAATCTTATCAAAACGGGCTCTTTACGTTTCGATACGGGTTCGAAGTGTTGTTCCGAAATAGGGTCAACATGTATCGAAACGAGTCTCGTACTGAAACGGCTCGAAAGTGTTTCGATACAGCCGTTCTGATATGCCAAGTGGCGTATCAAAACACTATCGCACAGATTGCTTTAAATAGCATTAAAGAGTAACAAACTTTACTTAAAACACCAACTCTCTTTTTCTCTCAAACCCTAACCGAAAACTCTTATATGAACTCCTCAAATCCCTTGATTTTTCACATCAAAACCTAAATTTTTTTAGGGTTTTCAATCAACACATCAAGGCTAGAGCTTTGCAAGCAATTTGGTGCATTAATCATCCCTCATTCATCCATCATCCTATATCAAGGTATAAACTCTTTTTTTCTTTTATTTTAAAGTTTTGTTTAATTTTATTGGTTGTTTTTAATTACTTTTCGTATAAAACATATACATATAGTATGGGTTTTCAAGTTTTTGCAAAAAAATCTGAAAAAATTTTATTCTACTATAAAATTATACCATATATTTTTTAATCTGTTTTTCGAAATTCTTTTTACCAAAAATTTATTTTTATGTTTATACATGTTTTTATACTATATTGTATAGTTTATTATATACCTTGACTATTGGATTGCCTATTGGATTGAATTTGGTTGATTTACGCATACATGTGTTTTTGTGTCTTAATTTATTTCCAAATTTCAAATATGGGTTCTAGGAAGAGAGTATGAACCAATAAGGCTGGTGGAAGCTCTAACATCGATGATAATTCCACTCGTCCCAACCTCACTCTACTCTACCAAAAGAGTCTTCGCAACAAAGACGCCCATACCAACTTCAAGCTCTTTTAAGATCATGCAATCCGTCGTGAGCGTATTGTCTCTATACACTTTTTGGATTTTGAACATTTTCAATTCCGCTATCTCACTTTATTGAGGTGTTGGAACTTCATGCCCTTTTTGAGCTTACCCGGTACTTTGTACCGTAACATGGTTCTTCTCTTCTATGCTAATGCTCGTTGTATCTCCAATGCCGATCAAGTGGTCGCCATTAAGTCTTATCTAATGGGGAAGAAGTTTAGGGTTGATCTGGAAACCTTTGTCAACATTTTCGGGTTTGAAGATGAGGGTATTTCGGATGAGAACTCGTTGGGACATACTCTTGGTGGCTCCGTCACAGTCCTTGATGCTCATGATCGCATCCTTCATCTCATGGTCTCGTGGTGGATTCTTCTTTCCGGAGGAAAATTCTCCCATATTCGGCAAGTCGACGACTTTTTGGATTCGTTGCTTTCGTGAGGAACGTCGACCAAATCTTTGTCAAATCATGTTTGCCGAGATGCTACATCTTGATCAAAATCACAACTTCGATCTTGTCACTCCTTCACTTATAGGACCGCCCTGAGTTACTTATTCTCAAAGGTGGGAATCAATTGATCTCTTTACTTTCTGGAACCTCTCAAGGATCCCATTTATGAGCGCACACTTCTGCGTTGCAAATTTCATTTCATTGATGGAGAATGGATTCCCGTCGAGCATCCTCCTCAAATTGTGGCCCTCGAACCTCAACCTCAAGTTGCTCTACAAAACAACGAAGCCCTCATGACTTTCCTTGCCGAGCAATTCAATGGCTTGCGAACCCACAAGGACTATGGTTTTACAACTCTTGGCACTCGTCTCACATCCATGGAGGAACGTATCCAAGGTGTTGAAAATCGTCTCACTTCGGTTGAAACTCAACAAGCCTCAATGGACATGTCCTTTACCAGCTTCTATGGCGAGTGGAGACAATTTCGAAGGAGCTCCACCAATGATGAAGATGAAGATGACAATGAGCCTTAGATCTTTGCATTCCATTGCATATCATCTAGTTTAGGATTTCCTTATTTTTGCACCTATCTATGTTTTTGCTTTAAGACCTATGCTTTGATTTATTGTTTTTAGGTATTAAGTTTGACTCTTATGTTTGGATATTATGGAATTATTTTGCTTTGGTTTATTATGCTTAATGAAATTATGTTGCTTTAATTATGCTTTGTTTGGATCTTGCGCTATATTGCTCTATCTCGTGATTATATTCCTTCATTGATTTTGATCTAACAAAAAAGAGGGAGAAGGGTTAAGCTTTTTTTTCAAAATATTTTTCTAAACCTAGCTTCAATTTAGGGGGAGTTTACTTAAAATTTTGCTTTGGTTTTGTTATATCAAAAAGGGGGAGATTGTAAAACCAATATTTGATTTTGATACAACAAATAATCTAAGGACTAAATTGCAAAGTAAATAAAATTTTAAGTAATCAAAATACTTACATTTGACAAGTAAAATTTATACTTAAAATGTTTTAAAGTCAAAACTTAAACCCAATAAATTTTTCTAAGTGTTTCAAAGCCAAAATACAAAAAATTGCCCTGGCATTTCGAAACACCCCCAAAGTGTTTCAATACGTTTTTACACTGGAAGGATCCGTTTCGATACAGATTATTCCCATTTTGATACAGCCTTCATCTTAGCTTTTTATTTATAAGTGTTGTTTCGAAACGGCACATAACCGTTTTGATACAGGGGTTAAGTATTTTTAAAATCGAACATTAAATGAACTAGTCGGTACTTGTCAGAAACGAACTTTTGAAAATTTAGTTAAGTGTTTCGATACACCCCTATGTTGTTTCGAAACAGAAGTTTACAGTTTCAAAACGTTTCGATACGAGCCCTTTTTACACACAACACCTCTTTATTTTTTTGGTGTCCGTTTCCTTACAGGGTCTCGTGTTCTGATACGGGTAGTTGTAGAAAGCATCTATGGAGGGAAGAGAGAGCCCCAATGACTCTATTGATGATCTCAACCACCCAAACGGCTAGAATTCAATGCAATGGTATAAAAACAAGTCTTTAAAGCCACAGCAACAACTATTGAACCTTCAAGCAACATCAAAGCATTTATTCCAAACCTTTAAGCCTATTAGAGTCAAATTATGTACCCAACTTGTAAAATTCTCAATTGTTCATCTTTCTTTCAAGTTTGGGGAGTGTTGGTTTGTAATTGGGCAATATATTAATCTTGTGAGAGATATATTTCAAATTGCCTTTTGTTCTTTGTAATTGAGAGTCTTGTCATTCAATCTTTGGTAGAAAGATTGAATTTGTAAAGGTTGTCTCCTTATCCTAGAAAAGGGGAAGAACAAATTAGTGAAGAGTTTGTTGAAAATCCTTAGTGGGAGCTAAGGTAGTGGATGTAGAGCTTGTTTAGAAGCTTGAACCACAATAATTGCCTTGTTCTTCATTTTTTTAATTGTTCCTTTTGCTCCCTTCAATTTTTAAAGTGCCAATTCACCCCCCTCTTGGTCGTATATGTTAAATCGATCCACTCAACACATACGCCTAAGGCCATATCGATACGGTGAGGCTGAAATGGGCATGTTGTTTCGGTACGGTTCAAGGTGTATCGAAACATGTTTGAGTTATTTGGTTACTGGAATTACGTGTATCGATACGCTTATAGATTGTATCGGTATGGGTCCGTGTATCGAAACACTTGGAGTTGTTTCGTTACGGGGCATATCGATATAGGGTTGAGTGTACCGATACACTTGTCAGTTATTTTAGTTATTTGGAATCTTATTGAAGTTCTGTTTCTTACGTCTTAGTCCTTGAATGTTGTGGATACAATTAAAAGAGTTTGGGTGATCGAATTGAGTTGAGGTTTGATATAGTGGCATGGAATATGATTAATTAAAGGATGGTAACTTAAAATTGAATGAAGTCCATGTATTTTGTTAAAATTACAAGTTGGTCCCTAATACATGTTTATAATCAATTGAATGCCAAATTGATGTATGATTGAATTGATGTTCCTTCCGCTGCGAGTCTTATCACTTAGGATGTTTATGTGCATCTAGGAAAGATAAAAAGAAAAAAATAGGGTCGTTTATTGAGGTAAACCTTCCTGGTTTATTTCAATATTCCATGTGTGACATGTTCAGTTCGGTCTCGCGTCTAGGCGAGGTCGAGGGGGTTACACAACTCGATCCTATATATTGATCCTTATCGGTGGTATGCTAATGCCGAACAAATCGAGTTCTCACATGCACACGCAATACCTTCTGTTCTTGGAGACGTCATGGGGGCAAAAAACTTCAGTTGGGGCTCTACAATCTTAAGTTTCCTGTGCCGCGAGTTGTGCAAAGCAACGAGCCTGACAGATGGCAAGGACAGATTCGTGCACACCGATATTGGTGGGTGTGTGGTGTTGATAGAATCATGGACCTGGTACAGGCTTCCATTCCTCGCTCCTATTGGTAATCCTCCGTTTCAATTCCCACTCGCATCAAGATAATAATGTTAATTCCCATAATTATTTTAATTTTATTTACAGAAACCATGATCCATCTATGTATTTGTATTATATAGATGGGCCCAAAAATTCAAAAAGAAGGGGTTGGATGTAAAATTAATTCTCACAGTGAGAAACAAGATTGACATGTATTGCGAATAGAAGGTAATGAATTATTGATTTTTAGATCGAAACTATATAATTTGTATTTATTTTTATCTATTTTATCGGTTATGTATGTATTATCGCAGTTTCGATGGATGCCATATGATGAGGATTATGATATTCGTAATGTGATTTTGAACAATGTCTACGAGGATGCCGAAAATTGGTGTTCGGTAATGTTTTTGCTGAATTTTGCCATTGTCGAGGTTTTTTACGGCAATCGGTTTCTTAGGTAGCTTGGATACCACCAGCCTATGCCGGAAGTCGCGACCAATATGGATGATTTCGAAAAGGTTGACTTACGGGATAAGAGCTAAGAGAATTGGCCAAAGAGATATTCATCACACATAGCATAGTGGCATGACAGGTCAAACAGGTATATTTATGGTTGTTTATTTTTTTCACGTAACGAACTATGTATAGTGTTGCAATCGATCGGAAATAACGAACTTCTACATTTAGAACATTAAGGTATATTTAGAATACAAAAAAAAAATTGACAACTTATATTATACATTACATCCAACTTTAATACATTTGTTTGAGTACATGTAAATATTTTTTTATAGTATACAACAGAATTACTCAGGACGGCAACTCATTTATATGACTACCCAATTGTTTTTTGTTGCCGCAGGGTTCTTCGTGCAAAAAACATGGTCAGTCAATTCAACAATTTAACATGTAGTGCCTCGTACATGTCATTATGGATGTATGGAATAAAAATGGGACCAACATTATACCCTTAAGGCTCGGTGGCAGCATTTGTGTTGTATCCCAAATGACTTATAATGTGTGGTTTTTCAAAAAAAACTCATGTTGTAAGCATAACTTCGTAATATGATACAATACGACAACAACATAATTCTTGTAGTGTTGTGAACGTGCATAAATTTGGTTCGTATAAAAAATGAAAGGAAATTGGGAAATTGGAAGTGAATGTGTTGATCTCATATCAGTTCTATATTTATAAGCGGAACCTCTGCAAAAATGTCGGGGGAGGAAAGGACGGGCGAAACTCGTCATGACGGTCTAGCGAGTTCCACCCGCCATTTCATCCCTCAACATTTTCGTAGAGGTCTTTAATATGGTTTTCAGCGCATGTTTCGGAGCAGTTTTTGAATGTTGGACCAAACGGCGGACGCGTACTCGTATAGAAAAACACTTGTACTTGATGTTCATGTAAAAAATCGTGCAAAAAAAATATCTGGAGGCAGCGTAAACCGCGCGTAAACACCCCTATGGACGTGCTATTGTTAGGATTTCCAACGTATGTTTCAGAGCAGTTTTTTAATGTTGGACCGAATGGCGGACGCGTACTCGTATAGATAAACACCCTAATCTCCCTCTGTTTCATTCATGTTGCAAGGAAAACTTTGCTCATGCAATAAGGCACCATTAATACATAAAACGACTCCGATTTTGAATGCATTTTCATACTCGTAAAGTATAAAATTTTGAAATGGAAGTTTTAATATTTAGAATCTTATGTTACTGGTTATTTATATTGTGTATTCTAACATAAAATTGCCTTGTATGTAATCCGAGTTACAACCGTCGTGTGGTTTGACATGACAAGCCAAACTCGCCATCTAAGCAAGGCTAGTTAGGGTGAACTCGCCGTGGGTAGACAGCGAGTTAGCCTCATCATGTCACTATTTCCTACTCAAAATTGAAATTACGCTGCAAGTTTACGTTTCCAATACGAACATAATTAACAAGGATTACGTTCAGGGAATTCGTCATATATACATGGCGAGTTTCTACACTCATTAAGTTTTCACCCGCTAATCTATTTCGCATTTCCTACCACTTTAAAACAAACTCTCAAATTTCTCTAACAAATTCCCAATTTTTCTTAATCTCACACAAACATCGATTTACAATGGCTCCAATCTCAGCAATCGTATACTACGATGGAAACTATATGGGAGACGATACCGTGGAAAACTTTGACTCTGAAATTTTTTCGGATCAAATTCTTTCGTGACGTTCCTTGGGAGGAGCTAGTCAAGAAGATCAAACGGCTTGTACCTGTCGGGTGTAGTAGACCACTAAAGGCTCTCTACTACAGGTTCTAGACATCCTTGTTCCCAATGACATACAGTGCAATGAGAATTGACAATACAAACGATGTTGAAGCAATGGTCGAGACGCATATGGGGTACGGAGAGGAAATTTGCTACTTGTACGCAGATTTTAGTGAAGAAGTTGCAGGTGACAAGGAAAATCGAGTCGCAACTCAGGCCACAAAATATGATTTCAACTCTATGATGGGGGATTACGATCTTGGCGTTCCTGCTTATACCTCTGCATTTCAGGATGTACCTACATG
The DNA here is from genome assembly GCA_030270665.1 of Hibiscus trionum. NCBI lineage: Eukaryota > Viridiplantae > Streptophyta > Magnoliopsida > Malvales > Malvaceae > Hibiscus > Hibiscus trionum. The sequence continues at coordinate 14,112,216 of BSYR01000017.1, read as the reverse complement.
TACAACTGTAGGACACTCATACTACAACTTCCTCGACTTAAACGTCGAACAACCATCAACTTAACATTCAACCTTTAACCATATGTTGACTGGCAACAACCGATACTTGGTGGATCAAGTTTTTCAGGGGGTAGACACTCTTGTGTTGTATTATTCGATCTAAATGAGTCAAACTACTCTCCTAATTTTTTCCCCGCGTCTACATCTACTACTTCTGCACATGATCGTACATCCACAAACGATGATGAAGGCTACACATCACCAGAAGAACCAATTCAAGAGCGCGGCCCTGATGGTGCTGAGGTTGGGTTGTTCGTGGAGCCTAAAGATGTTGCTACCGATTCCACCTCTGAATCTGAAAGTGACACTGATAATGATGATGACGCCCCTGCAAACTTCAATGAAAATCAGTTGGGACATGTTGCAAGCAGTAGTGTCCTAACATCGTACGAGCCTCCGTCGCACATGCACAATATTGACTTACCGACAATGGACGTGCAAGAGCTCTCTAACGTGCCTGAGGTGGGTTTTGACATTTCTTACTTTGCAATAAAAAAGATGGCTTGTGGGAAGGGATGCAGTTTAGAACGAGGGACGAAGCGTAAGCTGCTGTTAAAAACTATAATGTACATTACGGTGTGCACTTCAAGGTGCAGTACACGACATCAAAGAAATACATATGTGAATGTAAACAGAAGTCAGCATAGGGATGTAACTGGAAGGTGTGAATCAACAAGATGAAAAGAAAAGGCAACATCTAGGAGATCACGGTCGACAACGACCCTCATACTTGTTATGTCGTCGGTTACAGGCAGGATCTTCCAAACTTGGACTGTAATATCATCGCTGGGAGCGTCCAAACAATTGTCTAGGCAAGCTTCAAAGTCATTGTTTCTGTGGTACAAGCGCATGTTAATAGAATATACGATTATATGCCATCGTACAATAAGACTTTGAAGGGAAAGAACAAGGCAATCATGAAATTGCATGGGGAATGGAATGCTTCTTACAATGAGCTCCCAGCTTGGATAAACATCATGAAGAAATACAACCCCAAGCGGTCACAAATTTGGAAACTGAACCATACTACAAGAACGATCATGTGGTTCTCGATGTTTGCCAATTCAAACGACTTTTCTAGACATTTCCACAGGGTATGAATGCGTAAAAGAACTGCAAGCCCGTTATTCAAATCGATGGCACGTTCTTGTACGGAAGATACAAGCAAGTTTTACTATTAGCTGTTGTTCAAGATGGCAATCGCAAGACAATACTCGTAGCATTCGCACTCGTTCCCAGAGAAGATTGTGAATCTTGCATGTTTTTCCTCAAGAAGCTACCTCATTACATCATTTAAAAGGATCGTGTTTGCTTGATCTCAGATCGAGGAGGTGGGATCAAGTCAGCGATCGAATCTTTGGGTAGGAAGTTTCAATCTCTAAACATTGAGCATTGTTTCTGCATACGCCACATTGTCGCAAACTACCACGGGCGATATAAGGAGGACGATGAACGCAGGCTCGTTATACGCATGGGTACATTTTAAGGTTTGTTGTATTTGTATTTATCACTACTTTACTTGTATCTCATTTGTACACTACGTCGCGTCTTAGGGTACGAACTAGTTCAATACAAATTTGAACAAATGCTTGAAGAGTTGCGGGAGAGGAATGATCATGGCTACAACTATGTTGCAAAAAATCTCAAAGAAAAATGGTCCAACGTACACGAAGGCGGTTTCAGATATGGCCACATGACAACCAACTTGGCTGAGGCAATCAACTCTTCCTTAAAGGGCGCTCGAAATTTGCCAATGACCGCCATTCTGAAAGCTACGTACTTTCGTTTGGGCAAGATGTTCACAACCTTGGGCAAAGAAGCTGTCGATATGCTGCAAAAGCGCCTCACATTCCACCCGAGAATACGAGACGAAATTCAAAAAAACATTGTTAAATCAAACGGGTTGCATGTGCTGCCGAAGTCGTGTAACGACGACTCTTTCTGTGTCTCAGAGAAACGACAACCAATGTAGGATTTTGACCCAACATCTTATAGGGTACATCTCCAAAATAGGTATTGCGACTGTGGAAAATTACAAGCACTCAAGACTCCGTGAGAGTATGACATCGTTTCATGCTCTGCTTCCAGGATCGATTTCAAGAATTTCGTGGATCCTGTATACTGGCTCCAGTCTGTATTTAAGGTATACAAAAAAGAATTACCACCAATCGGCATCGAAACTAAATGGAATAATGTGCAAACATGGATCACAATTTTACCTGACCCAACTCTGCGAAGGGAAAAAGCAGGACGTCCCAGATCCACAAGGATTCAAAATTATATGGACGCCATGCATCACTGCGAACGCGAACCTATCGGACAACCTAAACTCTACGGGAATTGTAGACTACCATGTCATAGAATGCCAAAGTTTCCATCTCGAAAATAAATATGTTGCTTTATTTTTATTAAGTACGCATGTTTTAACATAAATATTAATATGAAACTTCATTGGAATTCATTTCAATCTAAGTTTTCACCATTGCATACATCACCTAAAGCGGTAGAATTTTAAAATTAAAAAATTCATTTCAACTTCTACATTTTCTTTAAAACATTCTACAAGTTATATTACTTGTGCATTCAAATATAATTATAAAATGTTAGATACTTTGCATATTAATCGAACACTTTTTATAAATAATAATCAAGCCAAACTTGCTTTATTTTTATTAAGTAGTCATGTTTTAACATAAATATTAATGTGAAACTTCATTGGAATTCATTTCAATCTAAGTTTTCACCATTACATACATCACCTAAAGCGGTAGAATTTTAAAATTAAAAAATTCATTTCAAGTTCTACATTTTCTTTAAAACATTCTACAAGTTATATTACTTGTGCATTCAAATAGAATTACAAAATATTAGATACTTTACAACTTAATAGAACACTTTTTCTATCATTTCAAACACTGTTTTCCTAGAGCTTGTGACGGTCGTTAAGCCAGAAGGAACTCGCCGTGGGCCTACGGCGAGTTTGGTTTAGGATTAGGTCAATCTCGTGATTAATGTTTAAACCGGAATTTAAAGAAAAAATGAAACAAGCCATACGAACAAGGATGGTTTGAATAAAAAATATAATTTTAAAACTCGTCGTGGTGGTGCGGCGAGTTTACTGTTAGATTCCTACTATTGAGGATTTAGGATTTAAGGCGGTGTGTTGGGCAAAAAAAGATACAAAGATCCTATTTTTTCCCTTATCCCCTCAAATACGGCCTTAGCTTTAGCTTTAGCTTTAGCCTTAGCCATTTCCAGCATCAGCATTAGCATGTGGACCTCACTTGTATTATTATTAGGGTTGTAAAAACAGATAATCGTATGGGTTTCAGTTCGGGTACTGTCAGGTCGGGCCAAATCAGATATAGGCTAATTCAGGTCCAAAAAAAATTTAACTCGACTCGGGTCAGGTGCGGGTCAGTAGCAGGTCGGGTCCATTACAGGTCGGGTTCATTTCAGTTCGGGTCCATTTCAGGTCGAGTTTATTTCAGGTCGGGTTCAAACAGATCGGGTCCGAACCAGGTAATTGGCAGGTTAATTCGGGCTCGGGTAGACTTCAGGTCGGGTTCATTTCAGTCCGGGTTCATATCAGGTCGGGTAATTTCAGGTCAGTTTCATTTCAGGTCAGGTTAATTCGAGTTTTGAATTCGTATTATTTTTTAGTTCGGTACAATTATACAAGTAATCAATATTTATTCATATCTAAAATAATAAAGTAAATTAAAAACTTGAAATATGGTCAATTTTGAATAAAAACAAAGTTTTAGGGACTATAATGAACAACAAACAATAAATAAGAGTCAATTTGAACTAAAAATAAAGTTTTAAGGACTTAATTGAATTGAACTAAAACTTAAAGGACTTAAATGAAAAACATCTAAAATTTAAAGGGCTACAAAATATTTAGCCCATCTAAAATGAATGGGTGGTGGGATATGAGCCCAAAGCCCCAAACTATTAATAATTATTATTTATTATTAATTATTATATTATATATACATTATATAACTTATAAGTTTTAATATATATATATGTATATTAATTATATTTATATGTTATATTATAAGTTTTAATATATATATATGTATTATATGCTATATTGATTATTATGTACGTATACATATAATATATATCTATATGTATTATATGTTATATTAATTATATTTATATGTTATATTATAAGTTTTAATATATATATGTATTATATGTTATATTAATTGTTATGTACGTATACATATAATATATATGTATATATTTATATGTTATATTATAAGTTCATATTAGAGTGTTTAGGGTTTAGGGTTTTGCATTATGGATTATGAGTTATCATTATTGTTTATGGTTTAGGGTTTAAGGTTTGAGAGTTAGGGTTTATATTCGATTGTTTAGGGTTTAGGGTGTTGCATTAGGGTTTACGAGTTATTGTTTATGATTTAGAGTTTAAGGGTTTAGGGTTTAGGGTTTATGATTTAAGAGTTAGGGTTTAAGAGTTTAGCGTTTATATTCGAGGGTTTATGGTTTAGGGTGTTGTATTATGGTTTACAAGTTATCATTATTGTTTATGGTTTAGAGTTTAAGGGTTTAAGGTTTAGGGTTTAAGAGTTAAGGTTTGTATTCGAGGGTTTGTGGTTCATATTAGAGTGTTTAAGGTTTAGGGTGTTGCATTACGGTTTATTAGTTATCATTAGGGTTTAGGGTTCATGGTTTAGGGTTTGGGAGTTAGGGTTTATATTTGATGGTTTAGGGTTTAAGGTGTTGCATTAGGGTTTACAAGTTATCATTATTGGTTATGGTTTAGAAATTAAGGGTTTAGGGTTTATGATTTAAGAGTTAAGGTTTATATTCGAGGGTTTATGGTTCATATTAGAGTGTTTAGGGTTTAGGGAGTTACATTAGGGTTTATGAGTTATCATTATTGTTTTATGGTTTAGAGTTTATGGTTTATGGTTTAGATTTTAGGGTTTATGGTTCATATTGGAGTGTTCAGGGTTTAGAGTGTTGCATTAGGGTTTACGAACTATTATTATTATTTATGGTTTAGGGTTTAGGGTTCATATTAGAGTGCTTAGGGTTTAGGGTGTTGCATTATGGTTTATGAGTTATCATTATTGTTTATGGTTTAGAGTTTAGTGTTTAGGGTTTATGATTTAAGAGTTAAGGTTTATATTCGAGGGTTTATAATTTATATTCAAATGTTTAGGGTTTAAGGTGTTGCATTAAGTTTTACGAGTTATCATTATGTTTATGGTTTAGAGTTTATGGTTTAAGTTTTATGGTTTAGGGTTTAGGGTTTAGGGTATATGTCAATTATTGTTTAGGGTTTAAGTGATAGGAAAAGTACCTCCGGAACATGTCAATTCTTAGGTAGTATGCTCGTATCTTGGTTCTCTAAGAAACAAAATAGCGTAGCCTTATCTACCACCAAAGAGGAGTACATATCCTTAGAGAGTTGTTGTGCTCAAGTTCTTTGGATGAAGAAACAACTCTTAGATTATGGTGTTCAAGTAGATATCATACCCCTTAAGTGTGACAACACTAGTGCCATTTGTCTAACTAAAAATCCCAGCCAACACTCTATAACCAAACATATAGAAACTAGACATCATTTCATTAGAGATCATGTCTTAAAAATGATGTAGTTCTAGAATATGTTGATACCTTGAACTAATTAGCAGACATATTTATCAAACCTTTAGATAAAGAACGTTTTTGGACCTTTAGGAAAGAATTAGGTTTAACCAGCCTTCATTGATCCTTTTAGGTCCCAAATGGCCAAAATTTGCTTGAATTTTGAATGATGATCATGCGTATGTGATTTTGCTTCTTAATGCATCTATGCTTGTTGCTAGGGGTGTATGCATCAGTTTTAGTTCATATAACATGCTCATATATCATTTGCATGCATTTAGGCTCGATCTAAGTTGGCTCTTTGGACATGAAACTGCCAAAAATGCATTTTCTAGCAAGGGTGTATCGAAAAAGGTACATTTGTTTCGATACGGGTTCGATCTAAGTTGATTCCAGTACTGAATCTTATCGAAACAGGCTCTTTACGTTTCGATACGGGTTCGCAGTGTTGTTTCGAAATAGGGTCAACCTATATCGAAACGAGTCTCGTACTGAAACGGCTCGAAAGTGTTTAGATACAGCCGTTCTGATATGCCAAGTGGCGTATCAAAACACGATCGCGTAGATTGCTTTAAATAGCATTAAAGAGTAACAAACTTTAATTAAAACACCAACTCTCTTTTTCTCTCAAACCCTAACCGAAAACTCTTATATAAACTCCTCAAATCCCTTGATTTTTCACATCAAAACCTAAATTTTTTTAGGGTTTTCAATCAACACATCAAGGCTAGAACTTTGCAAGCAATTTGGTGCATTAATCATCCCTCATTCATCCATCATCCTATATCAAGGTATAAACTCTTTTTCTTTTGTTTTAAAGTTTTGTTTAATTTTATTGGTTGTTTTTAATTACTTTTTGTATAAAGCATATACATATAGTATGGGTTTTCATGTTTTTGCAAAAAAAATCTGAAAAATCTGAAAATTTTTTATTCTAATACAAAATTATACCGTATATTTTTTAATCTGTTTTTCGAAGTTCTTTTTACCAAAAATTTATTTTTATGTTTATATATGTTTTTATACTATATTGTATAGTTTTTTATATACCTTGCCTATTGGATTGAATTTGGTTGATTTACGCATACATGTGTTTTTGTGTCTTGATTTATTTCCGGGTTTCGAATATGGGTTCTAGGAAGAGAGTATGAACCAATAAGGCTGGTGGAAGCTCTAACATCGATGACGATTCCACTCGTCCCAACCTCACTCTACTCTACCAAAAGAGTCTTCGCAACAAAGACGCCCATACCAACTTCAAGCTCTTTCAAGATCATGCAATCTGTCGTGAGCGTATTGTCTCTATACACTTTTTGGATTTTGAACATTTTCAATTCCGCTATCTCACTTTATTGAGGCGTTGGAACTTCATGCCCTTTTGAGCTTACCCGGTACTTTGTACCGTAACATGGTTCTTCTCTTCTATGCTAATGCTCGTTGTATCTCCAATGTCGATCAAGTGGTTGCCATTGAGTCTTATCTAATGGGGAAGAAGTTTAGGGTTGATCTGGAAACCTTTGTCAACGTTTTCGGGTTTGAAGATGAGGGTATTTCGGATGAGAACTCGTTGGGACATACTCTTGGTGGCTCCGTCATAGTCCTTGATGCTCATGATCGCATCCTTCATCTCATGGTCTCGTGGTGGATTCTTCCTTCCGGAGGAAAATTCTCCCACATTCGGCAAGTCGACGACTTTTTGGATTCGTTGCTTTCGTGAGGAACGTCGACAAAATCTTTGTCAAATCATGTTTTCCGAGATGCTGCATCTTGATCAAAACCGCAACTTCGATCTTGTCACTCCTTCACTTATGGGGCCGCCCTGAGTTACTTATTCTCAAAGGTGGGAATCGATTGATCTCTTGACTTTCCGGAACCTCTCAAGGATCCCATTGATGAGCGCACACTTCTCCGTTGCAAATTTCATTTCATTGATGGAGAATGGATTCCTGTCGAGCATCCTCCTCAAATTGTGGCCCTCAAACCTCAACCTCAAGTTGCTCTACAAAACAACGAAGCCCTCATGACTTTCCTTGCCGAGCAATTCAATGGCTTGCGAACCCACATGGACTATGGTTTTACCACTCTTGGCACTCGTCTCACATCCATGGAGGAACGTATCAAAGGTGTTGAAAATCGTCTCACATCGGTTGAAACTCAACAAGCCTCAATGGACATGTCCTTTACTAGCTTCCATGGCGAGTGGAGACAATTTCGAAGGAGCTCCACCAATGATGAAGATGAAGATGATAATGAGCCTTAGATCTTTGCATTCCATTGCATATCATCTAGTTTAGGATTTCCTTATTTTTGCACCTATCTATGTTTTTGCTTTAAGACCTATGCTTTGATTTATTGTTTTTAGGTATTAAGTTTGACTCTTACGTTTGGATATTATGGAATTATTTTGCTTTGGTTTATTATGCTTAATGAAATTATGTTGCTTTAGTTATGCTTTGTTTGGATCATGCGCTATATTGCTCTATCTCGTGATTATATTCCTTCATTGATTTTGATCTAACAAAAAAGAGGGAGAAGGGTTAAGCTATTTTTTTCAAAATATTTTTCTAAACCTAGCTTCAATTTAGGGGGAGTTTACTTAAAAATTTGCTTTGGTTTTGTTATATCAAAAAGGGGGGAGATTGTAAAACCAATATTTGATTTTGATATAACAAATAATCTAAGGACTAAATTGCAAAGTAAATAAAATTTTAAGTAATCAAAATACTTACATTTGACAAGTAAAATTTATACTTAAAATGTTTTAAAGTCAAAACTTAAACCCAATAAATTTTTCTAAGTGTTTCAAAGCCAAAATACAAAAAATTGCCCAGGCATTTTGAAACACCCCCAAAGTGTTTCAATAGGTTTTGCCACTGGAAGGATCCATTTCGATACAGACTATTCCCATTTTGATACAGCCTTCATCTGGGCTTTTTATTTGTAAGTGTTTTTTCAAAACGGCACATAACCGTTTTGATACAGGGGTTAAGTATTTTTAAAATCGAACATTAAATGAACTAGTCGTTACTTGTCAGAAACGAACTTTTGAAAATTTGGTTAAGTGTTTCGATACACCCCTATGTTGTTTCGAAACAGAAGTTTACAGTTTCAAAATGTTTCGATACAAGCCCTTTTTACACACAACAGCTCTTTATTTTTTTGGTGTCCGTTTCCATACAGGGTCTCGTGTTCCGATACGGGTAGTTGTAGAAAGCATTTATGGAGGGAAGAGAAAGCCCCAATGGCTCTATTGATGATCTCAACCACCCAAACGGCTAGAATTCAATGCAATGGTATAAAAACAAGTCTTTAAAGACACATCAACAACTATTGAACCTTCAAGCAACTTCAAAGCATTTATTCAAACCTTTAAGCCTATTAGAGTCAAATTGTGTACCCAACTTGTAAAATTCTCAATTGTTCATCTTTCTTTCAAGTTTGGGGAGTGTTGGTTTGTAATTGGGCAATATATTAGTCTTGTGAGAGATACATTTCAAATTGCCTTTTGTTCTTTGTAATTGAGAGTCTTGTCATTCAATCTTTGGGTAGAAAGATTGAATTTATAAAGGTTGTCTCCTTATCCTAGAAAAGGGGAAGAACAAATTAGTGAAGAGTTTGTTGAAAATCCTTAGTGGGAGCTAAGGTAGTGGATGTAGAGCTTGTTTAGAAGCTTGAACCACAATAATTGCCTTGTTCTTCATTTTTAATTGTTCCTTTTGCTCCCTTCAATTTTTAAAGTGCCAATTCACCCCCCCTCTTGGTCGTATTTGTTAAATCGATCCACTCAACAGATACGCCTAAGGTCGTATCGATACGGTGAGGCTGAAATGGGCATGTTGTTTCGGTACGGTTCAAGGTGTACCGAAACATGTTTGAGTTATTTGGTTACCGGAATTACGCGTATCGATACGCTTATAAACTGTATCGGTATGGGTCCGTGTATCGAAACACTTGGAGGTTTTTCGTTACGGGGCATATCGATATAGGGTTGAGTGTACCGATACACTTGTCAGTTATTTTAGTTATTTTGAATCTTATTGAAGTTCTGTTGCTTACGTCTTAGTCCTTGAATGTTGTGGATACAATTAAAAGAGTTTGGGTGATCGAATTGAGTTGAGGTTTGATATAGTGGCATGGAATATGATTAATTATAGGATGGTAACTTAAAATTGAATGAAGTCCATGTATTTTGTTAAAATTACAAGTTGGTCCCTAATACATGTTTATAATCAATTGAATGCCAAATCGATGTATGATTGAATTGATGTTTCTTCCGCTGCGAGTCTTATCACTTAGGATGTTTATGTGCATCTAGGAAAGATAAAAAGAAAAAAAATAGGGTCGTTTATTGAGGTAAACCTTCCTGGTTTACTTCAGTATTCCATGTGTGACATGTTCAGTTCGGTCTCGCGTCTAGGCCAGGTCGAGGGGGTTACACTGCTCGATCCTATATATTGGTCCTTATCGGTGGTATGCTAATGCCGAATAAATCGAGTTCTCACGTGCACACGCAATACCTTCTATTCTTGGAGACGTCATGGGGGGCAAAAAAAATCAGTTGGGGCTCTACAATCTTAGGTTTCCTGTACTGCGAGTTGTGCAAAGCAACGAGCCTGGCAGATGGCAAGGACAGATTTGTGCACGCCGATATTGGTGGGTGTGTGGTGTTGATAGAATCATGGACCTAGTACAGGCTTCCATTCCTCGCTCCTATTGGTAATCCTCTGTTTCAATTCCCACTCGCATCAAGATAATAATGTTAATTCCCATAATTGTTTTAATTTTATTTACAGAAACCATGATCCATCTATGTATTTGTATTATGTAGATGGGCCCAAAAATTCAAAAAGAAGGGGTTGGATGTAAAATTAATTCTCACAGTGAGAAACAAGATTGACATGTATTGCGAATAGAAGGTAATGAAATATTGCTTTTAGATCGAAACTATATAATTTGTATTTATTTTTATCTATTTTATCGGTTATGTATGTATTATCGCAGTTTCGATGGATGCGATATGATGAGGATTATGATATTCGTAATGTGATTTTGAACAATGTCTACTAGGATGCCGAAAATTGGTGTTCGGTAATGTTGTTGCTGAATTTTGCCATTGTCGAGGTTTTTTACGGCAATCGGGTTCTTAGGTAGCTTGGATACCACCAGCCTATGCCTAAAGCCGCGCCCAATATGGATGATTTCGAAAAGGTGGACTTACGGGATAAGAGCTAAGAGAATTGGCCAAAGAGATATTCGTCTTACATAGCATAGTGGCATGACAGGTCAAACAGGTATATTTATGGTTGTTTATTTTTTTCATGTAACGAATTATGTAGAGTGTTGCAATCGATCGGAAATACTGAACTTCTACATTTAGAACATTAAGGTATATTTAGAATACAAAAAAAGAAATTGACAACTTATATTATACATTACATCCAACTTTAATACATTTGTTTGAGTACATGTAAATATTTTTTATAGTATACAACAGATTTACTCAGGACGACAACTCATTTATATGACTACCCAATTGTTTTTTGTTGTCGCAGGGTTCTTCGTGCAAAAAACGTGGTCAGTCAATTCAACAATTTAACATGTAGTGCCTCGTACATGTCATTATGGATGTATGGAATAAAAATGGGACCAACATTATACCCTTAAGGCTCGGTGGCAGCATTTGTGTTGTATCCCAAATGACTTATAATGTGTGGTTTTTCAAAAAACTCATGTTGTAAGCAGAACTTCGTAATATGATACATTACGACAACAACATAATTCTTGTAGTGTTGTGAACGCGCATAAATTTGGTTCGTATAAAAAAATGAAAGGCAATTGGGAAATTGGAAGTGAATGCGTTGATCTCATATCAGTTCTATATTTATAAGCGGAACCTCTGCGAAAATGTCGGGGGAGGAAAGGACGGGCGAAACTCGCCGTGACGGTCTGGCGAGTTCCGCCTGTCATTTCATCCCTCAACATTTTCGTAGAGGTCTTTAATATGGTTTTCAGCACATGTTTCAGAGCAGTTTTTGAATGTTGGACCAAACGGCGGACGCGTACTCGTATAGATAAACACTTGTACTTGATGTTCATGGAAAAAAATCGTGCAAAAAAATATCTGGAGGCAGCATAAACCGCGCGTAAACACCCCTATGGACGTGCTATTGGTAGGATTTCCAGCGTATGTTTCAGAGCGGTTTTTGAATGTTGGACCGAATGGCGGACGCGTACTCGTATAGATAAACACCCTAATCTCCCTCTACTTCATTCATGTTGCAAGGAAAACTTTGCTCGTGCAATAAGGCACCATTAATACATAAAACAACTCCGATTTTGAATGCATTTTCATACTCGTAAAGTATAAAATTTTGAAATGGAAGTTTTAATATTTTGAATCTCATGTTACTGGTTATTTATATTGTGTATTCTAACATAAAATCGCCTTGTATGTAATCCGAGTTACACCCGTCGTGTGGTTTGACATGACAAGCCAAACTCGCCATCTAAGCAAGGCTAGTTAGGGTGAACTCGCCATGGGTGGACAGCGAGTTAGCCTCATCATGTCACTACTTCCTGCTCAAAATTGAAATTACGCTGCAAGTTTATGTTTCCAATACGAACATAATTAACAAGGATTACGTTCCGGGAATTCGTCGTATATACATGGCGAGTTTCTACACTCATTAAGTTTTCACCCGCTAATCTATTTCGCATTTCCTACCACTTTAAAACAAACTCTCAAATTTCTCTAACAAATTCCCAATTTTTCTTAATCTCACACAAACATCGATTTAGAATGGCTCCAATCTCAGCAATCGTATACTACGATGGAAACTATATGGGAGACGATATCATGGAAAACTTTGAGTCTGAAATTTTTTCGGATCAAATTCTTTCGCAACGTTCCTTGAGAAGAGCTAGTCAAGAAGATCAAACGGCTAGTACTTGTCGGGTGTAGTAGACCACTAAAGGCTCTCTACTACAGGTTCTAGACATCCTTGTTCCCATTGACATACAGTACAATGAGAATTGACAATACAAATGATGTTGAAGCAATGGTCGAGACGCATATGGGGTACGGAGAGGAAATTTGCTACTTGTACGCAGATTTTAGTGAAGAAGTTGCAGGTGACAATGAAAATCGAGTCGCAACTCAGGCCACAAAATATGATTTCAACTCTTTGATGGGGGATTACGATCTTGGCGTTCCTGCTTATACCTCTGCGTTTCAGGATGTACCTACATGTACAATAGTAGGACACTCATACTACAACTTCCTCGACTTAAACGTCGAACAACCATCAACTTAACATTCAACCGTTAACCCATATGTTGATTGGCAACAATTGATACTTGGTGGATCAAGTTGTTCAAGGGGCGACACTCTTGCGTTGTATTATTCGATCTAAATGAGTCAAACTACTCTCCTAATTTTTTTTCCCCGCATCTACATCTGCTACTTCTGCACATGATTATGCATCCATAAATGATGATGAAGGATACACATCACCAGAAGAACCAATTCAAAAGCGCGACCCTGATGGTGCTGAGGTTGGGTTGTTCGTGGAGCCTAAAGATGTTGCTACCGAGTCCACCTCTGAATCTAAAAGTGACACTGATAATGATGATGACGCCCCTGCAAACTTCAATGAAAATCAGTTGGGACATGTTGCAAGCAGTAGTGTCCTAACATCGTAAGAGCCTCCGTCGCACATGCACAACATCGACTTGCCAACAATGGACGTGCAAGAGCTACGTGCCTGACGTGGGTTTTAACAGTTCTTACTTTGCAATAAAAACAATGGCTTGTGGGAAGGGATGCAGTTTAGAACGAGGGACGAAGCGAAGGCTGTTGTTAAAAACTATAATGTACATTACGGTGTGCACTCCAAGGTGCAGTACACGACATCAAAGAAATACATATGTGAATGTAAACAGAAGTCGGCATAGGGATGTAACTGGAAGGTGTGAATCAACAAGATGAAAAGAAAAGAAAACATCTAGGAGATCACAGTCGACAACGGCCCTCATACTGGTTGTGTCGTCGGTTACAGGCAGGATCATCCAAACTTGGACTGTAATATCATCGCTGGAAGCGTCCAAACAATTGTCCAGGCAAGCTTCAAAGTCATTGTTTCTGCGGTACAAGCGCATGTTAATACAATATACGATTATACGCCATCGTACAAAAAGACTTTGAGGGGAAAGAAAAAGGCAATCATAAAATTGCATGGGGAATGGAATGCTTCTTACAATGAGCTCCCAGCTTGGATAAACATCGTGAAGAAATACAACCCCAAGCGGTCACAAATTTGGAAACTGAACCATACTACAAGAACGATCATGTGGTTCTCGATGTTTGCCAATTCAAACGACTTTTCTAGACATTTCCACAGGGTATGAATGCGTAGAAGAACTGCAAGCCCGTTATTCAAATCGATGGCACGTTCTTGTATGGAAGATACAAGCAAGTTTTGCTATTAGTTGTTGTTCAAGATGACAATCGCAAGACAATATCCATAGCATTCGCACTCGTTCCCAGAGAAGATTGTGAATCTTGCATGTTTTTCCTTAAGAAGCTACATCATTAAAAAGGATCGTGTTTGCTTGATCTCAGATCGAGGAGGTGGGATCAAGTCAGCGATCGAATCTTTGGGCAGGAAGTTTCAATCTCTTAACATTGAGCACTGTTTCTGCATACGCCACATTGTCGTAAACTACCACGGGCGATATAAGAAGGACGATGAACGCTGGCTCGTTATACGCATGGGTACATTTTAAGGTTTGTTGTATTTGTATTTATCACTAATTTCCTTGTATCTCATTTGTACACTCTGTCGTATCTTAGGGTACGAACTAGTTCAATACAAATTTGAACAAATGCTTGAAGAGTTGTGGTTTCAGATATGGCCACATGACAACCAACTTGGCAGAGGCAATCAACTCTTCCTTGAAGGGGCCCGAAATTTGCCAATGACCGCCATTCTGAAAGCTACGTACTTTCGTTTGGGCAAGCTGTTCACAACCTTGGGCAAAGAAGCTGTCGATATGCTGCAAAAGCGCCTCACATTCCACCCGAGAATACGAGACGAAATTCAAAAAAACATTGTTAAATCAAACGGATTACATATGTTGCCGATGTCATATAACAACCACTCTTTCTGTGTCTTAGAGAAACCACAACCAATGCAGGATTTTGACCCAACATCTTATAGGGTACATCTCCAAAATAGGTATTGCGGCTGTGGCAATTTCCAAGCACTCAAGACTCCGGGCGAGTATGACATCGTTGCATGCTCTGCTGCCAGGATCGATTTCAAGAATTACGTGGATCCTGTATACTGGCTCCAGTCTGTATTTAAGGTCTACGAAATAGAATTCCCATCAATCGGCAGCGAAACTAAATGGAATGATGTGCAAACATGGATCACAATTTTACCTGACCCAACTCTGCGAAGGGAAAAAGCATGACGTCCCAGATCCACAAGGATTCAAAATTATATGGACGCCATGCATCACTGCGAACGCAAACCTACCGGACAACCTAGACTCTATGGGAATTGTAGACTACCATGTCATAGAATGCCAAAGTGTCCATCTCGAAAATAAATAAGTTGCTTTATTTTTATTAAGTACGCATGTTTTAACATAAATATTAATATGAAACTTCATTGGAATTCATTTCAATCTAAGTTTCCACAATTGCATACATCACCTAAAGCGGTAGAATTTTAAAATTAAAAAATTCATTTCAACTTCTACATTTTCTTTAAAACATTCTACAAGTTATATTACTTGTGCATTCAAATATAATTATAAAATGTTAGATACTTTGCAACTTAATCGAACACTTTTTATAAATAATAATCAAGCCAAACTTGCTTTATTTTTATTAAGTAGTCATGTTTTAACATAAATATTAAGGTGAAACTTCACTGGAATTTATTTCAATCTAAGTTTTCACCATTACATACATCACCTAAAGCGGTAGAATTTTAAAATTAAAAAATTCATTTCAACTTCTACATTTTCTTTAAAACATTCTACAAGTTATATTACTTGTGCATTCAAATAGAATTACAAAATATTAGATACTTTACAACTTAATAGAACACTTTTTCTATCATTTCAAACACTGTTTTCCTAGAGCTTGTGACGGTCGTTAAGCTAGAGGGAACTCGCCGTGGGCCTACGGCGAGTTTGGTTTAGGATTAGGTCAATCTCGTGATTAATGTTTAAACCGGAATTTAAAGAAAAAATGAAACAAACCATACGAACAAGGCGGGTTTGAATGAAAAAATATATTTTTAGAACTCGTCATGGTGGTGCGGCGAGTTTACTGTTAGAGTCCTACTATTGAGGATTTAGGATTTAAGGCGGTGCGTTGGGCAAAATAAGATACAAAGATCCTATTTTTGCCCTTATCCCTTCAAATACGGCCTTAGCTTTAGCTTTAGCTTTAGCCTTAGCCATTTCCAGCATCAGCATTAGCATGTGGACCTCACCTGTATTATTATTAGGGTTGTAAAAACAGATAATCGTATGGGTTTCAGGTCGGGTCCTGTCAGGTCGGGTCAAATCAGATACAGGCCAATTCAGGTCCAAAAAAATTTTAACTCGACTCGGGTCAGGTGCGGGTCAGTAGCAGGTCGGGTCCATTGCAGGTCGGGTTCATTTCAGTTCGGGTCCATTTCAGGTCGGGTTCAAACAGATCGGGTCCGAACCAGGTAATTGGCAGGTTAATTCGGGCTCGGATAGACTTCAGGTCGGGTTCATTTCAGTCCGGGTTCATTTTAGGTCGAGTTCATTTTAGGTCGGGTAATTTCAGGTCGTTTCATTTCAGGACAGGTTAATTCGAGTTTTGAATTCTTATTATTTTTTAATTCGGTACAATTGTACAAGTAGTCAATATTTATTTCGAGTTAATTATTTAACGTCTTTCATGGAATCACATTAAAAATAAAAATTTGGCACTAGAAATAAATAAACATATCATAAATGATTCATATCTAAAATAATAAAGTAAATTAAAAACTTGAAATAGGGTCAATTTTGAATAAAAACAAAGTTTTAGGGACTATAATGAACAACAAACAATAAATAAGAGTCAATTTGGACTAAAAATAAAGTTTTAAGGGCTTAATTGAATTGAACTAAAACTTAAAGGACTTAAATGAAAAACATCTAAAATTTAAAGGGCTACAAAATATTTAGCCCATCTAAAATGAATGGGTGGTGGGTTATGAGCTCAAAGCCCCAAACTATTAATAATTATTATTTATTATGAATTATTATATTATATATACATTATATAACTTATAAGTTTTAATATATATATATATATATATATATTAATTATATTTATATGTTATATTATAAGTTTTAATATATATATATATATATATATATATATATTATATGTTATATTAATTATTATGTACGTATACATATAATATATATGTATATGTATATGCATTATATGTTATATGTTATATTAATTATATTTATATGTTATATTATAAGTTCATATTAGAGTGTTTAGGGTTTAGGGTGTTGCATTATGGTTTATGAGTTATCATTATTGTTTATGGTTTAGAGTTTAGGGTTAAGGGTTTGAGAGTTAGTGTTTGTATTCGATGGTTTAAGGTTTAGGGTGTTGCATTAGGGTTTACGAGTTATCATTATTGTTTATGGTTTAGAGTTTAAGCGTTTAGGGTTTATGGTTTATGATTTATGATTTAAGAGTTAGGGTTTGAGTGTTTAGGGTTTATATTCGAGGGTTTAGGGTTTAGGGTGTTGCATTATGGTTTACGAGTTATCATTATTGTTTATGGTTTAGAGTTTAAGAGTTTAATGTTTAGGGTTTAAGAGTTAAGGTTTGTATTCGAGGGTTTGTGGTTCATATTAGAGTGTTTAGGGTGTTGCATTATGGTTTATGAGTTATCATTATTGTTTAGGGTTTAGGGTTTAGGGTTTGAGAGTTAGTGTTTATATTCGAGGGTTTAGGGTTTAAGGTGTTGCATTAGGGTTTACAAGTTATCATTATTGTTTTTGGTTTAGAATTTAAGGGTTTAGGGTTTATTATTTAAGAGTTAGGGTTTTAATACGAGGGTTTATTGTTCATATTATAGTGTTTAGGGTTTAGGGTGTTGCATTAGGGTTTATGAGTTATCATTATTATTTTATGGTTTAGAGTTTAGGGTTTAGATTTTAGGGTTTATTGTTTATATTGGAGTGTTTAGGGTTTAGAGTGTTGCATTAGGGTTTATGAACTATTATTATTGTTTATGGTTTAGGGTTTATGGTTCATATTAGAGTGTTTAGGGTTTAGGGTGTTGTATTAGGGTTTATTAGTTATCATTATTGTTTAGGGTTTAGAGTTTAGGTTTTAGGGTTTAGGGTTTATGATTTAAGAGTTAAGGTTTATATTCGATGGTTTATAATTTATATTCGAATGTTTAGGGTTTAAGGTGTTGCATTAGGGTTATGAGTTATCATTATTGTTTATGGTTTAGACTTTATTGTTTAAGTTTTAGGGTTTAGGGTATATGTATATAATATGTATATGTTATATATATTATGTTTATATATATGTTATATATATTATATATTTGTATGTATCATGATTTATGTATCATGTATGTGTACATATATGTGTATGTGTATATGTAGTTATGTGTGTATGTATGTATTTATGTATTATGTGTCATGTGTGCACATATATATCCTATTTTATATATATTTATGAACTTTTTTAATTCATTAAGTCATGGATTTCGGGTCAATATCAGTTCAGGTCAACAACAGTTCGGGTTCAAAACAGGTCGGGTTCATAACAGGTCGGGTAAAATCGGATCTCGGGTCGATTCAGTCGGGTAATATCAGGTAATTTTCCAAGTCGGTCTCGGGTTCGGGTTCGTTTCAATCGGATGCAGGTCAGGTTTCAGGTCAAAATTAACAGGCCAGATTCGGGTTCGGGTCGTTTTCAGTCGGACGCAAATCGGGTTCGGTTGCTACAGTAACAGGTTCAACTCGGTTTCGGTTAAGCAACAATCAGTTACAGTTCGGGTTCGGGTCATCGAATTCTCGGGTCAAATCAGGTTCTGACTCGAGCAGGTTTCAAGCAGGTTTTCAGGTTCTGACTTGTTTTTACATCCTAATTATTATGGTGTTTTGTAGCTGTCCCTGTCCTTGCGCTGGCTGGAGTTGTAAATTCCTTTGCTCACATTTTGATGGATCAAAAATGAGATTGTTCTTTCCGGTCAAAAAAATGAGATTGTTCAAACAATTACGGTCCAAAAGTAACATTACAATGTCCTGCGTGCATCAAAAATGTTGATTAAAATCTCGAAAGATGTTACCTTGTATTGACATGTTTAATTTATTACATACTATTAAAATTTATGTGTAATTACAAAATTTTAAGATTGTAAATAACATCATCAGTAAAAAGTATAATATATATATATATATATATATTAATTATAAAAATTTAAAATTTCAAAGGAATACGATTACCTCCGATACGGCAATGCCCCTTGCCCACACCTGATATAAAATGCTTTTCGTATTCATGAATCCTATAATTTTGGTAGGAAAGATATTCGTTTTTGGACTTTTTTGTGTTTCGAGGAATTCAATTACGAGTATTGGATGGATTATATGTTTTATGGAGAAATTATGGTTAGTTGTGAATTTTTCTTATTGGATTGTTTTTATAGAGTTTTGATGATCGTCGAGGAGAGAAATATAATTCGTCTGTTTTTATACCTCTTTATATATCTCATCAATAATTTTATGTCACATATATTATTAATAAAATAAAAATAATCAATAAAGCAGTGAAAAGTAATTATTAATATACGTGAAATAAAATCATTGACAGAGTATATAAAGGGGCACAAATACATTAAGTATTAATAATACAAAAAAATGTACGTAAATAAGTACAAATAAAATTTTAAAGTGAACACACTCAGTAAAATAGATAACCAATAAAAATAGACTTGATAAAATTTTAAGGTGAACACACTCAATAAAATAAATAGCTTAGTAAAGAAAAAACTCAGATACCCTAAACATAACTTACATCCGCCATTTTTTTATCCGAAACTTACATCCGCCACTTGTAGGGGTGAGCAAAACTCGACTCGACTCGAAAAAACTGAATAACTCGACTCGACTCGAGGCAAAAATACTTGACTCGTCTTGACTCGACTCGAAATTTCATAAACTTGAATAACTCGAAAAAATTTCAAATAAAGTTTGAGTTGTGAAATGGAAATTTAAATAACTCGAATAACTCGAAATTTTTAGTAATTAGTAGATTTATTTTTAAGTTCGAGACGAGTCCCTCTATTTTTTATGATATATACATACTGATATATAAAAACATGAAGAAATATTGTCACATGTGAAAAATATATATATATGTGAATATCTTATATGATTAGAGAAATGAGTTTAAATTGGAATCAAACCCTACTATAACATGATAAATAATTACAATTAAATTTTTATAGAAACTCGAAAACTAGACTCGACTCGAATTTCTTAAACTCGACTCGAATCGAAAAAATTTCAAATAAAATTTGAGTTGTAAAATATGACTCGTCAACTCAAATAACTCGAAATTTTTTGACTCGACTCGATCGAACGCTCACCCCTAGCCACTTGGCCGAAGGGTTTAGTGGATAGTGAATGGTGTCAAGGAGTATAGGCTTTTGTGTTATAATGAGGGGAGTTGGGATAGAAAGAGGACTAAAATAGTTATTTTATAAATTTTGTAAATCGTCACATCAATTTCCGTTTCCGTGAGTTATTTATCAAAAAAATCTTTATTTAGTTGTTCGAATGGATGTCATACTTAGATATTGCATTGCGAATTTACATCAAGGGGTGTATATTCTGTTACCCGATCAAACTGAATTATTCAAAATTTATTATTTGAACTGAATTTTTTTAAAAAATTTAACTGAACTAAAAAAGTTCGGTTAATTCTATCGTTTTTTAATTAACCGAAATTTGTTATAAAATTTTGGGTATATTACATGAATGATCACTAAACTATTTTAAAATGATCTTTTTAGCCATTGAACTTTTATAAGTTACAAAGCAATCATTAAACTTATCAAACTATTACAAAATGATCATTGACTCATTGCACGTTATAAATTATTGAAAATTATGAAATGTTTAATGACTATTTTTGTAATCAATCAATAAATTTAATGATCATTTTGTGCTAATTTAATAAAGTTTAATGATCATTTTATAATATATCAAAAATATTAATAATCATTTTATAATTTTTAAAAGTTTAGTGACCACAAATAAATATATAATAATTTCAGTTAATTAATCGATTTCGAGCCGAATTAACCGATAACCAATATTTGAAAGAAAAAAATATTAACTATTAATTGATTCTACCTAAAATTAACCGACCGAATTAACCAAAAAATTTAGTTCGGTCGATTAATTTAAAACCAAATAATGCATAACCCTGTTTACATCCCACCTTAACTGAGTGTTCCGTTCAACATATGACATGCAAATGTTCCACTTATCTGCTGCTACTAAACAATTGCACGTCATATGAGTGATCGTGTGTTATGTCAGTTTGATTTCGTACAATAGCGGCTCAAAGGTTTACGAGTGCTTAATAATTTATTAAAATGAGTCATTTTAATTTACTCAAAAATATATAGTATTTTTTAAAACGTGTTTTTATCTTAGTAAAAATATATTATAAGGTCCTCTTTAAAGTCATTTTTTTAAATTTTGTTTTCTTGTAATTTATTAAACTAATTTTTTTCTCCCTATAAACATTTAATTTAACTCATTTTGGCCTCTCTTTTCTTAGGAGCCCTGTGCGGTCGCTCACTTCACACATATTCAAAAACCCCACTGATTTGGTACAGACTATTTTTGTGGGGAAAAATCGTTTTTCATTCATTTTCATTTAATATATTTTTCAATTTCTCCTCAAAAATTTGTTACATAAATAGTTTCTCTAAGTGATGTAAAAAGCTGACTCGACCTGAAAACCCGACTGAAACTTGCTCGAGTCAGAACTTGATTTGACCCGAGGATTTGATGACCCGAACCCGATCTGTAACCGACTATTGCTGACCCGAACCCGAATTGAACATGTTACTGTAGCAACCGAACTCGATCTGCGTCTGACTGAAAACAACCCGAACCCAAATTTGACCTGCTAATTTTGACCCGAAACCCGACCTGCATCCGACTGAAACGAACCCGAACCCGAGACCGACCTGGAAAATTACATGATATTACCCGACTGAATCGACCCGAGATCCGATTTTACCCGACCTGTTTTGAACTCGGCCTGTTTTGAACCCGAACTGTTGTTAACCTAAACTGATATTGACTCGAAATCCATGACTTAATGAATTAAAAAATTTCATAAATGTACATATGATATGATATATATATATGCACACAAGACACATAATACATAAATACATACATACACACATAAGTACATATACATATATATTAATATATATACACATACACATACATATTATATACATACACATACACGCACATGAATCATGATACATAATATATATAACATATACATAATACATAATATAACATATACATAATATATATAATATGCATATATTACATATTATATACATAATACATATAACATATACAATATACATAAATATGATATATATTAAATTTTAATTAACTTAAAATATTATACATATTATTATACTTCAAATCTACTTGATTTTTAACCAACTTAAAATTTAAATTGATTTTTAACTGACTTAAAATATTGTAAAATCTATGTTTGATTTTCATATAACTAAGTATGTTAAGAATTAAATTGAAAACTTGAAATATATTTCTAAGTCCCTCAAATGAATTTTAAATCACCAACACCTTAATCTGATTTGAAAAACTCAAACTCCAAATATTTTCTAAGTGTTCCAAAGCCAAAGTGTTGAAAAACGTCCAGGCGTATCGATACGCTTCCAGCCGTATCGATACCTTTTTTTACAAAGTTGGCTACTGGAAAGACGTGTTTCAATACGCCCCTTACCGTATTGAAATAGTGTATCGAAACAGATTGAATCTGTATCGATACGCCCCTCTTTAAAAACTAAAGGTGTTTGAATGGTGTACTGATACGACTCAACCCGTATCGATACGGTTTTAACAGAATTTTTAATTCGAAGAGCTTTAAATATTTTCGACCGTTGGTGTCAGTTGTTAGGTAACTAACATTTAAAGTGGTAGTTGTCCCGTATCGATACAGTGTTCCCCGTATCGAAACGGAAACTTCCAGTGAGCTAAGTTGAGAAAAAGGTATCGATACGGTCTTATTCGTATCGATACGGTCCATGTCCCGTACCGATACGCTTACACATGTATCGATACGCCCTCTTTATTATGTGCAACGGCTTTTTTTGTTTTGAGACAGGTATCGATACGGGTCTTCGTGTACCGATACAGATAGCTGCAGAAGTGCATTTATGGTGGAAAGAGAGGGTCCCAACAGCTATAATCAATACCCTAACCACCCAAACGGCTAGAATTGATAGAGAAGGTATGAATTGAAGCTTATTGAAGACCAGCAACAACTATTGCATCAAAGATAAACATCCAAGCAAAAATCCAAGCTCATTGTCCTTATTTTCCAATTTCTTGTAAACCTCAAATTGTGTTGTATCCAACTCCTATCCTATCTTCAAATTTGGGTTGAGTGTTTGTACTAAAAGGGGCAATATTGTATTTGAGAGATATCTTTCTTACCTAAATTCTTCTTTGTTCATTTGTGAGGATTTGGTCAAATTTTGGGTAGAAAATTTGACCGGTTGTGTAAAGGTTACCTCCTAAGCCTTGAAAAGGGGAAGAACAAATTAGTGAATTGTTGCAAATCCTTAGTGGTAGCTAAGGTAGTGGATGTAGAGTTCATTTGGAACTTGAACCACTCTAAAATCCTTTGTTCTTCATTTTTAGCTATCATTTTTCTCCAACAAATTTTTAAAAGCCCAATTCACCCCCTATTGGCTTTGATCAATCCATTGATCCACTCAACAATTGGTATCAGAGCCTACCTCTTTGAAGGATTAACAACCACAAGAGGAGTTCCTAGGAAGAGTGTGATCATCCAAAAATCAAGTCATGGCATCTACCTCTGGGTCAAGCATGTACGAGTCTTAATCAACCACAAAACCACCTTTCTTCAACGGTGATAACTATCCATTTTGGAAGAACCGAATGTGCCTCTTCATCAAATCCAACGGTTATCTAGTTTGGGATGCCATTGAAGATGGTCCCTATGTTCCAATGAAGAGAGACGAAGAAGGAAGATTGGTGCTAAAGAAGAAGATCGAGATGAGTGAAGAAGAGAGAAAGAAGATCCAAATCAATGATAAAGCTCTTCACATGTTTTTCTCTTTCGGTCCCGACATCTACTCCAAAGTCTCTTCCATTGAAAGTGCCAAGAAAGTATAAGATACACTAGAGACCACTTATGAAGGAACTAGTGATGTGAAGGAGACCAAGATTGGAATTCTCAATATTAATTATGAGAATTTTAAAATGGAGTCCGACGAAACCGTGTCCAAGATGTTCGATCGCTTCTCAACAATAGTCAACGGGCTCAAGAGTTTTGGAGAGATAATTCCGGAAGATAAACTAGTCCGGAAGCTACTCTACTCACTTCCCGAATCTTGGGATGGGAAGAGAACCGCCATCATCGAGGCCAAAAACTTGAAGACACTCAAACTTGATGAGCTAGTGGGTTCTCTCCTTACTCATGAGATAATGAAGCAAGGAAGAGAAGATGAAAAGAAAAAGGAAGAGAGAAGAGTGGAGAAGCTAGAAGTAGAAAAGAAGAAGAAGATGGGAGTGGCTCTCAAAGCTTCATTACATGAGGAGAGCACTTCTAGTGAAGAGGATAACCTAGAAGAATTGGCTATGATAGCCAAAAGGTTCTCACGATTCATGAGGTCCAACTGAGGAAGGAAGATTCAAAGAAAAATGGACTTCAAGGGCAAAAACAAAGAACAAGAGAGGGATCAAATCATTTGCTACGAGTGCAAAAAACCCGGTCACATTCGTTCGGAGTGCCCTCAACTCAAGAAGAAGGGCTTTGAGAAAAAGAAGAAACTCAAAGCCAAGCTTGCTACTTGGAGTGACGAGGAGGCATCCGAGGATGACGAACATGAAGTGGCCAACCTTTGCCTCATGGCACTTGAGGAGGATTCCTCCATGGTAACCTCTAACTCATCATCTTTTGACTTTACATTTGATGAATTGCATGATGCGTATGATGAGTTGCAAGAGGTTTATGATGAATTAGTTGAGAAGTACAAAGAGTCTGATATGAACCCGGTAATGTGACCCGAGTCATATAGATGTGCCCGATCGTGATTCTAGTAAGAAATATTCTTTGCTACGCTTTGAACTCTAAGATATCATAAAACATACATGTGAGATGAATAGCAATATAATAAAAAAATTAATGAAGAAAGGAATTGGATAGGTAATTTGGATAGTATGGTGGCTAAGGATGGAGGATGATAATCGTGGAAAGGTGTAAATCAAAGAAGGAGTGATGGGAGATGCCAAAGACGGCGTGGATTTGTATGGTTGGAAGGATAGCGAATTGTGACCCGCTAGCTATAACGAGCTAAGAACCAGCAATATACTTTGATGGAGTCGAGGTGGAGGAGTGTGGAACGTGACCCACAAGCTATAAGAGAGCTTGGAACCAACGCTATAGTAAAATGAAATGGATAGAAGACTACAAGCACAACTTGAAGCCGATAGAGTTCTCGCAAGAACAAGATGAAAGAAATCTTTCAAAGGTTTATATTCTCCAAAGAAAAAATGAAAGTCCTTACAAATGAACCTAAGGTGCCTATTTATAGTGTGGCTAGACACCATATGAAAAGTCACACAAAAGAGAGATGAATGCTCATCTAAATGCTATTGAATACAAATAAATGAAACGTTTCTTTCTTATCCTTTTTATGGATGAATTTTGCTTTAATTTGAGATGAATTTAGCCTTAAATTCGTCCAAAAGGAGTGGTGACTCTTGGGTTTCTTCATTTTGCTTGCAAATGGATAAAAGGGAATGAATGTGAACATAGGATGAATGTAGACATCCCACACGTCCAAATTAGCTTGTCTCTTTGAATTCTTTGCTGATTTTATCACTTAATTTGATGATTAAATGACATTAAACCAGCCTTCATTGCTTGCCCATTTGTGTAATATGATCAGCCTTCAAAAAATGATAAATAAAGGCCTTGAATGCATAATTTGAATGCTAATTATTGCATGTCCCTTCTCTTGAACGTGAATGGCCTTCATTGGTTCATAATTTCAACCTTGAATAGGTGAATTATGAAGCTTAAATGCTTTGTTACTCTAAGAAGATGAACAGCCTTGAAAAGATGAAAAGAATTCAGCCTTGAATTGCCTTCAATTGCCTTGTTTGCATGAGTAAAGATGATCATCAATGACTTGTTTCCAAGCTGAAGTTGAAAAGTCTCTTCTTTAATCCACACGTCACATGAACCTAGACACACACAAAGGATTTATTCAAACTTAAAATAATAGATGCATGAAACAATTAAAGAGTTAGTTAATTGAGTGAACTAGTTAAATGAATGAACTAGTTTAATTAAAGAACTAACTTTATTGAATTTAACTAAATGCATGAATGAAGTAGTTTAACGAATGATTTAAGATACATAATTAAACTACTTCCCTAAATGAACTAAAACTATAAATGAAGTGCATGCTTTAATGACCAGCACACTTTATCAATGCAATGGAAGTTTGAAATACTTAAATTCTCATGCAAATGCATGCATGAGCAAGGTAAGGCATTCCTCCCTTATTATTTCTTCTTTCCCACGTTCATGGCTTGTTGTAAACAAGCTTTCTATGGCTGATTGAAACTCCTTGGCCCGTGCACGTGAAATGGGGCCACTTGGGTACTTCTCCGAGTCCTTGATGGTCATATCAGAGTCGGTCATAAGAAATAAAAAGATTATTTCGGAATTAAATGATAAAAATGACTCACTTTCTCAAGCTAATTTAAAATTTGAGAAAAAGATTTTAGGTTTAAAAGATGAACTTAAATTCTTCCAAGATGAAAATGTAGACCTAAATAATCTTATTTCTCAATGCAATAGTGAACACCAAGAGGTGTTAAATGAGCTTAATGAACTTAAGAAATCTTTTAATAGTGTTGGTAACATGAAAAATGAGATAGATGAATCATCTAGATCAAACCAACCTAAAAGAAAGAAAAATAACTACAAACAAAGTGGCTTCCCTAGACATAATAGAACTAAAAAGATTAGGAGTGTATGGGTTCCTAAGGAACTTGTCAAGTCTAATAATATTGTTGCTATGTCACCTTGGATTCCTAAGGGAACCAAGCTTTTGGGAGCTAACACTCGTGGAGCCAAAATGATTTGGGTACCAGAAACCAAAGTTTAATATCTTTGTTTGTAGGGGGAGCATTGCTACAAGGCCAAAGCACAAAGTCAAAATTCATGGTACCTTGATAGTGGATGCTCGAGGCATATGACTGGAGGCAAGAGTATATTCATGGACTTAAAGCCAAAAAGTTGAGGAGTAGTGACATTTGGTGACAACTCCAAAGGCCACATTAAAGGTATTAGCTCCATAGGTAATCACTCTACTATTCTCATTGAAAATGTTTTATATGTCGATGGTCTTAAACATAATTTGTTGAGCATAAGCCAATTATGTGATAAAGGGTTTAATGTCTTATTTGATAAAAATGGGTGCAAAATTGTTGACGTTAAATCAAATAATATTATGCTCATAGGTCATTGCATAGGTAATATTTACATGGTGCATTTAGATGACATACATACATCCCATGCATGTTTAGTAGCTCAAAATGAAAATGATGCATGGTTATGGCATAGGAAACTAGGACATGCTAGCATTAGTGTTTTAGAAAAATTAGTTTCCCTAGATCTAGTTAGAGGTTTACCCAAAATTAAGTTCTCAAATGATAAAAATTTGTGATGCATGCTCTAAGGGTAAACAACATAAGTCATCCTTTAAATCCATTAATGGTGTTTCTACAAGTAGGCGTTTACAACTTATTCACATGGATTTTATTTGGGCCTATTAGGACTATGAGCTTGGGTGGTAAATCTTATGCATTTGTACTTGTTGATGACTATTTTAGATTTACTTGGGTTATATTTTAAGTACTAAAGATGAGGCTTTAGAAAAAATTCATCACATTTTCAAAATTAACTCAAAATGATCTTGAACTTAAAATTTCTCCCATTAGAAGCGATCATGGAACCGAATTTCAAAATCTTGGTTTTGAAGAGTTTTTAAATGAAAATGGTATTAGTGTGATAAGTTTTTTTTTTTAGAAACACTAGGCCTTATCACTTTCTTTTTGATGAGGATTTTATTTAAAAAGGGGGGAGAATTCGAATTTTGGAAAATAGTGAAAATTTGGAGTCGCCACCGGCCACTAAGGTAGGTCGGACACCACAAAACCAGAGATTCATTTAAAACGGGTTCGGGAGTTGGTTACGTGTGGGGAAAGGTTAGCACCCCCATCACGCCCGGAAATCGGTACCAAATAACTTGTTGCCTTTAATCGATAGAAATTATTTAAGATCCAAAGTGGATTTTATAAAGTGTTCTTGAATGAAAATGTGACTTAAATAGCACGGACTTTATCGAATAGTGTCATTGGAGTTAAATTAAACATTTAATTAGAAAGGGTGACGGTACACCGGACCATAGACTAAACCGACATCATATAATACTAACTGTCGTGTTAGTTTAGGTTCAGATCCCGTACGTCACCTTTATGCATGATTCAAGCAAATAAAGGATGATGCGTGATATTTTCATTTTTATGCTTCCGCTTACCTAGAGACGGTGAAAATTAACACAAATATTCGATCGACATCCATTAAGCTAAGACTGTCGTATCACAGATATCAGAGTTAATTAAGACCTCTCTTTGGGTATATTTTAAGTTGATTAATTAAAACACCAAATCATTAACAGTTTCATGGATGACAAATAAAATGCATGTCACAAAAACATATTTGAAACATCATTAAAATAGATAGAATCTGCACATATTAAAACGCATAGCAAAACTATACTAAGCATCATGAACATGCTTGAGCAAGATTTAAAAACATATAATCACATATTAAAATAAATAACAGGGGAGCAGACATAAAAACAAATGTCAAAGGCATAATAAACAAACATAACAATAAGCAAAATAACGTATATCCGATGCAAACACATATTAAAAGGGCATAAAAACTAGCTAAAATACACATAAAGAACGACCATGCAATATATATGACGAGGCTACATTAAATGCATAGAATTAAATGTGCTAAACTTAAAACATATGACCGCATAAAAAACACATGTTACATAATGAAACTATACTACACATCGTAAATTAAAACATAAATTACACATGCTTTAACAAGATATCAAGGGAGGCAAATAAACACACATTTAAGATATACACATGCCACACTTAACAAACATGCACAAAAATGCAAACAACATATATTCGATATAAAAAAGCAAATGCATGAGCAACAAAGTATATCATGATAAAAAAGGGCCAAGCAAACAAAAGCAAACTGCCAGGGGCCACAATTGTAATAAAACCAATTAAAAAATTGATTAAAATGCAAAACAGAACTCAATTAAAAAGAAACGGGAACCAGCAAGGACCTAAAGGGGAATTTTACCGCTCAGATTTCAACTAAAACCAAGACAGGGGCGAATTTAAAAGATTATGAAAAGATGAAGGGACCAAAATGGGGATTTGACCACCAGAAAAAAAAGATTACCACGAAAATCAGGACGAAATTGAAAGAGCTCAAAAACATGGAGGGACCGCGGAGAGGGTTTTAAAACGCGGGAACCCCATTCGCGTAATTAAAATGACACGGAATCCCTTAAAAGGTAATTAGACTAGATTTTAAAAAATAAAACACTATAAGAGCTGAGTTAAAAGAAATTTCAGCTCCTTTTGCATTTCTGAAATCGTTTCGAAAACCCTAGCCCTCTCTCTTAATTCTCTCGGCGCCGTCAAGTTGCTCCGGTCGCCGTTAAACGGCGCCGGAGATCCCAAAAACGTTTTCCGTACCTTTGAAACCCAACAAAAAACAAAGAGCCTTCGTTTAAAAAACAAAAAAAAACCTTTTCGACCGAACTTGTTTAACCCCAAAAAAGAAACCCGAAACCTTTTCGTGTTACCACCCCACCGGCTCACCACGCGTGATCTCCGGGGAGATCAATGGGTTTGTCACCGGCGGGGAAGGCGAGCAGACGAGAGGGAGAAGAAGAGACGTAAATGGTAAAAAAACCCTATCCCTTTCTATTGTTTCGAAAATGCAAAATGAATATGAATATACCTCCGAAAACTTTGTTCTCTTTGTATTGATATGAATCTAATTTTCCCCGAAAATTGCTTAGGGATTTACATTTGGTTTCGGCCTTTTATAGGCTCTGAAATTCCGAATTACATCAATAAAAATAAAACCCTGCTGATTTTCATCAGTGGAAAATGTTTGTTGCCTCGTACAATGATAAGTATTTATTTTGGTTATGTTTTTAGTCTTTATTTTGATTGAATATAAGTTTGAAGGACTTAAGTGGGCTGTTTTTTATGTTGTTTTCATGCAGGTTACGTGATGCTAGAAATAAGCTGGAATGCTGCAGAAAATACTGGAATCGTGGGCAGATTCATGTGCATGAACCAGGGCATGAATATTGACTGGGAGCCACGTCAGCACCTTCTAGAAGCTGACGTCAGCAACGCAGATAGCCTATCAAGCCACTTATCAGATAGCTTATCATCCGGATTTTTATTTTAAAATTCAAACTTGGATAATTATCTTATGTAATTTAATTTAAATTTGGGATTTTCAGGTACTATAAATACCCCACTTTGGGGGTGAATTAGATCATCAGTTATTCATTGTTCTCTTCTTCCTTGAGTTTAATAAAAGCTCTCTATTTTCTCCATCTCCATTTTCCATTTCTCTCTTTATTTAATTAAGTATGGTTTTTTCACCAACCATGCTTAACTAAATCCCCTTTAGCCAAAAGCAACGCTAAACCCGACTAAACTCGTGAGATTAGAAAAGTACTTCAATCCTTCAACAACTCTTTTTTAGATTCTCTGTAAAATTTATTAGGCAATCGGCCTAATCTTTAGGCATCGGGTTGAAGTGGTTTAGATCCATCGTTGGGGACGAGGAAAAGCTTGTAGCCAATTCAACTCCCTAAGAACAAACTTAGTGGTGGTCCACTAAGGGGAATCAAAATCGGAAACAACTCTCATCGAGACGATTATCCGAGTACGGGCTTCTCTAGCACTAACTCAGATTTGAGTTAGCATCGATTGCCGTCGCTAACTCACTAAAGCTTGACTTCAAGGATTTCCCTGGGAGTCGAATTTACCCAAGAGAAGTAAGTTGCAAGGGTTGGGCCTTGTAAATTGTAACCGACAAGAAAGTTGAAGAAAAATCAATTTCAGTGATCGAAGATGTCGTGGCAAAGCGTGGCTTGAGGCTAATTTAATCCATAATCTATTTTCAATATTTATTTTCCGTTCTTATTATTTTTCTTTATCACTCAAATCACTTCTCTAAAATCCCCCTTTTTATTTTTACAGGTTTCTTGGTCTAAGTCAGAACGAAAGGTGTTAGAATTCCTATTCCCTGCGGATCGACCCTTACTCTCGCTATACTATTTTAATTCTTATTTATTTGAGTTTAAGGATTTATTTTGACACTATACGACGCGTGTCAAAATTGGCGCCGTTGCCGGGGAATATGGCAAAAATACTAATATCGTTTTATTTGATTTATGACCAAGAGCAATCCGGGAGAACAATTTGAACTCATCCTAGAAATCGAAGCACTAGCTCGAAAGTTGAACGCACAAACACTTTGGGAAAAGAAAAACAAAAGACGCCAGCAAAGATTCGAACGCGATCTAGAAATCACATCCGAAGCAGAGTCGAACTACGAACCAAATCTAATGGGAGAAGAAAATCAAACCATTCGCCAACTAAATGCGGCGCCCGATGGCCAACAACCAATGTGTATAACCTTCCCAAATGGCGAAACACCATTCGTGCCAAAAACGGGTTTAATCCACCTCCTACCTACTTTTCAAGGCTTGCCAACAGAAAATCCTCACAAACATTTGAAGGAATTTCACATGGTTTGTCTAAGCACAAAGCCACATGGAGTATCTGATGACCAAATCAAACTTAGAGCTTTTCCATTTTCCTTAGCAGATATAGCAAAAGATTGGTTATTTGATTTACCCCCTAATTCTGTTACAATATGGACTGACATGGCTAAACTTTTTCTTGACAGGTTCTTCCCTGCAGCGAAAGCAAGCGAAATTAGGCGCAGCATCCTGAGCATTCAACAAAAAGAAGCTGAATCTTTATATGAATATTGGGAGAGGTTTAAGAAGTTGTGTGCAAATTGTCCACAACATGGATTGTCGGAACAAACCCTCCTCCAGTATTTTTATGAAGGATTGACGCCTATGGATATGAAAGTAATAGATGCAGCAAGTGGCGGAGCCCTAGTCAACATGACACCAACAACGGCTAAAACACTGATATCAACCATGGCCGCCAACTCGCAAAGATTCAATCAATCTAGCGAACCATCTCGAAGGGTTCGCGAGGTAAGTACAGTTTCATTGGAAAATAAGATTGATAAATTAGCTGAAATAGTGCAAACTCTTGTTGCAGATAAGAGAAAAACAACTAGACTTTGTGGAATCTGTACCAGTCCAGAACATCCGACAGACTGTTGTCCGATGATTCAAGAAGATGATGTCGCCCAAGCCAACGCCATAGGAAATGCTTATAATTCCAGGTGGAGAAACCAGTCAAATTATGGGTACGCAAACAACCAAAGGCAAAATCAACCGTACCAACAAAGACAACCCTACCAACAACAAAAGACATCTCTTGAAACCTTGGTTGAACGATTAGCGATATCCTAAGAGAAGTTCCAAAACCGTACCGAAGTCCACTTACAAGAGTTAGACAAACAAATGAGCCAGCTAGCCCAAACAGTAAGTCGTCTTGAATCCAAAGGTAAACTCCCTTCACAAACAGATGCAAACCCAAAAGAAAATGTTAATGCCATCACTCTTCGGAGTGGCACCATTGTAGAACCCAAAACCTCGAAGGTAAACACCCAAAAAGACAAATCAACTTCACCAGTCGAAAAAGATACACCAAATCCAACCTCTGAACCATCCCCTTATGTTGTCCGACCACCCTTCCCGTCGAGATTGATGAAAAGAGACAAACAAGCAGAAGAAAAGGAAATCCTAGATGTGTTCCAAAAAGTAGAGATCAATATTCCACTCCTCGACGTAATCCGAAAAATTCCAAGGTATGCTAAGTTCCTTAAAGATTTATGTACTAATAAACGTCATCTTATTGGAGTTGAAAAGGTTAATCTAGGAGAACATGTATCGGCGGTCTTCCAGCGAAAGTTGCCACCAAAATTAAAGGACCAGGGTATGTTCGCCATTCCCTGCAAAATCGGTATAGTGGGTATTAAACGAGCAATGTGTGATTTAGGGGCCTCTATTAATGTTATGCCCCTTTCATTTTATAACTCACTTTCTGTTGAGCCTTTGAAGGATACGAATGTAACAATACAACTGGGAGACAGATCGATAATCTACCCGGAAGGATTACTGGAGAACGTCCTCGTAAAGGTAAATGATTTGATCTTTCCAGCGGATTTCTATGTTATTGACATGGAAAACGACCGGGCAAACAACTCTTCTGAGATCCTTCTTGGCCACCCATTTTTTAGCACTGCAAACACAAAAATTGATGTAAGAAGTGGGATCCTTACAATGGAATTCGATGGCGAGGTAGTAAAATTTGACGTTTACAAAGCTATGAGACATCCTGAAAATGTCGCTAGTTTAAACTTTGTTGATATCATTGAACCTGCCATAAATGATTTCTTTGACACTAGTTTTACTGACTTTATGGATGATTTGTACAGAGAAATCACGGATTCCGACGAATAAGACAGGGAGTTTGAAAATATTTGTTCAGTGAATAAAGATTTAATACTTACTGTGTCTAAAACTAAACCTTTACCCTTTGTGTTGCAGGCACCCGAGATCGAACTTAAACAATTACCGGAGCATCTAAAGTATGCATTCTTAGGGGAAAGAGAGACCCTATCGGTTATCATCCTGACCAAGCTATCAAAGGAAGAAGAGGAGGATTTGCTAACAGTGTTGCGAGCGCATAAGGAAGCTATTGGGTGGACCGTTGCAGACATCAAGGGCCTTAGTCTCTCCACTTGTATGCATAAGGTAAAAATCGAAGATGGAGCTAAGCCATCTCGACAAGGACAACGCCGCCTGAACCAACCTATGATGGACGTAGTTAAAGAAGAAATACAAAAGCTTATCGATGCGGATATAATCTATCCAATTTCGGATAGTGACTGGGTAAGCCCGATCCATGTAGTCCCTAAGAAAACCGGAGTCACAGTAGTCAAGAACCCAGAAGGTGAGTTGGTCCCAACAAGAGTCCAAAATGGTTGGCGAGTCTGTATAGACTACAGGAAGTTGAACTCTCTAACTCGAAAAGACCGTTTTCCACTTCCTTTTATTGACCAAATGATTGAGAGATTAGCCGGTAAAACTCACTATTGTTGTCTTGACAGATTTTTAGGTTTTTTCCAGATTCCTGTGGCGCCCGAAGATCAGGAGAAAATGACCTTTACATGTCCTTTTGGCACGTTCGCTTATCGTCGAATGCCATTCGGGCTTTGTAATGCGCCAGCCACATTCCAAAGATGCATGGTGAGCATTTTTTCAGATTTCATCGAAAAAGGTATAGAGGCATTCATAGATGACTTTACGGTTTACGGTAATTCCTTTGGAGAATGTCTATTAAACTTAACAAATGTGCTAAAAAGATGCCTTGAATTCAACCTTGTTTTAAATTATGAAAAATGTCATTTCATGGTAGATAAAGGGCTAATTTTAGGACATATAGTTTCCTCAAAAGGTATTACTGTTGATAAGGCTAAAATAGATGTTATACGCTCACTCCCATACCCCACAATTGTGAGGGATATTCAATCGTTTCTTGGCCATGCAGGGTTTTACCGTAGGTTTATTAAAGATTTTTCAAAATTGGCGCAACCCCTCTGCAGTCTATTGCAAAAAGACCAACCCTTCAATTTTGACGAGAAATGCAGGGAGGCATTTGACATACTCAAAAAGAAGCTTGTAAATGCACCTATCATCCAACCACCAAATTGGAACCACCCGTTCGAATTAATGTGCGATGCTTCCGATTTTAGCGTTGGAGCCGTGTTAGGTCAAAGAATCGACAAGGAACCGCATGTTATAGCATATGCGTCACGTACTTTGGATCCTGCGCAGAAAAACTATTCAAGAACGGAAAAAGAACTCTTTGCTATTGTTTTTGCCTTAGAAAAGTTTAGATCTTATCTACTCGGTACTAAAATCATTGTCTTTTCTGATCATGCAACTTTACGCTTTTTGATGAGCAAAAAGGAGGCAAAACCGAGACTGATCCGGTGGATATTACTACTCCAGGAATTCAACCTTGAAATTAAAGATAAGAAGGGATGTGAAAACCTTGTTGCGGACCATTTAAGTCGCATCCCATTATCTATGTCCGATCCACCAGTTAGAGAGGAGTTCCCTGACGAAAGATTAATGGCAGCTCAAATTAGCGTTCCATGGTTCGTAGACATGGTAAATTACTTAGCCACAGGTAAGATGCCACAAGATTTACCGAGAGCAGAGGTTAAACGATTAAAAAGGGAATCCCGATTCTTCAGTTGGGATGATCCTTATCTCTGGAAACATTGTTCAGATGAGGTAATTAGACGATGCGTAGCAAAAACCGAGGTAAACTCTATCCTAAATTTCTGTCATTCTTATTATTGTGGTGGATACTTCGGGCCTAAACGTACTGCACATAAAATTCTCGAGTGTGGTTTTTACTGGCTCAACATTTTTTGTGATGCCTACTTATTTTGTAAATCTTGTGAAAAATGTCAAAGGGTTGGTAATTTGAGTCGACGAAACGAAATGCCACTTAATCCCATTACTGTATGTGAAATATTTGATGTTTGGGGATTAGATTATATGGGTCCCTTTGTCTCTTCATTTGGCAATTTTTATATAATTCTTGCGGTAGATTATGTTTCTAAATGGGTTGAAGCTAGAGCAACCCGAAATAATGATGCTAAAACCACAGTTAAATTTCTAAAGGAGTCTATCTTTTGCAGGTTTGGCACACCGCGAGCGATAATAAGCGACCGAGGGAAGTATTTCATTAACCGAGTAATAGACGCTCTCATGAAGAAGTTCGGTGTCACCCACCGAATTTCGACATCTTACCATCCGCAAACAAATGGTCAAGCGGAGGTGTCAAATCGATAGATAAAGACCATACTCGAAAAAATCGTGACGCCAGATCGCAAAGATTGGAGTGTCAAGCTATCCGATGCGTTGTGGGCATACTGTACTGCGTACAAAGGCCCCATCGGGATGTCGCCTTACCGTCTCGTCTACGGTAAACCCTATCACCTACCGGTCGAGCTGGAACATCGTGCATTTTGGGCAATTCAACAATGCAACATGGAAATGGATGCGATTGGAAGGGAACGCAAGTTACACATTCAAAAGCTCGAGGAAATCCGGAAACATGCCTACGATAGTGCACAAATTTTTAAAGACAAAACAAAGGATTTCCATGATAAAAATATTTCATTTAAATCTTTTTCTGTTGGTCAAAAGTTCTATTGTTTAATTCTAAATATAAACTTTTTGCAGGAAAGATGTGTTCCAAATGGCTCGGACCATTCACTGTTGTTCAAACTTTTCCACATGGAGTAGTAGAAATTCAAGATACTGAAGGACATAGCTTTAAAGTCAATGGACAACGGTTAAAACAATTTTACGAAAATATTCCAATCGGTTTGGTTGAAGAAATTCATTTCGAGGAACCAAACGCATGAATAAGGTCGTCAAGCTAGCGACGATAAACAAGCGCTAATGGGAGGCAACCCATTTCTTTTCTTCTTTTTACTTTAATTATTTTTATTATTATTTTTACTTTCTTTATTTTATTTATTCTATTTTGTTATTTTATTCCATTTTAATTTGCTATAATTTGATGTCATTTGAATTTTATCTTCAGTTAAAATAAATAAAAGAAAAAAAGAAAAAAGAGATAAAATAAATAAAAAATAAAAATCGAATTTATCCAAATCTCATTTTAATTTTTTTTAATTATTTCGAATTTTGATTTTATTCTTATCTCTTTTTCAAATTTATTTTTATTTTAATTATTTTTCATATTTATTTTGAATTTATTTTCTTATCTTTTTTTGAATTTATATTTATTATCTCGTTTTAATTATTTTATCTTTTCAAATTTATTTTGAATATTATTTTATCTGATCTCTTATTTATTTTGTTTGCAGATAATTTAGATCGAATAAAGGGATGAGAAGCTATCTTTTTCAACAGGATTTTGTGGGCCAATTTTTTCAAATTAAATAATAATTTTCGGATTTTTTATCCCTTTCCCACCCAATCACTTCACCCATATTTTAAACAAATTCAATCCCAACCTTATCCACCTACACAATTCCCTACCCGGTCAACCCCCACAATTCAAACCCAATTAAAATTCCGTGGACCCCACCCAAACCCAAAGCTTTGACCTACTTACCTCCAACCACCCATTAAACCCTTATTATTATTTTCCAACATTCACCAGCCGCACAATCCCCCAAACCCTTTTTTTCTTCATTCATTCAACAGCCACCCGAAAAACAACCCTACACCACCGTCAAGATGCCACGCACCCGTGACCAAGCTCGTCGGCTTCTACAGCAGTCACCACTCGTCATCGGTGGCCGCCGGCGCTTCCAACCGCCACATAAAAACATATAATCACATATTAAAATAAATAACATGGGAGCAAACATAAAAATAAATGTCAAAGGCATAATAACGTATATCCGATGCAAACACATATTAAAAGGGCATGAAAACTAGCTAAAATACACATAAAGAACGACCATGTAATATATATGACGAGGCTACATTAAATGCATAGAATTATATGTGCTAAACTTAAAACATATGACCGTATAAAAAACACATGTTACATAATGAAACTATACTACACATCGTAAAATAAAACATAAACTACACATGCTTTAACAAGATATCAAGGGAGGCAAATGAACACACATTTAAGATATACACATGCCACACTTAACAAACATGCACAAAAATGCAAACAGCATATATTCGATATAAAAAAGCAAATGCATGAGCAACAAAGTATATCATGATAAAAAAGGGCCAAGCAAACAAAAGCAAACTGCCAGGGGCCACAGTTGTAATAAAACCAATTAAAAAAACTAATTAAAATGCAAAACAGGACTCAATTAAAAAGAAACGGGAACCGGCAAGGACCTAAAGGGGAATTTTACCGCTCAGATTTCAACTAAAACCAAGACAGGGACGAATTTAAAAGATTGTGAAAAGAAGAAGGGACCAAAATGGGGATTTGACCACCATAAAAACGGATTACCACGAAAATTAAGACGAATTGAAAGAGCTCGAAAACATAGAGGGGCCGCGGAGAGGGTTTTAAAACGCGAGAACCCCATTCGCGTAATTAAAATGACACGGAAGCCCTTAAAAGGTAATTAGACCAGATTTTAAAAAATAAAACACTATAAGAGCTGAGTCAAGTTGCTCTGGTCGCCGTTAAACGATGCCAGAGATCCCAAAAACGTTTTCTGTACCTTTGAAACCCAACAAAAAACAAAGAGCCTTCGTTTCAAAAACAAAAAAACCTTTTTGACCGAACTTATTTAACCCCAAAAAAGAAACTCGGAACCTTTTCGTGTTACCACCCCACCGGCTCACCACGCGTGATCTTCGAGGAGATCAATGGGTTTGTCACCGGTGGGGAAGGCGAGCAGACGGGAGGGAGAAGAAGAGACGTGAATGGTAAAATAAAACCCTATCCCTTTCTATTGTTTCGAAAATGCAAAATGAATATGAATGTACCTCCAAAAACTCTGTTCTCTTTGTATTGATATGAATCTGATTTTCCCCAAAAATTTCTTAGGGATTTACATTTGGTTTCGGCCTTTTATATGCTCTGAAATTCTGAATTACATCAATACAAATAAAACCCTGCTGATTTTCATCATTTGAAAATGTTTGTTGCCTCGTACAATTTCGGTTTTGCCTTTGAATTGCCTCTGATGTTTTTGTTTTTTTGTTGCATGCGTTGTTTGCTGGAGAGAGGGGGACCAGAGAGCACGGGGTGCGTGAAGAAGCTGGAGGGGCTCGGGACGTGGATTCGATCCATGCCGTTGATAATGAATCTGGACGACCAGAGGAATCTGAAGAGGTGGGCTGTGGACCACACGCGCGCGTCTGGAGACTGAAACGTCGCACGTGGATCACACGCGCCTGGCAGACTTGGTCCTGACCGTTTGATGTCCCAAGCCTGATCCGACGGTTGAGAGGCGTGCGGCGCTAGGGCTAATGCAGATGGCGTCTAGGGTTTCTTCTGAGATGTCATCTGAGCCGTTAGATCCATCCCAGATCTAACGGCTGGGATTGGGGCGGCTGCAAGAGAAACATTAGGGTTTCATCATATTTAGGTTTTTTAGGGCTTATTTTAATTATTTGGGCCAAACGGGCCATGTAATATATGTATAATATCTTTGGGTAATGGACTCTGAACTTTAGGCTTATTATTTAATTGGACTCTTATTTATTTAATTTGGGCTTGAAATGGGCTATATGTGTAATATATTATTTGGGTTTTTTTATTTGTAAATGGACTGTTAAGTTTTTAAAAAAACTGGGCTTATTCTTATTTATAATATATTTATATTATTATTACTTATGTATTCTCAGATTCGTTTCAAAGTGAAAATATATGATAATGATAGTAGTAATGATAATGATGAGGATGTAATAATAATAATAATAATAATAATAATAGTAATAATAATGTAACATAGTGGTAATGATAATAATATGATAATAATAATAATAATAATACTAGGATAATATAATAGATAATAAGTATTAATGATAATAATATAAGATAATATAATGACACTAGATAGTAACAATAATAGGAGTAATATTGATATAGTATTTAAAATACTGGTAATAATAATAAAGATAATAGAGATAGTAGATAATAACTAATAATATGATGATAATAATAAATAATAATATGATAGATAATATAAAAATAGTAATTATAGATAATAATGATAACAATATTAATAATAGGTAATAACTAATACTAATAATGATAATAATATATAGTATAATAATACTAGTAATAATAATAATATATGACAATTTATAATAATAATTTTAGGGGTTTTTATAAAAGTATAACATACATATATAAATTAATTTAATTTAAACAAAGCCCACAACACATTTTTATTTAGAACAACCTTCATAAGCCCATTATTATAAAATAGAAAAGGTGTTAACCCGGATAAAATTAGTGATTACAATTAGCCACAAATTTTCGGCTCCTCGAACTCCTCAACAAAATGGGGTAGTTGAGAGGAAAAATAGAACTTTACAAGAAATGGCTAGAACCATGCTTTGTGAAAACAATTTACCTAAATATTTTTGGGCGGAAGCCACAAACACTGCTT
Organism: Hibiscus trionum; assembly: GCA_030270665.1. Taxonomy (NCBI): domain Eukaryota; kingdom Viridiplantae; phylum Streptophyta; class Magnoliopsida; order Malvales; family Malvaceae; genus Hibiscus; species Hibiscus trionum. Next base: position 14,071,679 of record BSYR01000017.1, on the reverse strand, counting down.
GCTACATTGTAAACCGAGTAATGATTAGGCCACTTTTAAAGAAAACACCATATGAGATTTTAAAATCTAAAAAGCCTAACATTAGCTATTTTCATCCATTTGGTTGCAAGTGTTTTGTTTTAAATAATGGAAAAGATAACTTAGGTAAATTTGATGCAAAAAGTGATGAAGCTATTTTCTTTGGATATTCCTTAAACTCTAAAGCCTATCGTGTATTTAACAAGAGAAATTTAGTAGTAGAAGAGTATATTCATGCTGTATTCGATGATAACCTCTTTCCAGGGAAGGATTCTTGTGATGATGATGATGTAGGAATCATTGATGCCTTTGATGGAGGACAAACTTCAAAGGAGGATGAGATTCCAACAAAAGAAGAGGATACACAAAATCCACCTCTTGAAGCCTTGAAGGACTTGGCTCTTGAGGAAAAGGAAATGAGCTACCCAAGGGAGTTCAACTATGTCAAAGGTGGTGAAATCTTGGGTGATCCATCCAAGGGGGTAACTACTAGATCTTCTCTTAAACTTATGAATCATGTTGCATTTATCTCATGCATAGAGCCTAAGAATATAAAAGAAGCATTAAATGATGATTTTTGGATTATGGCTATGCAAGAAGAGTTAAATCAATTTGAAAGAAGTAGTGTTTGGACATTAGTTGAAAGGCCTAGTAATCAATCTACTATAGGAACTAAATGGGTATTTAGGAACAAACTAGATGAGAGTGGTAACATTGTGAGAAATAAAGCTAGATTAGTTGCTCAAGGTTACACTCAAGAAGAGGGAATAGATTTTGATGAAACCTATGCACCCGTAGCTAGAATGGAGGACATTAGGATGTTGCTTGCATATGCATGTTATCATGATTTCAAGCTTTTTCAAATGGATGTTAAAAGCGCATTTTTAAATGGTTTTGTAAATAAGGAAGTGTATGTGGAACAACCACCAGGTTTTGAAGACTCAAAATTTCCAAATCATGTTTTCAAACTTACTAAAGCACTTTATGGTTTAAAACAAGCTCCTAGAGCTTGGTATGAAAGACTTTCAAACTTTTTGATTGAAAAATGTTTTGAAAAAGGTAAGGTGGACACCACACTCTTCATAAAAAGGTATAAAAATGACATCTTAGTAGTACAAATATATGTTGATGGCATTATTTTTGGGTCTACTAATGAGTGTCATAGCAAAGAATTTGCTAAGTTAATGCAAGGTGAATTCGAGATGAGCGTGATGGGGGAGCTCTCATTCTGTTTGGGACTCAAAATCAAGAAAAGGAAGGATGGCACCTTCATTAATCAAGCAAAGTATATCAAGGATGTGCTCAAGAAGTTTGGCTTGGAGAATGCAAAGTCTCAAGCCACACCAATGAGCTCATCTACTAAGCTTGACAAAGATGAAGGAGGTAAGTGTGTTGACTATAAGCTTTATCGCTCTATGATTGGATCTTTGCTTTACCTTACCGCAAGTAGACCAGATATCTTGTTTAGTGTTTTCTTGTGTGCTAGGTTTCAAGCTAGTCCTAGAGAGTCTCACCTTATAGCCGTTAAGAGAATCTTTAGGTGCCTTAGAGATACCTCTTGTTTAGGTCTTTGGTACCCTAGAGACTCCACCCTCAACCTTCATGCTTATTCGGATATGGATTATGGGGGGTGTAAAATCGATAGGAAGAGTACTTCGGGAACATGTCAATTCTTAGGTAGTATGCTAATATCTTGGTTCTCTAAGAAACAAAATAGTGTAGCTCTATCTACCACCGAAGCCGAGTACATATCCTTAGGGAGTTGTTGTGCTCAAGTCCTTTGGATGAATCAACAACTCTTAGATTATGGTATTAAAGTTGAAACCATACCCCTTAAGTGTGATAACACTAGTGCCATATGCTTAACGAAAAATCCCATCCAACACTCTAGAACCAAACATATAGAGATAAGGCATCATTTCATTAGAGATCATGTCCTTAAGGAAGATGTTGTTATAGAGTATGTTGACACCTTAAACCAACTAGCGGACATCTTTACAAAGCCTTTAGGTAAAGAGAGTTTTTGGTCCCTTAGGAGAGAGTTAGGTCTAACTAGCCTTCCTTGACCCTTTAGGACCCTTTTTGAGTTAAAAATTGCTTGAATTTGTGAAATTGCGTGTTTATATGTTGGTGCTCTTGAAAATATCCATGCCTATAGCTAGGGGAGTATGCTTCTGTTAGAATATGCTTAGAATTGCTCATTCATCATTTGCATTCTTTTAGGAGGTGTTAAAATCGAGCATTTGGTTGTTCTTAAAGCCTAAAATGTATTTCTGGGCATAGAGTATCGATACGGCCTTAAGTGTATCGATACGAGTACTGTATTAGCTTCTAAGACTACATTTTGCCTAAAATGGGTATCGATACGAGCAACAAGCGTTTCGATACGGATTACATCTGTTTCGATACGGACCTTCAATGGGCGTTTCAAAGGAAAATACATTTTACCCCTGTATCGATACACCCTCAGGCATATCGATACGCGATTGCGCAGACATCTTTAAAGAGTTTAACTTTTACCAAAATTGAATTTTTCAAAACACTAAAAACCCTAGTCATTTTCACTCTATAAATAGCCTCTCAATCCCTCATATTTTCACACCACAACTCAACAATCTCTTGGGGGTTTTCAAAATCAAGCAAAGCTCTTGAAGCTTTTCATCAATTTGGTGCTAAGTTCTTCTCACATTCCTCTCTATCAATATCAAGGTAAAACTCTTTCTTTTTTAATTTTTCTTTTGATTTTCATTTCAAATTTTATTTTGTTTTGTTTTGTCTTCTCAGAATCAAATCTCTTTTCAAACTCTTTATTTTTGTTTTATTTATAAATTTTTTTTTCAAAAACCTTGATTATTGGTTTTCAATGAGTTGAATGAGGAAAATTAATGCATACACTAATTTTGATCTTTTCTCTAGTAAATGGCACCTAAAAAGAGAGCACGTACTAGTGAAGCCGGTGAAGGTTCCAATGCCGGAGATGGTACTCGCCCGAATCTCACTCTTATCTATCAACACTCCTTTAAGACCACCGAAGATCTCAACTATTTTCGCCAATTTCAAAACTATAAGATCCGTCCGGAGAGGGTAATCTCTATTCCTTTTCTTAACTCAGAGCGTTTCAAATTTGAGTACTTACCTTTGCTCCAAGAATGGAAGTTTATGGATTTTCTCCAAATTCTCAGGTTTTTCTTTCGCATCTTAGTTTTGATCTTTTATGCTAATGCCAAGTGTTGTGCCAATCGAGATGGTGTTGTTACAGCCGTTAATTCTCATCTTATGGGTAAAAGGATCACTATCGATGTTCAATCCATTTGTGATGTGTTTAAGTTGGAGGATGAAGGCTATGATGATGAGAATGCTTTTGGCCATGTCCTAAGTGGTTCCGTCACCGCCCTTAATGCTCAAGATCGGATCCTACATTTGATGGTTTCTTGGTGGTTTAGGCCCTCGGGAGGGAAGTTTTCATATCCGCCAAGTTGATGATTTTTGGATTCGATGCTTCCGTGAGAGAAAACGTCCAAACCTTGCTCGAATTATGTTTGCGGAGATTGTCTATCTCGTGCAACATCGTCACACTACACTCGTCACTTCCTTCACCTATGGTACGGCTTTGAGTTATTTCTTCCAACAAAAGCAGATAGATTTCTCACATGACTACCCAACTCCCCTCACCGATCCTATCGATGAAAGATCTCTTGCAAGGGGTAAGTTTCATTACTTCAATGGTAGTTGGCTTCGTCTATCTGAGCTCCCTAGCGAGGCCGCGGAACAATTTGCTAATCCTCAAGTCGATCAAGTTCCTCAAGCTCCTCCTCCACCTTCTATGGATTCCCTCATGACTTATCTCAATGAGCAATTCACGGGTTTGCGCACGGGAATTGCCTCCGTCGATCAAGTGATGAATTCAGGGTTTACCGCCATTGACACAAGGTTTACAAGCCTTGGAGATCGCATGAAGAATGTGGAGACTCTTCCCTTGAAGGCGGTCACAACTCAATGAGCATATCCCTTACCGCTTTCCATGATGAGTGGCGTCAAACTAGGAGGAATGATGATGCAATTGAGGAGGATGATGAAGATGACGAAGATGGCGATGGAGATGCATAGTAGCCTATCTTTGCATATCATTCATATTATTTAGGATATTTATTTATGCACCTTTGATTTATGTTTTTAGGATTAAGTTTGCATTATTCTAAAACCTATGCTTTGATTTTCTTTTCTTTTTTGGATTTTAAGTTGATGTTATCTTTTATTTGAACTTAATGTTTATCAATATTATGTTGCTTGGTTATTATACCTTTGCCTATTTTATGCACTTTCTATTATGTTTCAATTCTTTTCGATCTAACAAAAAGGGGGAGAGGGAACAAGCTCACACTTAAAATATTTTGATTTTCAAACTTAAATGTTACCTAGCTAATATTAAGGGGGAGTTATTTTGCAAAAAATTTCAAGTTTTGGTTTTGTTATATCAAAAAGGGGGAGATTGTAAAACCTATGTTTGATTTTGATATAACTAAGTATGTTAAGGATTAAATTGAAAACTTGAAATATATTTCTAAGTCCCTCAAATGAATTTTAAATCACCAACACCTTAATCTGATTTGAAAAACTCAAACTCCAAATATTTTCTAAGTGTTCCAAAGCCAAAGTGTTGAAAAATGTCCAGGCGTATCGATACGCTTCCAGCCGTATCGATACCTTTTTTTACAAAGTTGGCTACTGGAAAGACGCGTTTCGATACGCCCTTTACCGTATCGAAACAGCGTATCGAAACAGATTGAATCTGTATCGATACGCCCCTCTGTAAAAACTGAAGGAGTTTGAATGGTGTACCGATACGGCTCAACCCGTATCGATAGGGTTTTAACGGAATTTTTAATTCGAAGAGCTTTAAATATTTTTGACTGTTGGTCAGTTGTCAGGTAACTAACATTTAAAGTGGCAGTTGTCCTGTATCGATACGGTGTTCCCCGTATCGAAACAGAAACTTCCAGTGAGCTAAGTTAAGAAAAAGGTATCGATACGGTCTTATCCGTATCGAAATGGTCCCTGTCCCGTACCGATACGCTTACACACGTATGAATACGCCCTCTTTATTATGTGCAACGGCTCTTTCTGTTTTGAGACAGGTATCGATACGGGTCTTCGTGTACCGATACAGATAGTTGCAGAAGTGCATTTATGGTGGAAAGAGAGGGTCCCAACGGCTATAATCAATACCCTAACCACCCAAACGGCTAGAATTGATAGAGAAGGTATAATTTGAAGCTTATTGAAGACCAGCAACAACTATTGCATCAAAGATAAACATCCAAGCAAAAATTCAAGCTCATTGTGCTTATTTTCCAATTTCTTTGTAAACCCCAAATTGTGTTGTATCCAATTCATATCATATCTTTAAATTTGGGTTGAGTGTTTGTACTAAAAGGGGTAATATTGTATTTGAGAGATATCTTTCTTGCCTAAATTCTTCTTTGTTCATTTGTGAGGGTTTGGTCAAATTTTGGGTAGAAAATTTGACCGGTTGTGTAAAAGTTACATCCTAAGCCTTGAAAAGGGAAAGAACAAATTAGTGAATTGTTGCAAATCCTTAGTGGTAGCTAAGGTTGTGGATGTAGAGTTCATTTGAAACTTGAACCACTCTAAAATCCTTTGTTCTTCATTTTTAGCTATCATTTTTCTCCAATAAATTTTTAAAAGCTCAATTCACCCCCCTTTTGGCTTTGATCAATCCATTGATCCACTCAACAGTTATACATAATATTATACTTCCAATCTAATTTTTTTCATCAACTTAAAATATAAACTTGATTTTTTATTAATTTAAAATATTATACATATTTATACTTCCAGCCTAATTGATTTTTAGCAAATTTAAAAAATAAACTTGTAACCTAACATTTAAATTCAAACGAATTTTTTTCTTATAAATGTAAAAATAATTTTTGACTTAAACGAAGTTATATCAATAACTCAATGAACTTACATTGGTTACAAGTTGTGCAAAATATTTGTTAAGTTAAAACAGAAAAAAATTTATAAGTTGTGCAAAATTATATTAAAGTTTGAATGTGTTTGCTTATTTGTTGAACACTTGATAATAAACTTAAAAATTTCATTCGAAATACAAGTACTAATGAAAATAAACAGAAATGAATTACAACATAATTTAAGTTAGTATTCTTTAAACATACAATTCTACAAACTGAAAATTTAGAAATACAAGTTTGATGGGTGATATCTTAGCTCTCAGATCTTATAGCAAAGTTTAACAAAGCTAAAAGCTACACTTTGCTACCAGAAAAGTCTTCATCGAGCTAACAAATCTAAATGCTACCATCAAGTTAAGATATGGGTAACTTGCATAAGAAACCAATATAACTAAACCTGAGCAACTACTTAGATAAGAGTGAAAAACTATCAAGTAAACCTGCAACCAGCAACCAGGAAGCACCAACCACCAATCAAAACATGAGCAACTAGCAACCAGCAACCAACAACACTAAGTCATAATCAACAGCAGCAACACTAAGCAATTAAAAAAACAATAAGAAAATACAACAGAAGCGAAATAAAGTATTCAAACAAGTATTTAAACTACTTAGATAAGAGTGAAAACTACCAAGTAAACCAGCAACCAGCAACCATCAAGTACCAACCACCAGTCAAAACAGAACCAGAAACCATCAAGCAACCACCAACACTAAGTCACAACCAGCAGCAGCAACACTAAGCATTTAAAAAAACACCATTAAGACTAAGAGAAAAACTACTATCATAAATATAAAACAGAACAGAGAGACTAACAGAAGAAAATAGAGAAGAATACTTAAATTTACATCTTAAGTCACTACTTAGTAGACCCCCTAAGCATTAAAGTGTTTTCTTGATTGTTGTTAAGAAACCCTACAAAAAATAGAACCATTAGTAACCAATTTAAAACAACAAACAAGATTAAAAAAAAGAAAAAACACTAACATAAGAAAAGAGAGAAGAATACCTTATTCAAGAAGGGGATTTTCAACAGTAACATCAGACAGTGAAAAATCGTTCACAACAGAAAGATATTCTTCATCCTTCTCCTCAGGTTCAAAACCGTACAACCAATTACGGGTTGTAACAAAAATCTCAACATTAGGAGTGGCTAAAACATATCTAGTCATGAGTGAAAGTACATAAAAAGTCACAAATTGTGTTTTCCAATAATCTAAAATATCAAACTCAGAATCATCAGTGCGAGGGAGAAGGGGCAAAGAAATGTAAGAGTCAACATCAAATATACCACTCCTAGAAGCAGCCAAATTAGCATCAAAATTCTCTAATAAAACATAAAAAGAGTTAGCAAACTGTAAATGAAAAAAAATAAAAGTGAAAACAGTAGCCTAAATAACACTAACCTGAAACAGATTTGATTTTTTTAATGTCCGAGGCCGATAGGAACTCGATAAACTTGTACTTTGAGATGAATTACTTTGGATAGAAGAATTAGAAGAGGAAGAACAAAGAACATATCTAGAATAATAGATATACAAACTAACAAACTCGTTGTAAACAAGACTTACCCTTCTTTCAAACTCATCTTCAACATAGAGGACATCATACAACTCCTTCAGAAGTTGCAACTTATAACGAGGATCAAGCAAAACAGCAAAAGACAGAATGGTCGAGTGTTCATATCAGTATTTCTCATACAACTCAAGTATAGGTCCTGCCATTGCAGAAATGCCTTAACAAGGATCATTGTGAGCATCACACAATAGCTTCTCAATGGCTACAATATTAGCCAAATACAAATTAGCAGTAGGATACTTGGATCCTGAGAACAATGTAGTAATTTCAAAGAAATGCTTAAGAAAATCACAGATTAATTGAGCAGATTCCCACTCATCCTCTAATATAATATCCAAGTCATTTTCTCGATTGACAAATAAATTGATAGCTAACTTAGCATCAATAGCCCTACGTAGCATTAAGTAAGTGGAGTTCCATCGACTAGGAACATCCAATACCAACTTACCAGAAAACCAGAACCACAATCTCTAACAGCCAAATCAAAGCTGCAAAGTCTAGAATCAGAAGAGTCAATAAATTTAACAATTTTACGCAACTAAACAACAGAAGAATCAATTACCTTCAACCCTTTTTTGAACTATCAAGTTCAGAATATGGGCAGCACACCTAATGTGAAAGTACTTACCATTGCAAGGAAGGGGAGAAATGTCATGCAAATTGTATTTGAGACGCTTAACCATTCTCTCATTTGCAGAAGCATTATTAAGGGTAATAGTAAAAACTTTCTTCTCAAGACCCCACTCACATATCATTTTTTTCACAAATTTATAAATAGACTCACCATCATGGGGTGGGGGGAAACGATGAAAGTTCATTATTTTTTACTGGAGTTTCTGAGTATTATCAACATAATGTGCAGTCAGAGCAAAATATGAACGTGAAGTGCAAGCAGACCATCCATCACATGTAAAACAGATACGACTTAAAACAGAATGCATTGAATCAAGTAACATTTTTTATGCTTCTCATGCTTTAACATGCAATGCTTAGTAACAATATACCTAGAGATATCTTTGACATTAGGATTAAGATAATGCAAAACCCTAAGTTTATCATGCTCAATCATGCTTAAAGCATAACCATGACACAGAATAGCTTCAGCAAACAAATAACAGTAAGTTTTCTGATCAAAAGAACTTCCTATACAACTATTGGGAATAGTTGCAAGTAAGTTCTTGTAGGCTTGGCATTTTTCAGTATGCCTTTTAGGGTTAGAGGTACCAACATAAGAATCATCTTTATACCTTTTTGTTTTGCAATACTTACATTCAGCAAAAAGACCATTATGATCCTTAACGAAGCAATAATGATCCCAAACAGGAGAAGTTCTTCTCCCAAACTCTGTTGAAGATGCAGTTGTTGAAGCCCTCCTTTTAGAGGGAGGAACAACTTCAGAGGTTTGGTCATTTACATCCGCTTCAAACAAAATAGAAACAAAAAAGAATTAGGGATTGATAAAATAATGACAAAAACTTCTGAAAATAAAAAAGACAAATGAGTATACCTCTTTGAACGGGAAACTCCATCTCATAGGAAATATCATCCATAGGTATAGCTGTGCTAAATGATGAAAAGAGAACACTGTGAAATACCAGAAACGAAACAAACAACTAAAAACACAATTAAAGAATTCATGTCAAAGAATCCAAAAATCGGAGAGATATATATACAACTAATGACACAAAGTAAAACCATAAACCATGCAATCTAAGTGGTTTCAGTTTAATCCTTATATGTGGCGTTGTTAAACTTGTCCATAGGGTCCTTTAAAAAAGCCCTTTGGCACCAGTAGCCCCGCAGGACGGGTAGTCCAGCCTAAACACTCGGATTAAACCAAGGAAACCCTAGCCCTAAACAACTAAACACTCAACTATAAAGCATGCATAATAAACCAAACCAGAATCAAAGAACCTTAAACATCTTAACACTCAAAATAAAGCAAACAAGTTAAACCATCTATAGACAAACATACATAACAAAATAGAAATATACAAAACCATAGAAACTAACAGAATCAAAGAACCTTAAACATATTTCAAATCAGAAACCATATATACAAAACCATACATATACATACATTGCAGCATATATACAAACTGAAACCATAGATACATACATAAACCATATATACAAAACCATACATAGATACATACAGAAACCATATATACAAAACCATACATACATGCATATATACAACCATATATACAAAAACAGAAATATACATGCAAAACTATAAAGGCAACCAAAAACGATACATGCAAACAGAAATATACATGCAACCAAAAACAATAAAGGCAAACAAAAAGAAACATGCAACCAAATGAAAAGGCAAACAGAAATATACATGCAACCTTCCTGAGAAACAAACTCACGCGGAAGATGAACAGTCTGACAGAAGCCAGAAACCTTCATGAGATACAAAGGTGAATAGTTAGTAAAAAATAGAAACTAAATATTAATCGAACAAAAAATATTAAATAAAAAAATGAGAGAATAGAATATCAAACTTATCGAAACTGGAAACTGGAAAGGCAGAGAAGATCAACTCCCAGAAATGAAAAGGCAGAGAAGGTTAATGTATCTGGAAACTGGAAAGTGAAGGGTCAGAATCTAAAGAGGTAAGATGAGAATACGAAAGGATTTTTGGATTAATGATTGGAGTTTAGGGATTATATGTTAGGGTTTGTGGATTATGGTTTAGGGTTTGTGGATTTTAGGGATTAAGGTTTATGGTTTATAGATTAATGGTTAGAGAAAAGTGTTTAGGGTTTAAGGTTATGGTTAAGAATGAATTGGGGTTTATGGTAAAATAGAATTGAAGTTGGGTTTAGGGTTTTGAAGGATTGAAGAGAGGAATTCTCAAGAACACAAGGTTATTCTTGAGAAAAGTTTGGATTTTGATCGAAGATAAACAAGTTTGAGGAGGATTTTTGTGTTTGTAGAGGATCTGGGAAGATATTTTTGAAGAACAAGGATGAACTTGGTTTAAAACCAAGATTTTGATCGAAAAATGGAAGAAATTCTGGGAATTTGGTGTCTGTGGATGAGAGAGAATTTGAGAGTATATTTCGGCAAAGTAACAGTATGGAGAAGAAAATGTGCTACAAGGCTGAGGGGTGAGGCTCTATATAGGCCTCAAACCGGGTCAGAAGATCCGCGTTTTTTGAAACGGGTGGGGGTTATTATTGGGGTCTTGCTTCGCAAGCACTCCTACTTTGATTTCTTTCAATTTCATCCTTTTTTATGAAATTGAGCTTAAAGCTTTGTTTTATTTTCAATTTTGTCCTTAATTCAGTTTTAAGGTTTAGGGTTGTAGTTTAATTTAGGGTTTTGGGGTTTTAATCTATGGTTTAAATTAAGGGTTTAGTGATTTGTTTAGGGTTAATATATTTTATTTTTAGGTTTTAGGGTTTAAAGTTTTCATTTATTGTTTAATAGGGTATAGGGTTTATGACTTTGAATTAGGGTTTTGTTTTAAAGGTTTATGGTTAAAAGTTTTTAGGGTTTAGTATCTAATTTTTAAGTTTTATAGTTTTTAGTGTTTTAGGTTTGATATAGGGTTTAGGGTTTAATGAACTAAGGTTAGCTCGAGAGTTTAGTTTGTAAGGTTTAGTGTTTAGTGTTATGGTTTTGGGTATAGTGCTTAGGGTTTAAGGTTATTATAACACATGATTTAGAGGTTTGATTTTATGGGTTTTAATTTAGGGTTTAAGTTTAGGGATTTAGGGTTTTTGTTTCACTTTAGGTTTTTTGAATTAGTGTTTGGGGTTTAGAGTTCATTTTTTGGTTTAGGGTTATCATTAGGGTTTGGTGTTTTTTTATTTTAGAATATATATTAGCATATATGTATGTAAAAAAGTAGAAACCTTAAACCATAAACCCTAAACCTTAAACTCTAAACCCTAAACCAAAAATCCATAATCAATATATATATGTATACAATGTATATGAGTATGTATGAATATAAACTCTAAATCCTAAACCAAAAATCCATAATCCATATACATCTATGTATACAATGTATATAAGTATGTCTGTCTGTCTGTCTGTCTGTCTGTCTGTATGTATGTATGTATGTATGTATGTATGTATGTATGTATGTATGTATGTATGTATGTATGTATGTATGTATGTATGTATGTATGTATGTATGTATGTATGTATGTATGTATGTATGTATGTATGTATGTATGTATGTATGTATGTATGTATGTATGTATGTATGTATGTATGTATGTATGTATGTATGTATGTATGTATGTATGTATGTATGTATGTATGTATGTATGTATGTATGTATGTATGTATGTATGTATGTATGTATGTATGTATGTATGTATGTATGTATGTATGTATGTATGTATGTATGTATGTATGTATGTATGTATGTATGTATGTATGTATGTATGTATGTATGTATGTATGTATGTATGTATGTATGTATGTATGTATGTATGTATGTATGTATGTATGTATGTATGTATGTATGTATGTATGTATGTATGTATGTATGTATGTATGTATGTATGTATGTATGTATGTATGTATGTATGTATGTATGTATGTATGTATGTATGTATGTATGTATGTATGTATGTATGTATGTATGTATGTATGTATGTATGTATGTATGTATGTATGTATGTATGTATGTATGTATGTATGTATGTATGTATGTATGTATGTATGTATGTATGTATGTATGTATGTATGTATGTATGTATGTATGTATGTATGTATGTATGTATGTATGTATGTATGTATGTATGTATGTATGTATGTATGTATGTATGTATGTATGTATGTATGTATGTATGTATGTATGTATGTATGTATGTATGTATGTATGTATGTATGTATGTATGTATGTATGTATGTATGTATGTATGTATGTATGTATGTATGTATGTATGTATGTATGTATGTATGTATGTATGTATGTATGTATGTATGTATGTATGTATGTATGTATGTATGTATGTATGTATGTATGTATGTATGTATGTATGTATGTATGTATGTATGTATGTATGTATGTATGTATGTATGTATGTATGTATGTATGTATGTATGTATGTATGTATGTATGTATGTATGTATGTATGTATGTATGTATGTATGTATGTATGTATGTATGTATGTATGTATGTATGTATGTATGTATGTATGTATGTATGTATGTATGTATGTATGTATGTATGTATGTATGTATGTATGTATGTATGTATGTATGTATGTATGTATGTATGTATGTATGTATGTATGTATGTATGTATGTATGTATGTATGTATGTATGTATGTATGTATGTATGTATGTATGTATGTATGTATGTATGTATGTATGTATGTATGTATGTATGTATGTATGTATGTATGTATGTATGTATGTATGTATGTATGTATGTATGTATGTATGTATGTATGTATGTATGTATGTATGTATGTATGTATGTATGTATGTATGTATGTATGTATGTATGTATGTATGTATGTATGTATGTATGTATGTATGTATGTATGTATGTATGTATGTATGTATGTATGTATGTATGTATGTATGTATGTATGTATGTATGTATGTATGTATGTATGTATGTATGTATGTATGTATGTATGTATGTATGTATGTATGTATGTATGTATGTATGTATGTATGTATGTATGTATGTATGTATGTATGTATGTATGTATGTATGTATGTATGTATGTATGTATGTATGTATGTATGTATGTATGTATGTATGTATGTATGTATGTATGTATGTATGTATGTATGTATGTATGTATGTATGTATGTATGTATGTATGTATGTATGTATGTATGTATGTATGTATGTATGTATGTATGTATGTATGTATGTATGTATGTATGTATGTATGTATGTATGTATGTATGTATGTATGTATGTATGTATGTATGTATGTATGTATGTATGTATGTATGTATGTATGTATGTATGTATGTATGTATGTATGTATGTATGTATGTATGTATGTATGTATGTATGTATGTATGTATGTATGTATGTATGTATGTATGTATGTATGTATGTATGTATGTATGTATGTATGTATGTATGTATGTATGTATGTATGTATGTATGTATGTATGTATGTATGTATGTATGTATGTATGTATGTATGTATGTATGTATGTATGTATGTATGTATGTATGTATGTATGTATGTATGTATGTATGTATGTATGTATGTATGTATGTATGTATGTATGTATGTATGTATGTATGTATGTATGTATGTATGTATGTATGTATGTATGTATGTATGTATGTATGTATGTATGTATGTATGTATGTATGTATGTATGTATGTATGTATGTATGTATGTATGTATGTATGTATGTATGTATGTATGTATGTATGTATGTATGTATGTATGTATGTATGTATGTATGTATGTATGTATGTATGTATGTATGTATGTATGTATGTATGTATGTATGTATGTATGTATGTATGTATGTATGTATGTATGTATGTATGTATGTATGTATGTATGTATGTATGTATGTATGTATGTATGTATGTATGTATGTATGTATGTATGTATGTATGTATGTATGTATGTATGTATGTATGTATGTATGTATGTATGTATGTATGTATGTATGTATGTATGTATGTATGTATGTATGTATGTATGTATGTATGTATGTATGTATGTATGTATGTATGTATGTATGTATGTATGTATGTATGTATGTATGTATGTATGTATGTATGTATGTATGTATGTATGTATGTATGTATGTATGTATGTATGTATGTATGTATGTATGTATGTATGTATGTATGTATGTATGTATGTATGTATGTATGTATGTATGTATGTATGTATGTATGTATGTATGTATGTATGTATGTATGTATGTATGTATGTATGTATGTATGTATGTATGTATGTATGTATGTATGTATGTATGTATGTATGTATGTATGTATGTATGTATGTATGTATGTATGTATGTATGTATGTATGTATGTATGTATGTATGTATGTATGTATGTATGTATGTATGTATGTATGTATGTATGTATGTATGTATGTATGTATGTATGTATGTATGTATGTATGTATGTATGTATGTATGTATGTATGTATGTATGTATGTATGTATGTATGTATGTATGTATGTATGTATGTATGTATGTATGTATGTATGTATGTATGTATGTATGTATGTATGTATGTATGTATGTATGTATGTATGTATGTATGTATGTATGTATGTATGTATGTATGTATGTATGTATGTATGTATGTATGTATGTATGTATGTATGTATGTAATGTATGTATGTATGTATGTATGTATGTATGTATGTATGTATGTATGTATGTATGTATGTATGTATGTATGTATGTATGTATGTATGTATGTATGTATGTATGTATGTATGTATGTATGTATGTATGTATGTATGTATGTATGTATGTATGTATGTATGTATGTATGTATGTATGTATGTATGTATGTATGTATGTATGTATGTATGTATGTATGTATGTATGTATGTATGTATGTATGTATGTATGTATGTATGTATGTATGTATGTATGTATGTATGTATGTATGTATGTATGTATGTATGTATGTATGTATGTATGTATGTATGTATGTATGTATGTATGTATGTATGTATGTATGTATGTATGTATGTATGTATGTATGTATGTATGTATGTATGTATGTATGTATGTATGTATGTATGTATGTATGTATGTATGTATGTATGTATGTATGTATGTATGTATGTATGTATGTATGTATGTATGTATGTATGTATGTATGTATGTATGTATGTATGTATGTATGTATGTATGTATGTATGTATGTATGTATGTATGTATGTATGTATGTATGTATGTATGTATGTATGTATGTATGTATGTATGTATGTATGTATGTATGTATGTATGTATGTATGTATGTATGTATGTATGTATGTATGTATGTATGTATGTATGTATGTATGTATGTATGTATGTATGTATGTATGTATGTATGTATGTATGTATGTATGTATGTATGTATGTATGTATGTATGTATGTATGTATGTATGTATGTATGTATGTATGTATGTATGTATGTATGTATGTATGTATGTATGTATGTATGTATGTATGTATGTATGTATGTATGTATGTATGTATGTATGTATGTATGTATGTATGTATGTATGTATGTATGTATGTATGTATGTATGTATGTATGTATGTATGTATGTATGTATGTATGTATGTATGTATGTATGTATGTATGTATGTATGTATGTATGTATGTATGTATGTATGTATGTATGTATGTATGTATGTATGTATGTATGTATGTATGTATGTATGTATGTATGTATGTATGTATGTATGTATGTATGTATGTATGTATGTATGTATGTATGTATGTATGTATGTATGTATGTATGTATGTATGTA
Organism: Hibiscus trionum; assembly: GCA_030270665.1. Taxonomy (NCBI): domain Eukaryota; kingdom Viridiplantae; phylum Streptophyta; class Magnoliopsida; order Malvales; family Malvaceae; genus Hibiscus; species Hibiscus trionum. Next base: position 14,055,627 of record BSYR01000017.1, on the reverse strand, counting down.
TGTATGTATGTATGTATGTATGTATGTATGTATGTATGTATGTATGTATGTATGTATGTATGTATGTATGTATGTATGTATGTATGTATGTATGTATGTATGTATGTATGTATGTATGTATGTATGTATGTATGTATGTATGTATGTATGTATGTATGTATGTATGTATGTATGTATGTATGTATGTATGTATGTATGTATGTATGTATGTATGTATGTATGTATGTATGTATGTATGTATGTATGTATGTATGTATGTATGTATGTATGTATGTATGTATGTATGTATGTATGTATGTATGTATGTATGTATGTATGTATGTATGTATGTATGTATGTATGTATGTATGTATGTATGTATGTATGTATGTATGTATGTATGTGTATGTATGTATGTATGTATGTATGTATGTATGTATGTATGTATGTATGTATGTATGTATGTATGTATGTATGTATGTATGTATGTATGTATGTATGTATGTATGTATGTATGTATGTATGTATGTATGTATGTATGTATGTATGTATGTATGTATGTATGTATGTATGTATGTATGTATGTATGTATGTATGTATGTATGTATGTATGTATGTATGTATGTATGTATGTATGTATGTATGTATGTATGTATGTATGTATGTATGTATGTATGTATGTATGTATGTATGTATGTATGTATGTATGTATGTATGTATGTATGTATGTATGTATGTATGTATGTATGTATGTATGTATGTATGTATGTATGTATGTATGTATGTATGTATGTATGTATGTATGTATGTATGTATGTATGTATGTATGTATGTATGTATGTATGTATGTATGTATGTATGTATGTATGTATGTATGTATGTATGTATGTATGTATGTATGTATGTATGTATGTATGTATGTATGTATGTATGTATGTATGTATGTATGTATGTATGTATGTATGTATGTATGTATGTATGTATGTATGTATGTATGTATGTATGTATGTATGTATGTATGTATGTATGTATGTATGTATGTATGTATGTATGTATGTATGTATGTATGTATGTATGTATGTATGTATGTATGTATGTATGTATGTATGTATGTATGTATGTATGTATGTATGTATGTATGTATGTATGTATGTATGTATGTATGTATGTATGTATGTATGTATGTATGTATGTATGTATGTATGTATGTATGTATGTATGTATGTATGTATGTATGTATGTATGTATGTATGTATGTATGTATGTATGTATGTATGTATGTATGTATGTATGTATGTATGTATGTATGTATGTATGTATGTATGTATGTATGTATGTATGTATGTATGTATGTATGTATGTATGTATGTATGTATGTATGTATGTATGTATGTATGTATGTATGTATGTATGTATGTATGTATGTATGTATGTATGTATGTATGTATGTATGTATGTATGTATGTATGTATGTATGTATGTATGTATGTATGTATGTATGTATGTATGTATGTATGTATGTATGTATGTATGTATGTATGTATGTATGTATGTATGTATGTATGTATGTATGTATGTATGTATGTATGTATGTATGTATGTATGTATGTATGTATGTATGTATGTATGTATGTATGTATGTATGTATGTATGTATGTATGTATGTATGTATGTATGTATGTATGTATGTATGTATGTATGTATGTATGTATGTATGTATGTATGTATGTATGTATGTATGTATGTATGTATGTATGTATGTATGTATGTATGTATGTATGTATGTATGTATGTATGTATGTATGTATGTATGTATGTATGTATGTATGTATGTATGTATGTATGTATGTATGTATGTATGTATGTATGTATGTATGTATGTATGTATGTATGTATGTATGTATGTATGTATGTATGTATGTATGTATGTATGTATGTATGTATGTATGTATGTATGTATGTATGTATGTATGTATGTATGTATGTATGTATGTATGTATGTATGTATGTATGTATGTATGTATGTATGTATGTATGTATGTATGTATGTATGTATGTATGTATGTATGTATGTATGTATGTATGTATGTATGTATGTATGTATGTATGTATGTATGTATGTATGTATGTATGTATGTATGTATGTATGTATGTATGTATGTATGTATGTATGTATGTATGTATGTATGTATGTATGTATGTATGTATGTATGTATGTATGTATGTATGTATGTATGTATGTATGTATGTATGTATGTATGTATGTATGTATGTATGTATGTATGTATGTATGTATGTATGTATGTATGTATGTATGTATGTATGTATGTATGTATGTATGTATGTATGTATGTATGTATGTATGTATGTATGTATGTATGTATGTATGTATGTATGTATGTATGTATGTATGTATGTATGTATGTATGTATGTATGTATGTATGTATGTATGTATGTATGTATGTATGTATGTATGTATGTATGTATGTATGTATGTATGTATGTATGTATGTATGTATGTATGTATGTATGTATGTATGTATGTATGTATGTATGTATGTATGTATGTATGTATGTATGTATGTATGTATGTATGTATGTATGTATGTATGTATGTATGTATGTATGTATGTATGTATGTATGTATGTATGTATGTATGTATGTATGTATGTATGTATGTATGTATGTATGTATGTATGTATGTATGTATGTATGTATGTATGTATGTATGTATGTATGTATGTATGTATGTATGTATGTATGTATGTATGTATGTATGTATGTATGTATGTATGTATGTATGTATGTATGTATGTATGTATGTATGTATGTATGTATGTATGTATGTATGTATGTATGTATGTATGTATGTATGTATGTATGTATGTATGTATGTATGTATGTATGTATGTATGTATGTATGTATGTATGTATGTATGTATGTATGTATGTATGTATGTATGTATGTATGTATGTATGTATGTATGTATGTATGTATGTATGTATGTATGTATGTATGTATGTATGTATGTATGTATGTATGTATGTATGTATGTATGTATGTATGTATGTATGTATGTATGTATGTATGTATGTATGTATGTATGTATGTATGTATGTATGTATGTATGTATGTATGTATGTATGTATGTATGTATGTATGTATGTATGTATGTATGTATGTATGTATGTATGTATGTATGTATGTATGTATGTATGTATGTATGTATGTATGTATGTATGTATGTATGTATGTATGTATGTATGTATGTATGTATGTATGTATGTATGTATGTATGTATGTATGTATGTATGTATGTATGTATGTATGTATGTATGTATGTATGTATGTATGTATGTATGTATGTATGTATGTATGTATGTATGTATGTATGTATGTATGTATGTATGTATGTATGTATGTATGTATGTATGTATGTATGTATGTATGTATGTATGTATGTATGTATGTATGTATGTATGTATGTATGTATGTATGTATGTATGTATGTATGTATGTATGTATGTATGTATGTATGTATGTATGTATGTATGTATGTATGTATGTATGTATGTATGTATGTATGTATGTATGTATGTATGTATGTATGTATGTATGTATGTATGTATGTATGTATGTATGTATGTATGTATGTATGTATGTATGTATGTATGTATGTATGTATGTATGTATGTATGTATGTATGTATGTATGTATGTATGTATGTATGTATGTATGTATGTATGTATGTATGTATGTATGTATGTATGTATGTATGTATGTATGTATGTATGTATGTATGTATGTATGTATGTATGTATGTATGTATGTATGTATGTATGTATGTATGTATGTATGTATGTATGTATGTATGTATGTATGTATGTATGTATGTATGTATGTATGTATGTATGTATGTATGTATGTATGTATGTATGTATGTATGTATGTATGTATGTATGTATGTATGTATGTATGTATGTATGTATGTATGTATGTATGTATGTATGTATGTATGTATGTATGTATGTATGTATGTATGTATGTATGTATGTATGTATGTATGTATGTATGTATGTATGTATGTATGTATGTATGTATGTATGTATGTATGTATGTATGTATGTATGTATGTATGTATGTATGTATGTATGTATGTATGTATGTATGTATGTATGTATGTATGTATGTATGTATGTATGTATGTATGTATGTATGTATGTATGTATGTATGTATGTATGTATGTATGTATGTATGTATGTATGTATGTATGTATGTATGTATGTATGTATGTATGTATGTATGTATGTATGTATGTATGTATGTATGTATGTATGTATGTATGTATGTATGTATGTATGTATGTATGTATGTATGTATGTATGTATGTATGTATGTATGTATGTATGTATGTATGTATGTATGTATGTATGTATGTATGTATGTATGTATGTATGTATGTATGTATGCTGTATGTATGTATGTATGTATGTATGTATGTATAAACCCTAATCCTTCGAATATAAACCCTAACAAAAATCCATAATCCATATACATATATGTATACGATGTATATAAGTAAGTATGTATAATCCCTACAACCCTAAACCAAAAATCCATAATCCATTTACATATGTATGTAAGTATGTATGTATAATCCCTAATCCCTAAACCCGAAACTGTAAATCGTAAACCTTAAACCTTAAACTAAAAATCCATAATCCATATATATATATATATATACAATGTATATAAGTATGTATGTATAATCCCTAAACCCTAAACCCTAAACTAAAAATCCATAATCCATATACATCTATGTATACAATGTATATAAGTATGTATGTATGTATGTATGTATAAACCCTAATCCCTCGAATATAAACCATCAACCCTAAAACTTAAACCTTAAACCCTAAACCATAAACCAAAAATCCATAATCCATATACATATATGTATACAATATATATATAAGTATGTATGTATAATCCCTAAACCCTAAACCCAGCATGTATGTATGTACGTATGTACGCATGTATGTATGTACGTACGTATGTACGTATGTATGTATGTATGTAACTTACATTCTAAACCTTAAACCCTAATCATTATACCACATTCCGAAACCATAACCCTAAGGCATAAACTATAAACCTTAATCCATATACGATATATGTATGTACGTATGTATAATGTAAGTAAGTAAGTAAATAAGTATGTATGTATAAATGTAGAAACCCTAAACCGATCCTAATTTTTTATAATTTGCTCTAATATTTTTAATGTGATTCGTATTCTTGAAAGGCGTTGGATAATTAGCTCGAACTTGTTAAAGAACCTAAAGTCTATCGACTATTTGTACCAAACTCAAACTTAATAGTACGAATTAAAACCCGAAATGAACCCGAGACCTGAAATGAACCTGACTTGAAATGAACCCGACCTGAAGTCTACCCGAACCCGAATTAACCCGTCAATTAACCGTTTTGACCCGACCTGAAATGAACCCGATCCGAAATGAACCCGACCTGAAATGAACCCAACCTGAAACGAACCCGACCTGAAACAAACTCGCACCCGACCCGAATCGAGTCAAAACAGAAAAAACGACCTAAAATGACATGTATCCGATTTGACCCGACCTGACAGAACCCATCCAATTACCTATTTTTACATCCCTAGTTACGTTGATCAATACAAATTTTAGACATGCAAATTTGATTGTCACGTAGGTTAAAGACACTATGTACAACAAATCTTTATTTTAAATGCCAAAAAAAGTACCATTTCAAAAAATAATCTTCAATCGATGTCATTTAAGGAAATAAATATTTGTAAGGTGTTATTTGGGTAAAAACACCGAAGATCGAACCGAAATTATTTATCAGGTTTCGTGGATTTCTTTTTGTGCTGCCTTTTTAGGGTAAACTATATGAAATACCACTGAACTTTATTTTTTGATTCGAACATATCACTGAACTATAATTTGATATTATTATACCACTAAACTTAGCTTTTAGTTTCAATGTAAGCACTCGACCGTTAACTTATAACGGGGTGTTAAATTCAAAACGACGTTGTTTTGGTTTCGTTATTTTGAAGCCTAATAATATAGGCCAAAACGACGTCATTTTGTTAGTAAAAAAAGAAAACATTGTATTTTGGGAAGTTTGAACCCAAAATCTTTAAGATGAAAGACTTATATTAAACTACCAAGCTAACTTAAATACTTAATATCATTTTAACGAAAATAATATATAAATAATACTGCAGTTCAACTTGATTTCATTTATCTCATGATATCATTTTATAATATTTATAATATAATTTTATAAATATATTAACTTTATAAATAAATATTATTTATAATATATATATATATTAATAGATATAATATATATAATTAAACATTAAAGCTCAAAACTGAAATCTTAAATCATATATTAATTAAAAACCCAAACCCTAAACTATATATATAATAAATCCTAAACCCTAAATCATATATATAAATATATTAAATTTATAAATAAATATTATTTATAATATATATATATATATATATTTGAATAGGTATAATATATATAATTAAACCCTAAACCCTAAAACTCAAACCTTAAACCATATAAATAAATAAATCCTAAACCCTAACTCCCTAAACAATATATGTAACTAAACCCTAAACTTAAACCCTATGTTACAAATCCTAATATATATTATAAATAATATTTTAATTTTAGGATTTTGGGTTTGAGATTTATGATTTAATTATGTTTAGGGTTTAGGGTTTATTGTTTAGGGGCTAAGATTTATTTATATATGGTTTAAGGTTTTAGTTAATGTATGGCTTAGGGTTTAAGATTTTATTTAATATATGGTTTATGGTTTGTAGTTTTTAGGGTTTTGGGTTTGGTGTTTTAACTAATATTTGATTTAGGGTTTGAGTTAAATTATATATATTATATCTATTAAAAATATATAAATTATAAATAATTTTTATTTATAAAGTTAATATATTTATAAAATTATATTATAAATATTATAAAATTATATAATGAGATAAATAAAATTAAGTTTAAGTATTTATATATTAGTTTCGATAGAATGATATCAAGTTTTTAAGTTGGCTTGGTGGTTTTGTATAAGGCTTTCATTTTAAAGGTTTTGGGTTTAAGTTTCCCAAAATGTAATGGTTTTTTTTGTTTGTTTTTTTACTAACAAAACGACGTCGTTTTGTCCTATTTTAAGCTTCAAAACAACGAAACCAAAACGACGCCGTTTTGAATTTAACGGCCCGTTATAAGTTAACGGTCGAGTGCTTACATTGAAGCCAAAAATTAAATTTAGTGGTATAATAGTATCAAATTATAGTTTAGTGATATATTCGAGTCAAAAAATAAAGTTAAGTGGCATTTTGTGTTGTTTATTTTTTTTATTATCTCTTTATGGGATTTTAATTGGAAACAGAAAAATCAACGACACCGAATATGGAAGTAAAGAAATAAAGAACAATGGGCCGTGAAGTTTTAGGGCCTGTTTTTGGTTGCGTTTCGCAACCAAAAACCACTTTTTTAAGTGCTTTTAGTTAAAACAGGCTGTTTTTGGTTGCTTTTAAAACTAGCTTTTCCACCCAAACCAAGAAGCTGGATTTTCTAGCTTCTTGGGTGGAAAAGCTAGTTTGAAAATAAAATTACTTTTTTACCCTTATTATTTAATTATAATTTATTGTTAAAATAATGTTTATGCATACATAATTGTAAAATAATATATATTATAATATTTATATTGAAAATAAAATTATTTTATTTGTACTTTATTTTATATTTATTATTAATGTGTAAGTGGTATGCCCGTATATAATCTAGAATGTAGTTTATATTTTCAAATTAAATTTTATAAAAAAAAATTTTTATTATAATTGAAATTGATTTATTTCATAAATCATTACATTAATTAATTTGAACAATCACCCAAATTTACTTTTACTTTTCAATATCATGTCTAAAATAGACATTTTATCTCCTCAAAATCACTTTTTGACATCAATGACAAACACTAACCAGCTTTTCAAAACTACTTTTCAACAACTAGTTTGAAAATCACTTTTTTCACCGCACTTTTTAAAAGCAACCACAAACTAAGCCTTAATCCGAGTAAACTCACTTTATACTTTTTTTCCCAAGCTGCTGAGTTGGCTTATCCGCGTTGAAAACAACCTTCTAGTGAACGGTGGGTTATCTTAACCAACTCATTTTATCCTACTCGTATTTCTCCACCCAAACCTTCCTTTCACTTCTCTTCTCTCCTCTCCACCTCATCCACTTTACACGTTCATCGCCACCGTCCACGCCCGCCGCAAATTCAAGCACAGAGTTATGGCCTCCATCTCCCTTTCTCTCACTCCGTAAACAGCAAGAAAAACAAGAATGCATTCCCGTTTTTCCCTTCCTTTCCATTTCTATTTCCCGATTCCGTCCTCTCCTTTCCTTTCCAGATCTCTAGTCGGCGCCAACCATACCTCTGCTCGTTTCTGCTCCCGTTAACCAGTCCAATCCTCCATTTTCAGCGATTTTTCCTTTTTTTTTTCATTTTTTGTTGACAGAAATCCACACTGCAACAGATACAACTCAAACAGCTAAAGAAAAAGAAGTTTTTTTTTTCCTCTCTATAGTTACTGTTATCATGGAACCTGCTACAGGGAAGCCGAGTCTCTTCCGAAATATTCTAGCGCGTGCTCTTCTTTTCGGTGTTTTCATCTTGGTCCTCCGATTCACTTACGTTGTCACAATCACCGGCGAGTCTTGCAACCGCGTTGACTTCTGCTTCTTCTCCATGCCGCAGAGTCTCAACTTCGTTATCCCTGGTGCTGGAGTCTCTGCCATCGTCGGAAACGACGCCGTTTCACGGTCTGATCCTCGTCGGGAACTCTACACCAGCAAGGAGTGGATCCGAGCCGTCCATTTCTACTCATCGGTTTTCCAAGATCTGATCGCGGACGGTTACCTCTCGCCTCACTCCAAGTCTCTCTGCGTTGAGACTCCTTTAGGACAAGAAGTTTTCGCCTTGAAAGAGATAGGCGTGGAAGATTCCATCGGTACTTTCCAGAAAGCGGCCAAGCCTTTGGTGATTAAAGGTGAGGGGCATCAGATACCGTTCGATGATAATACTTTTGACTTCGTATTCACCGGTGGTGGCCGCCTCGATGCATCAGCTCGTCCGTCGGATTTCGCGGCGGAAATCGCTCGGATACTGAAACCCGAAGGGTTTGCAGTGGTCCACATCAAGGCCAATGATACTTATAGTATGAATTCTTTGCTTGATTTGTTCAATTCTTGCAAATTAGTTAAAATGCTTGATATGGATGGTTTCGATTCATCAATGCCTTTTGTTAGAGAAATTGTATTGAGAAAAGAGACTGGATTTCTTAACCATGGAGGCAAGAAGATTCCCCATGGTATTTCCGGTAACAAGTGCTCGGTTTCAGGGCATAAACGAGAATTAGTCGAGAAGGCGGAGCCGCTTATTGAGGAGGAGCCCTTGATGCCGTGGATTACCTTGAAAAGGAATATAAACAATGTGAAGTATTTGCCATCAATGGTTGATATCAGTTTCAAGAATAGATATGTGTATGTTGATGTTGGTGCTCGGAGTTATGGTTCGAGTATCGGAAGCTAGTTCCGAAAACAGTACCCCAAACAGAACAAAACCTTTCATGTCTATGCTATCGAGGCCGACAAGCATTTTCATCAACAATACGATTTGAAGAAGGCAATTACGTTGTTGCCTTACGCTGCATGGGTGAGGAACGAGACACTGCGGTTTGAGATCAACCGCGATCCTGGCCAGGAAGAAGTGAGTGAGCTTAAGGATAAAGGCAGAGGGATGGGCAGAATCCAACCGGTGAAATCGAGCGGAGGCGAGGTTGGTGAGATTCAAGGGTTTGATTTCGCAGAATGGTTAAAGATCACCGTGACAGAAAGCGATTTCGTGGTGATGAAGATGGATGTCGAGGGAACCGAATTTGACCTGATTCCTCAGCTGTTTGAAACAGGTGCAATCTGTTTGATCGATGAGATCTTCCTCGAATGCCATTATAATAGGTGGCAAAGGTGCTGTCCCGGTCGGAGGAGTACCAAATACAAGAAGAACTACGGCCAATGCTTGCAACTGTTTACTTCGCTCCGAGATAGCGGCATTCTTGTCCATCAATGGTGGTGAGAACCGGCAAGTGAGTTTAAAAGTAGCCCTTCTATGTTTCTGTAATGGCTTATATGCTATGAAATCACATCCTTAGGTTTGTTTAGTTGGTTGTTTCATTGTTCTTGCTTGTTTGTATTCATAGTTTGCACATTTATGCCTGCAAGTGCAAAGTATATATATACAATAGTATTAATCATGGATATTCATACATCCACTAGGCATGGTTATTCGGATTGCGGATTCGGATATTTTATGACCCGACTCGTGGGTGGAGCCATATGCATAGGTGGGTGTCTATTGACACCTAAAATTTTTAGAAAATTGTATTTTTTTTATATAATTTGTATATAAAAAATTAAATATATATATAATTGACATCCCTTTATAAATAAACTGACATTTTTTTTATATAAATTGGCTCCCTCTTAAATATCGTTCAAGAAAATGACACCCCTTAAGATAGATTCGTGGCTTCGCCCCTGACCCCCGACTCCTACATATTCGAGTTCAATTCCTGCATTGCATGGAAAGTTTTAACAATTATGATATGCAATTAATTATGGTAATATTACAATAATAATGATAACAAAAATCTCAAGTCAAATCTCTCTATTTTTAACTTATTTACTATGTAAATATAGAAATGGAAAACGATTAGAAAAACTGAATATACAACTACTTTGTGAAAATTTAGTAAATTTAATGTATGTTGTTTTCCAAGTCCACGTAAACTTAGATTTTTTATTACAAAAACCGTTCCGTTTTGTTTTGTCTTAAAATGTAAAGTTGCATTTGTAAGAAAGCAAATAAGGATAAGTGTTTAGTATTTGTAATAGATAAGAGAATTGGCATTTGGCTCCACCATCCCAAATTGGGCTTTGAATTCCCCGGTTCCATAGCCTTTTTTGTGGGTGGTGCCTGCACATTGGTTTAATTTTCTGGGTGTGTTTTTAAGGGGAGAAAGGAGATACACCCAGAGGGAATATGGGTGCCTGCTGTTCCGCGGAAATCAGATACAAAGGTAGACGGCATGAGAAAGACGAATTGGAGGACAGAGACGAAGCAGATGGACATTCTGATAATGTCACCAGCATCGGACATAATGGTGCCATTATCAGATTGCAGGGCTCCTCTTCCTTCACTTCGATGTACACCCGCAAGGGAAAAAAGGCAATCAACCAGGACGCCATGACCGTTTGGGAGGTCACTCTCATCATTCCCTTATTATTCCCATCTAACATTATTGCTCTTCAGATCCAAACATTATTGGATTGCCGTTTGCATTATTGTCAGATTCGAATTCCCATTTTAATGTTAGATTTGCGAACAGAGACTTCACCCCTCTCTGTTCCTTCTAATACTACTTAAATATGTCAATTTATCATCATTTCTTCATTTATTTATGTATCTCCATAAATAATCCAGAACTTTACGGGTGAGAAGAACGTGTTCTTCTGCGGTGTATTCGACGGTCATGGTCCCTCGGGTCACAAGGTCGCACGTCACGTATGTGATGCCTTGCCCCTGAAGCTTTCCAAGATGCATCGGCCTCAGCCTCGGCCTCGGGCTGGTGCTAGAAAGGACAGCGACAAGGACAACCGTCACAAACAATGGGAGGCGGATTTTATTAAAGCATTCCAAGAAATGGACGAAGATCTTACCACGGTTGATTCCCTTGATAGTTACTGCAGTGGCACCACGGCTGTAACCCTTGTTAAGCAGGTATGTTAAATACATACATACATACATACATATATTGTAGTTGTAATTGTTACCATGATCATAACAAATGTTTTCAGGACCATCACTTGATAATTTCGAACTTGGGGGATTCTCGGGCGATTCTCGGAACTAGGGACAACAAAAACCAACTTATTCCGGTTCAGCTCACGGTCGACTTGAAACCGAGTGTGCAAACTGAAGCAGAAAGAATCGCAAAGCACGGTGGCAGGGTGTTTGCTATGGAAGAAGAACCGAATGTACAACGAGTTTGGATGCCGGACCACGATTGCCCTGGTCTTGCCATGTCGAGGGCTTTCGGGGATTTTTGCCTCAAGGATAACGGACTTATCTCAACCCCTCAAATTTTTTACAGGACGCTTACACCCAAAGATGAATTTGTAGTGTTGGCAACTGATGGGGTAAGCAAGCATGAAAATTTTGATGGTTAAAGGATTAAATCTCGAATTCGAGTATAGTAGAGGGGCCAAAATCAAGATTTAACCAATTTAATGTTGTCCAATTCTGATGCAGGTGTGGGATGTGCTTTCAAACAATGAGGTGATACAAATAATAGGGTCAGTAAAGAGACAATCCATAGCAGCAAAGGTATTGGTTTATTATGCGGTTCAAGCGTGGCGAACAAAGTACCCGGGTTCCAAGGTCGACGACTGTGCTGTGGTTTGCTTGTTCTTCAAGAAACGACCTCCTTCGGCTACGGGGACCTTGTCCGAGGTCAGCGTGCAGAGCGCAAGCCACTTAGATGTTCCGGACCCTAAAGGCAAGAAAACCGAGGAAGGCGAGACCGTGATTAATTCCGACATAGTCGTGGATCCGAAGACAATCGAAGAAGTACATAGAGCAAATACTTATAAGCGTTCTCGAATGAGTAGGCATAAAACGTCTGGGGATTCTGGTGGAGTAACCCAATGCTAATATGTGCAATATAGTCAAATCTCAAATTTGATTATTGAAAATTTTATTATCTTTTTTTAATAAAAAATTATAATATTTTATAAATATAGTATATTGCATTATTATTTCTATTATTTAAAAAAAAACCCCGCCGAATGTTAAAAATTTCAAAGGTTTTTTTTTCTTTTGACACTTTTACATAATTTTTAAATAAAATAATTAAAAATTATTATTAAAAGCCAAACATAAGACTAATGGGTTGGTCCAAGTGGTAAGCAGTTTGGTATCGCTTAAGCAAGGTCTCAAGTTCGAGGCGTTGTGTATGCAGAAAATTTCCGCTGGGAGACTCACCCACCAAAACTAAGTGTGCGACACGGGTCAGTCCAAATTAGTCAGGACGAAACCCTGAAAACCTAAAAGGCAACAAAAAAAGGCAAACATAAAATTAATAGATTTAAATGCAAATCCATTACCATTTTACTTATAATTAATTATTTAACAATTTTTATAAATATATTTTATATAAAATATTTTCGATAATACAAAAAATAGTATAAATAATAAGAAAGCTAGTAGTTTAGGTTTGTCGATTGCCAACAATAAAGCTCAATAGCGAAAAAAAAGTAGTAATAATTATTAGGTCTAATTGGTACAATTTTATAATATCTTTTTAGTTTTAATCTTTAATAAAACTTACCCATACCAAAACACGAACTTTAAACAAAACATAATATATATTGTCCGAGAAATAAAACATAATATATATATATATATATTTCAAATTTAGGAAACAACTTATAATTATCTCATATTTTTTTCAAATTTATTATATAAATTAAAGATAAAATCTTTTTGGGTGGGGTTTGGGTAGGGGTGTTTAAAATTACCCGGCCCGTCGACTCACATACCTGAAATAAAATTATCGGGTACCCGAAATAAAAATACTTTATTTTTCGGGTCGGGCATCCGGCCCACTATTTTTTTTGGGTACCCGAGTCGGGCCTGGGTCACAAAATATCCCTTAACCGGGTACCAGACTACCCATACCCGATTTGTATATAGTTTTTTTTTATTTATTTCACTCTTAAGTTTATATTTTAATATTTTTATGTCTCACTTTTATATCCAAATTATTATGGTACGTGTCATATGGTGTATTTTTTATTGTATGTCAAGGATTAGTGGCAGTGGTCCACCGCCAAAATCATGTCAATTTGAGTAAAGTTAATATAATTTGCTTTTCTATTTTGTAAATGGTAGCATTATTACCATGTCCACATCATTAAAGTAATTGTTTATATTTTTTTTTTGTTTTAACCATGCAATTATATTTATGTGAAAAATTCATTCAACAAATATTTAACTAATAGTAATATTATAAACTCAATTAATTCAAACCATGCAAATTTCATAATTTAGAAGTTAAAAGATAGTAGTGGAACTAGACAATTCTCAAGAAAAAACCAAACAGTAAGATCTCGACATATCAATTAATTTCATATAAAATGTAATTTAAAAATAAAAAATTTGGGTATCCTATTACCCGGATTACCGGGTACCCGATTTATATGGGCCGAGTAATGGGCCGAAAGATTAATACTAAAAAATTTTGAGTACATGAATTCCCAAATACCTGAATATAAACACCCCTAGATTTGGGGCTACAACTTCTCCGCCTCATAAATGCATTCGTCTCTTAAAGAAACTATACTTTCTTTTTTGAAATAAATAATATTTTATTTATTTCTTTAATAAAAAGAGGGCAATCGCCTTGAATTATTATAGAATTTCGTCTTTGTTGGTTTTCTTGTGATGTATTGTACCTAATAGAGGTATTCATGATTAATCAAAATATTATAACAATTAATTTGTATGTTATGTTCTTAGTGCAATTAGTGATAATGTCTAAAGATAATGTATTATAATATTTAATGAATACCGCGTCTTCATCTTCAGACTAAGCAAAGATAACATCATAGAATAACAAAAATATAACTAAATTGAGATTGTACTTTTTCGAATTTTGAGATTTCTATAATCCGCACAAACTAAATCTAAAAATTATAACAAAAATTGAATTCATACAATCAATAATTATTGTTCGATTCAAAATCAAAAATTTTAAAAGTTTTTAAAAATATTAGACTATAAAATACCAAATTAGAGTAAAAAAAGATAAAATATATAGTATATAGACTATGAGTAGAATTTGACCAAGAAAACACTCAAACAAAACCCATATAAAATGAAAATGGACTACCCTTAAGATGACTATAATTTACTGATCCAGCCTTATAAAGAGAGGGCCCAAGGGTTTGGTGGAGGGCCATTTTAGTAACTAGACTTTCGCCTATATACCATCGGTTCTGATACCAGAGAAGTTGTGGTCGCAAACACTCAGCAGCTGAGATTCTGAGAAAGAGAAAATACCTTGTCTCAACATCTCATCTAACGTCAAACTGGACGGCGTCGACACCTCCTCCATCCTCTCTGAAGCCACCTCTACCGTGGCCAAAATCATCGTAAAACTTGAGGCCGTATGCTTCTGCTTCTCCTCCCTTTATTACTACCACCTTCCACTTCTATTTTTTTGCTTTGCTCGAAATTTTGTTGAATGTTTAGTTTTTGCTTTATTTTTGGTTGCTTATATGAGAAATTATGCGTCTTTATGCGGTGCTCTGGTCTCGTTGTCAGGTGTTTAAATCTTTAAGATGTATACTGTTTGGTAAAGGATTGTTACCCATTTATGCAGGGAGGGGCCATTATTGAATTAGAATTTTTTTAGGTAGTCAAAATATATTTTTACCATTATACTAACTTGTATGCAGTGAATAATTTTCCTGTTTAATATATTTTTTTAAGTAGTCAAAATATATTTTTACCATGTTTTCTTCTTTAATTTTTTTAATTTAATATGTAAAATTTTTTTCACTTTAGAAAAAAATATTTTGGACCCATTCTTAAATTTCTAGATTCGCCACTACTTGTATGTTTATAAATTTTAGGGACCAACCTGCATTTTTATCAATTTATGGGTCCAAAATGAAAATTTTATTATTAAAGCGGTCAAACTAGTTTTTTCATATAGGGGCCAGATCCGCCTCTCCATTTATTGGTATCTTTAGGATGGGGTTTTGAGACCGATAGGGTACCATAAAAAAGATCTGTTGCGAGAGGTGCTTGGTGAGCTGAAAATTTCAAATTCTTTTCTATTAATAATTTAATTTTGTATATGCTAAGCATTCTTAATTTTTAATATAACTTGGTAAGAGTTTGCACCTCGAGTCCCTGGTTGGGTTGTTACCTTCTTCTAATTCAAGTACCTATTTGAATGCTAGGAAAGAGCATGAGCAACAACTCTGTTGTCTCTTGTTTCTTGTTTGAACGAGCCTTTTGCTACATGCTTGTTTGCATGTGTGTAAATATCGTTTTACCCTCTAGCATAAGAATCTGATCAAATTTAGGATGTATACTGCTTGATGCCTGAAGAGTGTTGCATGTCCTAAATGGCTAATACCATAATATTTACCGTCATCTTCTCTATTTTACTTGTATCCATTGTAGATCATTGGGCGCGTGGTAAATGTTTTAACTGTTCTGCTTGTGCAAGACTTCTGTATGGCTTTGTTAGACCTTGGCATTTAGAGAAATATGCTCTTGGTTCAAGTGATTTATGTTCTTGTTTAGAGGCTTGCTCTCTTCACTTTTCTATGTCTGCCACCTAAATAAAAAAATCTGGGCCAGATCAACCGAGGTCCGAGGACTTGATGCCTGTTTGATCTTGTCCTATATAAAGAACATGAAATGTTTTGAACTGGCCGTAAACCTGTTTAATCAGTAACAAACCATGCAAAAAGGAATACTAAAAAATCCGAGGACTTGATGCCAAATTAATACTGGTCCGGGATTGATAACCTTGTTTTGTCTCGTATTAACAAGCTAGAAGGAACTGTGTACTGTTTTCAGTAATGCATGTCTATCCATGGCATGTATTATAATTTTTGTTGTTTGTATGTAGTATGTGATGATTGTGTTGAAGGGTTCTGTGCCCATGTCATTTGGTGGTACTGAGCAGCCGGCTGCCTATGGTGAGCTTGTATCTATTGGTGGCCTAAATCCAGATGTGAACAAGAAACTGAGTGCTCCAATTGCTGGAATCCTTGAATCCAAGCTACAAGTGCCCCCGTCACGGTTCTTTCTCAAATTCTTTGACACCAAGGCAAGCTATCTATTTTTGCCCAATTGTCATCTATCTGTCTCTTCTCATCACATTTCCCTGTTTGTTTAGGCGCAACAAACCCAAGAATATGCACAGTGTTTGCATGCTTTACACCAGCACTAGATAATCTAAATACATCTTTTCTGTTGCATACTGTGAGCATAGCTCTCGTTAGCTTTCCTGTGAGTCCAACTTATGCAATTTCTTTGGCCGTGATGATATTTAGCACACATTCGCAGTACTTGGACAGTGCTGATACTTTGATTGTTTTGCAGGGTTCCAACTTTGGATGGAATGGATCAACCTTCTGAGTGCCAATAACTGAATTTCTCGAAACATCAATATTGTCTTTTCAGTATGCTTTATTTGTACTGTGAATCGCTTCTGACTAAATTTGGCAAGACACTTTATGGCATTATGTCGTTTATCTGTGTTTTCTTAGGATAATGATATGCAGACATTAATGGACACCGATGTTGAACAAGCATATATTCAGTGTTTGGAGTGAAAACTACTTTCATTTGTCAATCTGTAGCGGTCGATCGTTTAGAGTCCATTCCTCTGCCATTGTAACTGAGGCACATGCAGCACATAGTACATAGTTAAACATTATCTCGAAACTATATGTATTGGAGTTTTGAGATAATGTTTAACTAAAATGCAACACATACCACATCTTAGGGTCCGTTGCCCTGTCCTTCAGTGGGTTGGGAACTTCTTGCGCCATATGCAACTGGGCAAAGATGTGGTCAAATTCAAACCCACTGAAAAATTAAATATACATTTAACTCGCATTAATATTTAATTCCACACCCTTGGAATTTTAACTTTCCATACATTTTTTTCAAGTGTAAAAGTTCACATCTTGCGTTCATCCTGGGAGTATGGTCAAAGCAGACAGACACACGAGTAGGGGGTGCAGCTGGTTGTGTTTGTCTGCTGCTGACAAGTTTTCACTTATCCAAGATATTGTTATAGTTTGCTTCGTCTTTTAATTATCTCGTCGGAATTTAATTAGTCACTGTTGTTGATGATAGACACTTTAGTTTGGGGTGGGGGTGTAACACCTGGGTTTAGGGATCGGGTGAAAATAATATTTTAATATTATTTCGAGTTCGGTTTTACAATTTAAATAATAAAATATTTTTATGGGCCTCGGGATTTCAAAATGTTTAAGGCTATATAGCACTACAAAAAAAATGACATATACCGACGGACAGAAAACCGTCGGTAAAACACCTAAAATCCGTCGCTATATAGTCTAAAACCCTATACCGACGGACAAAAGTGATATTCCGACGGACAAATAGCCGTCAGTAAAATGCTGGTCGGTATATATCTATAGCGACGAAAATAACCGTCGGTATAGATGTTGAGACCCTATACCGACGGACATAAACGTAGGCATAAGTATAGCCTACTCCGACAAATTAGTGTATCTATTCCGACGGACATCCTCCGTTGGTATAAGGGTGTCTTTACCGACGGCCAGGCCGTTAGTATAAGTTAATGTATTAACCGAAGGTGAGTCATATAAGATACATATACCGACGGTTTTGTCCGTCGGTATATGTTTAATTGGCAATTATTTTTTTTATTTTAAATATTAATAATTGTTAATAGTATTGTTATTTAATATTATTTTATATTTTAAATATTAAAATTACTAATACTATTGTAATGTTAGATAAAATTATAGCAATAATTATTTATTTTTTAAAGAAAAAATATAAGGTTTAATGTCCCAAAGAAGAATAAGATAAATTTAGTAATCACTGTATTCTAATACATACAAGACAACAATTCTTTAGTTACAGTGTAACCGTTATAATGAGAATGTTGAAGAGAACAACAGTTATCCAAGGAATTGCAGCAACAAAATGACGAATCATTAACAACCATATGACTACTTGAATTGGGCAATCCCATAAGTATATACTCCGAGAATTAAACAATGTGAAATTGACCGTCCTTAACACCACTTTGATAAACTTGATTTGGATTCCAACCAATACTTGAATTCCAACTTACGAAGGCTAGGATGAGCATGCTTGTCGCCACATAATTTTTCTTTGTAGTTCAGACCGTATGTAAGCCTGACATGCCATCCAATAGAGAACAAATTATCAAAATCACCAAAGAGAAAATAGAAAAAAAATGAGTTCAAAATTTCGACAGAAAGAAAGCAGAATAAGTAAAACTCAATATATATGAATAGGCAAACTACATCATTTAGAAGTTAATGCCCCCAACAAATGACAAAACTAATTTTTCCATAAAACACCAGCAATCATCACAATTTCCAGCTTCCAAGGTGAAAAATTATTTTTCAAAATGTAAATGAATACATCAATTCTAAGATGAAATGTCTCCTAAACCTGAACCATAAAGGAACCAGTACTCTGCAACAAACTCTCAAAGTATGAAAAAGTGTCACAGCCTTACGGAATGACCATCCCTAGGTTCACAATTAGATCAGCCAACTAGTTCCTATTAATTTGTAGGCGCAATTCTAAAGAAAAATTCCCTAAGTATCTACTTTTATTCTAAAGACACTGTCTCTTTTTCATAAGACAAAAAATGGAGGATACAGATTAATTGATTAAGGGTTAAAGACAAACAAATTATGGAGTATCACTTTTATTAAACATTAATTGATTTGTCATAAAATTTTAACATTATCTAAACCAACCCATTCAACATAAGTAAGACTGTGGATTAAAGAAATAGTTCTAAGATAGCTTGACCTACGAAATGAGATGTGATCAGCTTGACTCTGAACTTAGCCGGAGTTGTTGTGACTACCAAACACCAAGAGATCTTTAAACCCGAAAAGGTACACAATGGCACTGAAATTTCCATGTTACATTGGGGCTGAAATTTCTGAATTTAACAGTGAGCTACCACGACATTAATTTAACCGAGTATGCATCTCTAAAGAACCGCCTTTTTTATATTACAAACTGGAAAGATCATCATTTTTACACATCATAAAAAATGAAAGCCTAAACGGTATGATTTCAAATAAATGTAGGTAAGATTAGAACAAAAGTATATCAAATAACAGTTATGGTAAAAAAGAATTAGAAATTTCCGCTTACCCCTAAACGGTATGATCCAAAAGTGAAATTGACAGCCTTTGCAGAGATTGGCAGCAAGCAGAGACAATCAAGCAGTAATAACGAGTAAAATGGCAAAGTCATAAACAATAATATACGTCTTGCAAAAAGAATAACATTATACAAGTGCACTTACAAAGTTGGAGGATTCTGTTATCTTAAAAGGGGAGAAGTTGGTTGGGGCTTGGAGAAGAAAGAGTTCGATGTAATGCAGTAAGAAGAGGACACAGTCAAACGAATTTTCCTGTTGTGGCAGCTGAATCATAGAGGAAAATATAAATACATACATATAATCAATTAGTTTTGCAACATGAGCTTGGATACTTTCTAATAAAAGCAGCTGACACAACATGCTAACTAACACCACAGCAGAAACAAGGTTATGCGAAAGTACAGTTATTTCTATGATTTTATCCGTGCATGAATCAACAAGTATAAACACGTGGCTTTTTTTGGAATGGAGGAACTTAATCAAAAGGATAAAAAGTGGAGCAATACCTCTAGTGAGACAAACTGTAAATTTAAATTTTTTGAAGGAACATCATCTGCTGCCTCTTTATACCTCTGTTTCCACTCTTCAGATAAGTAACTGTCATTTCATGACAACGAAACGTGGAAACAATAATCAATACCAAAATATTTGAAAGTGGAGTATGACTATTTCAAACAGGACAGACAATTTTTGTGATACACTCCTCCTTAAAATAACACGAGGCCGGATCACTTGTTCAATAATTTCTAAGTTTCTTCATTCTATTACTTCCACAGGCATGCTAATTGAGTAGAATAAAACAGTGGAATATATCAACATTAGGTCATTTTTTGTTTTTTTGCCCCAAGTGCAAACAGAACAAAAGCATGGTAACTACTTATGAAAACAATCATGAAGGAATTACCTCCGAAAAAGGTTTTTAAAGCCCCTATGGCTTCCTCTAATAGAATCCATGTGCAAGATGCAAGGAACCTTAAGCACATTTTCAGCTACATCATCTGCAAGACAACTGAAACAGGTAAAAGTGGAGAAAATCCTAGTTGCTATGATATGCTGAGACACTCCATTATAATCTTGCCTTTGAATTTAGTCACTTCACCAGGATGACAGATGACAATCAAACTCCAATGATTGCCGTTTGCCAATCTAAATCTACCGAAGATTGATAAACCTAAACCTAAATCTATCGTTGATTGATAAACCTAAACCTAACAATTGGGAGAATAGAAGAAACATGAAAGAAGAAAAAAAATACTTGCAGAGATGGAGTCTAAACTTTGAAGAAGAAATACTCTAGCGCCTGCTTCTATTTTGTCCATTTTCAATCGCCAGTTCGCCACTTCCGCTCGAGAGAAGAGAAGAAAGAAATCAAAAAAATAAAGAAGCTTGAGAGAGTCTGTATTTTAACGCTAGGGGTTTCAATTAGGGGTTTCAATTTTTGGGTGAACTGAAATCGTAAAGGGGAGGGGTTTTTTAAGATTTTTTTGTATATTTTAATCAATAAATAATTAAATATGTATACTAAATATTTAAAAATAATCAAACATGAAAAAAGTTTAAACCTACTTATACCGATGGCCAAAAGTATCCGTTGGTATAGGTTACCTAAATATTTAAAAATATTTTCTGTCTGGTAAAACTTTTATCTATACCGACACACAAAATCAACCATTGGTATATGGCTCACCTATACCGACGGTTACTATAGATCGTCGCTATAAATTACATCTATACTGACGATTTTTTGTTTTCCGTCGGTATAAACTATATCTATACCGACGATTAATATATCCGTCAGTAAAAATTATAACTTTTATCGACAGTTTTATTTTCCGTCAGTATATATTGTCTATACCGACGAATTTTGTCCGTCGGTAAAACAAAGCGTCGGTATATGTATATTTTTTTGTAGTGTATGTTGGGCCTATCTCTTAAGTCCAAATCTATGAGCTTTAAGAGATGTGGGTTTGGCAATTCATTAATGGCAATTTAGTAAATAGTTGGTCTTCCAACTAAAACCCATTTTTAATTTTAATTCCTCACTATTCAAATAAACAAAAATCCCATCTTCTTCTCCAAACTTCAAAACCAACGACAACCCCTCCCTCTTCCATGGTTTTCACTATTCCATCTCCTTTCTCCCTCATTTTGGCTCGGTTTTGAAAGGTAAACACATCCCCATCTTGCTCTCATCTTCCTCTACTTGAAAGTACAAATAGATTTCATTTTCATCAATGTTTTAGAATTTGGGTTTTAGGAAGATTTGAATAAAAATGATATCTTTATTGTTTTTAACTTAAGCTTTTGATTTAATATTGTTAGATATGGTGTTTATGAACCAAATGGACCAACATATATAATTTTTGAGGTGTTTTATAAGAATTCCCGAAATTGGGTTTTTGTGGGGTTTTAGGAGGGTTTTTAGTTGAGTTTTGGGTGTGTTCTATGTTGGAATTTGAGGGTTGATGTTAGGGTAATAGTTGGGGGTTGTTTTGGAAGCATTTGGAAGTGTTAAATGTGTTGAAATCATGAGTTTGGGTTGAGGTTTATGGGCTGCTCGAGTTTGGTAATTTTGGGGGTTGTTCATGGCTTGAAATGTTGAGTTTGATGTTTGAATTTTATTCCGGGTTAGCTACTTTGATGCTTGGGCTGATTTGAAGTTGTTTGGATTGTGTTGAGGTTGTTTAGAGGCAAGAGCTTGTGTTGGTGAAGCCTCGGGAGTGAATCCGGAAGCTTGAAGGTGATTGCTTGCTTGGTAATTGAGCTTGGAAGTGAAGGTGAGTGGTTAATGTTTTAACTTGATTTTCAAAGGTTGGTTCAAGCATGTGGATGTGAAAATGTTTTCAAGTATCGTTTTGGTTCAAAGATGATTTTGAAAGGGTTTAGATTGGGCTTTAAAAGTCAATTTTAAACTCAAGAGTAAGTTGATGTGAATCGCCTCTTTAATTTCCCCTTTTTCCGTTTGTTTTCATTACTTGTGGTGATAAATTGTTATGCATGAAATTTTAATATTTTGGGAGGAAGCATGTTGCTTACTATTATGTCGTTGATCATGTATGATGGTATCAATGGTGTTGTTGATATGCCTTGTAAGATATGTGTAAGTTGGTGCAAGTTGTGCACGGAAATGGTGAGTAAGACCATTTGTGGTTGGTAAGATTGTAAGTAGTAAGTTGGTGCCTAGTTGTGGATTTTGTTACAACTTGTTTTGGTTGTGCATGATATAGTGAGTACATGTCGCATGATGGTGATTGTATATCGTGTTGCATGGTTGGTGTCGAACCTCACGTGATGGTTGTCGTTGCTCCGGTGATGTGTAGTCCCGCCGGTAGCGAATGGTATAAGACTCCGGTGATGTGTAGTCCCACCGGTAGTGACTAGTAGAAGAGTACTTTGATGTGTAGTCCCATTGGAAAACTACTAGTCGAAACGGTGATGTGTAGTCCCACCGTGTGTGTTTTGGTTATGCTTGTGCATACCATGTATTGTTCGTGTTGTGTCTCACTATATCATTCTCTTTTTATGGTTTTGCTTTAATATAGGATCATGTCCTTATGCATACCATGAAGTGTTATGCCATGATAAATATCTATATTGTTGTCTTGTGGTTGGACTTGTATGTTAGTAGAAGGATTTGGTCGTTGGATGAATTGTATGTGTTGACCTTTATTTTAAAGAAAGCTTTGAACCCTGCATTGTCATTGTTATGTTTTTGAGCTCCGCTCACTAAGCTTTATGCTTACGCTCTCCTTTTTCCGGCAATGCATATCTTTAGCTTGAAGTTAGCAAGGAGCAAGAAAAGGGCGTCCAAGCGTGTGGTAGTTTGCTCAAGTATGGTTTATTAAATAATGTAGTAGTCTAGCAATGAGAAATGCTACGTGTTTTAGGAGCGTGTATCTAGACTCCTTTGTGTTGGCTTTATGTTGTTAATGCCTTATGTTGATGGATTTGTAAACCATGTTTATGTTGATGTCTAAGTGTTTGTTTGGGAGGCTTATAGCCATGTCTTTTGGATGTCATGCTTGGCTGGTGAAATCATGTTTGGATTGCCTTATATGAATGTTTTATGTTTGTTTGCTAAGGCATGAAACTCATATATACTATGTTTGCCTTCTTTTGAATGAATACATGAATTCCTTGGTTGAATGATGTTTGTTCATGATGGATGCCTCGTATGCTTAGATTTTGGTTGATAGGTGATGTATGTATGTTTGAGTATGGCTAGGGAAGTCTCAAAATGCTTTTAGAGTCGATTCTTGTATCGTTTTGCTGAATTTTGAGGCCTTGTAGAGCAGGGCGTATCGATACGCCTGAGGGCCGTATCGATACGGTTTTCCCTCCAGGACTCAGTATTGGCTTGGTGTATTGATACACGGTGGCGTATCGGTACGCTCAAAGCTCACTGGAAATCCGAGAAATTGGTGAGGCGTTGGCATATCGATACGAGCTCTAAGCGTATCGGTACTGGCTTATCTCGTTGACCACGAGATGTTGACTGAGAAGGGCGTATCGATACGCTCAAGGGCCGTATCGATACGGTCTTCCTATGTTGACTGAAGGGTGTTGACCTTGGTCAAGGCGTATCGATACCCTCTGTAGGTGTATCGATACAGCCTGTTTAAAAAGGAAAATTTGGCTGTTTAATTGCATGTCTTGTGGGTTTTGTATCCGTGTTTGATCGCTGCGTGTCCTAACACATAGGATTTAATAAAGGCATCTAGAAAAGATAAAGAAAAAAAATAGGGTTGCTAATCGAAGGGGAGCCTTAATGGGTTTCGCTTCTGTTTTCCCCGTGTAGCCTACTCGGACCGGTCAGCCGTCCAGACCGGGACGAGGGGGTTACATTTGGTGGTATCAGAGCCTGAGGTTTCCGAGACCTCGGGTAGGTAAGTGAGGTAAGTTTGAAGTGTTATGTTGTTGTTATGTCTCGATAAATGTTTTGCCATGTATGCTTGTTGCTTGATTGTTCGCGCGGTGTTTGAAAGCATGTATTAGCATGATGGTTGTGTTGAAGCGTAGTGTCGAGTTCCCATTGCTACTATTACTTATTTGAAATGATTTTTGTAAAGGAATATACTTGAGCACCTTGGACCCTTGCTCTTGCTAACCCTAAATAATCTTGCTTGTGTGTTTTGTTTATTGTTGTATTGTTGTCTTTGGTAAGTTTGAGGCCGAGACGTGGGCCTAGAGCTGGAAATCGTGAATCTGAGGTTTCAGAGGATGTGAATGATGAGATAGTTCATCGCTTTAGTTCAGGGCAGTATGACCGTACTAGAGTTTGGAGTGCAGTTTGTCTATTTGGGTCAACATGCATATGAGCTGGTTTCTGTTGAGAGAGAACAATGTGACCGATCTTGATATGAGTTGGTAAGAGAAGTGAAGACCTAAGAGTTGGCTTCGGAATGATGTCGATGTTATAGCAAGTAATTCCTCGATACAGTCATTGAGCTTGTTTTCTGATTAATTCTGGATCTACGCGTCCGTGTATTTTGAGTGAGCATACAAAGTTGTTGAATCTACATTGTGAGGTACTAGAGGTAGGTGTTAGTATTACTAGGTCCTTCGGGGATACAATCATGGTCAAAAGATGTACAAGGGATGCCCATTGATGGTTCAGGGTCACATGTCTCCAGTAGATGTGAGGGAACTGCCTTATTTCGGTTTTGATGTGATACGGGGCATGGATTGGCTTGTAGAACATAGAGTTAGGGTAGACTTTGAGACAACGAGAGTTTTCTTAGAGCTTGCGGATGACTATGAGATTGTAATGGTAGGTGGGAATGTGGATTTCGTATCGAATGTTGATCCAGCTTTAGAGGTTAAAGATTGATTGAGTTTGGTTGACAAGCTTGCCTAGCAAATGTGATGGATTTGATTTTTGAATGAGAATTAGACCGCAAAATGTTAGAATAGTTTGTGTTTTCCTAAAAGTGTTTGCAAGAATTACCCGGTTTGTCTCTTGTTAGAGAAGAAGAGTTTGTTATTGATACCGTCTCCGAGTTTGCTTATGTTTTGATTGCTCTGTATCCTATGGTTTCCGAAAGAATTGAGAGTGTTGAAGAATCAACTTCGAGATTTGTTAGACCTTAGATTGATTAGGCCTAGTACATCATCTTAGAGTATGACAGTACCACTTGTGAAGAAGAGAGATGACAATACGAGAATGTGTTTAGATTTCAGATAGTTGAAACAATTGACAGTGAACAATCAGTGTCCTTTTTCCGAGCATCAGTGGGTTGTTGATCAGTTGAGGGGTGCTTCAGTCTTTTCAGGATTAATTTGAGATCCGATTACTACCAGTTGAAGTGAGAGAAGTTGAAGTACCGAAGACAACATTCGGGGCAGATGAGATCACTTTGAGTTTTGGGTTATGTCGTTTGTTTGACTAGTGTGTTAGCTACTTTTATAGAGATGTGAGCAGAATACTTTTTGAGCTCCTTGATCAGTTTGTAGTAGCTCTCTTAGATGATACATAGGTATATTCACGTACCAAGGAAGACTATGACAAGCTTTGAAGTTAATGTTGTAGATCCTATTAGAGAATCAGTTGTATGCCAAGTCGAGCAAACGTGAACTCCGAGTCTAGGAAGATGTCCTCCTAGGACATGTAGATCAGCCGAGTGTATTAGAGTAAATCCTAAGTAGGCAGAGGAAGATGTGAGTTGGGAGAAATTGAAGACTGTGACAGGTATCTATAGTTCCTAGGTCTAGCACTGTTATTATCGAAGGTTTGTAAATGATCTTCGAAGATAGCTGCTCCTTTGACAGATTGCTACAGAAGAATGTTCAGTTTGTGTGGTTAGATGCGAGACAATGAGCCCTTGAGAAACCTAAAGAAACTTTGATGAAAGTTTCGACCTTGATCCAGCCTATATCAGAGAAAGAATTTGTGAACTATAGTGATGCGTTACGTGTAGGGTTAGGTTGTGTGCTTATGCAAGGCAGGAGATTGTGGCCTATTCATCGAGATAGTTGAAAGACCTTGAACAGAATTATCTAACACAAGACCTAGAGTTAACTGCAATTGTATTTGCTTCGAAGACTTGGAGGCAAAGCTTGTATAGTAAGAAATGCACAGTGTATACACTTATCATCAGAACTTGAAATATTATACGACTTGGGAAGGGGTAGAAACTTGAACAACATAAGTTGTTAGAACTGCTTGAAGACCGTAATCTCAAGATTGAGTATCATCCGAAGAGAGTCAACGTAGTGACCGATGTTTCGAGTTATATTTGGTGTTAGATTAGTAGTTGAGTTGCGAGTTGTAATTGCCATATTCAGTTTACCAAATGATAGTAGTTTTGTGGTCGAGTTCCATGTTAAATCTACTTTGAGTCAGATGCTTGAAGAGAAATAGTTGCAAGACAGATTCTTGGCACCTCACGTGCAAGGCTTAACAGAAGGAAGACCTTCAGAATACAGTTTCAGAGATGAGAGAGTTTTGCATTTTAGAGACAGAATAGTTGTGCCAAACGACATAGTGTTTTGAGACGTATTGTTTTGGCCGAAGCACACGGCAGTTCATTGGTATTGCATCAGAGTAGTATAAAGACGTATTGTGGGTTGTAGATGAGTACTTCTAGATTGAGTTGATGGATAATATGGTTCAGTATGAGAGTAAGTGTATAATTTGCCAGCGTGTCAAGATCGAACATCAATTTTCTTCTAATTTGCTACATCCATGGAAGATTCGTAATGAAAGTGGGTAATAGAGATTCGAGATTTCAACTAGATTTTTGAAGACGTCTGCATAGTGTTTGGTTACCTGTTGAAGTCGGTTGATCAGTCAGAGAAAGTTATGGGTCAAGTATTCAAACAGTGCGGTATGAGATTGTGAATTGGGCTAGTACTGTTGTTTATTTGTTGCGGTTACCACCAGAGTTAGAAAGAGGTTTGTGATGTGTTCTGTGTAACTATGATCCGGAAGTGTGAGTCAGATTTGTCCCGCGTTATGTTGTTGAAGAGGTTGAGTCGAGTTTGAAATTGGCATGCGTTGAAGGACTCATTGAGATCTTAGCATCAAATAGCTAATGTTGTGTGGTAAGTCTACCGAGATTGGTTAGTGTGTTGTGGTGAGAAGGAAAGTGTGTAAGAGCAGATTTCGTGGTAATTCCTGTCCGATAAATTTCGGGGACGAAATTTCCTTAAGGGGGGAAGAGTTGTAACACCCGGGTTTAGGGGTCGGGTGAAAATAATATTTTAATATTATTTTGGGTTCAGTTTTGCAATTTAAATAATAAAATATTTTTATGGGCCTCGGGATTTCAAAATGTTTAAGGCTATGTTGGGCCTATCTCTTAAGCCCAAATCCATGGGCTTTAAGAAATGTGGGTTTGGCCATTCATTAACGGCATTTTAGTAAATAGTTGGTCTTCCAACTAAAACCCATTTTTAATTTTAATTCCTTACTATTCAAATAAACAAAAATCCCATCTTCTTCTCCAAACTTCAAAACCAACGACAACCCCTCCCTCTTCCATGGTTTTCACTATTCCATCTCCTTTCTACCTCATTTTGGCTCGGTCTTGAAAGGTAAACACATCCCCATCTTGCTCTCATCTTCATCTACTTGAAAGTACAAATAGATTTCATTTTCATCAATGTTTTAGAATTTGGGTTTTAGGAAGATTTGAATAAAAATGATATCTTTATTGTTTTTAACTTAAGATTTTGATTTAATATTGTTAGATATGGTGTTTATGAACCAAATGGACCAACATATATAATTTTTGAGGTATTTTATAAGAATTCCCGAAATTGGGTTTTTGTGGGGTTTTAAGAGGGTTTTTAGTTGAGTTTTGGGTGTGTTCTATGTTGGAATTTGAGGGTTGATGTTAGGGTAATAGTTGAGGGTTGTTTTGGAAGCATTTGGAAGTGTTAAATGTGTTGAAATCATGAGTTGTGGTTGAGGTTTATGGGCTGCTCGAGTTTGGTAATTTTGGGGGTTGTTCATGGCTTGAAATGTTGAGTTTGATGTTTGAATTTTATTCCGGGTTAGCTACTTTGATTCTTGGGCTGATTTGAAGTTGTTTGGATTGTGTTGAGGTTGTTTAGAGGCAAGAGCTTGTGTTGGTGAAGCCTCGGGAGTGAACCCGGAAGCTTGAAGGTGATTGCTTGCTTGGTAATTGAGCTTGGAAGTGAAGGTGAGTGGTTAATGTTTTAACATGATTTTCAAAGGTTGGTTCAAGCATGTGGATGTGAAAATGTTTTCAAGTATCGTTTTGGTTCAAAGATGATTTTAAAAGGGTTTAGATTGGGTTTTAAAAGTCAATTTTAAACTCAAGAGTAAGTTGATGTGAATCGCCTCTTTAATTTCCCATTTTTCCGTTTGTTTTCATTACTTGTGGTGATAAATTGTTATGCATGAAATTTTAATATTTTGGGAGGAAACATGTTGCTTACTATTATGTCGTTGAACACGTATGATGGTATCAATGGTGTTGTTGATATGCCTTGTAAGATATGTGTAAGTTGGTGCAGGTTGTGCACGGAAATGGTGAGTAAGACCATTTGTGGTTGGTAAGATTGTAAGTAGTAAGTTGGTGCCTAGTTGTGGATTTTGTTACAACTTGTTTTGGTTGTGCATGAGATAGTGAGTACATGTCGCATGATGGTGATTGTATATCGTGTTGCATGGTTGGTGTCGAACCTCACGTGATGGTTGCCGTTGCTCCGGTGATGTGTAGTCCCGCCGGTAGCGAATGGTATAAGACTCCGGTGATGTGTAGTCCCACCGGTAGTGACTAGTAGAAGAGTACTTTGATGGGTAGTCCCATTGGAAAACTACTAGTCGAAACGGTGATGTGTAGTCCCACCGTGTGTGTTTTGGTTATGCTTGTGCATACCATGTATTGTTCGTGTTGTGTCTCACTATATCATTCTCTTTTTATGGTTTTGCTTTATTATAGGATCATGTCCTTATGCATACCATGAAGTGTGATGCCATGATAAATATCTATATTGTTGTCTTATGGTTGGACTTGTATGTTAGTAGAAGGATTTGGTCGTTGGATGAATTGTATGTGTTGACCTTTATTTTAAAGAAAGCTTTGAACCCTGCATTGTCGTTGTTATGTTTTTGAGCTCCGCTCACTAAGCTTTATGCTTACGCTCTCCTTTTTCCGGCAATTCAGATCTTTAGCTTGGAGTTAGCAAGGAGCAAGAAGAGGGCGTCCAAGCGTGTGGTAGTTTGCTCAAGTATGGTTTATTAATTAATGTAGTAGTCTAGCAATGGGAAATGCTACGTGTTTTAGGAGCGTGTATCTAGACTCCTTTGTGTTGGCTTTATGTTGTTAATTCCTTATGTTGATGGATTTGTAAACCATGTTTATGTTGATGTCTAAGTGTTTGTTTGGGAGGCTTATAGCCATGTCTTTTGGATGTCATTCTTGGCTGGTGAAATCATGTTTGGATTGCCTTATATGAATGTTTTATGTTTGTTTGCTAAGGCATGAAACTCATATATGCTATGTATGCCTTCTTTTGAATGAATACATGAATTCCTTGGTTGAATGATGTTTGTTCATGATGGATGCCTCGTATGCTTAGATTTTGGTTGATAAGTGATGTATGTATGTTTGAGTATGGCTAGGGAAGTCTCAAAATGCTTTTAGAGTCGATTCTTGTATCGTTTTGCTGAATTTTGAGGCCCTGTAGAGCAGGGCGTATCGATACGCCTGAGGGCCGTATCGATACGGTTTGCCCTCCAGGACTCAGTATTGGCTTGGTGTATCGATACACGATGGCGTATCGGTACGCTCAAAGCTCACTGGAAATCCGAGAAATTGGTGAGGCTTTGGCGTATCGATACGAGCTCTAAGCGTATCGGTACTGGCTTATCCCATTGACCACGAGATGTTGACTGAGAAGGGCGTATCGATACGCTCAAGGGTCGTATCGATACGGTCTTCCTGTGTTGACTGAAGGGTGTTGACCTTGGTCAAGGCGTATCGATACCCTCTGCAGGTGTATCGATACAGCCTGCTTAAAAAGGAAAATTTGGTTGTTTAATTGCATGTCTTGTGGGTTTTGTATCCGTGTTTGATCGCTGCGTGTCCTAACACATAAGATTTAATAAAGGCATCTAGAAAAGATAAAGAAAAAAAATGGGGTTGCTAACCGAAGGGGAGCCTTAACGGGTTTCGCTTCGGTTTTCCCCGTGTAGCCTACTCGGACCGGTCAGCCGTCCAGACCGGGACGAGGGGGTTACAGGGGGTAATTACTGCAGTGTTACTCAAATTATGAGATGCACAGTATCAAGGGCAGAGTAGGGACTAAATGTTAGGAGGGGCCAAATTATTGAACTTAAAAATACAAAGTTTTATGAAGTATTAAAACTTAAAATTAATGTCTAATTTATCTAATATTTAAATTTATAAAGACTTAGATTGTCATTAGACTGGAATTTGAAGGTAACAAATTAACTTTTTTTAGAAAATTTAATTAAAAATATTCAAAAAAATTTAATATTTAATATACATTTCCAAAAATTTGAGGGGGCCAAATTAATATTTATAAAAAAAATTAAAGGACTTATTTTATAAATTTTAAATTGTTGGAGGGGCCAAGGCGCCTTGGGCCCTCATTACCATCCACCACTGCACAATATCTCGCTTGAATCTAACACAAGTTATTGTGAAAAAACATTGAACAACAATACAATCAAATACAGTACATTTGAAAATGATAATACCATGATTTGTTTCGTTTGGAAAATTACACATAACTCAAGTTGGTTAACAACATCTTCTGCTGTAACCACACCATACCAAATTAATGCTAGAATAAAAACCTTTCCCATGCAGTACAATGGACAAGCCCTGCAGCTGCAACACCCTTTTTTTTTACTTAATTTCCATTTCACACCTGTATATCACTTGTTTTTCTTGTTTCTATAAGTTTCAAAAGGCAAGGTTAGCAAGGGCAAAGCCAAGAAACCTACAGAAAACTAGATAAATTTGCTAACAAGATGAAAATGAGGTCGGGAAATTTGCTCTTGGTTCTCGAGATGAAGAAGAATCAATCGTTGCCCGTCAGTTGACTGACAATTTTTATTCAACAGGGGCATATTTGGACCAAATTAAAATGTTGGTGGTTGTTTGCTCCAAAATAAGATTAGGGGCCAAATGACAAAACATGCAAATGTTGGGGACATCTTTTGTCATTTTACTTTTTTTTAAGATAAAATCCTTTTTATATAAAAAAACGGCTTATTCGGTAGGAGCATCCCTTCATTCTCCTAAAGTCACTTTTTTCTTTTAAGTAGAATTAGGATTAGAATTAAGATTTGTTCAAAAAAGTTTATCCTGTAAAACTTGTAAATATCTTTAGAGTTAATTGCACCATACCTCCACAAATTATGACCCTCATTTTAAATTAATCTTTAAAATTTTAAATGTTTCAATTTAATCCCCAAAACTATGACCTTTATTCTAAATTGGTCCCCAAACTTTTGAATATTTTTTATCCTCAAACTATGACTCTCATTCTAAATTATTCCTCAAAATTTTTGAGCGTTCTAATTTCATCCCTAAATTATCGATGTATGCTAATCATATCTTATGTTAATAAAACCGTTATAAAAATTGTTAATTGTCATGAAACATTGATGTGTATTATGTAATAATATGATTGTTAAGTGGATCAATCTAATCAAAAATAACCAAGAGGGGGGTGAATTGACTTTTTAAAATTGAAGGGAGCAAATTGAAAATGTGAAAATTGAAGACAAGACAAATTATAGTGGTTCAAGCTTAGAACAAGCTCTACATACACTACCTTAGTTCCCACAAAGGATTTTCAATCAATTTCACTAGAAATTCGTCCCATTTTCTTAGATTAGTAGAAAACCTTACAAACCGGTTAATCTTTCTACCCAAAGATTAACCAAGACTCTCTTAAATACAAAGATTGTTGGTAAATGAAAAATAAACCTCACAAGGTAGGATATTTGCCCCAAATTACAAGTTCTCTCAACCCAAATTGATAAAAGATGAATACAATGAAAATCACTAAATTGGGTACATGGGTTTGACTCTATTTTGCTCAAATTGGATTAGATTTTTGCTTGAATGTAGAACTAGTGTTTTGATATAATAATTGAAAAATGTTTTGGACTAATTTGAAAAGAATTTAAAACTTGGTTTTAAGTCCAAACAACTTGAATATGAGTTTGAGGTATTTTAAAAGGTTTTTGGCAATGTTCTTTATGCTTTAAAATAGCCAAAATTGAGTTTTCAAAGTACCAATACCAATACGGTCCAACCCGTATCGATACCTTTTTTTGCCCAATTTGGTCACTGCCAAAACCCGTATCGAAACAAGATTGGTCGTTTCGATACGGTGAGGGATCGTATCGATATGCCTAGTCAACGTACCGATCCCATTTTAACAACCCAACGATCATATTTCCCAACGGTCTTTTAAACGTCATACCGTACCGATACGCCCTCAAGCGTATCGATACGCCTAGGCTGGAAAGAGCCCAACGGCTAGTTTCTGATAAAGGCCGTACCGATACGGGTCCATGCATATCAATACGGAAGGCTTCAGAACAACATTAATGAAAGGAAATAAAGTCCTCAACGGCTCCAATTCATCCCCAACGGCTAGTAACGGCTACAAACTCATTAAGGAGTATAAATGGGACCTCCAAGCATCAAGTAAAGGTTAATGCTTCAATTGTCAATCAACAAATGATCAAGAATTGTCTTTGTACTTAAATTGTCATTTCTTTGTGCATTTGGCCCAACCATCTATGAGAAGATCGCAAGAAGATGGAGCTTAAATGCAAAGCCTTGCACATCCTCTTTTGTGCATTTGGCCCAACCATCTATGAGAAGATGTCTTCTTGTGAGAGTGCCAAGGAGGTATGAGACAAGCTTGAAGTCACATACGAGGGAACTAATGAAGTAAAGAAAACCAAGACTGGGCTCCTCACCTTAGAGTATGAAAATTTCAAGATGGATCCGGAAGAGGACATCAAGAAGATGTTTGATCGGTTCTCCACCATCACCAATGGACTCAAAGGTTTTGGAGAAGCCACCCTGAAAGAAAAGCTTGTCCGAAAGCTCATCTACTCACTTCCCGAGTCATGGGACTCAAAGAGGACCGCCATCATCGAAGCCAAGAATCTCAAAACCTTGAAGCTTGATGAGCTAATGGGGTCACTTCTCACTCACCAAATCATGAGGAAAAACAAAGAAGAGGAGAAGAAGAGGGAAGAAATTAGAGCTATGGGGGAGAAGAAGCTCAAAGGGCTTGGCATCAACACCAATGCCATCGCTATTAAATCCTCCACTTGCCATCATGTTGATTCAAGTGAAGAGGAGAATGAAGAAGAAGAGATAGTTCATCTTTTCAAGAAATGTGCCCCGTTCATGAAGAAAGCCTTGAGAGAGCTCGAACGAGAATCCATGAAAAAGATGAGGGCAACCACTTCAAGCCATAAGAAGAAGGCATATGTGGCTACTTGGAGTGATGAAGACTCCACCGACGATGAACAAGCCAACCCTTGCCTTATGGCCATTGAAGAAGATTCAAGGGTAACTTCTAATTCATCTACTTCATGTTCTTACTCTTTTGATGAATTACAAGATGGCTACGATGATTTGGTTTTAGAGTTTAAAAATCACATTTTGAAAAACAATAAATTGATTTCAAAGTTAAAAATTCAAAATGATTTGATTTCTAAAACCAAACTTGAACTTGAAGCAAAACTCGAAGAGTTTGAACAAAAATGTTTTGATTTACAAAATTTTCTTCATAAAGTTCAAGAAGAAAAAAGATTTGATTTCCAAAGAGTTTGAAAAGAAAAACAATTTTGGAAAATCAAATTTTTATGTAAGACAATCTAGTGCCCCTAGATTTGTAAAAGGAAAATGTTTTAGAAGTGTTTGGGTCCCAAAAGGACTAATCACTTCAACCAAAAAGGATGAAATTGAAAAATGGATTCCTAAGGGGACTAAGTTTTGTGCTACTAACGTTTATGGATCCAAAGCAATTTGGATACCAAAAATTACTTGATTGTCTTTTGCTAGGTGTGATGGAGAGTGATCAACAAGTCAAACTTTAGGGGGAGCTCCATGCACACAAGAAAGACACTTGAAGAAGAAAGGCTTCACATCCTCCCTTGGGTTCCAGTGTTGGTAAAAATCTAGTTGTTTTTGTTTTTATTTGATTTATTTCTTTTTATTTCAACTAGATGATCATATATGTTGGAATAACATTTTGATGATGCTTTGAGTAAGGGGGAGCCATTTTAAAACCAAACAGTTAAATATTTTCAAAATTTTAAACCTCTATTGTTATTTTGAACTTAAAAGTGTTTAAATTCTTTTTTATATAACAAAAAGGGGGAGAAATGTGGTTTGAAAAATTGAATTTTCAAATGAATAAGGGGGATCTTTAATTGATTTCAAATCTTAATCTCTTGTTCACAATTTTTTTTAACTTAAAGAGGGAGAACCCAAACAATTTTTCAAGTTGGTTTTATTATATCAAAAAGGGGGAGATTGTAGAACTAGTGTTTTGATATAATAATTGAAAAATGTTTTGGACTAATTTGAAAAGAATTTAAAACTTGGTTTTAAGTCCAAACAACTTGAATATGAGTTTGAGGTATTTTAAAAGGTTTTTGGCAATGTTCTTCATGCTTTAAAACAACCAAACTTGTGTTTTCAAAGTACCCGTACCGATACGGTCCAACCCGTATCGATACCTTTTTTGCCCAGTTTGGTCACTGCCAAAACCCGTATCGAAATAGGCTTGGCCGTTCGATACGGTGAGGGATCGCATCGATACGCCTAGTCAGCGTACCGATCCCATTTTGACAACCCCAACGGTCATATTTCCTAATGGTCTTTTAAACGTCATACCGTACCGATACACCCTCAAGCGTATCGATACGCCTAGGCTGGTAAGGGCCTAACAGCTAGTTTCTGATGAAGTTCGTACCGATACGGGTCCATGCGTATCGATACAGAAGGCTGCAGAATAGTATTAATGAAGGGAAATAAAGTCCTCAACGGCTTCAATTCATCCCCAACGGCTAGTAACGGCTACAAACTCATTAAGGAGTATAAATGGGACCTCCAAGCATCAAGTAAAGGTTAATGCTTCAATTGTCAATCAACAAATGATCAATAATTGTCTTTGTACTTAAATTGTCATTTCTTTG
The DNA here is from genome assembly GCA_030270665.1 of Hibiscus trionum. Taxonomy (NCBI): domain Eukaryota; kingdom Viridiplantae; phylum Streptophyta; class Magnoliopsida; order Malvales; family Malvaceae; genus Hibiscus; species Hibiscus trionum. Next base: position 14,019,302 of record BSYR01000017.1, on the reverse strand, counting down.
TATAGACAAACACTAGTGAGCCAAAATTGTCAAATTTGATCAAGTGTTTTAGGTTTTGGGTGAGAGCTTATTTGTGCAAACAAACACCTATTAGAGGGATTTGTGTTTGCTTATCTTTTCTCTTGTAAAGAGGGTTTGGTCAAGGCTTTGGGTAGAAAGCTTGATCGGTGTATAAGGGTTTCCTCCTAAGCCTAGAAAAGGGGACGAATCAATAGTGGATTGATTGGAAATCCTTAGTGGGAAGCTAAGGTAGTGGATGTAGACCTTGGTTAGAAGGTTGAACCACTATAAATCATTGTGTCATTATTCATTTTAGCTTCCACACCACATCCACCCAAAATTCCACCTCTCCACCACTTGGCAAGCAAGAACGGTTGAAGGAATCGAGCACCTTAAAACCCAACATTGAATGTGCTTGACTTGATGAATAGTTATTGTTGTAGCTTTATTGGCTTGCTTTTATACATCTTCACTGAATTATAACCGTTTGGGTGGTTGACATCATCAATAGAGCCGTTGGGCTCTTTTTATCCCACCATAAATGCAGTTCTGCAACCTACCGTACCGGTACTCGCGTCACCGTATCAGTACCTGTCAAAAGAAGAAAGAGTCGTTGTATACAAATAGCGTATCGATACACGAAGAGGCGTATCAATACTGAAAGTATATTTTTATATAGGGGATCGGTACATCATAGTGCATACTAGTACCAATTTTGCTCACTGGAATATGAAGAATTGGTTAACCAAAAAGTGTATCGGTACGATAGTTAGGCGAATCAGTACTGTTAACCAACTTTCAAAAAGTTTGGTTCCAATAATCTTACAAGGTAATGGTAAAAAATTAAATGCCAAGGTTTTTCAAATCTTACCAACTCGTATCGATACAGAAAGAAGCGTATCAATAGGGTAAGTAGTTTTTAGAATCAAGGATTACATCGAGTCTGAAAACCGTATTGATACGACAAGGAGTGTATCTGTACACTTTTCTTGACTCGTTTCCAATAGCCAAAAACTGTATCGATACGGGTGTAACTGTATCGGTACACCTGGACTAAACTTTAAAAATTAAGTTCGAAAATACTTAGAAAATATTTTAGATACTTGGCTTTAAATTTAGGAATACTTAAAGTTTAAATCCTTTTCTATAACACCCTCTTCCCGGTCTGCTCGAGAATCGAGTCGGAAGGTGATACCGACAATCAATATAGTAATCGGTGCGGCAAAATTTCAGCTTAATCTTAACATTTAAGTCAACGACATACAATAATGCAATATTTTGATGTATCTTAGTCCAATTTGTCCATACAAAACAATAATCAATCAGTTAGGGCTAAACATTGACTATTACAAGTTTTAGGCCAATCTATAATTTCGACAAACTAAGGGTCCTTCAATGCAATTGATTTTACCAGATTTAAATTCACTACATTAATATTATACCTACAAAATTTCATACAATTTGGAGATCATTAACTCATTCAATTTAACCTTACAACATTCAGTGACTAAACTGTGAAACTTGCAGTCTGTTTAATAAGCCTTTAACTAACTTAACTAACCCCGTATCGAGACACCCTAGTGCTGTTTTGAAACGGATGAACGATGGTCAACTCATGTTGACTTTACCCTTTAGACCATATCGATACGGGCATGCCCTGAATCGAAACGGGTTGACCTCCTTTGACTTTGACTTTGACCCGTTTCGATACGCTATAAACCCGTATCGAAACGAGGGATTTCAGTGACAAAATGTTTCGAAACGGCCATGAACCGTTTCGATATGCCCTATTCCTCAGGCTTAATTATTCTTACCCGTATCGAAACGCCATCACCCGTTTCAATACGGCCTGACCTGAAATGACAGATATTTGCTGGTATTTATTCAATTTGACCAATCGAACGATGTCTAAATGCAACAAAACTTTACGCACAACATTTCAATGGTATAAACTACTAGCATGCCCAATTTCATGGTCATATGATTTTGTTTACTATATTTTGACATTTATGAGCCAAGTATGCATTTCTAAGCCATTTTAAACTAACCAAAAAGGCCATTTAGGGCCATTAACCATATTACAACGTAAGCATTTCACAAACACATCAAAATAAGCATAAACAATTAGTTTGACTACTTTGCCACCTTCCTAGGAGTTCTTAGGGTTAAAACACATTACTTTAAGGCTTGTAGTGACGTGTCTTGCCTTGACAATCCGATCCTCCGACACTTGATATTTCAACCTGAAATGTATGAGATGAGACACGTTAGGCATACATTGCCTAGTGAGGTAGTCATAAACAATATGAACAACAATATATATATATATATATATATATCTAATATCTATATACATGATCTCATGCTCATCAATGTAAATGCTATGCATCAATATACAATGTTCAAGATATTCATTTCATCATTAATCCTTGGGTTGAATCAAGATAGTGGATACACAAATTCCTAGGCCTCGCCAAATCAATGAATGGTCTAGTCCATCCGTCTCGCCAATATGACCAATATCAATACACGTCCCTCCGCCTCGCCAAATCAATATAGGCCGTAGCCTTAGGACCGTAGTCCACCCGTACACTGAGCTCGTGAATTCTATGGCATGCCAATTGTATCCAATGTCTATTCAAATCCAAGGTTTCAATGTTCATTTCCATATTCAATGTTCAATGAGAATTCCAATGACCAATGATCTCAATATTATCAATGACAAACAAGTCTCATTATCAATGTTTCATGGTCCAATATCAATATCAATATCAATATTAATAACCGAGGATTCCTTTACAATGTTTCGATGACAATAACTATATCAATGACAATGCACAATGACAATATCAACAACTATGCCCAATATCCAATAGCAAAACTTGCCGACACTTACTAAAGTGTCTGATTAACAATCCAACACAATTCCTTCAATGCTAATATTAGCGATATAATCTAAAACATCAATAAAAGGTTCAGGAAGGCTTTTCGCCTAATCACGAGACTCTGACTACGCTCACCTTTACAATCTGAAGCTTTCAAGGCTCTCGGATGATAATCCCCTTGTTCCTAGCTTTGGATGGAGATGATGGATGCTCTTTATCAATTTCTTGAGCTAGGAAATCAATAGGGAGATTGTTAGGATCGATATTACGATTTCAAAATCAATATAACAATATCAAAATCGATATTCGATTTCAATATAGATGACAATGATGAGATATCCATGGATAGTCAAAACCCTAGCTTAAGATTAAGCTCGATATATCCATGGAATACAACGATGAGATATCCATGGATAGTCAAAACCCTAGCTTAAGATTAAGCTCGATATATCCATGGAATACAATGATTGTTTGAGGATTATTGCTTACCTGAACGATACCAATGATTCGATAACAATAACTTAAAGAAAATATAAGCTTAAGTTTCCTCTCCAATAGAGGTGTGTGCTTAGAGGAAGATGATGAAGATGAAAAATTGAGAGGTGCTTGGTTGATGAGGTTTTCAGGTAAGTTTTATCAATGCTATTTACAATGCTTTAATTGAATAGCTTTCCTTCCTATGAAGGAAACTCTCTCGGTTATCCCAGTATGAGATTTACATTTGAAGAAGGGCTAATCGCAAGATTAGTCCCTCATGTTTCGGTCACTTAAGCTTTTATCCCCCAAACTTTGAATTCTCACAATTTAGCCACTAAATGAATTTCAATATTATTTGATAGGGTCCGATAACAATAATTTAACTTAGTTAGAGTCGAATATCAATAATTAACTAGTCGATACTATATTTAAAATTCATCAATGTATAATTTTCGATCACCGGAACCCAATTCCTTCTAGACCGGATTTTGGGGTGTTACAACTCTTTCCCCCTAAAGAAAAATTCGTCCTCGAATTTTTACCTAAACCGGAGAGATATGTATACCGATGTTTCATGGTTTCTTCAGGTTCCCAAGTGGCTTCTTCAACTGTGTGGCTTCTCTAGAGCACTTTAACTAACAATACAATTTTGTTGCGAATCCTCTTGACTTCTCTTGCAAGAATTTGGACCTGTTCCTCCTCGTAGGATATATTTGGTCGAAGTTCTACAGACTCAGGTTCTACAATGTGCGAAGGATCAGAACGATACTTCCGAGGCATCAATACGTGAAAAACATCGTGGATTTTACTTAATTTGGCGGGCAACAATAGTTGATATGCCACAGGGCCAACACTTTCAATGACTTCAAAGGGTCCAATGAATCGAGGATTCAATTTTCCCTTCTTGCCAAATCTTAAAACCTTTTTCCATGGTGATACTTTGAGGAAGGCTTTGTCACCAACTTCGTACTAAATGTCTCTTCTCTTGAGATCAACATAAGCCTTTTGTCGATCAAAGGTAGCCATTAAACGATCATGGATAATGGTGACCATCTCTTCAATCTCTCGAAGCAAGTCAGTGCCTAACATCTTGCCCTCGCCAAGCTCCGACCAACACAATGGAGTTCTCCATCGCCTACCATACAATGCTTCATACGGGGCCATTTGAATTGATGCTTGGTAACTATTGTTGTAGGCAAATTCGACAAGGGGTAGAGACTTCTCCCAAGTTCCACCAAAGTCAATAATGCATGCCCGAAGCATGTCTTCCAAGGTCTTTATAAAGAGGTTCAATAACAATGCAAATTTCTACGATTTTAATGGACAAGTTTCTCAATAATTACCTGGATTACCCTTTCTGACTGGCCGTCACATTGAGGGTGAAAGGCTGTGCTAAGATTAACTCGGGTGCCCAGAGCTCCTTGTAGGGCTCTCCAAAACTGAGACGCAAATCGGGGATCTCGATTGGAGATAATAGACTTAGGTACTCCGTGGAGTCGAATTACTTTCTTGATATACAAGTCATCTAATTTAGGGAGACCGTAGTCCATTCTAACCGGTATAAAATGTGCTGACATTATGAATCGATCTACAATAACCCATATGGCATCATGCTTTGCGGAAGTTAATGGTAAACCACTAACAAAATCCATAGTGATCTTTTCCCACTTCCATTTCGGTGGATCTGTAGGCTGCAATAGTACAGTAGGAGCACAATGTTCTGCTTTAACACGTTGACACGTGAGATACTTAAAAATGAAATCAACTATGGCTTGCTTCACGCCCGACCACCAATAGAGTTCGCGTAGGTCTTTATACATCTTTACAGACCCGGGGTGAACAAAAAAAGAACTCAAATAAGCTTCAGAAAGGATATCGGTGCGAAGAGATTCATCATTGGGTACGCAAACTCGGTCATGGAAACACAAGAGTCCTTCAGATTTAATTTTGAAGTCAAGGTTGTTTGATAGCTTAGAAACATTGGATTGAATCTAACGATCTTGCTTTTTCAAATCCTTGATTCGCGAAACAATGGTAGACTGAACTTGAAGTTCAGCTACAAGACAACGGTGCTTACGAAGTCGGAAGTGAGCGTTAATTGCTCGAGGGGCTACAATATAGCAATATTACGATGAGTTAATGTACTACATAATACATATAACTTCAAAATCATTGTCAATGCTTACTAGGCAAAGGTTTGCGGCTGAGTGCATCAGCTAAAACATTGGCCTTGCCCGGATGGTAATCAACAACAAGATCATAATCTTTAAGAAGTTTCATCCACCTCCGTTGCCGAAGATTCAACTCCTTTTGGGTCAATAGGTACTTAAGGCTTTTATGATCGGTGAAGAGATAACATTTTCTCCGTAGAGATAATGTCTTCAGATTTTCAAGGCAAAGACAACTGCATCTAATTCAAGGTCATGAGTGGGATAATTCATTTCGTGTGGCTTAAGTTGTCTCGAAGCATAAGCAATAACCTTGCCTTCTTGCATCAATATACATCCTAACCGTAAATGCGATGCATCACTATAAGCTGTGTAGTCCTTTCCAGACTCGGGTTGGGTTAGGACGGGTGCATGAGTCAATAATTGCTTCAACTGATCGAAACTTCATTGTTGAACCTCGGTCCAAACAAAATGAGCTTCTTTCCTCAATAATTTGGTTAAAGGAGCGGCTATCATAGAAAATCCTTTTACGAATCTGTGATAATAGCTAACAAGCCCAAGGAAGCTTCTGACTTCTCCAATGTTCTTCAGTGGGTGCCAATCTACAATAGCTTGGATTTTCTTCGGATCCACTTGAATACCCGAAGCCGACATGATATGCCCCGGAAAGACAACTTCGGTGAGCCAAAACTCACACTTAGAGAACTTCGCGTATAACTACTTCTCTCTCAAAGTCTGAAGCACTATACGAAGATGATCTCGATGCTCCGCTTCATTCTTGGAAAAGATCAATATGTCATCTACAAACACCACTACGAACTTGTTAAGATAGGGTCGAAAGACTCGATCATCAAATCCATAAAAGCTGCCGGTGCGTTGGTTAACCCAAAGGGCATCACCAAGAATTCGTAGTGTCCATATCTTATACGGAAGGTAGTCTTTGGTTCATCACACTCCTTAACTCTCATTTGATAGTAGCCCGACCTGACGTCGATCTTGGAAAATACAGAGGCATCTTTTAATTGAGCGAACAGATCACCTATTCTAGGCAATGGATATTTATTCTTGATGGTTACTTTATTCAATTGTCTGTAGTCGATACACAATCGCATATAACCATCCTTCTTCTTAACAAAGAGAACCAGAGCTCCCCAGGGCGAAGAGCTCGGTTGAATAAAACCTTTGTTCATAAAGTCTTGAATCTGAGTCTTTAGTTCCTTTAATTCCACAGCTGCCATACGATATGGTGCAATGGAAACTGGAGCAGTCCCAGGTTGCACCTCGATGCCAAACTCCACTTCTCGAGTTGGGGGCAATCCCAAAAGTTCATCAAGGAAGACACCATGAAATTCACATACAGTGCCAATGTCTTGTAGTTGTGATTCACCTTTGGTTTCCAATGTCAAAGCATACAATGATGGATTCCCCGCATTCATCAGTACGACACTTTCTTTACCCAAACCTCGAAGGTACAATTTTATTTTACAACAATTTACCCAGGCTTGATGCTCACTAAGCCAATCTAAGCCTAAGATGACGTCGTATTTGTGGATCAGCAATGCCAACAAATTGGCCGGAAAAGGAATCCATTGGATCATTAAGGGACAGTTCTTGCACACTACCCTTACGGTGACACAATCTCCTAGTGGATTGGTTACAGAAATTCTCGATGATATTGGTTTAGAAGAAAAATTGTACTTCTTAACTAAAATGGTGCTTATAAAGAATGAGTATAACAAGGGTCACTCAATGCATATAAAGAATGTGAGTATAGCTCGATGGTACCTGCAATGACATCGGGTTCATCCTCTTCTTCTCTGCTTCCTCACATGATACATTTTGGCATGAGCTTTTGAATCTTGCTTATTAAAGGGTTTCCCTGGACCACTCGATCGCCCAAAAGTTCCTGATGATCCTTTCTTCGATACTTTACCTCGAAAGTATTGAGTAGGAGAAGCAACATTTTTCGGTGTAGCGATAGATTTAGTTGCAATCGAAGAACAGTCACGTATAAAGTGACCCTGCTCACCACAGTAGTAACAAGCTCCACTCTGCTTACGGCATTGACCCGCTGGATGCCTATTCTGACAATAATTGCAGAGTGGATGCTGGTTGACTTGATTCGAGCCTCCAGTACTGTCAACAGACGCGACTTTAGAAAAAGACTGCGTCACAAACTGAGGTCTCTCGATGTTCCCAGAACGGGAGGGCTGTGGATAAATATTCTAATTGGGGACTTGATATCTCCCTTTCTTGTTCCATCTCATAGGTCGGGCGGGAATCATCTCTGAACCTCTTCTCGGACTCCCCAGATCCACCAGCTCGTTGGGCTCTCTGAGCCACTTCAGTGACCTTAACTCGATTTACCAGGTCTTGGAAATCAAAAATGCCTAACACAGTGAACACTGGGCGTAGCTCATCATTAAACCCTGTAATGAACAATCGACACTTTTCTTCCTCTTTCTTAATGTATTCAACGCCGTATCTACAGTACTTGCAGAAGTCATGGATGTACTGTTCGATCGGTCGCCCTCCCTATTTGAGGTGAAGGAAGATGCTTCGCCTTTCAGCAAGGTAAAATTCACTGATATACTCCTTGCAAAATTCTTTAAGGAAGAACTCCCAAGTCACCGTATCTTCAGAAACTGTCAAAATGGTAGTTTCTCACCAATGAAGTGCCTCATCGGCCGGCAATACGATGGCACACTTAAGTTTGTGCCCGTCCAAGCAGTGAAGTTGGTTATTGAAAATCTGCAAGGTATTATCCAGCCAATATTCAGCAAATTCGGGGTTGTCGTCATCTTGACCAGTAAAAGTATAAGCTCGATACTGTGAGAGCTTATCAATAGGTGCTCGAGTGTGTTGAACAACATGAGCGATAGGTTGCGCGATTTGTTTGACCCTCATGGAAGTCATAAACTGCCTGAACATGTCAGCCATGTTCTTGTAACACTCAGCCTGAGCGGTAGGTGTAGCAGGCTCGGTACCCTGAACAGGAGGGTCCTGTGGTTGCGGTGGGTTCTGAAAATTTCCTCCTCTAATCTCCTCGCCATGTGTCGAGGAGCTAGTAGCAAGCTCGTCTATGTGAGCTTCATTAGTCTCAGACATATCTATATGAAAGACCAGATTAGTCGACAAGTCACAATATACACAATATATAACTCCTAGGTAGAAAAGTAACATAATAACAATGTAACAAGCTTCATTTTAGTCCTAGAATCGACTAAACTCTAGCTTTGATACCACAAATGTAACACCCTCTTCCCGGTCTGGTCGAGAACCGGGTCGGAAGATGATACCGACAAACAATACAATAATCGATGTGACAAAATTTCAGTTTAATCTTAACATTTAAGTCAACAACACAAAATAACGCAATATTTCGATGTATCTTAGTCCAACTTGTCCATACAAAACAAGAATCAATCAGTTAGGGCTAAACATTGACTATTACAATTTTTAAGGACTCATCTGTAATTTCGACAAACTAGGGGTCCTTCAATGCAACTGATTTTACCAGATTGAAATTCACTACATTAATATCATACCTACAAAATTTCGTACAATTTGGAGATCATTAACTCATTCAATTTAACCTTACAACATTCAGTGACTAAACTGTGAAACTTGCAATCTGTTTAATAAGCACTAACTTAACTAACCCCGTATCGAAACACCCTAGGGCTGTATCAAAACCGGTGAACGATGGTCAACTCCTATTGACTTTACTCTTTAGACCGTATCGATACAGGCATGCTCTGTATCGAAACGGGTTGACCTCCTTTAACTTTAACTTTGACCCGTTTCGATACACTATAAACTCGTATCGAAACAAGGGATTCCAGTGAAATAATGTTTCAAAACGGCCATTAACCATTTCAATACACCCTATGCCTTATGCTTAATTATGCTTACACGTTTCAGAACACCATCACCCATTTCGATACGGCCTAACCTGAAATGACAGATTTTTGCTCGTATTTATTCAATTTAACCTATCGAACGATGTCCAAATGCAATGAAACTTTACGCACAATATTTCAATGGTATAAACTACTAGCATGCCCAATTTCATGATCATATGAATTCGTTTACTATGTTTTGACCTTTATGAGCCAAGTATGCATTTTTAAGCCATTTTAAGCCAACCAAAAAGGCCATTTAGGGCCATTAACCATATTACAACGTAAGCATTTCACAAACACATCAAAATAGGCATAAACGACTAGTTCGACTACTTTGCCACCTTCCTAGTCGTTCTTAGGGTTAAAACTGTAACCCCCTTAGCCTGGCATAGACGCTTGACCCGAACTACGAAGATTACACGGGGAAAACCAAAGTCAACCCAAAAGTCAACCTTGATTAACGACCCATTTTTTTACTTTTTATCTTTTCTAGATGCACATTAAGCCTATGTGATTATACAAGAATCATATGATATAAGGGCACAACGATCAGAAAACATTTAGGGACTCAATTGCACGAATTACACTTTTAGGGACCAAAATGTAATTTTTGGAAAATATAAGGACTTCGCAGATTTTAAGTTTACCAATATATAATTAGTCAAGTTACATACCTCTCTGTCAAGTTTCAACTTAAAAAAGATATTCCAAGCTCAAGCAATTGCATCCACAACATTCAGGACTAAAATGTAAAACATGAAACTTAAAACAATTCAAATTATCATCCAACGGTCACCCGTTTTGGAACACCAACCTTCGTACCGAAATGCCCATATCGGAACGGTGTTGATCGTTTCGGTACTCAGGTGCGTTCCTGTAACCCCCTTAACCCGGCCTAGACGGTTGACCCGAATTAAGAAGATTACACGGGAAAAACCAAAGTCAACCCGAAAGTCAACCTTGATTAACGACCCATTTTTTTTTCCTTTTTAATCTTGTCTAGATGCTCATTAACCCTAGATGTGATCACACAAACATCATACTCAAAGACCACAAACATCAGAGATCAAACAGGGACCCAATTGAACAATTTACAACTTTAGGGACCAAATTGTAAATTCTGAAAACCTTAAGGACTTAACCAGATTTTAAGTTACCAACTTAAAATTAATCATGTTTCATGCTTCTCTGCCAAATTTCAGCTCAAACGGACAACCCAAACTCATACAATTGCACAGACAAGTTTCAGGACCAAAATGCAAACATTCTGAAACATTTAACCGCCCATGTCAGTCCCCAACGGTCACCCGTTCCGAAACAGGCAGAGCCCGTTTCGAAACACGGGGCCGTTCCGCAACGCGTACCGCAACGGGGGACTGGCAGTAGCCAACCCGTTCCGGAACGGTGGCACCCGTTTCGGACGCCTGGGTTTATGCAGGGCACCCGTTCCGAAACGGTGTTAACTGTTCCGAAACGCCTTGCCCAGATTGCTGCATTTTGCTCACTCAAACACATAATTGGCCATCCAATCGTACTCCTAAAGCCTCCAAACTTTACCAACATGCAACTCAACATAAATGGGACATACTTGCATCAACAATTCATCAATATAACATCATACATGAAAAGCCCCAATTCTAAAGGCATACTTCCTACACAAGCAACCATTTAGGCACAAACCTTCCAAATCAATCTCATTAAAACCGAAACATGATCCAACAACATCATCAACATAAAAACATCCTTGTCCAAACATAAACGAACACATACACAATAACCCGAGAGATTCTACCCCATTGCCTTTATTAACTATAACTATTCACCGAGACATACATCTCAAGTGGAGTCCACCTTGAATCCCTTGCTCCTTGCTGTCCAAACTTCAAGAATCTGCATTGACGGACAAAAAGGAGCGTAAGCACATAATGCTTAGTGAGGTATGCTCAATACCAAAACACCATCAATGCAGCGGGTCATAAATCACTTTTAAAACAAACTCGATTTGTTTACCAAAGCCATGTTTGAAAACCCCTTTTCAACAACAAGCTCAAAACCATGCATTGCACATACATGAAAACCAACCCTTAGCTTAGCATGCTAAGAAAACCTTTTCAAAGCACAACTTACAAAATCATCCATTTAGCCAAACCATGCATAAACACCATATGCAAGCTAAAACAAAACCTTGGAAAACACTCCCATTTCACAACATACCTTTCTTAAACTTGAAAGCCAATTCAAGCAAGAATCTTTTAAAACCATTTCACAAACCAACCAACACATGCATTAAACCAAAGGCAACATATATGAACCACAACATCATCATCACATGCCTTTAAAAACAAGTCTTAACAAGACTCCAATGCACTAAAGATATTTCATGCTCACATGCATCATTTTCCAAATGATAATCAACACTTGTTCAACTTAACAAGTAAACATGCATTCACAAGCATTATACACTTTCCATGCAACCATGCATCTTTTCAAGCATCTCATGCTTCACATGCAATTATGCATCATTTCAAGCATCCCATGCTTCATCACAATCAAGAACATCATATTGGCCTTCAAGTGATCAACCACATTCACTTTTCAACTCAACACCCAATCGGATACGCGGATTCCGAGCGTTGTCCCTACGCTCCATACACCCTACCAATCCAAGGTTTCCCAAATGGACTTTTAAACACCATTTGACCTCAACATCCTAAGGTTCCCATGTATGAACTTTTAAACACCATACAACCTTAGCTTTCCCGAGGTTCCCATGTATGGACTTTCAAACACCATACAACCTCAACTTTTCCCCAAGGTTCCCATGTATGGACTTTCAAACACCATACAACCTTGACATGCACAAGGTTCCCATGTATGGACTTTCAAACACCATACAACCTTTGCATTCACCGATTGGTAGTTGTATAACATCACTAACGAGATCCGGGACACCCTACACAAGATCCACACATGGACTTAACACCGCCATTGTGATCTCAACAAGCACAAGGTTCCCACATATGGACTTTTAAACACCATATAACCTTTGCTCAACCAAGGTCCTCGAATGGGCAACACCTCCATTATGACCTCAACCATCTCGTTAGGATACTTGAAGGGAGTTTACCGGTCCACTCTTGACCACTCCACCTCCAAGGCGACTTAATTCACGGTGCACCCAATCCTATAGCCGGCTAACTATATCCGATCAAAGAACCAAGAACCACTTACATCACTTGCCAATATAACCACCTTACCACATTAGTCCAATGTTTCACATGCATAACCATAATGCAAAAACCATCATTTACCAACATTAATTCACTGTTTTAAAGCATTAAACAAAGCCATTGAACAACATGCAACACCATGCATCAAAACCACATTTTCAATGTATAAAACCAAGGATCTCTTACCTTGAGCATCCTTCACATATGGCTTTCAAAACCAGCATTAAACCATGCTAAAATATGCTTTCAAAACAGATTTAAACATGCAAAACACATGCATTTCAATCATCAACCACAATTGCTTAAAAGCCAATTTCACAATCATAATTCAAGAGCGAAAATCCATTCACTTACTCTTGAGCTTAGCAAAGTTGTTAGACTTACACTAAGCTCCCAAAAACCTTCAAACCTTGGTTTAAAAGTTGAAAACCCAACTTCACTCACCGATAACCAAAACAAGGCTAGCCAACAAGCCTTCCAAGCATCCGAAACCTTCCGCAACACCTCTAAAGCTCACGGATCAAACTCCCCTGTTTCAAGCACACAACAACAGAAGATCAATGCATCATTATGCATTAAAAACACCAGCAACACAACACAACTCGCTACTCATCACAAATCCAACAATTCGGCTACCAAACACAACCGAAATCACCTCCAAACACTTCCAAAACTTAACCCAGCCAAGATCCATCACTTCTAACCACTTTTAAACATCAATTAACATCCAAAATAATCACAAACACGTCCTTATACCTCCAGGTATAATAGATCACCAAAACACTCCAAAAACAACCAAAAACTCAAGCAAAACTTAGGAAATTCAACCTATCCGGGATTGCATTAATTAAACCTCAACTTCTAATCAATTTAGCATTCATTTAACATCATTTTGACACTTCAAAACCCTGCTTAAACAGATCATACGAAAATTCCACCAAAATCACCAAATCTTGCATTTTAGCCAAAATCAAGATTTCAATTGAAAAGCCTTTAACAAATCATAAATCAAGGATTGAGAACTTGGGAATTTCAATAAAGAACTTGAAGTTCAGAGGAGAAGGACGTTCTTACCTCCAAACTTGAGTTTCTCCTTTTTAGAGCCAAAAAGCTTGATGAAACAACTTGCAAATTGAGAGGTTTTGTTGATGAGATGATTAGGAATCAAATGAGAGTTGAAATGAGTGATTTAGATTGACAAAATCAAAGAAGAAAATCTGGAGAATGTGTTTGGGTTGAGAGAAAATGAGAGAAAAGGAAAATTGAGAGAAAATAGAAAAGTTAGTTATAAAATGATAAAATGATTTCCCTCCACATTTCATAAACTTTAAAATCAGAATAAAGCCTTAGAATATCTTAGAAAAATCTGGAGAAACTCTTTTTGGAATATTAGCTCCTTAAAGATTCAAAGTTTCAATCCTTTATAAAACTGTCACCGAACTTTCAAAAATTACATTTTGGTCACTAGCCAAAATGTCAACCTTACGAACCTCATTTTCCAAAATTGATTTCACAGTTCACTTAATTATATTAAAAGATGATTTTAGGACATTTTTCCATATTTTTAATGCAACCCGAACTAGGCTTTCCTAAATTCACTCTTATATATTCGATCAGCACTTTGACCGAACCGGTCAACGCCCAAAACTTCTGAGCCCAAAACCGGGGCGTTACAGTTCCGAGACCGGTATAAAACATGCCTCTCCAGTAGCTAAAGTGTTCCGAAACACTTTCAACCTTACCGAAATGCTATGGCTATTACAGGTCCCCGTTTAGAAACAATTAAGGGTGTTTCGATACACTCTGCCTTGTGACAGCAGAAATTGCTGGTTTTTCACCTCTTAACCCACTCAAACATGCTTCAAAGCATACCATATCATACCAGCAACTTGATTAAACATCAAAGAACATATATAAGAGGCATAAGCTCAAACATGGCATCGAGCACAAGAACACTCAAAGTATTTGCATGCTTCCTATCCACCAAACAAAATAAAGAGCTCAAACCTCCAACCAACCCATTTAGACCATTTACAACCCATAAAAGCCATCACAAACATGCTCCAAACTTAGGGAGTTCTGTAACGCCCCGGTTTTGGGCTTAGAAGTTTGGGCGTTGACCGGTTTGGTCAAAGTGCTGTTCGAATCTAAAGAGGTGAAATTAGGAAAGCCTAGTTCGGGTTGCATTAAAAATATGGAAAAATGTTCTAAAATCATCTTTTAATATAATTAAGTGAACTGTGAAATCAATTTTGAAAAATGGGTTTTGGAAGAGTGACATTTTGGCTAGTGACCAAAATGTAATTTTTGAAAGTTTTGTGACTGTTTTATAAAGAGTTGAAACTTTGAATCTTTAAGGAGCTATTATTCCAAAAGTAGTTTCTCCAGATTTTTCTAAGATATTTTGAGATTTATTCTGATTTTAAAACATATCAAAAGTGGAGGGAAAGGCCATTTGGCTATTTTCTTAACTAACTTTTCTATTTTCTTTCTCTCATTTTCTCTCAATCCAAACACTTGTTTTCCAGAGAGTTGTTTCTGATTTCCTCACCTAAAATCCTCCTTTCAACATTCTTTTGATTCCTAATCAACATATCTTCAAAACCTTATCATTTGCTAGTTGATTCAACAAGGTTTTTGATTTCAAAAAGTGGAGAAACACAAGTTTGGAGGTAAGAACGTCCTTCTCCTCTAAACTATCAGTTCTTTACTGAAATTCCCAAGTTCTCAACTCTTAATTGAAGTTTTATTAAAGGATTTTAAGTGGTGAATTGGATCTTGGCTTATAATGCAAGATTTGGTGATTTTTGATGATTTTCGTTAGATATGATTAATCTGTGATTTGAGGTGTGTTTTTGATGTTAAATGAACTCTAAATTGATAAGGAAATGAGTTTTGATTAATGCAATCCCAGATAGGTTGTGTTTCCTAAGTTTAGCTTGTGATTCTTGGATGTTTTTGTGGTGATCTTGTGGATCTGATGTTGCTGGAGGTATAAGGATGTTTATAGGTTGTTTTTAGATGTTAAATGGTGTTAATGGATGTTAGGTTTTGCTGGTTTATGGCTGGGCTTTGTTGAGAAGTGGTTTTGATGCAATTTCGGTTGTGCTTGGTGGCCGAAATTGGAATGTGAATGAGAGCAGCGAGTTTGAGTGCTTTCATTGAAGCTTTTGATGCATGATGATGCATTAAATCTATGCTTTAATGTGTTTAATCAGGGGAGGCATCTTTGGATCCAAGAGTTGTTGATCCGGAAGCTTGAATTGGTGCTTTGGCTTGAGGCGAAGTGGAATCGGTGAGTGAAATTGGGTTTTCGGCTTTGAAACCAATGTCTTGGGAGCTTAGTTTAAGTCTAATCAACTTTGCTAAGCTCAAGTGTAAGTTTTCGGAAATTCTCTCTAGTGGTGGCCATGATTTGGTTGTTGTGCAATGTGGTTTATTGCATGTTTTAAATTCTATTTTGAAAGCATGATTTAGCATGGTTAATGCTGTTTTTGTAAGCCATATGTTGAAGGAAGCTCAAGGTAAGAGTTCCTTGTTTTTGAACATTGATTAAATGTGGTTTGATGCTTTTAAATGCATGATGAATATGGCTTGGTTTAATGCTTTAAAATAGTGGATAAATTGATGATAATGATGTATATTGGCAAGTGATGTTTTGAAAAGGTTAAGGTCACTAAGGTGGTTAAAAGTCCTTGAGTGAGCCTTGTTTACTTAAGAACATCAAGGTGGTTAAAAGTCCTTGGATGATTCTTGTTATGGACACAAAGGTGTTTAAAAGTCCTTGTGTGGTCCATTCTATGGTGTTTAAAAGTCCATAGGCCAAGGTGTTTAAAAGTCCTTGGGGTCAAGGTGTTTAAAAGTCCTTGAGGTAAATTATATCATGGTGTTTAAAAGTCCATGGCCAAGGTGTTTAAAAGTCCTTGGGGTTCAAGGTGTTTAAAAGTCCTTGAGGTGAAACTTGATACGGACACAAAGGTGTTTAAAAGTCCTTGTGTGGTCCTTTCTATGGTGTTTAAAAGTCCATAGGCCAAGGTGTTTAAAAGTCCTTGGGGCCAAGGTGTTTAAAAGTCCTTGGGGTGAAAGTTGATGAACTTGTTTTAAAGAAATGAAATGTATCACTTGTGGCCAATATGACATGTTGAGATATGATGCATGAGATGCATGTTTAAGTATGCTTTTGAGCATGTGTAAATGATGATTTGAGGCATGATTTATAAAGTGTTTTATAAATGCATTATTGGATGGTTTTGTTGAGCATTCCTCACTAAGCTTTTGCTTACGCTCTCTTCCGTTTTCTTAATTCAATAATGCAGAACATTAGAGTACTTGTGGGCAGCAAGGAAGGCAAGCATCCAAGTGGAAACAAAGCTCTAAGTATGGAAGGTTTTCTAAGTACATTTTAGCTTTTGGTAATTTGGCAATGGGGGACCAATGTATATGTTTTGGGAGATGTTTTGAACTCCCTAAGTATGTTGAATGTTGTTGAGAATGCTGGTTTTTCTGGTTGGCCTTTATATGCTTGTTTTGGAAGTTTATGCTTGAATGGCTTACTTGTGTAGGAAGCATGCCTATAGATTTGGGGCTTTTTGCTTATGATGTTGTTTTGCTGAATTGATGATGCTTATATGTCCCTCCTATGTTTAATTGCATGCTGGTAAAGTATGCGTTTAAGTATGCGTTTTTGGGCAATTTGTGCAGGGTGTTTCGGAACAGCACCTACCGTTTCGGAACGGGTGCCTTAATTGTGCCCAGGCGTCCGAAACGGGAGGGGTCGTTCCGAAACGGAAAGGCTACTGCCAGACCCCCGTTTCGGTACGCGTTGCGGAACGGCCCCGAGTTTCGAAACGGGCTATGCCCGTGTCGGAACGGGTGACCGTTGGGGGCTGACATTGGCAGTTATATGTTTTGGAATGTTTGCGTTTTGGTCCTGAAACTTGTTTGTGCAATTGTATGAGTTTGGGAAGTCCGTTTGAGCTGAAATTTTACAGAGAAGCATGAAACATGATTAATTTCAAGATGGTAACTTCAATCTGGGTTAAGTCCTTATAATTATCAGAATTTACATTTTGGTCCCTAAAGTTGTGATTTGTTCAATTGAGTCCCTGTTTGATCTCTGATGTTTGTGATCTTTTGGTATGATGTTTGTGTGATCACAATTAGGTCTAAAGTGCATCTAGACAAGTTTTAAAAGAAAAAAAAAGGGTCGTTAATCAAGGTTGACTTTTGGGTTGACTTTGGTTTTCCCCGTGTGACTTTCTTAATTCGGGTCAACTGTCTAGGCCGGGTTAAGGGGGTTACATTTGGTGGTATCAGAGCTGAGTTCTTGAGTAATTGGGAATGTATGTATGCATGATTGAAGTATGTATGCGTTGTATGCTTGTTTTGTGAAAGCATGTTTAATGGCTTGTGATTTTGATGCAATTGAAATATGTGCTGTGATGTAGCATGTAGTGGGTACCCATTGCCAAATCAAAGCTAAAGGAAAGATGTTGATTTGAAATGAAATTGAGCTTGAATACTTGGATTGCTTACCTTGCTGGGCCTGACTTTGTTTTATTTGTGTTGTGATTGCATGGTAAAAGTATGGCACCACGTAGAGAGTTACGAGGTAATGTGCGAGCTACGGCTCCTAATGAGAACGAGAATGAGGAAAACACGGGTAGTGCGGTGTTACCTCCTCCTCCACCTGGTGGTGGTGGTGCTGGGGCTGAGGAAGCTGGAGCTGCAGCTGGCGCTGGAGCTGCTGGACCTGGGGCTGGTCAGGGGCAAGCTATGCCTGATATGACGATGTTAGTGCAAGCTATTGCTGGTGCTTTTCAAGCAGCAGTAGCTGGAGCTCGTGGAGCGGGGCATCAGGAAGATGCTGGTGTCAGACTACCTTTGGAGCGTTTGCGCAGTCTTGGTGGGACTGAGTTCAGGGGTATGTCTGCTGAGAGTTCTGAAGCTTGGCTGGAGAGTACCAAGCGAATCTTGGGCCAGATGAGTTGCACTGATGTGCAGAAGCTGGGTTGTGTTGTGTCCTTGCTGCAGAAGGATGCGTATACGTGGTGGACAACCACTGTTGTTGGGATGGCAGAAGCTGATGTGACTTGGACATTCTTTCAGAATGTGTTCAAGCGGAGATATCTTGGTGTGAGATATCTTGACGAGAAGAAGCGTGAATTCATGTCTCTTACCCAAGGGAGCATGAGTGTGGCTGAGTATGAGGTGCAGTTTGTGCGACTCAGTCAGTATGCACCGGAGCTGGTACCTGATGAGCGGGCAAGGTGCGAAAGGTTCCGTTATGGTCTTGTGACGGAAGTGAAGATGTATGTGCTGGCCACTGAATATGATGATTTTGACGTGTTGGTGGGCCGAGCCAAGGATATAGAGATGAACTTGAGTTTATCTGCTAAGGGTGCTGGCAAGCGAGCTGCTGAGTATAGTTCCGGAGGTGGACGGAACAAGAGGGGACGTGATCAGAAGTATCAGCCCTCAGCCAAGAGAGGTGGTGGTGCACCTGCTAAGGGTGGCAGTGCTGGAGTTGATCCTAGTGCTTGTTGGATCTGTGGTTCCCGTGGTCACCTGAAGCGTGACTGTCCTCGTGCTGAGAGAGTGGTGCAAGATCCTGTTCCGGCTGCTGGTAACGGGTGCTGGAGTTGTGGTTCTGTAGACCACTTGAGGCGAGATTGTCCTAGGTTGGCTGGTGATCAGGTGCGTGCTCCTGTTGTTGCTGCACCGCAGAGAGGTCGTGGGCGCGGCCGTGGTAATTTCCAGAGGAGAGAGGAAGGTGGTCGTGGAGTGGCCCATGTTGTGGCTATTCAGCCTGAGGGTGGAGGCCAAGCGAGGGTGTATGCTCAGCGAGAGGGCAGGAATGATGCGGATGTGATTGCAGGTACCTTTACTTTGCAATCCTTGTCATTGCTTTCATTGATTGATTCTGGATCTACGCATTCATACATTTTGCGTGAGCATGCTGAATTGCTTGGTTTGCCTGTTGAGTCTTTGGATGTTGGTGTTCGAGTCACTAGTTCTTTTGGTGAGACTGTTGTGACTAGGAAGCTTTTTAGAAGGTGTCCCTTGGTTGTTCAAGAGCATGTTTTCCATGTGGATCTTATGGAGTTGCCCTTCTATGGTTTCGATGTGATCCTTGGTATGGATTGGCTTGCTGAGCATCGTGCTGTTGTGGATTGTGAGAACAAGCGGGTTTCGCTTAAGCTTGCGGATGATTATGAAGTTGTTGTGGTTGGCGAGAATGTGAAGTTTCTTGCCAATGTGGTGTCTACCTTGGAGGCGAGCAGGATGTTGAGGCAAGGTTGCGAAGCCTATCTAGCTTTTGTGATGAATCCTAGCTCTAAAGAGTTGAGGGTGCAAGATATCAGAGTTGTGAAGGAGTTTCCTGGTGTTTTTCCTGAGGAGTTGCCTGGTTTACCTCCTAACCGCGAGGTGGAGTTTGGAATTGAGCTGTATGAGAATACAACTCCTGTGTCCATTACTCCCTATAGAATGGCACCTAAGGAGCTGAAGGAGCTGAAGACGCAGTTGCAAGAGTTGCTTGATCGTGGTTTCATCCGGCCAAGTGTGTCACCTTGGGGAGCACCGGTCTTGTTTGTGAAGAAGAAGGATGGCACTATGAGAATGTGCATTGATTACCGTCAGCTGAACAAGTTGACTATCAAGAATCGGTATCCTTTGCCGAGGATTGATGATCTCTTTGATCAATTTCGGGGAGCTGCTGTGTTCTCTAAGATTGACTTGAGGTCAGGGTATTATCAGTTGAAGGTGAAGGATGTGGATGTGCCTAAGACAGCTTTCAGGACAAGGTATGGGCATTATGAGTTTCTTGTGATGCCGTTTGGGTTGACAAATGCTCCTGCTGCTTTCATGGACATGATGAATCGTGTGTTTCATGAATACCTGGACAAGTTTGTTGTGGTGTTCATTGATGATATCCTCGTGTACTCGCGTACTGAGGAGGAGCATGAAGAGCATTTGAGGATTGTTTTGCAAGCTTTGTTGGAGAATCAGCTTTATGCTAAGCTGAGTAAGTGTGAGTTCTGGTTAAGGGAGGTGGTGTTTCTTGGGCATGTGGTCTCAGCTGAGGGGATTCGTGTTGATCCTCAGAAGATTGAGGCGGTGATGAGCTGGAAAGTTCCTAAGTCTGTTCATGAGATCCGTAGTTTCCTTGGTTTGGCGGGATACTACCGAAGGTTTGTGGATGGTTTTTCCAAGATTGCTGCTCCTTTGACGAAGCTGTTGCAAAAGGATGTTAAGTATGAGTGGACGGAAGCGAGACAGCAGGCTTTTGAGAAGCTTAAGGCGGCTTTGACGCAAGCTCCTATCTTGATTCAGCCTGAATCAGGGAAAGAGTTTGTGGTTTACAGTGATGCATCCTATGTTGGTTTGGGGTGTGTGCTGATGCAGGAGGGTAAGGTGGTGGCTTATGCATCGCGGCAGTTGAAAGTGCATGAGCGCAATTACCCTACGCACGATATTGAGCTGGCTGCAGTGGTTTTTGCTCTGAAGATCTGGAGGCATTATCTGTATGGTGAGAAGTGTACTGTGTACACAGATCACAAGAGTTTGAGGTATCTGATGTCTTAGAAGGAGTTGAATCTTAGGCAGCGGCGTTGGTTGGAGTTGCTCAAGGATTATGATCTGACGATTGAGTACCATCCTGGGAAGGCTAATGTTGTTGCGGATGCCTTGAGTAGGAAAGTAGCTGTTGAGCTGAGAGCCATGTTTGCTAGCTTGAGCATATCGCGCGATGGTGGTCTTGTGGCTGAGTTACAAGTGAAGCCGTCTATGGTTCAGTTGATCAAGGATAAGCAGTTGTTGGATGATTCCTTGGTGTCTCATGTTCAGGATATCGCGGAGGGTAGACCTTCGGATTTCTGTTTCAATGATGATGGTGTGTTGTGTTTTGGGAGTCGAATAGTAGTGCCCAATGATGCTGAGTTGAGGCGTGCTATTCTGACTGAAGGTCATAGTAGTCCTTTTGCTATACACCCTGGTAGTACTAAGATGTACCGTGATCTTCGTGATGAGTACTATTGGGTGGGTTTAAAGAAAGATGTTGCGGAGTTTGTTAGCAAGTGTTTGGTATGTCAGCGAGTTAAGGCTGAGCATCAGTTTCCTTCAGGGTTGTTGCAACCGTTGAAAATCCCTGAATGGAAGTGGGAGAGGGTTACCATGGATTTTGTATCTGGTTTACCTTTGTCTCCATCGAAGAAGAATTCGGTTTGGGTGATTGTGGATCGCCTGACGAAGTGTGCGCATTTCTTGCCTGTGCATACCACGTTTTCCTTGGATAAGTTGGCAGAGCTGTACATTGCTGAGATTGTGCGGCTGCATGGTGTGCCTAAGTCGATTGTGTCGGATAGGGATCCGAGGTTCACATCGCGTTTCTGGCAGTGTTTGCATCAAGCTCTGGGTACAAGGTTGCATTTCAGTACATCCTATCATCCTCAGTCGGATGGTCAGTCTGAGCGAGTTATCCAGATTTTGGAGGATATGTTGAGGTGCTGCGTGATTGAGTTCCAAGGTTCTTGGGAGAAGCATCTGCCCTTGGTTGAGTTTGCTTATAACAACAATTATCAGGCAAGTATACAGATGGCACCTTTTGAGGCTTTGTACGGGAGGAAGTGTAGGACTCCTCTTTGTTGGGCTGAAACTGGTCAAAAGTTGGTTTCGATGCCGGCTTTGTTGAAAGGGACCACCGAGAAGGTAAAGCTCATTTGTGAGCGGTTGAAGGCTGCTTCTGATCGGCAGAAGTCTTACGCGGATTTGAAGCGTAAGGAGATAGAGTATGCGGTGGGTGACCGTGTGTTCTTGAAGGTTTCGCCTTGGAAGAAGGTGATGCGGTTTGGCCGAAAGGGTAAGTTGAGCCCTAGGTACATTGGACCATATGAGGTGGTTGAGCATGTGGGTCCTGTTGCGTATCGGTTGAGGTTACCTCAGGAGTTGGAGAAGATCCATGATGTGTTTCATGTTTCTATGCTCCGGAGGTATATATCTGATCCTTCGCATGTGATGCCTGTGGAGGAAGTGGTTTTGAATCCGGATTTGACCTATGATGAGGAACCGGTGAAGGTTCTGGATTCGGATAGCAAGGTTCTTCGTGGCAAGACCATTGAGTTGGTGAAGGTGCTGTGAAAGCATCGCGGTGTTGAGGAAGCCACGTGGGAGCGGAAGGAAGACATGCTGAAGCAGTTTCCTTATCTCTTTCCTTCAGGTAAATTTCGAGGACGAAATTTCTTAAGGGGGGGAGAGTTGTAACGCCCCGGTTTTGGGCTTAGAAGTTTGGGCGTTGACCGGTTTGGTCAAAGTGCTGTTCGAATCTAAAGAGGTGAAATTAGGAAAGCCTAGTTCGGGTTGCATTAAAAATATGGAAAAATGTTCTAAAATCATCTTTTAATATAATTAAGTGAACTGTGAAATCAATTTTGAAAAATGGGTTTTGGAAGAGTGACATTTTGGCTAGTGACCAAAATGTAATTTTTGAAAGTTTTGTGACTGTTTTATAAAGAGTTGAAACTTTGAATCTTTAAGGAGCTATTATTCCAAAAGTAGTTTCTCCAGATTTTTCTAAGATATTTTGAGATTTATTCTGATTTTAAAACATATCAAAAGTGGAGGGAAAGGCCATTTGGCTATTTTCTTAACTAACTTTTCTATTTTCTTTCTCTCATTTTCTCTCAATCCAAACACTTGTTTTCCAGAGAGTTGTTTCTGATTTCCTCACCTAAAATCCTCCTTTCAACATTCTTTTGATTCCTAATCAACATATCTTCAAAACCTCATCATTTGCTAGTTGATTCAACAAGGTTTTTGATTTCAAAAAGTGGAGAAACACAAGTTTGGAGGTAAGAACGTCCTTCTCCTCTAAACTATCAGTTCTTTACTGAAATTCCCAAGTTCTCAACTCTTAATTGAAGTTTTATTAAAGGATTTTAAGTGGTGAATTGGATCTTGGCTTATAATGCAAGAATTGGTGATTTTTGATGATTTTCGTTAGATATGATTAATCTGTGATTTGAGGTGTGTTTTTGATGTTAAATGAACTCTAAATTGATAAGGAAATGAGTTTTGATTAATGCAATCCCGGATAGGTTGTGTTTCCTAAGTTTAGCTTGTGATTCTTGGATGTTTTTGTGGTGATCTTGTGGATCTGATGTTGCTGGAGGTATAAGGATGTTTATAGGTTGTTTTTAGATGTTAAATGGTGTTAATGGATGTTAGGTTTTGCTGGTTTATGGCTGGGCTTTGTTGAGAAGTGGTTTTGATGCAATTTCGGTTGTGCTTGGTGGCCGAAATTGGAATGTGAATGAGAGCAGCGAGTTTGAGTGCTTTCATTGAAGCTTTTGATGCATGATGATGCATTAAATCTCTGCTTTAATGTGTTTAATCAGGGGAGGCATCTTTGGATCCAAGAGTTGTTGATCCGGAAGCTTGAATTGGTGCTTTGGCTTGAGGCGAAGTGGAATCGGTGAGTGAAATTGGGTTTTCGGCTTTGAAACCAATGTCTTGGGAGCTTAGTTTAAGTCTAATCAACTTTGCTAAGCTCAAGTGTAAGTTTTCGGAAATTCTCTCTAGTGGTGGCCATGATTTGGTTGTTGTGCAATGTGGTTTATTGCATGTTTTAAATTCTGTTTTGAAAGCATGATTTAGCATGGTTAATGTTGTTTTTGTAAGCCATATGTTGAAGGAAGCTCAAGGTAAGAGTTCCCTTTTTTGAACATTGATTAAATGTGGTTTGATGCTTTTAAATGTATGATGAATATGGCTTGGTTTAATGCTTTAAAACAATGGATAAATTGATGATAATGATGTATATTGGCAAGTGATGTTTTGAAAAGGTTAAGGTCACTAAGGTGGTTAAAAGTCCTTGAGTGAGCCTTGTTTACTTAAGAACATCAAGGTGGTTAAAAGTCCTTGGATGATTCTTGTTACGGACACAAAGGTGTTTAAAAGTCCTTGTGTGGTCCATTCTATGGTGTTTAAAAGTCCATAGGCCAAGGTGTTTAAAAGTCCTTGGGGTCAAGGTGTTTAAAAGTCCTTGAGGTAAATTATATCATGGTGTTTAAAAGTCCATGGCCAAGGTGTTTAAAAGTCCTTGGGGTTCAAGGTGTTTAAAAGTCCTTGAGGTGAAACTTGATACGGACACAAAGGTGTTTAAAAGTCCTTGTGTGGTCCTTTCTATGGTGTTTAAAAGTCCATAGGCCAAGGTGTTTAAAAGTCCTTGGGGCCAAGGTGTTTAAAAGTCCTTGGGGTGAAAGTTGATGAACTTGTTTTAAAGAAATGAAATGTATCACTTGTGGCCAATATGACATGTTGAGATATGATGCATGAGATGCATGTTTAAGTATGCTTTTGAGCATGTGTAAATGATGATTTGAGGCATGATTTATAAAGTGTTTTATAAATGCATTATTGGATGGTTTTGTTGAGCATTCCTCACTAAGCTTTTGCTTACGCTCTCTTCCGTTTTCTTAATTCAATAATGCAGAACATTAGAGTACTTGTGGGCAGCAAGGAGGGCAAGCATCCAAGTGGAAACAAAGCTCTAAGTATGGAAGGTTTTCTAAGTACATTTTAGCTTTTGGTAATTTGGCAATGGGGGACCAATGTATATGTTTTGGGAGATGTTTTGAACTCCCTAAGTATGTTGAATGTTGTTGAGAATGCTGGTTTTTGTGGTTGGCCTTTATATGCTTGTTTTGGAAGTTTATGCTTGAATGGCTTACTTGTGTAGGAAGCATGCCTATAGATTTGGGGCTTTTTGCTTATGGTGTTGTTTTGCTGAATTGATGATGCTTATATGTCCCTCCTATGTTTAATTGCATGCTGGTAAAGTTTGGTGGTGTTTGGAGCATGATTGGTTGGTCAATTGCATGTTTAAGTATGCGTTTTTGGGCAATTTGTGCAGGGTGTTTCGGAACAGCACCTACCGTTTCGGAACGGGTGCCTTAATTGTGCCCAGGCGTCCGAAACGGGAGGGGCCGTTCCGAAACGGAAAGGCTACTGCCAGACCCCCGTTTCGGTACGCGTTGCGGAACGGCCCCGAGTTTCGAAACGGGCTATGCCCGTTTCGGAACGGGTGACCGTTGGGGGCTGACATTGGCAGTTATATGTTTTGGAATGTTTGCGTTTTGGTCCTAAAACTTGTTTGTGCAATTGTATGAGTTTGGGAAGTCCGTTTGAGCTGAAATTTTACAGAGAAGCATGAAACATGATTAATTTCAAGATGGTAACTTCAATCTGGGTTAAGTCCTTATAATTATCAGAATTTACATTTTGGTCCCTAAAGTTGTGATTTGTTCAATTGAGTCCCTGTTTGATCTCTGATGTTTGTGATCTTTTGGTATGATGTTTGTGTGATCACAATTAGGTCTAAAGTGCATCTAGACAAGTTTTAAAAGAAAAAAAGGGTCGTTAATCAAGGTTGACTTTCGGGTTGACTTTGGTTTTCCCCGTGTGACTTTCTTAATTCGGGTCAACCGTCTAGGCCGGGTTAAGGGGGTTACAAGTTCAAAACACTTCTCCCAAATACAACCTTGGTACCCTATTGCCAAATATCAAAACTAAAGTGTGTAAAACATCACCATACATGAGATTTGCACTTCCTTGGATGTTCTTAACCTTCTTGCTGCCCAAAAACACCTCAATTATCTACATTGTTGGTAAAAGAGAGCGTAAGCACATTTGCTTAGTGAGGCAAGCTCTAAAGAAAACCTACACAACAATGCATTATTCAAAACACTTTCTCAAAAGCTTTTTCTACAACATGCTCGTTCTATCTCATGCTTGAAATCCATTTCAAAGCAAAACTTCATTGAAAACACATGTACCTCAATTCTATCTCATGCATTTAAACCAATGTAAATCTCATGGCAAGGCCATACACATGCTTGTGAAAACTAAAGCATTTCATATACAAATCTCATATGCATTTCTCATAGCATAAATCATTTCATCAATAGGTACATGTGAATTAAAAGCCTTTTCATAAATTATATTGACATTTCACATCTCATTATTACTCAGATATGCGGACAACATTCTCAAACCACTAGACTCTTCCGGTGGAATCTCACATCACCGTACTCACTTGTCTAGTAACATAATTTCCGGTGGAATCTCACATCACCGTACTCACATGGCGAAATCTCTCATCGCCACAAAGCTTGGGTATTTCACCAAGTCCTACCCGATGGAATGCCCATCATCGGTCTCTCCCTTTGGATTGAATCCAAAGAGCACGTACGAATTTTTAGTTTATAGTGCACTCTCATCCTATTGATCGATCAATTATATCCGGTAAGTATCTCATCTTCTATGCCAATATATATTATGTCAAAATATCATCTCACCTACTGTTTTTCATGCAACATTTCTCAAATCTTTCTCATTTCATTTCAAAACCATAACATTTGCCAGACTTTAAAACAAAAGCTCAAAACTCATCAATGCAACATGTTATTTCATGAAATCATTTCAAGCATCATCACATGCTATAAAATCATGCATAAAACAATAGGAATTTATCTATCTCAAAACATGAGCATGTAAAAGCATTTTAGGGGCAACCACCACATATATGAGAGAAATCTAGCCAATACTTACTTCCGGACTTAGGAAGGTGTTTCAAGCCTTTTCTTAAATCCTCAAACCTTGTTTCTTTTTCCCTCAAGGACTTCTAAACAATTTGCACTCACCGATTACGTTTCGCTTGCTCGCCGAAACCCTATCTAAGATCCCAGATCAACACCAAAGGCGTTCGAAGATGTCTCCCCTGTTTATAACACATAAGAGCAGAGGATTAATGCATCATCATGCATTGAAATCATCAGCCACACACCTAAACTAGTTGCTCTACTCAAGAACCTCATTTCGGCCACCAAACACAACCAAAATCATCTCCAAACTTTCCCAAAACAAAGCCCAGCCAAGATCTATCACTTCTAAACATTTCTAACACCAATCAACATCAAAAACCACCACAAACTCGTCCTTATACCTCCAGCTATAACAGAACACCAAAACCACCCCAAAAACCACCATTCTAGCATGCAAAACTTAGGAATCCAAGCCTATTCGGGATTTGTTTGATAAAACCTCATTTATAACATCAATTAACATCCAAAATACATTTGGAAACAACCACCAAACAGAGCC
Source organism: Hibiscus trionum (assembly GCA_030270665.1). Taxonomy (NCBI): domain Eukaryota; kingdom Viridiplantae; phylum Streptophyta; class Magnoliopsida; order Malvales; family Malvaceae; genus Hibiscus; species Hibiscus trionum. Next base: position 13,991,478 of record BSYR01000017.1, on the reverse strand, counting down.
TAACTATCTACCACAAAAATCATCAAGATCCCTTCAAAAACCTTGAGTTTTAATACAATTTCTTGTTTCTAACATTAAAGCAACTCAAAAATCATTAAAAAAGGATTGATAACTTGGGAATTTCAGTAAAGAACTGATCATTAGTGGAGAAGGACGAAGCTTACCTCTAATGGTTGATTTCTCCTTGATTTAGGCAAGTTTTCTTGAAAATCTAATGTGAAAACAAGAGGATTTGGTGAGGAAAAGAATAGGAATCAAAAGGAGATTGAAATCTCATCAAAAGTAATGAAAATAAAAGGCTAATTGATGGAGGAAATGTGTTTGGCTGAAAATAAATTTAGAGAAAATGAAATGAGAGAAAATTGACGTAAGGTAGTTATGAAAAGTCAAAGATAGTTTTTCCTTTAATCAATATTTATTTCCTTAAATTAAAACATTATTAAAATCACCCAAAATAAGGAGAAATCTGATTAAAAACATTTCGGTAAAATTAGCTCCTTAAAGATTCAAAGTTTCAATCCTTTACAAAACAGTCACTATTTAACTTTTGCAAAAATTGCGATTTGGTCACTACACCGAAATGTAGTATTTCCAAACCTTACTTTGTAAAATTGTTTTCACTATAATCATTCTTATAATAAATGAGGATTTTTAGATATTTTTCCATATTTTTAAAGCATACCGAACTAGGTGTTCCCTAAATCTCCCTTTAAGATTCGAACCGTTCTCAACTGGTCCGATTCGAACCGTTTCGATACACCCTATTCCTCAGGCTTAATGATACTTACACGTATCGAAACACCATCACCCGTTTCGATACGACCTAACCTGAAATGACAGATTTTTGCTGGTATTTATTCAATTTAACCTATCGAACGATGACCAAATGCAACGAAACTTTACGCACAATATTCCAATGGTATAAACTACTAGCATGCCCAATTTCATGATCATACGAATTCGTTTACTATGTTTTGACCTTTATGAGCCAAGTATGCATTTTAAGCCATTTTAAGCCAACCAAAAAGGCCATTTAGGGCCATTAACCATATTACAACGTAAGCATTTCACAAACACATCGAAATAGGCATAAACGACTAGTTCGACTACTTTGCCACCTTCCTAGTAGTTCTTAGGGTTAAAACACATTACTTTAAGGCTTGTAGTGACTTGTCTTGCCTTGACAATCTGATTCTCCGACACTTGATCTTTCAACCTGAAATGCATGAGATGAGACACATCATGCATACATTGCCTAGTGTGGTAGTCATAAACAATATGAACAACAATATATATATCGAATAGCTATATACATGATCTCATGCTCATCAATGCCAATTCTATGCATCAATATACAATGTTCAACATATTCATTTCATCATTAATCCTTGGATTGAATCAAGATAGTGGATACACGAAATTTCTACGCCTCGCCAAATCAATGAATGGTCTAGTCCCTCCGCCTCGCCAAATCAATGAATGGTCTAGTCCCTTCGCCTCGCCAATATGACCAATATCAATACATATCCATCTGCCTCGCCAAATCAATATAGCCCGTAGCCTTAGGACCGTAGTCCACTCGTACACTGAGGTCATAAATTCTATGGCATGCCAATTGTATCCAATGTCTATTCAAATCCAAGGTTTCAATGTTCATTTCCATATTCAATGTTCAATGAGAATTCCAATGACCAATGATGTCAATATTATCATTGACAAACAAGTCTCATTATCAATGTTTCATGGTCCAATATCAATATCAATATCAATAACCGATGATTCCTTTACAATGTTTCAATGACAATAACTATATCAATGACAATGCACAATGACGATATGAATAACTATGCCCAACACAATTCCTTCAATGCTAATATTAGCGATATAATCTAAAACATCAATAAAAGGTCTGGGAAGGCTTTTCGCCTAATCCCGAGACTCCGGCTATGCTCACCTTGACAATCCGAAGCTTTCAAGGCTCTTGGATGATAATCCCGTTGTTCCTAGCTTTGGATAGAGATGATGGATGCTCTTTATCAATTTCTTGAGCTAGGAAATCAATAGGGAGATTGTTAGGATTGATATTACGATATCAAAATCAATATAACAACATCAAAATCGATATTTGATTTCAATATAGATGACAACGATGAGATATCCATGGATAGTCAAAACCCTAGCTTAGGATTAAGCTCGATATATCTATGGAATCCAATGATTGTTTGAGGTGTATTGCTTACCCGAACGCTAGCAATGATTCGATAACAATAACTTGAAGAAAATCTAAGCTTAAGTTTCCTCTCCAATGGAGGTGTGTGCTTAGAGGAAGATGATGAAGATGGAAAATTGAGAGGTGCTTGATTGATGAGGTTTTCGGGTAAGTTTTATCAATTCTATTTACAATGCTTTAATTGAATAGCTTTCCTTCCTATGAAGGAAACTCTCTCGGTTATCCCATGTATGGGATTTACATTTGAAGAGGGGCTAATGGCAAGATTAGTGCCTCAACTTTCGGTCACTTAAGCTTTTATCCCCCAAACTTTGAATTCTCACAATTTAGCCACTAAATAAATTTCAATATTATTCGATAGGGTCCGATAACAATGATTTAACTTAGTTAGAGTCCAATATCAATAATTAACTAGCCGATACTATATTTAAACTTCATCAATGTAGAATTTATGATCACCGAAACCCAATTTTGTTTAGACCGGATTTTGGGGTGTTACATTTTCATTTTGTAAGTCTTTTGAGTATTTAAAAATTTATTTCATTTTTTTAGTTAAGTCATTGAAAAATGATGTTATCTCAAAATCAATTTTTGTTTTACAATGATGTGGTATAAACAGAAACTTGATTATGAAATTGAAATATTCAAAAATTTTGGGGACTAATTTAGAATAAGGGTCATAGTTTGAGGATGAAAATGGAACATTTAAAGTTCGAAGATCAATTTAGAATGAGGATCAAAAGTTTCGGGGTGAAATTGAAACATTTAAAAATTTAGGGACCAATTTAAAATGAAGATCATAGTTTGGGGACATGTAGCGCAATTAACTCATATTTTTAAAATTATTGTCATACATATCTTACACTATTTAATTGATATACCGACTGATTAATTTGGTGCAATAATTTAAACATTTTGTACTCAATAATTTATAAAAATTCATCAGTGCTATTAAGGAAATAGCGATTTATAAGAATGGGGAGTCAATTTATTTTGGAGCCTTTAGAAAGTGTTGTCACTAAATTTTCACCCATTTTTTCTATTTATTATTATTATTAATTAAGCTAGTGTTGGTCCTATTAATAAAACCCAAAAAAAGAAATTAAAAAGAGTCCACTTTAAAATAAAATAAAGAGTCCATTTAGTTAAAATAGGGACCATTTAATTTTAAATAATAATCAAATACAATAGTGGCCCAATTCGCCCTAAGGTAAAAACCCTAGCTGACTATTTTTTTCTCCCATGCCCAGCCTTGTCACAGCCGTTGGATCTGATTAGATCCAACGGTCCATATCTTACAGATGGAGAAATCGATCGACCCCTATGGCGCGTGCAAGGCACGCGTGCGTAACCCCAGCCCATTCGGCCTCATAGGCGCGACGCTGCACCGTTTCAACACCACACCACCATCACATGACGCGGACGATTGTTCCAGCCCCGCCCCTCTCGCCGCACCATGCGGCCGATGACCGCACCATCGTCGTTTCTCCTGCCCGCACCGATCACATGCAAATATGAAAAAAAGGATGGAAATCAACCCCAAATTCAGACAAATTTGGATCAAAAGGAAAAGCAAATTAGATTCAAATCAAAATCAACAAAAAAGGGAAAACAACATCATATTTCGGGCAAGATAGATTGAAATCAAATCAATCTGATTTTGGGCATCATTTTACCTGAATTTTGAGATTTTCTTGGACCAATTTTTTTGTAATTTAGGCAACAAAAACCCTATATAAACACTCTCAATCCCTTGTAATTTTCACCAACAATTACTACGAATCTCACCGAGAATTCACTAGAAAAGACTCGAATTTTGTAGCATCTTGTATTTGAATCTTCCATTGAAATAGAAGCAATCAAACAAGTACTTTTTCGGTATTGTGTTCTTAATCCTCCTTTCATTTTTTATGTTTTTTAAAATCTAATATGCATATAAAAGTAGAATGATGCTTACCTTAATATTGTTTTGATTCGTCTTCATTATAGCTCAGATTCGAATTTTTGATTCGATTTAATAAAGGTTTTGGGTTTTTTGGTAAAAAAATAAAAATATAACCACCGCCGTTAGACAGCGACCGACGCTGGTAGAAGGCCGTCGGCACGGTAGTCCCGTTCTCGATGTTCTTCATTCTTGAAGAACACCAATAACATTTAAGAGGTTTTGATAAGAAGGAGCTTTGATCCATTTTTGTTGAAAAAGTAAATGAAGAGGTGTTTTTTTTAAAAAGTGGGTTTTGATACCCAAAACAAAGTGGGCTTATTCTCTTCATTAAATTCCTCCGCCCAACTCTTTTTATTCCGCGAGTAATCACTTTTTCAAACCCTTCAATTTAGTCACTAATTTCTTTTAAATTTTGCTACGAGTTTTAGTTTTCTTTATTTCAGTCACCTCTTTACTTTTCTTTCTCTTTTTTAATTAAATTATCTAATCATCATTTAAAAAAAATCATGTTTTAGTTTGTATTCTTTTTCCTAAAATAACTCTGGCTTAAAAGTTAAGTGTTGACCAGATCGGAGAAGGATACACTCCTTTTTAATTAATATCACACCCTAACTCGCATTATTAATTTAATTTATTCCTTGTACTTATTTAACTTAGTAATTTAATTTCTCATTTACTTATTTTATCTTTATTTATTTCTTTGCTTGCTTGTTTGAAGAGTGTAATATAATAAATGTGGTGTCTTATCAAACCAAAATAACGGGTTAGCGTCAGGAGTGTTGGCGGTGATTAGAGTTCATTTTTCCGAATGATAAGATCATTAAAATAGAATCATATTCATAAATAGACAATAAATTAAATTTTATACGAACATGCAAATTTCGACATTAAAACGTTTTTGTAATTGGCTAGGTACCAATCTTTGGGCGTTGTGGGGGCGCTAACCCTTCCCCACACATAACCGACTCCCGAACCTGTTTTTGTGTTTTCGTAGAACAAAACCGTTGTTTTAATAAAATAAAATGTTTTATTAAAATGACCCAATTTAGGCGACCCCATCACACATTTTTAAAATATTGATGGCGGCTCTGTTGTTTTTATTTTTAAACATCGAGCCACTTGAAAAAGGGTTGCGACAGCTTGGTTACTCCGTCGGGGAGATTTTTATTTTTACAAAAAAGAGAGTCAGGCCACAAGTCAATAACATTTTGTTTTAATGTCGGAATTTGTTAAGTTCATGTAAAATTCAATTTAATTGTCCATCTATGAACATGATTCTATTTTACGCATTTAAAAATTGGTTAAGCTCTACACCCGAGCTTTGTCCCATTCAATTAAGTGGGGGGACGCTTTGGTCATGTCAGAATATTGATTCTCTGTATGAGCCTAGCAAGTACCCCGAGACTTATATGCCCTATGTCTTTTTAAGAATATTGATCCTTCGTGAAGGCGTAGGAAATGAGTCCCCCTGAGTTGAACTTGATTTGTTTGTAGCCTATAATGGGTGAGAGTCAAGGGCCTTGCTACCCTTAGTAGGGGACAACAAGGACAACTTCGATACCTTTCTAGAACCAAACCTTGTGTGAGAATCTAGAGCTCACCCCAATAGAGCCATGTGGAAAACCTTAGGCCTTTAGTCTGGTCGAAATTATTTTGAAAGGATGATCCGTGGAGACATGTCGTGGAGTGTTGGAATGTGCTGCCCAGAATTATTCGTGCAATGAAATTATTTTGGACCTTTTATGTTTTATTTCCTTTTTTTAGAATACTAATCCTTTCATTTTCTTGTCTTGTTTTGCATATTTTTTTTATTGCATGCATATCATATCTAGAAGGGGTTGATTCTAAAGAACATTGCTCAATTAGAAAAATCTTTTGCCACAGATGGAAGGTCCCTAAAAGAGGAAGACATTGCAGATGTATGGTACTCACGTGGATGAAATACCAAAGTATGCTCACATCAGTGCCAAGTGCTTGAGACCACTTCGACGTGCAACCAAGCAGTTATTACAAAATGAAGAATTTGAAGATGATTATTGGTCCAATCGACTTAGGGGGAATGTCGAAAGGACCCAGGAGCAAGACGAATCCGACAAAAAGTATCACATCTTAAATTAAAGATGTAGTTAAGCATGCGACGATGATAGTCAAAGAAGCTACATCTTTTCACCCCTACGCCAGACCGATATGAAAGGTACGACCAAGGCTTCAAAGACTGATCGAAGAGGAACTGGATGCTCAGACTGGGACGTATTTGTAAGACCTTTGGCATTCAATGAAAGCTACTTCTAGAGCAATACCTTAATGGAATTGATGGCCCTTCGCCTGCATTTATACATTTACATTCCTTCATTTGCATTTTTTGTTTGATTATTGCTTGGATTAATTCATCACCGCATACATTCACACATGATAAGAAACTAATCACATGACAAAATTCCAAAAATAGCAAAAACTTCCCAAAAATACGGTACTCGTTCTTAGTCCAGAGAAATGGCCATGGAAGATAGATTGACAACTTTGGAGAATAGCCACAAGGGTACCTAAGACAGACTCGATAAAATGGATGAAAAATTGAAGGAAGAAATTGGATGAGTCCAGAGAAACACCGTCAGCCAGATATCGACCATGTTGGGTTTCAAAGACCCGGAAAGAGGAAAGGCGGTTGAAGCCGTTGATGTTTCGTCTCCCCAGCCCAGGATGACTAGTCATATATTTTACACTGAATAAGAGGTTTTATATCTGTATAGCAAAAACCTCAACTCATAGTTGAGGATAAATCATGAAGGAAATCAAGACATTGAGGTGCGAGATCTCCATAAGGCAGCCGATAGATCCAAAATGAGCAAGAAGCTAGAAGATCAATATGACAGGCTCGAAGAGATCATCATAGCTCTACAAGAAGGAAACATTTATGGTGGCGTAGATGCAAGAGATCTAAGTCTGGTGTCTGACTTGATGGTTCCTCCAAAATTTAAGTCTCGAATTCGAGAAGTATGACAAGATTAGTTGTCCTTCGGCGCACTTGACCACGTTTTGCCGAAAAATGTCGCCACACTTGGAAAATGAGAAACTGCCGATTCACCGCTTCCAAGATAGTCTATTAGGGTCTGTTGCCCGATGGTATACTCAACTGAGTCAGGTCAACATATGAACTTGGAGAGATCTATCAAGAGCTTTCCTCAAATAGTACAAGTATGTGACATACATGATCCCCAACTGGCTCATATTGCAAGATATGGAACAAAGGCTCGACGAGAGCTTTCGCTAGTATGCCCAGAGGTGGGGAGATGTGGCAGCCCAGATACAACCTCCACTATTGGAAAGTGAGGTTACTCCAATGTTTGTGGAGATTATAAATGGTCCCTTCTATGACTATATGTTAAACTATGTCACCGAAGGATTTGCAGACATGGTCATGAATGAGGAGTTGATATTGGTGGCCATGAAAAGTGGAAGACTAGGGAACAAGAATAATAGTGATCACATATAACTTGAACTATCCTGATGATGGAATCTTGTCACGAAGAAAACAAATTGAGCTTGGCTGAAGTTCGCCCTTGCCTTCATGGAATAATGCTTAATTTTCTTCGACGATGTTGGGTTCATACCTAGAATCAACCCTTTTGCTTTTTGTTAGGCTTGATAAGCTTGATTTCCTTCAACCGTTATGGATAGCCAAGTGGTGGAGAAGTTATATTTTTGGGTGATTGAGGTGTGGAAGCTAAAAGATAAAAAGACACAATAATTTAGAGTGGTTAGACCTTCTAAAAAGCACCTACAACCACTACCTTAGCTTCCCACTAAGGATTCCACAATCAATCCACTAATTGATTCATCCTTTTCTCTAGGATTAGGAGGAAACCCTTATAACGATCAAAGCTTTCTAGCCCAAAGCTTGATCAAACCCTCTCTACAAGAGCTAAAGATAAGGAAACTAAAATCCCTCTTACAAGGTTGATGTTTGCACACTAAAGCACTCAGCCAAACCTAAACACTTGAGAAAATTTGACAATTTAGGCTCACAAGTGTTATCTATACAATGAATGAACAATTTAATCCCTAAAGACAATTTGACATCATATAGTTGTTGACAATTGAAGCATTAGTCTTCCCTTGATGGAGGTCCCTTTTATACTCCCAATTGAGTTTGTAGCCGTTGAGGACCGTTAGGGATGAATTGGACCCGTTGGAGACTTTATTTCCCACCATATATGCAGTTCTGCAGCTACCCGTATCGAAATGGTTCCTGCCTGTTTCGAAACACGACTAAAATAGAAAGAGCTGTTATGCGCATTGAAGAGGCCGTATCGAAACATATTGGGTCGTATCGGAACTCCCGTATCGAAATGCCTAGTGTCGTATCAGAACTTCTTGCAATTCAAATAGTCGTTGGGAAAAAGCTGTTGGGGTGTATGCCACGTGGGCGTATCGAAACACCAAAGGGTGTTTCAAAACCACACCTATCCGTATCGGAGCAGATGAACCCTATATCGAAATGGATTCTGACAGTTTCAAAATGTATCGATACAAATTATGCCTGTATCAAAACAGGTACATTAAAAGCACGGGTTTGGCTACTTAAAAACGTTTCAAACATTGCCAAAACCTTTTGAAACATCCTTAAACTTATTTTCAAGTTGTTTTTTACTTAGAGAATATTTTAAATTCTTTTCAATTAAGTCCAAAACATTTTTCAATTATTATATCAAAACATATATTTCTACACTTTTGCCGACGAGCATTAGTGATCTTTTGTAAGGGCCTATATGTTAATCTACTTAAAGCTACATTCCATTTGTTTTCTCAACTGGCAAACATTTATTTTTTACTTCTTTTCATTTTTCATCCATTTCTCTTCAAACATACATCTTTCTGGCAGAGCTCCTATTATTGATTTTATGAATAATTTTTGGATCTAATTCTGAGATAGAGGGGAAAAAAGTGCGTTCAAGATTAATGGGGAAATCCCATGTACAGATTTTGAGTGAATTTTCCTCTCAGGCATTATTGCTAGGGTCTTTTAATGAAGTGACAACTCTAAAACATCTACCAACTGAAGGCTTCTTATCTTTGATGATATTTGTGTGCGAAATGACATTTAACATTCCTTCATTTCCCTTCACAAAAAGAAAATGAAAAAAAAAATCCTTTGTTGTCCCCTTTTGAGCATGATATTTTTCTTGTGTTTGAACCCTAACCAAGGATCACTCCCCACACTGGGGGGCAAAGAGGATGACAATTTGCAAGCAAATGAAAAAACACGATAGATCAAGCAAATGTCCTAAATTCAAAATGAAAAGGACACAAAAAGGAAAAGAAAGAAAAACAAGGAAAGAGAGAAAAAGAAAGAAGGAAAAATGAAGAAATGAAAGCTGGAGTGCGAAGGAAAATCTGAAATAAATCCTTCAAATGCGAAACATAGGGAAATGAACTCTAGGGTGAAAACCCAAAATGGGCACTCTAGAGTGATCAAGAGAAGAAAAGAATGAAGATTTCATCAAGAAAGATTGATCCTTGGTTTAATTACCCTAAAAACATGTGTTTGAGCCTATATATGGTTTTTTGGCAACTGTTTGCATTGTGTAGTGTATTATAAATGATACGCAAATTTGGTGCAAGTATACACATCGAACAAGTAATACAGTGATAAGTGATTATCGTCTCCATAGGGATTGGTGGTGTCTCGAGTTGAGTTTAAGCACACAAATCACGAACTATAAATAGAGAATGCTTTGGAAAACATAGACAGAGGGATAAATGCTGTGGCAACAAAGATAAAAATAACGTGCTGAAATCAGTAGACTTAACAGGTCCTCTTACGTATGCGAAACTCACTTGGGAATGACGATCGGGTTGGCTGGTTAATCTATGCTTTAGCTCTCAACTAGGGCTTATCTTACTAGCTTATTCTATGCTCGGCCGGATATGCTAAGGTTTCTCCTTAACTATCTCTAGCAAGGAATCTGGGAGTAGGAAATACTACAGCAATACCTCTCAGCGTAAACTCTAACACTCCCCTACCCGTAAAGTTCTATCCTTTTTAGCCGTTGAAACCCATCACTTATCTCTAAGGTGGGTTAGAGTTATGCCTCTCAGCAGCCAACTCTATTGCCTATGAAGGTCAAAGGCAGCTCTCTCGATTACTATCTCAAACTCACACCTAAGGAAAGGCCAACTCTCGAAGGCTCTTACAACCCTAAGCATTTAACTAACATAGACAAAACATAGAATGAAACTGAGAGAAATAAGCATGCATTAAAGAAACTAAAAACATAAATCATCTAAACAACCCAAGCCACCTAAAATCAGTTCATGGCTGGGCAATAAACATCCAAAGTAACTTTGTTTATACAACCCATTTCGGAGTATAAAAGAAATGCTAAATCAACAAAAAAGGAAGAAGAAACTCTCGATCCGTGATGAACTGCAATGCCACGAACCACCATAGGCTTGCTGCCTTTCCCAAGGCTAGTAAGGCCAACTCTTGGATCTTCAACGATGGAGGACACCAAGTAGAGGAAGAAGAAGATGGAAAAAGAGCCGCCTTTTTCTTTTCTCCCTAGCCTTAGTCACATTTTTTGCCCTCCTCTTTAAAGATGGCCTCATGTCCTTTATATAGTAGGGGCTTCTAGGGTGTTGCACCCTAATATTCTTTGACGTCCTGAGGAATATTCCCTCTGCATGTGGGTACAATCAGACAAAAAGGGGGCTCGCACACGTGGGCTCCGAGAATGTACCGTTGCTTTGTCCTTTTCTGCACCCAGAAATGTTGCGGCATTTTCCTCCTTTTCCATCTTCACATATGCTTCAACTTGCATATCACAGCACCAAAACATACCCTTCAAGCAGCACCCAATCTTGTGAAATTAAGCCAAACCATCAACAAGCAAAGATGTATGCAATTATATTCCCTAAATGCACCTATATGCTATGAAATGATCCTGAGAACAAACATATACCTAAGTAAGAAGGTGTAAAATATATGTATTTTGGCAAGTTATCACACCCCAAACTTAAGCTATTGATTGTCCTCAAGCAACGAGTAGAGAGAAACATAGAAAATGTTGTGGCAAAAATTTAGCTCAAGGTAGTTGTTACGGCAAAATTTTAGTCCTCAGAAAAGGAAGGCTTTAATACTTTAGACAGAATTGAGATTTTAAGAATAATTCCCTAGGGTAAGATCTTTTGTTAGTGTGTGCGTAATTTCATGCAACTTAAGCTTAACAAGCTAGAAAAATTTCTTACAAGAACTCAAGTTCATCCTAGTGTTTGAACTGTTTTAGCACAAAATTTTACTCCCATAATTAAACTGTTTTTTAGAGGGGTGTCAGCTCATCACACCTACCATTCCTCACTCTAGATAAGCATGGAGCATACCTCTTATTCCCGAGCTGGTAGGTAGGGTCATCCCGTGACAACTTTCAGTCACTCATTTGATGTTACAACCATTTATTTAAGCTTGATTTCCAGGCAATGCAACACAAAGTGGAGTGTCCCTCTATAAATATGTCGTAGCATTTATTCACAGTTTAGTATATTCAGTAAGCACAAGGGAGATTAACTAAGCCTTTACCACTTCAATTTTTTTTGAGATCATTAAATTCAATTACACAAGGATTATCATAAGTTCTTAAAAAATTTCTCTAACAGTCTTAAACCTAAGGAGCATACAATTGTGTAACAATACAAAGATCAAGCATCAAACCCTAGAGTTAATCCTACCAATCTCAATAGTCATACATGTCAATCCATAGCCATAAAAATTTGTTCTTCATCGGGCATCATTAATTTATTCATAGAACTATCATAGAGCTAAACAAAATGCCATAGCATAATTTCTATTTCTACCTACTGATGCAATGCAAATGGCTAACAAAAGGGCACTAACACCCCTAAACTTGAAGAATGTAGTGTCCTCAATGCAACAAAAATAAAATGAAAAGAAACTAATCTAAATGCAATGCAAAGTGAAGAAGTACCTTACTTCTTGATGGTGGCTGACTTGGTGGCTTTGTGTTTGATGTTGGAGGACTTGAATGAGGCGATATGAGGGTCAACCTCGTCCTGTTCTGGTAGAGGGGTAGGTTCTGTCTCGGCCGAAGTCTCTTGATTGGTGGAGCTGGTATCTGATTCATTCTCCTCAGCCGGTGTGTTCCAAACTCTGCCGGCGGTGCGTTTGCTTCACATTCTTGTTGACGAGGCGGTGCTTGGAATCTATGTAGGTGATTGTACATGGATAGAGTGCATGGACTCATCTTCTTCTGATTCAACTGTCACAATGTTGACAAGATCAACGGACAACTCTTGTGCTGGGGCAGATTTGGGAGCTTTGGCTGTTCGCTTTCTCTTCTTTGGCAGGGGAGTTGCTGTAGCATTTATTTCTTGATTCTGGGAGGAAGGATGGGTTTGGGTGGGGCTTTTGCTAGAGACCAGTGTCTTCTAGGTATGGTGGGGAGGGTCCTTCTCATGTACCTTCAGGGATTCAGGGAAGGCTAGGAAATCGATGCTGATGTACTGTAGGATTTCCTTGAAGTAATTGTTCATGACCACATCTCTCTCCTTGATAAACCCAAAGAAAGCAGTAAGGTCCTCACACATTTTGTCCATGTCTTCTCGGAGACGAGTGGTAGAGGCAACCAGTGCAGCAACTCTTGCTGCAGCAAAATTTTTTTCTCCTCCAACCAGTGTTTCTGCTGGGGCATCCTCGTTGAATCCTTTGATGGAGGGGACCATCTCTGGTGTAATATGGCCTTTTCTTGAATTCTTGGCATCAGCCATGGGGTCTTCAAATACTCCTTTTTCACGACACGGGGCAGTAATAAGGTTTGGGAAGATCAGCGGGCTGGACTTTGTTTTCAAGCACGTGTATACTTCGTCCACAATAATTTTCCCGACATCAATGGACCTGCCGTTCAAGATTGAATGAAGCAGAAGGAGACTTGAGATGTTAACAATAGTTGTATGAGAGGTTGGCATGAGTTTGTTCTTTGACAAAATGAATCTAGAGCTTGGCCTCTGGCTTAAGACGTGCGCGCTCTACAGCCTTATTGGATGCATCCATGTTCGTGCGTTCAAAGCATAAATCTTCCAGCACTTCTTTGATGGTTTGCGGGTCAACATTTTCAGCGAAGAGTGTATGGTGGTCTTCTGAGTTCTTAAGGCCGAAGAACTTGTTGATCTTGGCCGCTGTAAATTTAATTTGGTCACCACGCACATATACACTTGATTGAGTGGGGCTAGTGAGGTGCGCATAGAAGTCCTGGACGATAAAGATGCAGATGTTCTCTCGGTGGGGAACGAAAGTGGCCCATCTATGGTTTGCGATGATGCCCAAGATATCTATGTCAAACCCTAGTTCCCCTTCAGTGGGAAACTTAAACCTTTGCTCCGGCAGCAACTTTCGGTCTTGGAGTGTTTTGAAGCGCTCCTTTGCTTTATTGTCCAGAAATTTTTGATAAGCACAAACTTTGGTTGGCTACTTCCAGAGGCGCCTTCAACTCTTTTGCATCACACCATTGTTGAGAAAAAAATAAGGAAAATGTGGGTGAGATGAGAGGAAAAGGTTTGGTTGGGTTTTTGGGTTTTGCTGGTTGGAGAAGATGAAGGTGAGGGGGTTTTTTTATTTGATGTAAGAGAGTTAGCTGGAGTTGATGATGAGGGTGATGGGAGTTAAGGGATGTAACTGGAACGATGTGAAGGAGAGAGAGTGTTAGGGGTGTTTGGGCGGCATGTGTGTAGGATAGAGACACAAAGTTATTAATTGAAAAGGTGAAAAGGAAGAAAGGGAAAATACCTAGGTAATAATTGCTAGAATTTTTTAAAGGAAAAGGTGAAAGGGTTAATAAATTTCCCCTATTTTGCCCTTTTTGAGTCGGCTTCCTCTCATGTTGGAAAAGTTTAATTTTCTATTCCTTGCATCCTTATAAAGATAAAAGCTGAACGTCGTTGCACCCTGACTTGCCACCTGCGTCCCTTGGGTTGCTCAGATGGAAACAAACAAACCTGACCTTAAAGCATAATAAAGCTAAAAGACAAAAGGGATTAAAGCCTAGAGTACGAAATAAAGATAAATATTAAACTACATTATTTATGAACATAAAAACATAAAAATGTTGTAGCAAAATAGAAGAGAAGAGGGGAGGGGGGGTTCAAACTCTTAAGTATCATGGAGGGTGAAGGAGGACTTATCGCGCAAAACTGGGGCTCCATTGTAAAGCTTCAGACGCTGTCCATTTACCTTGAATACTGTATCATCATCAAGTTTCTTGATGTCCACCGCACCATGGGAATAGATCTTGTGGACTAGGAAAGGATCTAACCATCGTGACTTCAACTAGCCTGGAAAGAGCTTAAGTCTGGAGTTATAAAGGAGAACTTGTTGCCCTTCTAAGAAATGCCGCAGCAAAAAATGTGTCATGCCACTTCTTTGTTTTCTCCTTGTATAAGCGTGCATTCTCATATGCTTGCGATCTGAATTCTTCTATTTCATTCAACTCTAAGAGCCGTCTTTCTCCAGCTATTTGTGCATCCATGTTGAGCTTCTTAATGGCCCAATAGGCCTTATGCTCAAGTTCAACGGGTAGGTGACAAGCTTTCCCATAGACTAGCTTGAATGGTGACATTTCCAAAGGTGTCTTGTAAGCTGTACGGTAGGCCCAAATAGCTTCATCAAGCTTAGGAGACCAATCCTTCCTTTTTGGGTGGACCACTTCCTCAAGTATCTGCTTGATTTCTCTATTTGAAACTTCAGCCCGACTGTTAGTCTGAGGATGATATGTTGTAGCAATCTTATGCCTCACACAATACCTCTGTAATGCTTTAGCAATCAACTTGTTGTCAAAGTGGGTTCCTTCATCACTGATAATTGCTCTTGGTGTCCCAAATCTTGTGAAGATATTCTTGTGAAGGGATTTCATGACGGTCTTGGAGTCATTCCTTGGAGTAGCAACTGCTTCCACCCATTTAGATACGTAGTCCACAGCCAAAAGAATGTATAAGTCTCCATATGATGAAGGAAATGGTCCCATGAAGTCTATTCCCCACACATCAAAAAGTTTGACCTCCAAGATTCCTTCCAATGGCATTTCATGCCTTCTCGAAAGGTTACCCGTCCTTTGGCATCGATCACATGATTGATAAAATGCATGTGCATCATTGAAGAGAGTGGGTCAATAGAATCCCGATTGTAGGACCTTTGCAGCAGTCCTAGTTCCTCCAAAATGTCTGCCACAAGGAGATGAATGACAATGGAAAAGTATCTCTTTGTGCTCTTCTTCGGGGACACACCATCTAATGATCTGGTCAGCACCTTCTCCCTATCTATTCAAATCAGGAGGCAAAATACCACTAACGAGAAAGTTAACAATATCAGCATACCAAGGGATTGCTGTAACATATAATATTTTCTCATCACGGAATTCCTCCTTAATTTCCATTTCATCGTGTTTTTCTTTATTGTTTTCTAGCCTAGAAAGATGGTCGGCTACTTGGTTTTCACTCCCTTTTCTATCCCTAACTTCCAAATCGAATTCTTGCAAGAGTAGTATCCACCTAATAAGTCTAGGTTTAACATCCTTTTTGGTCACTAAGTATTTAATAGATGAGTGATCGGCGTGAACAATAACTTTAGTGCCTATTAAATATGACCTAAACTTATCAAAGGCAAATACAACAACCAACAATTCCTTTTTAGTTGTGGTGTAGTTGATTTGTGCATCATTCAATGTGCGACTAGCATAATAAATAACATGAAAGAGTTTACCTCGGCGTTGTCCGAGAGCTGCTCCTATTGCGTAGTCACTTGCGTCACACATCAAGTCAAAGGTGAGCTCCAATCAGGTGGAACAACAATAGGTGCTGAGGTAAGTTTATCCTCCAGTTCTTTGAAAGCGTTGAGGCATTTTTCATCGAATATGAAGAGTTGATTTTGCTGTAGCAAATTGCACAGTGGCTTGGAGATCTTGGAGAAGTCTGTGATCAACCTTCTATAGAAGCCAACATGGCCCAAGAAACTACTGATGCTCTTAACATTGGTGGGAGGAGGCAGCTTCTCAATTACCTCAATCTTTGCTCTATCCACCTCAATGCCATTCTTCGATATTTTGTGACCCAAAGATCGTTCATTCGGTCACCATAAAATGGCCTTTCTCCCAATTGATCACCAAATCAGCTTCTTCACATCACTTTAGCACCTTGGCCAAATTTCCCAGGCACGAATCAAAATCTTCCCCGAAGACTGAAAAATCATCCACGAAGACTTCCAAAAATTCCTCAACCATATATGAGAAAATGGCCAGCATACACCTCTGAAAAGTTGTTGGGGCATTGCAGAGTCCAAAGGGAATTCTTCTGAAAGCATAGGTACAACGGACATGTGAATGTCATCTTTTCTTGGTCCTCAGGTGCTATAGAAATCTAATTGTACCTTGAGTATCCGTCAAGGAAACAATAGAATGCTTTGCCCGCCAATATATCTAGCATTTGAGCAATGAATGAGAGAGGGAAATGGTCCTTCTTGGTTGCTTTGTTGAGATTCCTACAGTCCATGCAAATCCTCCATCCTGTTACAGTTCTTGTTGGCAATATAATTCATTCTCATCGTTACTCACCACAGTAATGCCTCCTTTTTTAGGCACACATTGGACTGGACTAACCCACGAGCTGTTTGATATGAGATAGACTACACCAGCGTCAAGCCACTTGATTATCTCCTTCATCACCACCTTCTTCATGATAGGGTTGAGCCTTCTTTGGGGTTCAATATAATTGATGTGACAATCATCAAGCAAAATTTTGTGCATGCAAATAGTAGGGCTTATCCCCGTTAATTCAGCCATAGTCCAACCTAAAGCTCTTTTATGTTGCAACATCATATTTATTAAACTAGACTCTTGTTTAGGTGTAAGACTAGATGAGATTATCACAGGCAAAGTTTCATTACTTCCCAAATAAGCATATTTAAGATGAGATGGCAAGGGCTTTAACACTAATGTTAGAGCATGCTCAAGTGAAGGCTTAGGAGGAATAAATTCTGAAAAATCAAGAGGTTCGAAGTGAGTACCTGGTTTAGCTTCGAGCAAGCTCGATTGTTCCACCCCTTCTAGAAATTACTGAAATTCCTCATACTCGATCTCGTAGTCTTCCTTGTTGTCTTCCTCTTAAATCTGCTCATATTCATCCATTTCTAAGAAATTGCTGCAGAAAAAGTCTACAGTCTCCCTTTCTGCTATAGCATCCATTTACTGACACTTTTCATGTTCATCCATATATTTGAGAGTGTTGAAGACATTGATGGTCACCTTTTTATCAGCCACCCTCATAGTAAACTCACCCTTTTCACAGTCTATCAGAATTCTACCTGTTGCTAGAAATGGCCGCCCCAAAATAATGTTTGCATTATCATCCACCTCGCAATCAAGAATAAGGAAGTCGACTGGGAAGATGAACCTGTCCACCTTCACCGCTACATCTTCTACTCTTCCTTCTGGGCGTACATGAGATCGGTCGGCCAATTGCAAGATAACCGTAGTTGGCCTTAGATATTCTTTGCTGAGCTTCATGAAGACTGACTTTGGCATGAGATTTACACTAGATCCAAGGTCACACAAGGCTTTTCCCACATAATTATCGCCTATTGAACACGATATAATGAAGCTGCCTGGATCCTGTCTCTTAGGAGGCAATTTGCTCCATACAAAATAGCATTCACTTGCTGTAGCAACTATCGTATACCGCTCATCCTTTCTTTTTTTTGGTGACGATGTCCTTGAGAAACTTAGCATAAGTGGGCATCTGATCAATGGCTTCTAAGAACGGGACCTTAATATGCAGCTGGTCCAGAACATCCACGAATTTCCTAAATTGGAGATTCTCATTTTGTTTCTTCAATCGTTAAGGGAAGAGTGGTGGGGGTCTAACTTCTTCCTCTATCGTTGCAAGTTTCTCTTTTGCTGTAGCATTTTCCCTATCTTCGATAGTTTCATTCACTAAATCCCAATCTTTCACTTAATTGCATCCACAACATTCATGGACCAAAACGTAAGGAAGGAGAACATTCAAAGATACTTTTAACTAACATAACATCAGACCGCATCAATACCATAAAGATGGTATCGATACACCCTCGACAAAAAAGCTTCTAAAGTCAACATCAAAGACCCGTATCGATACCCTCTAGAACTGTATCGATACCCAATTTTCCAGTAGTTAATACATTCTCTCATCAAAACAATCATCATATGTTGCATACAAGGCCCAACCATACTCATAACATGGCAATATCATCAAATACATGTGGCGCTACCTCGAGCTGCCTATCCATGTATCAACAGCAAGCACATAGGCTTCACATAGCATGTAACCCCCTTAGCCCGGCCTAGACGCTTGACCCGAACTACGAAGATTACACGGGGAAAACCAAAGTCAACCCAAAAGTCAACCTTATTTAACGACCCTTTTTTCTTTTTATCTTGTCTAGATGCATATTAAGCCTATGAGATTACTTAAGAATCAGATGGGAGTAAGGCACAGCGATCGGAAAACAATTAGGGACTCAATTGCATGAATTACTCTTTTAGGGACCAAAATGTAAATTTTTAAAATATAAGGACTTTGCAGATTTTAGGTTTACCAATAAGTAATTAGTCATATTACATGCCTCAATGTCAAATTTCAGCTTAAAAGGACATTCCAAGCTCAAGCAATTGCATGCACAACATTCAGGACTAAATTGTAAAACAGGAGAACTTAAAACAATTCAAAATCATCATCCAACGGTCATCCGTTTCGGAACACCGACCCTCGTACCGATACACCTGTATCGAAACGTTGTTGACCGTTTTGGTACTCGGGTGCGTTCCGAAACCAGTATCAAAACAAGCATCTCCAGTAGCCAACATGTTCCGAAACACCTTCAGCCGTTCCGAAACACTATGGCCATTACAGGCCCCTGTTTCGAAACAGTTAAGGGTGTTTCGATACACCCTGCCCTGTATCAGCAGAAAATGCTGGTTTTTCACCTCTTAACCCACTCAAGCATGCTTCAAAGCATACCAAAACATACCGTCAACTTGTTTAGGCATTAGAGATCATACTTAGGAAACTTAAGCTAGAGCATGGCATCAAACACATGAACATTCAATATATATGCATGCTTCCTAGCCACAAATCCAAAAATAAGTTTTCAAACCTCAAATCACACAAACAAAACCATTTACAAACTCCAAAAAATCACACCAAACATATTACAACCTTAGGGAGTTCCAAAACACATCTCCCAACCACAACCATGTAACCCCATTGCCAATTATCAATACTAAGGTATGTAAAACATCACCATACATGAGCTTTGCACTTACTTGGATGTTCTTAACCTTCTTGCTGCCCAAAAACACTTCAAATATCTGCATTGTTGGTAAAAGAGAGCGTAAGCACATTTGCTTAGTGAGGCAAGCTCTAAAGAAAGCCAACACAACAATGCATTCTTCAAAAGACTTTATCAAAAGCCTTTTTCCACAACATGCTTATTCTATCTCATGCTTGAAAACCGTTTCAAAGCAAATCTCCATTGAAAACACATGTTCCTCAATTCTATCTCATGCATTTAAACCAATGCAAATCTCATGGCAAGGCCATATACATGCTTGTGAAGACTAAAACATTTCATATACAAATCTCATATGCATTTCTCATAGCATAAATCATCTCATCAATAGGTACATGTGAATCAAAAGCATTTTCATATACTATATTGGCATTTCACATCTCATTATTACTCGGATATGAGGATAACATTCTCAAACCCACTAGACACTTCCGGTGGAATCTCTCATCACCGTACTCACTCGTCTAGTAAACATAATTTCCGGTGGAATCTCACATCACTGTACTCACATGGCGGAATCTCCCATCGCCACAAAGCTTGGGTATTACACCAAGTCCTACCCAATGGAATACCCATCATCGGTTTCTCCCTTTGGATTGAATCCAAACAGCACGTACGGATTTTTAGTTTATAGTGCACTCTCATCCTATTGATAGATCAATTATATCCGGTAAGTATCTCATCTTCTATGCCAATATATTATGTCAAAACATCATCTCACCTACTGTTTTTCATGCAACATTTCTCATCTCATTTCAAAATCAACACACATGCTTGCATTAAATCAAAATCTCAAAACTCATCAATGCAACATGCTATCTTATGAAATCTCTTCAAAGCATCATCTCATGCTACAAATCATGCATAAAAATAGTAGGAATTTATCTATCTCAAAACATGAGCATGTAAAAGCATTTTAGAGGCAACCACCACACATTTGAGAGCAATCTAGCCAATACTTACTTCCGAACTTAGGAAGGTGTTTCAAACCTCTCCTAAATCCCCAAACCTTGTTTCTTTGTCCCTCAAGGACTTCTAAAACCATACGCACTCACCGATCTCATTTCGCTTGCTCGCCGAAATGCTATCTAAGCTCCTGGATCAACACCAAAGGCGTCCGAAGATGTCTCCCATGTTCATAACACATAAAAGCAGAGGATTAATGCATCATCATGCATTGAAATCATCAGCCACACACCTAAACTCGCTGCTCTAATCAAGAACCTCATTTCGGCTACCAAAAACAACCGAAATCATCTCCAAACTCTCCCAAAACAAAGCCCAACCAAGATCTATCACTTCTAAGCATTTCTAAACATCAAACAACACCAAAAACAACCACAAACTCGTCCTTATACCTCCAGCTATAACAGAACACCAAAACCACCCCAAAAACCACCATTCTAGCATACAAAACTTAGGAATCCAAGCCTATTCGGGATTTGTTTGATAAAACCTCATTTATAACATCAATTACAAACCAAAATACATTAGAAAACAACCTCAAAACAAAGCCTAATCAACAACCATGAAAATCATCAAGATCTCTCAAAGAACCTTGAGTTTTAACACAATTTCTTGTCTCTAACGTTAAAGCAACTCAAAAATCATTAAAAAAGGATTGATAACTTGGGAATTTTAGTAAAGAACTGATCATTAGAGGAGAAGGATGAAGCTTACCTCTAATGGCTGATTTCTCCTTGATTTGGGCAAGTTTTCTTGAAAATCCAATGTGAAAACAAGAGGATTTGGTGAGGAAAAGATTAGGAATCAAAAGGAGATTGAAATCTCTTTAAAAGGAATGAAAATTAGAGGCTAATTGATAGAGGAAATATGTTTGGCTGAGTAGAAATTGAGAGAAAATGAAATAAGAGATAATTGACGTAAAGTAGTTATGAAAAGTCAAAGATAGTTTTTCCTTTTAATTACCTTTATTTCCTTTAATTAAAACATTATTAAAATCACCCAAAATAAGGAGAAATCTGATTAAAACATTTTGGTAAAATTAGCTCCTTAAAGATTCAAAGTTTCAATCCTTTACAAAACAATCACTATCCAACTTTTGCAAAAACTGCGATTTGGTCACTACACCGAAATGTAGTATTTCCAAACCATATTTTGTAAAATTGTTTTCACTCTAAACATACATATATTAAATGAGGATTTTTAGATATTTTTCCATATTTTTAAAGCATCCCGAACTAGGTGTTCCCTAACTCTCCTTTAAAGATTTGAACCGTTCTCGACCGGTTCGATTCGAACTCTAAAACATCTAGGCCCAAAATCGGGGCATTACAACTCTCCCCCTCTTAAGAAATTTCGTCCTCGAAATTTACCTGGAGGAAAAAGGTAAGGAAATTGCTTCTTCATGTCTTCCTTCCTTTCCCACGTGGCTTCCTCAGCACCACGATGTCTCCACAACACTTTGACCAGCTCAATGGTCTTACCATGGAGGACTTTATTATCCGAATCCAGAATATCAACAGGTTCCTCATCATATGCCAAATCTGGATTCAACTCAACTTCCTCCACATGCATAACATGCGAGGGGTCCGATCTATACCTCCGAAGCATGGATACATGAAACACATTATGTATCTTTTCTAACTCTTGAGGTAGTCTCAGCTTATAAGCAACAGGACCCACACGTTCCATCATCTCGTATGGTCCAATGAACCTCGGGCTCAACTTGCCCTTCCGGCCAAATCTCATCACCTTTTTCCAAGGTGAAACTTTTAGAAACACACGATCACCCATATCAAATTCTATCTCCTTACACTTCAAATCCGCGTAAGATTTTTGCCGATTCGATGCTGCCTTCAACCGCTCACAAATGAGCTTCACCTTCTCGGTGGTTCCTTTTAACAAAGCTGGCATCGAGACCAACTTTTGTCCCGTCTCAGCCCAACAAAGAGGAGTTTTTCACTTCCTCCCATACAAAGCTTCATAAGGTTCCATTTGAATACTCGCCTGGTAACTGTTATTATAAGCAAACTCCACCAAAGGCAAGTGCTTCTCCCAAGAGCCTTGAAATTCAACAACACAGCACCTCAACATATCCTCAGGCACTTGGATAACACGCTCAGACTGTCCATCCGTCTGCGGATGATAAGAAGTACTGAAATTTAGCTGCGTACCCAAAGCTTGATGCAAACACTACCAGAACCTTGCAGTGAACCTCGGATCTCTATCCGATACTATAGATTTTGGCACACCATGCAAACGTACAATCTCAGCAATGTACAACTCCGCAAGCTTATCCAAGGTGTACGTAGTATGCACAGGCAAGAAATGCGCACACTTCGTAAGACGATCCACAATCACCCAAACATAATTCTTCTTTGATGGCGATAGAGGACCACTATTCGACTCCCAAAACATAAAACACCATCATCATTAAAACAGAAATCCGATGGCCTACCTTCAGCAATATCCTGAACATGTGGCACCAAAGAACCATCCAACAACTGCTTATCCTTTATTAACTGAACCAAAGATGGTTTCACTTGTAATTCAGCAACAAGACCACCATCTCGCGATATGCTCAAGCTAGCAAACATCGCTCTTAACTCCACTGCCACTTTCCTGCTCAAAGCATCGGCCACAACATTGGCCTTCCCCGGATGATACTCGATCGTTAGATCGTAATCCTTAAGCAACTCCACCCAGCGTCGTTGCCTAAGATTCAACTCTTTCTGAGACATCAAATACTTCAAACTTTTATGATCCGTGTACACAGTACACTTCTTACCATAGAGATAATGTCTCCAGATCTTTAGAGAAAATACCACCGTTGCTAACTCAATGTCATGCGTAGGGTAATTGCGCTCATGCATTTTCAGCTATCGAGATGCATAAGCCACAACCCTACCCTCTTGCATTAACACATACCCCAAACCAACATAGGATGCGTCACTATACACCACAAACTCTTTCCCAGATTCAGGTTGAACCAAGATAGGAGCTTGTGTCAAAGCTGCTTTTAGCTTCTCAAAAGATTGCTGTCTCGCTTCCGTCCACTCATACTTAACATCCTTTTGTAAGATTTTGTCAAAGGGGTAGCAATCTTAGAAAATCCATCCACAAACCCCTGGTAGTAACCTGCCAACCCAAGGAAACTACGAACTTCATGAACGGACTTAGGAGGCTTCCAATTCATCACTGCCTCAACCTTCTGAGGATCAACTCGAATCCCTTCAGCCGAAACCACATGACCAAGGAAAACAACTTCCTTTAGCCAAAACTCGCACTTGCTTAGCTTAGCATAATGCTAATTTTCCAGCAGCGCTTGCAAAACAATCCTCAAATGTCCCTCATGCTCCTCCACAGTACGAGACTACACAAAGATATCATCGATGAACACCACAATGAACTTATCTAAGAATTCATGGAACACCCTATTCATCATGTCCATGAAAGCAGCAAGAGCATTCGTCAATCCAAACGACATCACTAGGAACTCATAATGCCCATACCTCGTTCGAAAGGTTGTTTTCGGCACATCCACATCCTTCATGTTTAACTGATAATACCCTGACCTCAAGTCAATCTTTGAAAACACAGCCACTCCACGAAACTGGTCGAAAAGATCATCAATCCTCGGCAAGGGATACTTGGTCTTGACGGTCAACTTATTCAGCTGACGATAATCAATGCACATCCTGATCGTGCCATCTTTATTCTTAACAAACAAGACCGGTGCACCCCAAGGTGACACACTAGGCCAAATGAAGCCTCAGTCAAGCAACTCTTGAAGTTGCGTCTTCAGCTCCTTCAACTCTTTGGGTGCCATGTGATAGGGCACAATGGACACCGAAGTTGTGTTCTCATACGTCTCAATTCCAAATTCAACCTCTCGACTAGGCGACAAACCAGGTAATTCCTCCGGAAACACTCCAGGGAATTCACACACAGTCCTTATATCATGCACGCTTCCTTTGAACTGGGATTCATAACAAAGGCTAGGTAAGCCTTACACCCTTGACGCAACATCCAACTTGCTTCAAGCGTCGACACAACATTAGCTAGAAACTTCACATTTTCTCCCACCACCACAACCTCATAATCATCCACAAGTTTCAACGAAACTCGCTTACTTTCAAAATCCACAATGGCTCTATGCTCAACAAGCCAATCCATTCCAAGACTTATGTCAAATCCATAGAATGGCAATTCCATAAGATCGACAAGAAACACATGATCTTGCACCATTAAGGGGCATCTCCTATACAACTTTCTTGTTACAACCGTCTCACCAAAGGAGCTAGTCACATGCATACCAACATCCAAAGACTTAACAGGCAAACCAAGCATTTGAGCATGTTCACCCAATATGTACGAGTGTGTAGATCCAGAATCAATCAAAGAAAGTAATGACAAGGATTGCAAAGTAAAGGTACATGCGATCACGTCCGTGTCATTCCTTCCCTCTCGATGAACATACACTCGAGCCTGGCCACCACCCTCAGTTTGGAAGGCCACCACATGTGCTACATTCCTTCCACCCTCATCTCTGCGCTGGAAATTACCACGACCGTGCCCACGACCTCTTTGTGGCTCAGCTGCTCTCACCGGAGCCTGTCCCTCTCTCAACGGTTGAGGATAATCTTTCTTCATATGCCCTCGACCACCACAGTTCCAGCACGTACCCATATTCCCCCAACACTCACCAGTATGTCTCCTACCACATCGGTTACACTCAGGAGTCCTCAAGAAAGCATTTGGTCCTTGTTGACCTCTTCCAGGGTTACCACCCCCGCGTCTAGCATCAATATGTGGCCTTCTATCCTTATGCGTCTTGTTGCGATCCCTACCAAAATCACGCTCCGTAGCTCGCTTCCCCAAGCTAGATCCTCCTGCTTGACTCGCCAAACCCAGATTCAGCTCAATGTCCTTGGCTCTAGTGACCAAGACATCGAAATCAGTATAATCGGCTGCAAGCATATAGGTTTTCACATCCATCACCAACCCATAACGGAACCGTTCACATCTTTCTCTCTCGTTAGGAAACAGCTCAGGTGCATATTGGCTTAGGCGAACAAATTGCACCTCATATTCCGCCACTGTCATGCTCCCTTGCACAAGAGACATGAACTCTCTCTTTTTCTTGTCGAGGCAGCGAACTCCCAAATACTTTCGCTTGAACGCATTCAAGAAGAATGTCCAAGTCACTTCATCATCTTCCATCCCATATATCGTGGTCGTCCACCACGTATATGCGTCACCATGCAACAGGGACACAATGCATCCCAACTTCTGAACATTGTTGCAATTCAGCTGTCCAAGTATCCTCTTGGTACTCTCTAACCAAGACTCGAAACCTTCCAGGGTCAATCCTCTAAACTCAGTCCCTCCCAGACTGCAGAGACGCTCTAACGACAATCTCACATTGGCACCATCCTGTGGTGCAACTCCATGAGCTCCAGCTACTGCTGTCTAGAAATCCCCAACAATAGCTTGAATTAGAACAGACATATCAGGAGCAGCTTGCCCATGAACTCCCTCGAGTCCAGCAACCTCAGCACCAACTCCAGCAGCACCAACCCCAGCTCCACCACCACCAGGTGGTCCACCAAGGGGAGGAGGAGGTAGATCCTCAACATTCTCTACATTCTCATTCTCAGCCATAGCTCTAGTATTGATTCTATGCTCTCTACATGGCCCCATAATAAAACAATGCACTGGCAAAATACAATAAATTCAATTAGGCATGATAAGGTAAGTAATCCAAGTACACAAGCTCTTTTTTTTAAAACAATTCTTCTCATTAGTAATGATATGGCAATGGGATTCCCAACTATACCCCAAACACAACATAGCATCACAAATCCATCTCATTAAAACCAAGCATCAACAATCATACATCATTCTTTCACCGAAAGGTCACAAGCATTCAAAACCACATACATTAACCACTTACCAAGCCCCTAACTTTCGCAAACCTGGCTCTGATACCAGCAAATATAACCCCCTAAGCCCGGCCTAGACGCTTGACCCGAACTACGAAGATTACACAAGGAAAACCAAAGTCAACCCAAAAGTCAACATTGATTAACGATCTTTTTTTTCTTTTTATCTTGTATAGATGCATATTAAGCCTATGCGATCACTTAAGAATCAGATGGGAGTAAGGCACAGCGATCGGAAAATAATTAGGGACTCAATTGCATGAATTACACTTTTAGGGACCAAAATGTAAATTTTGTAAAATATAAGGACTTTGCAGATTTTAGGTTTACCAATAGATAATTAGTCATATTACATGTCTCTATGTCAAATTTCAGCTTAAAAAGACATTCCAAGCTTGAGCAATTGCATGCACAACATTCAGGACTAAATTGTAAAACATGAGAACTTAAAACAATTCAAAATCATCATCCAACGGTCATCCGTTTCGGAACACTGACCCTCGTACCGGTACGCCCGTATCGAAACGGTGTTGATTGTTTCGGTACTCGGGTGCGTTCCGAGACCGGTATCGAAACAGGCCTCTCCAATGGCCAATATGTTCCGAAACACCTTCAGCCGTTACGAAACACTATAGCCATTACAGGCCCCTGTTTCGAAACAGTTAAGGGTGTTTCTATGCACCCTGCCCTATATCAGCAGAAAATGCTGGTTTTTCACCTCTTAACCCACTCAAGCATGCTTCAAAGCATACCAAAACATACAAGAAACTTGTTTAGGCATTAGAGATCATATTTAGGAATCTTAAGCTAGAGCATGGCATCAAACACATGAACATTCAATCTATATGCATGCTTCCTAGCCACAAATCCCAAAATAAGTTTTCAAACCTCAAATCACACAATCAAAACCATTTACAAACTCTAAAAAAACACACCAAACATATTACAACTATAGGGAGTTCCAAAACACATCTCCCAACCACAACCATGTAACCCCATTGCCAATTATCAAAACTAAGGTATGTAAAACATCACCATACATGAGCTTTGCACTTCCTTGGATGTTCTTAACCTTCTTGCTGCCCAAAAACACTTCAATTATCTGCATTGTTGGTAAAATAGAGCGTAAGCACATTTGCTTAGTGAGGCAAGCTCTAAAGAAAACCAACACAACAATGCATTCTTCAAAACACTTTCTCAAAAGCCTTTTTCCACAACATGCTCATTCTATCTCATGCTTGAAAACCGTTTCAAAGCAAATCTCCATTGAAAACACATGTACCTCAATTCTATCTCATGCATTTAAACCAATGCAAATCTCATGGCAAGGCCATATACATGCTTGTGAAGACTAAAGCATTTCATATAAAAATCTCATATGCATTTCTCATAGCATAAATCATCTCATCAATAGGTACATGTGAATCAAAAGCATTTTCATATACTATATTGGCATTTCACATCTCATTATTATTCGGATATGCGGACAACATTCTGAAACCCACTAGACACTTCTGGTGGAATCTCTCATCACCATACTCACTCGTCTAGTAAACATAATTTCCGGTGGAATCTCACATCACCGTACTCACATGGCGGAATCTCCCATCGCCACAAAGCTTGGGTATTTCACCAAGTCCTACCCGAGAGAATGCCCATCATCTGTTTCTCCCTTTGGATTGAATCCAAAGAGCACGTACAAATTTTTAGTTTATAGTGCACTCTCATCCTATTGATCGATCAATTATATCCGGTAAGTATCTCATCTTCTATGCCAATATTTTATGTCAAAACATCATCTCACCTATTGTTTTTCATGCAACATTTCTCAAATCTTTCCCATCTCATTTCAAAATCAACACACATGCTTGCATTAAATCAAAATCTCAAAACTCATCAATGCATCATGCTATCTTATGAAATCTCTTCAAAGCATCATCTCATGCTACAAATCATGCATAAAAACAGTAGGAATTTATCTATCTCAAAACATAAGCATGTAAAAGTATTTTAGGGGCAACCAACACACATTTGAGAGCAATCTAGCCAATACTTACTTCCGGGCTTAGGAAGGTGTTTCAAACATCTCCTAAATCCCCAAACCTTGTTTCTTTGTTCCTCAAGGACTTCTAAAACCATACGCACTCACCGATCTCGTTTCGCTTGCTCGCCGAAACGCTATCTAAGCTCCCGGATCAACACCAAAGGCGTCCGAAGATGTCTCCCTTATTCATAACACATAAGAGCAGAGGGTTAATGCATCATCATGCATTGAAATCATCAGCCACACACCTAAACTCGCTGCTCTAATCAAGAACCTCATTTCGGCTACCAAAAACAACCGAAATCATCTCCAAACTCTCCCAAAACAAAGCCCAGCCAAGATATATCACTTCTAAACATTTCTAAACATCAAACAACACCAAAAACCACCACAAACTCGTCCTCATACCTCCAGCTATAATAGAACACCAAAACCACCCCGAAAACCACCATTCTAGCATACAATACTTAGGAATCCAAGCCTATTCGGGATTTGTTTGATAAAACGTCATTTATAACATCAATTACCAACCAAAATACATTAGAAAACAACCTCAAAACAAAGCCTAATCAACAACCACGAAAATCATCAAGATCTCTCAAAGAACCTTGAGTTTTAACACAATTTCTTGTCTCTAACATTAAAGCAACTC
This sequence comes from Hibiscus trionum, assembly GCA_030270665.1. NCBI lineage: Eukaryota > Viridiplantae > Streptophyta > Magnoliopsida > Malvales > Malvaceae > Hibiscus > Hibiscus trionum. The sequence goes on along the minus strand of BSYR01000017.1, from coordinate 13,962,314 downwards.
CAAAATCATTAACAAAGGATTGATAACTTGGGAATTTCAGTAAATAACTGATCATTAGAGGAGAAGGACGAAGCTTACCTCTAATGGCTGATTTCTCCTTGATTTGGGCAGGTTTTCTTGAAAATCCAATGTGAAAACAAGAGGATTTGGTGAGGAAAAGATTAGGAATCAAAAGGAGATTGAAATCTCTTCAAAAGGATTGAAAATCAGAGGCTAATTGATAGAGGAAATGTGTTTGGCTGTGTAGAAATTGAGAGAAAATGAAATGAGAGAAAATTAACGTAAAGTAGTTATGAAAAAGTCAAAGATAATTTTTCCTTTTAATTATCTTTATTTCCATTAATTAAAACATTATTAAAATCACCCAAAATTAGGAGAAATTTGATTAAAACATTTTGGTAAAATTAGCTCCTTAAAGATTCAAAGTTTCAATCCTTTACAAAACAGTCACTATCCAACTTTTGCAAAGACTTCGATTTGATCACTACACCGAAATGTAGTATTTCCAAACCTTATTTTGTAATTTTTTTTTCACTCTAAACATCCATATATTAAATGAGGATTTTTAGATATTTTTCCATATTTTTAAAGCATCCCGAACTAGGTGTTCCCTAACTCTCCTTTAAAGATTCGAACCGTTCTCGACCGGTCCGATTCGAACTCTAAAACATCTAGGCCCAAAATCAGGGCGTTACATAGCATATAAGCATAATACCACCATATAGCAGTGAGGCTCGGCCCCACAAAGCATCAGGATCATACACTTTGAGTGAAGCTCGATTCCACTAAGTATCGGGATACATACACTCTTTGGGTTGAGGCCCGATACAACTATGCTTCGAGATACATACACCCAAGCTTGGATCTCTCATCAAGCATCTTCGAATGAGTCTCGATCCCACTAAGCCTCAGGCTCATACATTCGGGAATCTTCAACCATGGTGTTGCAACACACTCTTTCTCGCACTGGGTATCCGAACCCATCAATCAAATGTCTCAATCACACAAATGCCCTTACATGCCATGTAGCTACATACGATCCACTGAGGATCTCCATGATTGCTATATAAACAAGTCGCTCGACATTAATCAAGTTATATCTCGTTATATTTGTATATGCGGTTAAATTCCTGGTTTTTCAATTTTACTATTCATTTTACCCTATTAGGCCCTAGCTTTCGAATTATAATTCCTTTACTGGAACTAGCATTACTCCCCTAATTTCTATCTATTATACAGAAAAACCCAGAAAACCGGTTGGTGACCAATAAAACATGTTAGTGACCAAGAAAATCAGTTGGTTATCGATACGCAAACCCAAAATTCGTATATAAAGTTTGTAAATCACCCCAATGCCCCTAAAACCCAAAGGCACAACCCCAGATCAAACCTTCACATTATCAAAAGTAATTTAAGTGGTTTCCTACCATTTTTACACCTTTTTAATAACTAATCCAAATTTCACGATTAAAGGCTCTAAGGTACTTTAACACTAAAACTAGAAACCTTAACCACAATATCAAGCAAGGCAATTTGTAACATCCCAAAAACTGGCCTAGAAGTATGCTATAAGTTAGAGTGCTAAATTAATCATTTTAAGGTGTCACTTGATTAATCTATCAAGTGAATTAGCGAACAAATAAATATAAATTTGACTTAGGGGCTTGCTTGTAATACCCCAAATACCGGTTCAGAAGTATTTTTGGATATTTTAATAGTGGTAACAATTTATTAACTTGATTTGTTCTTTTGATAGTGCATATGATGAATTTTTCCAAGTATTGTAATCTTGTAGTGTAATAGAATTTGGTTATGTAACTACTAGAATTAATTGAAGAACCGAACCTTGCTGGAAATTTCCTTGATTATTTCGGAAGATGTGTATGTCAAATTGCTATGTTCATAGGAAATTATAAGTGTAACTTAAGATGCTGAATTATTTAATACAAGTTCTGAAATTGTTGGGATAGATTAAATTGTTGTTTGAGTCATTATTGATTGTATTGTTTGAATGAGAATTGATTTGGTTGACATTGCTTATTAAAATTCAGTTTGAAGCATGTACTTGTGCATATATAAAAAAAACAGGACAGAGTTACATGTATATGGACCTTAGGGTATTGTTTTGGGCATGTACTTGTACATATATGAAAACAGGACAACATTGTAGTTACATGAACCTGTGTAGACTGTTTTGTAAAAATATATATGAAATTATGTATGTTAAGGGATTGATTTGTATTCAAATATATGCTAGGGGGCTGTTTGGTAAATATGTAAATGTATTCATATGAAAATGAAGTTGTTTGAGTGTGTAGAAGCATGTTAGGGACTATTTTGAGTACATTGAAAGCATGCCGGACTAGCTGAGTTATGTATGTATAAATACATGAAATTGGGGACTGTTTTGAGTGTAATAAAAAGTATGGACTGGTTTTGACAATTAGAAAATAGAGGAAAACTGTCCTATTAACAGTTCAGACCATTTTACCACAATAAAAATACATTAGGGACTGTTTAATGTATGTATATGTATACTAGTGTGTTTGGGACTGATTTGCACATATATGTGTTCTTGTGAAATAAAATTTCAACCCAATCTTCTTACTCTATCCTTTTTCTCGCGTTGTCTCTTCATCTTCAACCCTTAGCCTATCATTATCCTTTAACCCATCATTATCCCTCTTCCCTAAACACACATATCTACCATTTTTTTCATCATTATCTCCATTAAACCGCTCAACTTAAACATCCCCATTAAAAAAATCAACCATTTTTCCCTCTACTTAAACCCCGACCTTTGCCTTAGCTAGAATTTTACACTCTCTCTTTTCATCTTCCTCGGCAAGCAAGCAAGAATCTAACTTATTTTTTCCCTAAATTTTTCCGATTTCTCCAAAAATTTCTCCATGGCATCTTCTTCAACACCTTTCAAGATCTTCTTTAATGAAGAAATTCAAAAAAAGTACGAGGAGAACTTTTCTGCACAAACATTTTGTTGTGAGAATACTTTTGAGTTCAAGAAAGAACCTAGCTTGGGTTATTCACCGAAGTTCGTCGTGGTGGTCACAAAGCACAAGTGGAAGAGGTTTTGTAACAATCAAGGGACGTCCATTCCAACATTGTTCGCGAGTTTTATGCCCACCTCATGACGAAAGATTCGTCTTTCTTGTTTGTGCGAGGTACGTTTGTCAGATTTGATGAGGGTTTTAACAATACTATGTTTGCATTGGATGGTGCAAAGGAAGAGCGCTATAATTTTGTTGATTCATTGGATGATGCCAAGAGGCAGTTGCTGTTGAAAGATTTATGTGAGCCTGGCACCAATGGAACGTGTCATCAAAAGGCCACCAGACGATGAAGTGGCTGGCATTGAAGCCACATCCAAAGGGGTGGAACCACTTCTTGAAACCAAATATTATGTCGACCACCCATAACGAGACTATTTTGGAGGAGAGGATGACCTTATTGCATTCAATCATCATAGGAAGCAAGATCAACATCGATCGTATCATTGTAGATGAGACTTATAAATATGCTGGTAAGGGTAGTGGTAGTTTATTTTTTCCATCATTAATCTCTACTCTTTGCATGCAGCACAGTGTGTCACAGCTTAATTAAGACAATGTCCAAGGGAGCAAAGGAACAACTATGTAACCCCTTTTGCCCGGTCTAGACGGTTGACCCGAACCGAGGTGATTACACAGGGAAAATCGAAGCTAACTCCTTAAAGTTAACTCCGATTAACGACCATTTTTTTCTTTTTATCTTTTCTAAATGCAACATTAAACCTACGTGACCACCAAAGATCATAGGAAGAAACAACACAACGATCGGACCATGTTTAAAGTTTCGATTGAACAAAATAGACATTTAGGGACCAAAATGTAATTTCTATAATTTACAAGGGCTTTACTTATTTTAAGGTTACCAATATTCAATTAGTTCCATTTCATGCCACTATGTCAATTTTCATGCCACAATCAGACATTCCAAACTAATTCAATTGCATCCATAAATTTCGGGGACTAAAATGCAACAATTTCAAACATACAAAGATGCCATTTAACAGAATTAACGATCGCGTATCGATACGGTTGAGACCATATCAGTACGCGGGATGGCAGTGACCAAAGTCACCAAGAGTGTATTGATACGCTTCCCTGCGTATCGATACACCCTTCAAGTCTGTACCGAAACACCTTGCAATCGTACTGAAACGCCTGTGCAGCAAGGCACAAATTTGGCTTATGCGTATCGATACACAAGCCTGTGTATCGATACGCATACCAGAACTGTCCTAAAAACAGCCTTGAAATCACTTCATACTTCAGCAAATCATCCACATATCATACATACATGATATAGGCAATCCACACAAACATATAGACATGCAACTCCCAACACATAACAGCATTTGGTTGACTACTTCAAGAATAGCAAGGCAATTCATGAAACATGCTTATGGCACAAACCATGAACATACCAAATGGTAACATAAAGCACCACAACTACCATAAAGGCCTCTTACAAACCACATTAACCATATTAAACTTGCAACAACCACAAGGAGTTCAAAATACATCTCCCAAAGCAACCCATTGGTTCCTATTGCCAATTATCATTACTAAAGTAAACGTAAAACATCACCATACTTGAGCTTTTCAATTCATTGGAAATCCTTAGTCTCCTTGCTGCCAAAACTGTCTCAATTATCTGCATTGTTGGTAAAAGAGAGCGTAAGCACGTTTGCTTAGTGAGGCATGCTCTAAAAACACCAACACAACAATGCAAGCTTATCAAAAACTCTTTCTCAAATAAAAATCATTTCTACAACATGATCTTTCTATCTCATGCTTGAAAATCTTTCAAAGCAAATCTCCATTTAAAAATCACATGTACCATCAATCTAACTCATGCATTCAACCAATGCAAATCTCATAGCAAAGCCATACACATGCTTGATGTGAATAAAAGCAGTTCAAAAACCTCAAATCTCATATGCATTTCTCATAGCATAAAACATCTCAACATTGGTACATGTGAATCAAATACAATCTCATATATTGGCATTTCATATTACATCTTTACTCGGATATGCGGATTAGCTTGACTTAAAGCCAAGTCCTACCTCGGTGGAATCTCACATTACCAGACTCTCATGGCGGTATCTCTCTTCGCCACAAAGCTTGGGTGTTTCACCAAGACCTACCCCGATGGTATCTCTCATCATCAGATTCTCACTTTGGATCGGGATGGCACTACCCTCATTGCCCGACTCCAAAGAGCACGTACGAATTTTTTGTTTATAGTGCACTTTTATCCTATTGGTCGACCAACTATATCCGGTAATCATCTCATCGTTTAAGCCAATATATTACATTAAAATCATCATCTCACCTACTGTTTTGATGCAACATTTCTCAAATCTAACTCATTCCATTTCAATATCACAATTCATGAATAGCATCTAATTAAAATCTCAAAGCTCTTTATAAAATCATGCTATCTCGTGGGATCAACACATAACATCATTTCATGTTATAAATCATGCATAAAACAATTGGAATTTGTCAATCTCAAATCAAGAGCATGTTAAAACCATTTAGAGAATCAACCACTTTTGAGAGCAAATTCTAAACATACTTACTTCCAGACTTAAGATGGTGTTTCAAACCAATCCTAAATCCCTAAACCTTGATTCTTTGTCCCTCAAGGACTTCTAAAACCATTTGCACTCACCGATTATGTTTCGCTTGCTTGCCGAAACGATTTCTAGGCCTCCAACACTCTCGGATCAACACCAAAAGTGTCTGGTGAAGTCTCCCATGTTCATTGCACATAAGAGCAGAGGATTAATGCATCATCACGCATTGAAAACACCAGCCACTCATTCAAACCCCCTGCACTACCCAAAAACACAATTTTGGCTATCTGAAATCACCTCCAAACTTTCTCAAATCAAAGCTCAGACAAGATCTATCAATTCTAACCACTTCTAAACCTCAATCAACATCAAAAATCATCACAAACACGCCCTTATATCTCTAGCAATAGCAGATCACCAAAAACACCCTAAAAACCACAAATCTAACATTTAAAACTGAGGAACCCAAACCTATTCGGGACTTACTTGTTAAAACCTCAATCTCAACATCAAATACCATCCAAAACATGTTAGAAATCAACCTCAAAATAGAGTTTAACTCAGAAATACGAAAATCATCAAAATCACATCAAGAACCTTGAATTTAGCAACTATTTATTGATTATAACATTAAAACAACTTAAAGATCATTAACAAAGGATTGATAACTTGGGAATTTCAGTAAAGAGCTGATCATTAGAGGAGAAGGGCGAAGCTTACCTCTAATGGCTGATTTCTCCTCAATTTGGGCAAGATTTCTTGAAAATCCAAAGTGAAAACAAAAGGATTTGATGAAATAAAGGTTGTAAATCCTTAGGAAGATGAAATCTCAGCAAAAGAGATGAAAACCAGAGATCATTTGATGAGGGAAATGTGTTTGGCTGAGTGGAAGTTGAGAGAAAATGAAAAGAGGGAAAAGTATCGTAAAGTAGTTATGAAAAGTCAACATATGATTTTTCTTTTAATTCCTTTAATTAAGTCATTATTAAAACTCCCAAATTAAAGAGATATCTGATGAAAAACAATTTGGTAAAATTAGCTCCTTAAAGATTCAAAGTTTCAATCCTTTACAAAACAGTTACTAGTCAACTTTTGCAAAAACTGCAATTTGATCACCACGCCAAAATGTAATATTTCCAAATCACATTTTGTAAAAAAAATTTCACCAAAAATATTCATATAATAAATGAGGATTTTTAGATATTTTTCCATATTTTTAAAGCATCCCGAATTATGTGTTCCCTAAACCAACCCTAAAGGGTTCAAACCATTCTCGACCAGCCCGATTCAACCTCTAAAACATCTAGGCCCAAAACAGGGCGTTACAACTCTCCCCCACTTAAGAAATTTCATCCTCGAAATTTACCTGGTGGAAAAGGTAAGGAAATTGCTTCTTAATGTCATCCTTCCTTTCCCACGTGGCTTCTTCAACACCACGATGTCTCTACAAGACTTTGACCAGCTCGATGGTCTTACCCCGGAGAACCTTACTATCCGTATCCAGAATCTCAACGGGCTCTTCATCATATGTCAAGTTTGGATTCAGCTCAACCTCTTCCACATGCATAACATGCGACGAATCCGATCTATACCTCTGAAGCATGGATACATGAAACACATTATGTATCTTTTCAAACTATGAAGGCAGTCTCAGCTTGTAAGCAAAAGGACCCACACGTTCTATCACCTCATATGGCCCAATGAACCTCAGACTCAATTTGCCCTTCAAGCCAAATCTCATCACCTTCTTCCAAGGTGAGACTTTCAGAAATACACGTTCGCCAACCGCGAACTCTTTCTCCTTACGCTTCAAATCCGCGTAAGACTTTTGTCGGTCCGATGCTGCCTTCAAATGCTCACAAATGAGCTTAACCTTCTCAGTGGTTCCTTTCAACAAAGCTGGCATCAAAACTAACTTTTGTCCCGTTTCAGCCCAACAAAAGGGAGTCCTACACTTTCTCCTGTATAAAGCCTCATAAGGTGCCATTTGAATACTTGCCTGGTAACTATTATTATAAGCAAACTCAACCAACGGCAAATGCTTCTCCCAAGATCCTTGAAACTTAATAACACAACACCTCAACATATCCTCAAGCACTTGGATAACACGCTTCGACTGTCCATCCGTCTGCGGATGATAAGAAGTACAAAAATTCAGCCGCGTACCCAAAGCTTGATGTAAACATTCCCAGAACCATGCTGTGAACTCAGATCTCTATCTGACACTATAGATTTTGGCACCCCATGCAACCGTACAATTTCAGCAATGTACAACTCAACTAGCTTATCCAAGGTATACGTAGTATGCACATGCAAGAAATGTGCACACTTCGTAAGGCGATCCACAATCACCCAAACATAATTTTTCTTTGATGGGGACAACGGAAACCCAGACACGAAGTCTATTATAATCCTTTCCCACTTCCATTCTAGGATTCTCAACGGCTGCAACAACCCAGAAGGAACCTGATGTTCAGCCTTAACCCGCTGACAAACAATGCATTTGCTAACAAACTCGGCAACAACTTTCTTCAACCCCACCCAATAGTACTCATCCTTCAGATCACGATACATTTTTGTACTACCAGGGTGCATAGCGAAAGGACTACTATAAGCTTCAGTTAGAATAGTACGCCTCAAATCCACATCATCCAGCACCACTATTCGACTCCCAAAAAAAAAACACCATCATCATTGAAACTGAAATCCAAAGGCCTTCCTTCTGCGATGTCCTAAACATGCGGTACCAGAGAATCATCCAGCAACTGTTTATCCTTTATCAACTGAACCAAAGATGGCTTCACTTGCAACTCAGCAACAAGACTACCATCTCGCATTATGCTCAGACAAGTAAACATCACCCTCAACTCCACCGCCACTTTCCTGCTCAAAGCATCATCCACAACATTGGCCTTTCCCGGATGATACTCGATCGTTAGGTCATAATCCTTAAGAAATTCCACCCAACGTCGTTGCCTGAGATTTAACTCCTTCTGAGCCATAAGATACTTCAAACTCTTGTGATCCGTGTATATAGTACACTTCTCACCATATAGATAATGTCTCCAGATCTTTAAAGCGAACACCACTGCCGCTAACTCAATGTGATGCGTAGGATACTTACGCTCATACACTTTCAACTGTCGCGATGCATAAGCTACTACCCTACCTCCTTGCATCAGCACACACCCCAAACCAACATAGGATGCGCCACTATACACCACAAACTCTTTTCCTGACTCAAGTTGAATCAAGATAGGAGCTTGCGTCAAAGCTTCCTTTAGCCTCTCAAAAGCTTGTTGTCTCGCTTCTGTCCATTCAAACTTAACATCCTTCTGTAATAACTTCGTCAAAGGAGCAGCAATCTTGGAAAACCCATCCACAAACCTTCAGTAGTAACCCACCAAACCAAGGAAACTACGAACTTCATGAACAGACCTATGAGGCTTCCAATTCAGCACCGCCTCAATCTTTTGAGGATCAATACGAATTCCCTCGGCCGAAACCATATGACCAAGGAAAACAACCTCCTTTAACCAAAACTCACATTTACTAAGCTTAGCGTAAAGCTGATTCTCTAGCAGCACTTTAAAACAATCCTCAAATGTTCCTCAAGCTCCTCCTCGGTACGAGAGTACACAAGGATATCATCGATGAACACCACAACGAACTTATCCAAGAACTCATGAAACACCATGTTCATCATATCCATGAAAGAAGCATGAGCATTCATCAAACCAAACGGCATCACCAGAAATTCATAATGCCCATATCTCGTTCGAAAAGCTATTTTTGGCATATCCACATCCTTAACCTTTAATTGATAATATCATGACTGCAGATCTATCTTTGAGAACACAGCCGCTCCACGAAACTGATCGAAACGATCATCAATCCTTGGTAAAGGATACTTATTCTTGATAGTCAACTTATTCAGCTGACGGTAATCAATGCACATTCTCATCGTGCCATCTTTCTTCTTCACGAACAAAACTGGTACACCCCAAGGCGACACACTAGGCCGGATAAAGCCCCGATCCAGCAACTCCTGAAGTTGCGTCTTTAGCTCCTTTAACTCCTTTGGTGCCATTCGATAGGGAGCGGTGGACACCGGAGATGTGTTCTCATACAACTCAATTCTGAACTCAACCTCCCGACTAGGCGGCAAACCAGGCAGCTCCTCCGGAAATACCCTAGGGAATTCACTCACCGTTCTTATATCCTGCACCCGCACTTCCTTCATGCTCGGATTCATTACGAAAGCCAAATAAGCTTCGCAACCTTGACGCAGAAACCGGCTCGCTTCAAGCGTCGAAACTACATTAGATAAGAACTTCACATTCTCTCTTACCACCACAACTTCATAATCAACAAAAAGTTTTAGTGAAACCTGCTTATTCTCAAAATCCACAACTTCTCTATGTTCGATGAGCCAATCCATACCAAGGATTACATCGAATCCATAGAAAGGCAATTCCATGAGATCCACCAAGAACACATGTTCTTGTACCTTTAAGGGACATCTCCTATACAACCTCCTTGTTACTACCATTTCACCGAAATAGTTAGTTACACGCATACCAACATCCAAAGACTCAATAGGCAAACCAAGCATTTGAGCATGTTCACGCAATATGTACGAGTGTGTAGATCCAGAATCAATCAGAGAAAGTAATGACAAAGACTGCAAAGTAAAGATACATGCAATTACGTCTGTGGCATTCCTCCCTTCACGATGGGCATACACTCTGGCCTGGCCACCACCTTCAGGCTGAATAGCTACAACGTGTGCCACATTCCTCACACCATCATCCCTACGCTGGAAATTGCCACGGCCGTGCCCACGGCCTCTCTGTGGCTCAATTGCTCTCACCGGAGCCTGCCCTTCCCGCATCGGCTGAGGACAACCCCGTTTCATGTGCCCACGGGAACCACAATTCCATCACGTACCAACATTGCCCCAGCACTCTCCCGTGTGTCTCCTGCCACATCGGTTACATTCAGGGGTACGGATAAAAGCATTCGGCCCTTGCTGGCCTCTCCCATGATTACCTCCCCCACGTCTAGCATCCATGTGTGACCTCCTATCCTTAGGTCTCTTGAACCGATCCCTTCCAATATCACGATCCGCAGGTCGCTTTCCCGAGCTAGATCCTCCCGCTCGACTCGCCAGACGAAGGTTCAGCTCAATGTCCTTGGCTTGAGTGACCAAGACATCAAAATCGGTATAATCTGATGCAAGCATATAAGTTTTCATGTCAGCCACCAGCCCATATCTGAACTGCTCGCACCTCTCCCTTTCACTCGGGACCAATTCTGGCGCATACTGGCTAAGGCGTACAAACTGTACTTCATAATCCGCCACCGACATGCTACCTTGTACTAGGGACATAAACTCCCTTTTCTTCTCTTCCACATAACGGACTCCCAGATATTTCCTCTTGAATGCGTTCAGAAAGAACGTCCAAGACACCTCAGCATCCTCTAAACCAGCTATAGTGGTCATCCACCACGTGTAGGCATCGCCATGCAACAAAGATACGATGCACCCAACCTTCTGGACATCATTACAATTCATTTGTCCAAGGATTCTCTTGGTACTCTCCAACCAAGACTCGAAACCTTCAGGGGTCAGCCCCCTAAACTCAGTCCCTCCCAGACTGCGGAGTCGCTCCAGAGACAAACTCGCACCAGCACCAGCCTGAGGTGCAGCCGCATGAGCTCCAGCTACCGCCGCCCGAAAGGCTCCAGCAATAGCTTGTATCGGCATTGTCATATCAGGAGCAGCTTACCCTTTTGCTCCCTCGGGTTCAGCAACCCCTATTCCAGCTCCCGCAGCACCAACCCCCGCTCCACCACCACCGGATGGTCCACCAGGAGGAGGAGGCAGTAGATTCTCGACACGCTCATCATTCTCATTCGTTTCATTCTCGACCGCATTACGCATGTTCATTCTATGCTCTCTACGTGGCCCCATTTCAAAATAATGCAACTAGCAAAAATGCAATAAATCACAGTTAGGCATTATAAGGCAAGAAATCCAAGGTGCTCAAGTTCATTTTCAAAACAATTCTTTCCAATAGTAATGATATGGCAATGAGTTCCCCATCTATACCCCCAAACATAACATAGCATCACAATTTCATCTTAATCCATCAACTTGCATGCATTACATCTCATTAAAGCTAGAACATCGAACAATCACACAACATACTTTCACAAAAAGTCATAACCATTCATATCTACACTTATCAACCACTTACCAAGCCCCAATTATTCACAAACCTGGCTCTGATACCAACAAATTTAACCCCCTTAGCCCGGTCTAGACGGTTGACCCGAACCGAGGTGATTACACAGGGAAAACCGAAGCTAACTCGTTAAAGTTAACTTCGATTGACGACCTTTTTTTTCTTTTTATCTTTTCTAAATGCAAAATTAAACCTATGTGATCACCAGAGATCATAGGGAGAAATGGCACAATGATCAGACCACGTTTAGGGTTTCGATTGAACAAAAGAGACATTTAGGGACCAAAATGTAATTTATATAATTTACAAGGGCTTTATTGATTTTAAGGTTACCAAAATACAATTAATCTCATTTCATGCGACTCTGTCAATTTTCACCACAATCAGACATTCCAAACTCATTCAATTGCATCCATAAATTTCGGGGACTAAAATGCAACAATTTCAAACATACAAAGATGCCATTTAACAGAATTAACGATCGCGTATCGATACGGTTGAGACCATATCAGTACGCGAGATGGCAGTGACCAAAGTCACCAAGAGTGTATTGATACGCTTCCCTGCGTATCGATACACCCTTCAAGTCCGTACCGAAACACCTCTCAATCGTACTGAAACGCCTGTGCAGCAAGGCACAAATTTGGCTTATGCGTATCGATACACAAGCCTGTGTATCGATACGCATACCAAAACTGTCCTAAAAAGATCCTTGAAATCACTTCATACTTCAGCAAATCATCCACAGATCATACATACATGATATAGGCAATCCACACAAACATATAGACATGCAACTCCCAACACATAACAGCATTTGGTTGACTACTTCAAGAATAGCAAGGCAATTCATGAAACATGCTTATGGCACAAACCGTGAACATACCAAATGGTAACATAAAGCACTAAAACTACAATAAAGGCCTCTTACAAACCACATAAACCATATTAAACTTGCAACAACCACAGAGAGTTCAAAATACATCTCCCAAAGCAACCCATTGGTTCCCATTGCCAATTATCATTACTAAAGTAAACGTAAAACATCACCATACTTGAGCTTTTCAATTCCTTGGAAATCCTTAGCCTCCTTGCTGCCAAAAGTGTCTCAATTATCTGCATTGTTGGTAAAAGAGAGCGTAAGCACATTTGCTTAGTGAGGCATGCTCTAAAAACACCAACACAACAATGCAAGCTTATCAAAAACTCTTTCTCAAATAAAAACCATTTCTACAACATGCTTTTTCTATCTCATGCTTGAAAATCTTTCAAAGCAAATCTTAATTTGAAAATCACATGTACCATCAATCTAACTCATGCATTCAACCAATGCAAATCTCATGGCAAAGCCATACACATGCTTGATGTGAAAAAAAGCATTTCATAAACCTCAAATCTCATATGCATTTCTCATAGCATAAAACATCTCAACATTGGTACATGTGAATCAAATACAATCTCATATATTGGCATTACATATTACATCTTTACTCGGATATGCAGATTAGCTTGACTTAAAGCCAAGTCCTACCCTGGTGGAATCTCACATCACCGTACTCTCATGACGGTATCTCTCTTCGCCACAAAGCTTGGGTGTTTCACCAAGACCTACCCCGATGGTATCTCTCATCATCAGATTCTCACTTTGGATCGGGATGGCACTACCCCCATTGCCCGACTCCAAAGAGCACGTACGAATTTCTAGTTTATATTGCACTTTTATCCTATTGGTCGACCAATTATATTCGGTAATCATCTCATCATTTATGCCAATATATTACATTAAAATCATCATATCACCTACTGTTTTGATGAAACATTTCTCAAATCTAACTCATCCCATTTCAAAACCACAATTCATACATAGCATCTAATCAAAATCTCAAAGCTCTTTATAAAATCATGCTATCTCATGGGATCAACACATAACATCATTTCATGTTATAAATCATGCATAAAATAGTAGGAATTTGTCAATCTCAAATCACGAGCATGTTAAAAACATTTAGAGCATCAACCACTTTTGAGAGCAAATTCTAAACATACTTACTTCCGGACTTAGGATTGTGTTTCAAACCAATCCTAAATCCCCAAACCTTGATTCTTTGTCCCTCAAGGACTTCTAAAACCATTTGCACTCACCGATTACGTTTCGCTTGCTTGCCGAAATGATTTCTAGTCCTCCAACACTCTCAGATCAACACCAAAAGCGTCCGATGAAGTCTCCCTTGTTCATTACACATAAGAGCAGAGGATTAATGCATCATCATGCATTGAAATCACCAGCCACTCATTCAAACTCGCTTCACTACCCAAAAACACCATTTCGACTATCCAAAATAACCGAAATCACCTCCAAACTTTCTCAAATCAAAGCCCAGCCAAGATCTATCAATTCTAACCACTTCTAAACCTCAATCAACATCAAAAATCATCACAAACATGCCCTTATATCTCCAGCAATAGCATATCACCAAAAACACCCCAAAAACCACAAATCTAACATCTAAAACTTAGGAACCCAAACCTATTCGGGATTTACTTGTTAAAACCTCAATCTCAACATCAAATACCATCCAAAACGTGTTAGAAATCAACCTCAATACAAAGTTTAACTCAGAAATACAAAAATCATCAAAATCACATCAAGAACCTTGAATTTAGCAACTATTTCTTGGTTATAACATTAAAACAACTTCAGGATCATTAACAAAGGATTGATAACTTGGGAATTTCAGTAAAAAACTTATCATTAGAGGAGAAGGATGAAGCTTACCTCTAATGGTTGATTTCTCCTCAATTTGGGCAAGATTTCTTGAAAATCCAAAGTGAAAACAAAAGGATTTGATGAAATAAAGGTTGGAAATACTTAGGAAGATGAAATCTCATCAAAAGCGATGAAAACCAGATATTGTTTGATGAGGGAAATGTGTTTGGCTGAGTGGATGTTGAGAGAAAATGAAAAAGAGGGAAAAATATCGTAAAGTATTTATAAAAAGTCAACATATGATTTTTCTTTTAATTCCTTTAATTAAGTCATTATTAAAACTCCCAAATTAAAGAGAAATCTGATGAAAAATAATTTGGTAAAATTAGCTCCTTAAAGATTCAAAGTTTCAATCCTTTACAAAACATTCACTAGTCAACTTTTGCAAAAACTGCAATTTGGTCACCGCACCAAAATGTAATATTTCCAAATCACATTTTGTAAAATTGTTTTCACCAAAAATATTCATATAATAAATGAGGATTTTTAGATATTTTTTCATATTTTTAAAGCATCCTGAACTAGGTGTTCCCTAAACCAACCCTAAAAGGTTCAAACTATTTCTGACCAGCCCGATTCAACCTCTAAAACATCTAGGCCCAAAACCAGGGCGTTACAAACTATCACTCATGCCCTATGGAGGCAACTCACTACCGCGGAGTCCAAGGAGAAGGGCAAAGAAAGGTTGCAGTGTCGGTTTCCAAGGCCAAAGAGCCTAAGGCAGAACCCAAGACTCCAATGCCATATGCTACAATGGCAATACTTTCTCAAATCTACCAATGCCAAGATCTCATCCTTCAAAAGCTAAGAAAACATAGGAGCAGAAAACAATGCTCGGGCATTATACTCATGATTGGGACCGTGCCCTCAAGAAAACTCTTGAAGGCATGTCTGCGCATACTTTGCCAGCATTTCCTAATTTCTTTGTCAACCTCCTTGCCAAAGATGATATGTTAGCCAATCCTCGTTCTATCCATACTCAAACGCAAACAGATGTAGCTGCACCAGTGTCCCCTATCCAAGTTGAGTCCGCAAGAAAAAACACACCACCTGAATCGGAAGAATAAGGAATCAAAGCCAAACCTGACGCAACACTTGTTGCACCTACCTCATCTACTACCACTGACATCCCCGTAGCTTCTAAGCCAGTGAGGATTGTCAAGGAAGTTCTCCATGACATCGGAGCCTCTACAATCGCATCAAGCCCAGCCTAAAGAGAAAGAAATGTATGGCTCCTGATCGTGGGAGCTTTGTCAAGAGAAAGAATTGTGCATCACGCCTAGAAAACTCCGAAGGGGAGTCCTCTTCCCCTTAAACTCCTTACACTCATTTTGTTTATTTGTGCATACATTTCATTTTATTGCATTTGTAAATATATGTCTTCATGCATTGAGGACAATGCACACCTTGGGTTTGGGGTGTATGTTGCCTCACATCTTTTGCCATGCCATACATTCATGTTTATATTTTTGTTTACAGTCTATTTCCATATAGATTAGGTATAACCATGCATACTAAACCACTAAAAAATTTGCCTCGGTTAAATTTGGACTTTTGCCTACACTTTGGTAGCATAGTTAGAATTTAATTTTATATACTTTGTCCGATGATGAACTTTGGAAGTCCTTAGTTTGCATGTGCCAGCAGGTTAGTAATGTCAGGACTGCTTGGCAATTGATCTCTAGTTTAGGAAACTAAAGTCTCACTTAACATGTAGTATGCATCTATCTCACAAAACAAACTTAGAATTCTTGAAACCAAATGTGTCATAATTCGGATCGTGCTTCTTCTTCGGTGTTGCAGTAGATCAAAACTTTCACATTTAGACCTTGTCTCTTCGTCAGTGCTGTAGCTCGGTCAAATCCTGATCCTGCCTCTTCGTCGGTGTTCCAGCAGGATCAAAAATTTCAACTTCAGGCCCTACCTCTTCGTCATTTTTGTAGTTGGGTCAAACCTTACTAATTCCTGGTCTTGCCTTTTCGTTGGTGTTGTAGCTAGACCAAATTTACTAAATCCCGATCCTACTCCTTCGTCAGTTTCGTGGCTGGATCAACATTATGATGTGTGCACGTTTCTACTCACATTTACTATGCTTTCATCTTTTTTATCAAGCATGAAAGAAGAGGGAGTTCTTCCTTACTTCATTATCTATTTACTTATTTATGCATTATATAATATGCTTGGGTTATCATATGTTATCATTCATTTGTATATCATATGGCATTCATGCATTACATAAACCACATCTTTACTTAGTATTTCAGGTCATTTCCAACTCAATCATATCATAGATAGTCATCTATATATATTTAATCATATTCACATATATTTTTATGTGTTTTCTTCTTATAGGACATATAAACCACATCAAAGGATTAAAGGGTAGCTCAACATCAGCTCATGAGCTTGAAAACAGCTCAAATCAGCGAAAGGGGGATTCTAAGAAAAAGAAGCTTTATTTCAGGTCCTAAACACTCCAACGACTCAAGAAAAGCTTAAGGACACTTAATGGCAAGCTCACCTAGTTAAAGGCAGCTCGAATTAGCTCAAAACAGCTCCTAAGTTTAGCTAGCTAAATCAGCTAGCTAGCTCAGCTCAAGTCAGCTCACTTCTAGCTCGATCAGCTCATCTTAGCTCAAGCTATCACTCCCAGCTCACCATGTGAAGGGTCATGTCCCTCCTCAAGGGACACAACCGATTAGAAAAGGAGGGAACCAGCCTTGGCGCCACTTTCTTGGAGGGAAATCTGATTTTGGCGCCAATTCAAGGGACATCATTCTTCATTTTCCAGATTCATCACCAAACTCGTCTGTTAGATTGTTTGCCATTTTCAAGCATGATCCGAGCATAACTGGGTTCTAAAGTCTTCATAAAACGTATTCCCCTATCTCTTATATTTCCAACGCATGTTGAATCGCATCAATCCGATTTTGGGAGCTCAAGATATGTCTAGATTACTGAAGGGAGTGCAGGCTGGAAAATTTCATAAGAGAAATTACAACTTTGCAGCTAAATTGGAGGGAGACACAAGTCAAGACGAATAGCCATATGCCCTATCACTTATGCCTTTTGGCAACCCCTTGTAATCCTATAAATAGGAGTCATTTCTTCATTTGTAACACACCATTTTCCGAATACAAATATATTTTGTGAGTTTATCTCTCATTCTTGTTCTTTTAAGAACCTCCTTGACTTATCAAATTATTTTATTGATTTGTGGCATCTCCTATTCCATCTTGATACTTTAGGTTGTTGAATATTTATTATTATTCGGTCTAAGTCCTTTTACCACCCTCAAAGTTACTCCTAAAGAACGTGTTTATACTTTTTAGTATAAGTTCTTCTTTTGTATCTTTGAATACTATCTTTTCCCCATTTCCATCATCCTATTCCTTTACCACCGAAACCACCCTCCTATTCACTTCATTCTTTCATCCCTTTCACTACACTACCATCCTTCCGCAACCTATCCATCCTTCCTCATTTCATCTCATTTCTACAAGAGAACGTTCGGGACAACAAGGCATGCTTGCATTCAAGGTCCGGGCAATCAAAGTTTCTCTCTACAACAACAATTGGAGAGTTGGAGCGTATCACGTTACTAACTATATACCTTACCTCTTCGGCGGTGTTGTAGCTTGGTCAAAATTTACTGACTTTTAAATTCCTCTCTTTGTAAATGTTGTAGTAGTAAAAGAAAAAAGAAAGAAAAAGAGAAATTATGTCAGATCTTGTCTCTTCAGCGGTGTTGCAGCTGGATCAAACATTAGAGCCTTCATTCTTCGATCCTGCCTCTTCGTCAGTGTTAAAGCTGGATAAAAAATCAGAACCTTCATCATTCGATCTTGCCTCTTTGCAAGTGTTGCAGTTGGATCAAACATCAGAACCTTCATAATTCGATCCTTTCTCCTCACGGTGTTGTAGTCGGATCAAATGTTAGAACCTTTATCCTTCGATCATGTCTCTTCGTCAGTGTTGCAGTTGGATAAAATTTTGCAGACCTTGCCTCTTCGTCAGTGTTATAGCTAGGTCAAATTTTCTCCAAGCATTGAATCGTCGCCAAATTTGTAGCAAACCAAACTCATTTTGCTCCCCAACGGATCACCCCATTTTGAAGATTTTACCTACAAGAGTAGCCAAGAAGATCAAGTGAAGCTCAAGGAAAAGCATTGGCCAGAGAGGAACCCAAACCTGACCGAAAAAAATGGTTATTCTATTGTCTTTGCTCTATTCTTGTTACACAACAATGAGTAAAGAGGGGCAGTTGTAATACTCATTTTTGTCCACGCCTAAACTCAAACTCGTTTTTTAAATATGGGCCTGAACTTAAAATTAAACTCAATCCAAAAATGAAAACAGATTCATTTTATTAAAATTAGCAACCCAATTTAACCCTTACAAACCCACACCCCATATACCAAAACAAATAAAACCCAATTATCCAAATAATAAATAACCCCAATATTAAAAAACCCTAATTATCCTAAAAGAATAACCTAAACCTATTACCCTTATTCCTTAGCCGCCATTGTCATGCCCTTTCACCTCCCTATGGTGCATGCAAGCCATGCACTAGCCCTTCGGCAGCCGTGGTTTGCACGCGCGTCGCCACCTCCGCACCGCACCACTGCCCCATCGCCTAAAAAAAGAAAAAATAAGCATCATTAGATCTGGAAAATAAAAACAAATTTGAAAAACTTTGTATCATTTTATTCATATTTATGAGTTATAAAAATCTAGATCTACAATGTAATAGCGGGAGGAAATAAAAAATGGGTGATTTTTTCATTCTAAAAAAGTAGAGAGAAACGAAGATTCAAAGGAAAAATAACAAAAACATATTGCTACGGAAGATTGAACTGAAAAAAGAAAAAATAGTGAAAATAATTATAAAAAATGTTTTCGTTTTTATAGATCTAAAGCACTAGGAAAAGATTTAAGAAACTCTAGCCTCATATTCGACCTTAGGATAAAAGGATGAACATTTACCCCTTTTGCATGTATTTCGGCCGCCGTTCGTGGCGGTTCTCCTTCGCCGATGAACGGCACTCACGACGGACCTTAGGCGGCGATCGGGGTCGGGCAGACGAGTTGAGAGAGGGGTTGAGAGTGAATCAACTCTCTTTTTTTAAAATTACTATACAATATATGATTTTTTTTGTCTAAAAATGGGTATTTAGAGAGCGTTCAAAACGACATCGTTTCAGTCTTAGGTGACCCGCACCTCGACCCGACTTATGAAGTTAGATCCGTAGGTTTTTTTTTCCAAAAATGGGGAAATTACAGTTCTGGCCATCCGACTTTGCATCCTTTATATTTCGACCCTCCAATTCGCATTTCCCTACACATTAGTCACTGACTTTGTTTTATTTATTTATTTGTTTAAATTATTATAATATTTATTTTTTTACAATATTTATACTTATTTATTGTGCTTATAATATTATTTAATTTTTTATTAATCCTATTATTATTATGTTAATTATTATTTATATTATTATATATTATTTGTATATATTCATATTATATGTTACCATATAGTATACTATATATATAGTACTTTTTATTTGTAAACTTTTCATATTATATATTTTTATGTATATATACATGTACTATATGATAATATGGGAAAACTACCAAAATAGTACCCTACCTATTGGCGTGTTATCATTTTGGTACCCCGGTTTAATTTTTTGGCAAAATGATATTTAACATTTCTTTTTCAAAATGGTCCCTCCACTTCCACATGTTATTTTTAATGATTTTTTATTTGTCTAACCAGAAGGTGACACATGTCACATTTCGATTGGTTGAACAAAGCCAAAGGAAATAAAAAGACTCCTTTGCTACAAGTGAGATTCAACCCAAAGACTTCATAAGGTAAAGGCTACGCACTAAACCATTGAGCCAAGCAACAGGTTTTGATTAAAACTAGGTAAAAAAATATTTAACTTAACCAAAGCTATTGTAAAGAAAATATATTGTTTTAATTTTTACATTATCTAATATATTATTTTAATTTTTACATTATCTAGTATATTTTTTAATTTTTACATTATCTAATATATTGTTTTAATTTTTACAAATATTTATTTTATTTTTATTAATTTCCAAAAAAGAAAATAATTTGTTATTTTAATTTTTACATTATCTAATATAATATTTTGAAAATAAATACATAGTTATTTTATTAGTTTATTAATTATCAAATAAAATGAGAAAATAATTTATCATTTTATATTTTGTATTATCTCATATAATATAATATAATATAATAACCGATGAAAATTATTGTGTCATTAACTTATTTTAAAGGCTTTGCACAATATTCATTTTATAAGGGGTCCCAAGTTCGATTTTTTATAGTAGCAATTTTGTTTTATTTTGAGGCGGTAACTTTGTTTACGTTAAATATTTCTTTGCTTGGTTTTAATCAAAATTTGTTGCTTGGCTCAATGGTTGAGTGCCCAGCCTTTACTTCATGAAGTCCTTCGTTTGAATCCCACCTGCATCATAAGAGGTATTTTATTTGCTTTGATTTTGTTCAACCATTTAGAAGGTGACACATGTCACCTTCTGGTTGGAAAAATAAATCATTAAAAAATAACATGTGGTATCCTGATTAGGAGAGAGAAAATGATATGGAAATTGAAAAAAATAATAAAAAAATTCCACATAAACTTTTTCGTTAATTTTTAACGGTGTAGGTACCATTTTGAAAATGAAACGTAACGTTAGGTACCATTTTGCCAAAAAAAATAGAGGGAACCAAAAAAAATAATGCGCTAATAGCTGGGTACTATTTAGGTAGTTTTTGCTAATATTATATTTATGTATATTGTGTTACTATTTTGCTTCGAGTATCTTTATATTTTTTTATATTTTAAACTAATTCTAATATTTAAAGGATATTTTCCAATTTATTTCGGGAACTGGTTAGGAAGTGGTGTCCTGACTTATTCAGGTGTCATCTTCTTCGGTTGTCGTAAATAAGAAAATATTCTCCCTAGACTGCTTTTTTGAGATTAAATTTTAAATTCAAATTCAAAGTTTTATTTTCTTGCAAATACAACACTAAATCAACGTGGTGCCAATTTTGGGCATCGTGAGGGTGCTAGTCATTCTTCACGCATAAACGACTCTCGAACTCAAATGTTTTAGAATCTCTGGTTTTTAATGGTGTACAGCCTGCCAAAGTGGTCGATGGCGACTCAATCTTCCCTTTTTATTTCCCACAAATTTTCAATCCATTTTAAATTTTTACAGTATTCTAGTGGGAGTGTCATCCCAGTCTCCGAGTGTCATCTCCTTTGATGTCGTAAAATATTTTTTTCAATATGTTATTTTCAAAAGAAACCTTTATTACACCACTCAACAAAGAATAATTGGGACGTTAAAATTCACAAGGTTGTTTTCAGTATGGAGCCCTTGAATGCTCCTTGAGCCGATGGCTTTCAAGCCCTCTTTTTTCAGAAGAATTGACCGTTGTGGGGGATTATGTCATTCGTTTTGTCTCAGATTTTTTGAAAAGAGGGTTCTCCCTAAGGATAAGAACCGTACACTCTTAGTCCTTATTCCTAAAGTCCCTAATCCTAAAAAGATAAGTCAATTCTACCCTATTAGTTTGAGCACTTTTTCTTTATAAGGTGGTTACTAAGATTCTTATTAATAGATTGAAACCTCTGTTGCATGATTGTATTGCGCATACTCAATCTAGCTTTGTTCCGTGGTTGCTGATAATATTATACTCGCTCAGGAGGTTATCCCCTCTATGAGTCAAAAGACAAGGGCTGAAACCATGGAAGGCTATTAAAGTGGATTTGGAAAAAGCTTATGACAAGCTTGAGTGGGATTTCATTGAGGACACGCTTTATGAGTTGAGACTTTTGACTCGTTTTTTCAGGTGGATTATGCATTGTGTTCATTCTGTTCCTACTCAAATTAACTCCTAGAACGTTATGATTTTTATGCATATTTCACAATGCATTTGCTTGTCTTTAGGTATATATGTGTGCATTTAGTTGTTAAAATCATGCATTTACATAAGGAGTTAGGGAGTTGTTTTGTTGCAAGTGTGAATGGTTGTTTTGCTGGTGTTGATGCGGGATAATGCAGGGTAGGCTTGGCTGAGTAACGTAGAAGCAGGAAGCAGGAAAAACAAAAGCGAATTACCGAGTCGCAGTTGGAAAAGTTGGACCAGAGATTGCCAAGCTCGGTTGGCAAAGAATTGACGTCTAATGCTCGGTCAAAGTAGTCGTTGAACCTGTACACGTCAGCCCTAAAATTCAAAAGAAGATAAGAGGATAATACGCCTATCTTGGTGTGTAATCAGATTTCAAATTTCAAACATATCCCAGGGTTTTCACGAGTGCCTATATAAAGAAGACCGATCATGGATCAAAAAGGAGCACCGTGGTGAAAGAGGAAGCTAGAGGCAACGTGGTTCGACCAGCTTAAATGGGGAGCTCTAGAGCATTTGAAGGGCTGCATCGATGGACCTCCTTCTTTTCCTATTCTCTTATTATAATTTTTAATTGAATGGTGATGTTGAGATACAATATTTTGTGGATGGATCCCCTAACCATGAACTAAGCTTTTACAGCTGGTTGGGGATGTTTGCGATTAACACTCATTTTATTTTTGTTTTTTTAATAATTTGAATACCTTGGCATTATTTTCTATCCTGCTAGCGCTTCATTTCCATAAATTCTTTGTCATATGACAGTTGGCATTGTATGCTTATTATGCCTTAATATCTTAACAGACTTAAATGGTAATGATAAGTTGTCAGGTAATAAGGAAATAAACTTCGACAGAAGATGTTCAAGTAGATGAGCTTACTTCGGAAGTGACTCTACCCCTTAGGAGTATAGATTGAAACTTATTCATGTTGATTTATGAAAAGCTTCACTACATACATATAAGGGTTTTATCGTGGTTAACTTAGGGTATTTCCATCGAAAGAGGTAATACTATTCTTGAAATATGCTCAGAAATAAATCAAAGACATGGCATTATTAATAACTGGCATAGCTAGCGTAAAATCCATGCATATCTTGCCACGCTCGTCATCCATTTTAAGATTTCTTCTGCCAACTTGATTTTACTTTCATTGCATTGTTTTTGTCTAAATCGAAAACCCAAATCAATTTCAACATTCTTTATCCCTTAAAAAAGTAAACCATTGAACACTTAAATTCTTGGTCGATCTTTGTGGATACGATACTCAACTTATTTCTTACATATTTACACTACATTCTAAATCTTTTGCCAAATGTTAGAAAAGTCGACAATGGCGATTAAAGTGGATTTGGAAAAAGCTTATGACCAGCTAGAGTGGGATTTCATTGAGGACACTCTTCATGATTTGAGACTTCCGACTCATTTTGTCACGTGGATAATACACCATGTTCGTTCCGTGTCTACTCAAATTATTTGGAATGGTGATCTTACTGACAGTTTTAGACCATTTCAACTCGCCTTGCATTTTGTCTTGTGTATGGAGCGTCTTTCGCATGCCATTGTTCGCCTAGTTCAACATGGAAATTGGAAATACATTTATCTGTCGAGACATGGCTCAAATTTGTCCCACCTATTCTTCGTTGATGACCTTGTCTTGTTTACTGAAGCGACTGGGGCCCAATTGGATGTTATTAAGGATGTCATGATTAATTTTTGCGCTTGTTTCGGCATAAAGTTACTGTGGCGAAAATGCATGTTTACTTCTTAAGAAATTACGCTCTTGATCGTTGTTATTTGATAGCTGATAACTTTGGGTTCAAAATTGTTAATGATTTAGGTAGATATCTGGGGGTTCCCCTACTCCACAAAAGAGTTAAAAAAGATACTTATAGGTTCTTAATTCATAAGATCAAACATCACCTATTAGGGTGGGCCTCTCACACCCTTTCGCTAGCTGGGCAAATAACCCTAGCGAAAGTTTTACTTCAGGTGATTCCTACTTACGTCATGCAAACTACTTGGGTACCGAAAGGTGTGTGTGATATACTATGGAAAAAATTAGTCGACAATATGTTTGGGGTTCTGCTAGTGGTTCAAAAGGCATTTCCCTTGTTGGATGAGATTCTGTTAAGCTTCCAATGGCTGAAGGTGAATTAGGTTCTCGTGATTTAAGTCGTCAGAATGAAGCTCTGCTTATGAAAATTGGCTTTCAACTTATAACCAATCAGGATAAATTGTGGGTGAGAGTCCTTAAACATAAATATAATTGGGAGGATGAAATTCCTATGACCATTAGTCGACCTTGTTGTTCTCGACTTTGGGAGGGATTAAGTCATTTGTGGGATGAGATTCGTAAAGAATTTGTTGGCAAATTCATAATGGGTGGCGTACGGACTGTTGGTGGGATTGTTGGCTTGATGATGGTGAACTACTCGCCTAGCACAGGTTATTCCTTACATCGCCACCACGACTCCCATGGCAGCCATAGGTCACCCTCTCGGGCCAATGGGATTGGGACCGTCTGACACATATGCTTCCACCGGATATTTTACAGTGGATTGCTATTGTGTATCATCCTCATGCTACTCTTGGTCGAGACAAACCTGGGTGGCGTTGGAAGGATTCTAAGATGTTCATGATTGCAACTGCTTACTCGGCTCTTGGGGGGAATGCTAGTTGCCAATCGAATGGTTTGTGGAAAATGATTTGGCTGCTTAATGTCCCGCAAAGGATTTGTACTTTCCTTTGGTTAGTTTCCCATGATCGTGTCTTGACGTACAGTGAGCATTGTCAAGGTCATATCGCTTCCTCTAGTAGGTGCTCAATTTGTAGTTCGAATGTAGAGGATTTAAGCCATGTTCTCTGTGACTGCATTGCCGTGCGTCGTGTTTGGGTTCAATTTGTTTATCCACATTGTAACCCCCTTAGCCCGGCCTAGACGCTTGACCCGAACTACGAAGATTACACAGGGAAAACCAAAGTCAACTCGAAAGTCAACCTTGATTAACGACCTTTTTTTCTTTTTTTCTTTTCTAAATGCAAGATTAAGCCTATGTGATTGCACAAGATCATAGGAAGAGAAGGCACCGTGATCGGAATTCATTTAGGGGTTTAATTGATAGAATTATACTTTTAGGGACTAAAACGTAAACTTTCCAAATTACGAGGACCTTGCAGATTTTAAGCTTCCCAAAGTGTAATTAGTTCTATTTTATACATCTCTGTCAAAAATCAGCTCAATTGGACATCTCAAACTCAATCAATTGCATCCACATTCATCAAGGACTATAATGTAAGAAACATGAACTTGAAACCATTCAAAATGCAAGCCAACGGTCAACCGTTTCGAAACGCTGACCTTGGTATCGAAACGCCTGTATCGAAACTAGGCTGGCCGTTTCGGTACTCGGGTCCGTTCTGAAACCCGTATCAGAACATGGCTCTCCAGTAGCCAAAGTGTTCCGAAACACTCCTACATGTTCCGAAAGACTATGGCCATTCCAGGCCCCTGTTCCGAAACACTATGGCCATATACAAACTTCAAAAACCATATCAAACTTGCCACAAACATAATGAGTTCAAAATACATCTCCCAAAACCAACTATGGATCCCCATTGCCAAATATCAATACTAAAGCATGTAAAAACATCACCATACATGAGCTTCTCACTTCCTTGGATGTCCTTAGCCTTCTCGCTGCCCAAGCTCGTCTCAATTATCTGCATTGTTGGTAAAAGAGAGCGTAATCATATTTTCTTAGTGAGGCAAGCTCTAAGGAAAACAAACACAACAATGCATCTATAAATCTCTTTCTCAAAAACCATTTTCAACCACATGTTCTTTCTATCTCATGCTTGAAAACCATTTCAAAGCAAATCTCCATTTGAAAACACGTGTACCTCTATTCTATCTCATGCATTTAAACCAATGCAAATCTCATGGCAAAGCCATACGCATGCTTGTGAAAACTAAAACATTTCATACACAAACTTCATATGCATTTCTCATAGCATAAATCGTCTCAACACTTGGTACATGTGAATCAAATACAATTTCATAAACTATATTGGCATTTCATATTTCATCTTTACTCGAATATGCGAATTAGCTTGACTCGAGGTCAAGTCCTACCCCGGTGGAATCTCTCATCACCGGACTCTCATGGCGGTATCTCTCATCGCCACAAAGCTTGGGTGTTTCACCAAGTCATACCCCGATGGTATCTCTCATCATCGGATTCTCACTTTGGATCGGGATGCCACTACCCCCATTGCTCGACTCCAAAGAGCACGTACGAATTTTAGTTTATAGTGCACTCTCATCCTATTGATCGATCAATTATATCCGGTAATAATCTCATCTTCTATGCCAATATATTATGTCAAAAACACCATCTCACCTACTGTTTTTATGCAACATTTCTCAAGTCATTAACATCTCTTTTCAAACCACAACTCATGCTTTGTATTAAATCAAAATCTCAAAACTCTTTAATACAACAGGTTATCTCATGAAATCTCCACAAAGCATCATCTCATGCTATAAATCATGCATAAACAGTAGGAATTTGTCTAACTCAAATCAAGAGTATGTAAAAGCATTTAGGGGCATCAACCACATATTTGAGAGCAAATCTAGCCATACTTACTTCTAGACTTAGGATGGTGTTTCAAACCAATCCTAAATCCCCAAACCTTGTATCTTTGTCCCTCAAGGACTTCAAAAACCATTCGAACTCACCGATTACGTTTCGCTTGCTTGCCGAAACGAAATCTAAGCTTCTGGCGCTTCCGGATCAACACCAAAAGCGTCCGAAAATGTCTCCCATGTTTATTACACATAAGGGCAGAGGATTAATGCATCATCATGCATTGAAATCACCAGCCATCTAAACAAACTCGCTGCTCTACTCAAAAGCACCATTTCGACTACCCAAAACAACCGAAATCATCACCAAACTCTTCCAAAAAAAACCCAACCAAGATCTATCAATTCTAATCATTTCTAAACCACGATTAACATCAAAAATCATCATAACTCGTCCTTATATCTCCAGCAACAACAAAACACCAAAACCACCCCAAAAACCACAAATCTAGCATGTAAAACTTAGGAATCCAAACCTATTCGGGATTTGTTTGATAAAACCTCATTTATAACATCAATTAACATCCAAAATACATTAGAAATCAACCTCAAAATAGAGCCTAACCAAGAATTACGAAAATCATTAAGATCTCACCAAGAGTCATGAGTTTTACCACAATTTCATGTTTCTATCATTAAAGCAACTCAAAAATCATTAACAAAGGATTGATAACTTGGGAATTTCAGTAAAGAACTGATCATTAGAGGAGAAGGACGAAGCTTACCTCTAATGGCCGATTTCTCCTCAATTTGGGCAAGATTTCTTGAAAATCAAAAGTAAAAACAAGAGGTTTTGATGAGCTAAAGATTAAGAATCCATAGGAGAATGAAATCTCAGCAAATGGGATAAAATCAAAGGTTAATTGATGAAGGAAATGTGTTTGGCTGAGTGGAAGTTGAGAGAAAATGAAAAGAGGGAAAAAGATCGTAAAGTAGTTATGAAAGTCAAAAATAGGATTTTCTCTTTTAATTCCTTTTATTAAATCATTATTAAAACACCCAAATTAAAGAGAAATCTGATGAAAAACATTTTGGTAAAATTAGCTCCTTAAAGATTCAAAGTTTCAATCCTTTACAAAACAGTCACTAGTCAACTTTTGTAAAAACTGCGATTTGGTCACTACGTCGAAATGTAGTATTTCCATATCGTATTTTGTAAAATTGTTTTCACCATAATCAATTATATAATAAATGAGGATTTTTAGATATTTTTCCATATTTTTAAAATATCCCGAACTAGGTGTTCCCTAAATCTCCCTTAAAGATTCGAACCGTTCTCGACCGGCCCGATTCAAATTCTAAAACATCTAGGCCCAAAATCAGGCGTTGCAACTCTCCCCCTCTTAAGAAATTTCGTCCTCGAAATTTACCTGGAGGAAAAAGGTAAGGAAATTGCTTCTTCATGTCATCCTTCCTTTCCCACGTGGCTTTCTCAACACCACGATGCCTCCAGAAGACTTTGACCAGCTCAATGGTCTTACCCCGGAGGACCTTACTATCCAAATCCAGAATCTCAACGGGCTCCTCATCATACCTCAAGTATGGGTTCAGCTCAACCTCTTCCACTGGCATAACATACGATTGATTCGATCTATACCTCCGAAGCATGGATACATAAAACACATTATGTATCTTTTCTAACTCTTGAGGTAGCCTCAGCTTGTAGGCAACAGGACCCACACGTTCCAACACCTCGTATGGTCCAATGAACCTTGGACTCAATTTGCCCTTCCGGCCAAATCTCATCACCTTCTTCCAAGGTGAAACTTTCAAAAACACGCGCTCGCCCAAAGCAAATTCTATCTCTTTACGCTTCAAATCCGCGTAAGACTTTTGCCGGTCCGACGCTGCCTTCAAACGCTCGCAAATGAGCTTCACCTTCTCGGTGGTTCCTTTCAACAAAGCCGGCATTGAGACTAACTTTTGTCCCGTCTCAGCCCAACAAAGAGGAGTTCTACACTTCCTCCCGTATAAAGCCTCATAGGGTGCCATTTAAATACTTGCCTGGTAACTATTATTATAAGCAAACTCCACCAAAGGCAACTGCTTCTCCCAAGACCCTTGAAACTCAATAACACAGCACCTCAACATATCCTCAAGCACTTGGATAACACGCTCCGACTGTCCATCCGTTTGCGGATGATAAGAAGTACTAAAATTCAGCCGCGTACCCAATGCTTGATGTAAACACCCCCAAAACCTTGCGGTGAACCTCAGATCTCTATCCAACACTATAGATTTTGGCACTCCATGCAACCGTACAATCTCAGCAATGTACAACTCCGTAAGCTTATCCAAGGTGTACGTAGTATGCACATGCAAGAAATATGCACACTTCGTAAGGCGATCCACAATCACCCAAACAGAATTCTTCTTTGATGGCGATAACGGCAACCTAGACACAAAGTCCATAGTGATCCTCTCCCATTTCCATTTTGGGATCCTCAACGGCTGCCAAAACCTTGAAGTAGATTGATGTTCAGCCTTCATTCGCTGACAAACCATGCATTTGCTTACAAACTCAACAACATCTTTCTTCAATCCCACCCAATAGTACTCATCCCTCAAATCACGGTACATCTTTGTACTACCGGGGTGCATAGCAAAAGGACTACTATGAGCTTCAGTTAGAATAGTGCACCTCAACTCAACATCATTTGGCACCACTATCCGACTCCCAAAACACAAAACACTATCATCATTGAAACAGAAATCCGAAGGCCTACCTTCTGTGATATCCTGAACATGTGGTACCAAAGAATCATCCAACAGTTGTTTATCCTTAATCAACTGAACTAGAGATGGTTTCACCTGCAATTTAGCAACAAGACCACCATCTCGCGATATGCTCAAGCTAGCAAACATCGCCCTTAACTACACCGCCACTTTCCTACTCAAAGCATCAACCACAACATTGGCCTTCCCCGGATGATACTCGATCGTTAGATCGTAATCCTTAAGCTACTCCACCCAACGCCGTTGCCTAAGATTTAACTCCTTCTGAGACATAAGGTACTTCAAACTTTTGTGATCCGTGTATACAGTACACTTCTCACCATAGAGATAATGTCTCCAGATCTTTAAAGCAAAAACTATTGCTGCCAGCTCAATGTCATGTGTAGGGTAATTATGCTCATGCACTTTCAACTGTCGTGATGCATAAGCCACTACTCTACCCTCTTGCATCAACACACACCCCAAACCAACATAGGATGCGTCACTATACACCATAAACTCTTTTCGTGATTCAGGTTGAACCAAGATAGGAGCTTGTGTCAAAGCTGCCTTTAGCTTCTCAAAAGCATGTTGTCTCGCTTCCGTCCATTCATACTCAACATCCTTTTGCAACAACTTCGTCAAAGGGGTAGCAATCTTAGAAAATTCATCCACAAACCTCCAGTAGTAACCTGCCAACCCACAGAAACTACGAACTTCATGAACAGACCTAGCAAGCTTCCAGTTCACCACCGCCTCAATCTTCTAAGGATCAACACGAATCCCTTCAGCCGAAACCATATGGCCGAGAAAAACAACTTCCCTTAGCCAAAACTCACATTTGCTCAGCTTAGCATAAAGCTGATTCTCTAACAGCACTTGCAAAACAACCCTCAAATGTTCCTCATGCTTCTTCTCAGTACGAGAGTACGCAAGGATATCATCGATGAACACCACAACGAACTTATACAGGAATTCATGAAACACCCTGTTCATCATATCCATGAAAGCAGCAGGAGCATTCGTCAATCCAAATGACATCACTAGAATTTCATAATGCCCATATCTCGTTCGAAAGGCTGTTTTTGGTACATCCACATCCTTCACCTTTAACTGAAAATATCCTGACTGCAAATCTCTTTGAAAACACAGCAGCTCCTCGAAACTGATAAAAAATATCATCAATTCTCGGCAAAGGATACTTGTTCTTGATAGTCAACTTATTCAGTTGACGATAATCAATGACATCCTCATCATGCCATCTTTCTTTTTAACAAACAAGACCGGTGCACCCCATGGTGACACACTAGGCCGAATAAAGCCTCAGTCAAGCAACTCTTGAAGTTGCGTCTTCAGCTCCTTCAACTTCTTGGGTGCCATACAATAGGGAGCAATGGACACCGGAGCTGTGTTCTCAAACAACTCAATTCCGAATTCAACCTCTATACTAGAAGGTAAGCCAGTAATTCCTCCGGAAACACTCCAGGGAATTCACACACGGTCCTTATATCCTGTACACGAACCTCCTTTGTACTAGGATTCATAACAAAGGCTAGATAAGCCTCACATCCCTGACGCAACATCCGGCTTGCTTCAAGCGTCGACACCACATTAGATAGAAACTTCACATTTTCTTCCACCACCACAACCTCATAATCGTCCACTAGTTTCAACGAAACTCGCTTGTTCTCAAAATCCACTATGGCTCGATGCTCAACAAGCCAATCCATGCCAAGAATTACATAGAATCCATAGAATGGCAATTCCATAAGATCAACTAGAAATACATGCTCTTGCACCTTTAAGGGGCATCTCCTATACAACCTCCTTGTTACAACCGTCTCACCAAAGGAGCTAGTCACACGCATACCCACATCCAAAGACTCAACAGGCAAACCAAGCATTTGAGCATGTTCACACAATATGTACGAGTGTGTAGATCCAGAATCAATCAAAGAAAGTAATGACAATGATTGCAAAGTAAAGGTACCTGCGACCACGTCCGTGTCATTCCTCCCTTCTTGATGGGCATACACTCGAGCCTGGCTACCACCTTCACGATGAACAACCACCACATGAGATACATTTCTTCCACCTTCCTCTCAGCGCTGGAAATTGCCACGGCCGCGCCCACGACCTCTTTGTGGCTCGACTGCTCTCACCGGAGCCTGACCTTCTCTCAACAGTTGTGGACAATCTTTCTTCAGGTGCCCACGATTACCACAGTTCCAGCATGTACCAAGATTGCCCCAACACTCACCAGTGTGCCTCCTACCACACCGATTACACTCAGGAGTCTGTAAGAAAACATTCGGTTCTTGCTGACCTCTTCCGGGGTTACCACCCCCACGTCTAGCATCAACATGTGAACTTCTATCATTATGTCTCTTATACCGATCTCTACCAAATTCACGTTCAACAGCTCGTTTCCCTGAGCTAGATCCTCCCGCTCGACTTGCCAGACCAAGATTTAGCTCAATGTCCTTGGCTCGAGTGACTAAGACATCAAAATCAGTATAGTCTGCTGTGAGAATATAGGTTTTTACATCAGCTACCAGCCCATATCGAAAACGTTCACATCTTTCCCGCTCGCTAGGAATCAGCTCGGGTGCATATTGGCTGAGGCGTACAAATTGTACCTCATATTCCGCCACTGTCATACTCCCTTGCACAAGGGACATGAATTCCCTCTTTTTCTCATCGACGTAGCGAACTCTCAAGTGCTTTCTCTTGAATGCATTCAAGAGGAATGTCCAAGTCACCTCATCATCATCCATCCCCGCTATTGTGGTTGTCCACCACGTATATGCATCACCATGCAACAGGGACACAATACATCCCAACTTCTTAACATTATTACAGTTCAGTTGCTCGAGAATCCTCTTGGTACTGTCTAATCAAGACTCCAAACCTTATGGAGTCAATCCCATGAACTCATTCCCTCCCAGACTGCGGAGTCGCTCCAATGGCAACCTCACATTAGCACCATCATGAGGTGCATCTCCTTGAGCTCCAGCTACTGCTGCCTAGAAAGCTCCAACAATAGCTTGTATCAACACTGACATATCAGGAGCAGCTTGCCCGTGAACTCCCTCGGATCCACCAACCCCAGCACCCGCTCCTGCAGCACCAACCCCTGCTCCACCACCACCAGGTGGTCCACCAGGAGGAGGAGGCGGTAAATCCTCAACATGCTCATGCTCAACATTCTCATTCTCAACCGTAGCACGAGTATTAATTCTATGCTCTCTACGTGGCCCCATATGAAAACAATGCAACTGACAAAATGCAATAAATTCAATTAGGCAAAATAAGGCAAGTAATCCAAGTACTCAAGCTCATTTTTTGAAAACAATTATTTCCAATAGTAATGATATGGCAATGGGATCCCCAACTACACCCCAAACACAGCATAGCATCTCAAATTCATCTCATTAGAACCAAACATCAACAATCATACATCATACTTTCACCAAAAGTCACAATCATTCATACTCACACCCAATAACCACTTACCAAGCCCCAAATATTAGCTAACCTGACTCTGATACCAACAAATGTAACCCCCTAAGCCCGGCCTAGATGCTTGACCCGAACTACGAAGATTACACGGGGAAAACCAAAGTCAACTTGAAAGTCAACCTTGATTAACGACCTTTTTTTCTTTTTTTCTTTTCTAAATGCAATATTAAGCCTATGTGATTGCACAGGATCATAGGAAGAGAAGGCACCGCGATCGGAATTCATTTAGGGCTTTAATTGATAGAATTACACTTTTAGGGACTAAAACATAAAGTTTGCAAATTATGAGGACCTTGCAGATTTTAAGCTTACCAATGTGTAATTAGTTCTATTTCATACATCTCTGTCAAAAATCAGCTCAATTGGACATCTCAAACTCAATCAATTGCATCCACATTCATCAAGGACTATAATGTAAGAAACATGAACTTGAAACCATTCAAAATGCAAGCCAACGGTCAACCATTTCGAAACGCTGACCCTGATATCGAAACGCCCGTATCGAAACTGGGCTAGTCGTTTCAGTACTCGGTCCCGTTCCGAAATCCGTATCAGAACATGGCTCTCCAATAGCCAAAGTGTTCTGAAACACTCCTACCTGTTCCAAAACACTATGGCCATTCCAGACCCCTGTTCCGAAACAGATAAGGGTGTTTCGATACACCCTGCCCTGCAACTATGTAATTTTCTGGTTTTTCACATCTTTTCTCATTCAAACACATTCCAAATCATATCATAACCCACCAACAACAAGATTAAACATCAAGGAACATATTTATGAAGCTTAAGCTAAAGCATGGCATCAATCACATGAACATGGTGTCTATAGGCATGCTTCCTAACCACACAAACCATATAAAATCCTCAAACCACAACCAAACCAAAAAGGCCATTTACAAACTTCAAAAACCATATCAAACTTGCCACAAACATAGGGAGTTCAAAATACATCTCCCAAAACCAACTATGGATCCCCATTGCCAAATATCAATACTAAAGCTTGTAAAAACATCACCATACATGAGCTTCTCACTTCCTTGGATGTCCTTAGCCTTCTTGCTGCCCAAGCTCGTCTCAATTATCTGCATTGTTGGTAAAAGAGAGCGTAAGCATATTTTCTTAGTGAGGCAAGCTCTAAGGAAAACCAACACAACAATGCATCTATAAATCTCTTTCTCAAAAACCATTTTCAACCACATGCTCTTTTTATCTCATGCTTGAAAACCATTTCAAAGCAAATCTCCATTTGAAAACACATGTACCACTATTCTATCTCATGCATTTAAACCAATGCAAATCTCATGGCAAAGCAATACGCATGCTTGTGAAAACTAAAGCATTTCATACACAAACCTCATATGCATTTCTCATAGCATAAATCGTCTCAACACTTGGTACATGTGAATCAAATACAATTTCATAAACTATATTGGCATTTCATATTTCATCTTTACTCGGATATGTGGATTAGCTTGACTCGAGGTCAAGTTCTACCCCGGTGGAATCTCTCATCACCGGACTCTCATGGCAGTATCTCTCATCGCCACAAAGCTTGGGTGTTTCTATAACACCCCAATTTTGGGCTTAGAAGTTTAGGTCCTGAACCGGACCGGACTGATTTTCGGTTCGAATATAAAAGGAGGTTTTAGGGAAAGCCTAGTTTGGGATGCTTTAAAATTATGGAAAAATATCTAAAAATCCTCTTTTAATATATATAAGAGAGTCATGAAGTCAAATTTACAAAATAAGGTTTGGAAATGCAACATTTTGAAATAGTGACTAAAATGAGATTTTTGAAAAGTTTAGTGGTGACTGTTTTGTAAGGATTGAAACTTTGAATCTTTAAGGAGCTAATTTACCAAAAATGATTTCTCCAGATTTTTCTTTAATTTGAGTGAATTAATTATTGTTTTAATTAATTAGAAGTGAAGAGAAACTACCTTTTGTTAAAATCATAACTACTTTTTCCTAAAACTTTCTCATTCCTTTTTCTCTCAAAATTCCATCATCCAAACACTTTTCTCCAGCAACTTTTTCTTTGATCTTCACTTCTATTGATGAGATTTCAATCATCAATTACTTCCTAATCCATCTTACATCAAAACCTTTTGATTTCCACATTGGATTTTCAAGAAAATTAGCTCAAATCAAGGAGAAATCACCATTTAGAGGTAAGGTTGTTCTTCTCCTCTAAATACTCAGTTCTTTACTGAAATTCCCAAGTTATCAATCCTTAATTTAAGTTTTATAAATGGTTTTAATGATATGAACTTGATTTTGGCTTAAAACTCAAGATTTGGAGGGAATCTTGAAGAATTTCGTTGTGATTGTTTGGGCTCTGTTTTGAGATGATTTTTAAATGTATTTTGGATGTTTAATGATGTATAAATGAGGTTTTATCAATGCAATCCCGAATAGGTTGTTTTTCCTAAGTTTTTGCTTATGAAAATGGTGGTTTTTAGGGTGATCTTGGTGTTCTGTTATAGCTGGAGGTATAAGGACGAGTTTAGGTTCATTTTGGATGTTAATTGATGTTTAGAAATGATTAGAAGTGATAGATCTTGGCTGGGTTAAGTTTTGGAAGAGTTTGGAGGTGATTTCGGTTGTGTTTGGTAGTCGAAATGTTGGCTTTAGATAGAGCAGTGAGTTTAAGAGTGTTTGTAACACCCCAATTTTGGGCTTAGAAGTTTTGGGTTTGGACCGGACCGGTCGGGTTGCGGTTCGAATATAAAAGGGTGAATTTAGGAAAGTCTAGTTCGGGTTGCATTAAAAATATGGAAAAATGTCTTAAAATCCTCTTTTATTATATATAAGAGAAAGGTGAAATCAATTTTACAAAATGAGGTTTGGAAGAGTGACATTTTGGGTTAGTGACCAAAATGTAATTTTTGAAAACTGGGTGACTGTTTTAAAAAGGATTGAAACTTTGAATCTTTAAGGAGCTATTTACCCAAAGGAGTTTCTCCAGATTTTTCTTAATATTAATCAATTTATTAATGGTTTTAATTAAGGTAAAAAAAGGAGGGAAGAAGATATTTTTTCATTTTAACTAACTTTCTCAAATTTTCCATTTTCTTTTCTCTCAACTTTTCTCTCAACCCAAACACTTTTCTCCAGCAAATTTCCCTCTGATTTTGACATTCAAAGATGAGATTTCAACTTCCTTTTGATCTCTAATCATTTCTACAACAAAACCTTAGCATTTGCTTATTGGATTTTCAAGAATCTTGGTTCCAAAAAGGGAGAAACTCAAGTTTAGAGGTATGAACGTCCTTCTCCTCTAAATTCTCAGTTCTTTACTGAAATTCCCAAGTTCTCAATCCTTGAATTATGTTTTATTAAAGGTTTTGTAATTGAGTTCTTGATCTTGGCTTTAAAATGCAAGATTTGCTTTAATTTTGATGAAATTCGTATGATCTGATTGGGCATTGTTTTGAGATGTGTTTTTGATGTAAAATGGATGTATAATTGATGAGAAATTGAGGTTTAATCAGTGCAATCCCGAATAGGTTGATTTTCCTAAGTTTTGTTTAAGTTTTTGGTGGTTTTAGGAGTGATCTTGATGTTCTGCTATAGCTGGAGGTATAAGGACGTGTTGAGATCCATTTTGGATGTTAATTGAGGTTTATGAATGTTTGGAATTGATGGATCTTGACTGGGTAGTGTTGTGGAGATGGTTGGATGTGATTTCGGTTGTGTTTAGTAGCCGAAATGTGAGTGTTGATGTGAGCAGCGAGTTTAGATGTCTTGGTTGAGGATATTAATGCATGATGATGCATTAATCTACTGTTTTGATGTGTTTAAAACAGGGGAGACATCTTCGGATCCTTGTGGTGTTGATCCGGAAGCTTGATTGGTGTTTCGGCAAGTGGCAAAACGGAATCGGTGAGTGGATTTTGGTTTTCAGCTTTGAAACCAATGTTTTGAAGGTTTGGGAGCTTAGTTTAAGTCTAAACAACTTTGCTAAGCTCAAGAGTAAGTTTTCGGAAAAACTCTCTTGTTGATGAACCATGAGTTGGTTGAGTGCAATGTGATTGTTTGCATGTTTTAATTCTGTTTTGAAAGCATACTTTAGCATGTTTATTGCTGGTTTTATAAGCCATGTGTTGAAGGATGCTCAAGGTAAGAGATCCTTGTTTTGAACATTTGATAAAATGTGGTTTTGTTGCATAAGGATGCATGATGATTAATGGCTTTGTTAAATGCTTTAAAACAGTGGATTATTGTTGTTAAATGATGCATATTGGCAAGTGATGTTTCGAGAAAGGTTAAGAACACTATGGTGGTTAAAAGTCCATAGGTGGTTCTTGTGTTAAGAACAACATGGTGGTTAAAAGTCCATGATTGGTTCTTGTATTAAGGTCACAAAGGTGGTTAAAAGTCCTTGTGTGAGCCTTGTGTATTGTAAGGTCACAAAGGTGGTTAAAAGTCCTTGTGTGAGCCTTGTGTATTTTAAGAACACCATGGTGGTTAAAAGTCCATGGGTGATTCTTGTGTTAAGGTCACAAAGGTGGTTAAAAGTCCTTGTGTGAGCCTTGTGTATTTTAAGAACACCATGGTGGTTAAAAGTCCATGGGTGATTCTTGTGCTAAGGACACAATGGTGGTTAAAAGTCCATGTGTGGTCCTTGTGAATTGTAAGATCACAATGGTGTTTAAAAGTCCATGTGTGGATCTTATGTGGATTGTATTGTGAAATGGAAAGATTATGATTATCACTTGTGGCCAATATGACATGTTAATAATTTGAAGCATGTATGCTTGTTTTAAATGCTTTTGTGCATGGATAAAGGTTGTTTTGAACTAAGGTTATAAAGGTGTTTATAAATGCATTATTGTGTTGTTTTAATTGAGCATTCCTCACTAAGCTATGTGCTTACGCTCTCTTTTCTTAAACCAATAATGCAGAGCATTGAAGTGCTAAAGGGCAGCAAGGGGGTCAAGAATCCAAGTGAAGAACTAAGCTCATGTATGGTGAAAGTTTCTTTACACTATTAGCTTTTGGCATTTGGCAATGGGGAACCTATGTTGTTGTTTTTGGAGATGTTTTGGACTCCCTAAGTTGGTTTTATGTTGTTGTTGATGATGGAACATGTAATTGGCCTTTGTGAAGTTTGTTGGGTATTATGATGCTTGAATGGTTTTCAATATAGGATGCATGCATACAGAATTGGGGCTTTCCTTGTTTGATGCCATGTTTATGAATTGTTGATGCCATTATGTTCCTTATGCATGTAATGCCTTGCTGGTATAATTTGGTTGCCTTTGGAGCATGTTTGATGGGTCAATTGTGTGATAAACTAGCTAGACTTCTGCAATCTGGGCAGCCTGTTTCAGAACAGGTGCTGCCGTTTCGGAACAGAGGGCCTGAAATGGCCTAGGCGTTTCGAAACGGGCAGAGCCGTTCTGGAAAAGTTTGGCCACTGCCAGGCCCTGTTGCGCAACGCGTTTCGGAACGAATCATCCCTGTTCCGAAACACCCGACCGTTGGGCACTGAAATTGACGGTTATATGTTTTGAAACCTTTGCGTTTTGGTCCTGAACTTTGTGAATGCAATTGAATGAGTTTAAGATGTCCGTTTGAGTTGAAATTTGGCAGAGAAGCATGAAACATGACTAATTTCATAATGGTAACTCAAAAGTTGGTTAAGTCCCTATAATTTCCAGAATTTACATTTTGGTCCCTAAACTTGTATATTGTGCAATTAAGTCCCTAAATGTTTTCCGAATGCGCTGATCTTTGAGTATGCCGATTGTATGAACATATCTAGGGTTAATGTGCATTTAGATAAGATTAAAAAGTAAAAAAGGGTCGTTAATCAAGGTTAACTTTCGGGTTGACTTTGGTTTTCCCCGTGTAAACTTCTTAATTCAGGTCAACCGTCTAGGCCGGGTTAAGGGGGTTACAGTGTTGGCTGAAGATTTCAATGCATGATGATGCATTAATCCTATGCTTTGATGTGTTTAAAACATGCGAGACATCTTCGGACACTTGTGGTGTTGATCCGGAGGCTTGATCGGCGTTTCGGCAAGCTTGCGAAACGAAATTGGTGAGTGAAGTTGGATTTCCAGCTTTGAAAAAAATGTTTGAAGGTTTTGGGAGCTTAGTTTAAGTCTAAGCAACTTAACTAAGCTCAAGAGTAAGTTTTCGGAGAAACTCTCTCTTGGATGAGCCATGATGTGGTTCGATGCATTGATTATATTTGCATGTTTAAATTCTGTTTTGAAATCATGTTTTGCGTGGTAAATGCTTGTTTTGAAAGCCATATGTTGAAGGATGCTCAAGGTAAGAGATCCTTGGTTTGATATATTGTAAATGTGGTTTTGATGCATAGTGATGCATGATGTTAAATGGCTTTGTTTAATGCTTTAAAACAGTGAGTTGTTGATGTTATATGATGTATATTGGCAAGTGATGTAAAGGTTTTTAAGTACTTGATTCGGATATAGTTAGCCGGCCATAGGATTGGGTGCACCGTGAATAAAGTCTCCTTGGATGTTGAGGGGTTGAGATTGTACCGTAAACTCCATCCAAGTACACTAACGAGTAAGGTAAGATCACAATGGTGGTTAAAAGTCCGTTTGTGGATCTTGTGTTGTGTGTCCCGTGTTCTCGTTAGTGAAATTATACAACTACCGATGAGTGATGTTGAGGGGTTGTGATTGTACCGTTAAAATCCATCATGGGTGTTGAGGGGTTGTGATTGTACCGGTAAACTCCACTTTGTGTGTTCGGTAGTGTGTATGAAGCGTATGGGACAACACTTGTAATCCGCGTATCCGATTGTGTTTTGTGTTGTAAATGGTTATGGATTATCACTTGGAAGCCAATATGACATGTTGATTTTAATGAAGCATGTGATGCTTGTTATGTATGCAAGGTTGCATATATAATGATGATTATGTGATGGAAGGCTTTATTAAAAGTGTATTATAAAAAGCATTATTGTGTTGTTTCTTTAGAGCATGCCTCACTAAGCAATTGTGCTTACGCTCTCTCTCTTGAACCAATAATGCAGATAATTGAAGTGTTTGAGGGCAACAAGGAGGCTAAGAGTCCAAGGGAAACTAAGCTCATGTATGGTGATGTTTTCATAACACTATTAGATTTTGATATTTTGGCAATGGGAACCTAAGATGTGTTTTGGGAGAGGTTTTGGACTCCCTAGTTGTGGCTTGATGCTTTTGATGTTTTGGGATTTGTAATTGGCCTTTTGAAGCTTGATTTGGTGTTTTGTTGGTTGTTTGGTTTTGGATATTAGGATGCATGCCTATAGACTTGTGGAATTCCATGATTGATGCCATGAATGTGTTTTGAAGTTGCAAACATGTACCTTATATGTATGATGACTTGTTTGCATGATTAGGAAGTCATTAGGATGCGTTTGAGTGGTTTTATGCATGTTAAACCAGCAAAATCTGCAGCTTCTGGGCAACCCGTATCGATACACTCATAGGCGTTTCGAAACGGGGGCCTGTAATGGCCTTGGTGTTTCGAAACGGCTGGTTACCATATCGAAACGGTTTGGCCACTGGAAGGCCCTGTTTCGGAACAAGTCTCGAAACGAACCCGTGTTTCGGAACGGTCAACCCCGTTTCGAAACAGGTGACCGTTGGGCACTGATTTGAATGGTTTTGAGGTTTGCAAGTTTTACGTTTTAGTCCCGAAAATTGTATTTGCAATTGCATGAGTTTGAGATGTCCGTTTAAGGTGAAATTTGACAGGGAAGCATGTAATATGACGAATTTAATATTGGTAACTTAAAAATCAGTTAAGACCTCCTAATTTCCAGAATTTGCAATTTGGTCCCTAATATTTGTGATTTGTGCAATTGAGTCCCTTATTGATATCCGATCACTGAGATTTTCTCATAAATGTTTCTCAAGAGTACGCTTAGGGTTAATGTGCATCTAGACAAGTAAAAAGGAAAAAAAGATCGATAATCAAGGTTGACTTTCGGGTTGACTTTGGTTTTTCCCGTGTAATCTTCGTAGTTCGGGTCAACCGTCTAGGCCGGGCTAAGGGGTTAAATTTGGTGGTATCAGAGCTGAGTTCTCGTGTAAATGGGAATGGTTTTGTGGGTGAAGTATGTGTGATTGCATGATATGCCTTCTAAATGAAAGTATGATGTATGAATTGTAAAGTATGTTGCAATTGTGATGCTATGCTATGTTGAAGCATGTTAGGGGAACCCATTGCCATATCAAAACTAATGAAAGGAATTATTTTTGGAAAATGAGCTTGAGTACTTGGATTACTTACCTTTTTGAGCCTAATTATGTTTATTGCATTTGTGTCAGTGCATTGTTTTTCTTGGAAAAGGGGCCTCGTAGAGAAATGTGGGTGAATACGAGAGTTATGGCTCAGAATGAGAATGAGGAAAACGCTGATAATGTTGTGGATTTACCTCCTCCTCCTGGTGGTGGACCGTCCAGTGGTGGTGGTGCTGGAGGTGATGGTGCTGGTGCTGGGGTTGCTGGACCTGATGGTGTGCAGGGGCAAGCTGCTCCTGACATGACTATTTTGATACAGGCTATTGTTGGAGCCTTTCAGGCAGCAGTAGCTGGAGCTCACGGAGCTGCGCATCAAGGTGATGCTAACGTGAGATTACCTTTGGAACGTCTTCGCAGTCTGGGAGGGACTGAGTTCAGAGGTTTATCTCCTGAAGGTTCTAAATCTTGGTTGGAAAGCACCAAGAGGATATTGGGACAAATGAACTGCAACGATGTGCAGAAGTTAGGTTGTGTAGTATCGCTGTTATATGATGATGCGTATACTTGGTGGACGACCACTGTCTCCGGAATGGAGAAAGTTGATGTGACTTGGACGTTCTTTCTGAATGCGTTCAAGCGAAAGTATCTAGGTGTGCGATACCTAGATGAGAAGAAAAGAGAATTCATGTCTCTTGTGCAAGGAAGCATAACGGTGGCTGAGTACGAGATCCAGTTTGTCCGTCTTAGTCAGTACGCGCCTGAGCTTATCCCTGATGAGCGGGAGAGGTGTGAACGTTTTCGATATGGTTTAGTGACGGACGTGAAGACCTTTATGTTGGCAGCTGAATACACGGATTTTGATGTGCTGGTGAGTAGAGCGAAGGACATTGAGCAGAATCTGGGTCTGTCTTCCAGAGGCATTAGTTCTAGTTCGCGCAAAAGAGCTGCTGATTATAGTTCCGGTGGTGGACGGAACAAGAGAGGACGAGATAAGAGGTATCAGTCTTCTGCTAGACGTGGTAATGGAGGGCAAGGTGCGCCTGTTCAGGGAGACATGATGAGAGCTGATTAGAACACGTGCTGGACGTGTGGATCGCGTGGCCATCTGAGGCGAGATTGTCCTCGAGCAACGAGGGAGGTGCATGCTCATGTTGCAGTCACCGGTAATTCGTGCTGGAATTATGGTTCGGCAGACCACATGAGGAGGGAGTGTCCTTTGTTGGCCGGTGGTGGTTAGGGACGTGCTCCTAAGGTTGTTGCACCACAGAGAGGTCGTGGGCGCGGCCGTGGTAACTTCCAGTGTAGAGATGATGGTGGAAGGAATGTGGCGCATGTGGTGGCTGTCTAACCTGAAGGTGGTGGTCAGGCTCGAGTGTATGCTCAGCGTGAGGGGAAAAATGATACGGATGTGATCGCAGGTACCTTTACTTTGCAATCCTTATCATTACTTTCCTTGATTGATTCTGGATCTACACACTCATACATATTGCGTGAACATGATCAATTGCTTGGTTTACCTGTTGAGTCTTTGGATGTTGGTATGCGGGTAACTAGTTCCTTTGGTGAGACCGTTGTGACACGGAAGTTGTATAGAAGATGCCCTTTGGTAGTGCAAAATCATGTTTTTCTTGTTGACCTCATGGAATTGCCATTCTATGGTTTTGATGTAATCCTTGGTATGGATTGGCTTGTTGAACATCGAGCTGTAATGGATTATGAGAACAAGCGGGTTTCATTGAAACTTGCGGATGATTATGAGGTAGTGGTGGTTGGTGAGAATGTGAAGTTTCTTGCCAATGTGGTGTCTACATTGGAAGTGAGCCGTATGCTGAGGCAGGGTTGTGAAGCTTACCTAGCCTTTGTGATGAATCGTAGCTATAAGGAGTTGCGAGTTCAAGATATCAGGACTGTGCGAGAGTTTCCTGGAGTGTTTCCGGAGGAGTTACCTAGATTGCCTCCTAGTCGAGATGTGGAGTTTGGAATTGAGCTGTATGAAAACACAACTCCTGTGTCCATTACTCCTTACCAAATGGCACCTAAGGAGTTGAAGGAGTTGAAGACGCAACTTCAGGAATTACTTGATCGTGGTTTCATTTGGCCGAGTGTGTCACCTTGGGGTGCACCGGTTTTGTTTGTGAAGAAAAAGGATGACACTATGAGAATGTGCATCGATTATCGTCAACTGAACAAGTTGACTATCAAGAATCAGTATCCTTTGCCGAGAATCGATGATCTTTTTGATCAATTTCGGGGAGCGGCTGTGTTCTCTAAGATTGACTTAAGGTCAGGTTATTATCAGCTCAAGGTGAAGGATGTGGATGTGCCAAAAACAGCCTTTAGGACGAGGTATGGGCATTATGAGTTCCTTGTGATGCCGTTTGGCTTGATGAATGCTCCTGCAGTTTTTATGGACATGATGAATAGAGTGTTCCATGAATACTTGGACAAGTTTGTTGTGGTGTTCATTGATGATATCCTTGTGTACTCTCGTAGTGAGGAGGAGCATGAAGGGCATTTGAGGATTGTGTTGCAGGCTTTGTTGGAGAATCAGCTTTATGCTAAGCTGAGCAAGTGTGAATTTTGGCTTAGCGAACTTGTGTTCCTTGGTCATGTGGTTTCTGTTGAGGGAATTCGTGTTGATCCTCAGAAGATTGAGGCGGTGATGAATTGGAAGCCT
The DNA here is from genome assembly GCA_030270665.1 of Hibiscus trionum. Lineage (NCBI taxonomy): Eukaryota > Viridiplantae > Streptophyta > Magnoliopsida > Malvales > Malvaceae > Hibiscus > Hibiscus trionum. The sequence goes on along the minus strand of BSYR01000017.1, from coordinate 13,917,912 downwards.
CCAAAGTCTGTTCATGAAGTTCGTAGTTTCCTTGGAGTGGTAGGATACTATCGGAGGTTCGTGGATGGATTTTCAAAGATTGCTGCACCTTTGACGAAGTTGTTGCAGAAGGATGTCAAGTTTGAGTGGACAGAGGCAAGACAACAGGCTTTTGAGAAGCTTAAGGCATCTTTGACGCAAGCTTCTATCTTGGTTCAACCTGAATCAGGGAAAGAGTTTGTGGTGTGCAGCGACGCATCCTATGTTGGTTTGGGGTGTGTGTTGATGCAAGAGGGTAAGGTGGTGGTTTATGCATCGCGCCAGTTGAAGGTGCATGAGCGCAATTATTCTACGCATGACATTGAGTTAGCTGCGGTGGTCTTTGCTTTGAAAATTTGGAGACATTACCTGTACGGTGAGAAGTGTATTGTGTACACGGATCACAAAAGTTTGAAGTATTTGATGTCTCAAAAAGAGTTGAATCTTAGGTAACGACGTTGGGTGGAGTTGCTTAAATATTACGATCTGACGATCGAGTACCATCCGGGAAAAGCTATTGTTGTAGCGGATGCTTTGAGTAGGAAAGTGGTAGTGGAGTTGAGGGCTATGTTTGCCAGTTTGAGTATTTCGCGAGATGGAGGTCTTGTGGCTGAATTGCAAGTGAAACCATCTTTGGTTCAGTTGATAAAGGATAAGCTGCTGTTGGATGATTCCTTGGTGCCACATGTTCAGGATATTGCTGAGGATAGACCATCAGATTTTTGTTTTAATGATGATGGAGTTTTATGTTTTGGAAGTCGGACAATAGTGCCGAATGATGCTAAGTTGAGGCGTGCTATTCTGACTGAAGCTCATAGTAGTCCTTTTGCTATGCACCCTGGTAGTACAAAGATGTATCGTGATCTGATGGATGAGTACTATTGGGTGGGATTAAAGAAAGATGTTGCGAAGTATGTGAGTAAGTGCATGGTTTGTCAGCGAGTTAAGGCTGAGCATCAGTTTCCTTCTGGGTTGTTGCAACCGTTGAGGATTCCTGAGTGGAAGTGGGAAAGGATTACCATGGACTTTGTGTCTGGTTTGCCCTTGTCGCCATCGAAGAAGAATTCAGTGTAGGTGATTGTGGATCGCCATACGAAGTGTGCGCATTTCATACCTGTGCATACTACGTATACTTTGGACAAGCTTGCAGAGTTGTACATTGCTGAGATTGTGCGACTACATGGTGTGCCAAAGTCTATAGTGTCGGATAGAGATCCGAGGTTTACATCGCGTTTCTGGGAATGTTTGCATCAAGCTTTGGGTATGCGGTTGAATTTCAGTACTTCTTATCATCCACAGTCGGATGGACAGTCTGAGCGTGTTATCCAAGTGCTGGATGATATGTTGAGGTGCTGTGTGATTGAGTTTCAAGGCTCTTGGGAGAAGCATTTGCCTTTGGTAGAGTTTGCTTATAACAATAGCTACCAGGCAAGTATTCAAATGGCACCTTATGAAGCCTTGTACGGGAGGAAGTGCAGAACTCCTCTTTGTTAGGCTGAAACAGGTCAGAAGTTGGTGTCAATGCCAGCTTTGTTGAAAGGAACCACCGAGAAGGTGAAGCTCATTTGTGAGCGTTTGAAGGCAGCTTCTGATCGACAGAAGTCTTACGCGGATTTGAAGCGTAAGGAGATTGAGTTTGCGGTAGGTGACCGTGTGTTTTTGAAAGTTTCTCCTTGGAAGAAGGTGATGAGGTTTGGTCGAAAGGGTAAGTTGAGCCCTAGGTACATTGGACCATACGAGGTGATTGAACGTGTGGGTCCTGTTGCGTACAAGCTGAGGTTACCGCAAGAGCTGGAAAAGGTACATGATGTGTTTCATGTCTCTATGCTTCGGAGGTATAGATCGGATCCTTCGCTTGTTATGCCTGTGGAGGAAGTGGAGTTGAATCCAGACTTGACCTATGATGAGGAGTCGGTTGAAATTCTGGATTCGGACAGTAAAGTGCTTTGAGGCAAGACCATTGAATTGGTTAAGGTGTTGTGGAAGCATCGTGGTGTTGAAGAAGCCACGTGGGAAAGAAAGGATGATATGAAGAAGCAGTTTACGTACCTCTTTCCTCCAGGTAAATTTCGAGGGCGAAATTTCTTAAGGGGGGAGAGTTGTAACACCCCAATTTTGGGCTTAGAAATTTAGGTTCTGAACCAGACCGGTCTGATTTTCGGTTGGAATATAAAATGAGGTTTTAGGGAAAGCCTAGTTCGGGATGCTTTAAAATTATGGAAAAATATCTAAAAATCCTCTTTTAATATATATATATAAGAGAGTGGTGATGTCAATTTTACAAAATAAGGTTTGGAAATGCAACATTTTGAAATAGTGACTAAAATGCAATTTTTGAAAAGTTCAGTGGTGACTATTTTGTAAGGATTGAAACTTTGAATCTTTAAGGAGCTAATTTACCAAAAATGATTTCTCCAGATTTTTCTTTAATTTGAGTGAATTAATTAATGTTTTAATTAATTAGAAGTGAAGAGAAACTACCTTTTGTTAAAATCATAACTACTTTTTCCTAAAACTTTCTCATTCCTTTTTCTCTCAAAATTCCATCATCCAAACACTTTTCTCCAGCAACTTTTTCTTTGATCTTCACTTCTATTGATGAGATTTCAATCATCAATTACTTCCTAATCCATCTTACATCAAAACCTTTTGATTTCCTCATTGGATTTTCAAGAAAATTGGCTCAAATCAAGGAGAAATCACCATTTAGAGGTAAGGTTGTTCTTCTCCTCTAAATACTCAGTTCTTTACTGAAATTCTCAAGTTATCAATCCTTAATTTAAGTTTTATAAATGGTTTTAATGATATGAACTTGATTTTGGCTTAAAACTCAAGATTTGGAGGGAATGTTGAAGAATTTCGTTGTGATTGTTTGGGCTCTGTTTTGAGATGATTTTTATATGTATTTTGGATGTTTAATGATGTGTAAATGAGGTTTTATCAATGCAATCCCGAATAGGTTGTGTTTCCTAAGTTTTTGCTTATGAAAATGGTGGTTTTTGGGGTGATCTTGGTGTTCTGTTATAGCTGGAGGTATAAGGACGAGTTTAGGTTCATTTTGGATGTTAATTGATGTTTAGAAATGATTAGAAGTGATGGATCTTGCTGGGTTAAGTTTTGGAAGAGTTTGGAGGTGATTTCGGTTGTGTTTGGTAGCCGAAATGTTGGCTTTAGATAGAGCAGTGAGTTTAAGAGTGTTGGCTGAAGATTTTCAATGCATGATGATGCATTAATCCTCTGCTTTGATGTGTTTAAAATAGGGGAGACATCTTCGGACACTTGTGGTGTTTATCTGGAGGCTTGATCGGCGTTTCGGCAAGCTTGCGAAACGGAATTGGTGAGTGAAGTTGGATTTCCAGCTTTGAAAGAAATGTTTGAAGGTTTTGGGAGCTTAGTTTAAGTCTAAGCAAGTTAACTAAGCTCAAGAGTAAGTTTTCGGAGAAACTCTCTCTTGGATGAGCCATGATGTGGTTCGATGCATTGATTATGTTTGCATGTTTAAATTCTGTTTTGAAAGAATGTTTTAGCATGGTAAATGCTGGTTTTGAAAGCCATATGTTGAAGGATGCTCAAGGTAAGAGATCATTGGTTTGACATATTGTAAATGTGGTTTTGATGCATAGTGATGCATGATGTTACATGGCTTTGTTTAATGCTTTAAAACAGTGAGTTGTTGATGTTATATATGTATATTGGCAAGTGATGTAAAGGTTTTTAAGTACTTGAATCGGATATAGTTAGCCGGCTATAGGATTGGGTGCACCGTGAATAAAGTCGCCTTGGATGTTGAGGGGTTGAGATTGTACCGTAAACTCCATCCAAGTACACTAACGAGTAAGGTAAGATCACAACGGTGGTTAAAAGTCCGTGTGTGGATCTTGTGTTGTGTGTCCCGTGTTCTCGTTAGTGAAATTATACAACTACCGATGAGTGATGTTGAGGGGTTGTGATTTTACCGTTAAACTCCATCACGGATGTTGAGGGGTTGTGATTGTACCGGTAAACTCCACCTTGTGTGTTCGGTAGTGTCTATGAAGCGTATGGGACAACGCTTGTAATCCGCGTATCCGATTGTGTTTTGTGTTGTAAATGGTTATGGATTATCACTTGGAAGCCAATATGACATGTTGATTTTAATGAAGCATGTGATGGTTGTTATGTATGCAAGGTTGCATGAATAATGATGATTATATGATGGAAGGCTTTATTAAAAGTGTTTTATAAAAGCATTATTGTGTTGTTTCTTTAGAGCATGCCTCACTAAGCAATTGTGCTTACGCTCTCTCTCTTGAAACAATAATGCAGATAATTGAAGTGTTTGAGGGCAACAAGGAGGCTAAGAGTCCAAGGGAAACTAAGCTCATGTATGGTGATGTTTTCATAACACTATTAGATTTTGATATTTTGGCAATGGGGACCTAAGATGTGTTTTGGGAGATGTTTTGGACTCCCTAGTTGTGGCTTGATGCTTTTGATGTTTTGGGATTTGTAATTGGCCTTTTGAAGCTTGATTTGGTGTTTTGTTGGTTGTTTGGTTTTGGATATTAGGATGCATGCCTATAGACTTGTGGAATTCCATGATTGATGCCATGAATGTGTTTTGAAGTTGCAAACATGTACCTTATATGTATGATGACTTGTTTGCATGATTAGGAAGTCATTAGGATGCGTTTGAGTGGTTTTATGCATGTTAAACCAGCAAAATCTGCAGCTTCTGGGCAACCCGTATAGTTACACTGATAGGCGTTTCGAAACGGGGGCCTGTAATGGCCATGGTGTTTCGAAACGGCTGGTGACCGTATCGAAACAGTTTGGCCGCTGGAAGGCCATGTTTCGGAACAAGTCTCGAAACGAACCCGTGTTTCGGAACGATCAACCCCATTTCAAAACAGGTGACTGTTGGGCACTGATTTGAATGGTTTTGAGGTTTGCAAGTTTTACGTTTTAGTCCCGAAAATTGTATTTGCAATTGCATGAGTTTGAGATGTCCGTTTAAGGTGAAATTTGACAGGGAAGCATGTAATATGACGAATTTAATATTGGTAACTTAAAAATTAGTTAAGACCTCTTAATTTCCAGAATTTGCAATTTGGTCCCTAATATTTGTGATTTGTGCAATTGAGTCCCTTATTGATATCTGATCGCTGAGCTTTTCTCATAAATGTTTCTCAAGAGTACGCTTAGGGTTAATGTGCATCTAGACAAGTAAAAAGGAAAAAAGGGTCGTTAATCAAGGTTGACTTTCGGGTTGAATTTGGTTTTCCCCGTGTAATCTTCGTAGTTCGGGTGAACCGTCTAGGCCGGGCTAAGGGGGTTACAATTTCACCAAGTCATACCCTGATGGTATCTCTCATCATCGGATTCTCACTTTGGATCGGGATGCCACTACCCCCATTGCCCGACTCCAAAGAGCACGTACGAATTTTAGTTTATAGTGCACTCTCGTCCTATTGATCGATCAATTATATCCGGTAATAATCTCATCTTCTATGCCAATATATTATGTCAAAAACACCATCTCACCTATTGTTTTTATGCAACATTTCTCAAGTCTTTAACATCTCTTTTCAAACCACAACTCATGCTTTGTATTAAATCAAAATCTCAAAACTCTTTAATACAACATGCTATCTCATGAAATCCCCACAAAGCATCATCTCATGCTATAAATCATGCATAAATAGTAGGAATTTTTCTAACTCAAATCAAGAGCATGTAAAAGCATTTAGGGGCATCAACCACATATTTGAGAGCAAATCTAGCCATACTTACTTCTGGACTTAGGATGGTGTTTCAAACCAATCCTAAATCCCCAAACCTTGTATCTTTGTCCCTCAAGGACTTCTAAAACCATTCGCACTCACCGATTACGTTTTGCTTGCTTGCCGAAACGAAATCTAAGCTTCCTGCACTTCCGGATCAACACCAAAAGTGTTCGAAGATGTCTCCACTGCTTATTACACATAAGAGCAGAGGATTAATGCATCACCATGCATTGAAATCACCAGCCATCTAAACAAACTCGCTGCTCTACTAAAAAAAACTAAAATCATCACCAAACTCTTGCAAAACAAAGCCCGGCCAAGATCTATCAATTCTAATCATTTCTAAACCTTAACCAACACCAAAAATTATCATAAACTCGTCCTTATATCTCCAGCAACAACAGAACACCAAAACCACCCCAAAAACCACAAATCTAGCATGTAAAACTTAGGGATCCAAACCTATTCGGGATTTGTTTGATAAAACCTCATTTATAACATCAATTACCATCCAAAATACATTAGAAATCAACCTCAAAACAGAGCCTAACCAAGAATTACGAAAATCATCAAGATCTCACCAAGAATCTTGAGTTTTACCACAATTTCATGTTTCTATCATTAAAGCAACTCAAAAATCATTAACAAAGGATTGATAACTTGGGAATTTCAGTAAAGAACTGATCATTAGAGGAGAAGGACGAAGCTTACCTCTAATGGTTGATTTCTCCTCAATTTGGGCAAGATTTCTTGAAAATCCAAAGTAAAAACAAGAGGTTTTGATGAGCTAAAGATTAGGAATCCATAGGAGAATGTAATCTCAGAAAATTGGATGAAAATCAAAGGTTAATTGATAAAGGAAATGTGTTTGGCTGAGTGGAAGTTGAGAGAAAATGAAAAGAGGGAAAAAGATTGTAAAGTAGTTATGAAAGTCAAAAATAGGATTTTCTCTTTTAATTCATTTTATTAAATCATTATTAAAACACCCAAATTAAAGAGAAATATGATGAAAAACATTTTGGTAAAATTAGCTCCTTAAGGATTCAAAGTTTCAATCCTTTACAAAACAGTCACTAGTCAACTTTTGTAAAAATTGCGATTTGGTCACTACGCCGAAATGTAGTATTTCCAAATCATATTTTGTAAAATTGTTTTCACCATAATCAATTATATAATAAATGAGGATTTTTAGATATTTTTTCATATTTTTAAAATATCCCGAACTAGGTATTCCCTAAATCTCCCTTAAAGATTCGAATAGTTTTATACCGGCCCGATTCAAATTCTAAAACATCTAGGCCCAAAATCATGGCGTTACACACATAGATTGCAGGAGTTCTTGCAGAAACCTTTTTCAATTAGGATGGAAGCAAATCTGAAGGGTGTTGCCCAAAGGTTCTCGCCGGATACTTATTGGTCCTTGCTTTTTGCGATTGCGTGCTGGTCCCTATGGAAATTCCGCTGCTCTTTTATTTTTAACAATGGCCATACGGGTTTGGGTGATGTAGTGGTGTATTGTAGGCGTCTTGGGGATAAATGTGTGGCTTCCGACGCTCCAAGTAGTTCGACGAATGGCCAACCTATTCGCCCGTCTAGTGGTTGTACAAAGCCAATGATTAGTAGAGTGAAAGTTAATTTTGATGGAGTGGTTGGAGGTCCTAACAATATGGCGTCGATTGGAGGTGTTGTCTATGATGCTATGGGTGAGTGGCTCTTTGGATTCTCGAGGAGTATTGGTTCGTGTTCTATCATGATGGTGGAACTTTGAGCAACTCATGACGCTTTGTACCATGCATGGGGGCTCGAATATAGACATATTGATTTGGAGGTTGATAACACAACCGTGGTTGAGATCATTCATGATAAATACCTAGCTTTGCAAGGTTGCGCGTTGGTGTCGCATTTAGCCATCGATCAGACTTGAGTGTTTTGGTTTGATGCTTTCTTATTGTGTGTAGTACCTTGCGCTGCCTTGTTCTCTTGATTACACTCTTGTACATTACTTCATGTGTACCATTTTCCTCCATTTAGGCTTAGGAGGGTTTAACGAGGCACATGGTGATATCTTTCCCCTTAATTAATAAAAAAATAAAAAGAAAAAGGCTTCTTAGAAACCTAACTTGAAGTACTTCTCTTTCTATGTTGTCTATGTTGAGGTCAAGAAGATGTTCAGGTTATAATCTTGATCTAATTCCACTGCTTGCAGTGGTAGATTTTAATAAAATTTATACGATTGTAATAGGTAAGGGCTAGGGGTGTGCATAATTAACCATAACCGTTAACTAATATAACCGTATATTTTATAGGTTAATTAACTTAATCGATAAAAAATAATTGATTTCGGTTAACCGAATTGTTAATAATGTTAACCGTTAGCGGTTGAAACAATTAATTATTTTTTAACGATTGTATTTTGATTCGATCATTGTTATAACGCTTAACCGACAGTTGAAGAATAAACTATACATTTAACTTACCATAAACACCCCTGGTAGGGGCTTAAGTGCCCCTAGTTTTCTTTATTTAGTTTATTTCTTTCTCATAAAAAATAGCTAGTATAATTCAAAAGAGCAAAAAATTAAGAGAGTCTGATTAATAGCTAATAAAATAATCAATGAGTTGGTCCAAGCGATAAACAGCTTGATATAGCTTACGTAGATCTCGAGTTCGAGGCCTTGTGTATGTAAAAAGTTCCTGCCGAGAGACTTACCCACCAAAATCAAGTGTGCGACACGGGTCGATTCAGTTTAGTTAGGACAAAATCTTGAAGAACTGGGAGAACAACAAAAATAAAATATCTAACAAAATCAACGGCTGTGGATGAAGGAGTTATTCTTCAAAATCAAATGGAGGTTCTACCTTATTATTTCCCTCGATGATTCCCTGCTTTTGTTTGCTACTTTTTTTTACCGTTCCTGGCTGCGCTGGCTGCAGTAAAATGTCCAAAGTGTTCGTTCTTTTCCGGGTTGCAGAGTGCAAACACTACCAGATAATTGTTCTGGTATATATGTAAGGCTTTATTACACTTTTTAGTAATAGAACTAGAGATTCTTTTAAGTTGGTATTTAGAGAGTTCTTTAAGCTGATAATCAAACTTAAATCTCATCCACAATTTTGATAGTTTTATTAATAGTTTTAGCCCCTAAAACTTATAAATTCTATCAATTTGGTTTTAGTTCAGAATAATTTAATAAATTAATCATTTATATTTAAGAATTTCATCAATTTAGCCATTTTTTGCTATATTGTCAAACCAAGTGAGTATATCGGATCAAAATAACAGTTAGATAATCGCATTCTACCATAGAGCACACTACAAGAAAATGCATTTTTAGTGACATTGAAAATAATCACAAAAAGTGTTTAATTTAGTCACTGAAATTTACAGTGACTATATTTTTGAGTCGTCACTAATAACCCCGTCACTATTATATTAGTGACAACTTTCATGTATTTCGTCACAATAGTTATATTTTTTTATGACCACACTATTTGACACAAATGATTATTAATAGTGACTAAAATTTAGACACTAATGTTATTCTTACTAGTGACAAACATTCTATCACAAATACATATTTAAATAGTGTCTAAAATATGTCGTCACTGTCAATAATAAAATATTAATTATATTTTTAGTTGTAAACTGCTTTTGCATTTTAGTCAGCAAACTTTTAAGTTTTAGGGCGAGAGTGCAATACTTGTCCACTAGGCTAGGCAAGAAATTTAATACTATTTTGAAAGAAAAATAATATTCAGGTTTAATTGTAATTGAAATTAATTTTATTTATTTTATAAATATTTATTAATTATAACACTAATGATAATAATAATAATAATAATTTAACTAATTTTTCTATGGTTTCTTATACGAAGCACGTATGTTGAAGAAACTATTTAGTTTTTTTGAAGAAAAAACTAATCAAAATGGAATATATCTTTTAAAATTTTCAAAAAAAATCTATCATATATTATGCTAAAATCACATAGTAGTCTTTGTACTCTAATTTGGTCACTTTAAATTTCTATACTTTTTAAATTTTGAATTTTCGATCCTGACATGAATGGTAGTATTTAAATATGTTAAGTAAAATTTTCTTTTTAGCTAATTTGTTATACATAAGTTGCTTATTTAATTTTTGTTCTTTAATTTGATCATTTTTAGTCCTTGTAATTTAGTCATATTGTCGGTGTCCCGTTAGGATTAGGATTAAAATTTTAAAATTTGAAAAATATAGGGACTAAAGTTGATCAAAATAGATTGACTAAAACAACAATTTACACATAGTATAGACTATAGAAATATTTTACCTTTTGACAAACTAGTTTATGATAACTTTAATTTTTATAATTATAAAAATAAATTTATCATTGTGGCAATGTCTAATTTATCATTACTTTTATTTTTTTATTGGTGACAAAATTTATCACAACAAAAAGTGAAACATTAAGTGACAAGTAATTTCATTGTAACAACAAATATCAAATAATAGTGACCACTTCACATATCATCACTCTCATGTGTTAAAATTTTAGTGAAAATGAACTTTGTGTCACAATTGTATAGTTATAGTGAGAATTCATTTGTGAAAAATGTAATCATCACAATTACTACTGTTACAGTGACCAAATAAAAATATGTCACAATTACTTATACTAATAGTGTCGTACAAAAAATTGTCACAAAAATTTAATATTTGTGACAAAATTATTCTTAGTCATTATTAATTTGTCACTAAAACCCTATATTGTTGTTGCGCAACAACAAGTTATTGTTAACCTTTTATTATACTAAGAAATTAATATAACATTTCTAGGAGAAGAACAAATAATTTAGGAGATAAACAAAGACTAAATCGATCAAATTTTTAAATATAGATGGTTTAGGTTTATCGAATTGTTCCGAATTATGACCAAATTGATAGAATGCATAAGTGTTGATACCAACTTGGGAGAAAGTGTCTAGTTCAAGTACTAACTTGGAAGTATAATTCCTTTAGATACTAACTTGAAACAACATGTCTAGTTCAAATACCAACTTGAAAGTAAAAAATTCTTTAGACACAAACTCAAGAAAAGTATCTAATTTAGATACCAAATATATATTTAAGCATGTATAAAAAACGAACAGAAATCCCCTACCTCCGCTCCCTTTGCTTGTTCCTTTGCCGCGTTTTTTGGTTGATTTGTATTTTTTTATTGAAATTTAAAGTTTATGATTTAAAATTTAAGATTATAACTTAAAATTTAATACTTTAATGTTAGATACAGTAATAAGCACTGAAAATTACAGGATTTTTGTTCGTATAAAAACACATACATATGTTGCATGGAAACATGAAAAATCAATGCCTTTTAATTTGCAAGAGAAAACCAAGGTAGATCTAAAAGAAGGGTTAATCCTAGCCGTCAATAAATAGTTAGCAGTAACCCAGACCATGCCTGCTGCAGGTTCTAGAATACTGCTTTTAAATTGTCATTATGCTGTCTCATTGTACGACCAAGTACGTACACACACTGTAATTGTGGTCTTCTCTAACTTCTGCCATTTGTTCCATTATTTTGTATTTGTACCATGCATATATAGCCATCAAAATCAAGCAGCTTGAGGCAGAAACCAAGGAAAAAGCTATGGCATTGGGAGGTGAGAAGACCAAGAATGCTAGAGGCTGCATCAAGAAGAGCAAAGGGCCATGGATAGTTCACAGAACCACTAAATACGGCGGAACGGTGACCAGATTTCGCTTCCCCTCCGACGAAGAGCGGCAAAGGAACAAGCAAAGGGAGCGGAGGCGCCGAGCTGTGACTCACAAGATATTCGCCGGCCTCAAGGAGCACGGCAACTTCAGCCTTCCCAAGCATGCCGATACCAATGATCTGCTGAAAGCTCTCTGTGATGAGGCTGGTTGGCATGTGGAGCCCGATGGAACCGTTTACAGGAAGGTAATGCTTTTTTGAATTGTTGTTTTGTTTCACCATTCTTGTGCTCAACACAGCATTTTTTAAATCTGTTGCAGAAATCGGAATCAACAATGGCAGATGAATATTACTGCACATGTAATGACCAAGGAAGTGTTGCAGCACAAGGGCTAGGGCATTCCCAGGATGTTGACTTGATGCTATCACTCTCCCTTCCAAATTTCTGAGCTATGGGTAAACAAGTGTCAAGCTTCTGTTCTTTCTTGTTTCCTGGATATATAGTAAAGAAAATTGGAAAACAATTCACTGTCTGTATTTAGTTGGTGCTTTTATAGTTGTATACATACATGAATGAATCGAATATACATGCTTGTTTGTGGGATGAAAGTGTATTTGCAGATGAACATGGTTTCCTGTATTTAATTTAGAGAAGGAATGGGAGGCGGAAAAGGTAGCCGGTTATCCGCAAAAACTGGTTGTTTTGATATGTTGGTGTGCTTTATGGCAGCTTTTGCTGTGCTCCTGAACTGAAGTACGTTGGTTTGCTTTCTAGTTTCTACGGTGTTTCTCTCGGTCTCTTAATCCTTATTTTGTTCTGGGGTTTTGGTTCCTGACATGATTAGGGTGTTTCAATGTATCAATTGAAACGTGCCGAATGATTAATCCTCTATTTTCTGTCCATTCACGTAGGAGTAGAAACTAATTACAATTGACACCCGCAGCAAATAAAGATAATTCCTTTGGCAATGCTTAAAAAATAATTATGCACTCAGCAACATTCCAAAGCAACTAATTTTGTGATGTAAAATTGTTTTTCAGTTTGGTTTGAGAAATATTTTACAAAAGTTAGAAATTTATACCTTTTAGTTTTTCTAAAACTACTTTTGAACAAAATTGCTCACCAATCCTCATTTAAAAACACTTTCTAATAGTAATATCAAATATTTCTATTTTAAACCAAGCAATTTAAAAGTATTTTTCAAAAGCACTTTTAAAGTTTAAAACATTTTCATCATTACCTTAAATTAAAAAGCAATGTTAAACTGTCCCTAAATTAAAAAGTAAAAACAAATGAGTTAATTGCTTCTGAACTATTTATCATTTCAAATTTTAAATTGATATTAAACTTTAAAACATTCTAATTGGATCAATTAAGGCATTAGAATTGTATCAATTAGAGTTTTACATTGGTCTAATCGTTTGTCAAAACGTTAAATGATAATTCGGACATGACATGAATTTTTTTAGAATATATGGATCAAATTATAAATACTTGTGTAGTTACGGTAAATATACAACATGATAAGTAGGTTTATTAAAGTTTAAGACAGTTGTTTTTCTTTCTCTCCAACACTCCGAATCAAAACAATTCATAGGTATAACATTTACAATTTTACTTGCATTTTTAAATATGTTCCATGTTAAATTCGAGTTTGCTTTTAACAATTAGGACACATTTGGTTCGCAGAAAATATCATTACATAAGGAATGATCTTTTCCGGAATCACATACTCACGTTTGGTTGGGGAACATTCTCTCTAAGGGGTAATATTATATTCCCAACAGTATCTATTGCGTGCAAAAGTGATGCGCAATTAGCGTGCAAGTGTACACGGTGCCAAGTTATAGTATTGAAGATATCGTCTCCACAGGGATTGTGACAACCTTTCAGAATTCACTTTTCTGCACAAGTAAAAGTAAAAACACAAATAATGAGAGTTGGTTTGATTAAAGCTAAAATTAAAGCAAATAAAATAAATTGAGAAATCAGAGTGATAGAATGAGCTGGTATTGGATGCTTCGTAGTGTGGAGATTTGATGCACTGTCTCGGCACAATTTTACAGATCAACTTAACAACTTCAACAGTCGCCCATGAATATGCCTCGGCAGAGACCAATGTGACTGCCTGGGCAGTTAAGCGATGATTCAAGGTTTGGCAAGGCTCCCTTCTATGACTTCCTCTTCTCCCGAAGCTTGAAGTACTATTGGTGAACACGTCTTGGATGATACCTCCCAACGTGAATCTAAGGATGAACACCAACCGATTATGAAGTCTATCTTAGCCGCTGAACTTCTAAACTTATCCCTAAGCCGAAGTAGCTTTACCCTATGGTTAGATAAAACCGTGTTTACTCGTTTCGTGAGTTCAACTCTCCCGATATTGAACAAATAGATTTAAGCTCTCTTCTCTCCCGATAAAGATTGCAACAATAAAGAAAAAAGAGTAAACAAACCTTGAATTTTATTACAAAAACTTAAATCCTAAACGACTACAAGAAAAACTCTCACAACTACTACACAACCAACCTTTAGCCTTAGGGAAGGTTTAGAACATAATGGAGGATGGCGGCACAAGGGTTTTTCGACAAGAAGGTGGGTTTTCTCTCTAATCTCAATTGTCTCTCTTCCTTCAAGTCAATTACATATATATAAGGGAGGAGTCTGGGTCTAATTCGATTTAGGGCAGGAATACTAGTTAGAATATAATTACAACTCATTAAAAGAACAAATCTAACATTAAATCTTCCTAGATCCCCGTTTGACTTTTTCCACCTTGACTTTGACCATGGCTTTTCTTTGTCTGCTGGGCTCCAATGCACGTGCAAATGGTCTCTAAAAATCGGGCTTGATGAGCTCTTTCAGTCGCATACCATTTTGTATTTTCCACCCTTCCTTGAGTTGCTGCCTCGGCGACACACTATTGACTGCTTCGGTAGAGGTGTGGACTGGTGTGTAAGGGTTGGCACAGCTCTTCATTCTGGTCCTCTCCTCCTCGGTCAGCTCTCCAAATGGTCCAACAGCTTCCTCCATCAATTTCCAGCTTCTCCTTTTATGCCCTCTCTGCTGCCTCGACAGCGTCTGCCTAGGCGGGTACATGCGCATATAAAGAAAATGCACCTGAGCAATATCTTATATATAAAAACAATTATGTTTATCAAATAAGGCAGAATATCTAATCCATGCAGTTTTGTATATGTTTTCCTAATAAATGCAACTGAACTATGCTTAGGAACAACAATAATTGACCTAAATTAGAGAATAAATATAGGACTTTTGCACACTTAGCACACCCCCAAACTCGAACTATTACTTGTTCTCAAGCAATGCAATCTAACAATAACATGCCAAAACTTAAAATCATATGTAAACTAAGTCGAGAAAGCATCTTTATCACACTTTACATACCATGTAGATTTATGTAGAACCGAGATTTTATCCGGGCTTATATATATACGAGATAATAAATAAAACAAAATAAAAAAAAACAGAACAATAAAATTGGCCCAAATGTATATATATTAAAGTCCAAAAATATATTACAAATGCCCAAAATGTTACAAAGCCCGAACCAAATAGCAAAGACCCATTACAGCTGTTCAATGGCCCATTGCAACTCATGTACAGCCTAACAAACATAAAAAAGCCTCTCTGATCCATATGTGTTTCTTTTTCCCGCTCAAACCCGAGCACCAATGGACACGTAGCGATTCGACATTGGTTCCGCCCTTTTCACGCGGATTGCTATCAGTCTGGAACCAGATGACATCGCCAGCAGTGCAGGGTGACGTCACGACCGGCAGCTGGTATATGCCTGCGAAGAGATAGAAAAAGCAATGATTAGCAATGATTACCATCATAATTACTAAAAAACAAAAAATGAAGAGTCGGGAGTTGAAAGGATTACCTGGAGAAACCGAAGTTGCTCGAGGAGGATAACCGGAGCAAGAGAACCGTGCCAGAAGCTCGCCGGAGCCACAAAAACATCAAAGTGAGGTAATCTCAGCCTCTGTTCACTTCATTTCCTCATTTAACCTAATCGAAAATACTAAATAGAGTCAAAATCCCTAAAACTGAACCCTAATCTATCAAAATCAGATCTCAGAGCATAAAAATCTTCCTATATCTAAACCTAAAATCTAAAATCAGATCCACAACAGTAAATAAAACCTAGATCTAATAGGAAATAAAAACAGATATAAGCATAAAAAACAGATCTAGTTCGGAACATAAAAAATAAATAAAAAATAGTAAAAGAAGGTTTGAGTGGCTTATCTTGCTCTGTTGTCGCCAGAAGTATTGCCAGAGTGAAGATCTGAGTGTTAGGATCGCGGACGAGGTTGAAAATCATAGAGGTGAGGCTACTGGTTTTGGGTAGATAGCTTAGGATTGGGAGAAGTGGGGCGTTTCTGACGAAATAGGGACTAGATCTAGGTTTAGGGTGAAAAACTGAGTTTTTTGGGTAGATTTAGGGTTCCGGCGACGGCGGAGGCGGTGGTCGGAGTTACAGACAATGGTTGGTAAAGCCAGGTTTGGTCGAAGAAGATGACCGGGGAAGTTTCGGTCATCGGAAAAAAGTTGAAGGTGATCGGAGGCTGGTCGGAGGTTACAGAGGTATTGGAGAAGATGACCGGAGAAGGTTCGATCATCGGAAGAAGGTAAGAGAAGATCGGAGATGATACCCGGTGACCGATATCATCCCGGCGACCAAGAAACTTGTCGAAAGAGATTTAGAGAAAGGATGAAGATCAAATGAGGGTTTCTTGAAAAGTTCTTGGTGTGTTTTTAAGAAAAATAAGGTTTTGATCTTTGATAATAGTTTTTGGGAAGGGTTTTGATGTTTGTAAGGATCAAATGAGAGGATTTTGAAGAACTAATGAAGAACAAAAGGGAAAAGAGTGGTTTTGATCGAAAAGAGTTTGGGTTTTTAGGGTTTTGGGTGTTTGAATACAGAGAATTGAGAGAGAGAGAGAAATGAGAAGAGAGAGAGAGAGGAGAGAGGCCAAATGGCTGTTCCAACTCGGTTTGGCATACTTATACCGAGTTGGGAACGACACCGTTTTGAGGAAGCGGGTCGCGCGGGGATCTGCGCGCTTTGCGCGGGTTTGGATACGGGTTCGTGACCCAGTCTATTAAAAAACTGGTCTTTGCTTGTGTTTTAGATAAGTGGGTTATTAATTTTTGGGCCTGGTTCAAACGAGTTTGGGCTAGTCTTTTTGAGTCTTTAGGTTTGGGCTCTTGGTTTTGTTTTCTTTACAATTCAGTCACTGTTTATTGTAATTTGGGCATCCAACTTTCAATTTAATTCAATTTGGTCCCTTTCCAATTTTCATTTATTTTATTTAATTGTTATGTTTAATTTCTTAATTAGTTAATTTGCTTGCATATCTTAAAACATCATATAATATATTGTATGGAGAATTAAATCACATGTTTAAGAATAGGATTAGAGCCATTAGTGTAGCCTACTTGATCATAATTAAATAGGAAAGGTCATTGTAGAAAATAAATGAATATTTGAAACAACATTAGAACATTAAATATTGGCTAGTGTCACAACGTAGAGTGATGTTAACCAATGAATGTTCCAATAAAAGTTTCAAATTTTCATTTCAACTTAGAAAATGGAAATAATTTAATAATTAGGTAAATTAAAAATTGAAATAGGATTAATGATTAGAGTCATCTTAATTAGGAATGTTATTACTTTTGGACTCGATAAAGAAAGTGTCCAATACTATTTTGGGTGTTCTCTTTTATGTCCAAAATTAATAATATTCATAGAATTTTAATTAAATTAATTAATGGAGCCTAATTAGGGTTTACTTAAAAATGGCAAGATAATAATTAATCATGCATTAAACCTTTTGTGTTGAGCTACATTTTTTGAATATAAGTTGAAGTGTCCTAATGCAACTGGATGTTTCATAATTATATTCGATCGAAATGTATTTTCTTACAAAAGGATATTCCCATTCAGCATAAAATTCATTCTACGGTTAAAAGATTTAATTAAATCCAGATTAATGTTCGGAATGCCAAAATGCCATATGTAATTAATAAGGTACCGATAACGAGCGTTTGTAGGGGTGCTAACCCTTCCCTACACGTAACCGACTCCCGAACCCGAACTTTTCAAAAAGAATCTCTGGTGCGTTTTTATGGTGTCTGGCCTACCAAAGTGGCCGGTGGTGACTCCAAAACGTTTTTTTAAGCGAATAAAAGGTATTTTGACTAAAAATGAAAAATAATTAATTATAAGATAAAATTGGTCGAAAATCCCGATTTCTAAAATTTCAATCGTCAGGCTGTTTTTATTCTAAACTAAAAAAAAAACGGGTTTTAAAAAAATGGTCGCGACAGCTTGGCGACTCCGCTGGGGAGAAAATTGAGAGTCAGGCCTAATAATTAATTACACGTGGCATTTTGGCATTTCGAACATTAATCTGGATTTATTTTTTTCTAAAAAATTGTTCGATGTATTTTAGGGAAAATGGGGTAGTTTTGTGTATGCTATATCTGTCATTCATGCATAAACCCTAAACCCGAGTTTTTCACCCTTAAGTGGGAGTAAGACGATATCCGACGTGATGCTCTTCAGCTCCGAGTTCAGATTTTTCTTCTTCTTCCGGTATACTTACCTTACGCATCGTGGGGCCCACGCCTCCGTTGTAATGGACCTATACTACCGAATCGATGTCTTATTGTCGCAGTAGGCAGTAACGACAGTTCAGGAACCGCGAGTTTAGAAAAAAGCCCGCATTCTTTTTTAGAAGCCTACCCCACTAGAGCCAGACAGGGACCTAGGACATGTGCTGCCGGTTTAAATTCATTTCTTTGTTTATTTTGTTGCATTAAATATTGTAACATTAATTTGGATGTTTATTAATTTCGTAGTTTGTCTACTTGCCTTTGATATTAATTCGGGGTACTAACACAAGTTTTTTTTGTTGTTGTTGTTGTTTGTTTTGTTTAATTTTTTGTCATCCATTGCAGTTTTATTTTTGACATCGAATTAGGAGTCAGTCAATTTAAGAAGTACCCAATATGTCACGAGAATTTAATGCAAGAGAAGATAACACCGCAGTGTGGATCTGGTCTGAACAAACACAATATGAAAAGGGGGATAGCCTTGGAAGAGAGGAAGTATCCAAGATGAAAGGATATGCAAAGTTAAGCACCAATCATGAGGCGTGTTTACCAGACTTTAAATGTATATGGGATCAATGGGATAATGAGATGAAAAAGCAGTTTTGAGAGGAATTTGGGGACATTGCCTTACTGTTAGATATAAAGGTCGACCACGAATTACTAAGAGCAATGGCACAATTTTGGAACCCGGCATACAATTGCTTCACCTTCGGGCAAGTAGACATGACACCAACGTTGGAGGAATATGAGGTACTGATCAACTGCTCGAGAATAGAAAGCGGCAAGATTTACACCAGGTCCCTCAATAGCACTGGAAACTCGGGGTTCATCAAAAAGTTGGTGACATTAACAGGAAAGACAAAGGAATGGTGGGAGAAAAGATTGGCCAACAATGACAGTACCGACCAAAATGAGGACATGCAACAGGTCAACTGGAGAACTCTCAAAGAGTTGGTGCTGGCAAGTAATGATGAACCAGTTAGAATGAGAAGTCTGTTTGCCCTATGTATCTATGGCGAGGGTCACATTGACTCATCAACTATTGGTTTATTTGAACGACTAAATAAAGGAGTCAATCCGGTGCCGACCATTTTGACAGAAACTTATAGACCACTGACCATCTGTAAGAAGACACGAGAAGCGAAATTATGGTGGTGTGTACAGCTGCTAGAGATATGGTTCAGGGGTCACAGATGGAATGCGCCTTACAGAGGGGTTAGATATCTTGATACTTATTCACCGATAAGGGAGCATATAGCTGACTGTGTCCTAGAAAGGAAAACTGAGAAGCATTGGGAGGAGTATCTCAAAGATTTGAAAGATACAGATGTAGTATGGAAAGCTCCTTGGCTGAATAGAGGTACAACTTTCTTATACCGCTGCGGAAATAGAGATTGGGTTCCATTGCCAGGAATTTGGGGAGGGACAGCCTACTGCCTATTGCTAGTATCAAGGCAATTTGGATCAAGACAGTTTATACCTGCCACTGATGGGATGGCCAAATTCGAGTACGCTCACAAGACCAATGACTACAAAGGATTGATACTGCAAACCTCAAAGGAATGGGAAACACCAAGAACAGTTCAGCCTTACCCAAGTCTGGAAGTGATGGCAAGGTATGACGAGTGGAGGGCTTAGAGAGTTAATGACGCCACATTTCAGGAAAAGCCATCAAGAGTTGGAACTTCAACTCAAGCAATTCAGGAGTCACCTTCGGCTTTGGAAAAACTCAGACATGACCGGGAAAGGATCTGAAGAAGTATGAAAAAGGAATCAATGAACTCAAGGAGGAGCTAACTATGGCACAACTGCAAGTGGAAATCCATAAAGGAATGAAGAAGGAGTTAATGAAATAAAACAAAAAAATGAGTCAAGAAATAAAGGAGCTGTGGGAGCTGCACAATGACTATAAAGCTAAACAAAAGGGAGGCACAAGCAAAATGATAAAGAGTCCATTATAGGAGTTGGATGCAATGACCTAGGACAAGGATGACTACAAGAAGATGTACGATAGAAAGGCACGGGCAAGCAAGGAGTCGAGTGACAAAGCCAAGAAAAAGCTAGAAGAAGAACATGCCCGAAATTTTGACTTGACCAGCCAAGTGACACAGCTAGAGGAATTGATCACCAAGTACCACAATGAAGATAAGATCCAAGCGAAAATAGGGAAGGAGAGACTACAGAAAAGGATAACAGAGTTAGAAAATGTTGTTCATGATCTGAGAGGCAAGCTTGCTGGTTATGAAGGGGAATTAATGGTAGAAAGTGGTGCATGGAAGGATAAATACGAGGCGGCGCGGTGAACAGTCCAATGTCAAAATGATGAATTAGTGAGATTCAAAGAGCAAGTCAGGAGCATTGCTTCATATGTCCAGATCCTGTCAAGACAAGCTATGAGTATGCTGGAGCAACCCAACATTGAAGAAGAACATGGAGAGGCTATTGTGTGTCTGTTGCATGAGCTGGTCAACCTCGGAGTTAGGGCTAGTAGTTTCCTGTAGCAAGCTTATCTTTTCTATGTAATTGAATTTTCAGACGAATGTGGTGTTTTAAAAAAAGACTAGTTCCTAAGTTCGATGTCCTTTTATTGCATTCATGCATACATTTATGCATTTGAAATTCTATGATAAATAAAGAATTTAATAAAGGAAAGGTTTAATGACAGAATCTGCTTTAAGCCGTAACCATTTCGCACTCATACGGAACCCGCTTACGTTTCAGATCCATGGTTGTCGAGGATTGAAATGCTAGTCTCGAGAATGAGCGTGTAGAAACACATAACCGCTTTGACAGGATTAAACAGTCAATCAAGGACTGCTTCATTCAAACTCAAGCAGAGATCATTAATCAGCTGAATGCTTTGTTAGGTCCTAAAGAATCTGGAAAGGCTAAAGCAGCCGAAAGAGCTTCCAATGACGTAAATGATCAAGCTGAAACTATATCCCACATTAGGATGCAGCCAGAGAAACCTCCTACTGCGAAACTACATCCCACACAGAACACATTAACCTGGCAGGAACGACACTGAGTTACCCGGTGCATATCGGAGTAAACTTTGGAAGTGCTGAAGAAGTTCCAGACCTGAACACTCTCAATGAAATTGGGAAGATACACGCTGAAATTGAGCGAAAGTATGAAGAGCGCTGCAAGGCTCTAGAGGATCGCTTCCTGGAACTACAAAAAGCTAGTGAAATGGGACCAGGTGCTGTTGAGATGAGTTTGGTAGCTGACTTAGTACTTCCTCCTAAGTTCAAGGCTCCAGACTTCGAGAAGTATGATGGAACTTATTGTCCAAAGGCTCATCTTACGGTCTATTGCAGAAAAATGGCCGCTTATCTGAAGGATGAAAAGTTGTTGATACATTGTTTCCAGGACAGTTTAACTGGCTCAGCTGCTCGCTGGTATACACAACTAAGTCGGGTGAACATCCGTTCCTGGAAAGATCTCTTAGGAGCTTTTGTGGAGCATTATAAGCATGTTACAGAAATGATCCCGAGCAGGGTAATGCTGCAAGGAATGGAACAAAGAAGTGATGAAACGCTCCGATAATACGCTCAGAGGTAGAGAGATGTTGCAGCGCAAGTACAACCCCCGTTAATGGAAACTGAGATTTCCCACATGTTTGTACAGACTTTGAGAGGCCCACTCTTTGAAAAGCTCATCAGCAATGCTAGCCAAAACTTTGCTGACATTGTGATGACAGGAGAATTGATAGAAGTTGCAATAAAGAGCGGAAGGATTGAGAGTGGAGAGAGTTATCGCATGAACTATAAGAAGAAGGGGAATTAAGTGAATAATGCAAGCACGTATGAGGCAACGAAAAATGTGACCATTATATCACCTGGAACTGCAACAGGGAACTCACAAAACTCGAACAAAAGGGATTCTCGAGGGCCGAGAAATGATAGAATGAATTTCACACCCATCCCAATGTCATATGTTGAACTATACCCTCAATTGCATGAGGCGGATCTGGTGAGGCCGTATCATCTGACACCTCTAAAGCCTCCTTACCCTCCATGATACAAAGCAGATGACCATTGTGAATTCCATGCTGGAATACCAGGACACTTGATTGAAACATGCACATCATTCAAGAAAGTGGTGCAGAATCTGATCAATACTGGGATATTGAAGTTTGATGAGCCCAATATTGTTGCTAATCCTCTTCCAAGTCATAGAGGGCGTGGGGTAAACATGATAGAGGAATATGACGAGGCAAAGAGGCGAAAGACTGATGTATCAGAGATTCAGTCTCCGTTGAGATGGGTGTTTGAACAATTATATAACGCCAAGATGATTGAAATTGGAATGAAGATTTAAATGGAAGTACCAGCCAAGGTGTATTGTGAATATCATCAAGAATGTGATCATGAAATCTAGCACTATCAGGAGTTCAGAGGCCTGGTTCAAAAGATGATGGACAACAAAGAAATTGAGTTCTTTGAGTAGACTGGAATAAGGAAAGAGGTTGAGGTGTGCGCATTAGAAAGCTCCAGGGTGAAATATGGGGTGCATAAACCCTTGGTTGTATCTGTTTAGCGAAGGGCTACAAGTGCAAAGCCAGTGGTGATGCCAAAAATAGTAATCTCAACTCCTGCTCCATTTGCTTTCAAAAGCACCAATGCGGTCCCTTGGAATTACACGGCCAGTGTGTAAATACCAGAGAAGGAGAAATTGCAAGAGATACAACCAAGTGAAGAAAAAAAGGAGGAATCGGAGAAAGAAAAGCAGTCGAACGTGGAGGCGGTAAACGAAGTAGGCCATTTCACTCGAAGTGGCAGGTGTTACTCTTCCCAGAAGTAATGAAAGAGGTCGAGAAGGTTAAAGAAAAGGTACCTGCTGCTCCCGAGAAGATTTTTGAAGAAGATCCCACTCCAAAGATAAATAAGCTGGTGACAGAGGAGCAAGCCCGAGAATTTCTGAGGTTTTTAAATCACAGTAGGTACAACATAGTAGAACAATTAAAGCGGCAACATGCAAGGATTTCAGTCCTGAAGTTATTGCTGAGTTCTGAGGGGCATCATAATGCTTTGATGAAGGTGCTAAATCAGACGTTTGTGCCAAATAATATCTCAGTGGATAAACTGGACAAAATTGTGAATCATATTGCTGCTTACAACTATATAACATTACCGATGATGAAATTCCGGAATGAGGAATGGGGTAGTAAAAGCTTTGAATATTACCACGCATTGTAAAGGATATGTGCTGCCAGGGATCTTAATTGACAATGGATCCGCCTTGAATGTTATGCCAATGGCGACTCTGGAAAGGTTGCCTATTGATGATTCCCATATGAAGGCAGATTACCGTGGGAGCTTTTGATGGAACAATACGGGATGTACTGGGGAGGATAGAAGTACCATTGTTGATAGGACTGACAATTTACAATATTGATTTTGTGGTAATGGATATTAAGCCAACCTACAATTACTTGCTTGGGCGACCCTGGATTCACTCAGCAGGGGAAATCCCATCGTCTCTACACCAGAAACTCAAGTTTGTCATAGAAGGGAATTTGGTCAATGTTGGAGCGGAGGAAGACATCATTGCCTCCGTAACAACCGATGTGCCATATATTCAGACAAATAAGAATGCCTTGGAGTGTTCTTTCCAGGTTCTGGAATTTGTAAATGCCACCTTCGTGGCTAAGGGAAAACCATTTCCACGGCCAAGACTGTCAAATTGCACCAAAATGACTGTACGAGAGACACTTGGAAGGGGTGCGAAGACAGGCAAAGGACTTGGAAAACACCTGCAGGGAAGTTTACGACCAAGGCCCATTCTTGTAAAGAATGATCATTTTGGATTGGGGTTCACCCCTAATGTGCAAGATCGATTGAAGGAGTTAAGGAAAAAGAGAGAGTAGAGGAAAGCCCACATGCAAGGAACAGAGACGTCCTCCCGCATGGTGACATCTTTTGATATGTCAAAGATTTAGAAATCACGTGGGTTCACGAATATTGAAAAGCAGCTGGAGGAAGTTAATCAAGAAACGATAAGACTGCATGAGGAGGAAATTTTTGGCAACAATCTGGATGGGCTTTTTTTTGGTGGAATCTTTGAAAGTGCTTGACCTGGCGAATATCTGAGAATGATCCGTCCCTGTGCCCCTGGCAAGACATTGAAGAATTGGATAGCTGAAGATACTTCCCTTGTAACCAATATTGAAACAGAGTAAATACTGGGACCACCTTATACCTTTACCCACGGGTATAAGGGGATTATCTGTAAAGGGCCATTATACAATCATTTTAATAAAGATGCTTTCCATGCTGATTCATAAATGGCAAACGAGTTTTTATTTTACGCTTCCTTTTCAGAATATATTATTATTTTCTTTGCATGTCTTCAACTATCGACTGCATGAATGATCCTAAACCCAATCCTAGAGTATGACCTGAACAGCCAGTATGTCTAGCGGAAATCAATGAAGTTGAGGATGAATTAGAATGTAAAATCCCTGAAGAATTACTGAGGTTAGTGGAAAAAGAAGATAAGCAGATTCTGCCCCACAAAGAAGAATTGGAGATTCTCAATCTGGGAACAGAAGAAACCAAAAGAGAAGTGAAAATAGGGGCAACATTTTCACCTAGAAATAAGGAGGAATTAATTAATCTGCTACGCGAGTTCAAATATGTCTTTTCCTGGTCCTATCAAGACATGCCAGGATTGAATGCTGACATAGTGGTACACAAATTTCCCATTAGACCTGAATGCAGACCGGTTCAACAGAAGCTTAGAAGATTGAGGCTGGAAATGGTAATAAAGATAAAATAAGAGGTACAAAAATAGATTGATGTTGGTTTCTTTGCGGTATCTCAGTATCCAGAATGGGTGGCTAATATAGTTCATGTAACAAAGAAAGATGGGAAAGTACGAATGTGTGTTGACTACAAGGACCTGAACAGGGCCAGTCTTAAAGATAATTTTCCTTTGCCGCAAATAGATATTCTGGTCGACAATACGTCAGGGCATTCCTGGTTTTCCTTTATGGATGGCTTCTCGGGATATAGTCAGATAAAGATGAGTCCAGAAGACATGATCAAGACCACCTTTATAACTTTATGGGGCACGTATTGTTACAAGGTGATGCCCTTCGGACTAAAGAATGCTAGGGCAACGTACCAACGGGCGATGGTGACTTTATTCCACGACATGATGCATAAAGAAGTTGAAGTGTATGTAGACGACATGATCGCCAAGTCCCATACTGAGGAGGAGCACATCTAAAATCTGAGGAAGTTATTCTTAAGATTGAGAAAATACCAATTGAAGCTCAATCCTAACAAATGCACTTTGGAGTAACATCTGGAAAACTTCTTGGGTTCGTTGTTAGTAGAAGGGGAAGTGAGATAGATCCCGATAAAGTGAAAGCTATCCAGAACCTGCCGCCACCCAGCTCACAAAAAGAAGTTTGTGGATTCCTTGGTAGGTTGAATTATGTTTCTCGGTTCATATCACAATTGACCGATAAATGTGATCCAATCTTTAGGATGTTGAAAAAGAATAACCCCGGAGAATGGAATGAAGAGTGTCAAGAGGCATTTGGTAAGATCAAAAAATATCTAACCAATGCTCCCATATTAGTAGCACCAATTCCTGGCAGGCCGCTAATCCTCTACCTGACAGTCTACGAGAATTCAATGGGATGTGTATTGGGACAACATGACGACACAGGAAAGAAAGAAAGAAAGAACCATCTATTACCTGAGCAAAAAGTTTACTGAATGTGAAGTGCGGTACCCACCTATTCAAAAGCTATGTTGTGCTCTGGTCTGGGTAACTCGAAGGCTCAGGCAGTACATGCTATATCACACTACATGGCTGATCTCTCTCCTTGATCCATTGAAATTTATGATGGAAACATCAGCATTGACTGGAAGATTATCACGTTGGAAAATGCTATTGTCAGAGTTTGATATTGTGTACGTGAGTCAAAAAGCAATAAAAGGAAGTGCCATAGTAGATTTCTTAGCCAGTCGTGCGATGGAGGATTATGAACCCCTGAACTTTGATTTCCCAGATGAAGATGTGATGAATGTCTCCACGGTGGAAACTGGAATTCCAGAAAGAAAAACTTGGAAGTTGTATTTTGATGGAGCAATTAATGCCCTTGGACTGGGAATTAGAGCAGTATTGATTTCACCAGATGACGTACGTTACCCGTTCACAAGCAAGCTAGAATTTCTTTGTACCAATAACATGGCAGAATATGAAGCCTGTGTTATGGGCCTGCGAGCTGCCATCAAAAGAAAAATAGAAGTCTTAAAAGTGTATGGGGATTCGGTGTTGGTGATTTACCAACTTCGTGGAGAATGGGAAACAAAAAATGTAAAATTGATTGATTACCAAAAGTTGATTCTAGAGCTAATAAAGGAGTTCGAGGAAATAACCCTCATATACATCCCCAGGGAAGACAACCAAATGGCGGATGCCTTAGCTACACTGGCTTCGGTATTCCTAGCAAACATATCAGAAGATATGGTGCCTATTCATATGCAGAGCTATGAAACCTACGCTCATTGTTACAACATAGAAGAGGAAATTGATCAACATCCTTGGTACCATGATAATTTGCAATATCTAAAGTATCAAACTTATCCCCTGGGGGCAAATGACAATAAAAAAAGAACTATCAGAAGAATGGCTTCAGGATATGTACTCAACAGGGAAATTTTATGCAAAAGGAGTAGAGATCAGATTTTGGTAAGATGTGTTGATGCCAATAAAGCAAAGAACATAATGGCAGAAGTACATGATGGGATATGTGGCACACATGCAAATGGACTCTCAATAGCTAGGAAGATTATGAGATACGACTATTATTGGACGACCATGGAAGGAGATTACATTGAATATGCAAAGAAGTGTCATAAGTGTCAGATATATGCTGACAAGATTAATTCTCCACCAGTCCCTCTACATTCCATGAATTCACCATGGCCTTTTGCTGCTTGGGCATGGATGTTATTGGGCAAATTCATCCTAAAGCTTCGAAAGGACACCATTTTATCCTTGTGGCAATAGATTATTTTACCAAGTGGGTAGAAGCAGCCTCTTATGCCAACATCACAAGAACCACAGTCAGTAAGTTCCTGAAGAAAGAAATAATTTGTGGATATGGGTTACCAGAAAGAATCGTTACTGATAATGCCACAAACTTCAACAACAAAGTGATAATGGAAGTGTGTGAACAATTAAAGATCATTCACCACAATTCAGTAACCTACCACCCAAAGAAGAATGGGGCAGTAGAAGTGGCAAACAAGAATATAAAGAAGATCATATCGAAGACAACATAAACTTACAAAGACTGACATGAGAAGTTACCGTTCGCCCTGTTTGCATATCGAACGTCAATACAGACTTCAACCGGGGCAACACCTTATTCTTTAGTTTATGGGACAGAGGCGGTGCTTCGCATTGAAATTGAAATTCCATCGCTTCGAGTATTGTCAGCGGTAAAGTTAGATGATGCAGAATGGTTGCAGGCTCGATTTGACCAATTAAATCTCATCGAGGAAAAAAGATTGAGGGAAATTTGTCACAGCCAGATGTACCAAAAGAAGATAATGTGGGCATATGACAAAAATGTGCGCCCGAGAGAATTCTGAGAGGGGGATCTTATGCTAAAAAAGGTCATACAAATACATTGAGACGATCGCGGGAAATGGATTCCTAACTGGGAGGGGCCCTATGTTGTCAAGAAAGCCTTCTCCGGAGGAGCACTAATACTGGCTGAAATGGACGGCAAAGAGCTTCACAAGCCGGTGAATTCGGATTCTGTCAAAAAGTATTATGCTTGAAGAATACAAAAATATATTAAAAAAAGAAAAAAAGCAGAGTGAAAACCCGAAAGGGCACTCTCGCAAAAAGAGAAAATATCTATGGTGAACCCCAAAAGGGCACCTTAGATATAAAAATAGAGAAAATAAAACAAAAGGGGGGGTTTAAGATGAAAATCCGCAAAAGGCGTCTTGAAACCAAAGGAGGATATGAGTTGAAAACCTGTAAAGGCGGCTCAGATGAGTGAAGTTAGGCATCTTGTAAACAAGACCTCTCGGACACCTGGTATTTTGGAAGGGATTTCACATTCGAAAGCATTCCAGCAACATTTGAAGACTGTCGGACATGGGTGCAAACTCAACCCCACTTCTGGTTGACAGGGTGGCTGTATCCTTCATGCTTTGGATGCTCGGAGATCTGACTTTGTTTCTCAATTCTGTTTCCCATGACTATTACAAAATCTGTTGTATTCCAATTTATAAGATTCAATAAAATTCATGAATTCACTTCTGAGCCTTCTTTTTATTCCAAAACATCTTAAAATGGTTGATATAATGAAAAAAACAAATAATTTCCTGGTATTACTGTGTTTTAGAAATGCATGTGAACCTTGTCACTCTAGGAATTGGAGAAGAGTGTACAGGATGAGGCAATACAAAGTTGAAAGTTGATTGTGAATATGGCAACAAAGACTGTTACCCGAAGAACAATGATTTACCCATGATGAAATAATCAGAAATAGGAGGATAAGAGTCAATGCCTCAGTTAGGACACTTTGCGGGGACCGAGAAGAGAAGCATGTTTGCAGCTTCGTGGAAGCTCTTGGGTTCAGCAAAATTTCATGTTGAAAGGTTGGATATCATCGATAAAAGCAGTATATGGCTGATCAAAGTAGAACTTAATAATACTTTCGAAAAAAAGAAAAAAAGAAAAAAAAAAGCCAAAAAAAAGAAAAAAGAGAAACGAAAAAGAAAGAAAAAGGGAGGTGAAAACCTAAAAAGGCGCCTTTCAAAAAAAAAAAAAAAGAAGAAAAGAAAAAACAAAAGTGAAAACCAGAAAGGGCGCTTTGAGAAAAGCAAACTAAAGCGAAAACCCGAAAGGGCGCTTTAGAACGAAGGGCCAGAAACGCATAAACGAAGTTACAATGATCAAGTCCTAATGTGGGATGAAATTAAAAAAGAAGCATCCGAAAAGGGACCTAAAAGAGCAGAAGCTGATTGATAGATCTAAGTAAACTATGGTTCATGCATCATATAGGACATTAGGATCCTGTTAACATGCATGTTTCATTTATTTTAACAGGAAAATGATCAAGATAGATTCATAATGAGAAGAGTGCGCCCAGCAAAGAAGGATTCATAATGAGAAGAGTCCGCACAGCAAAGAAGGATTCGTAATGAGAAGAGTCTGCCCAGCAAAGAAGGATTCGGAATGAGAAGAGTCCGTCCAGCAAAGAAAATTCATAATGAGAAGAGTTTGTTCGTTAAAGAATGAGGAATTTCCAAATGAGAAGAGCTTGCTTATTCAGTACCGTCACAGAAATGTGGATCAACGGAAGAATGAGGAATGAAGAATTTCATAATAAGAAGAACAACTTCTGACCTCAGAAGATGAAGAATGCTATGGAGCAATGTCAGAATATCGAAGATTGAAGAATTTCATATTAAGAAGAATAGATTCAAGCTTTGATGAGCAGATGATTCGGACAAAATCCATGTCTTTTCAGTCTTTGCCCTATTCCCGTTCCACAACAACGAGCAAAGAGGGGCACCTGTAGGACCGAGATTTTGTCCGGGCTTATATATATAAGAGATAATAAATAAAACAAAATAAAAATAGAACAATAAAATTGGCCCAAATGTATATATATTAAAGTCCAAAAATATATTACAAATGCCCAAAATGTTATAAAGCCCGAACCAAATAGCAAAAACCCATTTACAGCTGTTCAATGGCCCATTACAACTAATGTACAACCCAACAAACACAGAAAATCCTCTCTGATCCATCTATGTTTCTTTTTCCCCCTCAAACCCAAGCAATAATGGACACGTGGCGAGTCGACATTGGTTCCGCCCTTTTCACGCGGATTGCTATCAGTCTGGAACTAGCTGGCATCGCCAGCAGTGAAGGGTGACATCACGACCGACAGCTGGTATAAATGCCTGCGGAGAGAGAGAAAAAGCAATGATTAGCAATTATTACCCTCATAATTACTAAAAAACAAAAAACGAAGAGTTGGGAGTTGAAAGGGTTACTTGGAGAACCGGAGTTGCTCGAGGAGGATAACCGGAGCAAGAGAACCGTATCGGAAGCTTGTCGGAGCCACAGAAACATTGAAGTGAGGTAATCACAGCCTCTGTTCACTTTATTTCCTCATTTAACCTAATCGAAAATACTAAATAGAGTCAAAATCCCTAAAACCGAACCCTAATCTGTCAAAATCAAATCTCAGAGCATAAAACTCTTCCTAAATCTAAACCTAAAATCTAAAATCAAATCCACAACAATAAATAAAACCTAGATCTAATAGGAAATTAAAAAAATCTAAGCATAAAAAACAGATCTAGTTCGAAACATAAAAAATAAATAAAAAATAGTAAAAGAAGGTTTGAGTGGCTTATCTTGCTCTGTTGTCGTCGAAAGTGTTGCTGGAGTGAAGATCCGATTGTTAGGATCGCGGACGGGGTTGAAAATCATAGAGGTGAGGCTACTTGTTTCGGGTAGATAGCTTAGGATTGGGAGAAGTGGGGCGTTTCTGACGAAACGGGGACTAGATCTAGGTTTAGGGTGAAAACTGAGTTTATTTGGGTAGATTTAGGGTTTCGGCGACGACGGAGGCGGTTGTCGGAGTTACAGATGATGGTCGGAAAAGCCAAGTTTGGTCGGAGAAGATGACTGGGGAAGTTTCGGTAATCGGAAAAAGGTTGAAGGTGATAGAGGCTGGTCGGAGGTTACAGAGGTATCGGAGAAGATGACCGGAAAAGGTCCGGTCATCGGAAGAAGGTAGGAGAAGACCAGAGATGATATCTGGTGACCGATATCATCCCGACGGCTAAGAAACATGTCGGAAGAGATTTAGAGAAAGGATGAAGATCAAATGAGGGTTTTTTGAAAAGTTCTTGGTGTGTTCTTAAGAAAACGAAGGTTTTGATCTTTGATAACAATTTTTGGGAAGGGTTTTGATGTTTGTAAGGATCAAATGAGGGGATTTTGAAGAACTGATGAAGAAGAAAAGGGAAAAGAGTGGTTTTGATCGAAAAGAGTTTGGGTTTTTAGGGTTTTGGTGTTCGAATACAGAGAATTTAGAGAGAGAAATGAGGAGAGGGGAGGAGAGAGGCCAAATGGTTGTTCCAACTTGGTTTGGCATACTTATACCAAGTTGGAAATTGCACTGTTTTGAGGAAGCGGGTTGCGAGGGGATCCAAGCGTTTTTGCGCGGGTTCAGATACGGGTCCGTGACCCGGTCGATTAAAAAACTGATCTGGGCTTTGGTTTTAGACAAGTGGGCTGTTAATTTTTGGGCTTGGTTCAAACGTGTTTGGGCTAGTCTTTTTGAGGCTTTAGGTTTGGGCTCTTGGGTTTTGTTTTCTTTACAATTCAGTCACTATTTCTTGTAATTTGGGCATCCAGCTTTCAATTTAATTCAATTTGGTCCCTTTCCAGCTTTCATTTATTTTATTCATTTGTTCTGTTTAATTGCTTAATTAATTAATTTGCTTGCATATTTTAAAACATCATATAATATATTGTATGGAGAATTAAATCACATGTTTAAGAATAGGATTAGAGCCATTACTGTAGTCTACTTGATCACAATTAAATAGGAAAGGTCATTGTAGAAAATAAATGAATATTTGAAACAACATTAGAACATTCAATATTGGCTAGTGTCACAATGTAGAGTGATGTTAACCAATGAGTGTTCCAATAAAAGTTTCAATTTTTCATTTCAACTTAGAAAATGGAAATAATTTAATAATTAGGTAAATTAAAAATTGAAATATGATTAATGATTAGAGTCATCTTAATTAGGAATGTTATTACTTTTGGACTCGATAAAGAAAGTGTCCAATATTATTTTGGGTGTTCTCTTTTATGTCCAAAATTAATAATATTCATAGAACTTTAATTAAATTAATTAATATAGCATAATTAGGGTTTACTTAAAAATGGCAAGATAATAATTAATCATGCATTAAACCTTTTGTGTTGAGATACATTTTTTGAATATAAGTTGAAGTGTCCTAATCCAACTGGATGTTTCATAATTATATTCGATCAAAATGTATTTTCTTACAAAAGGATATTCCCATTCAGAATAAAATTCATTTTACAGTTAAAAGATTTAATTAAATCCAGATTAATGTTCAAAATGCCAAAATGCCAAGTGTAATTAATAAGGTACCGATAACGGGCGTTTGTAGGGGTGCTAACACTTCCCTAAACGTAACCGACTCCCGAACCCAAACTTTTCAAAAAGAGTCTCTAGTGCGTTTTTATGGTGTCCAACCTACCAAAGTGGCCGGTGGCGACTCCAAAACGTTTTTTAAGCGAATAAAAGGTATTTTGACTAAAAATGAAAAATAATTAATTATAAGATAAAATTGGTCGAAAATCCCGATTTCCAAAATTTCAATCGTCAGGTTGTTTTTATTCCAAACTAAAAAAACGGGTTTCAAAAAAACGGCCGCGACAATTTACGCCTAATTAGAAACCTTTTGAATGACAATAGACTTACCTGGAACCGAACTATGTATCTCGTGAGTGTGTGCGGTCCTTGTGATAAGAATGATTCTTCAGTTTCTAAGTAAACTTTCGATAAACACCTTAATTCCTTCGGGTTTTCCTCTAGTTTCTTTTTCAATTTAACCACTAGTGCCGTTGATAGGCATCTCTAATGATTTTATTTTTTTCCTCTAGAACCGGTTTTGGGCAGCTCTAGCTTATCCTAGAGCCACTTTCGGGCACCTCTAAGACATTTTTTTTTCAAACTTCAAGTTCTACCCACGTTTACTAGGTGAAATACCTATGTTTCCTAGAAGTCCTAAAATCAAACTAGTCACAAAAAGTTTTTTCTTTAAGTTCAAACCATAGTAAGATTCTAAGTCAATCCAAAGTCATGCTAAGGTTGCCGCTCAGGCGGGCCATCTGTCGCGGCGGGTAAAAGGTACTCAAGAATTTTTCTCAAACTCAGAATTCATTAGACTTTAAATAAAGGCATGTTACATTAGAACCTAAATGCAACTAGAAAAACAAAACAGAAAAAATAAAGACATAAAAAACAGAAAACAAAAGAAAACAAAAGAAAACAAAAGAAAAGAAAAACTTATAGGACTAATTCCCCCCCTCCCCAAACTCGAGAGGAGCATTGTCCTCAATGCATGCCTACATACAAATTTTTTTGCATAGATTAGATAAAAATAAAATAGAAGAAGGAGAGAGAAGCTTAGATTGATGGTGTCTCGGAGGAGGTGTCGTCGTCGTCGCCGGCTATGATCACCCTCTTTCGAGCTGCCATTTTGAAGCGTTTGGCCGCCCTCGGCGGTTGTTGGCCGGAAGGTGGACTGGGTTGTGCCTTCTGCGTGACTTCTCATTCACCGTCTTCTTTGCTGTCTGGGCAGATTTCTGTGGCAGAGTGTGTTCTCTTTGCACCGGGGGAGAATGACGGTTCAAGCTTCCTTGTGACGGATCGAAGTGTTTCTTGCTGAAGAACTAAGTGTTTTGATATAATAATTGAAAACCGTTTTGGACAAATTTGAAAAGAATTTAAAACATGTCTTTAAGTCCAAACAATTTAAAAATAAGTTTGAGGTGTTTAAAAATGTTTTTGGAAAAGTTTTAAACGTCTTAAAGTACTCAAACTTGGCTTTTTAGCACTATCGTACCGATACGGTATACTCCATATCGATACCTTTTTACTCCAGATTTGATTATGCCAAAACCCATACCGATACATGCTTGACCGTATCGATACGGAGAGGGTCGTACCGATACGCCTTTAAGCATACCGATCCCTTTTTTAACAACCCCCAACGGCTATTTCCCAACAGTCTTTTAAAGTGCAGACCGTACCGATACGCTTCCTAACGTATTTATACACATAGGCTTGCAAGAGCTCAACAACTAGTTCTGAAGAAGGGCGTACCGATACGGGTACCCGTGTATCGATACGGTAGGCACCAGAACTACAATTAATGTGGGAAATAAATACCCTAATGGCTCCAAAACATCCCCATCATGGTCAAGAGAATTAGAGTCTAAATCATTATTTTACTATTCTCTTGTACATAATCTTTAGAGAGAGAGCTTATTTGTAAATTCTTTGTACTCTTGTGAGCTTAAAGTTGTGTAAACACCCACCTTTTGAGGTATTAAGTTTACCAAACAAATCCCTTGTAAAAGGAGAGGTTCTAGTTTAGCCTTGAGAGAAAAACTAGAGTTGGTTCTATCTTAGCCAAGTCCAAAAGATAGAGTTGTAACGGTTTCCTCCTAAATCGGGAAAAGGGGACGAATTCATTGTTGAGTAAATTGGGAAATCCTTAGTGGTGTGCTAAGGTAGTGGATGTAGGTGCTTAGTTAATTGCCCGAACCACTCTAAAATCATTGTGTCACTTGTCTACCTTTATTTCAATTTTAGCCAATTCAACCACCAAACATTTACAATCCTCCTAGACGGTTTCGGTGATCGATTCGAGCATGCTACAAACCCAACAATTGGTATCAGAGCTTGGCTCAATCGAAGAGGATTAACATCCTATTGAGGTGATCCGGGAAGCTCGATACAACACATCAACCAACCGATCAAATGGCGCAATACATCGACAAGCCACCATTCTTCAACGGAACACACTATGCCCATTGGAAGACAAGAATGATGTATTTCATAAAGTCCAAGGACTACGAGCTTTGGGACATAATAGAAGACGGTCCGTTTGTGCCACAACGAAGGAAGGCGGATTGGAGCGCGGATGATCGCAAGAAGATGGAGCTCAATTGCAAAGCCTTGCACATCATCTTTTGTGCATTGAGCCCCAACATCTACGGGAAGATGTCTTCTTGTGAAGATGCCAAAGAGGTATGAGACAAGCTTGAAGTCACATACGAAGGAACCAACGAAGTAAAGGAGACCAAGATCGGACTCCTCAACCTCGAGTATGAGAACTTCAAGATGGAACCGGATGAGGACATCACGAAGATGTTTGATAGATTCTCCACCATCACCAATGGACTCAAAGGGTATGGAGAAATCATTCTGGAAGACAAACTTGTCCGCAAACTCATCTACTCTCTTCCCAAGTCTTGGGACTCAAAGAAGATGGCCATCATCGAAGCTAAAGATCTCAAATCCTTAAAGCTCGATGAACTCTTGGGATCTCTCCTCACACACGAAATCATGAAGAAAGGAAGAGAAGGGGAGAAGAAAAAGGAAGAGATAAAGAAGATGCGGGAGAAGAAAGTCAAAGAGCTAGGCATCCATGCAAATGGCATGGCTCTCAAATCCTCTAAATGCCGACATGTTGAATCAAGTGAGGAGGAAAGTGAAGACGAAGAGATGGCCTATCTCTTCAAGAAATTCACCCGGTTCATGAAGAATGAAATGAAAAGATCTTATCATGAATCGAAGAAGAAGATGAAGGAATCTCACAAGTCCAACAAGAAGGGATCATCTTCAAAGCAAGCATATGTGGTCAAATGGAGTGATGAAGACTCCACCGATGATGAGGTAGCCCACCTATGCTTGATGGCCCTCAATGAGGGGGAGGTAACTTCTAACTTATCTATTTTAAATTCTTATACTTTTGATGAGTTACAAGAAGCCTATGATGAATTGGTTTTCAGATTCAATGATTTATTTTCAAAAAACAAAAAATTGATTTCAAAGTTTAAAAATGAAAATGATTTGCTTTTGAAAACCAATTTTGAGTTTGAAGCAAAATTGAAGGATTTTGAGCAACAAGTTTCTAGTTTACAAAACTTGCTTCAAACAATAGAAAAAGATCATAAAAAAGAAGTTGATGATCTTAAGAAAGAAAAGATTTTGATTTCCAAGGAAATAGAAAATAAAAATGATTTTGGAAAATCAAAATTTTACCAAAGACAATCTAGTGCCCCTAGCTTTTTAAATGGAAAATGTTTTAGAAGTATTTGGGTTCCAAAAGAACTAATCACTTCACATAAAAAGGATGAAATTGAAAAATAGATTCCTAAGGGGACTAAATTTTGTGCAACTAACGTTTATGGATCCAAAGCAATTTGGATACCAAAATTTGTATGATTGTCTTGATTAGGTGTGATGGAGGTGTTCAACAAGTCCAATCAATGAGGGGGAGCTCCATGCACACAAAGAAAGACACTTGAAGAGGAAGGCTTCACATCCTCCCTTGGATTCAAGTGTTGGTAAAACTAGTTGATTTCTTTTTATTTAGTTTTATTTCTTTTAATTCAACTAGATTATAATGTGTTGGACTAACATCTTTTGATGATGCTTTGGGTAAGAGGGAGCCACTTTTAAAACCAAACATTTTAATAGTTTCAAAATTTAAACATCCATTGTTATTTTGAGCTATAAGTATTTTAAATTCTTTTTGATATAACAAAAAGGGGGAGAGATTGGTTTGAAAAATTGTGTTTTTCAAATGATTAAGGGGGAGCTTTCATTACTTTTCTATATTTCATCTCTTATTCAAATTTTTATTCTTAAAGGGGGAGAATCCCAAACAATTTTTCAAGTTGGTTTTATTATATCAAAAAGGGGGAGATTGAAGAACTAAGTATTTTGATATAATAATTGACAAATGTTTTGGACAAATTTGAAAAGAATTTAAAATATGCTTTTAAGTCCAAACAACTTGAAAATAAGTTTGAGGTGTTTAAAAAGGTTTTTGGCAAAGTTTTAAACGTTTTAAAGTAGTCAAACCTGGCTTTTCAGCACTACCATACCGATACGGTATACCTCGTATCGATACCTTTTTACTCCACATTTGATTCTGCCAAAACCCGTACCGATACAGGCTTGCCCGTATCGATACGGAAAGGGGTTGTACCGATACGCCTTTAAAGCGTACTGATCCCTGCTTTAACAACCCCCAACGGCTATTTCCCAACGGTCTTTCAAAGTGCTGACTGTACTGATACTCTTCCTAGTGTATCGATACGCATAGGCTGGCAAGAGCCCAACGGCTAGTTCTAATGAAGGGCGTATCAATACGGGTACCCGTGTACCGATACGAAAGGCTGCATAACTGCATTTATGGTGAGAAATAAAGTCTCCAACGGCTCTATTTCAACCCTAACGGCTAGTAACAGCTACAAACTCAATTAGGAGTATAAAAGGGACCTCCATTTTCTTGTATAGACAACACTAGTGTGCTAAACATTGATAAATTTGCTCAAGTGTTTAGGTTTTGAGTGAGAGCTAAATAGTGCAAACAAATACCTATTAGAGGGATTTCAAGTTTGCTTAGAATTTCTCTTGTAAAGAGGGTTTACTCAAGCTTTGGGTAGAAAGCTTTAAGGGTTGTAAAGGTTACCTCCTAAGCCTAGAAAAGGGGACAAAATTCTTAGTGAATGTGGTTGAAATCCTTAGTGGGGAGCTAATGTAGTGGATGTAGGTGCTTGTTAGAAGCCCGAAGCACTATAAATCCTTGTGTCCAATTCCAATCTTTTAGCTTCACTTTAACACCCAAAAATCCAATCTTCTCCAAACTTGGCAAACACATCGGTTGAAGGAAATCGAGCATCATAAAACCCAACACTTGCCATACCGAATCGTCTGATAAGAAGTCGTTGAGGTAGGCTGAGTCGGATGGTCTTGGTGCATCGGTTGCTACCCATAATGTCTCCCCTTGTTCTCTGATTGGGGATGTCGTTGTGTCTCCACGGTTGTCAAAGATGGAGAGGACTTCGGTGGCTGCTGGAGAGGCTTGAGGCTCGGTTGAGATAGGGGCGGTTGGAGTTACGGAGGCGGCCGGATGGGTTGCTGAGGTAGAGGGTGTGGCGGGCGTTTCTAGTGCTGCTGGGGCAAATATCTCAATAGGGAACTCTGGAAAGTGGGCCGCTGGGAACTTCTCCTTGATGGTGGTGACAGTTGCATTGTTGAAGTCCCGGATGTAGGCCATGAACGTCAACTGGCGTCTTTCCATTCTGTCCATCTGGGCTGCCATACGGCTTATGGTGGTTGCCGGGGCGGGTTGTTGAAATTGTTGCTGGCTGCCCATCTCCGATGGCTGGGCATAGTTCTCCGGGGTGGCAGATGTGATCTCCATATTCTAAAGGATGATGTCCCTCGTCCACCCGGTTCTGTCCATTGTCATGGTGTCGGCTGGGGCGGCCGTAACGTGTGCCTTGTAACACCCGTGTTTTGGGGTCGGGAGTTGAGTGTGTGTGCCCGGTTTGAGTCATTAGACCCAGTTTAAATTAAAAGAGGCTTTTGGTTTTATTTTAATAAGGCTTGAAATCATAGTAATGGCATTTTCGTAATTATCCTGAAGTAAGGAAAAGATGAGTAAAAAAGCTCCTTTTGAAACAAAAAAATGTGGTCATCTTCTTCACTATTTCATTTCCAACAACCTAAAACCCCCAAAACACTATTCCATCAAGGGTCTCCTTCATTTCAAGAGATTTCTTCGAGGTAACTTCATTTTTGACTTCTCCTCTCTATTTTGATCACTTCCATGGTTTTAGATTCTTAAAAGCTTTATCTTTTTAGATTTCAAGTTTTCAAACTTTTAAAGGAAAAGGAAGGATCTTTGTGGGTTTTCCGTTTAACTATTGATTTGATAAGTTTGTTTAAGCTTTAATCTAGTCCTAAGATGTTTTAAAACCTAAAATGGTGGGGTTTTGGTCAAAATCCCGAAATGGGTTTTTGGGCATATTTTTAAAGGTGTCAAACTGTGTGTTTTGGTGTGGTTTTGTGAAAAAGAGATGGGCTGGGGTTATAGTGATATTACGAGGGTGTTTAGAGGATGTTTGGAAGTGTTTTGAGCATTGGAAGTTGTAGTTTTCTGCTGGGTAATGTGGGTATACGAAAATGAAGAAGTTGTGTAGCTTATGGGTTGAAAGTGTGGTAAATGAGTCTTGGAATTGTATCTTGACTTGTGACAGTGATATTGGGGTTGAATGATTGAGTAGATTGTTGTTTTTGATTGACTAGAACCAAAGGAAATCATTGGAGAGGCTTCGGGCACGAATCTGGGGAATTTGGAGAATTCAGATTGGTGTTCGGTTTCCGTTTGGGTTGCAAAGGTGAGTGGAAATGTTTAATCTTGTTTTGCTTTCGAAATGAGGTTCTTAAGGGTTTGAGTGGAGCCTTGAGGGCTCACCTAAAACCAAGTGTAAGTTTACTAATCCCACCTTAATGGTTTTGTGATGATGCGTGATTAATTGTGGTGTTACCATGTGCATTGTGGATTGCTTTTACATCTGTTGATGTTGTATAGTCGTTTTCAATGTCGAGCCTCATGTGATGGTTGTCATAACTACGGTGATGAGTGGTCCCACCGGTAGTGACTAGTAGTAGAGTAAGGTGATGAGTGGTCACATCGGAAAACTACTAGTCGAACAGTGATGTGTGGTCCCACCGTGTGTGTTGGTTGTGCATGTGCAAACCATGTTGTTGTCTTGTGTGATATCATTGTGCATCTAATGGTTTAATTGTCATTTACGAAAAGCATTATGAAAACTGCATGATTGTGGAGTTTTTAGAGCTTCGCTCACTAAGCTATCAAGCTTACGCTCCCTTTTTCTTTAACATACAGATCGTTAGAGTTCGGAAGGCAAGAGGGAAAGGGAGGAGCTTTTTGGAGTTCTCGAGTAGCTCAAGTATGCTTTATGTATTTGTAATAATGCCTAGACAATGGGGGTGTAGACTTGTATGGAGTTGGTGCCAAAGTCCCTAGTTTGTTTTGTTGATGTTCTAGCATGTTGATTGATGATACGATGTTGAATGTGTTTATGCTTCTATGTTGTGGATTGTAGACCATGTTTGTATTGTGGCTTAAATGCTTGTGTTATGATGGCCTATAACCGTGTTCCATGAATGCTTATATGCTTGCTTTAGAAGTATGTGAAACCATGCCATGGCGTGCCTATTTGTGTTTCTTTGCCTTGAATGAAAATGGTGAAGTCATGTATGCTATATGCAAGTTTTTCTACCTAAATGACTATCTTAAGACGTATGTCGTGTTAGTTCGTTTAAGTAGTCTCACATGATCGATCTTGCTTGTCAAATGTTGTGTGAGTGTATGATTGTGGTTAGGGAGTCATAAAAAGCATCTAGTGTTGAGTTTTGGTCCGTTTAGCAGCTAAATTGAGTCTTGCAGTGCAGGGCGTATCGGTACTCCCAAGGGCCGTATCGATATGGTCCTACACTTTGGGGCTCAGTTTAAGCCTAGCGTACCAATACACGGAGGTGTATTGATACGCCAAAAGCTCTATGGAAATCTGAGAAATTGACAAGTTTTTGGCGTATCGGTACGGGTCTTAGGTGTATCGATACGGTTTTGTATCGTTGACCGTGAGAAGTTGACCTATGAGGGCGTATCAGTACGGTCAACCAGTGTACCGATACGGTCTCCATATGTTGACTTTGGGCTGTTGACCTGGTCAAGGCGTATCGATACGCACTTCTAGTGTATCGATACGGCCTGTTGAACAATGTAAAATGGGACGTTTTAATTTGCTTGTTTGATTGCTTCGCATCGCTTGTTGTCATTCCGCTGTCATGCCACACATAGGATGTATGAATTCCTTTAGACAAGATAATAAATAAAAGAAATTTTCTAGGGTTGCTAACCAAAGGGGAGCCTTAACGGGTTTCACTTCAGTTTTCCCCGTGTAGCCTACTCAGACCGGTCAGTCGTCCAGACCGGGACGAGGGGGTTACATTTGGTGGTATCAGATCATGAGGTTTCCGAGACCTTGGGTAGGTAAGTAAGATGAGGTTGATATGTTATGTTGTTGCTTTGTATCAAGGAGTGTTTTACCATGTATCCTTGAAGTCGCTTGCTAGTACGGTGTTTGAAAGCATGTTTCAGTGTCCTTTTTGGTTTGGTTACGGGCTAGTCAAATATCCCCATTGTTAGGTGTTGTTGTCAAAAAGGAAAATGGTTTTGGTTTAACGCGCTTGAGAACCGGAGTCCTTGCCCTTTGCTAACCTAACATTTTTCTTGTTTGTTGCATGTTTGATGTTATAGATTCTATTTTGATATGGTGAGACCGAGGGGGCGACCTAGAGCGGGTGACCAGGCACCCGGGGGTGAGCCTCCTGTTCCTCTTGCTCCCGGTGGTAATGGAGTAGGTGACGAAGGAAATGTGCCTCAGGATGGTGCCCAAGTCGGGGGCGATGGTAATGGGCCTCAGGCCAATGCTAATGTTGGAGGTGTTGGAGCACAGGCGGGTCAGGGTCCAGCGGGCGCAGACATGACCCATTTGATTCAGACCATAGCCGGAGCTTTTCAGACAGCTTTGGCCGGTGTACAAGTTGCAGCACCACCTCAGGGTGCGGGGACAGGATTACCCCTATAGAGGCTCCGTAGTTTAGGCGGAGTTGAGTTCTGTGGGTTGACTCCCGAGGGTTCGGAGGCATGGCTTGAGAGTACTACTCGCATCTTGGGTCAGATGGAGTGTTCAGACGCCCGTAAGTTGGGTTGCATTGTCTCCTTGCTTCAGGGGACGCTTATACTTGGTGGACAACTGTTACTTCAGGTATGGCCGAAGCGGATATCACGTGGGAGTTCTTCAGAAATGCATTCAAGAGGAAGTATCTCGGAGTTCGTTACTTGGATGAGAAGAAGAGGGAGTTTATGGCCTTGGTTCAGGGTAACAGGACTGTGTCTGAGTACGAAGTTCAGTTTGTGTGATTGAGCCAGTATGCACCTGAGTTGGTCCCTAATGAGAGGGAGCGGTGTGAGCACTTTCGGTATGGGTTGACTAGAGATGTGAAGACCTACATGCTTGCCTCTGACTACACTAAGTTCGATGTTTTGGTCTCTCGGGCCAAGGATATTGAGCAGAACTTATGCTCTAGTGCACATGCTAGTGGGTCCGATTCCAGGAAGAGACATGCGAATTGGGATAGAGATCATGCCAAGAGGCATAGGGATATGAGGTACCAGCCCGATTCGAGGCATAGGGGTGGTAACTATAGTCAGAGCCATCAGGGCCAAGGAGCTGTTATGCACACTCCGGAGTGCACTAGATGTGGGAGACGCCATCAGGGAGAGTGTGTGGGTACCTTTGGGCCATGTGTGGAATTGTGGTTCCTGAGACCATATGAAGCGTAACTGTCCACACCCGGCTAGGGGCGGACCGGTTCCAGCTAGGGGTTATGAGCAGTAGAGAGACCGTGGGCGCGGTCGTGGAAACTTTCAGCCAAGGAATGAGGGTCAGAGGAACTTGGCTCACGTCGTAGCAGTCCAGCCCGAGGGAGGAGGACCGGCTAGGATGTATTCTCAGCGAGAGGCTGGGAATGACACATATGTCTTTTCAGGTAATTTCCCATTACAGTCTTTGAGTTGGCTTTCTTTGAAAGATTCAGGGTCGACACATTCGTATATTCTGGGTGAGCACGCAAGGTCATTAGGGTTGCCATGTGAATGGCTAGAGGTAGGTGTAAATGTTACTAGCTCTTTTGGTGATACAGTGGTAGTTAGGAAAGTGTATAGGAGGTGTCCCTTGATGGTTCAGGGCCACATGTTTCTGGTCGATATGATGGAGTTACCATTCTACGGTTTTGACGTAATTTTGGGCATGAATTGGCTCGTAGATCATAGAGCTAGGGTTGACTTTGAGACCAAGAGAGTCACCTTGAAGCTTACAGATGTTTTCGAGGTCGTGGTAGTTGGCGAGAACGTTAGGTTCTTGTCCAATGTTGTTTCTGCTTTGGAAGCTCAGAGGTTGTTGAGTTCCGGGTGTCAGGCTTACTTGGCTTATGTAATGAATCCGAATATGAGTGAGGTTAGACCACAAGACATCATGACAGTATGTGATTTTCCAAGTGTTTTTCCGGAAGAGTTACCGGGTTTGCCTCCAGACAGAGCAGTTGAGTTTGCTATTGAGACGTATTCTGATTTTGCACCAGTGTCGATTGCTCCATATAGAATGGCACCGAAAGAGTTGAAAGAGTTGAAGACACTGCTTCAGGAGTTGTTCGATAGAGGTTTCATTAGACCTAGTGTTTCTCCATGGGGTGCTCCAGTCTTGTTTGTGAAAAAGAAAGATTGTAGCATGAGGATGTGTATAGATTATATGCAGTTGAATAAGGTGACAGTGAAGAACAAGTACCCTTTGCCTAGGATAGATGACTTGCTTGATTAGTTGAGAGGTGCTTCTGTGTTTTCAAAGATTGACTTGAGGTCCGGGTACTATCAGTTGAAGGTGAAAGATGTGGACATACCGAAGACAACCTTTCGTACGCGTTATGGGCACTATGAGTTATTGGTGATGCCTTTTGGGCTGACTAACGCTCCAGCAGCTTTCATGGATATGATGAACCGTGTGTTTCATGAGTTCTTAGACAGATTTGTGGTAGTGTTCATAAACGACATCCTAGTGTACTCTAGGACCGAGGAAGAGCATGATGAGCATTTACGGTTAGTGCTTCAGACCCTGCTAGAAAATCAGTTGTAGGCCAAGCTAAGCAAATGTGAGTTTTGGATTATGGAGGTGGTCTTCCTAGGTCACGTGATCTCGGCTAAGGGGATTAGTGTGGATCCCAAGAAAATAGAAGCTATAGTGAATTGGAAACAACCGAAGTCAGTGACAGAGATCCGCAATTTCCTAGGTTTGGCGGGATACTATAGAAGATTTGTTAAGGGATTTTCTAGGATAGCGGCTCCTTTGACTAAGTTCCTTCAGAAGAATGTTCCGTGTGAGTGGTCAGATGCAAGGCAAGAAGCGTTTGAGAAGTTGAAGAAAGCTTTGACCGAAGCTCCTATCTTGATTCAGCCTGAACCGGGGAGAGAGTTTGTGATTTATAGTGATGCATCATACGTAGGGTTAGGATGTGTGCTTATGCAAGAAGGTAAGGTGGTAGCCTATGCTTCGCGACAATTGAAAGTGTACGAGAAGAACTATCCCACTCATGACATAGAGTTAGCCGCGGTGGTGTTCGCTTTGAAGATCTGGAGACACCATCTTTATGGTGAGAAGTGCACCGTATACACCGACCACAAGAGTTTGAAGTATTTGATGTCTCAGAGGGAGTTGAACCTCAGACAACGTAGGTGGTTAGAGCTTCTTAAGGATTATGACCTTACGATAGAATACCATCCGGGTAAGGCAAACGTAGTGGTTGATGCTTTGAGTAGAAAAGTGGCAGTTGAGTTACGAGCTATGTTTGTGAGATTGAGCGTGTCCAATGATGGTGGGTTGATAGCCGAGCTTCAAGTTAAGCCTTCATTAGTTCAGTTGATTCGAGAGAAGCAGTTGCGAGATGAGTCTTTGGCACCTCACGTGCAAGATATAGCCGAAGATAGGCCTACCGATTTTTGTTTTGGGGAGAATGGGATCCTATGTTACAAGGATAGGATAGTGGTTCCGGAAGATGCCGAGTTGAGACGTACGATCTTGAACGAAGCTCACAATAGTCCTTTTTCTATACATCCTGTTAGTACAAAGATGTATCGGGGATTAAAGGAAGAGTACTATTGGGTTGGGTTGAAGAAGGACGTGGTCGAGTTTGTAAGTAAGTGTATGGTTTGTCAGCGAGTCAAGGCCGAGCATCAGTTTCCCTCAGGGTTGTTACAGCCGTTGAAGATTCCGGAATGGAAGTGGGAACGTATCACCATGGACTTTGTATCATGGTTACCATTAACTCCTTCGAGGAAGAATTCAGTGTGGGTGATAGTGGATAGGTTTACTAAGTGTGCCCACTTCATACATGTTCATACCACCTATACTTTAGATAAGTTGGTAGATCTGTACATCAGGGAGATAGTGAGGTTGCATGGGGTACCGAAATCCATTGTGTCAGACCGAGATCCGAGGTTTACAGCTAGATTTTGGGAGTGTTTGCATCGAGCCTTGGGTAATTGGTTGAACTTCAGTACTTCGTATCA
This sequence comes from Hibiscus trionum, assembly GCA_030270665.1. NCBI lineage: Eukaryota > Viridiplantae > Streptophyta > Magnoliopsida > Malvales > Malvaceae > Hibiscus > Hibiscus trionum. The sequence goes on along the minus strand of BSYR01000017.1, from coordinate 13,872,928 downwards.
TCCACAGTCAGATCGTCAGTCGGAGAGGGTGATTTAGGTGTTGGAAGATATGTTGAGGTGTTGTATCATCGACTTTCAGGGGTCTTGGGAGAAACATCTGCCGCTAGTCGAGTTTTCTTATAATAACAATTTTCAGTCGAGCATTCAAATGGCTCCGTACGAGGCCTTGTATGGTAGAAAGTGTAGAACTCCGGTTTGTTGGGCCGAAGCCGGACAGAAGCTTGTATCGATGCCCGATTTGCTTAAGGGCACCACCGAGAAGGTAAAGTTGATATGTGATCGTTTGAAGGCAGCTTCAGATCGACAGAAGTCCTATACCGACTTAAAAAAGAAAGAGGTTGAGTATTCTGTGGGAGATAAAGTGTTTTTGAAAGTCTCACCTTGGAAGAAGGTGATGAGGTTTGGTAGGAAGGGTAAGTTAAGCCCAAGATTCATTGGACCTTATGAGGTAGTTGAGAGGATTGGTCCCATTGCATATATATTGAGACTCCCGACCGAACTAGAGAAGATTCATGATGTGTTCCACGTGTCGATGCTCCGAAAGTATAGATCGGACCCGTCTCACGTAATGCCAGTGGAAGAGATCGAATTGAATCTGGATTTGACTTATGATGAGGAACCAGTGGAGATCTTAGCCGCAGACAGCAAGGTGTTGCGGGGTAGATCAATTGAGTTAGTCAAAGTGAGGTGGCAACATCGAGGGGTGGACGAGGCCACATGAGAGAGGAAGAAGGATATGGAAAGGTAGTTTCCTTATCTCTTTCAGTCAGGTAATTTCGGGGATGAAATTCCTTAAGTGGGGGAGAGTTGTAACACCCGTGTTTTAGGGTCGGGAGTTGAGTGTGTGCGCCGGGTTCGAGTCATTAGACTCGGTTTAAATTAAAAGAGGCTTTTGGTTTTATTTTAATAAGGCTTGAAATCATAGTAATGGCATTTTAGTAATTATCCTGAAGTAAGGAAAAGATGAGTAAAAAGGCTCTTTTTGAAACAAAAAAATGTGGTCATCTTCTTCACTATTTCATTTCCAACGACCTAAAACCCATAAAACCCCCAAACACTATTCCATCAAGGTTCTCCCTCATTTGAAGAGATTTCTTTGAGATAACTTCATTTTTGACTTCTCCTCTCTATTCCGATCACTTCCGTGGTTTTAGATTCTTAAAAGCTTCATCTTTTTAGATTTCAAGTTTTCAAACTTTTAAAGGAAAAAGAAGGATCTTTGTGGGTTTTTCATTTAACTATTGATTTGATAAGTTTGTTTAAGCTTTAATCTAGTCCTAAGATGTTTTAAACCTTAAAATGGTGGGGTTTTGGTCAAAATCCCGAAATGGGTTTTTGGGCACATTTTTAAAGGTGTCAAATTCTGTGTTTTGGTGTGGTTTTGTGAAAAAGAGATGGGATGGGGTTATAATGATATTAGGAGGGTGTTTAGAGGATGTTTGGAAGTGTTTTGAGCATTGGAAGTTGTAGTTTTTTGTTGGGTAATGTGGGTATACGAAAATGACGAAGTTGTGTAGCTTATGGGTTGAAAGTGTGGTAAATGAGTCTTGGAATTATATCTTTCTTGTGACAGTGATATTGGGGTTGAATGATTGAGTAAATTGTTGTTTTTGATTGACTAGAACCAAAGGAAATCATTGGAATGGAGAGGCTTCGGGCACGAATCCAGTGAATTTGGAGAATTGAGATTGGTGTTCGGTTTCCGTTTGGGTTGCAAAGGTGAGTGGACATGTTTAATCTTGTTTTTCTTTTGAAATGGGGTTCTTGTGGGTTTGGGTGGAGCCTTGAGGGCTCACCTAAACCCAAGTGTAAGTTTACTAATCCTACCTTAATGATTTTGTGATGATGCGTGGTTAATTGTGGTGTTACCATGTGCATTGTGGATTGCTTTTACATCCGTTGATGTTGTGCAGTCGTTGTCAATGTCGAGCCTCACGTGAAGGTTTTCATAACTACGGTTATGTGTGGTCCCATCAGAAAACTACTTGTCGAACGGTGATGTGTGGTCCCACCGTGTGTGTTGGTTGTGCATGTGCAAACCATGTTGTTGTCTTGTGTGATATCATTGTGCATCTAATGGTTTAATTGTCATTTACGAAAAGCGTTTTGAAAACTGCATGATTGTGGAGTTTTTAGAGCTTCGCTCACTAAGCTATCAAGCTTACGCTCCCTTTTTCTTTAACATGCAGATCGTTAGAGTTCGGAAGGCAAGAGGGCAATGGAGGAGGTTTTTGGAGTTCTCGAGTAGCTCAAGCATGCTTTATGTATTTGTAATAATGCCTAGCCAATAAGGGTGTAGTCTTGTATGGAGTTGGTGCCAAACTCCCTAGTTTGTTTTGTTGATGTTCTAGCATGTTGATTGATGATATGATGTTGAATGTGTTTATGCTTCTATGTTGTGGATTGTAGACCATGTTTTTATTGTGGCTTAAATGCTTGTGTTATGATGGCCTATAGTCGTGTTCCATGAATGGTTATATGCTTGCTTTAGAAGTATGTGAAACCATGCCATGAAGTGCCTATTTGTGTTTCTTTGCCTTGAGTAAAAATGGTGAAGTCATGTATGCTATATGCAAGTTTTTCTACCTAAATGCCTATCTTAAGACGTATGCCATGTTAGTTCGTTTAAGTAGTCTTGCATGATCGATCTTGCTTGTCAAATGTTGTGTGAGTGTATGATTGTGGTTAGAGAGTCATAAAAAGCATCTAGTGTTGAGTTTTGGTCCGTTTAGCAGCTAAATTGAGTCTTGTAGTGCAGGGCGTATCGGTACGCCCAAGGGCCGTATCGATATGGTCCTACACTTTGGGGCTCAGTTTAAGCCTAGCGTACTGATACACGGGGGTGTATCAATATGCCAAAAGGTCTCTAGAAATCTAAGAAATTGACGAGTTTTTGGCGTATCAGTACGGGTCTTGGGTGTATCGATACGGTCTTGTATCGTTGACCGTGAGAAGTTGACCTATGAGGGCGTATCGGTACGGTCAACCAGTGTACCGATACGGTCTCCATATGTTGACTTTGGGCTGTTGACCTGGTCAAGACGTATCGATACGCACTTCTAGTGTATCGATACGACCCGTTGAACAATGTAAAGTGAGACGTTTTAATTTGCTTGTTTGATTGCTTCGCATCGCTTGTTGTCTTTCCCCTGTCATGCCACACATAGGATGTATGAATACCTTTAGACAATTTTTAATAAAAGAAATTTTCTAGGGTTGCTAACAGAAGGGGAGCCTTAACGGGTTTCACTCGGTTTTCCCCGTGTAGCCTACTCGGACCGGTTAGTCGTCCAGACCGTGACGAAAGGGTTACATGCCTTCTCGTACAACGCTGTGATGAGGCTAGGGAAGTAAAATTGCCCCTTCGTTTTCTACCCACATTCATAAATTTCATTAGCAATAATGACACCCACATTGATATACCTTTTGTTGATGATGGAGTGATGAGTGCCAAGCATGGCTTGTCGACGGTGGAGTTGTAGGACGTGGGCAGCAACCGTCTCTTCACGAACGTGTTCCATAATTTTGCCTCGGGCAGCAAGTTCTTCCGATTGACGGTGCCTCTATTTTTGCCCTCATTCCAGATTATCCCCGGAACGCAAAGCTCTTCCTTTATCGCCTCATAACTGTCTTTCGTGACGGAGGCGAGGAATTCCTTGTGGTGATCTTCACGAATGTGGAGGCCGTAGAATATGTTGATATTGCCTTCGCCGATCAGTACTGGCCGCCCGTGGACATTCACTGTCGGTACTTCCTCCATCGGCCCATGGGCATAGTATTCGCGCACCATTGTTTGATTTGCCGGCTGTGGTTGCTGTGAAAAGATCTGTCATTTTTGGTGTGCGATCTTCGAGTAGATGAAGTGCTCAAGCCTGAAGCTTCTCTTCCCCGTCTCGTAATATCCTTGCTCTTCCCATATGGATCTCTCTGTGACTATAACCCCCTCGTCCCGGGCTAGACGACAGACCGGTCCGAGCAGGTTACACGGGGAAAACCGAAACGAACCCCATTAAGGTTCCACTCCAGTTAGCAACCCTAGAAAATTTTTCATTAATTATCTTGTCTAAATGTATCATTTAGTCCTATGTGTGAAAACGACAGCGGGAAGCGATACGAAAAGATACAAGCATAACGTAAGGTAATATAAATTTACCAAGTATCAAGTTAGTCCATTTCATTGCTTACGAAGCGAAACCATACATGAAAGATGCATATAAGCTTAACAAGGGAGCATACAACCAACGAGATTAAAACCTGACATACGAGAACCTTTGAAGATGCTAAAAAGCCCAAATACAAGCATGTGTTTCAAAAACAGGCTTGCCCGTTTCGATACGCGGGCTCCAGTTCAAAAGCCAGACCAGGCCGTACCGATACAGTTCACTCCGTTCTGGTACGGGGGTCTCCAGTAACAAAACGTTCTGGAACAGGTTCCGAAACAGGCACTTCCAGAGGCAAACCGTATCGAAACGCGTACCGAAACGAGCACTCACAGTGTCAAGTCATATCGAAACGGCACCACCCCCGTTCCGATACGAGCATCCCAAGAGCTACACCCATTCCGAAACAACCACGAGCATTTCGAAACGCCTGCACTCTGAATGTCCCTATAAACAGTTTTCTGCATCTCCAAATGATCCCAAATGTACCCCAAAACAACAAGATTCAAGAAACATCCTACATACACTTAATCTAAAGGCATTTCAACCTACCACAAGCATGATGAACCATAAAGCATACATAACAAGGTCATTCATTCAAATAAACATACATCCACATAAGCATTGTATAAAACATGGTTATAAGCCTTCAATACAAACACTTAGACATCAACATAAACATGGTTTACCAGCCTTTTCACATAAACACATAAACATCTCAAGAACATGGTTTACAAATCCACAACACAAAAGCATTAGCAAATAAAGCCAACACATAGGAGTCTAGATACACGCTCCTACAACACGTAGCATCCCTATTGCTAAACTACTACATTATTTACTAAAACCATACTTGAGAAACCACAAACGCGCTTGGATGCCCTTTCCTTGCTCCTTGCTAACTCCACACTAATGATCGGCATTGTTGAAAACGAGAGCGTAAGCTAGAAGCTTAGTGAGGGAGCTCTAAAATAAAACAACGACAATGCAGGGTTCAAAGCATGATATCCTTAAGACATTCACAAGGCATACATTTACGCTAACATAGCAACATAGCCAAACATTAAGAGACTGCATGAACATGGCATCTTACCTCATGTTATGATAAACAAAGATATAACAAATATCTTATCACAACCACCACTCATGAACAAGTATATTGGAAACTATTATCTTACTCGGATATGCAGATAACTTCCATTGGGATTTTCACCCCCAACGTACTCAACAACAATTACCTTCCGGTGGGATTACACTCATCACTGTTTTCACTCATGGATGGGATTAACATTTTCTGATGGAATATTACCTCACCGTACTCCTCCTTGATGACAACACGTCACCAAGGCCATGCGCAAATTTGACCCTTACCGTGTGCACACTCATCCTAATGATTGATCATTTATACCTGGTAATTACTAGTGCCAACATACTAACAAGTCTCGCAATGATTTCACAACCATGCATTTCAACATATCAACACCATATACATCATCAATATATATCAACATGCATAAACAACGCATACCACACAAGTCTACAATTATGCACATTAAGGAAGAACTCATAAAGCCAAACAAGAGATTAAACTACAAACTTAATCCCCTCCTTGGATTGGCCTACCAAGCACAATCCAACACCTCAACCACACACTTGAACCAATTTAAAACCATTTTAAATAAACCACTCACCAAACTCCCTTAAGCAAACCGAGAAAGCCGATCAAGCCTCCAAACTTCCCGGAATCGAGCCCGAAGCTTCTCCAACGATTTCCATTGATTCTAATCAATCAAAAACAACATATTACTCAACAAATCATCCACAAACACTGCCACTAATCAGATTTCAACCAGAAGACCATTTCTCTACAATTTCAAGCCAAAACTAACACAAAATTCTCATTTTCGGACTTGAGCTTAACCCAGCAGAAGTCTATCAATCACAACACTCAAATCATCATTAAACACCTTCAAAACAACCCTCAAGCACCACTATAACATCAACCCAACTCCTCTACACCAAACTACCTCAAAAACCCAAGTTTTTAACCCTTTAAAATACCCACAGAAACCCATTTCGGGATTTTTGACAAAACCCCACCAATTTCAAGACTAAAACACTTATTAACTTTACAAATCAAAACCCACATGAAAACCCATCAAAGCTTCAACATTTTTTCTTAAACTTCTGAAAACATGAACAACTCCAAAATGATGTTTACCAAAAACTAAAACCATAGAAGTGTTAGGAATGATGAGGAGAATTCAAAAATGCTCTTACCTTGATGAAAACACTTGAATTTGATGAAGGAAGGAATGGAACAGTGATTAGGGGGTAAGGGGAGGTTTTTGTCGTGAAAAGCTAAAGGAAGAAGATGAAGAGAACATTTCAAAAGCCCCTTTTTACTCATCTTTTTCCTTTATTTTAAAAATTACATTTTTGCCCTTAATGAAAACTCATGGCCCTTTTTAATTAAAACCAAGCCCAAATTAAATTAAAACGAGCCCACGACTCGAACCCGATTTAACTCTCCTAACACTCGACCCCTAAACCCGGGTGTTACAACTCTCCCCCACTTAAGTAATTTCGTCCTCGAAATTGCCTGATTGAAAGAGATACGGAAACGGCCTTTCCATATCCTCCTTTCTCTCCTAAGTGGCCTCGTCCACACCTTGACATTGCCACCTCACTTTGACCAACTCAATCGATCTACCACACAACACTTTGCTATCTGAGATTAAGATCTCAACTGGTTCCTCATCGTACGTCAAATCCGAATTAAACTCAATCTCTTCCACATGCATAACATGCGACGGATATGATCTATACTTACGAAGCATCGAAACATGGAACACATTGTGAATCTTCTCTAACTTGGATGGCAAACGTAACTGATAAGCAACCGGACCGATTCGCCTCACAATCTCATACGTCTCAATGTACCTCGAACTCAATTTCCCTTTTCTGCCAAACCTCATAACTTTCTTCCAAGAAGAGACTTTCAAGAACACTCTATCTCCCACGGCATACTCAGCTTCTTTCCTCTTAAAATCGACATAGGACTTCTGCCTATTCGAAGCTGCCTTCAAACGATCAAAGATTAACTTCACTTTATCGGTAGTCCCCTTAAGCAAATCCGGCATCGGTAACAACTTCTAACCTGCTTCGGCCCAACAAATCAGAGTTCTACACTTTCTACCATATAGAGCCTCATACGGAGCCATCTGAATGCTCGACTAGTAACTGTTATTGTAAGCGAACTCGACTAACGGTAAAGTACCCTGAAAATCAATGATGCAACAACGCAACATGTCCTCTAAAATCTGTATAACTCTCTCTGACTGACCATCTGACTGAGGATGATACGACGTACTGAAATTCAATCGGGTAACCAAAGCTGTATGCAAACACTCCCAAAATCAGGCTGTAAATCTCGGATCTCAGTAAGACACAATCAACTTCGGCACACCAAGCAGTCTCACAATCTCACCGATGTACAAATCGGCCAACCTATCTAAGGAGTAAGTCGTATTAACAGCCAAAAAGTGAGCACACTTTATGAAGCGGTCAACTATAACCCAAACTGAGTTCTTCTTCGAAGCAGTCAAAGGCAAACCCGAAACGAAGTCCATGGTGATATTTTTCCCACTTCCATTCCGGAATCCTCAACAGTTGCAACAAACCTGATGTTCTACCTTCACTCTCTGACATACCATACACTTACTCACGTAGTCGGCTACGTCTTTCTTCAAACCAACCCAAAAGTATTCATTCTTCAAATTACGATACATCTTTGTACTACCGGGATGCATAGCAAACGAGCTACTGTATGCTTCGGTCAAGATAGTACTTCTCAAATCACTGTCATCCGGTAAAACTATTCTATCTCTGAAACACAAGACCCCATCAACACTGAAACTATAGTCCGGTGGTCTACCCTCGGCTATATCTTGCACGTGAGGTGCCAAAGATCTGTCTAAAAGCTGTTTCTCTCTAATCAACTGGCCTAAGGTAGGTCTAACCTGAAGCACAGCCACTAAACCACCATCTCCGGACAAGCTCAAACTAGCAAACATGGCTCTCAACTCAACGACTACCTTCCTACTCAAAGCATCTGCCACTACATTGGCTTTACCTTGATGGTACTCAATCGTGAGATCGTAGTCTTTAAGCAACTCTAGCCACCTACGCTGTCTAAGGTTCAACTCTCGTTGTGTCATGATATACTTCAGGCTCTTGTGATCCGTATACACTGTGTATTTCTCACCATACAAATAATGTCTCCAAATCTTCAAGGCAAACACAACTGCGGCTAGCTCTATGTCGTGTGTTGGATAATTACGCTCGTGAGTCTTCAACTATCTCGAGGCATAAGCTACAACTCTTCCGTCTTGGATGAGCACACAACCTAAACCTACATATAAAGCATCACTGTAGATCACATAATCTTTCCCCAACTCTGGCTGAATCAAAACCGGTGCATTGGTCAAAGCTTCTTTCAATTTCTTAAAGGCTTGTTGTCTCACATCTGACCACTCAAACTGAACATTCTTCTGAAGCAACTTTACCAAAGGCGTGGCTATCTTCGAAAATCCTTCCACAAACCTCCTATAGTAACCTGCTAAGCCTAGGAAACTACGAATCTCGGTCACATGCTTTGGTTGCTTCCACTCAACAATGGCTTCTATCTTCTTCGGATCAACTCTAATCCCCTCGGCTGACACTACATGTCCTAGAAAGACTACTTCTCTGATCCAAAACTCACACTTACTCAACTTTGCGTACAACTGGTTGTCTAGCAAAGTCTGCAAAACTAACCTTAAATGTCGGTCATGATGTTCCTCGGTACGTGAATACACCAAAATTTCATCTATGAAGACAACTAAAAACTGATCTAATTACTGATGGAAGATTCTGTTCAACATGTCCATGAAAGCAGCCGGTGCATTCGTCAACCCAAACGGCATAACTAAGAACTCGTAGTGCCCATATCTAGTCCTAATAGTTGTCTTCGGTACATCAACCTCTTTTACCCTCAACTGGTAATAACCGGATCTCAAATCAATCTTCGAGAAGACTGATGCCCCTCTCAATTGATCAAACAAATCACCGATATGCGGCAAGGGATACTTGTTCTTCATTGTCAATTGATTCAACTGTATATAATCAATGCACATTCTCATACTACCATCTTTCTTCTTCACAAATAAAACCGGAGTGCCCCAAGGCGAAGAACTCGAACGGATAAAACCTCTATCTGACAACTCTTGCAACTGAGTCTTCAACTCTTTCAGTTCTTTCGGTGCCATACGGTACGGAGCAATCAAAACAGGAGCAGAATCTGAATATGTCTCTATAGCAAACTCTACCTCTCTATCAGGCGGTAAACCTGGCAACTCTTCCGGAAACACTTTCGGAAAATCACACACTATTCTGATATCCTGAGGTCTAACTTCATTCATGTTCGGATTCATCACGTAGGCCAAGTACGCCTCACAACCCAACTCAACTAATCTCTAAGCCTCTAAGGCTAAAACAACATTCGATAAGAATTTCACATTCTCACCTACTACCACAATCTCATAGTCATCCGCAAGCTTCAAGAAAACTTGTAACGCCCCGGTTTTGGGCTCAGAAGTTTTGGGCGTTGACCGGTTCGGTCAAAGTGCTGATCGAATATAAAAGAGTGAATTTAGGATAGCCTAGTTCGGGTTGCATTAAAAATATGGAAAAATGTCCTAAAATCATCTTTTAATATAATTAAGTGAACTGTGAAATCAATTTTGGAAAATGAGGTTCGTAAGGTTGACATTTTGGCTAGTGACCAAAATGTAATTTTTGAAAGTTCGGTGACAGTTTTATAAAGGATTGAAACTTTGAATCTTTAAGGAGCTAATATTCCAAAAAGAGTTTCTCCAGATTTTTCTAAGATATTTTAAGGCTTTATTCTGATTTTAAAGTTTATGAAATGTGGAGGGAAATCATTTTATCATTTTATAACTAACTTTTCTATTTTCTCTCAATTTTCCTTTTCTCTCATTTTCTCTCAACCCAAACACATTCTCCAGATTTTCTTCTTTGATTTTGTCAATCTAAATCACTCATTTCAACTCTCATTTGATTCCTAATCATCTCATCAACAAAACCTCTCAATTTGCAAGTTGTTTCACCAAGCTTTTTGGCTCTAAAAAGGAGAAACTCAAGTTTGGAGGTAAGAACGTCCTTCTCCTCTGAACTTCAAGTTCTTTATTGAAATTCCCAAGTTCTCAATCCTTGATTTATGATTTGTTAAAGGTTTTTCAATTGAAATCTTGATTTTGGCTAAAATGCAAGATTTGGTGATTTTGGTGGAATTTTCGTATGATCTGTTTAAGCAGGGTTTTGAAGTGTCAAAATGATGTTAAATGAATGCTAAATTGATTAGAAGTTGAGGTTTAATTAATGCAATCCCGGATAGGTTGAATTTCCTAAGTTTTGCTTGAGTTTTTGGTTGTTTTTGGAGTGTTTTGGTGATCTGTTATACCTGGAGGTATAAGGACGTGTTTGTGATTATTTTGGATGTTAATTGATGTTTAAAAGTGGTTAGAAGTGATGGATCTTGGCTGGGTTAAGTTTTGGAAGTGTTTGGAGGTGATTTCGGTTGTGTTTGGTAGCCGAATTGTTGGATTTGTGATGAGCAGCGAGTTGTGTTGTGTTGCTGGTGTTTTTAATGCATAATGATGCATTGATCTTCTGTTGTTGTGTGCTTGAAACATGGGAGTTTGATCCGTGAGCTTTAGAGGTGTTGCGGAAGGTTTCGGATGCTTGGAAGGCTTGTTGGCTAGCCTTGTTTTGGTTATCGGTGAGTGAAGTTGGGTTTTCAGCTTTTAAACCAAGGTTTGAAGGTTTTTGGGAGCTTAGTGTAAGTCTAAACAACTTTGCTAAGCTCAAGAGTAAGTGAATGGATTTTCGCTCTTGAATTATGATTGTGAAATTGGCTTTTAAGCAATTGTGGTTGATGATTGAAATGCATGTGTTTTGCATGGTTTAAATCTGTTTTGAAAGCATATTTTAGCATGGTTTAATGCTGGTTTTGAAAGACATATGTGAAGGATGCTCAAGGTAAGAGATCCTTGGTTTTATACATTGAAAATGTGGTTTTGATGCATGGTGTTGCATGTTGTTCAATGGCTTTGTTTAATGCTTTAAAACAGTGAATTAATGTTGGTAAATGATGGTTTTTGCATTATGGTTATGCATGTGAAACATTGGACTAATGTGGTAAGGTGGTTATATTGGCAAGTGATGTAAGTGGTTCTTGGTTCTTTGATCGGATATAGTTAGCCGGCTATAGGATTGGGTGCACCGTGAATTAAGTCACCTTGGAGGTGGAGTGGTCAAGAGTGGACCGGTAAACTCCCTTCAAGTATCCTAACGAGATGGTTGAGGTCATAATGGAGGTGTTGCCCATTCGAGGACCTTGGTTGAGCAAAGGTTATATGGTGTTTAAAAGTCCATATGTGGGAACCTTGTGCTTGTTGAGATCACAATGGCGGTGTTAAGTCCATGTGTGGATCTTGTGTAGGGTGTCCCGGATCTCGTTAGTGATGTTATACAACTACCAATCGGTGAATGCAAAGGTTGTATGGTGTTTGAAAGTCCATACATGGGAACCTTGTGCATGTCAAGGTTGTATGGTGTTTGAAAGTCCATACATGGGAACCTTGGGGAAAAGTTGAGGTTGTATGGTGTTTGAAAGTCCATACATGGGAACCTCGGGAAAGCTAAGGTTGTATGGTGTTTAAAAGTCCATACATGGGAACCTTAGGATGTTGAGGTCAAATGGTGTTTAAAAGTCCATTTGGGATACCTTGGATTGGTAGGGTGTATGGAGCGTAGGGACAACGCTCGGAATCCGCGTATCCGATTGGGTGTTGAGTTGAAAAGTGAATGTGGTTGATCACTTGAAGGCCAATATGATGTTCTTAATTGTGATGAAGCATGGGATGCTTGAAATGATGCATAATTGCATGTGAAGCATGAGATGCTTGAAAAGATGCATGGTTGCATGGAAAGTGTATAATGCTTGTGAATGCATGTTTACTTGTTAAGTTGAACAAGTGTTGATTATCATTTGGAAAATGATGCATGTGAGCATGAAATATCTTTAGTGCATTGGAGTCTTGTTAAGACTTGTTTTTAAAGGCATGTGATGATGATGTTGTGGTTCATATATGTTGCCTTTGGTTTAATGCATGTGTTGGTTGGTTTGTGAAATGGTTTTAAAAAGATTCTTGCTTGAATTGGCTTTCAAGTTTAAGAAAGGTATGTTGTGAAATGGGAGTGTTTTCCAAGGTTTTGTTTTAGCTTGCATATGGTGTTTATGCATGGTTTGGCTAAATGGATGATTTTGTAAGTTGTGCTTTGAAAAGGTTTTCTCAGCAGGCTAAGCTAAGGGTTGGTTTTCATGTATGTGCAATGCATGGTTTTGAGCTTGTTGTTGAAAAGGGGTTTTCAAACATGGCTTTGGTAAACAAATCGAGTTTGTTTTAAAAGAGATTTATGACCCGCTGCATTGATGGTGTTTTGGTTTTGAGCCTACCTCACTAAGCATTATGTGCTTACGCTCCTTTTTGTCCGTCAATGCAGATTCTTGAAGTTTGGACAGCAAGGAGCAAGGGATTCAAGGTGGACTCCACTTGAGATGTATGTCTCGGTGAATAGTTATAGTTAATAAAGGCAATGGGGTAGAATCTCTCGGGTTATTGTGTATGTGTTCGTTTATGTTTGGACAAGGATGTTTTTATGTTGATGATGTTGTTGGATCATGTTTCGGTTTTAATGAGATTGATTTGGAAGGTTTGTGCCTAAATGGTTGCTTGTGTAGGAAGTATGCCTTTAGAATTGGGGCTTTTCATGTATGATGTTATATTGATGAATTGTTGATGCAAGTATGTCCCATTTATGTTGAGTTGCATGTTGGTAAAGTTTGGAGGCTTTAGGAGTACGATTGGATGGCCAATTATGTGTTTGAGTGAGCAAAATGCAGCAATCTGGGCAAGGCGTTTCGGAACAGTTGACACCATTTCGGAACGTGTGCCCTGCATAAACCCAGGCGTCCGAAACGGGTGCCACCATTCCGGAACGGGTTGGCTACTGCCAGTCCCCCGTTGCGGTACGCGTTGCGGAACGGCCCCGTGTTTCGAAACGGGCTCTGCCTGTTTCGGAACGGGTGACCGTTGGGGACTGACATGGGCGGTTAAATGTTTCAGAATGTTTGCATTTTGGTCCTGAAACTTGTCTGTGCAATTGTATGAGTTTGGGTTGTCCGTTTGAGCTGAAATTTGGCAGAGAAGCATGAAACATGTTTAATTTTAAGTTGGTAACTTAAAATCTGGTTAAGTCTTTAAGGTTTTCAGAATTTACAATTTGGTCCCTAAAGTTGTAAATTGTTCAATTGGGTCCCTGTTTGATCTCTGATGTTTATGATCTTTGAGTATGCTGTTGTATGATCATATCTAAGGCTTAATATGCATCTAGACAAGTTTTAAAAAAAAGGGTCGTTAATCAAGGTTGACTTTCGGGTTGACTTTGGTTTTCCCTGTGTGACTTTCTTAATTCGGGTCAACCGTCTAGGCCGGGTTAAGGGGGTTACATTTGGTGGTATCAGAGCTGAGTTGCGAATGCTTGGGGAAAACGGTAAGTTGTTGTGATGTGTGTTGATGTTTACCTTGTTGTGTGGATGAAAGTTGGTTGAATGTTGGTTGAAACACGTGTTTCTGGGCATGATGCTGATGTTTCTGAGCAAATTGTTGATGTTTCTGATCAAGTTGCTGATGTTTTCGAGCATGCTTTGTGTTTATGAATCATTGTTGAATTAATGTGGATATGTGCTGATGGTGTGAGCTGGTGTTATGCTTGATGATTGTGTAATGAGTATGTTATGTTGATATTATGCTGATGCAAATGGATGCTGTTGGATGTAAGCATGATCGAGTATGTTGATTGATATGCTTGATGTTGTGATATCCATGTTGTGTTGACTGTTATGTCATGTAAAGGGGGGGATTCGGGATACCCATTGCCTTATTAATATAGCTATTGTGTTATTTTGGAGTTGGAGTTTGAATCCTTGCTTAATGCTGGTCTAACTGGTTTGTTTGTTTGTTGTGATTGTATGTTTGTTGTTGTTAGTAGTATGGCTAAGTCGATGAAAGAATGGCAGTTGGGTGAGATGGTTGCTGCCTTGGGGCAGGTTGTTAAGGCGTGGAATTCACCCTTTGGTAGAGGTGTTTTGTCTCAGTTTTTCTGTGCCTGGGGTTGAGGTGATAAGGCAAGGGAAAGAAGCTGGTTCTGTGGTGAAGAGTTCATCATCTGATGTTCAGGAGGTGTTGGGAACATCTCAGGCTGTGGTAAAGGTAAAGTCAGTGGATGTGCTGGCTGTGGGATGTGTGGGTTTGCCGAAGCAGCGTTTGCTTGATTTGGGTGCTGTGGAATATCATGGTTCTACACCGGAGATGTTTGAGGCCTGGTTGGCTAGTGTGGTTCTGATCTTGGATCAGGAAGGCTGTGATCTTGCTTGTAAGCTGGAGAGTGTTGTTTCTTTGATGTTGGAGGATGCCTGTGTCTGGTGGACATCTGTGGCTGTGGCGTCACATATTCCTGATATTGATTGGGATTTCTTTGTATCTGCCTTTTATGAAAGGTATCTTGGAGGGAAGTTTCCAAGGGTTGAGCAATGTGACGGTGGTGTTGTTGTAGAGCAAGTGTTGCTTGGGCAAGAAGTGGAAGTTCAGCCACCGGTGTGTGACCGTTGTGAAAGGCGCCATGTTGGAGGTTGTTGGGGCGCGGGTGCTTGCTGGAACTGTGGTTCCAAAGTGCATGTTAAGCGTGATTGTCCTCTTGGAGTGAAGTCAGCTTTGGTGTTAGCCAAAGGGTCTCAGAAAGGTCGTGGGCACGGCCGAGGCAAGGTTCAGAAGTGGCAGAAAGAGCAGAAAGTTGTGAAGAGTGTGGGAAAGGAGAATTGCTGGAAATGTGGGTCTGCTGGACACATGAGACGTGATTGTTTGATGTTGGCTCGGAACAGCCAAGGTCCCTTACTGCAAGGAGTTGGTGGTGACCCTGGTGTGTTAGCTGGTGCTGTAGTGGTGCGGCAGGAGGATGATGATTCCGCGAGGAAGAGAGTTCGTCTGATGAAGCTTCAGGGTGGTGTTGTGCTTTCAGGTAACCTTGTTTAGTAATCTTTGCTCTAGTTACCTTAGTTTGGTTTCTGTTGGTTTTCCTTGCGTGGTAAGTTTAGCCTTGTTGCTAGTTGTTGGGGTAATAGTTGTAGTTTGGAAACATCTTTGGTGTGAAGAAGGCTTAGGTGAGAATCTTGTGGTTAATGATTGTTGGTATGATGGAGTTAGATAAGTTAGAAGTGAGGTAGGAGGTTGTTCTTAGACGGATTTGAGGATGTTATTGGAGGGTGTGAACTGGCATTCATGCACAGTTAAAATCATTGTTATATGCTATATTATATATGTTGGTCCATGCATACATGTGGCATGACATTAGAGGTTTTGCATACATGTACATCAGGCATTGATAGGGCATGTTGGTGATCATGCATACGATGTTCACACTCGCTAATAACTAATCGAATCTGTTAGAGTGGTGGTTGGGTTAGGTTGGATGATGGGTTTTTAGAGGTTGTTTTGGTGCTGGGTGAGAGTTAGACGTAATGGAGTATATTAGGCTAGTTGCTGGTAATAGTGAGAGTGGTATGGTCTGATGGTGGAAGGATAGTGTTTGTTGCTTAAAGAGAGTTTAGTGGTTTGGATAGCTAAGTGGAAGGGGTAGCACCTTGATGCTAAGTGATATTGTAGTTTAACGGTTGTGTTTCCAGGTGCTGGGGTAGCTTAGCATTTGGGTTGTTGTGGAAGGGTTGTGTTTGTAAGTGCTGGTTCTTAGCAACCTTTGAGGAGTTGAGGAGTTGGTATGTATGGTAGGTTGGGCGATGTCCTGGTAAGACAAGTGTTATGGTTGAAGTTTGAAGTGGAAGGGTTATGAAAGATCGAAGGCTTTTGTTGGTTATTTGGGTTCTTGTGAGAAGTGGTTGGCTGGTTGTGTGTATGTGAATTTCTTTTGAGGTCAGCTGGTGGTGTATGGAACAGCTGGCGGAGTCGAGTTGGGGTTGTGATGTGATTTTTGGAATCTGGGTGAGTGATCCTGGTGAGATGTTGTGGTAATGTTAGCAACAGTTGTGAGGGTTTATCAGCATTCGTTGAGGAGTTGGGTAAGCAGTTGATGTTTAAGGATTTTTGCTTGTTGGGAAATTCTTGGAAGAGGTTTGGGAGTTTGCAAGAGTTTTAGAAGCAGAGAAGGTTGAATAGTGGCTGAATTGGATTGGTTGTTGTCTCTGTGTAATCAGGTCTTGGGAGTTGTGTGTTGCAGTGATGTGTGCTGTAAGAGCTGAAGTTCTTCAGGTTGATATTGGGGCTGTGTACAGTCCGGTTATGTGAAAGGTTAAGTTGTGGTTATCTTTGTGTGCTCTTGATTTTGTGAACAACATGTGGTGGTGCTAAGTTGGTGGAGTTTTGTGTGGAAAGTGTCCAGTGATGGTTGAGGCTTTTGTGTTGCCTTGTGTGTGATTTGAGAAGGTTGTGGTTCTCTTTTCGCCGGTTGAAATTTCGAGGACGAAATTTCCTAAGGGGGGGAGAGTTGTAACGCCCCGGTTTTTGGCTCAGAAGTTTTGGGCGTTGACCGGTTCGGTCAAAGTGCTGATCGAATATAAAAGAGTGAATTTAGGAAAGCCTAGTTCGGGTTGCATTAAAAATATGGAAAAATGTCCTAAAATCATCTTTTAATATAATTAAGTGAACTGTGAAATCAATTTTGGAAAATGAGGTTCGTAAGGTTGACATTTTGGCTAGTGACCAAAATGTAATTTTTGAAAGTTCGGTGACAGTTTTATAAAGGATTGAAACTTTGAATCTTTAAGGAGCTAATATTCCAAAAAGAGTTTCTCCAGATTTTTCTAAGATATTTTAAGGCTTTATTCTGATTTTAAAGTTTATGAAATGTGGAGGGAAATCATTTTATCATTTTATAACTAACTTTTCTATTTTCTCTCAATTTTCCTTTTCTCTCATTTTCTCTCAACCCAAACACATTCTCCAGATTTTCTTCTTTGATTTTGTCAATCTAAATCACTCATTTCAACTCTCATTTGATTCCTAATCATCTCATCAACAAAACCTCTCAATTTGCAAGTTGTTTCACCAAGCTTTTTGGCTCTAAAAAGGAGAAACTCAAGTTTGGAGGTAAGAACGTCCTTCTCCTCTGAACTTCAAGTTCTTTATTGAAATTCCCAAGTTCTCAATCCTTGATTTATGATTTGTTAAAGGCTTTTCAATTGAAATCTTGATTTTGGCTAAAATGCAAGATTTGGTGATTTTGGTGGAATTTTCGTATGATCTGTTTAAGCAGGGTTTTGAAGTGTCAAAATGATGTTAAATGAATGCTAAATTGATTAGAAGTTGAGGTTTAATTAATGCAATCCCGGATAGGTTGAATTTCCTAAGTTTTGCTTGAGTTTTTGGTTGTTCTTGGAGTGTTTTGGTGATCTGTTATACCTGGAGGTATAAGGACGTGTTTGTGATTATTTTGGATGTTAATTGATGTTTAAAAGTGGTTAGAAGTGATGGATCTTGGCTGGGTTAAGTTTTGGAAGTGTTTGGAGGTGATTTCGGTTGTGTTTGGTAGCCGAATTGTTGGATTTGTGATGAGCAGCGAGTTGTGTTGTGTTGCTGGTGTTTTTAATGCATAATGATGCATTGATCTTCTGTTGTTGTGTGCTTGAAACATGGGAGTTTGATCTGTGAGCTTTAGAGGTGTTGCGGAAGGTTTCGGATGCTTGGAAGGCTTGTTGGCTAGCCTTGTTTTTGTTATCGGTGAGTGAAGTTGGGTTTTCAGCTTTTAAACCAAGGTTTGAAGGTTTTTGGGAGCTTAGTGTAAGTCTAAACAACTTTGCTAAGCTCAAGAGTAAGTGAATGGATTTTCGCTCTTGAATTATGATTGTGAAATTGGCTTTTAAGCAATTATGGTTGATGATTGAAATGCATGTGTTTTGCATGGTTTAAATCTGTTTTGAAAGCATATTTTAGCATGGTTTAATGCTGGTTTTGAAAGCCATATGTGAAGGATGCTCAAGGTAAGAGATCCTTGGTTTTATACATTGAAAATGTGGTTTTGATGCATGGTGTTGCATGTTGTTCAATGGCTTTGTTTAATGCTTTAAAACAGTGAATTAATGTTGGTAAATGATGGTTTTTGCATTATGGTTATGCATGTGAAACATTGGACTAATGTGGTAAGGTGGTTATATTGGCAAGTGATGTAAGTGGTTCTTGGTTCTTTGATCGGATATAGTTAGCCGGCTATAGGATTGGGTGCACCGTGAATTAAGTCGCCTTGGAGGTGGAGTGGTCAAGAGTGGACCGATAAACTCCCTTCAAGTATCCTAACGAGATGGTTGAGGTCATAATGGAGGTGTTGCCCATTCGAGGACCTTGGTTGAGCAAAGGTTATATGGTGTTTAAAAGTCCATATGTGGGAACCTTGTGCTTGTTGAGATCACAATGGCGGTGTTAAGTCCATGTGTGGATCTTGTGTAGGGTGTCCCGGATCTCGTTAGTGATGTTATACAACTACCAATCGGTGAATGCAAAGGTTGTATGGTGTTTGAAAGTCCATACATGGGAACCTTGTGCATGTCAAGGTTGTATGGTGTTTGAAAGTCCATACATGGGAACCTTGGGGAAAAGTTGAGGTTGTATGGTGTTTGAAAGTCCATACATGGGAACCTCGGGAAAGCTAAGGTTGTATGGTGTTTAAAAGTCCATACATGGGAACCTTAGGATGTTGAGGTCAAATGGTGTTTAAAAGTCCATTTCGGATACCTTGGATTGGTAGGGTGTATGGAGCGTAGGGACAACGCTCGGAATCCGCGTATCCAATTGGGTGTTGAGTTGAAAAGTGAATGTGGTTGATCACTTGAAGGCCAATATGATGTTCTTGATTGTGATGAAGCATGGGATGCTTGAAATGATGCATAATTGCATGTGAAGCATGAGATGCTTGAAAAGATGCATGGTTGCATGGAAAGTGTATAATGCTTGTGAATGCATGTTTACTTGTTAAGTTGAACAAGTGTTGATTATCATTTGGGAAATGATGCATGTGAGCATGAAATATCTTTAGTGCATTGGAGTCTTGTTAAGACTTGTTTTTAAAGGCATGTGATGATGATGTTGTGGTTCATATATGTTGCCTTTGGTTTAATGCATGTGTTGGTTGGTTTGTGAAATGGTTTTAAAAAGATTCTTGCTTGAATTGGCTTTCAAGTTTAAGAAAGGTATGTTGTGAAATGGGAGTGTTTTCCAAGGTTTTGTTTTAGCTTGCATATGGTGTTTATGCATGGTTTGGCTAAATGGATGATTTTGTAAGTTGTGCTTTGAAAAGGTTTTCTTAGCAGGCTAAGCTAAGGGTTGGTTTTCATGTATGTGCAATGCATGGTTTTGAGCTTGTTGTTGAAAAGGGGTTTTCAAACATGGCTTTGGTAAACAAATCGAGTTTGTTTTAAAAGAGATTTATGACCCGCTGCATTGATGGTGTTTTGGTTTTGAGCCTACCTCACTAAGCATTATGTGCTTACGCTCCTTTTTGTCCGTCAATGCAGATTCTTGAAGTTTGGACAGCAAGGAGCAAGGGATTCAAGGTGGACTCCACTTGAGATGTATGTCTCGGTGAATAGTTATAGTTAATAAAGGCAATGGGGTAGAATCTCTCGGGTTATTGTGTATGTGTTCGTTTATGTTTGGACAAGGATGTTTTTATGTTGATGATGTTGTTGGATCATGTTTCGGTTTTAATGAGATTGATTTGGAAGGTTTGTGCCTAAATGGTTGCTTGTGTAGGAAGTATGCCTTTAGAATTGGGGCTTTTCATGTATGATGTTATATTGATGAATTGTTGATGCAAGTATGTCCCATTTATGTTGAGTTGCATGTTGGTAAAGTTTGGAGGCTTTAGGAGTACGATTGGATGGCCAATTATGTGTTTGAGTGAGCAAAATGCAGTAATCTGGGCAAGGCGTTTCGGAACAGTTGACACCGTTTCGGAACGGGTGCCCTGCATAAACCCAGGCGTCCGAAACGGGTGCCACCGTTCCGGAACGGGTTGGCTACTGCCAGTCCCCCGTTGCGGTACGCGTTGCGGAACGGCCCCGTGTTTCGAAACAGGCTCTGCCTGTTTCGGAATGGGTGACCGTTGGGGACTGACATGGGCGGTTAAATGTTTCAGAATGTTTGCATTTTGGTCCTGAAACTTGTCTGTGCAATTGTATGAGTTTGGGTTGTCCGTTTGAGCTGAAATTTGGCAGAGAAGCATGAAACATGTTTAATTTTAAGTTGGTAACTTAAAATCTGGTTAAGTCCTTAAGGTTTTCAGAATTTTCAATTTGGTCCCTAAAGTTGTAAATTGTTCAATTGGGTCCCTGTTTGATCTCTGATGTTTATGATCTTTGAGTATGCTGTTGTATGATCATATCTAAGGCTTAATATGCATCTAGACAAGTTTTAAAAAAAAGGGTCATTAATCAAGGTTGACTTTCGGGTTGACTTTGGTTTTCCCCGTGTGACTTTCTTAATTCGGGTCAACCGTCTAGGCAGGGTTAAGGGGGTTACAAAACTCTCTTAGTTTCGAAATTTATCTTAGCTCTATGTTCTGTAAGCCAATCCATACCCAAAATCAAATTGAAGCCATAAAATGGTAACTTCATCATATCCACTGGAAATATATGTCCCTGAACCATTAACGGAAACATTTTGTACATCTTCCTAACCACTACTGTATCCCCGAAGGAACTAGTAACACTAACACCTACCTCCAGTACCTCACAAGGTATAATCAACATCTTTGCATGATCACTCAAAATATATGAATGCGTAAACCCGAAGTTAATCAAGGAAAGCAAACTCAGAGACTGTATCGAGAAATTACCTGCAATCACATATGTGTCGTTCTGCCCCTCTCGCTGAGCATAAACTCTAGCCTGACCTCCGCCCTCTGGATGAACTGTAACTACATGTGCTACGTTCCTCTAACCATCATTTCTCGGCTGGAAGTTGCCTCGACCGTGCCCACGGCCTCTCGGATAATCGATAGCTCTAGTAGGAGCATGAACCTGAACTGGTGCAAACCCAGCCTGATATGTACAATCACGCCTAATGTGATCTCTAGCTCCACAATTCCAACACGCATGAAAATTTCCCCAACACTCACCGGTGTGATGCCTCCCGCATCTAGTACACTCGAGCAAATGCCCACCAGCTCTCTGGCCCTGATGGCCTCTACCGTGGTTACCACCACAACTACTATGATCAAAATGATGCCTATTGTCCCTATGCCTCTTTGCATCGCCTCTATCAAAGTCGCCAGACCTCTTCCCGAAACTAGAACCACCAGAACGTTTGGTCAGACCCAAATTGTGCTCTATGTCCTTGGCCCTAGCGACCAACACATCAAAGTTCGTGTAGTCCGTAGCCAAAGTGTACCTCTTTACCTCCTCACTCAACTCGTAACGAAAACAGTCACAATGTTCCCTCTCAATAGGAACTAGCTCAGACGCATACTGACTCAATCTGACAAACCGTATCTAATACTCGGTCACTGTCATATTCCCCTAAAGCAAAGCCATGAACTCTCTCTTCTTCTCATCAAAATAGCGGGGACCCAAATACTTCTTGCGGGGACCCACCAAATGTAGGCATCACCCTGAAGCAGAGAAACAACACATCCCAGTCTACGTGCTCCAGTACAACCCATCTGAGACAAAATACGGACAGTCTTGTAAAACCAAGCCTCTGATCTCCCAGGTGCCAACCCTCAGAACTCTTCACCTCATAAACTGCGAAGCCTCTCAAGTGGCAAACCGGTGCCCTCACCCTGAGGTTGTGCCACTGCCTATCCCCCAGCCACAGTTGCTTGGAAAGCATCGGCTATCGCTTGAACTAACAGAGCCAAATCTATACCGACTGGACCTTGGCAAACCTGAGGTCCTACACCCTCAGCTCTCGCCTCACCTCTCTCTTGAAGAGGAGGAGAAGGAGGAGGTGGAGGAGCCTCCGCCTCTACAACCTGCTCAACTTACAGAGCTGCTGCCCGTGGTTCCGGATGAACCATCCAAGGCCTGCCTCTAGGTCTCATCTTACAGCTAGCAAGATAACAACTACAAACAAACAAACACACAAGGATTAAGTTAGCAAAGGCAAGGGTCCAACGTGCTCAAGTATTCCTTTACAAAATCTTTTCCAATAAGTAATATTAGCAATGGTAACTCGACACTACGCCTCAACACAACAATCATGCTAACACATGCTTTCAAACACCGTGCAAACGAGCAAACAACAAGCATACATAGCAAAACATTCACCGTACAACATACACCAAGGTATTGCAACATAACACTTCAAGCTTACCTTACTTACCTACCCAAGGTTACAGAAACCTCAGGCTCTGATACCAACAAATGTAACCCGCTCGTCTCGGGCTAGACGACAGACCGGTCCGATCAGGTTACACGGGGAAAATCAAAGCGAAACTCGTTAAGGTTCCACTCCGATTAGCAACCCTAGAAATTTTTTCATTAATTATCTTGTCTAAATGTATCATTTAGTCCTATGTATGAAAACGACAGCGGAAAGCGATACGAAAAGATAAAAGTATAACGTAAGGTAATATAAATTTACCAAGTATCAAGTTAGTCCATTTCATTGCTTACAAAGCAAAACCATACATGAAAGATGCATATAATCTTAACAAGGGAGCATACAACCAACAAGATTAAAACCTGACATCTGAGAACCTTTGAAGATGCTAAAAAGCCCAAATACAAGCATGCGTTTCGAAACAGGCTTGCCTGTTTTGATACGCGGGCTCCAGTTCAAAAGCCAGACTAGGCTATACCGATACGGTCCACTCCGTTCCGGTACGGGGGTCTCCAGTAACAAAATGTTTCGTAACAGGTTCCGAAACAGGGACTTCCAGAGGCAAATCGTATAGAAACGCGTACCGAAATGAGCACTCACATTGTCAAATCGTATCGAAACGGCACCACCCCCGTTCCAATACGAGTATCCCTAGAGCAACACCCGTTCCGAAACAACCACGAGCATTTCGAAACGCTTGCACTCTGAGTGTCCCTATAAACAGTTTTCTACATCTCCAAATGATCCCACACGTACCCCAAAACAACAACATTCAAGAAACAACATACATACACTTAATCTAGAGGCATTTCAACCTGCCACAAGCATGATCAACCATAAAGCATACATAACAAGGCCATTCATTCAAAGAAACATGCATCCACATAAGCATTGCATAAAACATGGTTATAAGCCTTCAATACAAACACTTAGACATTAACATAAACATGGTTTACCAGCCTTTTCACACAAACACATAAACATCTCAAGAACATGGTTTACAAATCCACAACACAAAAGCTTTAGCAAATAAAGCCAACACATAGGAGTCTAGATACACGCTCCTATAACACGTAGCATCCCCATTGCTAAACTACTATATTATTTACTAAAACCATACTTGAGCAACCACAAACGCGCTTGGATGCCCTTTCCTTGCTCCTTGCTAACTCCACACTGATGATCTGCATTGTCGAAAACGAGAGCGTAAGCTAGAAGCTTAGTGAGGGAGCTCTAAAACAAAACAACGACAATGCAGGGTTCAAATCATGATATCCTTAAGACATTCACGAGGCATACATTTACGCTAACATAGCAACATAGCCAAACGTTAGGAGAATGCATGAACATGGCATCTTACCTCATGTTATGCTAAACAAAGATATAACAAATATCTTCTCACATCCACCACTAATGAACAAGTATATTGGAAATTAATAGCTTACTCGGATATGCGGATAACGTCCATTGGGATTTTCACCCCCAACATACACAACAACAATTACCTTCCGGTGGGATTACACTCATCACTGTTTTCACTCATGGATGGGATTACACTCATCATCACATGCTACCATTTTCTAGTGGAATATTACCTCACCGTACTCCTCCTTGATGAAAACACGTCACGAAGTCCACGCGCGAATTTGACTCTTACCGTGTGCACACTCATCCTAATGATTGATCATTTATACACGGTAATTACTAGTGCCAACATACTAACAAGTCTCACCATGATTTCACAACCATGCATTTCAACATATCAACACCATATACATCGTCAATATATATCAACATGCATAAACAACACATACCACACAAGTCCACAATTATGCACATTAAGCAAGAACTCATAAAGCCAAACAAGAGATTAAGCTACCAACTTAATCCCCTCCTTGGATTGGCCTACCAAGCACAATCAAACACCTCAACCACACACTTGAACCAATTTAAAACCATTTTAAATAAACCACTCACCATACTCCTTTAAGCAAACCGAGAAAGCCGATCAAGCCTCCAAACTTCTCAGAATCGAGCTCGAAGCTTCTCCAACGATTTCCCTTGATTCTAATCAATCAAAAACAACATATTACTCAACTAATCATCCACAAAACACTGCCACTAAATATATTTCAACCACAAGACCATTTCTCTACAATTTCAAGCCAAAACTAACACAAAATTCTCATTTTCGGACTTGAGCTTAACCCAGCAGAAATCTATTAATCTCAACACTCAAATCATCATTAAACACCTTCAAAACAGCCCTCAAGCATCACTATAACATCAGCCCATCTCTCCTACACCAAACTATCTCAAAAACCCATGTTTTTAACCCTTTTAAATACCCACAAAAACCTATTTCGGGATTTTTGACAAAACCCCACCATTTTTACATATAATACTCTTTAGGGCAAGACTAAAACACTTATTAACTTTACAAATCAAAACCCACATGAAAACCCATCGAAGCTTCAACCTTTTTCTTAAACTTTTGAAAACATGAACAACTCCAAAATGATGTTTACCAAAAACTAAAACCATAGAAGTGTTAGGAATGATGAGAAGTCAAAAATGCTCTTACCTTAATGAAAACACTTGAATTTGATGAAGGAAGGAATGGAACAGTGATAAGGGGGTAAGGGGAGGTTTTTGTCGTGAAAAGCTAAGGGAAGAAGATGAAGAGAACATTTCAAAAGCCCATTTTTACTCATATTTTTCCTTTATTTTAAAAATTACCTTTTTGACCTTAATGAAAACTCATGACCCTTTTTAATTAAAACCAAGCCCAAATTAAATTAAAACGAGCCCACGACTCAAACCCGATTTAACTCTCCTAACACCCGACCGCTAAACTCGGGTGTTACATTGACCTCCGGTGCGGCAAAGCGGTTGAGAGATTCCTCAGATTCTGCCTGGGCAGCGCGGCGGCATGAGGTTCTTGCCATTCTTGATTTTGGGCTTTAGGGTTTTTGTGCGAAGAGAGATGTGAGAGTTTGAGAATCTGTGGAAAAGGAAAGAAATCTGAAAGCAAAGGAAACTTGTGAAACAATATGCAAGAGAGAGTAAAGAATAGTGAATAGTAAAAAAATTAGGGGGTTTAAATAGGAGTGAAAGGGGCTGCCATTTCATCTCCCGAGGCATCCGTAGCCCGAGTAGAGTTCCGTTGGAATAGAACGGGCGTCTGGGAACGGCTAGTTCTGGCAAGAAGCAACGTCTGTCTGCCGCGACAGATTTGGCGTGCGGGCTGGAATGGGTGTTGTAATTGGGCTTTCTTCTTCTCCCTTCTCTTGGGCTATTGTTCCTCCTAAAATAAGAAAACTGAAATAAAAAATATTAGTGCATAACTGCTGAAATTAAATCTACTTCCTAAGAACTGAATAAAAATGCAAGAAATTAAAATTTGAATCCTAAAACATAAAAATAAAAGAAAATAGTTTAAGTTATGTTGGGAATGCATCTGGATGCATTTCCCAACACAACCACTTCCTGGGTTTCTACAACATCTGCTTCACCCTCTGCCATGACGGGTCTTTGTGTTTCTCTTGATCAATGTCACTGCTAGGTTGCCCGCCCATGCGGCTTTGGCTGGGGTGCTCTATTGCTGTGCTAGGTTTTGTATCAGCCCAGGCATGAACATCTTGTCGTTCTTATTTGTCGTCAGCTTTTTTCAAAGGTTCCAGGACATTTAGCTTAATCCTCTGGTCATCCACTCTCATAGTGAGCTCCCTATTTTCCACATCTATTAGAGTTCTGCTCGTGGCTAGGAACGATCTCCCAAGGATGATGGGTGCTTTGTTGTCTGCCTCACAGTCCAGAATTAAGAAATCAGCTGGAAAAATAAGATTGTCTACTCTTACTAGAATATCTTCAATTTTTCCTTCCGGTTGCACGTAAGAGTGGTCAGCTAACTGAAGCATGACGGTGGTGGGTCTAGCTTTCCTAATTCCTAGCTTTTCAAACACCAACTTGGGCATTACATTGATGCTTGCCCCAAGGTCGCATAAAGCCTTCCCTTCGTAATAGTTCCCAATGGCGCACGGAATGAGGAACCTGCTTGGGTCTCTTAGTTTGGGCGGCGTTTTACTGTGCAGCATGGCCATGCATTCTTCCGTTATGGTGATCGTTTCAATTTCCCTGATTCTTTTCCGTTTGGAAACCATATCTTTCAGAAATTTGGCATAGTTCGACATTTGTTGTATGGCTTCCACCAGGGGTATGTTGATATGCACTTGCTTGAGAATATCCAGAAACTTTTTGAACTGATTGTCCTGCTTCTGGTGTTTCAGCTGCTACGGAACAGGTGGGTGTGCACGTACCTCACGTTTTAGAAGCACCAATAGGGTATGCCGAGGCAGAGGGTCTTGGGTCTGATGTGGTGGGCTTGTCTTCTTCTATCTGGGCAACTGATTTGATGACCTTGCTCTGCTCGTAAGTGAGTTTCCTCACGAATTCAGTGTCGTTGGGTAATCCTCCCATAGGTCTGGTGTTCGGGACTTGTGCAAATTGTCCCACTTGAGTTTCTAGTGACTTTAGGGTTGCCTCATGATTTTGCATTCTCATATCGGTCCTGTCCATGAAAGCTTCAATTTTTTTAGCAAATAAATCCATGATGGAGATATAGGTACCTATCTGAGTCATGAAGGCATTTAAGGTATGCTATAAAGCACTAGGTACTGTTTGTTGTTGCTGCGGCGGCTGCTGTCGCGGCATAGTCTGCTGGAATCCTTGCGATTGATTTGTCTGATTAGCTGTATTCAGAGTGTTGTTGGGGTTGCTCCATGAAAAATTAGGGTGCCTCTTCCAGCCTGGATTGTAGGTGTTCGATGTAGGGTTGTTGTTCCTGCTGAAATTCCCCACAAAGCAGCTGGTTTCGGTTCCTTGTTGGCACTCGGACGAGTCATGGTCTCCCTCACATTGGTCGCAAAAGGCATCAATGGCTTTAACCTGCTGGGTATTGTTCTCCCTTTTCATAGCTTCTACCATCTTTGTCAACTGAGCGACTTGTGCTACGAGTGCATCTGATGTTCCTAGCTCATTTTCTATGGCCTGCTTCCTTATGCCGCCTCGGTGGGCATTAGGGAATTGGTAGTCGTTTTTAGCCATCCTGTTCAAGATCTGAATTGCTTTGACCGGCTCCTTATCGAGTAATGTACCATTGGTAGAGGAATCCAGCATCATACTTTTTGGTATGTTTACACTGTTGTAGAATATGGAGAGTTGTGTCCACTCTGGAAATCCATGGGAGGGGCATTTATTCAGCAACTCACAAAATCTCTCCCATGCCTCGTACATTGGTTCATCATCTGCCTGTCGAAAAGTAGTGATGTCAGTCCGCAATTTATTAGTCAAATTGACAGGATTAAATCAAGCTAAGAAATCTCAGCATAGTTCCGCCCAGGATTCAATGGACTCTGATGGTAGGCTATTGAACCAAGTTTTTGCCCTATCCCTCAGTGAATAGGGAAATAATCTGAGACGCAGCACGTTAGAATGAACTCCATGGATTTTGAAGGATTTGTAGATATCAAAGAAGGATTTCATATGCTGGCGGGCATCTTCAGTGGCAGATCCTCTAAACTGTCCAAGTTTATTCAACATGTTGAACATGACTGGTTTGAGTTCGAAGTGGTCTGCTTCTATTTCTGGATCAGTCACACCAAAGTTCAGCCTTCTGAGATCCTCCTCCAAGTAGTCACGAACTAGCTGCCGAGCGGCAGGAGGTTACCTTCCATTGCCCGCCATAGTATTGTCGATTGGGGGCGGTAAGTCCTGGTTGTTTGCTGGATTACCCATGGCTTCTCTGTTTGCTTGTCTAAGTCCGCGTGTAGTACGTTCAGGCTCTAGATCGTATTCTCGCAAGGGTGATTTCTGGTTTGCTCTGGTCATAAACCAAAGAAAACCGGGGGGTTAAACGGAAAAAATAAAAGGTGCAGAAAAAATTAAAACAAAAAGTTGTACGCCAATCCCCGACAACGACGCCAAAAACTTGTTGCGTGCAAAAGTGATGCGCAATTAGTGTGCAAGTGTACACGGTGCCAAGTTATTGTATTTAAGATATTGTCTCCATAGGGATTGTGACAACCTTTCGGAACTCACTTTTCTACACAAGTAAAAGTAAAAACACAAATAATGAGAGTTGGTTTGATTAAAACTAAAACTAAAGCAAATAAAATAATTTGAGAAATCAGAGTGAAAGAATGGGCCAGTATTGGATGCTTCGTAGTGTGGAGATTTGATGCATTGTCTCGGTACAATTTTGTAGATCAACTTAACAACTTCAACAGCCACCCACGAGTATGCCTCAGCAGATGCCTGCCTCGGCAGAGACCAATGTGACTGCCTGGGCAAATAAGAGACGATTCAAGGTTCGGCAAGGCTCCCTTCTATGACTTCCTCTTCTCTCGAAGCATGAAGTACTATTGGCGAACACGTCTTGGATGATACCTCCCGATTTGAATCTAAGGATGAACACCAATCGATTATGAAGCCTCTCTTAGCCGCTAAACTTCTAAACTTACCCCTTAGCTGAAGTAGCTTTACCCTATGGTTGGATAAAACCGTGTTTACTCGTTTCGTGAGTTCAACTCTCCCGATATTGAACAAATAGATTGAAGCTCTCTTCTCTCCCAATAAAGATTGCAACAATGAAGAACCAAGAGTAAACAAACATTGAATTTTATTGCAAAAACTAAAATCCTAAACGAATACAAGCAAAACTCTCAGAACTACTACACAACCAACCCTTAGCCCTAGGGAAGGTTTAGAACATAATGGAGGATGGCGGCACAAGGGTTTTTCGACAAGAATGAGGGTTTTCTCTCTAATCTCAATTGTCTCTCTTCCTTCAAGTCGATTACATATATATAGGGGAGGAGCCTAGGTCTAAGTCGGTTTAGAGTAGGAATACTAGTTAGAATAAAATTACAACTCATTAAAAGAACAAATCTAACATTAAATCTTCCTAGATTCCCGTTTGACTTTTTCCACCTTGACTTTGACCATGGCTTTTCTTTGTCTTTTGGGCTCCAATGCATATGCAAATGGTCTCTAAAAATCGGGCTTGATGAGCTCTTTCAGTCGCATACCACTTTGCATTTTTCCACCCTTCCTTGAGTTGCTACCTCGGTGACACACTATTGAACGCCTCGACAGAGGTGTGGAATGGTGTGAAGGGGTTGGCACAGCTCTTCATTCTGGTCCTCTCCTTCTCGGTCAGCTCTCCAAATGGTACAACAGCTTCCTCCATCAATTTCCAGCTTCTCTTCTTCTACCCTCTCTGCTGCCTCGGTGGCGTCTTCTTGGGAGGGTACCTACGCACAGAAAGAAAATGCACATGAGCAGTATCTTATATATAAAACAATTAAGTTCATCAAATAAGGAATAATATCTAATCTATGCAGTTTTGTGTATGTTTTCCTAATAAATGCAACTAAACTATGCTTAAGAACAACAATAATTGAACTAAATTAGGGCATACATATAGGACTTTTGCACACTTAACGGTATTAGTTTTTTCATTAAATGATTCCCTTGGATTTCTTAGCTATTTGTCAATCCTCACCCCTTTGGACCATATTACCCCTAAATTAATGAATTTAGTTCACATGGATCCTTTATTGAATTTAATTAGATGATTAAATATGTGTGGTGTAAATTAATTAAATATTTATATTCAATATTAATTTAACATTTAAATGGTTTTACACATATTTAAATATTATTTTAATATTTAATGTATTTTTATTAATATTATATTTATGGTGTTTATAGATTATATGTTAGGATTGCATATTGCTTGAAAATTAATAATGTTAAGATGTTTGTTTTGATATAATAATAGAAAAATTGTTTTGAACTAAATTGAAAAGATTTCAAAAATTTTTATAAGTCCAAACAACTTGAAAATATGTTTGATGGATTTTATAAGGTTTTGGAATGTTTTAAAATGTCTTTAAAGTAGTCAAGGCTGAGTTATTCAAGTAACTGTACCGATACGGTATACACCGTATCGGTACGCTTTAGGGTTTCAAGATACAGGAAAATTTCAGTAGCCAAAACCCATACTGATATGGCTTGTTCGTATCGATACGAAGTAGTGTCCTACCGATACGTTTTGTAGCGTACCGATACGGTTATAACTACCCCAACGGCTAGTTTCCCAATGGTCATTTGGATTGTAGGCCATACTGATACGCTCTCAGGCGTATCGATATGCATCAGCTGAGAAGAGCTCAACGGTTAGTTCTGAAGAAGGGCGTACCGATATGGTTACCCGCGTATCGATACGGACAACTCCATAACAACATTTATTGTGGGAAATAAAGGCCACAACGGCTCCAATTCAATCCCAACGGTCTCCAACGGCTAAGGTAATGGAAGTAGGCTTTGGTTAGAAAGTCGAACCACTCTAAATCTTTGTCCAAATTCTTTCAATTTTTGCTTCCACCAAAAACACTCAAAAATCAATCTTCTCTACACTTGGCAAACAATTCAGTTGAAGGATATCGAGCCCAACAAATAAGTTATGAGTTGATGTTTTTAATTTTATTCTTTGATTTTTAAGATGTTTATCATCTTATAAAATATTTTAGTAGGTTAAACTTATGATATAATTTCTTAACATTATTATACAACTTTTAGATTATTTTATTATTTACTTTAATTTACTTGACAATATGTCACAATTAATAAAAAAATAAAATTTTGAACACATTAAAAGTTTAGCATTTAAAAATTCACAAAAATATTTTAATAGAGTATAACGATGGTATATAAATATAAATTATACTTTTTTAAAATAGTTAATATAATAATTATATTAATAATATGATAAATATATAGTTTTTACAAATTTTAGGTAGTGTGACAAAAATAATTCTATTACTTTTTATGCATATGTTTTTAATTTAATATTAAAAGTTTAACATGTTAAAAAGAAAATATAACATGTGGTCAATTTAGTAAATTTTAGTTCCATATAATCTTATATACTTCTAACCAAACACAACAATCCTACATTCCTACGAAATAAATCACAAATTAATCAAAATTTGACCAAAAGTATACATTTGATAAAGTATCAGTACTTCATACATGGTATCAATAGAAAAGGCTAGGTGTTGATACCTGGGAGTAGGGGTGTGCATTTCTGATATCTAAAATTTTCGAATTGGTAAATTAGTGATTCGTATTCGATCTGATAAAATCAGATACTTAATTTTTTAAATAATCGGGTATCCGAACTTATGACTTGATTTAAGTATTTTTTTTGGTAAAGTACACAGACGGTCACTGAACTTTGGTTAAAAAAAACAAAACGATAACCGAACTTTCAAAAATCACAAAATGGCAATTAAACTTTATGTTTTATAACAAAATGGTAACTAGACGTTAAATACTGTTAAGTGGATGTTATAAAATTTAGTGTCATAACACATTTAGTCCTTTATATTTATACATTCAATCAATTTAGTCCTAATTAAAAACAATTCACTAAATTTAGCCATCGTTATTTATGCATTCTTTCAATTTGGTCCTTAAAGCAAAATTCCAAGGTATGGTAACATGATAAATAATTATAATTAAAATTTTGTAGGAACTTGAAAACTCGACTCGACTCGAATCGAAAAAAATTCAAATAAAGTTTGAGTTATAAAATATGACGCGTCAACTCGAATAACTCGAAAATTTTTTACTCGACTCGATCGAACGCTCATCTTTATCTTAAGATATGACGCGCCAACTCGAATAACTCCAAATATTCGAATATTTTAAATTATTTTTTCTTTTAAATTGAATATTTTTAAAATAAAATATTTAATATTTTCATATTTAAATTACATCGAATATTTAATAACTACTTTAAATATTCAATTTAATTTAAAAATATTCGATTTAAAAGAAAAAAAATTGATTTATAATATTCGAATATTTAATAACTACTTTAAATATTTTTCTTTTAAATAATCAAATATTTAATAACTACTTTAAATATTCAAAAAATTTTAATAAATTATTTTCTTGTAAATTGAATATTTTTAAATTAAATCTAATATTTAAAGTAGTAATTAAATATTTGATGTGATTTAAAATAAAAAATGATTTAAAATATTTGAATATTTCGACTTGATGCGTCATGTCTTAAGGTAGAGGTGAGCGTTCGATCGAGTTGAGTCAAAAAATTTTGATTTATTCAAGTTGACGCGTCATATTTTACAACTCAAACTTTATTTGAAATTTTTTCGATTCGAGTCGAGTTTTCAAGTTCCTATAAAAATTTAATCAAATATTTGAATATTTTAAATCAATTTTTTTCTTTTAAATCGAATATTTTTAAATTAAATCGAATATTTAAAGTAGTTATTAAATATTCGATGTGATTTAAATATGAAAATATTAAATATTCTATTTTAAAAAATAGTCAATTTAAAAGAAAAAAATGATTTAAATATTTCGAGTTATTCGAGTTGACGTGTCATAACTTAAAATAGAGGGGAGCGCTCGATCGAGTCGAGTAAAAAATTTCGAGTTATTCGAGTTGACGCGTCATATTTTACAACTCAAACTTTATTTGAAAATTTTTCAATTCGAGTCGAGTTTTCGAGTTTCTATAAAAATTTAATTAAATGTTCGAATATTTAAATCATTTTTTCTTTTAAATCGAATATTTTTAAATTAAATCGAATATTTAAAGTTGTTATTAAATAATCGATGTGATTTAAATATGAAGATATTAAATATTCTATTTGAAAAAATATTTGATTTAAAAGAAAAAATGATTACAATATTCGAATATTTCGAGTTATTCGAGTTGACGCGTCATATCTTAAGATAGAGGTGACCGTTTGATCGAGTCGAGTAAAAAAATTTCGAGTTATTCGAGTTGACGCGTTATATTTTACAACTCAACTTTATTTGAAATTTTTTCGATTCGAGTCAGTTTTCAAGTTCCTATAAAAATTTAATTGTAATTATTTATCATGTTACCATACTTTAGAATTTTGCTTTAAGGACCAAATTGAAAGAATGCGTAAATAACGATGGCTAAATTTAGTGAATTGTTTCGAATTAGGACTAAATTGATTGAATATATAAATATAAAGGACTAAATGTGTTATTATACCAAATTTTATAACTGCCACTTAACGGGATTTAACGTCTAGTTACCATTTTGTTATAAAACATAAAGTTTAATTGTCTTTTTGTGATTTTTGAAAGTTTGGTTACCGTTTTGTTTTTTTTTTTTACCAAAGTTCAGTGACCGTTTGTGTACTTTACCGTATTTTTTTTTTGAATTTGACGGTCATATCCATGAAAAATTCAGATTTTCAATTATAACAAGCAACAAAGTATTGAATATAACAAGATTCATATACATAAAAATTTTGAATTTCGAATATCCAAAACAAATGTAAAATTATTATCTGTATCTGATCCAAAAATTTCAGATATTCAATCTGAATTATTCGAAAAATAAAAAATGGATTGGATATCCAAATTTTCAAATCGGGTCAATGGAAAAACGGATCCTGTTGGATCGTTTTTTTTTTTTTTTTCACACCCCTACCTGGAGCCTATAATTGTGAAAATAAGTTGCTAGAAGCCCATAACTTGTAATTTTGAAGGTTTTTAACCCTTCCAAACATCTGAAACAAGGTGTTTTGCAATCTGCCTAACCTTAAATCCACCCTCACTTATCACTTTGAAATTGAATTACAATTTGACTGTTTAAAATAATAAAATATTTAAGATGCATGAATAAAAATGTAAAATATAAAAGTTGATAATTTAATTTTTATATTTATCAAACAGTCTAATTATATTCAACTCTTAATCTTAATAACCAAACAAATTTTATAATTTAAATTAAGTACTATTAAATTCAACACTGGAAATTTAGCACTTAATTTTTCATTTGATCAAACAACACCTAAATTACTCTTTATTTAAAAGGGAACGGTTTTCCCATTTTCTAAAATGATAGGGAGTTATGAGATATTTACCCCATTTGGATAGACATGTGTTTTTAAGGAAGATGTTACAAAACTCTACGGTTGTTTAATTATGATCTACTTTCTATGGTTTTCTTTTTATTTAATTACCCTTTCAAGTTTCTTTTATTTTTCTTTCAATTTATATGTTTGGTAATAATTGCAATATCATTCTTCTACATTTTAAATTGGATGAGTCTACCACGTGCGAAAACGAACATCGATGAACACCACTAATGATGAACACCGATGAACACTATTAAATTAATTAATAAAGATTTAAAATTTCAAGGACCCATCATACAATTAATAATTATTTTAAAAATTCAATTAAATTATTATATATATATATATATATATATTAAAATTTTATTTTTTTAAATAAGGGTAAACTATATATTTAGTACCTCACTTATTTCCGTATTTCTATTAAACCCTCGTTATTTAAATATTATTTCAATTTGACCCTATTCTTTATAAAAAAATAATTTAACCCTCAACCTAAAACCCTAAACTATTAAACCTTAAACCGTTTCCCAACGTTAGTCATTGTGCTGGACCATTCCCAACTGCTGCAATGCTCTCTGTTGCCGGAGCTGCTGATCCACGTATCGTAGTCTCGAACCCTCCACTTTTGTACCCAAGCAATCCTCTTCTCCTAAACCCTTGCTCGTGGCTTTGATTTGCTCCGATATTGCGTCCTTGAGACACCGGAATTGCTTCGAAATCGTCTTCAAAGCAAGGGCGGTGTAGGATTTCGCCGCACCGAATCCGGCCGCCTGCTCGAACGAAGAAACCACGATTTGCATTTGGTGGTGGTACTGTCTGTATCTTTGCTCCACCTTCAAGTTCATAAACAAAGGACCACCAATATTAGTGGAATACTAATGGATACATAGAGTACTAGTTCCTTCAATTAATAGAGAAGAACAATCATATTCAGTGACGTATAGCATTAAATTGTGGTCCTATTGTAACAATTTTGAAATTTGCCGCAACATCAGGAAAAAAAATTCACAGACATAATATTCGCAACTACAACATCGCGACCGCAGTTTAGTACTAGAGTGACGTTAATAAGAACTTAAACCTCATCAAGCATGTTGATTAGTTTTGATTTCTTCATCTGCAGCTCCTGTCTTTGTGCTGCGGTGAGCTCAGCTCCACGTTTAATTCCATTTTCACCGGCACTTGAACCTTCTCCGGTGACGGCAGCCACCGGTTTAATTCAATGATTCATTGAATTGAATTGAATCGATGATGGTGAAATTATTTTTAATGGTATATAGTTTAGGGTATATGTTTAAGGGTTTAAGGTTTAATAGTTTAGGGTTTTAAGTTGAGGGTTAAATTATTTTTTATAAAGAATAGGGTCAAATTGAAATAATATTTAAATAATGAGGGTTTAATAGAAATACGAATATAAGTGAGGTACTAAATATACAGTTTACCCTTATTAAAAAAATAAAATTTTAATATATATATAAAATAATTTAATTGAATTTTTAAAATAATTATTAATTGTATGTTGGGTCCTTGAAATTTTAAATCTTTATTAATTAATTTAATGGTGTTCATCGGTGTTCATCATTAGTGGTGTTCATCGATGTTCGTCGCACGTTGTAGAATTTTCCTTTTAAATTATTAGTTTTTGGTTCATACATTTGAAATTATTTAAACAATTCTATCCCATTCTAATTATCCATGTTTCCTTTAACATGCCATGCATTCCCCTCTCCTTTGTGATACTCAAAGATCTAACAAATTAAACATCTATCTCTATATAAATCTTTCCCAAAATATTATTTTCTAACTTGGAATATTTTAATAATTTTAGGGGAAATTTGTTGAAGTTTTTGTTAACCCTAGGTAAACTACAACGAAGGTCACTCAATTATGGGTAATGTTACATTTGGGTCACCCAATTATTAAAAGCTATATTTGGGTCACCCAATTAGTAAAAGTTACACTTGGGTCACTCAATTATGGTGTTATGGGTAAGGTTACATTTGGGTCGCCCTTCATATTAAAAAATATATATCAATAAAAGTATTGAAAAAAAGAGAGATGGAAAGAGAGAGAGAGGTAGAGAGAGAGTGCGAGTAAGTCGGAGGGACGGAGGTCGAGAGAGAGAGAGAGGTAGAGAGAGTGTGCGAGTAAGTCGGAGGGACGGAAGTCGTAGGGTTCAGGTCAGTGCTGGGTTAGAGAGGGAGTGAGAGTCGGCGAGCTTTTGCTCGACAACATCAGGTAGGTGGAGGAGGTGTGAGAGGGAGTTCTAGGGTTGCTGGCAGCCGTTTTCAGGGGAATGGCTTTCGTCGGTCTGGTTCTAGTCCAAGGCCAGGGTTTGCCGTTTTCGTTAACTTCGTTAGCAAGAGGATTCACCACACTGCTCTTAGGAAGGCCTTCTCGGAGTATGGCAAGGTTATCAGCGTTTTTATTGCATACCAAAACCTTAGGAGACTCAAGTCGGCGTCTACCTTTGCTTTTGTTCGTTTTGAAAAGAAAGCTGAAGCTTTGAACGCGGTCAAGTTTGGAAACAACCGACGGTTGGATGGTTTTAACGTCAAGGTGTTCCTGGAAAACAGAGAAGCAAAGTCCCCTTCTCCCCCTAAAGGCTTTGATGTTGCTGTCTCTAATGGATCGAAAGAGCCAGGCATGGTTGGTTCCAAGTCTAATGTCCGCTTGGGTCGATATGGGACTAGAGATAATCGTTCCTATAAAGAAGCTTTACTGGTTAATCCAAGTTCACTCTCGGGGGATATGCTCGATGCAAGGTCCAGTGGCTCAGTGTGTGAGAAATGCAAAGGGTGTCTCAAGGTGGTGGCTGGTGTTTCTCCGACTCAATCGGTCCCTATTAACCTGGAGCTTGCTTCCTCGGATGATTGGCTGCTTCGCTATCTTGTTGTTCAATTTAAAGGTATGTATGACGCGGGCTGCGTCCAACAAGCTTTGCGCGCGGATGGGTTTAAGGTTGATGTTTGCTCTTGGGCTGGCTTTTACGCGGTGATCAAATTCGAGGAGGAGGAACAGATTCCGATATTCTGGGACCTGCGTGAATCACTGTTAAGAACATGGTTTAACGATATTGATAATTTCCAGAACTTCAAAGATAAAAAGAAGCTAAAAGTATGGGTTTGCATGGAAGGCGTCCCGTTGTCGATTTGGTTTGATTCTGTCTTCTCTATGATAGGTAGTAGAATTGGTTCTGTTATTAAAGTGGATGAAGACACCACAAAGAGAGCAAAGTTGGATGTTGCTCGGGTTCTCATTGCGATAGGGTGTCTCTCGGAGGTTCCTCCATCCATTTCTGTTTCTGCTTTTGGTAAGGTGTTTAATATCCGGCTGTTTACGGCGGAATTCGACGATGAACGGTGTTGGCTAGACGATGAGCAGTCGAAGAGTCAGGAAGCTGAAGTTAGTTCTTGGCAGGGAGAGGATATTTGTCAGGAGAATGTTAATTTGGTGGCGGCACTATTTCCAGAGCCAGCTGGCGTTAGATCCAACGTTAATGATCCGTTGGTGGGGGCGGTTCCTTTACCCGTGGTCGATTCTATATCGGGTGGATCGTTTGTTGACTATAATATTGGGCCTAATACTAATCTGGACCGTTCTGAAGCTAACACTCTGTTTGATGTCCCTATACAACATGCATCGGGCCCAGCTGAATGCTCAGAAAATAGCTCCTTCGGGGAGCCCACTATAGACGCTATATCGGGGTGTTTTATTATCAAGCCCAAGTTAGTTAGGCAATTGAAAGATGGCTCACTGTCCCTGATTCTCAGACCAAACCTTGCGAAAATCCAATCTTCAGTGGTTTCTTTGTCTGGAAAAGCTCTAGCGGACATTGGGGATGATGGGAGTAAGGATCAAAGTCGGTTGTCTCCTATCGCCTCCTCGAGCGAGCCGTCTGGGAATTGCCATGTTCCGCCGTCGAAGGAAGCTGGTCTTTATGAGGGGATCGACGAGAATGAAGCCCTTGCCACTATTGAGGTATGTGAATCTGTTGGTTTGTCTTTTAACGCTAGCAAAGATGTTGTGGTCAGCCGATTGTTGGAGAGTGATAGTAGAGATCGAGTATAACTTCAAGATAGTTGGTTGGTCTCTGAGGGTATTAGCTCTGTCTTGTCGGTGTTTATAGCGTTTTAATTAATGAAGAAAAATTTATTTGTTTCTTGGAACATTCGGGGCTTAGGGAGATTTGACAAAAAGGCAGCGGTTAAACGAGTGATTCGTAATTCGAAGCCGTCGGTAATGTTTATCCAGGAATCTAAATTACAGGTAGTTAATGATAGGATCTGCAGTGTGATTGGTGGAAATCTTGCGAATTTTAATTTCGAGTTCTCTGCGTCGGTCGGATCAGCAGGGGGTTTAATTTCTTTGTGGGATTCGAATTTCTTCGAATGTGACTATTCGTGGAAAGACAAGTCGTATATTGTCTTGTTGGTAAATTTGTTGAAACAGGGACTAAGTGTGCTCTTGTGAATATATATGCCCCGTGTTCGGATGCAGAGAGAAAAGAAGATTTCGATCAGTTAAAGTCTAAGCTGGTAGGTGTGAATGCTTCTCTGATAATTGGTGGAGATTTTAATGTGGTTAGAGATAGGTCGGAAAAAATTGGGAGCAGTTTTAACAAGAGGGCAGTTGAAGACTTTGAGGTTTTTATTGAAGATCTGGGGTTATCGGATTTGCCTCTTCACGGTGGTCCCTTCACCTGGTCAAATTTCAGAGACAATCCTTCTTTTAGTCGGTTGGATAGGTTCTTGGTGTCTGATGATATTATGGATTTGTAGCCTGATATATGTCAATTGGTTCTTCCGAAATCTCTTTCGGATCATAATCCGATATCCTTAGCGTGCTTAGGGGATTGTTGGGGCCCCAGCCCTTTCAAGTGGTTTGAATCAGCATTGGAGCATGAAGACTATGTAGAGCAGATCCGGAATGTGTGCAGTAACTCTTCGAAACATAATATCATGATGTTGCTTGGTGAGTGTAAAATATTAACTAAAAGCTGGGCTGCCTCTAAGGAAGGGTGTGTTAGTGGTTCGATTGATGCCCTTGAAAAGAAATGCGCAGTTTTAGAAGAGGCTATATCGAAAGGCGATTTTCATTTACTTAGCGAGCTCAAAGCTGCTAAGGTTTTATTGTGGAAAGCTTTTCAGAAAAATGAAAGAGACTGGTTGCAGAAGTCGCGTCTTAAATGGTTTGAACTGGGCGACAAAAATACTAAGTATTTTCATTCCGTTGCTTCCTCAAGAAGGTGCAGAAATTATATTGATAAAATTGTGCATGAGAATATTGTGTACATTGTTCCTTCGGAAATTAAGGGTATTATTTCAGACTCTTTCAAAGATGGGTTCAATTCTTCGAAGACCATTCACATTGTTAAGTTCGATTGTGAGCTGAAGTGCATTAGCCCCTCTGAAGCGGGGCTGCTCGAAAAACCCTTCTCACTTCAAGAAATTTGGGACGCGTTATCTTCTATGGACGGCTCGCGCGCCCCTGGCTCTGATGGCTTCAATATGAACTTCTTCAAGCAATTCTGGCCTTCTCTAAAAGGGGAAGTTCTTAAC
This sequence comes from Hibiscus trionum, assembly GCA_030270665.1. Taxonomy (NCBI): domain Eukaryota; kingdom Viridiplantae; phylum Streptophyta; class Magnoliopsida; order Malvales; family Malvaceae; genus Hibiscus; species Hibiscus trionum. The sequence continues at coordinate 13,832,696 of BSYR01000017.1, read as the reverse complement.
TTTTTCGAGCAATTCCATAGTGGAAGAGTAACCGACTTCTCCTTTAATCGTTCTTTCATTCAGCTCATCCCCAAAGTGAAAGCTCCGGGCTTGATTAATGATTATAGACCAATAAGCCTTGTGGGCTCTGTTTATAAACTGTTGGCTAAGACCTTTGCATTGAGACTTAAAGCAGTTTTACCAAGTATCATTGGTGATAGTCAATTTGCCTTTTGTGCTGGGCGACAAATCCTTGATTGCTCCCTGATAGCAAATGAAGTTATAGACTTTTCCAGAAGACAAGGTCTACAAAGTGTGGTTTTTAAAGCGGATTTTCGGAAAGCGTATGATTCTGTGGATTGGAATTTTCTGATGTTCGTGATGAAGTCTATGGGTTTCGGGGAGTTGTTCTGTGAGTGGATTCTAACATGTATCTCGACAGCTTCCATTTCTGTTCTTGTTAATGGATCTCCTTCTGATTACTTCTCCATCAGTAGGGGTCTTAGACAAGGGTGCCCCTTATCCCCTATGTTGTTCAACTTGGTGGCTGAGGCGTTAAGCGCCTTTTTATCCAAAGCAGTCTCTCTTGGTTTCTTCGGTGGTGTGAAGATTGGCCTTGAGCCGATCGAGGTCTCTCATCTACAATTCGCTGATGACCTTATTATTTTCTGCGGTGCTAGCGAGACTCAAGTAAAAAATGTGGTGAGGCTTTTAAAGGGATTTGAAGTCGTATCGGGGCTGAAACTCAATTTGAAGAAATCTTCTCTTTTTGGCATTAACGTAGATAATGCAATGTTGGACAATTGGGCTGCGCTTCTAAGGTGTAGCAGGGGTTCCTTTCCGTGTTCTTATCTTGGTCTTCCGCTTGGAGCATTTAAGAATTCTGCTCAACTTTGGGAGCCGATTGTTTCGAAAGTGAAGTCCAAAATCTCAGCCATGTCTACCAGTTTTTTATCGTTTGCTGGAAGGATCACATTGGTCAAAGCTGCCTTGGCCAACTTACCAATCTATTTCATCTCCATGTTTCCAATGCCCAAATCTGTCAGCTCTGAGCTATCAAGATTGGTATCAAACTTCTTATGGAACCAGAAGGAGAAGAAGAAGATCCATTGGATAAGATGGGAAGTGTTGTGCCTTCCTAAGCATTTTGGCGGGTTGGGTTTGATTAATTTCAGTTTGAAAAATAGAGCCCTCTTAAACAAATGGATTTGGCGTTTTGGCACGGAGGTAAATTGTTATTGGCGTAGGGTGATTTCGGCTAAATACGAAAGGGGATCTTCCTCTCTGTTACCATCTAATCTCAGAGCTTCGAACAAATCGTGGATATGGAGAGGTATCATTGCTCCTCTCTCGGACCCCAACAATATCTTTCTTAGTAATATAAAGATGATTGTTGGTGATGGGAAGAATGTTGCTTTTTGGTTGGATAATTGGTCTGGATGTGGTCCTTTGAAGCTGGCTTTTCCTCGAATCTACTCTTTAGCAGAAAAGCAGTTTGGGCCTGTAGCTGAATTTGGTGCTTTCGACAATGATGGCTGGGCTTGGAACATCCCTCTTCGTCGTATGCTGTTTGATTGGGAGAAGGATGTGTGGGCTGATTTTTTGCAGTGTATAAACAGCGTGTGCCCTGGTAGGATTCATAGCGATAGTATTTGATGGTCTGGATCGGCTAACGGTTTATATTCGACCAAATCCTTTTGTGAGCTTTCAGGGAGTGGAAACTTTGCTCAGGATGATGTATGGAAAAGGTTTGGGTTAACTTAGCCCCACCTAAGGTTGAGGTTTTTATATGGAGTGTTATTCACGGGAAAATTCCGACTAAAGACCTTTTAGTGAAACGGGGCGTAAATATTTCGGGGCTCTTGCTCTGTCCGTTTTGCAATATTTCGGAGGAGTCTATAAGCCACCTTTTTTGCGAATGCTACTTTTCTTGGTTGATTTGGCAGAGGTGGTGCGCCTTGTGGGATATTAATTTTGTTTGCCCAAGTAACTTCATGGACTTAGTGGCTTGCTGGTTAGCATTGGGACATCGTTTCAAGAGTAATGAAGTATGGTTGCTGGCTTTTCAGTGCTTAGTATGGTCAATATGGCTTTATCGAAATGACGTTGTTTTCAATGGTTCTTCTGTTTCGGTGAACACCCTGATTGAAACTTGTTTTGTGCGCATGTCTCTTTGGTGCAAGGCAAAATGGCCGTTGAATTCCCCTGCTCCTTCGGACTTAATCCAGAATCCTTCTCTCTTCAAAGATGTTGCTGTTATTAGCAACAAATTAGGGCTTTCAAAATGGCTTGCTCCGGAGGTCGGGTCCCTAAAATTCCAGGTTGATGGGGTGGTGGCAGGCAGCGTTGGAAAGGCTGGTATAGGCGGTGTTTGTTTGAATCATGTTAATGCAATTTTAATCCAATTTTCGAAATATGCAGGTCTGATCGATGCTTATACCGCTGAACTTTTGGCTGTTTTAGAAGCATGACGAGTGTTTCGGATCTCCCCTTGGTTTGGTAAAACCAAGCTGATTATTGAATCTGATTGTAGTAGTGTTGTTGAATGGATCAATAAGCCTACTCTAGCTCCGGTTGTTTTTAGATCTTTGGTTGATGAGTGCGCTGTATTTTGTTCACAGTTTGGTTGGAGTATCCATGGGATTCCCCGTGAGTTGAATGCTACGGCGGACAGGTTGGCTAAATCTGGGATTTCCAGATCGTCGCCGCTACTTTGGGTGCATTATCGAGCAGGCGAGAGGCAGAGTTGAAGAATTAGGGGAAGGTAGGCTTGGTGTTTACTGTCTGCACGTGTTTTCGGCCCTGCTGCAATGTTGTTCCGAGATTTAGTTTGGGTGCGGGAATGGCCTGATCACCTCTCTCTATTTAAAATTGGTTTGCTCCACTGCTGTTGATTTGGTTCCTTTATGTTTATGATACTCGTGTCTGTACACTGTGGTAGTCGGGCAGGCCAAATTTTTTTGGTCATGCATTTTGGTTTTTTTGGTGAATGGTTGTACTACATTACTTCGGGACACTCTTTTTCCTCCATTTTAGGCGTAGGGAGGTTTTTTAATGAGGTCCGAAGTAGTGTCGTTTTTTTTAATAAAAGTTACCAATTTTCAAAAAATAAATATATATATCAATTTTTGTATTAGATTAATTAATAATTTCAAATGAAATACTCATGTGTTAACAAGAGTATACAAGTGATTTGGAACAAAAAATGACTAAATTAATATATTTTTTTAAATATGAAAGGTGACCCAAATGTAACCTTGCGACCCAAGTATAACCTTACCCATAATTGAGTGACTCAAATGTAATTTTTAATAATTGAGTGACATAAATGTAACGTTACCCATAATTGACTTATCTCGTTGTAGTTTATCCATTTTTGAAAAAAAATTGAATAGATTGAATGCATAAACTCAGTATATTTTTTATAAATTTTTTACAAGACACGTTCACCAACATCATCATGAAATAAAGCAAATAGATGTAACAAAAAATAGCCATTTTTGAGAAAAATATGACCATGAAAATATTGAGAGAAGTTATCTTTGTCTTACTCGTGTATGGCGATTACGCATTAGACCGGTCAATACTAAATAGGACCCTAAAATTTCCGCAAATACCTCATCATAAAATATTTAAATTTCAAGTCATTTCCATCCAAATGCATCACTAGAAAAAATATTGTTGTTTTAGCTTATCCTTCTAAAGAAAGATGGTGAAGTTTCATTTGATTGTATTCTCGTTGGCCGTGATCTTTTCAATCCAATTCGTGGCATGTCTGGAAGAGGACGAGGTAACCGTAGAATTTTCCGATAAAGAAGAAAAGGCGGTGTTCTATGAAGTTTTCGAAACCATCATAGAGAGTTTAGTAAACGACGGATTAGTGGATCGCAATGTTACGGAGGATAAAATCACCCAAGTTGAGTTTTATGAAGCCTATGAAAAGGCTAAAGAGAAGCATCATCCTTCAACGGTTGAAGTGTCCCTAGAAGATGAGAAACAAATTTTTTATGTAACTCTCGATTATGCCGTCGAAATGATGGCGAGCTCAGGTTTGATAGATCGCGATGCCGTGTACAAAATAATTTTTCCAGGGAAAGCAAAAACTTTAGCACCCAAGTTTGATTCAATGGTCACCCAAGCCATTGAGAATGCTCGAACTGATGATAAAAATCGTTCTGATAGTTTAAAGGCTAGCAGTAAAGGAAAAGATAAGGCCCAAAACAAAGGAAAAGATAATGCTCGAAGTGATGAAAAAGATGATGATGATAATTTAAAGGCTTGAAATAAAAGAAAAGATAATGGTCGAAGTGATGAAAAAGATAATGCTGATAATTCAAAGGGTAGAAGTAATAAAAAGGATAATGCTGGTACTTCAAAGGATGAGAAAGTTCTTTAATAGCACTAAGGGATGCACATGTAACGTATTGACCCGTCCCGGAATATTTACGGAAAATGCCTATATATATAATATATGAGTTAGGATCCACTTATATACATTGTAAAATAATGAGTTTTACAATTTTTTTATTGCTGGATGGGTGATGGATGATTGAGATTAACTCTTTACTTTTTTTCTCAAGTGATAATATTCACATCTCCTACCGTTAATCTCAATCATTCGTTTAACTCTTCTAACAATTCAAATAATGTGTAAAACTTAAAACTCTTACCTTGTGTAAATGAATCCTATTCCATAATATATATAATATTTAGGTCTTTTTCTCCCCGCCCATAGGCCATAACTTTGTAATTCTCCTTATCTTGTTTTTTATTTTTATTTTCATATATGCTATTTATGTTTGATGGGTATTTGTTCTTATCATCTAAAGTTATTTTTTAAAAAATTCTTCTTATTTCTTCCTTTATTGTTTATTTTTTTCTAATAATTGAAATATATGAGTTCAACGTTTTGCATGTTCTTTGTGCTACCTTTCGGTCTTTTATCGTAGAGTTCAGTATTTTTTTTAATACAAACTTAGGTTATTACTCTGTCTTTGTCAAAATTTTAGTTAATCTGTTGTTTTTTAAAATCTTGCAAATTATGGTGTATTAGGTTGGGATTAGAATTAGAACAAAATTTTTGTGTCGGGTTAAGTGCAGGAAAAGTAAAATATATGGATATGTTTCGGATTTAGTTGAATTGAAATAATGTCGGGTCGGAACGGCCAAAAAGTCGCATCTGACGATTAATATCTTTTTATTCATCCTTTTCTTTGCTCCTTGCTGTTCATTTTTTTTTTATTTTTTCTTTTTTTAATTGAAATCTACTAGTTTTGTTAACGATGATATATCTAAAATTACAATAAAAGTTTACATCTGAGTAAACAAAATACCTAATAGAAATAAATTCCTATAACTAGGGGTGTCCATGGTCGATTAACCGTACCGTTTAGTCTAAACGGTCGGTTAACCGTTATAACGGTTATTAAATTTTGCTAATCATAACCTAACCGTTAAGAAACAGTTAACCGCTAACGATTAACCATTAAGACACGTTTAAACGACGGTTCGGTTATAGGTTAACCATTAACCTATTAGATTTTTTTCACATGTTCTTCTCTTGAGAATAATAAAATTATCTCTCCGATAACTATTATATAAAAATGTTCAGAAAAAAAACTTAAATAGTGAGATTCTAAGCACTAGCTTCATACTTAATTTAAAAGAAAGTACCTACATACTACAAAGTTCCAACACAACACAAAACACAAAAATTTTGTACTTAGTTTAAAGTTTAAAGTTTCAATAGTGTTCAACACACAACAATACGCCATCAAAGTTCATGACATAAAAATACACCATCAAAGTTCTAAATACAAATGTTTAACTAACATAAAAAAACATAAGGTAAATGAAACTTCAATGAGTTAGTACCACAAGCCACACAAGTTAACTCTATGATCAAAACACTCAAGGTCTTCACCGATTTATATATGTATAAATAATTTAAAAACGGTTAACCTATAGGTTAACTATTTGTCAAAATTCGTAACCGTAACCATAACCATTAAACACCATTTGTAGCGGTTCGGTTAACAGAAATCGTTTAACCTTAATGATTCATTTAATGAACTTATAAAATGCAATGGTTATACCGGTTAACGGTTATGGTTAATTATGCACACTCCTACCTACAACCATTGAAACAAGAAGTTAGTGTCTCGATATCATAACAAGGTCATACAAGGAAAAGGTAAAAAACCAACCCAAAAAACTCTAAACAAAAGATAGATACAAACATCATCAAAGATTGACGATGAAAGGTAAAACCATCAACAAACAGCATACTAAATGCATATTGTAATAACGCGCGTTGACAACTCGGTCATTACTACAACTCAATCGCGAACAATAAACGGTGATTGTGAGCACGTATTCAACTTCAGTTCGAGGGCCCAAAACATGAAGATTAACATGATAACCAAAAGAGAGCTCAACTTGATCAGTCGTGTGTCACACTTCAAAACAAGGAACAAGAATTTTTATAGGGAAAAGACGAGATCAGAATAAAGGAAGAACAGAAGAAGAAGAAGAAAATTTTGAGAGGAAAGATATTTTTCATTCATTCGATAACTGCCTCCTCACACATTTGTCATCCCATATAACCTTAAAAATGATTAAACGACCATGTTTTATCTATTAACATAGGCCTTAAAACTCCGTGTTTCATTAAACAATTAACTGTAATTTAAAAAGCATAATTAAAAACACACAAAACATAATTAAAAAGCAATTAACTGTAATTTAAACTTCCTCCAACGGTCTAATCTTCATCTTTCAGTCGTTACATCACTCCCTCCTTCAAAGCAAATCCTTGACCACAAGGATTAAAATTTAAAAACCTTTGCTACAACTGATGTAACACTTCTCAAGTAGCATTTTTTGGAAACGAATTTGTCCATTCTACAAGCACTTCAATGACTGCTCTTTGCCCCTTTTTCTCAATCCTGCGATCCAGTATCTTCAATGGTTCCTTGCTGATACAACCAGTTGGATCCAGTATAGGCAACTCAGACTGAACCTGATCAATTCCCACTTGCTTCTTAAGTTTAGAAACATTGAAATTTGGGTGCAGCCTTGAATTTCCTAGTAGCGTCAACTTGTATGCCATCTTCCCAATTTTCTCCACAATCAGAAATGGTCCAAACCATTTTGTGGCCAACTTTTGACTACTTCTCACTGTCACAGTTTGCTACCTATATGAATGCAACTTTAAAAATACCCAATCCTTAAATTGAAACTGTTATTTTCTCCTCTTGTCAGCCTGATTTTTCATTCCGTCTCTAGCTCTTTGTAGATGAAATTTTAGCATTTTAAGGGAAGCCTCTCTTTATTGCAAACTTCTATCTAGGGGTGTTCAAAAATATCCGGTCTGAACTACCCGACCCGTCGACCTACCTACCCGATTGAAAATTACTGGATATTTATTTAAAAATACTTGATTTTTTCAGGCCTGGTACCCAACCCGTATTTTTTCCCGGGTAGTCGGACCGGATCAGGGCCGAATTTTTTTTTATAACCAAGTACCCGACTCGGTAATTTTAAAACTTATATATTTTAAATTTTAAATTTTAAATTCTATTTTTACTTTATGTTTGTTACTATATTCCCCTAAAATTAATTTTAAATCTCTAATTTCTTTTTATACTTGTATTATATACTTTTAAGTTTTAAAATTTTCAAAAACAATTATATTAATTTGTCAATATGAGTTTCGAAAGAAAAATCATGTTCCAGATTAATATTTTAATACCTTCTTTAATCGATAAACTTTAATTTATATACATATATATATATCCAAATATTTCTCTCTTAAAACTAATCTCAAATCAATAATTTTGTGTTTGAAATATATATCATGAAATTTTATGTGTTACCTATGTATTTTTTTTTTAAAAATAAAAATATATAAAAAAATGAATTGGATACCCGGTACCCGATTTTACGGGTACCTAAATTTTACGGGTACATGAATTCCCGGATACCCAATTTTAAACACCTCTACTTCTATCCACAATTGCTACCATTGAATATCCAGGGATGTAAGGAACATGAAAGGGAGGATCCTGACCATACAATGCTTGATGTGGGGTTACTTGTGTGGTTGAATGAAAAGTGGTGTTGTACCACCATTCTGCAAGATGTAGCTAGTCATCTCATTCTTTTGGTTTTTTTTTCCAGTCCTGCATCTTAGGTATGTCTCTAAACATTGATTGACCTTTTTTGTTTGACCATCTATGTCAAGATGGTATGTTGTTGAAGCCTTCACAACCACACCCAGTTTCCCAAACACCTCTTTCAAAAAAAACACTCATGAACACCTTATCACGGTCACAAATGATCTTACTAGGTAAACCATGCAATTTAAACACATTCTCTAAAACAATTGGGCCACATATTTAACAATAAAAGGGTGAGCTAAAGATAGAAAATGTTCATACTTGGTTAGTATGTCCACTACAATCAGTATGTAATTCTTTCTTTTTAAACAAGGTAGTACTTCCATAAAATTCATGCTGATGGAGGAGCAAATAGTTTCTGGTATTGTCAAGGATTGCAGCAATCCTCTATGATGGTGTAAATCACTTTTATTTTTCTGACATGTCATACATTCCCTCACATAATTTTTAACATTTTTTCTGAGACATTTCTAGTAAAAAATAGTAGCTAAACTTTAAATTGTGACATGAACTCCTGAATTTCCTCTAACTGCACTTCCATGAAAGAATTGTAATAGTTCTTGCCTCACATTGGCAACCTTACCCACTACTAACTTTTTCTTCCTTTTCAACAGTCAGCCATCCCATTTGTACTTGGAATGCTTGGGAGATCCCTCTTTTAGTTCTTTGATAATTCTTATAAGTTTTTCATCTCCTCCCAACTGTTTATTACTCAATTTATCATGTTTGTGGTCACACTGCTCACTCCCATAACCAAGCAACTACTCATTTCAGCTCTCCTTGATAACACATTAGGCATTGTGTTGTTGACACTCTTCCTATATTGCACTTCATAATCAAACCCCGTCATTTTAACCACCCTTTTTTGTTGAAAAGAAGTGACAACTTGATTTTTTGCCAAGAACTTAAGGCTTTGATGGATAGTCTTGATAATGAAATGCCTTCCAATCAGATATGATGTACACTTCTTTACTACCATTAAGGTTGAATCATTTTTTTCTCATAGACTGACAATCCTTTATATCTGATCCTTAAAGCCTTGCTGAAAAAGCTAAACGTCTTTCTTCTTGCACTAGAACAACTCTACACCTTGATATGAAGCATTTGTCTCAACAATGAAGTCCAGGGAAAAATCTTGTAAAGCCAAAACTAGTGCAGAGCACAGTGCCTCCTTCAATTTTCTAAAAGCAGTTTCTTCTTCCTCACCCACTTCCATGCACCTTTCTTCAAGATCTCAGTTACAAGTTTGGCAATGCAACCATATCCCTTCACAAACCTCATATAATATCCTGATAGCCCCTAAAACCCTATAATCTTTTTTCACAATAGTAGGGCTTGGCCATTCAAGTATACACTTCACTTTTTCTTCATCCATAAAAATGACCCATTATAGATCACATAACCCACATAATCAATGTCTTACTCCAAAACAACACTTGGGTTTTTGTGCATACAAACTGTGACACTTCAGAATGTTCAACACCTCTCTTAAATGTCCCAAGTGAGACTGCCAATCCCATGAGTATATTAATATATCATCAAAGAATACTAAGACATACTTCCTCAAATGCTTCTTGAAAACTTTGTTCATCAATCCTTGGAAAGTGGCATGAGCATTTGTTAAACTAAATGGCATCACTAAAAATTCATATCGGCCTTCATGAGTCTTGAATGTTGTCTTTAGGATGTTAGACTCTCTCATTCAAATTTGGTGATAGCCTGGTCTTAAATCCAATTTAGAAAAATAAGTGATAGTCCTTAATTCATCCTACAGTTCTTCTGTAACATGCATAGGAACATTGTCCTTAACTATCAACTCGTTCAGTTTGCTATAGTCTACACACATACGCTAAGACCCATCCTTCTTCTTCACCATCACAATAGGAGATGAGAAAGCACTATTACTTTCTCTGGTGACTCATGAAGCTAACATTTCTCCCACTAGCTTCTCTATTTCATTTTTTATTGAGTGAAGGGTGTCTATAAGGCTTAACCTTCATAGTAATTGATTCATCCAATAATTCAATCTTGTGAGTGTGACCTATCTCAGGAGGTAAGCCTTGAGGTCCCCAAAAACTGTTTTAAACTGTTCCAGTAATTCTTGAATCTCCCCTACCAATAATTCATCTTCATTTTTCATCTCAAGTTGAGCATTCACTAACCAAATGCTTGTAGTACATGGACTGAGAGTTTCCTTTAACAGTTTATTTCACTCCTTTGGAGTTATAACTTGCAGAGAGTCTAATTTCAATCCTTTCAGTTCAACTTCCTTTCCTTCATGCCAGAATCCCATCTTCAATTCTGAAAAATTCCATTTTAATGGCCCCAAGATGAGTTAGCCATTGAATACCAAATACCATTTCATAGTTTTTCATAGGCAATACTAGAAAATCAGTCACAAAGCCATGTTCTTATACCTTCCATGTAACACCCAGGTTTTGGGCCTAGATGTTTTAGGCATCGATTTAAGTTGGTCGAACCTAGAATTGGAGATTCGAGCCTTTAGAAACGGTTTAGGGAAATCATGGTTCGGGATAAGGTAAAAATAAGGTAAAAATTTCTAAAATTATCTAAAATCATATAGATGGGTTTGGTAAAATCAATTTTACATATTGGATTTTGGGACGTGTACATTTTGAGCAATGACCGGAATGTAAAGATTTAAAAATGTGGAAAAAGTGTACTTTGCAAAGGAGAGTCAAATTCTTAGAATCTTTAGGGAGCTTTTTGGCAATTAAGTCTTTTCTTTTAATTAGCATGTGATTATAATGTGTTAATTAAAGTTTAAGAGAGAGGTTTTATTAAAAGAGAGGCAATTATTTTGTTAAGCCATTTTTGACGTAACTTTTCCATTTCTCATTTTCTCTTCAGCCAATCATTCTCTCTTTTCTCTCAATTTCTAGAATTTCTTTTCATTATTTTGCTCTTTTGATTTAGAAATCATTTCTAAAGATTCTTCTCAAAGATTTACAAGATTTCTTAAAGCTTCATGAGTTGAAAACTTGCCAATTGGAAGAAAAGCATGGATTGGAGGTAATTTCGTGTGACTCCTCTAATCAAAGTTCTTTAATGAAATTTCAAATTATTTGACTCTTGATTTGTGTTTTTAGTTGAGGTTTTAATGTTGATTTGGTGAAAATACCAAAATCATGCTAAAAGGGAAATTAAAATGTGATTTTCGTACTTGCTTTGTTTTGGTTCAGTTGAGGTGGTTTCTAATCATCTTTTGGAAGATTATTGATGTTGAAAATGAGTTTTGATCATAATAATCCCGAAACTATTGAGATCTCTAACTGTTTAGGTTGTTAGTTATGGGTTTTTGGCTTGAAATGTGTAATATGTGTTGCTAGAGGTATAAATATGATATTATGATGTTTTTTGATGTCGAGTTATGGTTAAAATGTGATGGAAGTGTTTGTTGATGGCAGGGTTGAGTTTGGTGATCAATCGAAGGTGATTTCGGTTGTTTCGGATGGGTATTTTGGTGCCTTTGGGCAGAGCCGCGGGTTTTTAGTGTTTGTTGGTGGTTTTAATGCATTGAGATGCATTAATCCTCTGTTCTTGTGTGGCATAAACATGGGAGGATTCTTTGGAAGCATTTGGCGAAGTTTTGGGGACTTCATATGCTTTATTTCGCGTCGGCGATTGAGGTTTCGCGAGTCGGTGAGTGGAAATGGGATTTCCAGCTTTGAAACATCTTAAAAGTGGTTTTGGAAACTTAGTGTAAGCTTGAAACACGTTACTAAGTTCGGAAGTAAGTAAAGTGATTTTCTCCCTCAGACTGTGCTATTATAAGCTTGTGGATGCACTTGTTTTTATATGTGTTTACCTACTATTTTAAAGCATGATTTTGAGTAAGTGATTTGTTGTTTATGATGCCATATTGCTAAAGGATGCACTAGGTAAGTGATCCTTGTATGTATGTGTTTATACATGTTTTATGAAGCATGATTGATGCTTGGAAATATGGCTTATTGTGAATGCTTTGAAAACAATGAGGTCTATGCTAAATAAGAATTATATTGGCATGTGATGTTGTGTAAAGTGGTTTACAAATGAAATCGGATATAGTTAGCTGGCTATAGGATTGAGTGCACTATAAACAAGTCGCCTTGGATGTTGAGGGATTATGAATGTACCAAAACCTCCATCCAAGTACCCTAATGATTGAGGAAATTGAGTTGTGTCCCGTCTCTCGTTAGTGGGGTTATACATCTACCGATGAGTGGTGTTAAGGGGTTGTAAGATACTGAATACTCCACCATGAGTGTCACAACGGTGGAGGATAGCTCCCGTGTGTGAACCTTGAGATGCCAATGAGAATGTATGAAGTGTTGGGACAACACTTGGGAATCCGTGTATCCAATACGTTTTGAGAAATGAGAATGTTTGATCACTTGTGAGCCAATATAATTGATAAATTGCTATGAAATGAGTATATGGATGCATAACATGAAAAATGCATGTTTTACTCTTGAGCTTTGCATATTGGTAACTATGCATGGAAGGCTTGAGTTATGTGTTAGCAAATGGATTTTGCTGTTGAAGTATTGATACTTGTTGCATGTGGTATAACATGCTGATTTTTGTTAGTGAATTGTGTGTATTTCAAGAAAGCATGATGGTTTTCAAAAGTGTAAAATGGTTTTAAGCATTGATGGTGTTTTTGGGTTTTGATCACTTCTCACTAAGCTTGTATGCTTACACTCTCTTTTGTCCATCAATGCAGATAACTAAGTATTTGGAGGCAGCAACTTGCAAGGGAATCCTAAGAGACTTCAATTTGAAAGTATGTTTCGGTTATGGACTAGAGTAATAAGGGCAATGGGGGATTTCATGGTTTGTTTGGGTGATGTATATGAACACCCTTTGAACATGTTTGTTTTATGCTTTTATACTTGTAAATGGCCTTTAACTTTTGGATTGTTTGGGTTTATGGTTTTTGATGTCTTGAGTAATTTGAAACTAGAAAGCATGCCTACAGGATTTTCATATGTTGCTAAGCTTGATGTTAAATGCTATGGTTGGTGCCTATGATGAGTTACGAAGTACCTTTGTTGCTCCATGATTTTATCTTGCTTTTATATGATGAATCAAACCTTGTTTGAATGCTCTGTTATGCTGTAGTGAGCCTTTTTTGGTACGTGTTTCGAAACACATGCTGTCGTTTCGATACGGTATGCATATTTTCCTTAAGTGATTCGAAACGCGTAAGGGTTGTTCCGAGACCCCAAGGCTATTTTCAAGCTTGTATCGAAACACGGGGTTGTTTCGATATGCCTTTGTTTTATCTAATGCAGGGGAATCGTCCCAGGTATGCTTGGTCTCGAAACAGATAAAACTTGTTTCGATACGTTTTGCTACTGTGATTTGTAGTTTCAAAATGGGCTTGGTCTGTTTCGAAACGGGGGTCGTTATGTTAGTTGTTGGAATATTTTGATGTTCTGATTCTTTATGTTTTAGTCCATGAATGTTGTTGATGCAATTAAATGAGCATCAATGACCAATTTGTGCTGAGATTTGACTGAAATTCATGTAACGAGTTTAATCAAAGGATGGTAACACAAAAATGGCCTAAGTCCCTATGAATTGGAAAAATTACAAAATGGTACCTGAAGGCCATAATTGGATAAAATTGATGCATGATTGAGTTGCGTTTAATCCGCTTCAATGTTTAACACATAGGAACCTAATTTGTATCTAGATAAGTTAAAGAAAAAAAGGGTTGTTTATTGAGGTAGATCTTCCGGGTTTACTTTAATATTCCCCGTGTGACCCGTTCAGTTCGGTCTACCGGCTAGGCCGGGTCAAGGGGGTACATTCCATCTTACAGCTTTGCAGACTCCCATAGTAGTAAGACAATTTCCATCTACCACCATCAACCTCAACTGAGTTCTTCTTTCCATTCTCAAATTCAGTTTTTTAACTAATGCCAAACTCAGGAAATTATGTGTGCTGCCAGAGTCTAATAATGTTACACACTGGTTACATTCCAATTGCACCACCAGTTTCATGATTTACATGTTGGTAGCTCCCCATATTGCATTAAGTGACAATATAATAGTCTCCTTTTTAATACTTCATTCCCACCTATATCACCATGATCCTCACAATCAAGAAACACACCTAGTTCCAAATCCTCTTCAACACCTTCAACCACAATTTGGTACAACTGAGTTCTAGCACACTTGTGGCCAGGTGTGTACTTTGCTACACACAAAAAAACACAACACCTTTCTCCTTATGTCCTCAATCTCAGCTGTAGAGAACATCTTCCCATTTTTCTTTTCCCCCCTTGACTTGCTCCTTTAGAGACCGTGGGACTGAGATAAAACTTTTGATGAAGAGGGTCCAACCATTCCAATGACATTTTCCCCAACATTAAGATTTTCCTTATGGACAGGGAAATACATGGCTTCCACATGCTTAGCTAAATGGAAAGCATCAATTAAATTCTTAGGTTGCAATAGTTTCACAATTTGACTAATCTCTCTAGCCTTAGATAGTTTTTAAACATAAGGGTTAACTACTAGGATGGTCACTTATGTTTCCTCCCAGTACAGAATTGGTCACTGATTCTGAAAAACGACCAGTAAGGTCACTTACATTTTCGGGGCGTAAACTTTTGGTCAAATAGTCGTTTGTTGTCTTTAACCTTTGACGGGAGGTTGATCTGAAACAAGAAAAAGGATAAATTACCTAGACAACCCCTAAATTATTACTTCACTCCTATTTTGACCAACGAAATAAAAACTATTTGTATAATTACACATTTTATCCTCCACTTTTACAAAAAAAATTATTTCTTCTTCATCTAACTCAGTCTCTAAGTTTCTACCATATTAATCATCAATTCACACTATATATTATAATTCATCACCGTATATATCCATGTTTCAAATAATATTTGTAATCCTCAACTAAGAATTTTTAATCTTTCAAAAAATCCCAAAATTTTGGAAATTTTACAAAGCAGCCCTAAAATCCCTAAAATTACCCAAACCCAAACACCCAAATCACCATTGCTTCTGCCGACGATCGCCACCCCTAACTACACCCCTTTGGTCGCTGGAGCATGGCAGTCATTTCCCCCAACACGATGTCACCGGACACGGTGAACGGCGTTCAACCAAATGTCAAACACGAAATTGACGTTCGACTGGCACGCTGTTCACCGTTTCCAATGACACCGTGTTGGGAGAAATGGTCTCCATGCTCCGGCAACCAAAGGGGTGCAGTCAGGGGCAGTGATCGGTGACGGAAGTGGCGGGAATTTTGGATTTTGGTTTGGGTAATTTTAGGGATTTGATGACTATTTTGTAATATTTCCAAAATTTCTGAATTAAAGATTAAAAATTCTGAGTTTTTTTTCATTAGATTGATTTTAAAAAATAAAAATAGTGCCATATGTCAAGCAATGATTAGTTAATAAATTTTTTAACACCCCTTTAACGGTCTCGCACCTAAAATTATAATGCTTGAAACTTTGGGCACCTATTTTTACAAAAAAATAGTTTAGGCACCTAATGTTCAAAAAAGGTATACTTTAGGCATCTATTTTCATTTAAGCCTTTCGAATATGCTATGTAAACATTGTTGCACGTAAATTGGGCCTTATTTTGTACTGAACCATATTAAGAATTACAAACATTATTTGAAACACGGATATATAAGGTGATGGATTATAATATACGATGTGAATTGAGGATTAATATAATAGAAAATTAAAGATTGAGTTAGCTGAAGAAGAATATGGAACATGGTGGAGGAGAGAAGAAATAAAAAATGTAAATGTGGAGGATTAAATGTGTAATTATACAAATTATTTTTATTTTGGTGGTCAAAATAAGTGTGAAGTAATAGTTTAAAGACTATATAGGTAATTTATCTCTTTTTATTATCTAATATCAACATTCCGTTAGCATTTAACGGCAACAAACGATTGAGTGACTAAAAGTTTACGCCCCAAAAATGTAAGTGACCTTACTGGTCGTTTTTCAAAATCGGTGATCAACTCTATACTGGGGGGAAACATAAGTGATCATCTCAGTAGTTAACCCTAAACATAATTAGGACATAAGCATCTGGAAGCTGAACCTGGTTCAATAATTGTATGAAGTCCTCATAGTAGTTGTCAACAGATTCCACTTGCCTCAGCTCCACCATACCTGCAAACGGTTCATGAAATCCTCCAAGTGCAAATCTTTCTCTTCATAGTTTCAAATACTCAAACCAACCCATTTGATTCAAATTCTCCCGTGACTTTGTCAG
Organism: Hibiscus trionum; assembly: GCA_030270665.1. Taxonomy (NCBI): domain Eukaryota; kingdom Viridiplantae; phylum Streptophyta; class Magnoliopsida; order Malvales; family Malvaceae; genus Hibiscus; species Hibiscus trionum. Next base: position 13,816,266 of record BSYR01000017.1, on the reverse strand, counting down.
AAATTGGTGCCATTACAATGTCTTTCCTTCAAGATGCAACATACTAACTCTCACCTTGGCATAGTCAAGAACCATTTCAGCTTCAAAATATTGTTCCAGCTTCAAAATCTATTCTAAAACTTATGACCCATTAAATTTTGGGCATAACATCTTATATGCAAAATTCACTTGTTGAACTGGGGCCTTCGCACTCTCAACCCGAATTGCCTCCTCAATCATATCTATCATTGAATTTTTGGTTGTTTGAATCGGCACCTCACTGACCGGGATAGTGCTGCTCGTAGCTTGTGCCTGTGGTTGATTTCCCATCAGTCCACTGTGTTGCTCCAAAATAGCCTCAGTGTCTATTTTCTTCCCCAACCCAATTTCTAATAATCTCTAAAAATTAGCCATCATCGCACTCTGCATCTCTTGAAATCTGTCCTTAATAGCGTTCTCTAGTCGTTGCACATCTGCTTGGATGCGAATGATTTCCTGCTTCCACTCCGAGATCTGGTTTTGGTTCATTACGGCTGCAGCTGCTGCTTTAGCTTTCAAAGCTAAAATCACACTCTGGTTCCTAGTTTCCACCATTTTTGAGGACCTGAGCTGGCCCTGATACCTTTGTCACACTTCAAAACAAGGAACAATAATTTTTATAGGGGAAAGACGAGATCATAATAAAGAAAGAACAGAAGAAGGAGAATTTGAGAGGAACAAAATATTTTTCATTCATTCGATAACTGTCTCCTTACACATCCGTCATCCCATATAATCATAGAGATGACTAAACGGCTGTATTTTATCTATTAACATAGGCCTTAAAACTCCGAGTTTCATTAAATAACGGGAAACACACAAAACATAATTAAAAAACAATTAACTGTTTATTTAATTTTATTTTGCTAATTACTACTAACGAGTTTGTTTTACAACATTTTATTTTACCACCAGTTTTTTTTGTCTATTTTCCCCCCTTCAAATGATACTTTTCAAAGTAAAAATTCACTTTTTTTGTCTCTATTTATGTATCATATTAAAAAGTAGAGTTTAAAGTTTAACTATTTAGGTTTAGGTTTTAATGTTTATGGTTTATATTTTAGGATTTAAATTTTAAAATTTAAGATTTAAAAATTAGGATTATAGTGTATGATCTAGTTTTCCCATAGAAGATTTTTAGCGTAAATGGATATCTTTTTAATGGAAATAGTATCCGGGTTTTGTCGCTATTTTCGCTATTTTGTACCTTTTAATGAATAGTCCAAAGGTGATTACAAGGCGGTATATGTTCATACATATACTCAACCCTTTGACAATGTACACACACCTTGCATACAAAGTGATTGAACTCGAGTCTTCTAAGATGAACATCATCCGTTTTTTCACTGAGACCACTCGTTGGGTCACTCTATTTTGTCTTTTTGGGGCTGCGATTGGCTGATAATGAATTTTTTTAGGTAAACTTATTTCTTAGTCATTAAATTATGGGGTTGAAATTATTTCAACCATCAAACAAAAACTTTTATCAATTAGCTCATTGAACTTTTAATTTAATTTTAATCAAGCCACCGAGCATTAATTGTTAATAGAATTGTTGATGTGCCAGTTAAACAAATTTGTATAATAATACATTTAGTACGCATTATTTATCCATTCTAACAATTTGATCATAGTTTTAACCCTTAAATAAAATACCAACATATGTCATCATCTTATGAGTGGAAATTTGCAAAAACATATAGAATAGGTTTCAAGCATATCAAACACAAGACCTTTAGCATACCAACACTTAATCGTTACGCTAAGCTAAATATTTGTTTCATAGTTGACGAAAATTGTATTTGATGCAAGATTTTTTAAGAAAAACGAACTAGGTTTGTAGGAAATCAAACTTGGACCTGAGATAAATGAATACTTAACTATTGAACCAAGCTAAGAATTTGTTTTATGATTGAAAAGCTTGTATTTAGGTTTAATTGTGCTTGATATAGGATTTTTAAATTTTGGATAAAATGTACAAATGGTCACTAAATTATCTCAAAATATTTATTTTGGTCATCAAACTTTCAAAAACTACAGAATAAGCATTAAACTTTGGATTTTGTTACAAAATGGGCACTGAGCCATTAGATGTCGTAAATAGATTAACAACTGGTTGTCTAGGCAATTAAAGTAGGGTAAAGTTCACAAATGATCATTAAACTTTAATCAATTATTCAATTTGATAATCAAACTTCCAATTGCTTCAATGTTACCATTAAACTTTTAGTTTTGTTTTAATTTGACCATTGACCCGTTAAAAACTGTTAAAAGGGTGATGTGGCTGTTAATATGTTTTGTATAATAACACAGTTAGTCCTCCACGTTTACACATTTAAACAATTTAGTCCTAATTCGAAATAAATAATAAATTTAACCCTCATTACTTCAAATTGACCCTATTTTTAATTAGAGGTAATTTAATATTTTATTTTGATCCATCAATTATAACTAATGTTCCCTCCAAATCCCAACCATAACCAATTCATCCTTTAAAATTTCATAAAAATGAATTAAATTATTACTATAAAAAGGGAAAATTAAGTATATTTTTTAAAATTGATACTTGAATTTTTAAAATTATTATTAGGCCGCCAAAAACACATATGTGTGTTATTATGTGTATTTAATTATACATAATAAAAAGGGAAATTTAAGTATTTTCTAAATTGATACTTGAATTTTTTATGAAAATAATTTAATTAATTTATATAGCATCCATCAACATCCAGTAATCCAACTCTAAATTTTAATTTAGTAATAAATTGATTCATTTCAATTGGATTTGGTATGATTGGGATTGGGAGGTACAAGATAACATTAGTTATAATTGAGGGATCAAACTAAAATATTAAATTATCTCTATTTAAAAAGGGTCAAATTAAAATAATGAGGGTTAAATTTATTATCTCTTTCGAATTATGACTATATTGTTTGAATGTGTAAACGTGGAGGACTAAATATGTTATTATACAAAATATTTTAACAGTGACATCACTTTTTCACAGTTGTTAACGAGTCAGTGGTCAAATTGAAACAAAACTAGAAGTTTAATGGTAACATTGAAGCAATTGAAAGTTTAGTTACCAAATTGAATAATTGATCAAAGTTTAGTGAATATTTGTAAACTTTACCCATTAAAGTAATATATTAGTTGTTACAAAATTGTCATTGAACTTTGTAAATGTTACATAATGGTCATTAAACTATTTAATTGTTGCATAATGGTAAATTTATTATTTAATTATTACAAATTTATTAGTGAACTATTTAATTGTTATAAAATGATCATTGAGCTATTTAATTGTTACAAAATAATTTGTTATTACAAAATAATTTAAAAAGGGTTAAGATAGTTATCAAATTTAATAAGAAGCACAGTAAATTTACGAAATAAAATTTCAATTGAAAAAGGAGATTAATATATGTATATATATATGATAAAATTAAATGATTATTGTTTGATACATTGAAGGTAAAGTTTTTTATAATTCGGCGGGAGGGGTTAAGAATTCATCTTGGATTTTATTTTGAAAAAAAATCGATAAGAACACATGGTGGCTTTTTAATCACACTTTAATGAAAAAACAACTTCTACTGTCAAAATATCAATTAATTATCTTGAATTTAAATGTATTATCTGTTATTATTTTTGATCAACAAACGCATGATTTTATTGACGCTAACTCATACAGCCAACATTTACACGCGCCTCATTAAAAACCTCCCTACAACTTAGGTGGAGGAAAAGAGTACGACGTGTAGATGTAAAACAAACATTAACGAAACGCCCAACACACCCGGCCATATACCCCGACAACGAGCAAACCCGCCCACCCTCAATCCTACAAAGGCACAACACACCTACACTGCCTTCCATCCCTCACACTACGCACGGCACCCACCCATCTCCAGCACGCCACAACCTCTCCCACGCTACACAACAAGCACCAACACTGTAACCCCCTTAACCTGGCCTAGACGGTTGACCCGAATTAAGAAAGTCACACGGGGAAAACCAAAGTCAATCCGAAAGTCAACCTTGATTAACGACCCTTTTTTTTCTTTTTAAACTTGTCTAGATGCATATTAAGCCTTAGATATGATCATACAACAGCATACTCAAAGATCATAAACATCAGAGATCAAACAGGGACTCAATTGAACAAAATACAACTTTAGGGACCAAATTGTAAATTCTGATAATTATAAGGACTTAACCCAAATTAAAGTTACCAACTTGAAATTAATCATATTTCATGCTTCTCTGTGAAATTTCAGCTCAAAAGGACTTCCCAAACTCATACAATTGCACAAACAAGTTTCAGGACCAAAACGCAAACATTCCAAAACATGTAACTGCCAATGTCAGCCCCCAACGGTCACCCGTTCCGAAACAGGCATAGCCCGTTTCGAAACTCGGGGCCGTTCCGCAACGCGTACCGAAACGGGGGTCTGACAGTGGCCTTTCCGTTTCGGAACGGCCCCTCCCGTTTCAGACGCCTGGGCACAAATAAGGCACCCGTTCCGAAACGGTAGGTGCTGTTCCGAAACACCCTGCACAGATTGCCTAAAAATGCATACTTAAACATGCAATTGACCAACCAATCATGCTCCAAATGCCACCAAACTTTGCCAACATGCAATTCCACATATATGAGACATACTTGCATCAACAATTCATCAAAACATCCACATATATGGAAAGCCCCAAATCTATAGGCATGCTTCCTACACAAGTAAGCCATTCAAGCATAAACTTCCAATTCAAGCATATAAAGGCCAACCACAAAAACCAGCATTCTCAACAACATTCAACATACTTAGGGAGTTCAAAACATCTCCCAAAACATACACATAGGTCTCCCATTGCCAAATTACCAAAAGCTAAAATGTACTTAGAAAACCTTCCATACTTAGAGCTTTGTTTCCACTTGGATGCTTGCCCTCCTTGCTGCCCTCAAGTACTCTAATGCTCTGCATTATTGAATTAAGAAAACAAAGAGAGCGTAAGCAAAAGCTTAGTGAGGAATGCTCAATAAAACCATCCAATAATGCATTTATAAAACACTTATAAAACATGCTTCAAATCATCATTTACACATGCTCAAAAGCATACTTAAAACAATCATCACATGCTTCATTTCATTACATGTCATATTGGCCACAAGTGATACAATTCATTTCTTTGAAAACAAGTTCATCAACTTTCACCCCAAGGACTTTTAAACACCTTGGACCCCAAGGACTTTTAAACACCTTGGCCATGGACTTTTAAACACCATGATATAAGTTACCTCAAGGACTTTTAAACACCTTGACCCCAAGGACTTTTAAACACCTTGGCCTATGGACTTTTAAACACCATAGAATGGACCACACAAGGACTTTTAACCACCTTTGTGTCCGTAACAAGAACCATCCAAGGACTTTTAACCACCTTGATGTTCTTAAGTAAACAAGGCTCACTCAAGGACTTTTAACCACCTTAGTGACCTCAACCTTTTCAAAACATCACTTGCCAATATACATCATTTTCATCAATTAATCCACTGTTTTAAAGCATTAAACCAAGCCATATTCATCATGCATTTAAAAGCATCAAACCACATTTAATCAATGTTCAAAAACAAGGAACTCTTACCATGAGCTTCCTTCAACATATGGCTTACAAAAACAACATTAACCATGCTAAATCATGCTTTCAAAACAGTAATCAAAACATGCAAATAACCACATTGCATCACAACAAAATCATGGCCACCACTAGAGAGAATTTCCGAAAACTTACACTAGAGCTTAGCAAAGTTGCTTAGACATAAGCTAAGCTCCCAAGACATTGGTTTCAAAGCCGAAAACCCAATTTCACTCACCGATTCCACTTCGCCTCAAGCCAAAGCACCAAAACAAGCCTCCGGATCACCACCACTTGGATCCAAAGATGCCTCCCCTGATCAAACACATTAAAGCTGAGATTTAATGCATCATCATGCATCAAAAGCTTCAATGAAAGCACTCAAACTCGCTGCTCTCATTCACACTCCAATTTCGGCCACCAAACACAACCGAAATGGCATCAAAACCACTTCTCAACAAAGCCCAGCCATAAACCAGCAGAACCTAACATCCATTAACACCATTTAACATCTAAAAACAACCTATAAACATCCTTATACCTCCAGCAACATCAGATCCACAAGATCACCACAAAAACATCCAAGAATCACAAGCTAAACTTAGGAAACACAACCTATCCGGGATTGCATTAATCAAAACTCATTTCCTTATCAATTTAGAGTTCATTTAACATCAAAAACACACCTCAAATCACAGATTAATCATATCTAACGAAAATCACCAAAAATCACCAAATCTTGCATTATAAGCCAAGATCCATTTCACCACTTAAAATCCTTTAATAAAACTTCAATTAAGAGTTGAGAACTTGGGAATTTCAGTAAAGAACTGATAGTTTAGAGGAGAAGGACGTTCTTAACTCCAAACTTGTGTTTCTCCACTTTTTGGAATCAAAAACCTTGTTGAATCAACTAGCAAATGATGAGGTTTTGAAGATATGTTGATTAGGAATCAAAAGAATGTTGAAAGGAGGATTTTAGGTGAGAAAATCAGGAACAACTCTCTGGAAAACAAGTGTTTGGATTGAGAGAAAATGAGAGAAAGAAAATAGAGAAGTTAGTTAAGAAAATAGCCAAATGGCCTTTCCCTCCACTTTTGATATGTTTTAAAATCAGAATAAATCTCAAAATATCTTAGAAAAATCTAGAGAAACTACTTTTGGAATAATAGCTCCTTAAAGATTCAAAGTTTCAACTCTTTATAAAACAGTCACAAAACTTTCAAAAATTACATTTTGGTCACTAGCCAAAATGTCACTCTTCCAAAACCCATTTTTCAAAATTGATTTCACAGTTCACTTAATTATATTAAAAGATGATTTTAGAACATTTTTCCATATTTTTAATGCAACCCGAACTAGGCTTTCCTAATTTCACCTCTTTAGATTCGAACAGCACTTTGACCAAACCGGTCAACGCCCAAAACTTCTAAGCCCAAAACCGGGGCGTTACAACTCTCCCCCCTTAAGAAATTTCGTCCTCGAAATTTACCTGAAGGAAAGAGATAAGGAAACTGCTTCAGCATGTCTTCCTTCCGCTCCCACGTGGCTTCCTCAACACCGCGATGCTTCCACAGCACCTTCACCAACTCAATGGTCTTGCCACGAAGAACCTTGCTATCCGAATCCAGAACCTTCACCGGTTCCTCATCATAGGTCAAATCCGGATTCAAAACCACTTCCTCCACAGGCATCACATGCGAAGGATCAGATCTATACCTCCGGAGCATAGAGACATGGAACACATCATGAATCTTCTCCAACTCCTGTGGTAACCTCAACCGATACGCAACAGGACCCACACGCTCAACCACCTCATATGGTCCAATGTACCTAGGGCTCAACTTACCCTTCCGGCCAAACCGCATCACCTTCTTCCAAGGCGAAACCTTCAAGAATACACGGTCCCCCACCGTATACTCTATCTCCTTACGCTTCAAATCCGCGTAAGACTTCTGCCGATCAGAGGCAGCCTTTAACCGCTCACAAATGAGCTTTACCTTCTCTGTGGTCCCTTTCAACAAAGCCGGCATCGAAACCAACTTTTGACCAGTCTCAGCCCAACAAAGAGGAGTCCTACACTTCCTCCCGTACAAAGCCTCATAAGGTGCCATCTGTATACTTGCCTGATAACTGTTGTTATAAGCAAACTCAACCAAAGGCAGATGCTTCTCCCAAGAACCTTGGAACTCAATCACGCAGCACCTCAACATATCCTCCAAAATCTGGATAACTCGCTCAGACTGACCATCCGACTGAGGATGATAGGATGTACTGAAATGCAACCTTGTACCCAGAGCTTGATGCAAACACTGCCAGAACCGCGATGTGAACCTCGGATCCCTATCCGACACAATCGACTTAGGCACACCATGCAGCCGCACAATCTCAGCAATGTACAGCTCTGCCAACCTATCCAAAGAAAACGTGGTATGCACAGGCAAGAAATGCGCACACTTCGTCAGGCGATCCACAATCACCCAGACCGAATTCTTCTTCGATGGAGACAAAGGTAAACCAGATACAAAATCCATGGTAACCCTCTCCCACTTCCATTCAGGGATTTTCAACGGTTGCAACAACCCTGAAGGAAACTGATGCTCAGCCTTAACTCGCTGATACACCAAACACTTGCTAACAAACTCCGCAACATCCTTCTTCAAACCCACCCAATAGTACTCATCACGAAGATCACGGTACATCTTAGTACTACCAGGGTGCATAGCAAAAGGACTACTATGACCTTCAGTCAGAATAGCACGCCTCAACTCAGCATCAGCAGGCACTACTATCCGACTCCCAAAACACAGCACACCATCATCATTGAAACAGAAATCCGAAGGTCTACCCTCCGCAATATCCTGAACATGAGACACCAAGGAATCATCCAACAACTGCTTATCCTTGATCAACTGAACCAAAGAGGGTTTCACTTGCAACTCAGCAACGAGACCACCATCTTGCGATATGCTCAAGCTAGCAAACATGGCTCTCAGCTCAACAGCTACCTTCCTACTCAAGGCATCCGCAACAACATTAGCTTTTCCAGGATGGTACTCAATCGTCAGATCATAATCCTTGAGCAACTCTAACCAACGCCGCTGCCTAAGATTCAACTCCTTCTGAGACATCAGATACCTCAAACTCTTGTGATCTGTGTACACAGTACACTTCTCACCATATAGATAATGTCTCCAGATCTTCAGAGCAAAAACCACTGCAGCCAGCTCAATATCATGCGTAGGGTAATTGCGCTCATGCACTTTCAACTGCCGCGATGCATAAGCCACCACCTTACCCTCATGCATCAGCACACACCCCAAACCAACATAGGATGCATCACTGTAAACCACAAACTCTTTCCCTGATTCAGGCTGAATCAAGATAGGAGCTTGCGTCAAAGCCGCCTTAAGCTTCTCAAAGCCTGCTTTCTCGCTTCCGTCCACTCATACTTAACATCCTTTTGCAATAGCTTCGTCAAAGGAGCAGCAATCTTGGAAAAACCATCCACAAACCTTCGGTAGTATCCCGCCAAACCAAGGAAACTACGAATCTCATGAACAGACTTAGGAACTTTCCAATTCATCACCGCCTCAATCTTATGAGGATCAACACGAATCCCCTCCGCTGAGACCACATGCCCAAGAAACACCACCTCCCTTAACCAGAACTCACACTTACTCAGCTTAGCATAAAGCTGATTTTCCAACAAAGCTTGCAAAACAATCCTCAAATGCTATTCATGCTCCTCCTCAGTACGCGAGTACACGAGGATATCATCAATGAACACCACAACAAACTTGTCCAGGTATTCATGAAACACACGATTCATCATGTCCATGAAAGCAGCAGGAGCATTTGTCAACCCAAACGGCATCACAAGAAACTCATAATGCCCATACCTTGTCCTGAAAGCTGTCTTAGGCACATCCACATCCTTCACCTTCAACTGATAATACCCCGACCTCAAGTCAATCTTAGAGAACACAGCAGCTCCCCGAAATTGATCAAAAAGATCATCAATCCTCGGCAAAGGATACCGATTCTTGATAGTCAACTTGTTCAGCTGACGGTAATCAATGCACATTCTCATAGTGCCATCCTTCTTCTTCACAAACAAGACCGGTGCTCCCCAAGGTGACACACTCAGCCGGATGAACCCACGGTCAAGCAACTCTTGCAACTGCGTCTTCAGCTCCTTCAGCTCCTTAGGTGTCATTCTATAGGGAGTAATGGACATAGGAGTTGTATTCTCATACAGCTCAATTCCAAACTCCACCTCGCGGTTAGGAGGTAAACCAGGCAACTCCTCAGGAAAAACACCAGGAAACTCATTCACAACCCTGATATCTTGCACCCTCAACTCTTTAGAGCTAGGATTCATCACAAAAGCTAGATAGGCTTCGCAACCTTGCCTCAGCATCCTGCTCGCCTCCAAGGTAGACACCACATTGGCAAGAAACTTCACATTCTCACCAACCACAACAACTTCGTAATCATCCGCAAGCTTAAGCGAAACCCGCTTGTTCTCACAATCCACAACAGCACGATGCTCAGCAAGCCAATCCATACCAAGGATCACATCGAAACCATAGAAGGGCAACTCCATAAGATCAACATGGAAAACATGTTCTTGAACAACCAAGGGACACCTTCTATAAAGCTTCCTAGTCACAACAGTCTCACCAAAAGAACTAGTGACTCGAACACCAACATCCAAAAACTCAACAGGCAAACCAAGCAATTCAGCATGCTCACGCAAAATGTATGAATGCGTAGATCCAGAATCAATCAAAGAAAGCAATGACAAGGACTGCAAAGTAAAGGTACCTGCAATCACATCCGCATCATTCCTGCCCTCTCGCTGAGCATACACCCTCGCTTGGCCTCCACCCTCAGGCTGAATAGCCACAACATGGGCCACTCCACGACCACCTTCCTCTCTCCTCTGGAAATTACCATGGCCGCGCCCACGACCTCTCTGCGGTGCAGCAACAACAGGAGCACGCACCTGATCACCAGCCAACCTAGGACAATCACGCCTCAAATGGTCTGCGGATCCACAAATCCAGCATCCGTTACCAGCAACCGCAACAGGAGCTTGCACCACTCTCTCGGCACGAGGACAGTCACGCTTCATGTGACCACGTGAACCACAGATCCAACAAGTACTCGGATCAGCTCTAGCATTGCCTCCTCTAGCAGGTGCACCACCACCTCTCTTAGCTGAAGACTGATACTTCTGATCACGTCCCCTCTTGTTCCGTCCACCTCCGGAACTAAACTCAGCTGATCGCTTCCCAGCACTTGCTCCAGCACCTCTCACAGATAAACCCAAGTTCATCTCAACATCCTTGGCTCGGCCCACCAACACGTCGAAATCATCATACTCGGCGGCCAGCAAATACATTTTCACATCCGTCTCTAAACCATAACGGAACCTCTCGCACCTTGCCCGCTCATCAGGTACCAGCTCCGGTGCATACTGACTGAGTCGCACAAACTGCACCTCATACTCAGCCACACTCATGCTCCCTTGGGTAAGAGACATGAATTCACGCTTCTTCTCATCTAGATATCTCACACCAAGATATCTCCGCTTGAACACATTCTGAAAGAATGTCCAAGTCACATCAGCTTCTGCCATCCCAGCAACAGTGGTTGTCCACCACGTATACGCATCCTTCTGCAGCAAGGACACAACACAACCCAGCTTCTGCACATCAGTGCAACTCATCTGGCCCAAGATTCGCTTGGTACTCTCTAGCCAAGCTTCAGAACTCTCAGCAGACATACCCCTGAACTCAGTCCCACCAAGACTGCACAAACGCTCCAAAGGTAGTCTGACACCAGCATCTTCCTGATGCCCCGCTCCACGAGCCCCAGCTACCGCTGCTTGAAAAGCACCAGCAATAGCTTGCACTAACATCGTCATATCAGGCATAGCTTGCCCCTGACCAGCCCCAGGTCCAGCAGCTCCAGCGCCAGCTGCAGCTCCAGCTTCCTCAGCCCCAGCACCACCACCACCAGGTGGTGGAGGAGGTAACACCGCACTACCCGTGTTTTCCTCATTCTCGTTCTCATTAGGAGCCGTAGCTCGCACATTACCTCGTAACTCTCTACGTGGTGCCATACTTTTACCATGCAATCACAACACAAATAAAACAAAGTCAGGCCCAGCAAGGTAAGCAATCCAAGTATTCAAGCTCAATTTCATTTCAAAGCAACATCTTTCCTTTAGCTTTGATTTGGCAATGGGTACCCACAACATGCTACATCACAGCACATACTTCAATTGCATCAAAATCACAAGCCATTAAACATGCTTTCACTCAACAAGCATACAAAGCATACATACTTCAATCATGCATACATACATTCCCAATTACTCGAGAACTCAGCTCTGATACCACCAAATGTAACCCCCTTAACCCGGCCTAGACGGTTGACCCGAATTAAGAAAGTCACACGGGGAAAACCAAAGTCAACCCGAAAGTCAACCTTGATTAACGACCCTTTTTTTTCTTTTTAAACTTGTCTAGATGCATATTAAGCCTTAGATATGATCATACAACAGCATACTCAAAGATCATAAACATCAGAGATCAAACAGGGACTCAATTGAACAAAATACAACTTTAGGGACCAAATTGTAAATTCTGATAAATATAAGGACTTAACCCAAATTAAAGTTACCAACTTGAAATTAATCATATTTCATGCTTCTCTGTGAAATTTCAGCTCAAAAGGACTTCCCAAACTCATACAATTGCACAAACAAGTTTCAGGACCAAAACGCAAACATTCCAAAACATGTAACTGCCAATGTCAGCCCCCAACGGTCACCCGTTCCGAAACAGGCATAGCCCGTTTCGAAACTCGGGGCCGTTCCGCAACGCGTACCGAAATGGGGGTCTGGCAGTGGCCTTTCCGTTTCAGAACGGCCCCTCCCGTTTCGGACGCCTGGGCACAAATAAGGCACCCGTTCCGAAACGGTAGGTGCTGTTCCGAAACACCCTGCACAGATTGCCTAAAAATGCATACTTAAACATGCAATTGACCAACCAATCATGCTCCAAATGCCACCAAACTTTGCCAACATGCAATTCCACATATATGAGACATACTTGCATCAACAATTCATCAAAACATCCACATATATGAAAAGCCCCAAATCTATAGGCATGCTTCCTACACAAGTAAGCCATTCAAGCATAAACTTCCAATTCAAGCATATAAAGGCCAACCACAAAAACCAGCATTCTCAACAACATTCAACATACTTAGGGAGTTCAAAACATCTCCCAAAACATACACATAGGTCTCCCATTGCCAAATTACCAAAAGCTAAAATGTACTTATAAAACCTTCCATACTTAGAGCTTTGTTTCCACTTGGATGCTTGCCCTCCTTGCTGCCCTCAAGTACTCTAATGCTCTGCATTATTGAATTAAGAAAACAAAGAGAGCGTAAGCAAAAGCTTAGTGAGGAATGCTTAATAAAACCATCCAATAATGCATTTATAAAACACTTATAAAACATGCTTCAAATCATCATTTACACATGCTCAAAAGCATACTTAAAACAAGCATCTCATGCTTCATTTCATTACATGTCATATTGGCCACAAGTGATACAATTCATTTCTTTGAAAACAAGTTCATCAACTTTCACCCCAAGGACTTTTAAACACCTTGGACCCCAAGGACTTTTAAACACCTTGGCCATGGACTTTTAAACACCATGATATAAGTTACCTCAAGGACTTTTAAACACCTTGACCCCAAGGACTTTTAAACACCTTGGCCTATGGACTTTTAAACACCATAGAATGGACCACACAAGGACTTTTAACCACCTTTGTGTCCGTAACAAGAACCATCCAAGGACTTTTAACCACCTTGATGTTCTTAAGTAAACAAGGCTCACTCAAGGACTTTTAACCACCTTAGTGACCTCAACCTTTTCAAAACATCACTTGCCAATATACATCATTTTCATCAATTAATCCACTGTTTTAAAGCATTAAACCAAGCCATATTCATCATGCATTTAAAAGCATCAAACCACATTTAATCAATGTTCAAAAACAAGGAACTCTTACCATGAGCTTCCTTCAACATATGGCTTACAAAAACAGCATTAACCATGCTAAATCATGCTTTCAAAACAGTAATCAAAACATGCAAATAACCACATTGCATCACAACAAAATCATGGCCACCACTAGAGAGAATTTCCGAAAACTTACACTAGAGCTTAGCAAAGTTGCTTAGACTTAAGCTAAGCTCCCAAGACATTGGTTTCAAAGCCGAAAACCCAATTTCACTCACCGATTCCACTTCGCCTCAAGCCAAAGCACCAAAACAAGCCTCCGGATCACCACCACTTGGATCCAAAGATGCCTCCCCTGATCAAACACATTAAAGCAGAGATTTAATGCATCATCATGCATCAAAAGCTTCAATGAAAGCACTCAAACTCGCTGCTCTCATTCACACTCCAATTTCGGCCACCAAACACAACCGAAATGGCATCAAAACCACTTCTCAACAAAGCCCAGCCATAAACCAGCAGAACCTAACATCCATTAACACCATTTAACATCTAAAAACAACCTATAAACATCCTTATACCTCCAGCAACATCAGATCCACAAGATCACCACAAAAACATCCAAGAATCACAAGCTAAACTTAGGAAACACAACCTATCCGGGATTGCATTAATCAAAACTCATTTCCTTATCAATTTAGAGTTCATTTAACATCAAAAACACACCTCAAATCACAGATTAATCATATCTAACGAAAATCACCAAATCTTGCATTATAAGCCAAGATCCATTTCACCACTTAAAATCCTTTAATAAAACTTCAATTAAGAGTTGAGAACTTGGGAATTTCAGTAAAGAACTGATAGTTTAGAGGAGAAGGACGTTCTTACCTCCAAACTTGTGTTTCTCCACTTTTTGGAATCAAAAACCTTGTTGAATCAACTAGCAAATGATGAGGTTTTGAAGATATGTTGATTAGGAATCAAAAGAATGTTGAAAGGAGGATTTTAGGTGAGAAAATCAGGAACAACTCTCTGGAAAACAAGTGTTTGGATTGAGAGAAAATGAGAGAAAGAAAATAGAGAAGTTAGTTAAGAAAATAGCCAAATGGCCTTTCCCTCCACTTTTGATATGTTTTAAAATCAGAATAAATCTCAAAATATCTTAGAAAAATCTGGAGAAACTACTTTTGGAATAATAGCTCCTTAAAGATTCAAAGTTTCAACTCTTTATAAAACAGTCACAAAACTTTCAAAAATTACATTTTGGTCACTAGCCAAAATGTCACTCTTCCAAAACCCATTTTTCAAAATTGATTTCACATTTCACTTAATTATATTAAAAGATGATTTTAGAACATTTTTCCATATTTTTAATGCAACCCGAACTAGGCTTTCCTAATTTCACCTCTTTAGATTCGAACAGCACTTTGACCAAACCGGTCAACGCCCAAAACTTCTAAGCCCAAAACCGGGGCGTTACAAACACGCCACCACCTCTCCCCCTCCAAGTCCCCAGCCCAACCTAGAACCCCCACAAGCCATGCACATCGCACAACACATTCGACCCCATGCACACCACTATGATGCAACAACCCCCAGCAAATATGCCCAGCATCACGTAAACGTTCAACAACTTGCTCAACGCCAATCCGATTGAATCACCCCTCCCTTCGCCAATGCATTCGCTATACTATTAGCCTCGCGCAACACATTATTAAAACATACACATGATAAAAGGCGACATGCTTCATCGATCAAACGAAACCAAGACCATAATTTCCACGGCCTCGTTTCCCTATGTTCCACCCAAGACACCGCCACTCGAGAATCGGACTCAATGATGACACAAGGTACCGTAAAATTCAGCTCCAACAAAACTCCAATGCGGACGCAATCGCACATAACTCCGCCCCATTAGAATTTATCACCCCTAACGGTCCAGCAAACAACGCTAAAATCTTTCCCTTCTCATCTCGCAACACACCACCACATCCTGCTGGCCTCGGTTTTCCTCAAGCCGCCCCATCCACATTAAATTTTAACGCCCCCGAACTTGGGGGAGACCAAACCATCAATGGCCGCGATACGCCCCCGCCTCCTGTCGGAACACACCCACGCGAACAAATCCACCAAGCAGCCTCTCCCACCAACTGCCCCGCATATGTTACTTTAATCCAATGTAACGACCGCAATTTAATTAAAAACATAATTTCATCTATCACCAATCTTTTTTGCCAAAAATTACCTCATTGTGAGCAAGCCATACAGACCATAACAATGCCGCACAACCCGCAATCCACCAATTCCGTAACAGCCCCCTAAACACCCCTTCATAACATTGGCCAATTAATTCTTGTATCGTCCTAGGTCGCACCAATACCATTCCCCACCATTGAAGAAATTTATCCCATACGCCATAGATTAATGGGCAAGACAACAAGATATGATTTAATTCATCCTCTCCCTCATCACACCATACGCAACTCACCGAACTATTGAACAACGGAACTCCTCGATCTCTCAAAAAACATAAAGTCGGCAAACGATTAAGGAGAGTAAACCAAAGAAAGCATTGTACCTTTGGTGGCGCATCAACTTTCCATACGACAAAATTCTCCATTTCCCCCTCTACGACACCATAACATGTCATTAAATACAATAGCTCTTTCGTAGAAAACTCGCCTCTCACATTTGGGCACCAAATTATTCGATCATCATGTCCCTCACTTAGCCACCAGCCCCGCATCGCCTCCCTCAAATTCGACACCATTTGTTGTTCAAAACCACGTAAATCACGCCAAAAAAAACCACTCCATTCTTCATGATCAAAACAGCCCCCCTCGCATAATCTACCACGGATGTCGTTTTATTCACAGCCAACCGAAACAATCTCGAAAATGCTAACTTCAATGGCCTATCCATACACCACGTATCATACCAAAACAAAGTACGCAACCCATTACCCACCAACCATTTGAACCGATTTTTAGCTATTTAAGCAACCACTCTTTCATCCTCCTGAACCACCACAATTTATTTCCATAGTGTAGACATCCGATTTTTATTTGTGCCATTGACTCTCCAATTAAGAACTTGTTCTTCATATTTCGCCACAATTAACTCACGCCAAAGAGAATGTCGTTCAATTGCGTAACGCCATGTCCATTTGGCCAATAAAGCAATATTACGCAATTGTAAATCCACCACACCCAAACCCCCTAATCTTTTCGGCCGACATACTCTCGCCCAATTAATAAGACTCATTTTTCTTTTTAGATCAACATCACCTCATAGGAAAGCACGTCTAATTTTATCAATTCTCGCAATAACACCCTTAGGTGCAGCAAACACACTCATATAATATAATGGTAAGGATGAGAGCACCGAATTTACCAGGACCAAACGAGATGCAAATGACAACGATCGTTTCTTCCATCTTGCTAGCTAGTGCCGCACTTTCTGAATCACCGGTTCCCACATCGCGACACTCCTCGAATTCGTCCCGATGGGCAGCCCCAAGTATTTAAAAGGCAATTTCCCCGACTCACAACCCAGCACCCGCACCATTGCTGTTACCATACTCTCCTCAACTCCTATCGCAAATACACATGATTTGGAAAAGTTATTGTGCAATCTCAAACCATATTGAAATCCCATCAAAATGCGTTTAATCTTAATCGCTTCTTCCACATTCCCACTTAGGAAAATCAAAGTGTCATCCGCAAAATGTAAGTGTGATATACGAAATTCCGACGTGACACTAACACCTTTAATCACCCCCAGCACCATCGCCTCCTCTAGTAAACAATGTAACGCTTCCGCCACCACCCCAAACAGCAACGGAGATAGAGGATCGCCTTGTCTAACCCCACGTTCCATCAGAAATAATTTCGTCGCACTCCCATTAAGTAAGACCGCTAGCTTAGCCGTACCAATGCAAGAACGTATCCACCGTCTCCATCGCTGTCCACATCCCATGTTATCCAAAATACAATCCAAATAATCCCAATTTAAGCGATCATATGCCTTTGCGAAATCCATCTTTAGTAAAACACCCCCATTTCCCTTTCTCGCTTTTTTCAACGAATGCACCACTTCATTGACGAGGAATACACCATCTATAATTTGCCGTCCTTTAATAAAAGCCGTTTGAGTGTCACTAATCAACTGACTCGCCACCCCTTGAAATCGATCGACAAGCACCTTCGCAAATATCTTGTACACCAAATTCAATAAACAAATTGGCCGAAAATCACTCACCTCCCTCGCCCCTTCCTTCTTCGGAATAAGAACAATGTAAGCATAATTAATCCCTTTCAGCAACCTTCATGTAGAGTAAAAGTCATGAAATAACACCATCACATCCTCCTTGACAAACGACCAACATTTACGATAGAATTCAAATCTATAACCCTCCGGCCCCAGGGCTTTACTGCCGTCACAACCCCATATTGCTGTTTGTACTTCCTCTTTGGAAAATGCCACCTCGAGCCCTTGTCGTTGCACCTCACTAAGTTGTCAAAAGTTCAAGGCTGTTCCCAACGATCCATGTTGCTGTTTTTGCGCAAAGTGAGCTAGAAATTCAGCAGCTACACAACGCTTGAGCTTATCCGGCTTCGATACCCAACGTCTCTTCACCCAAAGCCCAGCTATATTGTTTCGCATCCCTCGGATCTTCGCTACACGTTGGGAAAACTTAGTATTTTGATCTCCATCTTGTAACTAAATTGCCCTCGATTTTTGTCGCCAAATTGATTCACGAAACCTACTCAATTTCCACAAATCCGTCTGCAGCCTTCTCTTCTCTTCCACCTCTATATCCGAAAACCCCCTTGTCCCATTTTAATATCCAATTCCTCCAGTAATGACGCTGTAGCTTCAATTTTTTGCTCAACACTCCCAAATGAGGAGCGATTCCATATGCATAAAAATTTCTGCAACCCATCTAATTTCTCAAGCAAGGATAACGATCGACCACTACAATTTGAATCTGAGAATTTCGCCCATTCACTTTCCATTACTTACACATAAGCCTTTTTCTCCAACCAACAATTGAGGAATCGAAACGACTTAGATCCCCAATCCACTTCCTCACATGCCAATTTCACTGGTGCGTGATCCGACAAACCCCTTGGCAAAATAAATTACACTAGTCGAGGGAAACGATCCACCCATTCCCCACTAACTAGAAAACGATCCAATCTACTACATTTGTTTCCTGAACCAAACCAAGTGAAATTCTTCCCAGACACCCTAACGTCAATTAAACCAATCGATTCAATGAAATTACCGAATTCAATCATACCTCTATTCAATCCGTGGCAGCAAAGCCGTTCATCCTTTGATTTCACCACATTAAAATCTCCCGCAATGCACCACGACAACATCTTTTTTTGCACTTCGGCTTGTAAACAATCCCATAAAGCACACTGCCCCTCCACTGTGCAAGGTGCATATACATTCACCATTCCACATCGCCAATCGTCCATCACCCATCTACCCCACAACGCCACAAAGTTTTGATTTATTTCTGCCGCCTCCAACTGAAAGTGGGACGATTCCCAAATCACCAACAAACAACCTGAGCGACCACTAGCTGCAAAAAATAAAAACTCAAAAGAATCAGAATGCCAAACACGTTTCACCACTTGCTCGTTAATCATCTCCAATTTGGTTTCCTGTATGAAAACCATCTCACCACGATGTTGTCGCAATAACGATTGAATTGCTCTACACTTCGAACTCGCACCCATACCCCGAATATTCAACGACAACATCCTCATCTTCGATTGGTATTGAAGTTGTTCTTGTCGATGCAGCAAATCGGCAATATCCCTCACAATTCCCTCCTCATTCCCAATTGTGTTAGCCCCTAACAGCTTGCATAAATCCACTGTAGCACGAGCCTCTTGTAAATTATCTATCTATCGCAAATCCTCCTCCGTACGTCCCTTCTTCTCAACCTCATTTGTCTATTTTTGCCTTTGTAATTTTTTGATTTGTTACTTCCCTTGTTCACCACACTCCTATTACCAACCAATAATTTAGAATCCAACCCACACCCCGCTACCTTCTCGCTCCATTTTTCACATGGAGCATCCTCCGCAACTACTTCCACAACCAAGGGCTGCGTCCGTGTTAAGGTCCCACCCGCCTCAGAATTCACTAGATAGTCCACAAGGCACGGGTCATGTCCTTCAATACCATACTACATACCCCTTAGAACAACATTGTCACGCATTATTAGCCCCACATCCTCGTCCGACATCCATCCTCTAGAATACGTAAGGGGTACATTAGAATGCTCCACACCCACTGTATTCCGAGCCATATTAATATACTTCTCACTCTCTTTGGCATCAACACCCAATTTGCACTCTTGCGCTTTAGTATCACCTACTTTGTTCTCACCATCTCGTATATGAACATCCCCAACTCCAACTTTCATCTTTAGCGTAGCATCCTCTTCACTACCTTCGGATTCAGTCGCCTCAATACATTGTCGACAACCTTTCTCATCCATCATCGGCTCAAATTCAAGTACACGAACCTTATATATATGTCGCCCAATGTTGTGTGTAAAAGTGTCTATCGCAGTGTAGTGCAAGTGTACACGACACAAGTAGTAAAGTGACACGTAAGTATCGGATATCGTCTACACAGGAACTGGGCTAATAGCTTCAACCTTAGATTGCTGCACAAGGGAGAAAAGAAATAGTTTAATTTTTTGTCACGAAATAATAAAGAATACTGAAAATAAAAGAGTAAAGAATTCAGGATAGAGAGAATGGGCTGGTATTGATTTGCTCAGTAGTGTAGGTGTTGCAAAGTCTAGGAATCTCTGTTCTGTCGTTGTGCCTGTCGCGACAGCACCTGTCGCGGCAGCGGTATGTTGTTTGTCACGATGGCGACCACACAACTCTGTACTTCAAGCTTTGGCAAGAATCCCTACTGTGCCTTGGCCTATCCCTAGGTCCAAGTCTGTCGATGAACACGTCTTTGATGATACCTCCCGGCGTGAATCGAAGGATGAACACCGATGTTGTTGAATTCTTCCTTAGCCACTTAACCTCGTCCTATCCCTAGGTCCGAGATAGTTAAACCATAAACTGGAGAACCCGTACTTATTCATTTCGTATACTTAACTCTCCCGATATTAAGTAAATGTGTAATCTCACAATGCTCTCCCGATACTCTTGCAAGATGTTGAAAACCAGAATAAGCAAACTTGAAGTCTATTTTATTGAACAAAAAAAATCCTAAAACAAATGCAATCCTTGCAACTACTTTATAAAATCAACCCTTAGCCCTAGGGGAAGTTTAGAACATGATGAGAAGGGGTAAAACGATTAGGGTTTAGGGGAAGACGGCTAGAGAATAAGATATCCTTACCTAGGTTGAATTACATGCCTTTATATAGGCCTTGGGTTCAAGTTTTCTAATATGGCAAGAATACAAGTTTAAACTAAAATATAACTCTATTAAAGACTAAATCTTCAGAGCATATATCTTTAATTCGTCCTTCCATCTTGCTTGGAGTTTTTTCCTTGAACTTTGGGCTTGGCCTTCATTTTGATCTAGGACTCAGAAAAATATAAGGGTGCTCCACGACATACCGGCTTAATTTTCTCTTTCTGTCGAGGTCCACTTCACTTCTTCCCTTCACCTTTGCTGTCGTCCTTAGCTGCCACGAAAGCGGCCATGGCAGCATCGTCCTTCTCGTCTGCAGTCCAGTTCTAGCTTTGCTTCTTCACTGCCCAGTGTCTGCTTCTCCACTACCCTCCATCTATTACAGCAGCTACCTGCAAAAGTAACTAATTTCAGTAGAAACTGTGTCGTTTGATATAATTGTGATGTGTGAATGAAATCTATCCTAAATGCAATGAATTATGCTTGAATGCAGCAGAAATATGGGTTAAATAGGGGGTAAAATATAGAACTTTTACACACTCAACACACCCCCAAACTCAAGTTTTTGCTTGCCCTCAAGCAATTCAGACCTAAAAAAGAAATACAAATTTTTTTGTTTTGGCTTAAAACAGTGAACTTTTCCTTACCTACCATTCATTCCCTATTGTGAGCAACACCCTGTTGGATAAATTAGGATTCATTCGAAATCTTGCTATAGTTCTCGTGTAGTGTGTGCATGTTTTGTGAACAATTATATGCCTAGACTCCCTAAGTTTACTAGAATAGCTAGGCTTCTAACTTGAATTTTTATTCCAACTTTCATCTTTTTGGAGGCAATTCTTAGGCTCCTTTAGTTTTTATTTAGACTCGGTTCTCTTTTCTCAAGCTTAAGTTTGACTAGAGCCGGTTTCAGGCACCTCTAGCTAACTTCCTAGAGCCGGTTTCGGGCACCTCTAGGTTTATTGAGTCTATTTTTCTTTAACTTATTTTCCTAGAGCCAGTGATAGGCACCTCTAGGGGCGATTCAAGTGTTAAGCTTTTCCCTATTCTAGTTTACTAGCAGAGTTTTAGACAGTATAAAAGTCAAAAAGGGTGTTTAAGAATCAGGACTATAGTAAGGCTCTAAACTGCTCCTAAAACTTATCCTAAAGGCACTGCCACGACAGAGGTTGTCACGGCAGGTAAGTTCAGTTCAAGGACATAAGCCAAATTTTCATTTTTTAAGCAAAAATAAACTAAGTAAAAGACACAATTTTTTTAAACTTAAAGACACTTCATTAATGGAGAGATGCCACCCCCAAACTCAAGGGTTGCATTGCCCTCAATGCAAATGACAGAAATGAAAAGGAGAAATAAAAACAACATCACAAAATATAACAAAATGGCAGACATCAAATATAAGAAAAGAAACTTAAATTTTTAAGTGTTGTCGTCGCTGCTGCTGCTACTGCTGTTGATCTGAATCTGCCGGCGGGCAGTGACTTTCCGTGTCTGTGCCGACAGATGGATGGGAGACGAAGAGGTGTCCTTGTTTTTGGCTTCCCTTGGAGGTTGAATGCGGGTAGGGGAGATATGGTGTTGTTTCTCCAATACCTGAACCTCCTCGGGGCTGCTACTACTGCTACCGCTGTCAGATTTTTCTTTGTCTGATGGTTCGACTCCGGAGCCTGGTTTCTATCGTTTCACCGGGGTGAACTCCTTTGACAGGTTCCTCTTGACAGAGGGCTCGTCATCAGATGCCCCACAAATTTCGAAAGAGGAGAAGCCTGCTATATACCTGTCGAGGTCGGACATGGGCTCTTTCCTCTTGGCTCCCCTGTCATATGTTTCAGCCGTGCGGCTGCCGCCAGCAGCTGTTATGGCCGGGTTCAGAGTGGACGCGGCAGATGGTGTTCTCGGTGTGGCAGCAGGGGTAGGGGTATGGGCAGGTGTGGGGGCAGCAAAATAATGGTCGAGAAAGGAAGGGAACAGTACATCAGGAAAATTAAGATTAGTTTTAATGAAGTGTACCGGTTCTGTGGTGAAGTACCGAATGAAGCTCATCAGGCCCAGCTGCTGTTCTTCCATTTTCTGCAGGGCAGCAAGGATTTGTGTTGAGGAGTCTGTTGGGGGTGCTGCTGCGGTGGGCTGCCTGGGTTCTGTGGCGGCATGCTTGGTTTGGGTGGGGTCGAAGGATGACATGGGTATGGCAGCTTTTAGTTCCATCAGGCTGAGGATGTTCCTTTCTGTCCATCCTTTTCCTCGGACTCTCAAATCCTCGGCAGCTTCCGGTACGTTGTGGCCACGGTAGAGGGCAGTAATGAGGTATGTGTAGAAGAGTGGTCCTGACGGTCGGTACACACAATCCAATATTCCCTCTTGAGCGTATCTACCAACGTTAATAGGCCTCTCATTGAGAATGGAATGGATGAGGGCTAACCTTTGTTGGTCTACCGTTGTGTTGTGCGAGGAGGGCATAACCTCTTCTTGATGAATGCGTTCCAAAGCTTGGCTTCCGGAGTAAGTTGAACTCGTTTTACCGTCCTTGGATGTTTAGGATAGTTATTCCACTTGGTACCTTCGTCGGTAAGTTCTGCCATAACAACATCGTATTCCGTCGGCTCCAAGCTTTCCACAAATCTCTGGTGGCCGTCTTCCTTTCTCCCAACATAGAACCCATAGAGTGTGTTGATGTATTCGGGCTCAAAAGGTACCTCTTTTCCTCGAACCGTTACTGCTGTCGCTTCCCTACTATCGATGGCAGCATAAAATTCTCGGACTAGAGTTACGTTCATTTCCTCTGACTGCTCGGCAAACATCTGCCACTGCAGGGCTCTGATTTTGCGGGCTATGAACGGTTGCAGCCCAAGGTTTTCCGTTCTAGTGCTGTAAATGAAATCTTTCTCCTCCCACATATCTCGGACCTGGAAGGAGCTGGGAGTGGATGCTGTAGAAGAGAAAATGAAAGCTAATAAAATTCTAGAAAGGAAACAAGTAGAGAGAGTGAAAGTGAGTGAAAAATGAATAGTAAAACGGGGTTTATATAGAGGGGGAGTTTGCTCCCCGTTGGAGCTGTAACGGCAGGCGCGAATAACGGGGCCAGCTGTTACGCGGTTTCTGACGCTCTGTCACGCGTTTCTGTGTCTGCTGCGCGTCTGTTACGTGTTTGCGTGTCTGCCGCGACAGCGTGTTGACATGCTAGATTTTCCGCGTCTGTCGCGGCAGCTGTAACGGCAGGCTCCTAGTTTGGGCTTTTTGGGCTGATGGAAATATGGTGGGCTGAATTCACTTCTCCTCTTCTCCTTGTCTCCTTTATTTCCTAAAAATAATAAAAACAAAAACTTTAGTTCCTAAAAATATAATAATTCTAATTACCTAATATATATAAATAATAAAATAAAAATAAAAATAAAATTAGGTTAAATTAGGGATGCCAGGATGGGCATCTCCTAAAGTAACCACTTCCTGCATTCTTGGGGCTTCAGTCCCCTGATAATGCTTTAATCTCTGCCCGTTGAATTTAAATTGGTGTCCGTCTTTTAAAGATCTGATCGTGATAGCACCATGGGGAAAAACTTGCACCACTTGGAATGGGCCGGCCACCTAGATTTTAGCTTCCATGGGAAGAGTTTCAACCTAGAGTTGAATAGAAACACAAGCTGCCCTGGGCAGAACTGTCGTGGCAGCAGTTTCTTGTCATGCCACTTATTTGTCTTGTCTTTGTAGATTCTTGCGTTGTCATAGGCCATTGCTCGAATTTCATCTATCTCATTCAAATCAAGTAGCCTTTTCTGTCCTACCTTTTCCAAGTCCATATTCACTGCCTTGATGGCCCAGTATGCTCTGTGCTCAATCTGAACAGGCAGATGGCATGTTTTTCCATAAATCAGCCGGTAGGGTGACATTCCCAATGGAGTTTTGAACGCTGTTCTGTAGGCCCATAATGCATCGTTGAGGTGTAGAGACCAGTCCTTCCGAGTTGGCTTAACCATCTTTTCAAGAATGTTCTTAACCTCTCTGTTCGATATTTCAGCATGTCCATTGGTCTGAGGGTGGTATGCTGTTGCTATCCGATGTTTGACACCATACTTTTTTAAGGCAGCAGCTATAACCCTATTGTCAAAGTGCCTCCCTTCATCACTGATGATCACCTTGGGGATGCCAAATCTGGAAAATATGTTTTTATGCAAAAACCTCTGAACCGTCTTGGCATCGTTTTTCTGAGTAGCGATCGCTTCAACCCACTTGGACACATAGTCCACTGCCAGGAGGATATATAAGTTCCCACATGAAGCTGGGAATGGTCCCATAAAATCAATCCCCCAAACGTCGAAGATCTCAACTTCAAGAATGTTTTGCAGCGGCATCTCATGTCTTCTTGAGATATTTCCAGTCCGTTGACATTTATCACAACCTTTGTAGAATGCCTGAGCATCCTTGAACAATGACGGCCAATAAAATCCCGACTGCAAAACCTTGGCAGCAGTTTTGTTACCACCTAAGTGTCCTCCATATTGTGAAGCATGGCAGTGATGAAGCACATCTTCTTGTTCATCTTGTGGTATGCATCTCCTAATAACCTGATCTGCACAATATTTGAAAAGAAGAGGTTCGTCCCAATAATAATGCTTAACATCATTTTGGAACCTCTTCCTAGCTTGATAATTAAGGTCATGAGGAGTTATTCCGCTAACTAAATAATTAACGAAATCAGCATACCAGGGGAGTTCAGAAAACTTACATGCCGCCATGGCTGTCGCGGCAGTGCTTGTGGCAGCGAACAACTGCTCTTCAGGGAAGGTCTCCAGTATGTGTGTTTCGTCTGTTGGGAGACTCTTTCCCTTCTCTAACCTTGATAAGTGATCTGCAACTTGGTTCTCTGTCCCCTTTTTATCCTTGATCTCAAGGTCGAACTCTTGCAGTAGCAGAATCCAACGTATCAGTCTAGGCTTTGTATCCTTTTTGGTGAACAAATACTTTAGTGCAGAGTGGTCTGTGTGGGCTATGACCTTCGTTCCAAGTATATATGAACGAAACTTGTCAATCGAGAACACCACAGCTAACAGTTCCTTCTCTGTTGTGGTGTAGTTTACTTGGGCGTCGTTCAATGTTTTGCTGGCATAGTATATAACATGAAAGAGCTTGTCTTTCCTCTGCCCAAGTGCTGCCCCGACAGCATAGTCGCTAGCATCACACATGATCTCAAATGGTAGTTTCCAATCTGGTGGTTGTACTATTGGGGTTGTTACCAGCTTTTCTTTCAGAACCTTGAATGCCTCAGTACATTAAGTGTTAAAGTCAAAGGGACGGTTCTGCTCCAGAAGATGGCATAAGGGTTTGGTGATTTTTGAAAAGTTTGCGATAAACCTCCGATAAAAACCAGCATGCCCTAAGAAACTCCTGATTCCCTTGACTGTGGTGGGTGGCGACAGCTTTTCAATTACCTCGATCTTAGCTCTATCGACTTCTATGCCGCGGCAGCTCACTTTATGGCCTAGGACTATCCCTTCATCCACCATGAGGTGACATTTCTCCCAGTTCAATACCAAGTTTGCTTTCTCGCATCTCTCGAGCACTTTCTGTAAGTTGCCTAGGCAGCTTTCAAAATTGTCTCCAAAGACAGAGAAATCATCCATGAATATCTCCAGGAAATCCTCCACCATATCCGAGAATATTGCCATCGTACACCTCTGAAAGGTTGCTGGTGTATTAAAAGTCCAAATGGCATCCTCCGAAAAGCGTAAGTACCGTATGGGCAAGTGAATGTCGTCTTCTCTTGATCCTCCGGTGCAATGGCTATTTGGTTATAACCTGAGTATCCATCAAGAAAACAGTAGTAAGGCTTTCCCGCTAATCTATCAAGCATTTGATCAATAAAAGGCAGGGGAAAGTGGTCCTTCCGGGTAGCTTTGTTAAGCTTCCGGTAGTCCATACAAACCCTCCAACCAGTCACAGTCCTGGTTGGGATTAACTCGTTTTCTTCATTTGTTACCACGGTTATTCCTCCTTTCTTAGGAACACACTGCACCGGGCTCACCCACTTGCTATCCGAGATGGCATAAATTATTCCAGCATCTAGCCATTTGATGATCTCCTTACGAACCACCTCTCGCATAGCATCATTTAGACGTCTCTGGGCATCAATGGTCGGCTTATGATCATCCTCTAAGAGGATTTTATGTATGCATAGTGTCGGGCTGATGCCTTGGATATCAGCTATCGTCCATCCAATAGCCTTTTTGTGCTGCTGCAGCATCCCTATCAGCTGTTGTTCCTGTTCCTGCATCAACTTTGAAGAGATGATTACGGACAACATATTATTTAATCCAAGGAAAACATATTTAAGCTGCCCTGGCAGAGGCTTAAGATCTAGAACAGGTGGCTCTACAGTTGATGGCTTTTGGACTATATGTTCATTCGAGGTATAATTTAAAGGCTCGAATAACTTACCTGGACGATTGCCTATACAGTTTACCTCCTCATGATCTTTAGTATCAGATATATCAGAGTCTGAGGAGCTGCTGTCGTCGTCGCTACCGTGACAGTCTTCTAAATGGCTGCTGGGGCAGTGACCAATTTTGATGTCATGGTAGTCCGACCTGATGCAGGGTTGGTCAAGGATAACTTCAGTGATAGCCTTGCATTCCTCTTCTGCATCAGCATGCTTTATTGCTTGGAGAACATTCAGCTTGATCTCTTGATCATTCACTCTCATAGTGAGTTCTCCTTTTTCCACATCAATCAGTGATCTTCCTGTGGCTAAGAAGGGTCGCCCCAGGATGATTGGTGCATTCTCATCTACTTCACAATCTAAGACAAGAAAGTCAGCAGGAAAAATGAACTTATCCACTCTTACTAGAATATCTTCAATTTTCCCTTCCGGTTGTACGTAAGAGCGGTCTGCCAGCTGCAGCATAACTATTTTCGGTCGTGCTCGTCCAATACCTAATTTCTAAAATACAGATTTTGGCATTAAATTAATACTAGCACCTAGATCACAAAGTGCCTTACCCACAAATTTATCTCCGATTATGCATGGTATTATGAAGCTCCCAGGATCCTTCTTTTTCTGGGGTGGATGCTTGTGCAGAATAGTCATGCATCCTTCTGTCATTTTAATCGTCTCAAATTCCACAAGCCTGGATTTCTTCGACATGGCCTCCTTGAGAAATTTGGCATAACCGGGCATTTCCCTAATGACATCTAACAGTGGAATATTGATGTGAACTTGCTTAAAAATATCATAGATTTTCTTAAGCTGGGATTCCTGTTTCAATTTCTGTAACCGCTGAGGAAAAGGAGGTGGAGGACGATAGTCTGCAATACGTCCTTCCCACTGAATTCGGATCTGAGGAGGCTTAGGTTCTTCATCCTTCTCCTCTGTCCCTTCTGCTGTCGTGACAGGTTCATCGGCAGCAGGCTGTTTGTCGTCTGCCGGGGCAGCGTTCTCGCCAGTCGATTTCAGGGCTGGCTCCTTGACTGATTCAGCTTCCTTCTCTAGCCCTGGTAATTTCTTCCCACTCCTTGTTGTGATGGCTTTACACTGCTCATGTGTGGGTTGTCTAGCGTTTTCAGTATTGCTAGGGAATCCTCCATTCTGCCTTGGTTTAATATGCTAGGAAACCTGACCCATCTGTGTCTCCGGTGATTTCAGAGTAGCTTCATGATTAGTCATCTGCATCTCTGTTTTATCCATGAATGACTCAGTCTTTTTGACGAAGTGATTCATGTTCTCAATGTAAGTTCCTGTTTGAGACATAAACGTAGCCAAGGTCTGCTCCAATATACTAGTCGTGGCAGCTGGTGGCTGATGCTGTTGTGGTTGCTGCCGAGTTAGTAATCTAGGTCCCTCCTGATTCTGAGTGTTCTGTGCTTGAGGATTCAGGGCATTGTTAGGGTTGCTCCAAGAGAACTTGGGATCCTTTCTCCAGTTGGGATTGTAGTTGTTGGAATTGTAGTTCTGTTTGTTGTAGTTCCCAACATACATCCCTTCCTCTAACTGTAATGGATAGTCTTCCGAACTATGATTCCCATCAGAAGTTTCACATACCTCTTCAGCAGAGTAGACAGGTTTTGAATCTTTCTTCAAGAGCTTTTCCACTGCCTTTGTGAGATATACCACCTGTGTTTTTAGGGAGTCGTCGGCCTCGTAATCTTTCACAGCTAGTACTCGTTTACCCCCTCTTCTTGCTGTAGGAAACTGTTCCTCGATCTTTGCCAGGTTTTCAATACTACCATCGCTTCATCTGGATCTTTGTCCAACAGCAATCCATTCGCTGCTGAATCAATTCTCATACGAGTCTGTAAGTTGGCAGCATTATAAAACTTAATTACCTGGTTCCAAACGGGGAATTCATGCATCGGGCAGTTCCTTAGTAGAGTGGTAAATCTGTCCCATGCCTCGTGCATTGGCTCGTCATCTTCCTGTTGAAAAGTAGCAATTTCGTTACGTAATCACTCAGATAAATGTGAAGGATTAAATAGAGACAAAAATCCACGAGTTAAATCTGCCCAAGTTCGTATTGAACCCGGCGTTAGTTTGTTCCACCAAGTTTTAGCTCTGTCCCTCAATGAATGAGGAAATAACCGAAGCCTCAGTATCTCCGGATTTACTCCTGGTAGTCTAAACGAACCACATATTTCCTGGAATGTTTTCAGATGCTCCCTAGCATCCTCTGTAGTAGCACCACTGAATTGGCCAGCGTTATTAATCATGTTGAACATGACAGGTTTCAGCTCGAAATTTTCAGCTTCCACGTCTGGCAGGGTGGTTTCTAGTTCCACATGATCGTTGATCATGTAGTCTCGGCATGACCGGCGTGCGACAGCGGCAGGAGGATCGGCAGGTTGTCCGTTCCTTCCATCTCTGACAGGATCTTCAGGACCCTGGGGATTCCCTTGGTTGTTCCTTCTTTCTTCGTGCCTTTCGTTCACCATTGCTTCTAATTGTTCCTCTAGGTATTCGTTTCTTTCAACGAGGAGGCAGACTCTTTTCCCAAGATTGCACGTTCGTTCGATTTCAGGATCTAACTGGTGCTCAGGTTCTTTTCCTCGTTGAGATCTGCGCATAAGGAAACAAAAGACCTTGTGAAAGGTACAGGTTGAACAATCCAAGTTAAAACAGAAAAATAAAAAGAATGTGCAGTAAAAGGGTAGGGTAAAGATATGTTGCCAGTCCCCGGCAACGACGCCAAAAACTTGTTGCGTGTAAAAGTGTCTATCGCAATATAGTGCAAGTGTACACGACGCAAGTAGTAAAGTGACACGTAAGTATCGGATATCGTCTCCACAGGGACTGGGCTAATAGCTTCAACCTTAGATTGCTGCACAAGGGAGAAAAGAAATAGTTTAATTGTTTGTCACAAAATAATAAAAAATACTGAAAATAAAAGAGTAAAGAATTCAGGATAGAGAGAATGGGAAGGTATTGATTTGCTCAGTAGTGTAGGTGTTGCAAAGTCTAGGAATCTTTGTTCTATCGTTGCGCCTGTCGCGGCAGCGGTATGTTGTTTGTCGCGGCAGCGATCACACAACTCTGTACTTCAAACTTTGGCAAGAATCCCTGCTGTGCCTTGGTCTATCCCTAGGTCCAAGTCTGTCGATGAACATGTCTTTGATGATACCTCTCGGCGTGAATCGAAGGATGAACACCGATGTTGTTGAATTCTTCCTTAGCCACCTAACCTCGTCCTATCCCTAGTTCCGAGATAGTTCAACCATAAACTGGAGAACCCGTACTTATTCATTTAGTATACTTAACTCTCCCGATATTAAGTAAATGCGTAATCTCACAATGCTCTCCCGATACTCTTGCAAGATGTTGAAAACCAGAATAAGTAAACTTGAAGTCTATTTTATTGAACAGAAAAAATTCCTAAAACAAATGCAATCCTTGCAACTACTTTATAAAATCAACCCTTAGCCCTAGGGGAAGTTTAGAACATGATGAGAAGGGGGAAAACGACTAGGGTTTAAGGGAAGACGGCTAGAGAATAAGATATCTTTCCCTCGGTCGAATTACATGCCTTTATATAGGCCTTCGGTTCAAGTTTTCTAATATGGCAAGAATACAAGTTTAAACTAAAATACAACTCTATTAAAGACTAAATCTTCAGAGCATATATCTTTAATTCGTCCTTCCTTCTTGCTTGGAGTTTCTTCCTTGAACTTTGGGCTTGGCCTTCATTCTGATCTAGGACTCAGAAAAATATAAGGGTGCTCCAAAACAGACCGGCTTAATTTTCTCTTTTTGTCGAGGTCCACTTCACTTCTTCCCTTCACCTTTGCTGTCATCCTTAGCTGCCATGACAGCGGCCATGGCAGCATCGTCCTTCTCATCTGCAGTCCAGTTCTAGCTCTGCTTCTTCACTGCCCAGCGTGTGCTTCTCCACTGCCCTCCATCTGTTACAGTAGCTACCTGCAAAAGCAACCAATTTCAGTAGAAACTGTGTCGTTTGATATAATTGTGATGTATGAATGAAATCTATCCTAAATGCAATGAATTATGCTTGAATGCAGCAGAAATATGGGTTAAATAGGGGGTAAAATATAGAAATTTTACACACTCAACACCCAACATTGAACTCAATAATTTCCTCAATACACTCCACTTGATCCGTCTCAACCAACACTTCACCTCTCTCAAATGATGTAGGTTCCGTGAACGACTCCTCACATTTTATCAAACGCACCCACCTCTCAGCCACCCTCTCAAATGACCCTTTCGACCAAGCGTGAATTGGAATTCCTCGAATTGAAAGCCACGCTCTCCGATTACCTTTGTCTACTTCCGGCAACCACTCCTTTACCGCAGTAAACCATTTCAAGAGAGCCCCTAAATTCAAAGTTGCAGTTCTTCTCAATTCATTGGCAAATATAAGGAGAATTCGGGATCGCGCTATGCGCATGATTGACAGATCCTTCAGACCTTCCGCGTGCAATTCTCTTTCCAACGTAACTAAGCCTTTTGCTTGCCGACACCATCCCACAGCGCAATTCCTTAATGTAACCCCCTTAACCCGGCCTAGACGGTTGACCCGAATTAAGAAAGTCACACGGGGAAAACCAAAGTCAACCCGAAAGTCAACCTTGATTATCGACCCTTTTTTTTCTTTTTAAACTTGTCTAGATGCATATTAATCCTTAGATATGATCATACAACAGTATACTCAAAGATCATAAACATCAGAGATCAAACAGGGACCCAATTGAATAATTTACAACTTTAGGGACCAAATTGTAAGTTCTGACAATTATAAGGACTTAACCCAAATTGAAGTTACCAACTTGAAATTAATCAGGTTTCATACTTCTCTGTGAAATTTCAGCTCAAAAGGACTTCCCAAACTCATACAATTGCACAAACAAGAATCAGGACCAAAATGCAAACATTTCAAAACATTTAACTGCCAATGTCAGCCCCCAACGGTCACCCGTTCCGAAACGGGAGACAGCCCGTTTCGAAACACGGGGCCGTTCCGCAACGCGTACCGAAACGGGGGTCGGGCAGTAGCCTTTCCGTTTCGGAACGGTCCCTCTCGTTTCGGACGCCTGGGCTTGTTTAAGGCACCCGTTCCGAAACGGTAGGTGCTGTTCCGAAACACCCTGCACAGATTGCCCCAAAATGCATACTTAAACATGCAATTGACCAACCAATCATGCTCCAAATGCCACCAAACTTTGCCAACATGCAATTCAACATATATGAGATATACTTGCATCATCAATTCATCAAAACATCAACATATGAGAAAAGCCCCAAATCTATATGCATGCTTCCTACACAAGCAACCACTCAAGCATAAACTTCCAAATCAAACATGTAAAGGCCAACCACAAAAACCAGCATTCTCAACAATATTCAACATACTTAGGGAGTTCAAAACATCTCCCAAAACATACACATGGGTCCCCCATTGCCAAATTACCAAAAGCTAAATGTTCTTAAGAAAAACCTTCCATACTTTGAGCTTTACTTCCACTTGAATGCTTGCCTTCCTTGCTGCCCTCAAAGTACTTTAATGCTCTGCATTATTGGTTTGAGAAAACAAAGAGAGCGTAAGCAAAAGCTTAGTGAGGAATGCTCAATAAAACCATCCAATAATGCATTTATAAAACACTTTATAAATCATGCTTCAAATCATCATTTACACATGCTCAAAAGCATACTTTAACAAGCATCTCATGCTTCATTTCATTACATGTCATATTGGCCACAAGTGATACATTTCATTTCTTTGAAAACAAGTTCATCGACTTTCACCCCAAGGACTTTTAAACACCTTGGACCCCAAGGACTTTTAAACACCTTGGCCATGGACTTTTAAACACCATGATATAAATTACCTCAAGGACTTTTAAACACCTTGACCCCAAGGACTTTTAAACACCTTGGCCTATGGACTTTTAAACACCATAGAAAGGACCACACAAGGACTTTTAAACACCTTTGTGTCCGTAACAAGAATCATCCAAGGACTTTTAACCACCTTGATGTTCTTAAGTAACAAGGCTCACTCAAGGACTTTTAACCACCTTAGTGACCTCAACCTTTTCAAAACATCACTTGCCAATATACATCATTATCATCAATTTATCCACTGTTCTAAAGCATTAAACCAAGCCATATTCATCATGCATTTAAAAGCATCAAACCACATTTACTCAATGTTCAAAAACAAGGAGCTCTTACCTTGAGCTTCCTTCAACATATGGCTTACAAAAACAACATTAACCATGCTAAATCATGCTTTCAAAACAGAATTTAAAACATGCAATAAACCACATTGCACAACAATCAAGTCATGGCCACCACTAGAGAGTATTTCCGAAAACTTACACTTGAGCTTAGCAAAGTTGTTTAGACTTAAACTAAGCTCCCATGACATTGGTTTCAAAGCCGAAAACCCAATTTCACTCACCGATTCCACTTCGCCTCTTGCCGAAGCACCAAATCAAGCTTCCGGATCACCACCACTTGGATCCAAAGATGACTCCCTTGTTTTAACACATTAAAACAGTAGATTAATGCATCATCATGCATTAATAGCTTCAATGAAAGCACCTAAACTCGCTGCTCTCATCCACACTCCATTTTCGGCCACCAAACACAACCGAAAATGCATCCAAACCACTTCTCAACATAGCCCAGCCATTAACCAACAAAACCTAACATCCTTAACATCATTTAACAACTAAAAAGAACCTAACAACATCCTTATACCTCCAGCAACACCAGATCCACAAGATCACCTCAAAAACAACCAAGAATCATAAGCTAAACTTAGGAAATTCAACCTATCCGGGATTGCATTAATAAAAACTCAATTCCTTATCAAATTAACATTCATTAATCATCATTTTAACACCTTAAAACACTGCTTAAACAGATCCAACGAAATTTCATCAAAAACACACCTAATCTTGCATTTTAAGCCAAGATCCATTAAACAATCTTAAAAGCCGTTTATAAAACATCAATTAAGGATTGAGAACTTAGGAATTTCATTAAAGAACTTGAAGTTCAGAGGAGAAGGACGTTCTTACCTCCAAACTTGAGTTTCTCCTCTTTTGGAACCAAAAAGCTTGATGAATCAAGTAGCAAATTGAGAGGTTTTGTAGATATGATGATTAGGAATCAAAAGAGAGTTGAAAGGAGAGAAATGAGTGACAAAATCAGAAGGAAATCTCTGGAGAGAAAGTGTTTGGGTTGAGAGAAAATGAGAGAAAAGAGAAATTGGAAAATATGAGAAATTAGTTACAAAATGACCAAAATGATTTTCCCTCCACTTTTCTTTTGCTTGAAAATCAGAATTAATCATTAAAATATCTTAGAAAAATCTGGAGAAACTCCCTTTGGGTAAATAGCTCCTTAAAGATTCAAAGTTTCAATCCTTTCTAAAACAGTCACAAAACTTTCAAAAATTACATTTTGGTCACTAGCCAAAATGTCACCCTTCCGAAACTCATTTTCCAAAATTGATTTCACAGTTCACTTAAATATATTAAAAGATGATTTTAGAACATTTTTCCATATTTTTAATGCAACCAGAACTAAGCTTTCCTAAATTCACTCTCTTAGATTCGAACAGCACTTTGACCAAACCGGTCAACGCCCAAAACTTCTAAGCCCAAAACCGGGGCGTTACAACTCTCCCCCCCTTAAGAAATTTCGTCCTCGAAATTTACCTGAAGGAAAGAGATAAGGAAACTGCTTCAGCATGTCTTCCTTCCGCTCCCACGTGGCTTCCTCAACACCTCGATGCTTCCACAGCACCTTCACCAACTCAATGGTCTTGCCACGAAGAACCTTGCTATCCGAATCCAGAACCTTCACTGGTTCCTCATCATAGGTCAAATCCGGATTCAAAACCACTTCCTCCACAGGCATCACATGCGAAGGATCAGATCTATACTTCCGGAGCATAGAAACATGGAACACATCATGAATCTTCTCCAACTCCTGAGGTAACCTCAACCGATACGCAACAGGACCCACACGCTCAACCACCTCATATGGTCCAATGTACCTAGGGCTCAACTTACCCTTTCGGCCAAACCTCATCACCTTTTTCTAAGGCGAAACCTTCAAGAACACACGGTCACCCACCGCATACTCTATCTCCTTACGCTTCAAATTCGCGTAAGACTTTTGCCGATCAGAGGCAGCCTTCAACCGCTCACAAATGAGCTTTACCTTCTCTGTGGTCCCTTTCAACAAAGCTGGCATCGAAACCAACTTTTGACCAGTTTCAGCCCAACAAAGAGGAGTCCTACACTTCCTCCCGTACAAAGCCTCATAAGGTGCCATCTGTATACTTGCCTGATAACTATTGTTATAAGCAAACTCAACCAAAGGCAGATGCTTCTCCCAAGAACCTTGGAACTCAATCACGCAGCACCTCAACATATCCTCCAAAACCTGGATAACTCGCTCAGACTGACCATCCGACTGAGGATGATAGGATGTACTGAAATGCAACCTTGTACCCAGAGCTTGATGCAAACACTGCCAGAACCGCGATGTGAACCTCGGATTCTATCCGACACAATCGACTTAGGCACACCATGCAGCCGCACAATCTCAGTAATGTACAGCTCTGCCAACTTATCCAAAGAAAACGTGGTATGCACAGGCAAGAAATGTGCACACTTCGTTAGGCGATCCACAATCACCCACACCGAATTCTTCTTCGAGGGAGACAAAGGCAAACCAAATACAAAATCCATGGTAACCCGTTCCCACTTCCACTCAGGGATTTTCAACGGTTGCAACAACCCTGAAGGAAACTGATGCTCAGCCTTAACTCGCTGACATACCATACACTTGCTAACAAACTCCGCAACATCTTTCTTCAAACCCACCCAATAGTACTCATCACGAAGATCACGGTACATCTTAGTACTACCATGGTGCATAGCAAAAGGACTACTATGACCTTCAGTCAGAATAGCACGCCTCAACTCAGCATCAGCAGGCACTACTATCCGACTCCCAAAACACAACACACCATCATCATTAAAACAGAAATCCGAAGGTTTACCCTCCGCGATATCCTGAACATGCGGCACCAAGGAATCATCCAGCAACTGCTTATCCTTGATCAACTGAACCAAAGAGGGTTTCACTTGCAACTCAGCAACAAGACCACCATCTTGCGATATGCTCAAGCTAGCAAACATAGCCCTCAGCTCAACAGCTACTTTCCTACTCAAGGCATCCGCTACAACATTAGCTTTTCCAGGATGATACTCAATCGTCAGATCATAATCCTTGAGCAACTCCAACCAACGCCGCTGCCTAAGATTCAACTCCTTCTGAGACATCAGATACCTCAAACTCTTGTGATCTGTGTACACAGTACACTTCTCACCATACAGATAATGTCTCCAGATCTTCAGAGCAAAAACCACTGCAGCCAGCTCAATATCATGCGTAGGGTAATTGCGCTCATGCACTTTCAACTGCCGCGATGCATAAGCCACCACCTTACCCTCCTGCATCAGCACACACCCCAAACCAACATAGGATGCATCACTGTAAACCACAAACTCTTTCCCTGATTCAGGCTGAATCAAGATAGGAGCTTGCGTCAAAGCCGCCTTAAGTTTCTCAAAAGCCTGCTGTCTCGCTTCCGTCCACTCATACTTAACATCCTTTTGCAACAGCTTCGTCAAAGGAGCAGCAATCTTGGAAAAACCATCCACAAACCTCCGGTAGTATCCCGCCAAACCAAGGAAACTACGGACCTCATGAACAGACTTAGGAACCTTCCAATTCATCACCGCCTCAATCTTCTGAGGATCAACACGAATCCCCTCAGCTGAGACCACATGCCCAAGGAACACCACCTCCCTTAACCAGAACTCACACTTGCTCAGCTTAGCATAAAACTGATTCTCCAACAAAGCTTGCAAAACAATCCTCAAATGCTCTTCATGCTCCTCCTCAGTACGCGAGTACACGAGGATATCATCAATGAACACCACAACAAACTTGTCCAGGTATTCATGAAACACACGATTCATCATGTCCATGAAAGCAGCAGGAGCATTTGTCAACCCAAACGGCATCACAAGGAACTCATAATGCCCATACCTTGTCCTAAAAGCTGTCTTAGGCACATCCACATCCTTCACCTTCAACTGATAATACCCTGACCTCAAGTCAATCTTAGAGAACACAGCAGCCCCCCGAAATTGATCAAAGAGATCATCAATTCTCGGCAAAGGATACCGATTCTTGACAGTCAACTTGTTCAGCTGACGGTAATCAATGCACATTCTCATAGTGCCATCCTTCTTCTTCACAAACAAGACCGGTGCTCCCCAAGGTGACACACTCGGCCGGATGAAACCATGATCAAGCAACTCTTGCAACTGCGTCTTCAGCTCCTTCAGCTCCTTAGGTGCCATTCTATAGGGAGTAATGGACACAGGAGTTGTATTCTCATACAACTCAATTCCAAACTCCACCTCGCGGTTAGGAGGTAAACCAGGCAACTCCTCAGGAAAAACACCAGGAAACTCATTCACAACTCTGATATCTTGCACCCTCAACTCTTTAGAACTAGGATTCTTCACAAAAGCTAGATAAGCTTCGCAACCTTGCCTCAGCATCCTGCTCGCCTCCAAGGTAGACACCACATTGGCAAGAAACTTCACATTCTCACCAACCACAACAACTTCATAATCATCCGCAAGCTTAAGCGAAACTCGCTTATTTTCACAATCCACAACAGCGCGATGCTCAGCAAGCCAATCCATACCAAGGATTACATCAAAACCATAAAAGGGCAACTCCATAAGATCAACATGAAAAACATGTTCTTGAACAACCAAGGGACACCTTCTATAAAGCTTACGAGTCACAACAGTCTCACCAAAAGAACTAGTGACACGAACACCAACATCCAAAGACTCAACAGGCAAACCAAGCAATTCAGCATGCTCACGCAAAATGTATGAATGCGTAGATCAAGAATCTATCAAAGAAAGCAATGACAAGGATTGCAAAGTAAAGGTACCTGCAATCACATCCGCATCATTCCTTCCCTCACGCTGAGCATACACCCTCGCTTGGCCTCCACCTTCAGGCTGAATAGCCACAACATGGGCCACTCCACGACCACCTTCCTCCCTCCTCTGGAAAATACCACGGCCGCGCCCACGACCTCTCTGTGGTGCAGCAACAACAGGAGCACGCACCTGATCACCAGCCAACCTAGGACAATCACGCCTCAAATGGTCTGCGGATCCACAATTCCAGCACCCATTACCAGCTGCCGCAACAGGAGCTTGCACCTCTCTCACAGCACGAGGACAGTCACGTTTCATGTGACCACGTGAACCACAGATCCAACAAGCACTCGGATCAGCTCTGGCATTGCCTCCTCTAGCAGGTGCACCACCACCTCTCTTAGCTGAAGACTGATACTTCTGATCACGTCCCCTCTTGTTCTGTCCACCTCCAGAACTATACTCAGCAGCTCGCTTGCCAGCACCCTTAGCAGATAAACTCAAGTTCATCTCAACGTCCTTGGCTCGGCCCACCAACACATCAAAATCATCATACTCGGCGGCCA
This sequence comes from Hibiscus trionum, assembly GCA_030270665.1. NCBI lineage: Eukaryota > Viridiplantae > Streptophyta > Magnoliopsida > Malvales > Malvaceae > Hibiscus > Hibiscus trionum. The sequence continues at coordinate 13,777,083 of BSYR01000017.1, read as the reverse complement.
GCAAATACATTTTTACATCCGTCTCTAAGCCATAACGGAACCTCTCGCACCTTGCCCGCTCATCAGGTACCAGCTCAGGTGCATACTGACTGAGTCGCACAAACTGCACTTCATACTCAGCCACACTCATGCTCCCTTGGGTAAGAGACATGAATTCACGCTTCTTCTCATCAAGATATCTCACACCAAGATATCTCCGCTTGAACACATTCTGAAAGAATGTCCAAGTCACATCAGCTTCTGCCATCCCAGCAATAGTGGTTGTCCACCACGTATACGCATCGTCCTGCAGCAAGGACACAACACAACCCAGCTTCTGCACATCAGTGCAACTCATCTGGCCCAAGATTCGCTTGGTACTCTCTAGCCAAGCTTTAGAACCCTCAGCAGACATACCCCTGAACTCAGTCCCACCAAGACTGCGCAGACGCTCCAAAGGTAATCTAATTCCAGCATCTTCCTGATGCCCCGCTCCACGAGCCCCAGCTACTGTTGCTTGAAAAGCACCAGCAATAGCTTGCACTAACATCGTCATATCAGGCATAGCTTGCCCCTGACCAGCCCCAGGTCCAGCAGCTCCAGCACCAGCTGCAGCTCCAGCTTCCTCAGCCCCAGCACCACCACCACCAGGTGGAGGAGGAGGTAACACCGCACTACCCGTGTTTTCCTCATTCTCGTTCTCATTAGGAGTCGTAGCTCGCACATTACCTCGTAACTCTCTACGTGGTGCCATACTTTTACCATGCAATCACAATACAAATAAAACGAAGTCAGGCCCAGCAAGGTAAGCAATCCAAGTATTCAAGCTCAATTTCATTCAAAATCAACACCATTTCATTAGCTTTTATTTGGAAATGGGTACCCACAACATACTACATCACATCATACATCTCAATTGCAACATACATGCAATTCACTGAACATGCTTTCGATCAACAAGCATACAAGGCATACATACTTCAATCATGCACACATTCATTCCCAATTACTCGAGAACTCAGCTCTGATACCACCAAATGTAACCCTCTTAACCCGGCCTAGACGGTTGACCCGAATTAAGAAAGTCACACGGGGAAAACCAAAGTCAACCCGAAAGTCAACCTTGATTAACGACCCTTTTTTTTCTTTTTAAACTTGTCTAGATACATATTAATCCTTAGATATGATCATACAACAGCATACTCAAAGATCATAAACATCAGAGATCAAACAGGGACCCAATTGAACAATTTACAACTTTAGGGACCAAATTGTAAGTTCTGACAATTATAAGGACTTAACCCAAATTGAAGTTACCAACTTGAAATTAATCAGGTTTCATACTTCTCTGTGAAATTTCAGCTCAAAAGGACTTCCCAAACTCATACAATTGCACAAACAAGAATCAGGACCAAAATGCAAACATTTCAAAACATTTAACTGCCAATGTCAGCCCCCAACGGTCACCCGTTCCGAAACGGGAGACAGCCCGTTTCGAAACACGGGGCCGTTCCGCAACGCGTACCGAAACGGGGGTCGGGCAGTAGCCTTTCCGTTTCGGAACGGTCCCTCCCGTTTCGGACGCCTGGGCTTGTTTAAGGCACCCGTTCCGAAACGGTAGGTGCTGTTCCGAAACACCCTGCACAGATTGCCCCAAAATGCATACTTAAACATGCAATTGACCAACCAATCATGCTCCAAATGCCACCAAACTTTGCCAACATGCAATTCAACATATATGAGATATACTTGCATCATCAATTCATCAAAACATCAACATATGAGAAAAGCCCCAAATCTATATGCATGCTTCCTACACAAGCAACCACTCAAGCATAAACTTCCAAATCAAACATGTAAAGGCCAACCACAAAAACCAGCATTCTCAACAATATTCAACATACTTAGGGAGTTCAAAATATCTCCCAAAACATACACATGGGTCCCCCATTGCCAAATTACCAAAAGCTAAATGTTCTTAAGAAAAACCTTCCATACTTTGAGCTTTACTTCCACTTGAATGCTTGCCTTCCTTGCTGCCCTCAAAGTACTTTAATGCTCTGCATTATTGGTTTGAGAAAACAAAGAGAGCGTAAGCAAAAGCTTAGTGAGGAATGCTCAATAAAACCATCCAATAATGCATTTATAAAACACTTTATAAATCATGCTTCAAATCATCATTTACACATGCTCAAAAGCATACTTTAACAAGCATCTCATGCTTCATTTCATTACATGTCATATTGGCCACAAGTGATACATTTCATTTCTTTGAAAACAAGTTCATCGACTTTCACCCCAAGGACTTTTAAACACCTTGGACCCCAAGGACTTTTAAACACCTTGGCCATGGACTTTTAAACACCATGATATAAATTACCTCAAGGACTTTTAAACACCTTGACCCCAAGGACTTTTAAACACCTTGGCCTATGGACTTTTAAACACCATAGAAAGGACCACACAAGGACTTTTAAACACCTTTGTGTCCGTAACAAGAATCATCCAAGGACTTTTAACCACCTTGATGTTCTTAAGTAACAAGGCTCACTCAAGGACTTTTAACCACCTTAGTGACCTCAACCTTTTCAAAACATCACTTGCCAATATACATCATTATCATCAATTTATCCACTGTTCTAAAGCATTAAACCAAGCCATATTCATCATGCATTTAAAAGCATCAAACCACATTTACTCAATGTTCAAAAACAAGGAGCTCTTACCTTGAGCTTCCTTCAACATATGGCTTACAAAAACAGCATTAACCATGCTAAATCATGCTTTCAAAACAGAATTTAAAACATGCAATAAACCACATTGCACAACAATCAAGTCATGGCCACCACTAGAGAGTATTTCCGAAAACTTACACTTGAGCTTAGCAAAGTTGTTTAGACTTAAACTAAGCTCCCATGACATTGGTTTCAAAGCCGAAAACCCAATTTCACTCACCGATTCCACTTCGCCTCTTGCCGAAGCACCAAATCAAGCTTCCGGATCACCACCACTTGGATCCAAAGATGACTCCCCTGTTTTAACACATTAAAACAGTAGATTAATGCATCATCATGCATTAATAGCTTCAATGAAAGCACCTAAACTCGCTGCTCTCATCCACACTCCATTTTCGGCCACCAAACACAACCGAAAATGCATCCAAACCACTTCTCAACATAGCCCAGCCATTAACCAACAAAACCTAACATCCTTAACATCATTTAACAACTAAAAAGAACCTAACAACATCCTTATACCTCCAGCAACACCAGATCCACAAGATCACCTCAAAAACAACCAAGAATCATAAGCTAAACTTAGGAAATTCAACCTATCCGGGATTGCATTAATAAAAACTCAATTCCTTATCAAATTAACATTCATTAATCATCATTTTAACACCTTAAAACACTGCTTAAACAGATCCAACGAAATTTCATCAAAAACACACCTAATCTTGCATTTTAAGCCAAGATCCATTAAACAATCTTAAAAGCCGTTTATAAAACATCAATTAAGGATTGAGAACTTAGGAATTTCATTAAAGAACTTGAAGTTCAGAGGAGAAGGACGTTCTTACCTCCAAACTTGAGTTTCTCCTCTTTTGGAACCAAAAAGCTTGATGAATCAAGTAGCAAATTGAGAGGTTTTGTAGATATGATGATTAGGAATCAAAAGAGAGTTGAAAGGAGAGAAATGAGTGACAAAATCAGAAGGAAATCTCTGGAGAGAAAGTGTTTGGGTTGAGAGAAAATGAGAGAAAAGAGAAATTGGAAAATATGAGAAATTAGTTACAAAATGACCAAAATGATTTTCCCTCCACTTTTCTTTTGCTTGAAAATCAGAATTAATCATTAAAATATCTTAGAAAAATCTGGAGAAACTCCCTTTGGGTAAATAGCTCCTTAAAGATTCAAAGTTTCAATCCTTTCTAAAACAGTCACAAAACTTTCAAAAATTACATTTTGGTCACTAGCGAAAATGTCACCCTTCCGAAACTCATTTTCCAAAATTGATTTCACAGTTCACTTAAATATATTAAAAGATGATTTTAGAACATTTTTCCATATTTTTAATGCAACCCGAACTAAGCTTTCCTAAATTCACTCTCTTAGATTCGAACAGCACTTTGACCAAACCGGTCAACGCCCAAAACTTCTAAGCCCAAAACCGGGGCGTTACACTTAACGTATCCACCTTGTTTTCAGCAATCTCTCATTACACATATTCCTCCTGCTTCTCTCTTCTCCATCCAATCGATACATTTTTCTTTGCCTCCCCTCTTTTCGATGAAAACTCCGTTGAATCCTTTCGCCGTCGAGCCCAATTCCCATTCCGTTCATACCAACGTCCCGATGTTGGTCCTTCTTGCGTGAACGAGACCGAAATCTGCGATCCATAAATCCATAATCCATCTAACCGATCCCTCACCCGCTGTGCCTCCACTCTCGATTTCATTCGCACAAACCCAAATCGATCACCAAGTCGCGTTCTCTTTTTCGGAATAAAAACATCCATTACCTGCCCATGGCGATCGAAAACTTGCCATAACCCTTTCCAGTGTAATTGCGCCGATAAATTTCTCACAAACAATGTCCATCTTCTATTCCGAATAGTCTCAATCGGATACTTGCCTACACCACTCCGTCCACCTGATCCAATCTCCACTCCGTCCTCACCTCTCATGATTTAGAAAAACCCAATTAAGCCTCTGAATTTCTTTGAAAACTGTTATCTGTTATTATTCTACTTTGACGATGATTTTTTAGATAATTATTTGTTTTATTTCATTAGCCAAGGAAAATAATAAAAGCTATTACAATGCACTTATACAAACACAAACACTTGGGCAAGCATCCCATAGGGAATTTCCCAAACTAAAGAATATTTACATTGTCCACTGTAATTTAATTTTAATTACATCTTAATACTATTCAAAATATGAAAATCAGTTCTCCTTAATGTGGTAAACATAAGCACTCCAAACCACTTTGACACTGAATACAAGAAGAGATCTCCCAACACATGACATCTCTGCTCAGACAGCAAGTTCGAAGAATAAATTCCCAAATGCCCTGAGAGAAAGAACATTCGAAAAACAGGTGATTCCTAATTTCCTGCTGCACTCCACATTTCAAACAGACCCCCATCCACCTCAATTCTCATTTCAATCCATTTCAGCAAAGTCATCCACAAAATTACAACAGGCCAGGAAAAAATGCCAAAAATCAACACCTTGTGTTCTACATAAAATAGAATATTATATACATAGAAATAAGAATGTAACCAATTTAATAAGAGTGATACAATATGGTTTAAATGAATATTTAAAGTTTACACATGTGAAGTAATGATTTTGATATGAAGTAAATTAAAATCGTTTAGAATAAATTAATTGTATAAATATTCTATTAATGTAATACCATACATCCAATCCTATAAGTCTAAGATGTCACCTTAGACCACCGAGACGATCACCCAATTTTTTCCAAACCAAGTTTAGCTAAAACATCCGTTGTAAGTTAAAAACAATAAAATTGAATACATAGATTATATAACAGTGTAAAATATTTATACAAAATAGCAGCTCTAGATTTTTAAATTAACGTGTATCTCATAATATCATTTAAAGGTTTAGTCATGCTTGTTCTAGATGGATTTAAAGAATATTGCTTTAATACTAAATTGGTGTCTAGACAAAGAGAGCTGAGTAGCTCTCATGTGAACTGGGTTTGAGGAATATTATTTTAGTTAACAATTTAGTTAACAGAAATAAACGAGAAATTGACGGGTTGAAGAAAATTATTCATCGAGTAAAAAGAGAACAGAAAAAGAAGAAAAAAAAGGAAGAAAGAAAATTGATTGTCACATTAGGGTTTTCTAATGGCAGTTAGCGAAGTAATCTGAATGAAAATGGATTAATAGTTAAGTAATTATATCACAAGTTTTAAGAGATTAGTGACCAAAATATATGCATCCTAGAAATTTGATGACTATTTATGTAGTTTATCCAATAAATATTTAATCAACCATTTATAAAATTCTTTTTTTTTTGGTATAGAACCCTATAAATCCCTGTTGAATCACATTCATTTCGAATATTATTACGTCGACTAATCAATATATTCACTTTTTTAATATTGTACAAGTATTTTAATATAAATTATTATTATTTTAATTTTTTATATATTCGAAGATTGTGGAGCAATTTATAATTTGAGCTATAATTTATGTAATCTAAGGGAATTAACCCCGCATGTGAATGACATACCCCCGTTATGTGACCAATTCAAAAATATTGACCCCATATTTGGCAGGTCAGCCCCAATTTGAACATTTTTTTTCTTTTTCGAACTGAATCGATACCTGATTAATCAGTCATACCAACTCAATAAAAGATTTAAATATAATATGTTGTGAATAAAATAACGAAGAACAACGAACATGAATAAAAGAATAAAGAGGTGAGAGAAAGAGGGAGATTCGTATTATTCTCAATATAGACTTGTATACAATGCCTTCAATAAATCATCTATTTATAGGCATAAGAAGTACATAATACATTAAACTCTAATTAATGTAGATAATATTCCTAATGATAAAGTAAGTAAAATCTCCTTGATAAAGTTCTTATCATGATAGACATCCACATAAATAAATGTTCATAACACTCCCTCTTGGATGTCTATGAAGATAATGTGTCTCGTTAAAATCTTACTAAGATAAAAACTCAATGGGAAAAAATTTTCTTTATGAAGGAAAAAAAGTACATACATCTTTGATACGCAAAACATGTTGCCTCATTAAAAACCTTATCAGAAAAACTCATTGGGAAAAAGCGTGCAACGCGTATTTACTCCCCCTCATGAAAATACCACAAAAGATCTTTGAATCTTCATAATTCAATCTTGAATTCTTTTTCTAAAGATGGCGAGGGATGAAACTTTGGAGTAATATTTTTCATGATGTATCCACCTTTCAATATCTCTACACAAGGTAGCATTTGTATCATATCTTGTGAAAGTAAATCACATATCTTCTGGATATGTTGGGTCAGTGGTCTAAGCCAAACACATTATTGGCTTGCCTCGTGCATAACAATTATTTCTACAAGATTTGAGAAGGCATCGACGAATGTTTGAAGATCTAAAGGTAATGATCTTTGTATATCCATGGATATTTCTTGACCAACTAATATGCGGTGCTTCAAGACCAAGAAAAGATATAATTATCCTTATTCACATCCAACAATCTTACAACTATTGGGATACTCAATAGATATGCTCTATCCATATTGAATCTTGTTTAAGATTCTTTAAGCTTATGTCTATTCATAGACAAAAACGCATATTTAAGTGCTTGATCTTTAGGTCGAGACAAAACCACATCTCAATATTCTTTTTCTCAAATACTTTCATTAAATACTTTGAGAGCTCTTCACGAGTTTCTAATTTAAAACTCTTCGGGAGTTTTAATAATATAATGAATCTTGATCCAAATTCCTTTATAAAATATGTAAGGAAATTTGATCATACTTGTAGTATTTTCTTTAAAGGTACTCACTAAGCCGATTCCACCAAATGCGCAAAAATATAAATATCCAAAGGGACATGGCTACATAAATTTTCTCAGAAATTTTCAAATGCTTTTAGCATTTTAAATCCTTCAAGGATAAATATGAATCCGCAAAATAATTAAACGCATATAAAATATTTCATAACTGCCAAAGTAATTGCATCCACCATGAAGTAATTAAAACTCTTCATAAATCATAATTCAAGTCGTATTTACGACTACTTATTTGTGCCTCACTTGCATTACACCTTTAGGTGTTTGGGTTGCTGGTCCAAATACTTCTCTTTTGGGAGTTCAAAGCGTCTTTCTATATTGGCCAATCATTTCAATATCTATAGATTCTTATGCAAGATCATCGTTTTCTTTCTTTACTTCTACAGAAGTATTCTATGTAAAATCATTTGTAAAATCATTGTTGACAACTTTTCAATTTTCTGGTTCCATTCTCATAGTGACATAACTCATCGAGATCTCTTCAAGATTTCAATTTTTATTTCAGGTACCTGAAACTCTTCAAGAATTTTATTATTAGTTATGTCTTGGGTCTCTTCAAGAGCACCCGCCTCCAATATATGACCATCTCATACTATTTTTCATTTACGAGAATTTTGATCATTGTAACCAATTTTCATGCTTCATGCATGATTTACATACGTTCGCTCAAACATGTAATTCAAATTTAGAGTATTTCAGCTGGTAGATGTGACTTAGTTACTCTCATTGGGTCAGTAAATATGTTTGACAGTTGACATGTAATAGCATGAATTATCTTATGAACTTTTGGTTCATATACAAGGATCTAGATAACGATAATTTATTTCCTTTATGCAGCTGATTATTATCTCCCCCTTATGTAGAGAAAAATCATGTCATAAATGATTCTCCAATTAATATTTAAGAATTTAAACATAAAAGGAGACTCATACTCAATATATATATATATATATATATATATATTCTCAACCCTTTTTATTTACCCATTTTGTGTATTGTGGTGGAGTAATTCAGTAATATATCGCACATTCAAAATTATAAAATGGGAAATGTATGACTTCTGACCAAAAACCAATCATAATAAGGAGTTTATTATAACTCGTTGGCTTAATGTGTATAAGTGATGCTATATGGAAATACCATATAAATAATAATTGTTTTGCTCTCATAGTTTAGCTATTAAAGAGGAGACATCCAATTAAAAGTTTTCCAGACTATTTTGTTCATAATCAATAGGCTTTGTAATAGTTATTTCAACTGATATAGCCTAAAATATAAACCCACAAGCTTTTGCAAGATGAATAGTCTAATTGCATAATCTGAATCGTTTTAGAATCAATCTCACAAACTTTTGTTGTAAGTTGATAAAACAATGTAGATGCATCTACTAAAATCATATAAAACTTTCCACATTTGTGGATAAATTAGCTCATATTTCATTCAGATATGCAAGACATACAATCTCAACTTTAGTACAAGAACTTCAAGTTCTTTTGGTAAGTGGGATCTTAATCATTTCCTTTGAGAACAAGTAACACAAGAACTCCGTGTTCTTTTAGTAAATGGAATTTAATCAATATCTTTGAGAACAAGCAGCAAAAGAACTGCAGGTTTTTTTAATAAATGTGCATATAAATCTCAATAGCTTTCGTATCATTATTGATCAGGATGGTCTAACCGATCATGCCAACTATATATACATGTGTGTGTATATATATGTTTCTAAATTTGTAAACTCTTGATTTACCATAACATGTGATTCAATCTCACTTGTACATGTGTGGTACAAATTTTGAAATACAAGTTTCTTTAAAACTTGATAATACGTTGTCCACCAAAAATTGTTCCTTTGAATATGAATATATTTAGCTCTTTCAGAGCTTTCAATGAAAATTATCTCTTGTTAGCAATATATTGCTCTTCTAAAGCTTTTAACTGACATTTGGCTACCAGAACTTATATCCACATTGGCTTATTTCAAATGTCAATTGATAACTTCTGTTATCTGTAATTCCCGAAGGATTATTTTGCGAACTCAGATTGCTCTCTTAAAATTTCCACTTCTAGTGGTGACGATATTATTAACATTAGCGGTAATTATTGCAATATTCGCAATTCTGCACTTTTCATAATGTGCTTTCTCTCAAGAACTTATTGCTCTACTGGAGCATCAATATTTTTAGTACTTTGAGATATAGTCCTCACATTATCCCTTGCATTTAAATGAGAAATTATATCTTATGCTTTTGTTAAGCATAAATCATCACCATAGATTATATTTGATAAGTAATTATGTGAAATAAAATAAATAAATGTCATAATATATATATATATATATATATATATATATATATATATATATATATATATATAAACCAACATAAAACAAAGATTTTTGTAACACCCTGAAAATTAGTCTAGTCGAGATTAGGGTTCTGGTGATAAAAAACCGTAAATCGAAAATGTCCAAATATTGTTCTAATAATTTTATTAAGTCCATTGTGATGTTATTAATCTCTAATTAAACCGAATTATTAAACTTGGACCTATTTGAATAAGATGGAAACCTTTAGTGGCTAAATTGTGAAAATTGAAAGTTTGGGGGCAAAAGCATGAACTCCCAAGAGTTGAGGGACTAACCTAGCAATTAGCCACTCCTCCATTTAATCACCGTTTCACTAGCAAATGAAATGAATTACCTTCATTTGAAGGAAAGGCCATTCGGCCAAATCTAATAAAAAGAAAAGAAAAATTGAGATAAGCTTACCTGAGAAACTAAATCAAGCTAACACCTTCCTTGTTATCTTCATCTTCTTCCTCACCTTAAGCAAGCACCTCCATTGGTGACCTTGTAAAGCTTGAATTTTCTTTAAGATTTTGTTATCTAATTGTCTTTCTCAATCGGATGAGCTAAATCTTCCAAGTTATCATTGAATTCCATGGATAAACCCAGCTTAATCTAAGCTAGGTTTTGGTCATCCATGGTTATTGTGTTAAGCTATTGATTATCCTAAGTTTAGATATTGATTCTAGTATTGTTATATCGATTTCGATATCGAAATGTTGTTCTAACGATTCCTTATTGATTTTCCTAGCTCGGGAGATCGATCTAGATCATCCATCAACACCATCGGAATCTAGTAATAAGAGTGTTATCATTCGAGAGCCGTAGGAGCATCGGATTAGCAAGGTGAGTGTAGTCGAAGTCTCGGTCTTAGGTGATGAGCCTTCCCGAATTTATTGTCATCAATTTTGAATACATAACTAACATTGTTTTTAAGATTATAGCACTGGTTCGTTTAGCGAACATATTGGTAAGTTTCGGTAAGCATTGCAATAATCATAGGATATCGAATATCAATATTGTCATTGTTAATAAGTATAGATTATGTTATAGCCATTGTCATCGTTAAGTACATTGCCATTGGTCATTGAAGTAAGCATTAAATTGTCATTAATCATTGCACGGATGTGTCATTGAAACATTGATATTGAATATTGATAAGGACATTGAATCGTTGGATACACCGGTCATTGTTATTGCTTATGAATATTGAATATTGTCATTGTCACTGGACCTTGGATTCGAAGGACATTGGATACAATTGGCATGCCATGGAATTCATGAGTTCAGTGTACGGGTGGACTACGGTCCTAGGGCTACGACCTATATTGATTTGGTGAGGTGGAGGGATGTTTATGCATTGGTCACTTTGATGAGGCGGGGGGGATATGACCACTCATTGTTTTGGCGAGGCGTAGGAATTCACGTATCCACTATCCGGAGTCGATCCAAGGAATTATTGATAAAATATGACTATATTGTTATTGAGCATGATCATTGTGTTGTCACTGGAAAAACATGTCATGACCATTGTTAATGTAGAGATGAAATTGAAAATTACAACATTGTTATAGTTGTGACTACCTCACTAGGCAAAGTATGCCTAATGCATTTCATTTCATCCATTTCATGTTGGCTATGTTTTGGATCGAGATCGGAGGAGTTGAAGCGTTGCACAAGTCACAACCAAGCTATAAGTAATGTATATTGACCCTTTTGAACTCCTAGTTGGTGGCAAGGTGTATATACTAGTTGATAAAGTCCCTTTTGTTATGTTTGTATTATTGTCAAGTGGTAAAAGTGTGATATGCCTAATATGAACTTTCCATGTAGTGAAAATTGGCCTAAAATGCATATTTTGGTACAAAAGGTATAACTGAGTAAATGGATTTATTTGACCCTAAAATTTGGTATGCAAGTAGATTGTAAAGTTATAATGTTGTGTGTAAATTTTCATTTCATTTGAACATCATTTGATTGGCCAAATCGATTAAAAATCAGCAAAAATATGTCATTACAGGTCAGGCTGTTCGATACGGGGTAAAGCGTATCGATACGGTTAAGCATAAATGGACCCTAGGAATAGGGAGTTTCGATACGGGTTGAGGCAGTATCAGAACTTTTTGCTACTGGAATTCACAGTTTCGATACGGGTCTATAGTGTATCGAAACATGTCAAAGTCAAGGTCAAAGAGAGTCAACCCGTACCGATACAGGGCTTACCCATATCGATACGGTCTGAAGGACAAGTCAACCTAGGTTGACCATCGTACACCCATTCCGAAACAACCTTAAGGTGTTTCGATACATGGTTAGTTGAGTTGGTTAAAAAGCATGAATTTGGTAGTTTACATTGTTCACAAAATGGTCACTGAAATTAGGTTGTTTAAATTGAACAAGTAAATGAATACCGAATTGCATGAAAATTTATAGATTTGTTAATATTGTAATGAACTTCACTATAGTATGATCAACTGCATCGAAGGACCTTTAATTTAGCAGAATTACAGTTTAGTCCCTAAAACTTGTAATAATTATGATCTAGTCCTAAATGTTTAAATATTGTTTCACAAGGAGTCGATTTAACTAAGATGTATATCTGGTAATGTGTTGTTTGTGTAATATTGATCAATTGACGATTAAGAAATGAAATTTTATTGTACGGTTCACTGTATCGTTCATCGGTAGCATTCTCCGACCTGGTTCTCGACCAGGCCAGGAAGGGGGTGTTACAGATTTAATCCTCATATGCGGCATTGTTAAACCAGTTCACAAGGTCCTTTAGAAACCTCCTTTGAGACCAATAGCCTCGCAAAACGAGATGTCCGACCAATATATTTAAATTAAACCAACAGAACAAAGAACATAATAAATAATTAAAGAATATTCTTTAGGCGTTAAATTAATATATAAAGCATAAATAATTAATGCGTGAAGTAAATAAACATAAAAGCAAAGTAAATTAAAAGAAATAAGTAATTCTCTTCAAGGTTGTGAGAATAATTAGAAGATGATTTATTCACTTCAAGGGTTACAAGGAAATCAACAATGTCTAAATAAGTTGGACCAACAACGTCCAAATGAGTTGGACCAATATCATCTTCGTCATTTTCGCAAACAAAATTTGCTTTTATTTTATTTCACTTATAATTCAATGATTTTTGATTTTTTAGCGTACGATAAGTACGAGACCAATAGTTTATAACATCACATTGGTAATAAAAAGATTTCACTTCCTTAGAATGATCTTTATCACTCTTGTCATCCTTATAACCTCACTACCGATTGGTAGAAGTATTCTTAAAATACCATATTTTCCATGTCCATGGCCTCGACCACGACCATAACTTCTAATGTGGCTTTTATTTTTTCCATAATATAATCTCACATTCACTTTAGGGAATGGAGTGAAGCCAGTGGGTCTTTAAAAATCTTTTTCATGATATTGTGTCTGAGAACAACATTATTTGCTTAAAAAGTGGAGTATGTTTTTATTAACATACTCTCATCATTGATACTCAATAATTTGGATCATATCGAAGTTATGTCACTAATTGAATAATGATTTACCATCTTTGCATTCACTTCAAGGAATAAAACAGATCCAATAATCACATGGAATAAACATCATGCTTGCATTCACTTCAGGAAATGCCTCCCATAAAACTTTTTGGATCAAGATGAATTTTTTGTAACTTGAACTTGGGAGAAATAGTCGAGTTTTTCGACACATGAGAATTATTGCTTTCAAGCAAAATCACCATGATATGTCGCACTTTAAAATCATAATTTAAAGAATAAAATTAAATAAAATTTACTGATATTGATTTTCTTCTCGAGGACAATAGAGACATAGCAAATGGACCAATACATCTTCTCATAATCTTTTTACGCTGCCTCTCTTTCCAAGCCATTTAAACACATGTAAAACTCAAAATACGATTAAAAATATCAACTCTCATAAAAATAATAACATAAATATATATTAATTTTAATTATAATATAATGTAAATATAATAATGACAATGAGCACTAATTTTCGTCTCAATTTATATACGTGTAACCTTAACTCTTGCCCACAAAAAAGTAAAATGAGTTAGTGTAATTTTGTAAAGGAACAATGAGTTTAATGCAAGAATATATAGCCTTTTTAAGTTGAAAGATAAGTAGCAAGGAAAACATAAATAATTAGACCAACCACTATGGATTATTAGAACGTAATAATATATAAACAGTTGATCAAAATATATTTATTTTAAATAAAAATATTAACTAACTACTATATCGATACATATAAATAAGGAAATCATACCAAACTTTTCAAGTTAACTTGAATACACAGTCGATGTAGCAACTAATATCAAATTGAAAAATTCTTTTGGAGAAATACCAATAATAACCACGGTAATTGAGCGAGATAATGTTTCCATGCTTTTAAAAAAAAATCAAAATCAAGTTAAAATATAAAGAGAAGGACAATCAGTAACTAAAAGAATGGGAAAAACGTATCTTACGTTCATTCTATAGTCCAATTCTTTCCAGTAACTTCTTTTGGATTCAAATTATAAAGACCTCAGTTGATTAGAGTTCGTGCTGATAACATGTTGTGAATAAAATAATGAAGAACAACGAACATGAATAAAAGAATAAAGAGGTGGGTGTTGAGTTGATCACACAATTGCAAATGGCCAAGATGGGGTGAATTGGCGATAAAAATTTGGAGGATGAAAATTTGGAAGAATAAAAATTGTGACACAAGGCAATTAGAGTGGTTCAAGTTCTCCAATGAACTCTACATCCACTACCTTAGCTTCCACTAATGATTTTCGACCAATTCACTACTTGAATTCTTCCACTTTTCTTGGATGAGGAGGAAACCTTACAATTTGATTAAACTTTCTGCCCAAATCTTAATACACTCACTTTTACAAAGAAGAGTATTTGGTAAACTCTACAAATTCCTCTCAAAGGATAATGTTTAACAAATTACAATTTCACACTCCTCAAACTCACAATAAGAGATTACAATGAAGAACACAAGAGTTGGGTACAAGGATTTGACTCTAAAGGTACAAAGTTTGGATTTGAGTGCTTTGATGTTGCTTGTAGGTTCAATAGTTGTCGCTGGTGCATTTTGAGACTTGTTTTTATACCCTTGTATTGAATTCTAGCCGTTTGGGTGGTTGAGATCATCAATAGAGCCGTTGGGATGCAATTTCCCACAATAAATGTTGCTCAACAACCTACCGTATCGGTACGGCTCGGGGCGTATCAGTACATGTCTCAAACAAGAAAGAGCCGTTGTGACTGAAAAACAATACGTATCGATACGCTTCGAGGGCGTATCGGTACGGATTTAAGGGGTGTATCGATACAAAAAGGTGTATCGATACGGATTTTGCTCACTGGAATCCCAATTTTGATTTTTATAAAAAGCGTATCGGTACGGTTCAACGGTCATTTAAAATTTGGGATACCAACTAACTGACAAGCCAACTGTCGAAAATTAAATGCAAGGATTTTGTAAAGGTAAGCATATTGTATCGATACGGTGACGTGTTGTATTGGTACGCTATAGCAAAGTGATATATTAATAAGAAATCTGTACCGATACGGTTCCAATGCGTATCGGTACGCTATAGCTTAAAGTCTTTCCCAAATGAATTTCGTATCGATACGGGGTAATATTGTATTGGTACGCTATGAACGATTAAAATTCCAATGTTGAAAAACTGTATCGATACGCCTAAGTTTATCGATACGCCTAGGTGTTTTGTTGAAGTTAGGCTTGAAAACACATAGAAAGACTTAGTGAAATTTGAACCTTTAAGTATCTTTTGTCTTGAAATATAGTTTGGTTCAAAATGGCTTGTCAAGAAGTGAGACTTGAAGAGTGCTTTAAAATTTATTGTTTTGCAATTTAGTCCATAAGTCTAAGTGTTATATCAAAATCAATTTTAGTTTCACAATCTCCCCCTTTTTGATATAACAAAACCAAGTATAAATTTTTAAGTTTTGAAACTTTTGAAAAGCTTACTCCTACTTAATTTAAGATAGGTTTTCAAAATTAAGTTTTAAGTTTTCAAAATTGGCTTTATAATCCTTCTCCCCCTTTTTGTTAGATCAAAACATAAACACAAGGTAGGATAATAGCAACAATGATATTATTAATTCAAATGCAAACATCAAATTAAACTTGAAAGATAAAGCAACAAAAATAGTTCAAAGAAACAAGTCCAAGCTCAAATCCTAAAACCTAAATAAAAAGCATAGAGTACTAAACATATGTGCATAAATAATGAAGCTAAATGGCATGAGATGATATGCAAAACTACTTGTCCCCATCATCATCCTCTTCATCCTCATCGTCTTGAGTCGGTTGATTCCTCCTAGATTGGTTAAGCCAAGCACCATGGAAAGCCGTGAGAGAGACATCCATGAAGTTTTGTTGGAGGGCTATGGCTTTCACTTGATCCTCCAATGATGTGAAGTGAGTGTCAAGACCCTTGACTCGATCTTCCAAGGATGTGAATCGAGTGTCCATGGCTGCAAACCCGGCTTCTATGTTTGTGAATTTCTCATTGAGGAAAGTCATTAGATTGTCCATAGAGGAAGAAGCAATCGGATCACATTGAGAGCTTGAGGGAGCGTGTGGAGCAACGACCAGAGCATCTTGGTGAAGAGCTTGAGGGACACGAACCCACTTATTGTCGACATAAGAGAAGTGAGCACAAGAGAGGGAACGCTCATCAATAGGTTGGCCAAGGGGTTCGGGAAAATCATGTGTGCAATCAATCTCAAGGGAATGGAATAGGTTACTCAACGCCGTAGAATAGTAAAAGGATTTTACTTGGTCGGTGTGACGATGTTGAACTAGATAAACAAGGTCAGAAAATATGATTTGACAAAGGTTAGGACGCCTACCCTTCCTAAAACACCTAGGCCAAAAGTCGTCTACTTGACAGATTGTGGAAAATTTCCCTCCCGATGGACGAAAAAACCATGTAACGATAAGATGAAGAATTCGGTCATGAGCATTTAAAACTTTTATGAAGCCTAGAGGACCTTGATCTAAGGACTTCTCATCATCAATCCCTACGTTTTTAAAACCAAATTCCTTGCAAAGAACATCTTGATCAATTTGAAAGGTTTTGCCAATTAGATGTGACTCGATTGCAACAACATGTTCTCTATCTTCATCATGAATGCATATAGCATTAGAAAAGAAAATTATGACCAAGTTTCGATGGACAATGGGAGGAAGGTTCAAAAAGTTTATAAATTTCCATTGTCAAATCAAAGGAAGGTATTGAAATTTAAATCGTTCGGAGTTTAAAAATAGAATAGACACGACATGTTCTTCCATAAGAGTGTAAACTTGAAATAGCTTATAACGTGACAAATCCGAAGGGGTTAGAAAACAACATTGGATTATATAAGGAGGATTTGGTTTAGGGTTACCCTCTTCATTATCCATAGGATCGGAAGTGGCAAGGTGACGTCTCGCCCTCTTTTTCGGTGCCATAACCCAGAAAAACATCAAAACAATTCGAATATGTATGCAATTAACATCTCATTCAATCCAATGAATTCCAATAATTAAAGGTATTTTGAAAATCAATTTTAATGTTAAAAATATATACATATATAATAGAAAAGATTGGTTAAAAAATTTGAAAAACAATTTACAAAAAAATACGATGCAAAAATATATTTGAATGAAAAAATTTTGGATTTTGAAAAGTTTTTGGTAAAAATTTTAAAACCCATATCACAAAAATATGTTTTGTACAAAAATTAAGTTAAAAAACTACTAAAATCAAACGAAAATTAAAAAAATAGAAGAAAAAAGAGTTTATACCTTGATTTGTTAGAATGGATGAATGGGTTGATGTGAATGCACAAGATTGTTGACAAAGCTTTTCTTTGATGTGTAGATCAAAAACCCTTAACTCTCCGTCAAGACCGTATTGATACGCTTGTAGAGCGTATCGATGCACGTTTGCCCTAATTTTTAATTCAATTTTAATATCGTATCGATACGCGTGACCGTATCGATACAGTTTGACATGTATCACTTCCCTTGACTAACCCGTATCGATACACGTGACCGTATTGATATAGCTTGACTTGTATCATTTCCGTTGATGAACCCGTATCGATACGCTTTTAGCTGTATCGATACGCCTTTACCAGAAAAGGCATTTTTTATAGATTTAATTTCAAAATCCGACTTTAAGCGTCCCTAAATGAATGTGAATGACATATGAACAAATTTTAATGGCTAAACGTAATGCATACTCCCCCTAGCAACATGCATAGAAGCAAAAGGAGGCAAATTAACACAAGCATGAATATCAACCAATTTCAAGCAAATTGTTGACCATTTGGGACCTAAAAAGGTCAAGAAAGGCTTGTCAAACCTAACTCTCTCCTAAGGGTCCAAAAACGCTCTTTATCTAAGGGTTTTGTAAATATATCTGCTAATTGGTTCAAGGTATCAACATATTTAGAACAAAATCATTTTTCAACACATGATCTCTAATGAAATGATGTCTAATTTCTATATGTTTGGTTCTAGAGCGTTGGATGGGATTCTTAGTGAGACAAGTGGCACTAGTGTTATCACACCTAAGGGGTATGGTTTCTACTTGAACACCATAATCTAAGAGTTGTTGCTTCATCCAAAGCACTTGAGCACAACAACTCTCTAAGGATATGTACTCCGCTGCGATGGTAGATAAGGCTACGCTATTTTGTTTCTTAGAGAACCAAGGTACGAGCATACTACCTAAGAATTGGCATGTCCTTGAGGTACTTTTCCTATCTATCTTGCATCCCCCATAATCCGCATCCGAAAAAGCATGAAGGCTAAAGGAAGAATCCTTAGGATACCAAAGACCTAAGTTAGGTGTGTCTCTAAGGTATCTAAAAATTCTCTTAATGGCTACTAATTGTGATTCTCTAGGACTAGCTTGGAACCTAACACACAAGAAAACACTAAACATGATATATGGTCTACTTGCGGTAAGGTAAAGCAAAGAACCTATCATGGATCTATAAAGCTTAGAATCAACACACTTACCTCCTTCATCTTTGTCAAGCTTTATGGAAGAGCTCATAGGTGTGGATTGAGGCTTTACATTCTCCAAGCTGAACTTTTTGAGCATATCGTTCACATGCTTAGCTTGATTTATGAAGGTGCCATCCTTCCTTTGTTTGATTTGGAGTCCCAAAAAGAATGAGAGCTCCCCCATCATGCTTATTTCGAACTCACCTTGCATTAGCTTAGAAAATTCTTTTCAACAACATTCATTAGTAGAACAAAAACTGATATCATCAACATAAATTTGTACTACTAAGATGTCATTACTATATCTTTTTATGAAAAGTGTAGTGTCCACCTTACCTTTTTCAAAACCTTTTTCAATTAAAAAGTTTGAAAGTCTTTCATACCAAACTCTAGGAGCTTGTTTTAAACCATAAAGAGCATTGATTAGTTTAAAAACATGATTTGGAAATTTTGAATCCTCAAAACCCGGTGGTTGTTCAACATACACTTCTTCATTTATGAAACCATTTAGAAAAGCACTTTTTTACATCCATTTGAAAAAGCTTGAAATCATGGTAACATGCAAATGCTAGAAGCATCCTAATAGCTTCCATCCTAGCTACGGGTGCATATGCTTCATCAAAATCAATTCCCTTTTCTTGAGTGTAACCTTGAGCAACAAGCCTAGCCTTGTTTCTCACTATGTTACCACTCTCATCTAGTTTATTCCTAAAGACCCATTTAGTTCCTATAGTAGATTGATTACTAGGTCTTTCAACTAATGTCCACACTTTACTTCTCACAAATTGATTTAATTCCTCTTGCATGGCCAAAATCCAAAAATCATCTTTTAATGCTTCTTTGATATTTTTAGTCTCAATGCAACATGATTCATTAATTTGAGAGAGGATCTAGTAGTTACCCCCTTGGATGGATCACCCAAGATTTCACCACCTTTGACATAGTTGAACTCTCTTGGGTAAGATACCTTCTTTTCCTCAAGAGCCAAGTCCTTCAAGGCTTCAAGAGGTGGATCTTGTGCATCTTCTTCTTTGGTTGGAATCTCATACGCCTTTGACGTTTGTCCTTCATCAATGGCTTCAAGGATCCCTGCATCATCATCATCACAAGAATCTTTCCTCGGAAGGAGGTTATCATCGAAAACAACATGTATATACTCTTCTAGTACTAAAGTTCTTTTATTAAATACACGATAGGCTTTAGAGTTTAAAGAATACCCTAAGAAAATAGCTTCATCACTTTTAGCATCAAATTTACCTAAGTTGTCTTTTCCATTGTTTAAAACAAAACACTTGCAACCAAATGGATGAAAGTAGCTAATGTTAGGCTTCTTAGATTTTAAAATCTCATATGGTGTTTTCTTTAAAATTGGCCTAATCATTACTCGATTTATAATGTAGCAAGCGGTATTTGTGGCTTCTGCCCAAAAATATTTAGGTAAATTATTTTCACAAAGCATTGTTCTAGCCATTTCTTCTAAAGTTCGATTTTTCCTCTCAACTACCCCATTTTGTTGAGGAGTGTGAGGTGCAGAAAAATTGTGGCTAATCCCATTTTCATTTAAAAACTCTTCAAAACCTAGATTTTGAAACTCGGTTCCATGATCACTTTTAATGTGAGAAATTTTAAGCTCAAGATCATTTTGAGTTATTTTAGAAAATGTGATGAATTTTTCTAAAGCCTCATCTTTTGTACTTAAGAATAGAACCCAAGTAAACCTAGAATAGTCATCAACAAGCACAAAAGCATACGATTTACCACCCAAGCTCATAGTCCTAATAGGCCCAAAAAGATCCATATGAATCAATTGTAAACATCTACTAGTAGAGACATCATTAATGGATTTAAATGAGGTTCTATGTTGTTTACCCTTAGAGCATGCATCACATATTTTATCATTAGAGAATTTAAGTTTGGGTAAACCTAACTAGATCAAGGGAACTTAATTTTTCTAAAACACCCAATCTAGCATGTCCTAATTTTCTATGCCAAAGCCATGAATCATGTTCATCATGTGCAACTAAACATGCATGAGATGTATGAATGTCATCTAAATGCACCATGTAAATATTGTCTATTCTATGCCCTATGAGCATTAATTGATTTGTTTTAATGTTCACTATTTTGCAAACATTTTTATCAACTAGAACATTAAAACCTTTATCACATAATTGACTAATGCTCAACAAATCATGTTTAAGACCGTTGACATGTAGGACATTTTCAATGAAAATAGAAGAGTGATTACTAATGGAGTCAATTTCTTCAATGCGGCCTTTGGAGTTGTCACCGAAAGTTACTACTCCACCATTCTTTGGCTTTAGTTCCAAGAATCTAGCCTTGTCACCGGTCATGTGTCTTGAGCATCCACTATCAAGGTACCATGAGTTTTGACAAGAAGCTTTGGCCTTGTAGCAATGCTCCCCCTACAAACAAAAAAATTAGGCTTTGGTTTTTGGTACCCAAATCATTTTGGGTCCATGTGTGTTAGCCCTCAAAACCTTGGTTCCCTTAGGAATCCAAGAAGCAATAGCATTCACATTATTAGAAATAATGAGTTCCTTAGGAACCCAAACACTCCTAATTCTTTGACTTTTAGATTTCTTAGAAAAATTTCTTTGTTTAGGATGAAAAGGTTTTCTTTTTACATATTGGGTTTTAGAAGAATTTCCTTTTTCAAAATTGTTTCTCCCAATAGTAATAGAAGTTTTAAGATTATCCACCTCCTTTGTGTGATAATATTGAAAATCGGAAAGAAGTTTTTCAAGATCAAGATTTTTCTTCTTAAGATCATTTGAAAGATTTATTAAATATAAAACCTTCTTTTCCAATTAGAGTTAGATTTTTAAAGAGACTTATTTTGAATTTTTAAATTGGAAATATTTTTCTTGTTTCTCAAAATTTACTCCTTAAATTTTTCAACTAACTCATCATAGACCTCTTGCAACTCATCATATGCATCTTGAAGTTCATCATAAGTAAAATCAAAATTAGATGAGTTAAGATTTACCTTTGGATCATCATCAATGGCCATGAGACAAAGGTTAGCCACTTCCTCCTCCTCCTCGTATGACTCCTCGTCACTCCAAGTTGATACTTGAGCTTTGAGCTGGTTCTTCTTCCCAAAACTCTTCCTCTTCAATTGAAGGCACTCAGAACGGATATGGCCGGATATTTTGCACTCATAACAAATGATTTGGTCCTTCTCTTCTTTACTCTTGCTGTTGAACTCCCATTTTCTATTGAACTTTCTTCCTCGGTTGGACTTCATGAAGCGAGTGAATCGTTTGGCCAACATGTCCATCTCCTCATCTTCATCTTCACTAGAATCGCTTTCATGACATGAAGCTTTAAGAGCGATTCCAATCTTCTTCTTCTCAACATCCTTCTTCTCAACCTTCTTCTCCTCCATTTTCTTTTCTTCTTCTCTTCCCTTCTTCATGATCTCATGGGTGAGTAGAGATCCAACAAGAGCATCTAGCTTGATAGTCTTCAAATCTCAAGCTTCAATAATGGTCGTTCTCTTGATATCCCATGATTCCAGAAGAGAGTACAACAACGTCCTCACTAGCTTGTCTTCGAGGATGATCTCAGCGAAGCCCTTCAATCCATTGATGATGACCGATAATCGACCAAACATCTTGGAAAAACTTTCATCGATATCCATTTTGAAGTTTTCGTAGCTTAAATTGAGTAGCCCGATTTTTGTTTCCTTGACGTCGCTAGTTCCCTCATATGTTGTCTCGAGGGTGTCCCAAACTTCCTTGGCATTCTCGATCGAGGACACCTTGGAGTAGATATCCGGACGAAGAGCACAAAAGATAATATGTAGAGCTTTATCGTTGACTTGCATCCTTCGTCTATCATCTTTGGTCATTTCGGCTTTGACCTTTGGGACAAGTCTTCCTTCACCGTCTCTCTTCATCGGTATGTATGGACCTTCTTCAACTACATCCCACACCATGTAGTCGGTAGACTTGATGAAGAGTCTCATCCTCTTCTTCCAATATGGGTAGTTATTCTCATTGAAGAATGGTAGTTTGCTGGTAGATTGAGACTCGTAGAGGTTTGAAGTGGAGGTGGATGCCATTGCTTGACTAGTTGTTGATCAAACTATAACATCTATGAGTTAATTTAATAATTAGTGACTCAATTAGATTAGAAATATTAAATAATTAATTTAGATTAAATAAATTAGGGACTCAATTGAAAAATTCAAAGAAGACTACTAACTAGAGGAGTGACCAAATCGGATGAAAAAGAAATAATAGGGATTGCATGCAACAATTAACGAAGTACCTAAAATACCCCCATTAATGAAATGATTAATAGAAAAACCATGGGTAAATTAGGGATTTGAGATGGCAATTAGGTGGCCATCTTGTCACCATTAAACATGTCCCTTGGTCGGCTCCCTTAGTGGGAAAGAAAGCCAAAAGTCTAAACCAAAACTAAGAGAAATTAGAGAAGGAAGAAGCTCGTTTCGGCCATTGTTGAGAGGAAAGGAAGAAGATAGATTTGCATGTCCATTATCTTGGCTTAGGATCATCACTTAAAAATTAAAAGTAAGTTAAACTCCTCATTCTCTATTCAATTATGTAAAGATTTTTGAGAATGAGTTTGTTTTGTACATTCGGTAATTCATAGAAATTGATTAGCAAAATATGGTAATGTTTCTGGGAAAATTTGGAGACAAGATTAACAAGTTGAGATGGAAAGAAAGTTTGAAATGTGAGTCTCATAACAAGAATTCTATAGCTAGAAGATGCACTAGGATGGAAGAACTAAAAACTGTCCAGCAATGCCTCAACCTAGATGACCAACTTTGAAAAGTTGTAGAAAATTCATATGTAATGGTACACTTAGAAATTTGGTCTAATAGTTTGATAGGTGGTAATTGAAGATGTTAATTGAGCCTGGAAACAAGAGGAACTTATTTCCGAATGGTATAGAGAAATCTGGAGCTAAATTAGTATAGATGGTCGAAACTGTCCAATTAAGGAAACATCGAACTTTGAATAAAAATTTAAATGGAATCGGTGAGAATTGATAAGGAAAAATTATTAACATGAATGAGAAAATTATTATTACTAATTTGGCATAGGTAATTAAAAAATTGAGTGGTGGATTAAGAAATATAAGAAAATTTGGTAAACTAGTTCGAGTCTACCCGAGAGTAGAATTAGTTTAGGGACCAAAACTGAATTGCAAAAATTTAATAGAAAAATTGAGTTAATTAATTCTGAATTTTGTCTTGTATGATTTTGAATGATGTAATAGAGCCTAGAGGAGAAGGAATCGAAGAGGATTCGATAGCTGGATCGGCAAAGGAGCGTGGGAAGAATCTCCGAATTCAGAACTAACTCGGCGACTGTGAGTGAAACACAATTAGAGTTGAGATTAGAGTCTCAACTACTTTAATTATAAATTTTGTTATAAAATTTCATGCAATATGACTTAAATTTCAGATTTGCTTTATTTAATAAGGGAAGGAAGCTAATGGAATTGAAACTTGGATTGCTTGTGATTGTTGAATGAATTGCTTGATTGAGTAAATTGGTGATGTATATGTGTCATATGTGGACTGTTTATATGCCTAAGTTGATCTATTCATTGAAATATGAGCTATTGTTGAGCTGTGATTTATGAGTAAATGTATAGGTATATGAATTGAGGATTGCTTAAATCGTTTGATAGGTTCAATTTATCGAACCAATTGGATTGAGTTAGCTTAATCGATTCTGATTTTCTTGTCGTATTGCATTAATTGATTGATGATGTAATTGGAATGTATGATGGAATTTTTATGAAATTTCATAGATATGATTGAGTTGAGATATGCAATAGGAGAAATAATAGATAAAAGTTTGGTATGAAAACCAAACCATGTACTCGAATTGTGGTGTATATATGATATGTTTTGAAATTGAAATTACATGTGCTATGATAGAATCGAAATTTACATGTGAAATAAATGAAGGGATCGATTGATAATTCTGGAATCTGATTGTTAAATTATATGAACCTAATTCAATACATAATTGACAAAGCCCTTGGTATATATAGTCAATCGAGGTAGTACAACATGCCTAGAGTCTAGAGCTCGTTAAAAATCGGCACGTGAGTGTATCAGATTGTTATGGTACGTAAGTGTACCTATTCGCTTAGTGTAAATTGACACTAAGATGACATGTAATACGATAATATGATGTGGTACTTGGGTACCTATTATATGGTGAATTGATTCACATCTCTGTAACACGTGACTCGAATACCTAGCTAACTATATGAACCAAGGCACCATAATCAAGTTAATAATTAAATAAATTGTAAACAGTGATATTTGATCTCTTTGATTTCGATGAGTTGATAGTAGGAATTGGGGTGAAGCATGCAATTGATGAATTAAATTCTATTCGATTATACTGCTACAGTTTGTTGTTGCTTATAATTAAGTTGTAGTATTTGTAATTTTGAAATAGATTGAAAGTATGATACTTGTTGCACTTGCTTGTTAATTGACTTGTAAATTTAATTGTTGGTTAATGACCCATTCGAATGAAATGGTGTAATCATGCTTAAATTAAAGATTTGATTCTTGTTTGATAATTTAAGCAAGAAATTCTAAAATGGTTAGACTAAGGTTTCCTCACTAAGTACTGTAAGTACTTATCACTCGTATTTTTCTTTCTTCCCAAAACCACAGGAAGTTGAGTTATCGATCCACCCACTGATCTTGTTAGCTGTCGAAGATAGAAGTATGCCTTTCATTATCTTTGTTGTGCTTATGATGGGTGGCCTAGCTGTCAGCATGCTAGTTCAGTTTGCATTTATGGTTATGTTTCTGAACTATTACCTTAAGACTGTTTAAAACTCTTAAGTTAAGTTTCCCTCATTTTGTTATGTATGTATGGGGTAAATATGGGGTATAGCTTAGCCCTTAGTATATGTTTTGGGCTGATTTCTTTTTGATCACTTTTTGTATAGGCAACCATTAGGTACAGTCGATGTTAGCTACCCCGAAATATCTTTTGTATAAGGGAAACAAAAACTATGGATGGTTGATGCATATAGCATATGAAGATATAATATGTCGATCTTAAAAATGAAATTCTCTAGTTGATCATGATTGGAATTAATTTTACTTATTAAATTGAATCTTTCGAAAATGATAAAGTAAGGATTTGAATATGTACCTATATATATGTTAAATGTTGGATAAATAAGATCAAGATTTTAAATGTTGGATCATATGTAAATTAAATGAATCGAAATTTAAGTTAGGTCCACTTTGATAGCAATTCGAATAAAAAAATATTATACGCTTCCGTTGCCTAAATTGTAACAAGTTAATACGAATATGTTTAACGTTCCTTACTCCTAACCGGGGTTAGGGGTGTTATACAAACTCTCCTATAATCGACTCAAGAGGGTTGTAATCCTTCCAATAAGTGTAGCTTCGATACCAATTGTTGAGTTGATCACACAATTGCAAATGACCAAGAGGGGGTGAGTTGGCGATAAAAATTTGGAGGGTGCAAATTTGGAAGAATAAAAATTGTGACACAAGGCAATTAGAGCGATTCAAGTTCTCCAATGAACTCTACATCCACTACCTTAGCTCCCACTAAGGATTTTCAAACAATTCACTACTAGAATTCTTCCCCTTTTCTTTGATAAGGAGGAAACCATACAATTTGATTAAGCTTTCAACCCAAAGTTTAATCCACTCACTTTTACAAAGAAGAGTATTTGGTAAACTCTACAAATTCCTCTCAAAGGATAATGTTTACCCAATTACAATTTCACACTCCCCAAACTCACAATAAGAGATTACAATGAAGAACACAAGTGTTGGGTACAAGGATTTGACTCTAAAGGTACAAAGTTTGGATTTGAGTGCTTTGATGTTGCTTGTTGGTTCAATAGTTGTTGTTGGTGCATTTGAAACTTGTTTTTATACCCTTGTAATGAATTCTAGCCGTTTGGGTGGTTGAGATCATCAATAGAGTCGTTGGGCTACAATTTCCTGTAATAAATACTGCTCAACAACCTACTTTATCTTTACGGCTGGGGGCGTATTGGTACCTGTCTCAAACAAGATAGATGTAACCCCCTTAGCCCGGTCTAGACGTTTTAACCCGAACTACGAAGATTACACGGGGAAAACCAAAGTTAACCCGAAAGTCAACCTTGATTACGACCCATTTTTTTCCTTTTATCTTTTCTCGATGCTCAATATTAACCTATATGTTTAAGAAATTACTCCAGCGGAACGGCACAGCGAACGGACCTCAAACAGGGACCCAATTGAACAAAAACGTATTTTAGGGACTAAAACGTAAATTTCACAAATTACGGGGACTTCCATGATTTAAATATTACCAAACCTCAATTAATCATATAACATGCCTACATATCAAAAATCAAATCAAAAGGACCATTCAAACTCACTAATTTAAGCAGCCAACATTTAAGGATCAAAATGTAAGAATCAGAAACTCAGAATAGCTCAAAATTCAAATCCAACGGTCATCCGTTTCGGAACGCCTACCTTGGTATCGAAACGGTCGTACCGAAACTGAATTGACCGTTTCGGTACTCGGGCTCGTTTCGGAACTCGTATCGAAACAGGGTCTTCTAGTAGCCAAAGTGTTCCGAAACACCTTCATCTGTTCCGAAACACTATGGTCATTTCGGGTCCCTGTTTCGAAACAGATAAGGGTGTTCCGATACACCCTGCCCTGCAACAGTAGATTTTGCTTGTTTTTCTTCATTTTTCACATATAAAACAACCCCGAGACATATCACAACATGCTTACAACATGGATACATATCAACAATCATCATACCAAGGAAAAAGCTCAAACATAGCAACCAACACATAGGTAAAGGCACTAAAGGCATGCTACCTAGTTCACCAAAACCATAACAAGCTATAACATCATATAAACCATAAACCAAAGGCCATTTACAACTCAAATATAGGCAAACCAACATGCTCAAGGTAAGGGAAAACATTCTCAAGCATTCCAAGGTATAAATCCCACCCATTGCCTCTTATTACACTAAGGGTGAACCACATACATCTCTTTAACAAAGCTTTGGATTCCTCTTGCTTTTGGGCTGCCTTCAAAGGTTTAATTCTCTGCATTGATGAAACAAAAGAGCGTAAGCATAAAGCTTAGTGAGGATCGCTAAACAACATTCATCAATGCATTACTCATGGTTTTGCAAAATCAACACTTTATATCACATGCCATTTATAAAACAAGACTTCTCAAGACTTCAATGCACTTTTGGAACCTCATGTACATATGCATCGATT
The DNA here is from genome assembly GCA_030270665.1 of Hibiscus trionum. NCBI lineage: Eukaryota > Viridiplantae > Streptophyta > Magnoliopsida > Malvales > Malvaceae > Hibiscus > Hibiscus trionum. The sequence continues at coordinate 13,748,790 of BSYR01000017.1, read as the reverse complement.
TACAACATCAAATAGACCTTTGCTCATGCTTTAGCAAGTATCACATGCATTCTTGCATCATACACATATATCTCATGCACCCTTGCATCATATACAAGCATCTCATGCTTCACATTGTCATTTACATTATATTGGCTCACAAGTGATAATCCATAAACCATTTCAACACAAGATACAATCAGATACGCGGATTACAAGCGTTGTCCCTCACGCTTCATACAAACTACCGGACTACACAAGGTGGAGAAAAATGGCACAATCACAACCCCTCAACACCCGTGATGGAGATCAATGGCACAATCACAACCCTTCAACATCACTCATCGGTAGTTGTATAATTCCACTAACGAGAGTATGGGACACAAGACTCACACACGGGACTAACCATTCACCGTTGTGATCTTAACCTCAATCGTTAGAGTACTTGGATGGAGATTACGGCACAATCACAACCCCTCGACATCCAAGGTGACTTTATTCACGGTGCACCCAATCCTATAGCGGGCTAACTATATCCGATTAAAGTAACCATAAACCATTTCCATCACTTGCCAATATAATCATTTATCATCAATAATCCAATGTTTTACAAGCATACCACAATGCCATTTCCACAAGCATCACATGCTTAACATCATATGCACAATCATACGAAAAACCAAGGATCACTTACCTAGTGCATCCTTATCATTATGGCATTAAAATCCTGCATTTAAATCATGCTTAGACATGCTTAAAACAGTAAACAAACCCACATTTTCAACAAGTGCATTTACATCAAAACATAGCACATTTTCGAGAGAGATTTCCGAACTACTTACTCTTGAGCTTAGCTAAGTGTGTCAAACTTACACTAAGCTCCCAAGATCACACTCAAAGCGTTACAATGCAGGAAATTGCATTTCCACTCACCGATACGCGAAGCCTCATTCGCCTGCACGAAAATTATACCTCTGGAGCCTCCAAAATCACCTCGTTAGCTTCCGGATCAAGATCCCCTATTTCACATCATCAAAATATAGATCTAAATGCATTAAAAATGCATTCTAAAACCAGCAACAATTCATAAACTCGTTACCCACTCAAACTACACCAAAACACCCTTCCTAAACAACCGAAAACTCAATCGATTGCTTCCTAAACCAAGCCCAGCCATCATACATCACTTCCAAAGCATTATCAACACCAAAACACATCTAATAAACATCCTAACTCATCCTTATACCTCCAGCAACCAAAATTCCACCATTGCACCCCAAAAACACACTTAAAACAACCAAGAAACTCAAGGATCTCAAGGATTTCGGGATCTATATTAACCACACCTCATTTTAACATATAAAACAACTTAGAAATCAATTAAAATCAACAAAAAACAGTGCCCAACTCATCAAGTCCGAAAATCAAGATGTCATTTACATTTTCATAAGATTTTGATCTCAAATCAAAACTATATTGAAAACTCAATCAAAAATAGTTATTAGAAGCCAAATATCTTGAGAATTTCAATAAAGAACTTAGATTAGAGGTTGAGAATGGGATTTACCTCCAATCCTTGCTTCCTTCAATAGATGACAAGTTTTCCTTGCAAAAATCTTGAATAATTAAAGAAGATCTCTTGAAAAAGATTTAAGAAATGTTGAGAGGATTTTTGGGAGAAAGAATTTTGGAAAAAGATGAGGGAAAATGGTGTTTTGCTAAAATGAGAGGGAATTGGTAGTTACGTAAAATGAAAATCCCTTAACTACCAATTAATTAATATCAAATTCTAATTAAAATCATTTAATTAAAACCCATTTAAATCACATGTCATATTAAAGAAAGGTCAAATTGACTTAAAGCCCCCTAAAGATTCTAAGATTTTGGCTTACACCTAGAAAATCACATTTTTCCCAGTTTTGAAACTTCACAATTTGGTCACTACTCAAAATGTCCATTTTCCAAAACCCTTTTTGTAAAATTGACTTGACCAATCTCTTAATTATATTTGTAGAGGATTTTAGCAATTTTTATCACAATTTTATCCTATCCTGATCCTTGATTTCCTAAAATCACCCTACGTGATTCGAACCGTTTTCGACCGGTCCGATCCGATGTCTAAAACTTCTAGGCCCAAAACCAGGGCGTTACAACTCCCCCCCACTTAGGAAATTTCGTCCTTGAAATTCTTACTTGATAGAAAGAGATGCGGAAACTGCCTCATCATGTCCGCTCTGCTCTCTCCCACGTGGCCTCCTCAACTCCTCGATGTCGCCACAACACTTTCACAAGTTCTATCGTCTTACCACGGAGAACTTTGCTGCTTACATCCAGAACCTTCACTGGTTCTTCATCATATGATAGATCCGGATTCAACTCTATCTCCCCAACAGGCATCACATGCGAAGGATCCAATCTATACTTCCGTAACATGGAGACATGAAACACATCATGCATCTTCTCCAACTCCACAGGCAATCTCAACCATTATGCCACAGGACCAATACGCTCCACAATCTCGTAAGGTCCAATAAAACTTGGGCTAAGTTTACCCTTACGCCCAAATCTCATCACCTTCTTCCAAGGTGATACCTTCAAGAACACACGTTCGCCAACCGCGAACTCAATTTCCTTACACTTTAAATCCACGTAAGATTTCTGCCTATCCGATGCCATTTTCAACCGCTCACAAATGAGCTTCACCTTCTCGGTGGTTCCCTTAAGCATAGCTGGCATTGAAATTGACTTTTTCCCAGCTTCTGCCCAACAGAGAGGGGTTCTTCATCTTCTCCCATACAAAGCCTCGTATGGAGCCATTTGGATACTTGCCTGGTAACTATTGTTATATGCAAACTCAACCAACAGCAAGTGCTTCTCCCAAGAACCCTGAAAAACTATCACACAGCATTTCAACATGTCCTCAAGCACTTGAATCACACGTTCTGACTGACCATCCGTCTGCGGATGATAAGAAGTACTGAAATTCAACCGTGTACCCAAGGCTTGATGCAAACATTCCCAAAATTGCACTGTAAACCTCGGATCTCTATCCGACACAATGGACTTCGGCACACCATACAACCGCACAATCTCAGCTATGTTCAGCTCAGCCAACTTATCCAAAGTATAAGTAGTATGCACGAGCAGAAAAAGTGCACACTTCGTAAGCCGATCCACAATCACCCAAACTGAATTCTTCTTTGTCGGTGAGAAAGGCAAGCCAGACACAAAATCCATGGTGATTCTCTCCCACTTCCATTCCAGAATTCTCAAAGGCTGCAACAATCCAAAAGGAACCTAATGCTCAACCTTCACTCGCTGACGCACCATGCACTTACTAACAAACTCAGCCACATCCTTTTTCAACCCCACCCAATAGTACTCATCTTTTAGGTCACGATACATCTTTGTACTACCCGGGTGCATAGCGAAAGGACTACTATGAGCTTCAGTCAGAATAGTGTGCCTTAACTCAGCATCATCTGGCACCACTATTCGACTCCCAAAACACAAAACACCATCATCACTAAAGCTGAAATTCGATGGTCTACCTTCCGCAATGTCCTGAACATGCGAAATAAGAGAATCATCAAGCAACTGCTTATCTTTGATCAACCGTATCAAGGATGGCTTCACCTGCAACTCAGCCACAAGACCACCATCACGCGATATGCTCAAACAAGCAAACATCGCTCTCAACTCCACAGATACTTTCCGGCTCAAAGCATCAGCTACAACATTAGCCTTGCACGGGTGATACTCAATCGCCAGATCATAATCCTTAAGCAACTCCACCCAACGTCGTTGCCTAAGATTTAACTCCTTTTAAGACATAAGGTATTTCAAGCTCTTGTGGTCTGTAAACACAACACTTTTTCACCATACAGGTAATGCCTCCAAATTTTCAAGGCAAACACCACAGCCGCAAGCTCAAGTTCATGAGTAGGGTAGTTGCGCTCGTTCACCTTCAACTGCCTAGATGCATAGGCCACTACCTTACCCTCCCGCATCAACACGCAGCCCAAACCAACAATGGACGCATCACTATAGACCACAAACTCCTTACCAGATTCAGGTTGAATCAAAACAGGAGCTTGCGTCAAAGCTTCCTTTAGCTTCTCGAAAACTTGTTGTCTCGCCTCCGTCCACTCAAAGCGAACATTCTTTTGCAACAACTTGGTCAAAGGTGCCGCCATCTTTGAGAAACCCTCGACAAACCTACGGTATTACCCAGCCAACCCAAGGAAACTCCGTACCTCCGTCACTGACTTAGGCACTTTCCAACTCATCACAGCTTCTACCTTGTGCGGATCAACACAGATACCCTCAGCCTACACAACATGCCCAAGGAAAACCACTTCCCTAAGCCAAAACTCTCACTTACTCAGCTTGGCATACAACTGGTTCTCCAGCAATTCTTGCAAAACAATTCTCAAGTGCATATCATGATCCTCCTCGGTACACGAATACTCAAGGATATCATCGATGGACACAACCACAAACTGATCCAAGAATTCATGGAATACATGATTCATCATGTCCATGGAAGCAGTAGGCGCGTTGGTCAAACCAAACGCCATCACCAAAAATTCATAATGCTTGTACCTCGTCCGAAAAGTAGTTTTATGTACGTCCACATCCTTCACCTTCAGCTGATAATATCATGATCTCATGTCTATCTTAGAAAACACTGAGGCTCCCCGAAACTGATCAAAGAGATCATCAATTCTAGGCAAGGGACACTTGTTCTTGATCGTTAACTTATTCAGTTGCCGATAATCTATACACATTCTTATCGTCCCATCTTTCTTTTTCATAAACAAGACCGGTGCACCCCAAGGTGACACACTTTGCCGGATGAATCCTCGATCCAACAACTCCTGCAATTGCGTTTTCAATTCTTTTAACTCTTTGGGTGTCATGCGATAAGGAGCAATAGACACCGGAATTGTGTTCTCGTACAACTCTATACCAAACTCAACTTCCCTGTTTGGTGGCAACCCAGGCAATTATTCCGAAAAAACACCCAAAAAATCGTGAACCGTTCGGATGTCCTGCACACACACATCCTTGGTGCCAGGATTCATTACATAAGCAAGGTAAGCCTCACAACCCAACCTCATCATACGGTATGCTTCCAAAGCCGAAATCTCATTCGACAAGAATTTCATCTTTTCGCCCTCTACAACAACCTCGTAGTCATCGGTCAACTTTAAGGTAACTTCCTTAACATTAAAGTCAACCACTGCCCTATGCTCCGTCACCCAATCCATGCCAAGGATTACATCAAATCCGTAGAAAGGTAACTCCATCAAATCCACAAGGAAAACATGACCTTGCACAGACAAAGGGCAACTTCTATACAACTTCCTAGTGACTACAGTCTCACCAAAGAACTAGTCACTTGCATTCCTACCTCAAGCATCTCAACAGGCATACCAAGCCGCAACCTCCTAAGCAACTTGCAACAACAGGCGCAAAAAGCTTTACCCCACCGATCACACGTGGACAAGCTCGCCACACATGGTCATGCAACCCACCTACTTAATAGATAGCAAACGTTACTCAAGCTTCCTGGGGTCAGCAGACCCACGATTCCAACCATGAGTTAACCCCAACCACAGGAACCTGCACCTCACGAATCACACGGGGCAATCTCACTTCACGTGCTCCCGTAAACCCTACATCCAAAAGCATTATAGCCTTGTCTCAACCCATGCGATACTCTTAAAACATGACCATTTTTACACAGGCTATCACTAACTAGAGCTCATAACTCACTTCCCAGTGCTTGAACCTCTCGTGCGAGCTCTTAAACTCGGGTTCTGCTAAAATACTTCACCCATGCTACCAACACGTCGAAACAATGTAGCCAGGAAATCCACAACTATGGCTTTCCAACAGGCATCAATCTATAAAGGTGCCTACACAACGATGTCTCACATCCCCTTCCAACCCAGGAGCACACATGCTCAACTAAACGGCCTGAATCCTGACTCAACCGCAACTTACGATTTTTGATCTCAAACCACAGACTCACATCACTCAAGATCCAAGTATCCAATCCCCTGATACTTCTCCTTTTAAAACAGTTCCAAAAGAACTCTCAGAACACAACATCAGGTTCTATACCCGCGACCACAGTGGTCCACTAACTATCACATCTCCGTAAAACCTGGATACAACCCATTTTTACACTACGAGCATCACTACACTCTATTTATCCCACAATCTCATTCATACAGGTCATCCACTCCCTGGATACCTCCGGTGCCAATTTTCAAGCTCAACTTCTACTCAACTTGTGTAAGCGCTAACCATAATTCACAAACACCCACCAACTAGTGCAATCACATGCACCTTAGCATTGACAGCTTCACGAGATCTAAACATCGCCTATACACCTGTCGTCATACACTTCAACACTTACCCAACCAACACAGGTTGTACCTACCTCGAGGCACATCGAGGCGTCTAGCTCCAGGAGACTTTACACTCTCCTATATTCCTTGCCCAATGGCAACAACAATCATTCCAAATTGCTACTCTCTCCTCGGTTTAATGTGCTATTATTACTAAGGCATGATAAAAACTAACAAAACAAACCAAACAAACCGTTTAGGCCAGCCTCAAGCAAGGATCCAAGTTTTCGAAAACATTTAGTCAGTGTAATAAGGCAATGGGTACCCCGACTTCCCTTAACATGGCATAGCATACAATGACACGTCAAACTCAACATGCGTTTCCTCATTCAAATTCAGCATACGACCACTTGACATCATCATCACCCAATCATATTTATTCCACAGGCAATTCATATCAATCAACGTGGTCATAAAGTTCAAAATTCAACCATTAGCATGCTTTTCGCACATCATACTTCAACCCACATCAATTACACATACCAACATTCCTAACTCTTTTGAAACCATGCTCTGATACCACCAAATGTAACCCCCTTAGCCCCGGTCTAGACGTTTTAACCCGAACTACGAAGATTACACGGGGAAAACCAAAGTCAACCTTGATTACGACCCATTTTTTTTCCTTTTGTCTTTTCTAGATGCTCAATATTAACCTACATGTTTAAGAAATTACTCCAGCGGAACGACACAGCGAACGGACCTCAAACAGGGACCCAATTGAACAAAAACGTATTTTAGGGACTAAAACATAAATTTCACAAATTACGGGGACTTCCATGATTTAAATATTACCAAACCTCAATTAATCATATAACATGCCTACATGTCAAAAATCAAATCAAAAGGACCATTCAAACTCACTAATTTAAGCAGCCAACATTTAAGGATCAAAATGTAAGAATCAGAAACTCAGAACAGTTCAAAATTCAAATCCAACAGTCATCTGTTTCGGAACGCCTACCTTGGTATCGAAACGATCGTACCGAAACTGAATTGACCGTTTCGGTACTCGGGCTCGTTTCGGAACTCGTATCGAAACAGGGTCTTCTAGTAGCCAAAGTGTTCCGAAACACCTTCATCCGTTCCGAAACACTATGGCCATTTCGGGTCCCTGTTTCGAAACATATAAGGGTGTTCTGATACACCCTGCCCTGCAACAGCAGATTTTTCTGGTTTTTCTTCATTTTTCACATATAAAACAACCCCGAGACATATCACAACATGCTTACAACATGGATACATATCAACAATCATCATACCAAGGCAAAAGCTCAAACATAGCAACCAACACATAGGTAAAGGCACTAAAGGCATGCTACCTAGTTTACCAAAACCATAACAAGTTATAACATCATATAAACCATAAACCAGGGGCCATTTACAACTCAAATATAGGCAAACCAACATGCTCAAGGTAAGGGAAAACATTCTCAAGCATTCCAAGATATAAATCCCACCCATTGCCTCTTATTACACTAAGGGTGAACCACATACATCTTTTTAACAAAGCTTTGGATTCCTCTTGCTTTTGGGCTGCCTTCAAAGGTTTAATTCTCTGCATTGATGAAACAAAAGAGCGTAAGCATAAAGCTTAGTGAGGATCACTAAACAACATTCATCAATGCATTACTCATGGTTTTGCAAAATCAACACTTTATATCACATGCCATTTATAAAACAAGTCTTCTCAAGACTTCAATGCACTTTTGGAACCTCATTCACATATGCATCGATTTACAATAGCAAATAGACCTTTGTTCATGATTTAGCAAGCATCACATGCATTCTTGCATCATACACATATATCTCATGCACCCTTGCATCATATACAAGCATCTCATGCTTCACATTATCATTTACATTATATTGGCTCACAAGTGATAATCCATAAACCATTTCAACACAAGACACAATCGGATACGCATATTACAAGCTTTGTCCCTCACGCTTCATACAAACTACCGGACTACACAAGGTGGAGACAAATGGCACAATCACAACCCCTCAACACCCGTGATGGAGATTAATGGCACAATCACAACCCCTCAACATCACTCATCGGTAGTTGTATAATTCCACTAACGAGAGAATGGGACACAACACAAGACTCACACACGAGACTAACCATTCACCGTTGTGATCTTAACCTCAATCGTTAGGGTACTTGGATGGAGATTACGGCACAATCACAACCCCTTGACATCCAAGGCGACTTTATTCATGGTGCACCCAATCCTATAGCCGGCTAACTATATCCGATTAAAGTAACCATAAACCATTTCCATCACTTGCCAATATAATCATTTATCATCAATAATCCATTGTTTTACAAGCATACCACAATGCCATTTCCACAAGCATCACATGCTTAACATCATATGCACAATCATATGAAAAACCAAGGATCACTTACCTAGTGCATCCTTAACATCATGGCATTAAAATCCAGCATTTAAATAATGCTTAGACATGCTTAAAACAGTAAACAAAACCACATTTTCAACAAGTGCATTTACATCAAATCATAGCACATTTTCGAGAGAGATTTCCGAACTAGTTACTCTTGAGCTTAGCTAAGTGTATCAAGCTTGCACTAAGCTCCCAAGATCACGCTCAAAGCGTTACAATGCATGAAACTGCATTTCCACTCACCGATACGCGAAGCCTCGTTCGCCGACACGAAAATTATACCTCTGGAGCCTCCAAAATCACCTCGTTAGCTTCCGGATCAAGATCCCCTATTTTCACATCATCAAAACAGAGATCTAAATGCATTAAAATGCATTCTAACACTGGCAACAATTCATAAACTCGTTGCCCACTCAAACTACACCAAAACACCCTTCCAAAACAACCGAAAACTCAATCGATTGCTTCCTAAACCAAGCCCAGCCATCATACATCACTTCCAATGCATTATCAATATCAAAACACATCTAATAAACATCCTAACTCATCCTTATACCTCCAGCAACAAAAATTCCACCAGTGCACCCAAAAAACACACTTAAAACTACCAAGAAACTCAAGGATCTCAAGGATTTTTTTATCTATATTAACCACACCTCATTTTAACATATAATCCAACTTAGAAATCAATTAAAATCAACACAAAACAGTGCTCAACTCATCAAGTCCGAAAATCAAGATTTCATCCACATTTTCATAAGATTTTGATCTCAAATCAAAACTATATTGAAAACTCAATCAAAAATAGTTATTAGAAGCCAAATATCTTGGGAATTTCAATAAAGAACTTAGATTAGAGGTTGAGAACGGGATTTACCTCCAATCCTTGCTTCCTTCAATAGATGACAAGTTGTCCTTGCAAAAATCTTGAAGAATTAAAGAAGATCTCTTAAAAAAGATTTAGGAAATGTTGAGAGGATTTTTGGGAGAAAGAATTTTGGAAAAAGATGAGGTAAAATGGTGTTTGGCTAAAATGAGAGGGAATTGGTAGTTACGTAAAATGAAAATTCATTAACTACCAATTAATTAATATCAAATTCTAATTAAAGTCATTTAATTAAAACCCATTTAAATCACATGTCATATTAAAGAAAGGTCAAATTGACTTAAATTCCCCTAAAGATTCTAAGATTTTGGCTTACACCTTGAAAATCACATTTTCCCAATTTTGAAACTTTACAATTTGGTCGCTACTCAAAATGTCCATTTTCCAAACCCCTTTTTTGTAAAATTGACTTGACCAATCTCTTAATTATATTTCTAGAGGATTTTAGCAATTTTTATCACAATTTTATCCTATCCCGATCCTTGATTTCCTAAAATCACCCTACGTGATTCGAACCGTTCTAGACCGGTCTGATCCGATGTCTAAAACATCTAGGCCCAAAACCAGGGCGTTAAAAAAGATCCGTTGTGACTGAAAAACAATACGTATCGATACGCTTCGAGGGCGTATCGGTACGGATTTAAGGGGTGTATCAATACGGAAAGGTATATCGATACAGATTTTGCTCACTACAATCCAAATTTTGGTTTTGATAAAAAGTGTATCGGTACGGTTCAACGGTCATTTAAAATTTGGGATACCAACTAACTGACAAGCCAACGGTCGAAAATTAAATGCAAGGATTTTGTAGAGGTAAGCATATCGTATCGATACGGTGACGTTCCGTATTGGTACGCTATAGCAAAGTGATATATTGATAAGAAATCTATACTGATACGGTTTCAATGTGTATCGGTATGCTATAGCTTAAAGTCTTGCTCAGATGAATTTCGTATCGATACGGGGTAATACCGCATCGGTACTTTATGAACGATTAAAATTCCAGTGTTGAAAAACCGTATCGATACGTCTGGCGTTTTGTTGAAGTTAGGCTTGAAAACACATAAAAAGACTTAGTGAAATTTGAACCTTTAAGTATGTTTTGTCTTGAAATATAGTTTGGATCAAAATGGCTTGTCAACAAGTGAGACTTGAAGAGTACTTAAAAATTTATCGATTTGCAATTTATTCCATAAGTCTAAGTGTTATATCAAAATCAATTTTAGTTTCACAGTGAGAGAAAGAGGGAGATTCGTATTATTCTCAATATAGACTTGTATACAATGCCTTAAATAAATCATCTATTTATAGGCATAAGAAGTACATAATACATTAAACTCTAATTAATATAGATAATATTCCTAATAATAAAGTCAAATCTCATCGATAAGTTCTTATCATGATAAACATCCACATAAATAAATGTTCATAACATAATATAGATATAGATATGGATAAAATATTAACTGAGAACATACTCGGGCAACTTACCTCTCATTGCCCGTACTTTATTCTTGATGAATAACAAGTAGCACAACAAAGCAATTAGAGGCGGCAAACATGTCGTTCGGTTCGGTTTCTGTTTGGGTCATATTATTTTGAGTTATTTCGAGTTTGACTACATGCAGTTCAAGATTGATTCGGATCTGTTTCAGTTCTAGTTTGGGTCTATGGTGATTCGGGTCGGGTCAATAGATCGGTCAGTTTCTGTCGAGCTTTTAGGTTGTGTCATGTTTTTACACCCCTATATATGGGTTTATAAAGCCAATATATTTGACTTTTTGGTGAGTTGTGCGATAATTCACACCTTATCTTTTTTATTTCTTTTAATTTTTTTATTTCAAGTTGCCTTCGGTTCGGTTAAAACTGATTCGGGTCCATTTTAGTTCAAGAAAAATTCAAGTCGGTTTCGATTCGTTTTATTGTGAATTTCGCATCAAATCAAATTGTAAAACTAAAGAATTGATTTTGATATAACAAAGGATTTAAGGAATAAATTGAAATTGGAAAATAAATTTTTAAGTCCTCAAAACTTCCCAAAACATTTAAGTAAAACAGTCAAGTCAAAACCAAATGTTTATACAAATGTTTCTAAGTGTTTTCCAAGTCAAAACAATGGTTTTTGAGTCACCGTTTCGAAATGGCCCTTAAGCGTTTTGAAACTGTTAACATGTGTTTGCAACAAGCCTCCCTGTTTCGATACGGGTGTATCGAAACAAGATCCTATGTTTCGAAACGGATGAAGAACAACGGAACGAGTTGATCCGTTTCGATACGGCAGTATCGAAACAACCTCAAACATTTCGAAACGATTTTCAAACTTGGATTCAAAAATATGATCGTTGTAATTTTATAACTGATTTTTCAGAAAGCGGTTAAGGTGTATCGAAACGAGTGAAGCACATTTCGATACGGGTTTTGACAGTGGAAAAATGTTTCGAAACGGTATCAAGCATGTTTCGGAACGAGCTTTTAGTGTATCGAAACGATCGTATCTGTTTCGATACGGTCTCTTAATTACACCCCGACGGCTATTTCTATTTTGGCCCTGTTTCGAAATAGGTACATGTGTTTCAAAATGGGTAGTTGCAGTAGTGCATTTATGGTGGGAAGATTGCATCACAACGGCTATATTTATGATGGCAACACCCCAACGGCTAGAATTGAATGAGAAGATATAAAAGGGAGTCTCAAATCAACCATCAACAATTATTGATCCTCAAAGAAACAATCCAACATCAAATCCAAGCTCAAGTGCTAAATTTCTCATATCTTTGTAAAACTCGAATTGTGATTCTTTGTAATTCCTATCTTTTTTATTCAATTGGGTTGAGTGCTTGTAATTGGGCAACTTTTGTATTGAGAGATACTTTGTAATTGCCTCAATCTTTTTTTGTAAACCTTGTGAGAGGGTTTGGTCAATATTGGGTATAAAATTTACCACTTGTGTAAAGGTTTCCTCCTAAGCCTAGAAAAGGGGAAGATCAACTAGTGGAGTTGTTGGAAAATCCTTAGTGGGAGCTAAGGTAGTGGATGTAGAGTTCAATTGGAACTTGAACCACTATAAGTGTCTTGTCTTCTATTTTTATTTTACCACTTCACTACCAATCACTTTAAAAATCTAATTTACCCTCTCTTGGCTTAAATCGATTCAATGATCCACTCAACAATTGGTATTAGAGCCTACCTCTTTGGAGGATTAACAACCAGAAGAGGAGATCCTAGAAGAGTGTGATCAAGTCTAAATTTATGACATGGCTTCTACCTCAACCTCCAACCTTTACGAGTCTCAATCCATCACTAAACCACCATTCTTCAATGGGGACAACTACCCATATTGGAAGAATAGGATGCGTCTCTTCATCAAGTCCACTGGTTATATGGTTTGGGATGTATTGGAAGAAGGGCCTTACATTCCGGTAAAAAGAAACGATGAAGGAAGACTTGTCCCAAAGGTGAAGTCGGAGATGACCGAGGAAGATAGACGAAGGATGCAAGTCAACGGCAAAGCTCTACACATCATATTTTGTGCACTTGGTCTGGACATCTACTCTAAGGTTTCTTCAATCGAGAGCCCAAAAAAGATATAGGGCACTCTAGAGACGACTTATGAAGGAACTAGCAACGTGAAGGAGACAAAGATCGGGCTATTAAATTTGAGCTATGAAAATTTCAAAATGGATCCCGATGAGAACGTCTCCAAGATGTTTGATCTGTTTTCGATCATCGTCAAAGGTCTTAAAGGATTCGGTGAAGTGATTCCCGGAGATAAGCTAGTAAGGAAGCTTCTATATCTCTCTCGGAGTCTTGGGATGGTAAAAGAACGACCATTATTGAAGCTAAGAATTTGAAGACATTGAAACTTGATGAGCTCGTCGGCTCTCTCCTTACTCATGAGATTATGAAACAAGGAAGAGAAGAAGAAAAGAAGAAAATAAGAAGGAAGGAAGAAGAATAGAGAAGCATGAGGTGGAAAAGAAGAAAAAGCTAGGAGTTGCTCTCAAAGCCTCTCTACAAGAGGAGAGCTCTTCTAGTGAGGAGGAAGATTTTGAGGAATTGGCAATGATAGTCAAACGATTCTCGCGGTTCATGAAGTCTAACCGAGGGAGGAAATTTTAAAGGAAGATGGACTTCAAGAACAAAAATAAAGAAGAAGAAAGGGATCCCATCATTTGCTTTGAGTGCAAGAAGTCAGGTCACATACGTTCTGGTTGCCCTCAACTCAAGAAGAAGGGCTTTGAGAAGAAGAAGAAGCTCAAAGCCAAGATTGCTACTTGGAGTGATGAGGAGTCATCCGAGGATGAGGAACATGAAGTTGCCAACCTTTGCCTCATGGCTCTTGAGAAGGATTTTATGGTAACCTCTAACTCATTTTGATTTGATTTTACATTTGATGAATTGCATGATGCATATGATGAGTTACAAGAGGCATATGATGAGTTAGTAGAGAAATATAAGGAGTCTGTTTTGAAAAACAAAAAAGTCATTTCGCATTTAAAATCTCAAAATGATTTACTCTCTAAAACTAACTAGAATTTTGAGAAAAAGGTTTCAAGCTTGTAAGATGATCTAAAATTCTTTAAACAAGAAAATATTGATTTAAATAACCTCATTTCTCAATGTAATGATGAACACCAAAAGTTGGTGAATGAGCTCAAAAATTATTTCAAAAATGTTGGTTCTTCAAAACTTGAAAAGGCGAATCTTCAAAAACCAAATTTGTAAAAAGAAAGAATTTTAACTACAAACAAAGTGGCTCCAATAGGCATTCTAGAACTAAAAGGATTAGAAGTGTATGGGTTCCTAAGAAACTTGTAAAATCTAACAATGTTAATGCCATGTCACCTTGGATTCCTAAGGGAACCAAGCTTTTGGGAGCTAACACTCATGGACCCAAAATGATTTGGGTACCAGAAATCAAAGCTTAATCTCTTTGTTTGTAGGGGGAGCATTGCTACAAGGCCAAAGCACAAAGTCAAAATTCGTGGTACCTTGATAGTGGATGCTCGAGGCACATGACCGGAGACAAGAGTCGATTCATGGAATTAAAGCCAAAAAGTGGAGGAGTAGTAACATTTGGTGACAACTCCAAAGGCCATATTGAAGGTATTGGCTCCATAGGTAATCACTCTTCTATACTTATTGAAAATGTTTTGTATGTCAATGGTCTAAAACATAACTTGTTGAGCATAAGTCAACTATGTGATAAAGGGTTTAATGTCATGTTTGATGTAAATGGGTGTAGAATAGTTGACATTAAATCTAACAAAAAATGCTCATTGGTCATCGCATAGGCAATATATATGGTGCATCTAGATGACATTCATACATCACATGCATGCTTAGTTTCTTAAAATGAAAATGATGCATGGCTATGGCATAGGAAACTAGGACATGCTAGCATTAGTGTTTTAGAAAAATTAGTTTCCCTTAATCTAGTTCGAGGCCTACTTAAGCTCAAGTTCTCATTAGATAAAATTTGTGATGCATGTGCTAAAGGTAAACAACATAGAGCCTCTTTTAAGTCTATTAATGATGTTTCTACAAGTAGATGTTTGCAATTGATCCATATGGATCTCTTTGGGCCAATTAGGACTACTAGCTTGGGTGGAAAATCATATGCTTTTGTGTTTGTTGATGATTACTCTAGGTATACTTGGGTTCTCTTTTTAAGCACCAAAGATGAGGCTTTAGAAAATTTCATCACATTTTCAAAAATGACCCAAAATGATCTTGAACTTAAAATTTCACATATTAGAAGTGATCATGGAACTGAATTTCAAAATATGAGTTTTGATAATTTTTGTAATGAAAATGTGATTAGCCATAATTTTTCGGCTCCTCCAACTCCTCAACAAAATGGGATAGTTGAGAGGAAAAATAGAACTTTAGAAGAAATGGCTAGAACTATGCTTTGTGAAAACAATTTACCTAAGTATTTTTGGGCGGAAGCCACTAACACTGCTTGCTACGTTATAAACAGTGTAATGATTAGGCCTATTTTAAAGAAAACTCCTTATGAGATTTTAAAATCTAAAAAGCCTAACATTAGCTATTTTCATCCTTTTGGTTGCAAGTGTTTTGTTTTAAACAATGGTAAAGATAATTTAGGTAAATTTGATGCAATGGGTGATGAAGTTATTTTTCTAGGTTACTCTTTAAACTCTAAAGCCTATCGTGTGTTTAACAAAATAACTTTAGTTGTAGAGGAATCTATTCATATGGTGTTCGATGATAACCTCATTCCGAGGAAGGATTCTTGTGATGATAATGATGTAGGGACCATTGAAGCCAATGATGGTGGAGAATCATCAAAGGTGAATGAGATTCCAACCAAAGAGGAAAATGCACAAGAACTGCCTCTAGAATCATTGAAAGTCGTGTCTCTTGAGGAAAAGGAAGTGAGCTGCCGAAGGGAGTACAACTATGTCAAGGGTGGTGAGATCTTGGGTGATCCATCCAAGGGGTAACTACTCATTCTTCTCTTAAGATGCTTAATCATGTTGCTTTTATCTCATGCATTGAGCCTAAGAATGTTAAAGAAGCATTAAAAGATGACTTTTGGATTATGGCCATGCAAGATGAGTTAAATCAATTTGAGAGAAGTAAAGTGTGGGCATTAGTTGATAGGCCTAGAAATAAATCTATTATAGGAACTAAATGGGTCTTTAGAAACAAACTAGATGAGAGTGGTAACATAGTGAGAAACAAGGCTAGGCTTGTTGCTCAAGGTTACACTCAAGAAGATGGAATTGGTTTTGATGAAACCTATGCACCCGTAGCTAGAATTGAAGCAATTAGGATGTTACTTGCATTTGCAAATTATCATGATTTCAAGCTTTTTTCAAATGGATGTCAAAAGTGCACTTTTAAATGGCTTTATAAATGAAGAAGTGTATGTGGAACAACCACCGAGTTTTGAAGATCCTATTTTTCCAAACCATGTTTTCAAATTGTCAAAAGCTTTGTATGGTTTAAAACAAGCTCCTAGAGCTTGATATGAAAGACTATCAAGTTTTCTAGTTGGAAAAAGTTTTGAAAAAGGAAAGGTGGACACAACACTATTTATTAAAAACAATGGTAAAGATATATTAGTAGTTCAAATTTATGTTGATGATATTATATTTGGTTCTACTAATGCGTTGCTTTGTCAAGATTTTTCTAAGTTGATGCAATGTGAATTTGAAATGAGCATGATGGGGGAGCTCTCATTTTTCTTGGGACTCCAAATCAAACAAATGAAGGATGACATCTTCATCAATCAAGCTAAGTACATCAAAGATATGCTTAAAAAGTTTGGCTTGGAGCAAGTAAAGCCTCAAGCTACACCAATGAGCTCATCTACAAAGCTTGACAAAGATGAATGAGGTAAGTGTGTTGACTCTAAGCTTTATCGCTCTATGATTGGATCTTTGCTTTACCTTACCGCAAGTAGACCGGATATATTGTTTAATGTTTGCTTGTGTGCTAGGTTCCAAGCTAGTCCTAGAGAGTCTCACCTCATAGCCGTTAAAAGGATCTTTAGGTACCTTAGAGATACTCTTTGTTTAGGTCTTTGGTACCCTAGAGACTCAACCTTTAACCTTCATGCTTATTCGGATGTGGATTACAGGGGTTGTAAGATAGATAGGAAAAGTACTTCCGGCACTTGCCAATTCCTAGGTAGTAGTATGCTATATCTTGGTTCTCTAAGAAACAAAATAGTGTAACCTTATATACCACCGAAGCGGAGTACATATCCTTAGGGAGTTGTTGTTCTCAATTCCTTTGGATGAAACAACAACTCTTAGACTATGGAATAGAGGTAGACACCATGCCCCTTAAGTGTGATAACACTAGTGCCATATGTCTTACCAAAAATCCCATCCAACACTCTAGAACCAAACACATAGAAATAAGGCATCATTTCATTAGAGATCATGTCCTTAAGGAAGATGTTGTTTTAGAGTATGTAGACACCTTAAATCAATTAGCGGACATCTTTACTAAACCTCTAGATAAAGAGTGTTTTTGGTCCCTTAGGAGAGAGTTAGGTGTAACTAGCCTATCTTGACATTTTAAGACCTTTTTGTGCTTAAAATTGCTTGAATTCTTGTTAAATGTCATGCTTGTGTTTTTTATCCTAATTTCATCCTTGCTTATAGTTAGGGGGTATGTTCATGTTTTGATATCTTAATCTTGCTCATACATCTCATTCATGCATCCAGGATCAATTAAAATTCAATTTTTCTGCAATTTAGAGCCTCATTTGCACTTCCAGGCCAATTGGTATCGAAACGGGTCACCTTGTTTTGATACGGGTGTCTTATAAGAACACAAATGGACCAAGGTGTTTCGAAACACCCCAAAAGGTTTCGAAACGTTTTGGTTCTGCCAAAACATGTATTGAAACAACCTCTATAAGTTACGACACGGGCAATCTCTTGGGCTTCGATATAGTCGAACCTGTATCAAAACGGTCATCTAGTTTCGGAACGTTCGTAGACGTTTCAGTATGCCTGTTTCGAAATGATTTCTCATGTTTTGAAACACGTATCCGGAAAGCCTATTTTAAAGGGTTTTAAATGCTTAAAATTACTTTTTATCAAACACAAACAAAACCCTAACTCGAATCCATCTATAAAACCCCTTCAAACCTATTTGTTTTTCATCAAAACTTGAGGGCTTTTACTCTTAAACGAAAATCTAAGCAAGCTTCAACAATTTGGTGCAATTTCATCCACCAATTCTTCCATAATCCCATATTTAAGGTATTTTCTACCTTTTTCTTTTTCTTTTGATTTCTTTTGAATCTTATGTGAGAAAATTATAGTTTTACATTGTATACTTGTTTTTTATTATGGGTTTTCAAAATCTTGTAAAAATTTTCAAAATCTCATTTTTTTATTCGAATATATTTTATTCTATTCGTATTTTTTTAACAATGTTTTTCAATTTGTTTTCTTCAAAAAATTTATTATGTATATACTTTCAAAGTTTTTTTTTAAAACCTTAATGGGATTTTTATTGGATCGAATTAGGAGTTAAATGCATACACCAAAAATCTCTTGCTTGCTTTGTTTTTTGGTGTTTTTCAATGGATTCTAAGAAACGAAAGATTGAAGGGGTGAAGGTTCAAATGACAATATTCGTCCTAACCTTACCCTTCTCTATTCCAAAAGTCTTAAGAATCAAGACACTAAGAGTTTTTTCAAACTACTTCAAGATGTCGTTGTTCGAAGAGAGGGAGTTGTGGATATGGATTTCCTTGACTCCGAGCGTTTCCTCTTTCGATACCTACCTCTCTTGACTCAATGGAGTTTCTTACCCTTTTTGAGCATTCTCGACATCTTCTACAAGAATATGGTTTTGCTCTTTTACTCTAATGCTATTCTTATCAATAATGAGGATCATTCTGAAGTCATTGCAATTGAGTCTGATTGATCCATCCACCTTGGTGAACATCCTTGGGCTAAAAGATAAGGGTATTGAGGATGAAAATCACTTTGGAGCTCATACCAGATCGGTTCTTACCTTGGATGCCCATGACTGTTTCTTGCACTTGATTATCTCATGGTTCATTCGCCCATCTGGAGGTAAATTTGCCCACATCCACCAAGTTGATCATTTTTGGCTCGAGTGTTTTCACCAAGCACAACAACTGAATTTGGTGAAGATCATGTTTGTCGAGATGGTCCATCAAGTGAGGATTCGTCTAACCGACTCTCTCACCTCTTTCACCTATGGAACAGTGTTGAGCTACATCTTTGTTCGCATTGGTCTTGATTACTCATATGATTCTTCGGAACCCCAAAAGCAAAAGATTGGTGAATTTTCTCTTGTGAGATCAAGATTCCGTTACACCCTTGGTGAATTGATAGAAGAGCTCAAGCACCTCAAGTTGAGCCTCAAGCTCCAGCTCCCGTTGTGGCTCCCAACAATGATGCTCTTATGGCCTTCCTTACTGAGAGGTTCAACACGATGGACACGAACATGGCTTCGGGATTTGGTGCTATCAACACTCGTTTGCAATCCTTGGAGGATCGTGTTCCTGGAAACGAGAATCGTCTTACCGCTCTTGAAAACCAACAATCGTCCATGGATCTCTCCTTCTCCACCTTCTATGGTGATTGGAGGCATTTTTGCAATGATCAAGCAAAGGATAAGGATGATTTTTTGGATGACATAGGAGACGATGATGGTGATGAGGCACCCTAGGCTTATTGCATATCACATTATTATGTCATATTAGGATTAAGTTTGCACCTATTTATGCCTTTTGTTTTCAAGACCTATGCTTTGTTTTTATGTTTTTAGGATTGAGCTTGATATTATGTTTTGATGTTGTTTCATGAACTTAAATGCTATCTAAAATATTATGTTGTTTGGTTTATGCCTTATGTCTCTTTTATTCTCATAATAGCCTTGATTATATATTTTTGATCTAACAAAAAAGGGGGAGAAGTAATACCTAAGGGCCTAAGTGTTTTTAAGTTGGTTTTGAGTTTCAAGTGCATTCAATTTTAATTTTTCAAAACTTTAAAACCTATCTTAAATTGAGGGGGTGTAACCCCCTCGACCCGGCCTAGCCACCAGACCGTATCAAGTGAGCTACACGGGACTAATCCAAGAAAAATCTGAAGATTTCCCTCTAACTAGCAACCCTAAACGCGTTGATTATTATCTTTTCTAGATGCTCGAATTAACCTTATGTTCAAGAACACGCAGCGGAAGAAAGAACAGCAAAAACGAGCATCGATTCGAACAAAAGAGCAACCAGGGACCAAAATTCAAATCTAGCATAATATAGGGACCTATAATGCAATTAAGGTGATCTTTGTAAAATTAAACCCATTTCATGCTTCCATGATGAAATGCAACTTAAAACATGAACAAAAACATCCACAATTGAAAACAGCATAAACTAGGACAAAATGCAATAAAAATAACTTTAAAGATGCCTTTAACTAACTTCCAACGGCCCCCGTTTCGGAACACTAGAGGCTTGTATCAGAACAGGGTTTTACATTGGCAAAACGTTTCGAAACGACTTTAGACCGTTCCGACCCTGCTATTGCGTGTAAAACAGTATCGCAATTGGGTGCAAGTATACACGTCGCAAGTAATAAAGTGATACGAAGTATCGGATATCGTCTCCACGTGGACTAGAAATACTTCTATCCTTAAATCTCTGCACAAGAAAATAAATAATATTAATAAAGTGCTTTTGGAAGACTTGAAGATAAACTAAAGTAAAACAGGAAATCAGATTGAGAGAATAGGCTGGTATTGATTTGCTCAGTGGTGCAGGTATTGCACTTGTCAAAGGAACTTCTGTTGCTCCTGTCGTTGCACCTGTCACGGCAGCAGTCTGTTGTTGTCGCCGCAGCGGCCAACAACTCTGTACTTCAAGTTTGGCAAGAATCCCTGTTGTGACTTGTCCTATCCCTAGGCCCAAGTTCTATCGACGAACACGTCTTGGATGATACCTCTCGGCGTGAATCGAAGGATGAACACCGATGTTTGTGAATTCTTCTTTAGCCACTTAACCTTGCACCTATGCCTAGGCCAAGATGGTTTAACCATAAACTGGAAAACTTGTATTTACTCCTTTCGTATACTTAACTCTCCTGATATTAAGTAAATGAATAACCTCACAAAGCTCTCCTGAAACTCTTATGAGATGTTGAAACCAGAGTAAATAAACTTGAAGATTTTATTAATTGAACAGAAAAAATCCTAAGAAACAGTACAACCCTTACAACTACCTTACAAGATCAACCCTTAGCAACCATATCTCTGCAATAAAACACAAGAATGGATGTTTTTAGATAGTTCAAATAACAAGAAAAATAAAAAGAAATAAAAAGAAACAAAGAAAAAGGGTGTAGGAATTTCTGGACAGATTTGGACGACGAAAAGGACAAATGCTTCAAGTAGCGTTGATGGTTGTTTCGGTGTCCTAAAATGGCAGAAATGTTATTGGAAAATCAGCGAAAGTTTGGCAACGTTAAACTCGAAAGAACTCGAACAATCTGCTGAACGAACCCGAATCGAATCTGTCTAACGTCAAAGACGGAAAGCTCGAAAGAACCTGCACAATCTACTGAGCAAACCCGAAACGAATATGCTTCACGTCGGAGGACTTGGATCCACTAGATAGCGATCTAGGAACCCGAAGTATCAAGTAAATTTGACAAATCAAAACAACGTCCGAAATGTCAAAAGATAGTTCTAAAAAGAACCGAATAAGAGAAACTCTCTCAAACAAATTTTATTTCCAAAATATCTATCCTCTGTCATTAAAAAAATTACAAATATATAGCAGGGGGAAAGGGGTGGCCGAATCTATGTATGGCTGATAATTAAATATTCAAAATTGAATTTTGAATGAAAAACCACCCTAGGAGGCGGCAAAGCAATCTTAGCCAAGTAATTTTAATTTGTGCGCCAACTTCAATTAGCACATGTTAAATGTGCTGCTTTTCAAATTTAAATGGCAAAACCAATTGGTCTTACCTCATTCTTCTGACGCACATGTAAGGAATTCTGCATGTGATTTTCAGTTTTGTAACCCACGTCATCTTTGAATTGCTACTTTGCTCTTTGTTATATGCCGCACATGTGAAAATATGTGTGGAAAGAATTTTCAAACCCCATTTCTCCACAAATGCCGCTGCTGCACATGTGTCTTGTGTAATGAAATTTAAATTCCATTTGCTTGCTGCTCTAAGCCGTTTTGCATAAAAATGAAATTTATGTGGGTTACGCCTGATACGTGCTCACACGAACACATGGCATTGTCAATTCGGCTCACACTTGTTGTAGTGGCTGCCACATATTTGTAAGACACTTGTTCAGCTGCTATGGGACTTGTCAGCTGTACTTGAGCTAGTGGAGCTAAAGTTGAGCTGACTGGAAATGAGCTGAGCTGAAACGAACTAGCTGAAAGTGTGATGAGCTGAAAGTGAGCTGGTTACACTCTCCTGAGCTGGGACCGAGCTGCTTACACTCTGGTGAGCTAGAGATGAACTGCATACACTCACTTGAGCTGGAGTTGAGCTGCATATGCTCACTTGAGCTAGTATCCTCCTACGTACCTACGTCAAAAGGTAGCAAGCTTCCATCAAAGCATTATAAACACAATGGAAACAATAATACAAGTTGTAAACACACCATAAGTAATATCAAACTAAGTTAAAACACACCAAACATACTATTTACATAGTAAATACACTAATATAAATAATATAAGTATAAGAAATGTTACACATCAGTATGTAACAAATGAAAAAGCAAACTTCCCTGAAAGGTTGAAGTTGCATCGTTGGGTGGCATAAACGTGCTCACATCATCCCCCCCTTCTTTAATGCGATTTGTCCCTAAATCGACCCTCATTACAAAAGGGAACAATTTCGACTTTCGCTTGGCAGGGAACTTCTTTAGTCGTCTTGCTCAGCACATATGCCATCGTCTCGAACCAAGTTCTTTTACAAATAACACAAATGGAAATACCTTCTTTCTTGTACCTCTCCGAATAATGCACAACATAAAGTTAGACAATGCTCGGCGTGCATCCTTAAACCTAAAAAAATGACATACAAAGGTAACTCCAAAGAACAACAAGAATCTCGACGATCATCCAGAATCACAACACAAGGGTGTTCACAATCCAATGTACAACCAAAGAAATTAGCATATAAAAATGAAAAATCAATAGTACAATGGAATGAAACACCAAACCGTGGTACAGAAGGTTGCTGAATTTATGAAAAGGACATAGATGCACTAGACACACCAAAAGTAGCAACCTTGGGAACTTCACACGGCATCACCTTATTAACCTGCAAGTTAGAAGAAGAAATAGAAGAAAATGTCGAATCAGATAATACCTGTGAATTTGCTTTCTTCTTTTCGCATTCGTTCTTCTTTTTGTTGGCCTTCCAAGCTGCAGTACTTGCTTTCAAACGAACTCCGTCTTCATATACTTCACTTGAAGTCATAGGTGCCAAAGTTACCTTTTTGCCCTCATGAGTAAAATAGTATCGATTGGTGTAACAATCGTGCAAAACTCTCTTATCATACTACAACGGTCTTCCTAACAACAAATGACAAGTATCCATAGAACAAACATCACAAGTTACCTTATCCTTGTATTTACCAATGAAAAATGGTATAACAACCTGTTCGGTAACTTCGATTTCAACACCATCATTCAACCATTGTAACTTGTACGGATTGGGATGCATGGTCGTCTTCAGTCCTAACTTGTCAACCATGAGAGTACTAGCAACGTTAGCACAACTACCACTATCAATAATCACAATACATACCTTGTCGTTCACATTGCATCTCGTATAAAAGAGGTTGTTTTGTTGTGGTTCATCCTGTGATGGTTGATCATTCAGACTTCTCTTGTAAACAAGTGCTTCATCGGTAGCCAATGTCTGCACATTGTCATCAATTATCTCTTCATGGACAGAATGGGAACCACCCCCATCAAGTCTATCCATTCGAGAATGTATAGGCTTCAATGCATTAGCAATCACTCGTTGCATCATGCGCTCTAAGGCTTACATCTGGAGATTCAGTGGTTGTTCACCCGAATTATCATTAGAACCTGCCATTTTGAAACACTAAAACAAACAAAGAAAAGATGTTATATGTTAGTAAAATAATGAAAAAAAAAACATCACTGCACACTCAACAAAATCTCATAGATCGCTCCAAGGAAAGATCACTCAACAATTGCACTCAAACGCTCAGGTTTCACTCGGGAGAATACTTGAATGGCTCTTTTATCTCCCCTTCTGTTCTCACACGCTCAATTGCCTTTTCCACTCGATCTCTCATAATCAGTTCTTTAAGGAACTAACTTGATCTTTCG
The DNA here is from genome assembly GCA_030270665.1 of Hibiscus trionum. Lineage (NCBI taxonomy): Eukaryota > Viridiplantae > Streptophyta > Magnoliopsida > Malvales > Malvaceae > Hibiscus > Hibiscus trionum. Next base: position 13,724,225 of record BSYR01000017.1, on the reverse strand, counting down.
GACTTGTTAACCGTGTCAAACTTACAAGATAATATAATAGGTAAACAAACAAATGGTTAGAGGACAAATAAGGGCAGTTAGGTGAAATAAAAAATAAAAAAAAAGCTGAAAAAAATAATAACAAGAAGGCTGGAAATTGGTGATGAAACAAAAGAAATAAAGGCTGATAAAAAAATGAAGGAAAATGAAACAACTTACTGCAAAGAAATGCTTACAACGATCCTATCACCGAACAAACAAGAACAAGTTGTTTCGGGTGATTTCGAAGCATTTCATGGCATAATTGAGCATCCTTCATAATTTTTCGAACAAAACGGCACTTTATGATGTAAAATACACTAAATATTCGAATCTGAATTTTTTTGATTTTTTTTTGAATTTTTTCGATTTTTTTACTTTGACTTTTCTGGTCAAACCTTTGACTTTGACTTTTTAACCAGAATATTTTTTTCTCAAATTATTTTTGACCTTTGTATATATATTTTTTTTTGATGTCTGGTGGTGCAGAAAGTGCTAAAATCCAACATGGCTCTGATATCATATGATAAAGGGTGTGGTGCTTGACGAAACAATGTTCCTTGTCTATAACGGATCTAGGATAGTAGCAAGCATATCTCTACAATAAAACACAAGAATGGACGTTTTTAGATAGTTCAAATAACAAGAAAAATATAAAGAAATAAAAAGAAACAAAGAAAAAGGGTGTAGGAATTTCTGGACAGATTTGGACGACGAAAAGGACGAATGCTTCAAGTAGCGTTCATGGTTGTTTTGTTGTCCTAAAATGGCAGAAACGTTGTTGGAAAATCAGCGAAAGTTTGGCAACGTTCAACTCGAAAGAACTCAAACAATCTGCTGAACGAACCCGAATCGAATCTGTCTAACGTCAAAGACGGAAAGCTCAAAAGAACGTGCACAATCTACTGAGCAAACCCGAATCGAATATGCTTCACGTCGGAGGACTTGGACCCACTAGATAGCAATCTAGGAACCCGAAATATCAAGTAAATTTGACAAATAAAAACGTCCGAAATGTCAAAAGATAGTTCTAAAAAGAACTAAATAAGAGAAACTCTCTCAAACAAATTTTATTTCCAAAATATTCATCTTTGTCATTAAAAAATTACAAATATATAGCAAGGGGGAAAGGGGTGGCCGAATCAATGTATGGCTGATAATTAAACATTCAAAATTGAATTTTTATTGAAAAACCACCCTAGGAGGCGGCAATGCAATCTTAGCCAAGTAATTTTAATTTGTGCGCCAACTTCAATTAGCACATGTAAAATGTGCTGCTTTTGAAATTTAAATGGCAAAACCAATTGGTCTTATCTCATTCTTCTGCCGCACATGTAAGGAATTCTGCATGTGATTTTCAGTTTTGTAACCCACGTCATCTTTGAATTGCTTCTTTGCTCTTTGTTATATGCCGCACATGTGAAAATATGTGTGGAAAGAATTTTCAAACCCAATTTCTCCACAAATGCCGCAGTTGCACATGTGTCTTGTGTAATGAAATTTAAATTCCATTTGCTTGCTGCTCTAAGCCGTTTTGCATAAAAAATGCAATTTATGTGGGTTACGCCCGATACGTGCTCATACGAACACATGGCACTGTCAATTCGGCTCACACTTGTTGTAGTGGCTGCCGCATATTTTTAGGACACTTGTTCAGCTGCTACGGGACTTGTCAACTGTACTTGAGCTAGTGGATCTAAAGTTGAGCTGACTGGAAATGAGCTGAGCTGAAACGAACTAGCTGAAATTGTGATGAGCTGAAAGTGAGCTGGTTACACTCTCCTGAGTTGGGACCGAGCTGCATACACTCTGGTGAGCTAGAGATGAGCTGCATACACTCACTTGAGCTGGAGTTGAGCTGCATATGCTCGCTTGAGCTAGTGTCCTCCTACGTACCTACGTCAAAAGGTAGTAAGCTTCCATCAAAGCATTATAAACACATGGAAACAATAATACAAGTCGTAAACACACCATAAGTAATATCAAACTAAGTTAAAACACACCAAACATACTATTTACATAGTAAATACACTAATATAAATAATATAAGTATAAGAAATGTTACACATCAGTATGTAACAAATGAAAAAGCAAACTTCCCTGAAAGGTTGAAGTTGCATCGTTGGGGGGCATAAACGTGCTCACATCACCTATGGGAAGTTTAGAACATGATGGAGAGAGAAAACGACTAGGGTTTTAGGGGATGACGGCTAGGAGCTAGATATCCCTTGCCTTGTCGAATTACAATCATATATATAGGCCATGGACTTAAGTTTTCTTAATGGCCAAGAATACTAGTTTTGTAACGCCCCGGTTTTGGGCTTAGAAGTTTTGGGCGTTGACCGGTTCGGTCAAAGTGCTGTTCGAATCTATAAGGGTGACATTAGGAAAGCCTAGTTCGGGTTGCATTAAAAATATGGAAAAATGTTCTAAAATCATCTTTTAATATATATAAGTGAACTGTGAAATCAATTTTGAAAAATGAGGTTTGGAAGGGTGACATTTTTGCTAGTGACCAAAATGTAATTTTGGAAAGTTGCGTGACTGTTTGATAAAGTATTGAAACTTTGAATCTTTAAGGAGCTATTATTCCAAAAGTAGTTTCTCCAGATTTTTCTAAGATATTTTAAGGTTTTATTCTGATTTTTAAACATAAGAAAAGAGGAGGGAAAGTCATTTTGGCTATTTTGTAACTAACTTCTCATTTTCTTTTCTCTCATTTTCTCTCAACCCAAACACTTTCTCTCCAGAGAGTTTCTTCTGATTTTGTTACCTAAATCTCTCCTTTCAATTCTCTTTTGATTTCTAATCATCATATCTACAAAACCTCTCAATTTGCAAGTTGATTCTTCAAGCTTTTTGGCTCTAAAAGAGGAGAAACTCAAGTTTGGAGGTAAGAACGTCCTTCTCCTCTAAACTCTCAGTTCTTTACTAAAATTCCCAAGTTCTCAATCCTTAATTTATGTTTTATAAATGGCTTTTAAGATTGTTTAATGGATCTTGGCTTAAAATGCAAGATTTGGTGTGTTTTTGATGAAATTTCGTTGGATCTGTTTAAGCAGTGTTTTAAGGTGTTAAAATGATGATTAATGAATGTTAATTTGATAAGGAATTGAGTTTTGATTAATGCAATCCCGGATAGGTTGAATTTCCTAAGTTTAGCTTATGATTCTTGGTTGTTTTTGGAGTGATCTTGTGGATCTGTTGTTGCTGGAGGTATAAGGATGTTGTTAAGCTCTTTTTAGATGTTAAATGGTGTTAAAGGATGTTAGGTTTTGTTAGTTTATGGCTGGGCTTTGTTGAGAAGTGGTTTGGATGCATTTTCGGTTGTGTTTGGTGGCCGAAAATGGAGTGTGGATGAGAGCAGCGAGTTTAGGTGCTTTCATTGAAGCTATTAATGCATGATGATGCATTAATCTACTGTTTTAATGTGTTAAAACAGGGGAGTCATCTTTGGATCCAAGTGGTGGTGATCCGGAAGCTTGATTTGGTGTTTCGGCAAGAGGCGAAACGGAATCGGTGAGTGAAATTGGGTTTTCGGCTTGAAACCAATGTCTTGGGAGCTTAGTTTAAGTCTAAACAACTTTGCTAAGCTCAAGTGTAAGTTTCGGAAATACTCTCTAGTGGTGGCCATGATTTGATTGTTGTGCAATGTGTTTTATTGCATGTTTTAAACTCTGTTTTGAAAGCATGATTTAGCATGGTTAATGTTGTTTTTGTAAGCCATATGTTGAAGGAAGCTCAAGGTAAGAGTTCCTTGTTTTTGAACATTGATTAAATGTGGTTTGATGCTTTTAAATGCATGATGAATATGGCTTGGTTTAATGCTTTAAAACAATGGATAAATTGATGATAATGATGTATATTGGCAAGTGATGTTTTGAAAAGGTTAAGGTCACTAAGGTGGTTAAAAGTCCTTGAGTGAGCCTTGTTTACTTAAGAACATCAAGGTGGTTAAAAGTCCTTGGATGATTCTTGCTACGGACACAAAGGTGGTTAAAAGTCCTTGTGTGGTCCTTTCCATGGTGTTTAAAAGTCCATGGGCCAAGGTGTTTAAAAGTCCTTGGGGCCAAGGTGTTTAAAAGTCCTTGGGGTGATTATTATCATGGTGTTTAAAAGTCCATGGCCAAGGTGTTTAAAAGTCCTTGGGGTCAAGGTGTTTAAAAGTCCTTGAGGTGAACTTGTTAAGGACACAAAGGTGTTTAAAAGTCCTTGTGTGGTCCTTGCCAAGGTGTTTAAAAGTCCTTGGGGCCAAGGTGTTTAAAAGTCCTTGGGGTGAAAGTTGATGAACTTGTTTTTAAAGAAATGGAACTTATCACTTGTGGCCAATATGACATGTTGTGATATGATGCATGAGATGCATGTTTAAGTATGCTTTTGAGCATGTGTAAATGATGATTTGAAGCATGATTTATAAAGTGTTTATAAATGCATTATTGAATGGTTTTATTGAGCATTCCTCACTAAGCTTTTGCTTACGCTCTCTTTGTTTTCTCAAATCAATAATGCAGAACATTAAAGTACTTTGAGGGCAGCAAGAAAGGCAAGCATTCAAGTGGAAGTAAAGCTCAAAGTATGGAAGGTTTTCTTAAGTACATTTAGCTTTTGGTAATTTGGCAATGGGGGACCTATGTGTATGTTTTGGGAGATGTTTTGAACTCCCTAGGTATTTTGAATGTTGTTGAGGTTGCTGGTTTTTGTGGTTGGCCATTATATGCTTGAATTGAAAGTTTATGCTTGAATGGTTGCTTGAGTAGGAAGCATGCCTATAGATTTGGGGCTTTCCATATATGTTGATGTTTTGATGAATTGTTGATGCAAGTATGTCTCATATATGTTGAATAGCATGCTGGTAAAGTTTGGTGGCTTTTGGAGCATGATTGGATGTTTAATTGCATGTTTAAGTATGCATTTTGGGGCAATCTGTGCAGGGTGTTTCGGAACAGCACCTACCGTTTCGGAACGGGTGCCTTAAACAAGCCCAGGCGTCCGAAACGGGAGGGACCGTTCCGAAACGGATAGGCTACTGTCTGCCCTCGTTTCGGTACGCGTTGCGGAACGGCCCCGCGTTTCGAAACGGGCTGTCTCCCGTTTCGGAACGGGTGACCGTTAGGGGCTGACATTGGCAGTTATATGTTTTGAATTGTTTACATTTTGGTCCTGAATCTTGTTTGTGCAATTGTATGAGTTTGGGAAGTCCTTTTGAGCTGACATTTCACAGAGAAGCATGAAACCTGATTAATTTCAAGTTGGTAACTTTAATTTGGGTTAAGTCCTCATATATATCAGAAATTACAATTTGGTCCCTAAAGTTGTAATTTGTTCAATTGGGTCCCTGTTTGATCTCTGATGTTTATGATCTTTGAGTATGCTATTGTATGGTCATATCTAAGGATTAATATGCATCTAGACAAGTTTAAAAAGAAAAAAAAAGGTCGTTAATCAAGGTTGACTTTCGGGTTGACTTTGGTTTTCCCCGTGTGACTTTCTTAATTCGGGTCAACCGTCTAGGCCGGGTTAAGGGGGTTACATTTGGTGGTATCAGAGCTGAGTTCTCGAGTAATTGGGAATGAGTGTGTGCATGATTGAAGTATGTATGCTTGTATGCTTGTTGAGTGAATTGCATGTATGTTGCAATTGAGATGTATGTTGTGGTGTAGCATGTTGTGGGTACCCATTGCCAAATAAAAGCTAATGAAATGGTGTTGATTTTGAATGAAATTGAGCTTGAATACTTGGATTGCTTACCTTGCTGGGCCTGACTTCGTTTTATTTGTATTGTGATTGCATGGTAAAAGTATGGCACCACGTAGAGAGTTACGAGGTAATGTGCGAGCTACGGCTCCTAATGAGAACGAGAATGAGGAAAACACAGGTAGTGCGGTGTTACCTCCTCCACCTGGTGGTGGTGGTGCTGGGGCTGAGGAAGCTGGAGCTGCAGCTGGTGCTGGAGCTGCTGGACCAGAGGTTGGTCAGGGGCAAGCTATGCCTGATATGTCTATGTTAGTGCAAGCTATTGCTGGTGCTTTTCAAGCAGCAGTAGCTGGGGCTCGTGGAGCGGGGCATCAGGAAGATGCTGGAGTTAGACTACCTTTGGAGCGTCTGCGCAGTCTTGGTGGGACTGAGTTCAGGGGTATGTCTGCCGAGAGTTCTGAAGCTTGGCTAGAGAGTACCAAGCGAATCTTGGGTCAGATGAGTTGCACTGATGTGCAGAAGCTTGGCTGTGTTGTGTCCTTGCTGCAGAAGGATGCATATACGTGGTGGACAACCACTATTGCTGGGATGGCAGAAGCGGATGTGACTTGGACATTCTTTCAGAATGTGTTCAAGAGAAGGTATCTGGGTATGAGGTACCTAGATGAGAAGAAGCGTGAATTCATGTCTCTTACCCAAGGGAGCATGAGTGTGGCTGAGTATGAAGTGTAGTTTGTTCGACTCAGTCAGTATGCACCTGAGCTGGTACCTAATGAGCGAGAGAGGTGTGAAAGGTTTCGTTATGGTTTGGAGACGGATGTAAAGATGTATGTGCTGGCTACCGAGTATGATGATTTTGATGTGTTGGTGGGCCGAGCCAAGGATATTGAGATGAACCTGAGTTTATCTGCTAAGAGTGCTGGCAAGCGAGCTGCTGAGTATAGTTCCGGAGGTGGACAGAACAAGAGGGGACGTGATCAGAAGTATCAGTCTTCAGCTAAGAGAGGTGGTGGTGCCCCTGCTAGAGGAGGCAATGCTAGAGCTGATCCGAGTGCTTGTTGGATCTGTGGTTCACGTGGTCACATGAAGCGTGACTGTCCTCGTGCTGTGAGAGAGGTGCAAGCTCCTGTTGCGGCAGCTGGTCATGGGTGTTGGAATTGTGGATCCGTAGACCATTTGAGGTGAGATTGTCCTAGGTTGGCTGGTGATCAGGTGCGTGCTCCTGTTGTTGCTGTACCGCAGAGAGGTCGTGGGCGCGGCCGTGGTAATTTCCAGAGAAGGGAGGAAGGTGGCCGAGGAGTAGCTCATGTTGTGGCTATTCAGCCGGAAGGTGGAGGACAAGCAAGGGTGTATGCTCAGAGGGAAGGGAGGAATGATGCAGATGTGATTGCAGGTACATTTACTTTGCAGTCCTTGTCATTGCTTTCTTTGATAGATTCTGGATCTACGCATTCATACATTTTGCGTGAGCATGCTGAATTGCTTGGTTTGCCTGTTGAGTCTTTGGATGTTGGTGTTCGTGTCACTAGTTCTTTTGGTGAGACTGTTGTGACTCGGAAGCTTTATAGAAGGTGTCCCTTGGTTGTTCAAGAACATGTTTTTCATGTTGATCTTATGGAGTTGCCCTTTTATGGTTTTGATGTAATCCTTGGTATGGATTGGCTTGCTGAGCATCGTGCTGTTGTGGATTGTGAAAACAAGCGAGTTTCGCTTAAGCTTGCGGATGATTATGAAGTTGTTGTGGTTGGTGAGAATGTGAAGTTTCTTGCCAATGTGGTGTCTACCTTGGAGGCGAGCAGGATGCTGAGGCAAGGTTGCGAAGCCTATCTAGCTTTTGTGATGAATCCTAGCTCTAAGGAGTTGAGGGTGCAAGATATCAGAGTTGTGAAGGAGTTTCCTGGTGTTTTTCCTGAGGAGTTGCCTGGTTTACCTCCTAACCGCGAGGTGGAGTTTGGAATTGAGTTGTATGAGAATACAACTCCTGTGTCCATTACCCCTTATAGAATGGCACCTAAGGAGCTGAAAGAGTTGAAGACGCAGTTACAAGAGTTGCTTGATCGTGGTTTCATCCGACCGAGTGTGTCACCTTGGGGAGCACCGGTCTTGTTTGTGAAGAAGAAGGATGGCACTATGAGAATGTGCATTGATTACCGTCAGCTGAACAAGTTGACTATCAAGAATCGGTATCCTTTGCCGAGGATTGATGATCTCTTTGATCAATTTCGGGGAGCTGCTGTGTTCTCTAAGATTGACTTGAGATCAGGGTATTATCAGTTGAAGGTGAAGGATGGGGATGTGCCTAAGACAGCTTTCAGGACAAGGTATGGGCATTATGAGTTCCTTGTGATGCCGTTTGGGTTGACAAATGCTCCTGTTGCTTTCATGGACATGATGAATCGTGTGTTTCATGAATACCTGGACAAGTTCGTTGTGGTATTCATGAAGAGCATTTGAGGATTGTTTTGCAAGCTTTGTTGGAGAATCAGCTTTATGCTAAGCTGAGCAAGTGTGAGTTCTGGTTAAGGGAGGTGGTATTCCTTGGGCATGTGGTCTCAGCTGAGGGGATTCGTGTTGATCCTCAGAAGATTGAGGCGGTGATGAATTGGAAGGTTCCTAAGTCTGTTCATGAAGTTCGTAGTTTCCTTGGTTTGGCGGGATACTACCGTAGGTTTGTGGATGGTTTTTCCAAGATTGTTGCTCCTTTGACGAAGCTGTTGCAGAAGGATGTTAAGTATGAGTGGACGGAAGCGAGACAGCAGGCTTTTGAGAAGCTTAAGGCGGCTTTGACGCAAGCTCCTATCTTGGTTCAGCCTGAATCAGGGAAAGAGTTTGTGGTGTACAGTGATGCGTCCTATGTTGGTTTGGGATGTGTGCTGATGCAGGAGGGTAAGGTTGTGGCTTATGCATCGCGGCAGTTGAAGGTGCATGAGCGCAATTATCCTACGCATGACATTGAGCTGGCTGCAGTGGTTTTTGCTCTGAAGATCTGGAGACATTATCTGTATGGTGAGAAGTGTACGGTGTACACGGATCACAAGAGTTTGAGGTATTTGATGTCTCAGAAGGAGTTGAATCTTAGGCAGCGGCATTGGTTGGAGTTGCTCAAGGATTATGATCTGACGATTGAGTACCATCCTGGAAAGGCTAATGTTGTTGCGGATGCCTTGAGTAGGAAGGTAGCTGTTGAGCTGAGGGCTATGTTTGCCTGCTTGAGCATTTCGCGTGATGGTGTTCTTGTTGCTGAGTTGCAAGTGAAGCCATCGTTGGTTCAGTTGATCAAGGAAAAGCAGTTGCTGGATGATTCCTTGGTGTCTCATGTTCAGGATATCGCGGAGGGTAGACCTTCGGATTTCTGCTTTAATGATGAAGGTGTGTTGTGTTTTGGGAGTCGGATAGTAGTGCCTGCTGATGCTGAGTTGAGGCGTGCTATTCTGACTAAAGGTCATAGTAGTCCTTTTGCTATGCACCCTGGTAGTACTAAGATGTATCGTGATCTTCGTGATGAGTACTATTGGGTGGGTTTGAAAAAGGATGTGGCGGAGTTCGTGAGCAAGTGTTTGGTGTGTCAGCGAGTTAAGGCTGAGCATCAGGTTCCTTCTGGGTTGTTACAACCGTTGAAAATCCCTGAATGGAAGTGGGAAAGGGTTACCATGGATTTTGTATCTGGTTTACCTTTGTCTCCCTCGAAGAGGAATTCTGTTTGGGTGATTGTGGATCGCCTGACGAAGTGTGCGCATTTCTTGCCTGTGCATACTACGTTTTCGTTGGATAAGCTTGCGGAGCTGTACATTGCTGAGATTGTGCGGCTGCATGGTGTGCCTAAGTCGATTGTGTCGGATAGAGATCCGAGGTTCACATCGCGTTTCTGGCAGTGTTTGCATCAAGCCTTGGGTATAAGGTTGCATTTCAGTACATCCTATCATCCTCAGTCTGATGGTCAGTCTGAGCGTGTGATTCAGATCTTGGAGGATATGTTGAGGTGCTGCGTGATTGAGTTCCAAGGTTCTTGGGAGAAGCATTTGCCTTTGGTGGAGTTTGCTTATAACAACAGCTACCAGGCAAGTATACAGATGGCACCTTATGAGGCTTTGTACGGGAGGAAGTGTAGGACTCCTCTTTGTTGGGCTGAAACGGGTCAGAAGTTGGTTTCCATGCCAGCTTTGTTGAAAGGAACCACCGAGAAGGTGAAGCTCGTTTGTGAGCGTTTGAAGGCAGCTTCTGATCGGCAGAAGTCTTACGCGGATTTGAAGCGTAAGGAGATCGAGTATGCGGTGGGTGACCGTGTGTTTCTGAAGGTTTCGCCTTGGAAGAAGGTGATGAGGTTTGGCCGGAAGGGTAAGTTGAGCCCTAGGTACATTGGACCATATGAGGTGGTTGAGCGTGTGGGTCCTGTTGCGTATCGGTTGAGGTTACCTCAAGAGTTGGAGAAGATTCATGATGTGTTCCATGTTTCTATGCTCCGGAAGTATAGATCTGATCCTTCGCATGTGATACATGTGGAGGAAGTGGTTTTGAATCCGGATTTGACCTATGATGAGGAACCGGTGAAGGTTCTGGATTCGGATAGCAAGGTTCTTCGTGGCAAGACCATTGAGTTGGTGAAGGTGCAGTGGAAGCATCGAGGTGTTGAGGAAGCCACGTGGGAGCGGAAGGAAGACATGCTGAAGCAGTTTCCTTATCTCTTTCCTTCAGGTAAATTTCGAGGATGAAATTTCTTAAGGGGAGGAGAGTTGTAACGCCCCGGTTTTGGGCTTAGAAGTTTTAGGCGTTGACCGGTTCGGTCAAAGTGCTATTCGAATCTATAAGGGTGACATTAGGAAAGCCTAGTTCGGGTTGCATTAAAAATATGGAAAAATGTTCTAAAATCATCTTTTAATATATATAAGTGAACTGTGAAATCAATTTTGAAAAATGAGGTTTGGAAGGGTGACATTTTGGCTAGTGACCAAAATGTAATTTTGGAAAGTTGCGTGACTGTTTTATAAAGGATTGAAACTTTGAATCTTTAAGGAGCTATTATTCCAAAAGTAGTTTCTCCAGATTTTTCTAAGATATTTTAAGGTTTTATTCTGATTTTTAAACATAAGAAAAGAGGAGGGAAAGTCATTTTGGCTATTTTGTAACTAACTTCTCATTTTCTTTTCTCTCATTTTCTCTCAACCCAAACACTTTCTCTCCAGAGAGTTTCTTCTGATTTTGTTACCTAAATCTCTCCTTTCAATTCTCTTTTGATTTCTAATCATCATATCTACAAAACCTCTCAATTTGCAAGTTGATTCTTCAAGCTTTTTGGCTCTAAAAGAGGAGAAACTCAAGTTTGGAGGTAAGAACGTCCTTCTCCTCTAAACTCTCAGTTCTTTACTGAAATTCCCAAGTTCTCAATCCTTAATTGATGTTTTATAAATGGCTTTTAAGATTGTTTAATGGATCTTGGCTTAAAATGCAAGATTTGGTGTGTTTTTGATGAAATTTCGTTGGATCTGTTTAAGCAGTGTTTTAAGGTGTTAAAATGATGATTAATGAATGTTAATTTGATAAGGAATTGAGTTTTGATTAATGCAATCCCGGATAGGTTGAATTTCCTAAGTTTAGCTTATGATTCTTGGTTGTTTTTGGAGTGATCTTGTGGATCTGTTGTTGCTGGAGGTATAAGGATGTTGTTAAGCTCTTTTTAGATGTTAAATGGTGTTAAAGGATGTTAGGTTTTGTTAGTTTATGGCTGGGCTTTGTTGAGAAGTGGTTTGGATGCATTTTCGGTTGTGTTTGGTGGCCGAAAATGGAGTGTGGATGAGAGCAGCGAGTTTAGGTGCTTTCATTGAAGCTATTAATGCATGATGATGCATTAATCTACTGTTTTAATGTGTTAAAACAGGGGAGTCATCTTTGGATCCAAGTGGTGGTGATCCGGAAGCTTGATTTGGTGTTTCGGCAAGAGGCGAAACGGAATCGGTGAGTGAAATTGGGTTTTCGGCTTGAAACCAATGTCTTGGAAGCTTAGTTTAAGTCTAAACAACTTTGCTAAGCTCAAGTGTAAGTTTCGGAAATACTCTCTAGTGGTGGCCATGATTTGATTGTTGTGCAATGTGGTTTATTGCATGTTTTAAACTCTGTTTTGAAAGCATGATTTAGCATGGTTAATGCTGTTTTTGTAAGCCATATGTTGAAGGAAGCTCAAGGTAAGAGTTCCTTGTTTTTGAACATTGATTAAATGTGGTTTGATGCTTTTAAATGCATGATGAATATGGCTTGGTTTAATGCTTTAAAACAGTGGATAAATTGATGATAATGATGTATATTGGCAAGTGATGTTTTGAAAAGGTTAAGGTCACTAAGGTGGTTAAAAGTCCTTGAGTGAGCCTTGTTTACTTAAGAACATCAAGGTGGTTAAAAGTCCTTGGATGATTCTTGCTACGGACACAAAGGTGGTTAAAAGTCCTTGTGTGGTCCTTTCCATGGTGTTTAAAAGTCCATGGGCCAAGGTGTTTAAAAGTCCTTGGGGCCAAGGTGTTTAAAAGTCCTTGGGGTGATTATTATCATGGTGTTTAAAAGTCCATGGCCAAGGTGTTTAAAAGTCCTTGGGGTCAAGGTGTTTAAAAGTCCTTGAGGTGAACTTGTTAAGGACACAAAGGTGTTTAAAAGTCCTTGTGTGGTCCTTGCCAAGGTGTTTAAAAGTCCTTGGGGCCAAGGTGTTTAAAAGTCCTTGGGGTGAAAGTTGATGAACTTGTTTTTAAAGAAATGGAACTTATCACTTGTGGCCAATATGACATGTTGTGATATGATGCATGAGATGCATGTTTAAGTATGCTTTTGAGCATGTGTAAATGATGATTTGAAGCATGATTTATAAAGTGTTTATAAATGCATTATTGAATGGTTTTATTGAGCATTCCTCACTAAGCTTTTGCTTACGCTCTCTTTGTTTTCTCAAATCAATAATGCAGAACATTAAAGTACTTTGAGGGCAGCAAGAAAGGCAAGCATTCAAGTGGAAGTAAAGCTCAAAGTATGGAAGGTTTTCTTAAGTACATTTAGTTTTTGGTAATTTGGCAATGGGGGACCTATGTGTATGTTTTGGGAGATGTTTTGAACTCCCTAGGTATTTTGAATGTTGTTGAGGTTGCTGGTTTTTGTGGTTGGCCATTATATGCTTGAATTGAAAGTTTATGCTTGAATGGTTGCTTGAGTAGGAAGCATGCCTATAGATTTGGGGCTTTCCATATATGTTGATGTTTTGATGAATTGTTGATGCAAGTATGTCTCATATATGTTGAATAGCATGCTGGTAAAGTTTGGTGGCTTTTGAAGCATGATTGGATGTTTAATTGCATGTTTAAGTATGCATTTTGGGGCAATCTGTGCAGGGTGTTTCGGAACAGCACCTACCGTTTCGGAACGGGTGCCTTAAACAAGCCCAGGCGTCCGAAACGGGAGGGACCGTTCCGAAACGGATAGGCTACTGTCTGCCCTCGTTTCGGTACGCGTTGCGGAACGGCCCCGCATTTCGAAACGGGCTGTCTCCCGTTTCGGAACGGGTGACTGTTAGGGGCTGACATTGGCAGTTATATGTTTTGAATTGTTTACATTTTGGTCCTGAATCTTGTTTGTGCAATTGTATGAGTTTGGGAAGTCCTTTTGAGCTGACATTTCACAGAGAAGCATGAAACCTGATTAATTTCAAGTTGGTAACTTTAATTTGGGTTAAGTCCTCATATATATCAGAAATTACAATTTGGTCCCTAAAGTTGTAATTTGTTCAATTGGGTCCCTGTTTGATCTCTGATGTTTATGATCTTTGAGTATGCTGTTGTATGGTCATATCTAAGGATTAATATGCATCTAGAAAAGTTTAAAAAGAAAAAAAAAGGGTCGTTAATCAAGGTTGACTTTCGGGTTGACTTTGGTTTTCCCCGTGTGACTTTCTTAATTCGGGTCAACCGTCTAGGCCGGGTTAAGGGGGTTACAAGTTTGAATTAAAGTACAACTTTATTAAAGACTAAATCTCTGAGTAGATGTCTTTTAATTCGCCCTATCTTCTTGCTTTGACTTTTTCCTCAAACTTTGGGCAAGGCCTTTCTTGTGCTTCTTGGCTCCGATAGTTATGCGAGTGGTCCACAAAAATCAGGCTTTAAATGCTCTATCAGTCGAACTCCACTTTGCATTTTCCATCACTATAGTCTTCATTGTCGCCTCTTCTGCCACGGTAGATGTCACGACAGTGTTGTAATGGACAGTCTCCTTCAATCCTTCACTCCAGCTCTGTTGTTATCTTTTGTTCCTCTGCTTCCTTGGATGCTGCCACGACAGGTACCTGCAAGAATTAACCAAAATCAGCAGTATCTGTGCAACATTTTTCCATTCGTGATGTTTATGCAAAATATATCCTAAAATGCAACTAAACATGCTTGAGTGCATCAATAATATGGGTAAATGAGGGTTAAAATATAGAACATTTATGCACTTAACACACCCCTAAACTCAAGTTATTGCTTGTCCTCAAGCAAATGCAACCTAACTAAGAATGAAGCTTTTTGGTTTTGGCTTAACTCAGTGAACAACCATTACCTACAGCACCTTCACCATCAAGATCAGAACCTTTTCGGATGTTTAAAGACTTATCTGGAGCAATGTTATAATTCTCGTGTAAGTGTGTGCAGGTTTTGTGAACAAATATGTGCCTAGACTCTTTAGCAACCAGAATAGTTACTCTACTCACTTGAATTTTATTTTGAAGTAATTTTTAACTGGAGGCAATTTTTGGGCTCCTTTAGTTTTTTCTAACTTAGACCAAAGTTTTTCTTAATTCTTGTAACGCCCCGGTTTTGGGCTTAGGAGTTTTGGGATTCGGACCGGTTCGGTCGGATCGCGGTTCGAATATATAAGAGTGAATTTAGGAAAACCTAGTTCGGGTTGCATTAAAAATATGGAAAAATGTCTTAAAATCCTCTTTTATTATATTTAAGAGTTTGGTGAAATCAATTTTACAAAATGAGGTTTGGAAGTGTGACATTTTGGTTAGTGACCAAAATGTAAATTTCGAAAACTGTGGGACTGTTTTAAAAAGGATTGAAACTTTGAATCTTTAATGAGCTATTTACCCAATGGGAGTTTCTCCAGATTTTTCTAAGATATTAAATGATTAATTAAAGGTTTTTAAATAAAACTAAAAAGAAGGGAAGATATTTTGGCATTTTCCAACTAACTTCCTAAAATTCATTTTCCATTTTCTCTCATCTTTTCTCTCAAACCAAACACTTTTCTCCATAGCTTTTCCTTCTGATTTTGATGTCCAAACATGAGATTATAATCCTCTTTTGATCTCTAATCATCTCTTCAACAAAACCTCACCATTTGCTAATTGGATTTTCAAGATTTTGGTTCTAAAAAGGGAGAAACTCAAGTTTGGAGGTAAGAACGTCCTTCTCCTCTGAACTCTCAGTTCTTTACTGAAATTCCTAAGTTCTCAATCCTTGATTTATGTTTTATAAAAGGTTTTATAGATGTATTCTTGATTTTGGCTTTTAAATGCAAGATTTGATTGATTTTGATGAAATTTCGTATGATCTGTTTGGGCAGTGTTTTGAGGTGTCAATTTAATGTTAAATGAATGTTAAATTGATGTGAAATTGAGGTTTAATAAATGCAATCCCGGATAGGTTGAATTTCCTAAGTTTAGCTTGTGTTCTTGGTTGTTTTTGGGTGATATTGATGATCTGTTATAGCTGGAGGTATAAGGATTTGTTTAGATCCTTTTTGGATGTTAATTGATGTTTAAGGATGATTAGATTTGATGGATCTTGGCTGGGTAGTGTTGTGAAGTTGTTTGGAGGCATTTTCGGTTGTGTTTGGTAGCCGAAAATGGAGTGTGGTGGAGAGCAGCGGGTTTAGGTGCTTTCATTGAGGATATTAATGCGTGATGATGCATTAATCTACTGTTTTGATGTGTTTAAAACAGGGGAGTCATCTTTGGATCCTAGTGGTGTTGATCTGGAAGCTTGATTGGTGTTTCGGCAAGAGGCGAAACGGAATCTGTGAGTGGATTTTGGATTTCAGCTTTGAAACCAATGTTTTGAAGGTTTGGGAGCTTAGTTTAAGTCTGAGCAACTTAGCTAAGATCAAGAGTAAGTTTTCGGAAAAACTCTCTTGATGATGAACCATGGATTGGTTGTATGCAATGTGGTTGTTTGCATGTTTAAAATTCTGTTTTGAAAGCATATTTTAGCATGTTAGTTGCTGATTTTATAAGCCATGTATTGAAGAATGCTCAAGGTAAGAGATTCTTGTTTTTGAACCTTGTTAAATGTGGTTTTGATGCATAATGATGCATGATGTTTATGGCTTTGTTAAATGCTTTAAAACAGTGGAATATTGTTGTAATGATGTACATTGGCAAGTGATGGTTAAGGTCACAAAGGTGGTTAAAAGTCCTTGTGGGAGCCTTGTTTATTTAAGAACAACATGGTGTTTAAAAGTCCATGGTTGGTTCTTGGTTAAGGTTCAAGGTGGTTAAAATTCCTTGTGTAAGCCTTGTTTATTTAAGAACAACATGGTGTTTAAAAGTCCATGGTTGGTTCTTGGTTAAGGTTCAAGGTGGTTAAAATTCCTTGTGTAAGCCTTGTTATCTAAGAACTCTAAGGTGTTTAAAAGTCCTTGGGAGATTCTTGTTAAGGACACAAAGGTGTTTAAAAGTCCTTGTGTGGTCCTTGCCATGGTGTTTAAAAGTCCATGGGGTTAAGGACACAATGGTGTTTAAAAGTCCATGTGTGGTCCTTGGAAAGTGTAAGATCACAATGGTGTTTAAAAGTCCATGTGTGGATCTTATGTTGAATGTATCACTTGTTGCCAATATGACATGTTATGAACTTGAAGCATGTATTGCTTGTTTTAAATGCTTATGAGCATGTACAAATGATGATTGGATTTAAGGGTTATAAATGTGTTTTGTAAATGCATTATTGTGTGGTTTAAAATGAGCATTTCTCACTAAGCTTTTGCTTACGCTCTCTCTCTTTTCTTAAACCAATAATGCAGAGCATTAGGGTGCATTGAGGGCAGCAAGGTGGTGAAGAATCCAAGTGGTGAACTAAGCTCAAGTATGGTGAAGGTTTCTTAAACACTATTAGCTTTTGGCATTTGGCAATGGGAACCTATGTTGTTGTTTTGGGAGATGTTTTGGACTCCCTAAGTTGGTTTAATGATGTTAATAATGTTGGAGTTTGTAATTGGCCTTTAAGAGATGGTTTTGGTATTTTAATGCTTGAATGGTTTGCTAAGTAGGAAGCATGCCTATAGATTTGGGTTTTTTCATAATTGTTGCCATGTTGATGTTTGATTGATACAATTATGTTCCTTGAATGTTGAATGACTTGCTGGTATAATTTGGTTGCTTTTGGAGCATGGTTGTTAAGTCAATTGCATGATAAACCAGCAAATTTTCTGCAATCTGGGCATCCTGTTTCGGAACAGGTTCTGCCGTATCGAAACGGGGGCCTGAAATGGCCTGGGCGTTCCGAAACGGGAGGCACTGTTCCGGAACGGTTTGGCCTCTGCCAGGCCATGTTTCGGTACCAGTTTCGGAACGGTCCTGCGTTTCGGAACGGGCCTTCCCTGTTCCGAAACACTCGACCGTTGGGCACTAAAATTGTTGGTTGAATGTTTTGAAATGTTTGCGTTTTGGTCCTGAAACTTGTTATTGCAATTGTATGAGTTTGAGATGTCCGTTTGAGCTGAAATTTGGCAAAGAAGCATGAAAGATGATTAATTTCAAGTTGGTAACTTTAATTTGGGTTGAGTCCTTGTAATTAATAGAATTTACAATTTGGTCCCTTAAGTTGTAATTTGTGCAATTGGGTCCCTGAATGTTCTCTAATTGTTATAATGTCTGAATATGATTATCTTGTGAACATATCTAGGGTTAACGTGCATCTAGACAAGATTAAAAAGAAAAAAAAGGGTCGTTAATCAAGGTTGACTTTCGGGTTGACTTTGGTTTTCCCCGTGTGACCTTCTTAATTCGGGTCGACCGTCTAGGCCGGGTTAAGGGGGTTACATTTGGTGGTATCAGAGCTGAGTTTTCGTGTAAGTGGGAATGTTATGTGAATGATTAAAGTATGTATGCTTTGTATGCTTGTTGAGTGAAAGCATGATGTGTGATTTGCGAATATGTTGCAATTGAGTTGTATGCTGTGATGAAGCATGTTGTGGGTACCCATTGCCAAATCAAAGCTAATGAAATGATATTGTTTTTAATTGAAAATGAGCTTGAGTACTTGGATTGCTTACCTTGCTGGGCCTGACTTTGTTTAATTGCATTGTGATTGCATTGTTAGAGTATGGCACCTCGTAGAGAGTTGAGGAGTAATGTGCGAGCTACGGCTCAGAACGAGAACGAGAATGATGAGAACATTGAGAGTGTAGTGGATTTACCTCCTCCACCTGGTGGTGGTGGTGCTGAGGGTGAAGGAGCTGGAGCTGCAGTTGGTGCTGGGGTCGCTGGACCTGAGGCTGGTCAGGGGCAAGCTGTTCCTGACATGACAGTGTTGATACAAGCTATTGCTGGAGCTTTTCAAGCAGCAGTAGCTGGAGCTCAAGGAGCTGGGCATCAGGGAGATGCTGGAGTTAGACTACCCTTGGAGCGTTTGCGCAGTCTAGGAGGGACTGAGTTCAGGGGTTTGTCTGCTGAAGGTTCGGAATCTTGGTTAGAAGGTACCAGGAGAATCTTGGGTCAGATGAGTTGCACTGATGTGCAAAAGCTGGGCTGTGTAGTATCATTGTTGCAAGATGATGCTTATACTTGGTGGACTACCTCTATCGCTGGGATGGCGGAAGCTGACGTAACTTGGACGTTCTTTCAGAACGCGTTCAAGAGAAGGTATCTAGGTGTGAGGTACCTAGATGAAAAGAAGAGGGAGTTCATGTCTCTTACCCAGGGGAGCATGACTGTGGCTGAGTATGAAGTACAGTTTGTTCGACTCAGTCAATACGCACCTGAGCTTGTTCCGGATGAGCGGGAAAGGTGTGAAAGGTTCCGTTATGGCTTAGTGACGGATGTAAAGATGTATGTGCTGGCTACCGAGTATGATGATTTTGATGTATTGGTGGGCCGAGCAAAGGATATTGAGATGAACTTGGGTTTATCTGCTAGAAGTGCTGGATCAAGTGCTGGTAAGCGAGCTGCTGAATATAGTTCCGGTGGTGGATGGAACAAGAGGGGACGGGATCAGAAGTATCAGTCCTCAGCTAGGCGAGGTGGTGGTGCGCCTGCCCGGGGAGGCAATGCTAGAGTTGATCCGAGTGCTTGTTGGACATGTGGTTCGCGTGGCCATATGAAACGTGATTGTCCTCGTGCTGAGAGGGAGGTGCAAGCTCCTGTTGTGGCAGCTGGTAATGCGTGCTGGAATTGTGGATCTAAGGATCATATGAGGAGAGAGTGTCCTATGTTAGCTGGTGGCCAAGTGCGTGCTCCTATTGTTGCTGCACCACAGAGAGGTCGTGGGCGCGGCCATGGTAACTTCCAGCGGAGAGAGGAAGGTGGTCGGGGTGTGGCTCATGTTGTGGCTATTCAGCCTGAGGGTGGCGGCCAAGCCAGGGTGTATGCTCAGCGAGAGGGAAGGAATGACGCGGATGTGATCGCAGGTACTTTTACTTTGCAATCCTTGTCATTACTTTCCTTGATTGATTCTGGATCTACGCACTCATACATATTGCGTGAGCATGCTGAATTGCTTGGTTTGCCTGTTGAGTCTTTGGATGTTGGTGTGCGTGTCACTAGTTCTTTTGGTGAGACTGTTGTGACTCGGAAGCTTTATAGAAGATGTCCTTTGGTCGTGCAAGATCATGTTTTTCATGTTGACCTTATGGAGTTACCTTTCTATGGTTTTGATGTGATCCTTGGTATGGATTGGCTTGCTGAGCATCAAGCTGTTGTGGATTGTGAGAATAAGCGAGTTTCGTTGAAGCTTGCGGATGATTATGAGGTTGTTGTGGTTGGTCAGAATGTGAAGTTTCTTGCCAATGTGGTGTCTTCTTTGGAGGCGAGCCGGATGCTGAGGCAGGGTTGTGAAGCTTATCTAGCTTTTGTGATGAACCCTAGCTCTAAGGAGTTGCGTGTGCAAGATATCAGGATTGTGAAGGAGTTTCCTGGTGTGTTTCCTGAGGAGTTGCCTGGTTTACCTCCTAATCGCGAGGTGGAGTTTGGGATTGAGTTGTATGAGAATACAACTCCTGTGTCCATTACCCCTTATCGAATGGCACCTAAGGAGCTAAAAGAGCTGAAGACGCAGTTGCAAGAGTTGCTTGATCGTGGGTTCATTCGGCCAAGTGTGTCACCTTGGGGTGCACCGGTCTTGTTTGTGAAGAAGAAGGATGGCACTATGAGAATGTGCATTGATTATCGTCAGCTGAACAAGTTGACTATCAAGAATCGGTATCCTTTGCCGAGGATTGATGATCTCTTTGATCAATTTCGGGGAGCAGCTGTGTTCTCTAAGATTGACTTGAGATCAGGGTATTACCAGTTGAAGGTAAAGGATGTGGATGTGCCTAAGACAGCTTTCAGGACGAGGTATGGGCATTATGAGTTCCTTGTGATGCCGTTTGGTTTGACAAATGCTCCTGCAGCTTTCATGGACATGATGAATCGTGTGTTTCATGAATACCTGGATAAGTTTGTTGTGGTGTTCATTGATGATATCCTTGTGTACTCGCGTACTGAGGAGGAGCATGAAGAGCATTTGAGGATTGTGTTGCAAGCTTTGTTGGAGAATCAGCTTTATGCTAAGCTGAGCAAGTGTGAGTTCTGGTTAAGTGAAGTGGTGTTTCTTGGGCATGTGGTTTCTGCCGAGGGGATTCGGGTTGATCCTCAGAAGATTGAGGCGGTGATGAATTGGAAGGTTCCTAAGTCTGTTCATGAGGTTCGTAGTTTCCTTGGTTTGGCGGGATACTACCGGAGGTTTGTGGATGGGTTTTCTAAGATTGCTGCACCTTTGACGAAGTTATTGCAGAAAGATGTTAAGTATGAGTGGACGGAAGCGAGACAGCAGGCTTTTGAGAAGCTTAAGGCAGCTTTGACGCAAGCTCCTATCTTGGTTCAACCTGAATCAGGGAAAGAGTTTGTGGTGTATAGGGATGCGTCCTATGTTGGTTTGGGATGTGTGTTGATGCAAGAGGGTAAGGTGGTGGCTTATGCATCGCGGCAGTTGAAGGTGCATGAGCGCAACTATCCTACGCATGATATAGAGTTGGCTGCGGTGGTTTTTGCTTTGTAAATCTGGAGACATTACATGTATGGTGAGAAGTGTACTGTGTACACGGATCACAAGAGTTTGAAGTATCTGATGTCTCAGAAGGAGTTGAATCTTAGGCAGCAGCGTTGGGTGGAGTTGCTCAAGGATTATGATTTGACGATTGAGTATCACCCTGGAAAAGCTAATGTTGTAGCGGATGCCTTGAGTAGGAAGGTAGCTGTTGAGTTGAGGGCTATGTTTGCCAGTTTGAGTATTTCACGTGATGGTGGTCTTGTGGCTGAGTTGCAAGTGAAACCATCTTTGGTTCAGTTGATCAAGGAAAAGCAGTTGCTGGATGATTCCTTGGTACCTCATGTTCAGGATATCGCGGAGGGTAGGCCTTTGGATTTCTGTTTTAATGATGATGGTGTGTTATGTTTTGGGAGTCGGATAGTGGTGCCCAATGATGTTGAGTTGAGGCGTGCTATTCTGACTGAAGGTCATAATAGTCCTTTTTCTGTGCACCCAGGTAGTACTAAGATGTATCGAGATCTTCGTGATGAGTACTATTGGGTGGGTTTGAAGAAGGATATTGCTGAGTTTGTAAGCAAGTGCATGGTGTGTCAGCGAGTAAAGGCTGAGCATCAGGTTCCTTCAGGGTTGTTGCAACCGTTGAGAATCCCTGAATGGAAGTGGGAAAGGATTACCATGGATTTTGTATCTGGTTTACCCTTGTCACCATCAAAAAAGAATTCGGTGTGGGTGATTGTGGATCGCCTGACGAAGTGTGCGCATTTCTTGCCTGTGCATACTACGTACTCCTTGGATAAGCTTGCGGAGCTGTACATTGCTGAGATTGTGCGGCTGCATGGTGTGCCAAAGTCGATTGTGTCGGATAGGGATCCGAGGTTTACATCGCGGTTCTGGCAGTGTTTGCATCAAGCTTTGGGTACACGGTTGAATTTCAGTACATCTTATCATCCTCAGTCGGATGGTCAGTCCGAGCGTGTTATCCAGATTTTGGAGGATATGTTGAGGTACTGCGTGATTGAGTTTCAGGGCTCTTGGGAGAAACATTTGCCTTTGGTAGAGTTTGCTTATAACAATAGTTAACAGGCAAGTATTCAAATGGCACCTTATGAGGCTTTGTACGGGAGGAAGTGTAGAACTCCTTTGTGTTGGGCTGAAACGGGTCAGAAGTTGGTTTCGATGCCGGCTTTGTTGAAGGGAACCACCGAGAAGGTGAAGCTCATTTGTGAGCGTTTGAAGGCAGCTTCTGATCGGCAAAAGTCTTACGCGGATTTGAAGCGTAAGGAGATTGAGTATACGGTGGGTGACCGTGTGTTTTTGAAGGTTTCACCTTGGAAAAAGGTGATGAGGTTTGGCCGTAAGGGTAAGTTGAGCCCTAGGTACATTGGACCATACGAGGTGATTGAGCGTGTGGGTCCTGTTGCGTACAAGTTGAGGTTACCTCAAGAGTTGGAGAAGATTCATGATGTGTTTCATGTTTCTATGCTCCGGAAGTATAGATCAGATCCTTCGCATGTGATGCCTGTGGAAGAAGTGGAATTGAATCCGGATTTGACCTATGATGAGGAACCGGTGAAGGTTCTGGATTCGGATAGCAAGGTTCTTCGTGGCAAGACCATTGAGTTGGTGAAGGTGTTGTGGAAGCACCGTGGTGTTGAGGAAGCCACGTGGGAACTGAAGGATGACATGCTGAAGCAGTTTCCGTATCTCTTTCCTTCAAGTAAATTTCGAGGACGAAATTTCTTAAGGGGAGGAGAGTTGTAACGCCCCGGTTTTGGGCTTAGGAGTTTTGGGATTCGGACCGGTTCGGTCGGATCGCGGTTCGAATATATAAGAGTGAATTTAGGAAAACCTAGTTCGGGTTGCATTAAAAATATGGAAAAATGTCTTAAAATCCTCTTTTATTATATTTAAGAGATTGGTGAAATCAATTTTACAAAATGAGGTTTGGAAGTGTGACATTTTGGTTAGTGACCAAAATGTAAATTTCGAAAACTGTGGGACTGTTTTAAAAAGGATTGAAACTTTGAATCTTTAAGGAGTTATTTACCCAATGGGAGTTTCTCCATATTTTTCTAAGATATTAAATGATTAATTAAAGGTTTTTAAATAAAACCAAAAAGGAGGGAAGATATTTTGGCATTTTCCAACTAACTTCCTAAAATTCATTTTCCATTTTCTCTCATCTTTTCTCTCAAACCAAACACTTTTCTCCAGAGCTTTTCCTTCTGATTTTGATGTCCAAACATGAGATTATAATCCTCTTTTGATCTCTAATCATCTCTTCAAAAAAACCTCACCATTTGCTAATTGGATTTTCAAGATTTTGGTTCTAAAAAGGGAGAAACTCAAGTTTGGAGGTAAGAACGTCCTTCTCCTCTGAACTCTCAGTTCTTTACTGAAATTCCTAAGTTCTCAATCCTTGATTTATGTTTTATAAAAGGTTTTATAGATGTATTCTTGATTTTGGCTTTTAAATGCAAGATTAGATTGATTTTGATGAAATTTCGTATGATCTGTTTGGGCAGTGTTTTGAGGTGTCAATTTAATGTTAAATGAATGTTAAATTGATGTGAAATTGAGGTTTAATAAATGCAATCCCGGATAGGTTGAATTTCCTAAGTTTAGCTTGTGTTCTTGGTTGTTTTTGGGTGATATTGATGATCTGTTATAGCTGGAGGTATAAGGGTTTGTTTAGATCCTTTTTGGATGTTAATTGATGTTTAAGGATGATTAGATTTGATGGATCTTGGCTGGGTAGTGTTGTGAAGTTGTTTGGAGGCATTTTCGATTGTGTTTGGTAGCCGAAAATGGAGTGTGGTGGAGAGCAGCGGGTTTAGGTGCTTTCATTGAGGATATTAATGCGTGATGATGCATTAATCTACTGTTTTGATGTGTTTAAAACAGGGGAGTCATCTTTGGATCCTAGTGGTGTTGATCCGGAAGCTTGATTGGTGTTTCGGCAAGAGGCGAAACGGAATCTGTGAGTGGATTTTGGATTTCAGCTTTGAAACCAATGTTTTGAAGGTTTGGGAGCTTAGTTTAAGTCTGAGCAACTTAGCTAAGCTCAAGAGTAAGTTTTCGGAAAAACTCTCTTGATGATGAACCATGGATTGGTTGTATGCAATGTGGTTGTTTGCATGTTTAAAATTCTGTTTTGAAAGCATATTTTAGCATGTTAGTTGCTGATTTTATAAGCCATGTATTGAAGAATGCTCAAGGTAAGAGATTCTTGTTTTTGAACCTTGTTAAATGTGGTTTTGATGCATAATGATGCATGATGTTTATGGCTTTGTTAAATGCTTTAAAACAGTGGAATATTGTTGTAATGATGTACATTGGCAAGTGATGGTTAAGGTCACAAAGGTGGTTAAAAGTCCTTGTGTGAGCCTTGTTTATTTAAGAACAACATGGTGTTTAAAAGTCCATGGTTGGTTCTTGGTTAAGGTTCAAGGTGGTTAAAATTCCTTGTGTAAGCCTTGTTTATTTAAGAACAACATGGTGTTTAAAAGTCCATGGTTGGTTCTTGGTTAAGGTTCAAGGTGGTTAAAATTCCTTGTGTAAGCCTTGTTATCTAAGAACTCTAAGGTGTTTAAAAGTCCTTGGGAGATTCTTGTTAAGGACACAAAGGTGTTTAAAAGTCCTTGTGTGGTCCTTGCCATGGTGTTTAAAAGTCCATGGGGTTAAGGACACAATGGTGTTTAAAAGTCCATGTGTGGTCCTTGGAAAGTGTAAGATCACAATGGTGTTTAAAAGTCCATGTGTGGATCTTATGTTGAATGTATCACTTGTTGCCAATATGACATGTTATGAACTTGAAGCATGTATTGCTTGTTTTAAATGCTTATGAGCATGTACAAATGATGATTGGATTTAAGGGTTATAAATGTGTTTTGTAAATGCATTATTGTGTGGTTTAAAATGAGCATTCCTCACTAAGCTTTTGCTTACGCTCTCTCTCTTTTCTTAAACCAATAATGCAGAGCATTAGGGTGCATTGAGGGCAGCAAGGTGGTGAAGAATCCAAGTGGTGAACTAAGCTCAAGTATGGTGAAGGTTTCTTAAACACTATTAGCTTTTGGCATTTGGCAATGGGAACCTATGTTGTTGTTTTGGGAGATGTTTTGGACTCCCTAAGTTGGTTTAATGATGTTAATAATGTTGGAGTTTGTAATTGGCCTTTAAGAGATGGTTTTGGTATTTTAATGCTTGAATGGTTTGCTAAGTAGGAAGCATGCCTATAGATTTGGGTTTTTTCATAATTGTTGCCATGTTGATGTTTGGTTGATACAATTATGTTCCTTGAATGTTGAATGACTTGCTGGTATAATTTGGTTGCTTTTGGAGCATGGTTGTTAAGTCAATTTCATGATAAACCAGCAAATTTTCTGCAATCTGGGCATCCTGTTTCGGAACAGGTTCTGCTGTATCGAAACGGGGGCCTGAAATGGCCTGGGCGTTCCGAAACGGGAGGCACTGTTCCAGAACGGTTTGGCCTCTGCCAGGGCATGTTTCGGTACCAGTTTCGGAACGGTCCTGCGTTTCGGAACGGGCCTTCCCTGTTCCGAAACACTCGACCGTTGGGCACTGAAATTGTTGGTTGAATGTTTTGAAATGTTTGCGTTTTGGTCCTGAAACTTGTTATTGCAATTGTATGAGTTTGAGATGTCCGTTTGAGCTGAAATTTGGCAAAGAAGCATGAAAGATGATTAATTTCAAGTTGGTAACTTTAATTTGGGTTGAGTCCTTGTAATTAACAGAATTTACAATTTGGTCCCTTAAGTTGTAATTTGTGCAATTGGGTCCCTGAATGTTCTCTAATTGTTATAATGTCTAAATATGATTATCTTGTGAACATATCTAGGGTTAACGTGCATCTAGACAAGATTAAAAAGAAAAAAAAGGGTCGTTAATCAAGGTTGACTTTCGGGTTGACTTTGGTTTTCCCCGTGTGACCTTCTTAATTCGGGTCGACCGTCTAGGCCGGGTTAAGGGGGTTACATTTGGTGGTATCAGAGCTGAGTTTTCGTGTAAGTGGGAATGTTATGTGAATGATTAAAGTATGTATGCTTTGTATGCTTGTTGAGTGAAAGCATGATGTGTGATTTGCGAATATGTTGCAATTGAGTTGTATGCTGTGATGAAGCATGTTGTGGGTACCCATTGCCAAATCAAAGCTAATGAAATGATATTGTTTTTAATTGAAAATGAGCTTGAGTACTTGGATTGCTTACCTTGCTGGGCCTGACTTTGTTTAATTGCATTGTGATTGCATTGTTAGAGTATGGCACCTCGTAGAGAGTTGAGGAGTAATGTGCGAGCTACGGCTCAGAACGAGAACGAGAATGATGAGAACGTTGAGAGTGCAGTGGATTTACCTCCTCCACCTGGTGGTGGTGGTGCTGAGGGTGAAGGAGCTGGAGCTGCAGCTGGTGCTGGGGTCGCTGGACCTGAGGCTGGTCAGGGGCAAGCTGTTCTTGACATGACAGTGTTGATACAAGCTATTGCTGGAGCTTTTCAAGCAGCAGTAGCTGGAGCTCAAGGAGCTGGGCATCAGGGAGATGCTGGAGTTAGACTACCCTTGGAGCGTTTGCGCAGTCTAGGAGGGACTGAGTTCAGGGGTTTGTCTGCTGAAGGTTCGGAATCTTGGTTAGAAGGTACCAGGAGAATCTTGGGTCAGATGAGTTGCACTGATGTGCAAAAGCTTGGCTGTGTAGTATCATTGTTGCAAGATGATGCTTATACTTGGTGGACTACCTCTATCGCTGGGATGGCGGAAGCTAACGTAACTTGGACGTTCTTTCAGAACGCGTTCAAGAGAAGGTATCTAGGTGTGAGGTACCTAGATGAAAAGAAGAGGGAGTTCATGTCTCTTACCCAGGGGAGCATGACTGTGGCTGAGTATGAAGTACAGTTTGTTCGACTCAGTCAATACGCACCTGAGCTTGTTCCGGATGAGCGGGAAAGGTGTGAAAGGTTCCGTTATGGCTTAGTGACGGATGTAAAGATGTATGTGCTGGCTACCGAGTATGATGATTTTGATGTGTTGGTGGGCCGAGCAAAGGATATTGAGATGATCTTGGGTTTATCTGCTAGAAGTGCTGGATCAAGTGCTGGTAAGCGAGCTGCTGAATATAGTTCCGGTGGTGGACGGAACAAGAGGGGACGGGATCAGAAGTATCAGTCCTCAGCTAGGCGAGGTGGTGGTGCGCCTGCCCGGGGAGGCAATGCTAGAGTTGATCCGAGTGCTTGTTGGACATGTGGTTCGTGTGGCCATATGAAACGTGATTGTCCTCGTGCTGAGAGGGAGGTGCAAGCTCCTGTTGTGGCAGCTGGTAATGCGTGCTGGAATTGTGGATCTAAGGATCATATGAGGAGAGAGTGTCCTATGTTAGCTGGTGGCCAAGTGCGTGCTCATGTTGTTGCTGCACCACAGAGAGGTTGTGGGCGCGGCCGTGGTAACTTCCAGCGGAGAGAGGAAGGTGGTCGGGGTGTGGCTCATGTTGTGGCTATTCAGCCTGAGGGTGGCGGCCAAGCCAGGGTGTATGCTCAGCGAGAGGGAAGGAATGACGCGGATGTGATCGCAGGTACTTTTACTTTGCAATCCTTGTCATTACTTTCCTTGATTGATTCTGGATCTACGCACTCATACATATTGCGTGAGCATGCTGAATTGCTTGGTTTGCCTGTTGAGTCTTTGGATGTTGGTGTGCGTGTCACTAGTTCTTTTGGTGAGACTGTTGTGACTCGGAAGCTTTATAGAAGATGTCCTTTGGTCGTGCAAGATCATGTTTTTCATGTTGACCTTATGGAGTTACCTTTCTATGGTTTTGATGTGATCCTTGGTATGGATTGGCTTGCTGAGCATCGAGCTGTTGTGGATTGTGAGAATAAGCGAGTTTCGTTGAAGCTTGCGGATGATTATGAGGTTGTTGTGGTTGGTCAGAATGTGAAGTTTCTTGCCAATGTGGTGTCTTCTTTGGAGGCGAGCCGGATGCTGAGGCAGGGTTGTGAAGCTTATCTAGCTTTTGTGATGAACCCTAGCTCTAAGGAGTTGCGTGTGCAAGATATCAGGATTGTGAAGGAGTTTCCTGGTGTGTTTCCTGAGGAGTTGCCTGGTTTACCTCCTAATCGCGAGGTGGAGTTTGGGATTGAGTTGTATGAGAATACAACTCCTGTGTCCATTACCCCTTATCGAATGGCACCTAAGGAGCTGAAAGAGCTGAAGACGCAGTTGCAAGAGTTGCTTGATCGTGGGTTCATTCGGCCAAGTGTGTCACCTTGGGGTGCACCGGTCTTGTTTGTGAAGAAGAAGGATGGCACTATGAGAATGTGCATTGATTATCGTCAGCTGAACAAGTTGACTATCAAGAATCGGTATCCTTTGCCGAGGATTGATGATCTCTTTGATCAATTACGAGGAGCAGCTGTGTTCTCTAAGATTGACTTGAGATCAGGGTATTACCAGTTGAAGGTAAAGGATGTGGATGTGCCTAAGACAGCTTTCAGGACGAGGTATGGGCATTATGAGTTCCTTGTGATGCTGTTTGGTTTGACAAATTCTCCTGCAGCTTTCATGGACATGATGAATCGTGTGTTTCATGAATACCTGGATAAGTTTGTTGTGGTGTTCATTGATGATATCCTTGTGTACTCGCGTACTGAGGAGGAGCATGAAGAGCATTTGAGGATTGTGTTGCAAGCTTTGTTGGAGAATCAGCTTTATGCTAAGCTGAGCAAGTGTGAGTTCTGGTTAAGTGAAGTGGTGTTTCTTGGGCATGTGGTTTCTGCCGAGGGGATTCGGGTTGATCCTCAGAAGATTGAGGCGGTGATGAATTGGAAGGTTCCTAAGTCTGTTCATGAGGTTCGTAGTTTCCTTGGTTTGGCGGGATACTACCGGAGGTTTGTGGATGGGTTTTCTAAGATTGATGCACCTTTGACGAAGTTGTTGCAGAAAGATGTTAAGTATGAGTGGACGGAAGCGAGACAGCAGGCTTTTGAGAAGCTTAAGGCAGCTTTGACGCAAGCTCCTATCTTGGTTCAACCTGAATCAGGGAAAGAGTTTGTGGTGTATAGCGATGCGTCCTATGTTTGTTTGGGATGTGTGTTGATGCAAGAGGGTAAGGTGGTGGCTTATGCATCGTGGCAGTTGAAGGTGCATGAGCGCAACTATCCTACGCATGATATAGAGTTGGCTGCGGTGGTTTTTGCTTTGAAAATCTGGAGACATTACCTGTATGGTGAGAAGTGTACTGTGTACACGGATCACAAGAGTTTGAAGTATCTGATGTCTCAGAAGGAGTTGAATCTTAGGCAGCGGCGTTGGGTGGAGTTGCTCAAGGATTATGATTTGACGATTGAGTATCACCCTGGAAAAGCTAATGTTGTAGCGAATGCCTTGAGTAGGAAGGTAGCTGTTGAGTTGAGGGCTATGTTTGCCAGTTTGAGTATTTCACGTGATGGTGGTCTTGTGGCTGAGTTGCAAGTGAAACCATCTTTGGTTCAGTTGATCAAGGAAAAGCAGTTGCTGGATGATTCCTTGGTACCTCATGTTCAAGATATCGCGGAGGGTAGGCCTTTGGATTTCTGTTTTAATGATGATGGTGTGTTATGTTTTGGGAGTCGGATAGTGGTGCCCAATGATGTTGAGTTGAGGCGTGCTATTCTGACTGAAGGTCATAGTAGTCCTTTTGCTATGCACCCAGGTAGTACTAAGATGTATCGAGATCTTCGTGATGAGTACTATTAGGTGGGTTTGAAGAAGGATGTTGCTGAGTTTGTAAGCAAGTGCATGGTGTGTCAGCGAGTAAAGGCTGAGCATCAGGTTCCTTCAGGGTTGTTGCAACCGTTGAGAATCCCTGAATGGAAGTGGGAAAGGATTACCATGGATTTTGTATCTGGTTTACCCTTGTCACCATCAAAAAAGAATTCGGTGTGGGTGATTGTGGATCGCCTGACGAAGTGTGCGCATTTCTTGCCTGTGCATACTACGTACTCCTTGGATAAGCTTGCAGAGCTGTACATTGCTGAGATTGTGCGGTTGCATGGTGTGCCAAAGTCGATTGTGTCGGATAGGGATCCGAGGTTTACATCGCGGTTCTGGCAGTGTTTGCATCAAGCTTTGGGTACACGGTTGAATTTCAGTACATCTTATCATCCTCAGTCGGATGGTCAGTCCGAGCGTGTTATCCAGATTTTGGAGGATATGTTGAGGTGCTGCGTGATTGAGTTTCAGGGCTCTTGGGAGAAACATTTGCCTTTGGTAGAGTTTGCTTATAACAATAGTTATCAGGCAAGTATTCAAGTGGCACCTTATGAGGCTTTGTACGGGAGGAAGTGTAGGACTCCTTTGTGTTGGGCTGAAACGGGTCAGAAGTTGGTTTCGATGCCGGCTTTGTTGAAGGGAACCACCGAGAAGGTGAAGCTCATTTGTGAGCGTTTGAAGGCAGCTTCTGATCGGCAAAAGTCTTACGCGGATTTGAAGCGTAAGGAGATTGAGTATACGGTGGGTGACCGTGTGTTTTTGAAGGTTTCGCCTTAGAAAAAGGTGATGAGGTTTGGCCGTAAGGGTAAGTTGAGCCCTAGGTACATTGGACCATACGAGGTGATTGAGCGTGTGGGTCCTGTTGCGTACAAGTTGAGGTTACCTCAAGAGTTGGAGAAGATTCATGATGTGTTTCATGTTTCTATGCCCTGGAAGTATAGATCAGATCCTTCGCATGTGATGCCTGTGGAAGAAGTGGAATTGACTCCGGATTTGACCTATGATGAGGAACCGGTGAAGGTTCTGGATTCGGATAGCAAGGTTCTTCGTGGCAAGACCATTGAGTTGGTGAAGGTGTTGTGGAAGCACCGTGGTGTTGAGGAAGCCACGTGGGAACGGAAGGATGACATGCTGAAGCAGTTTCCGTATCTCTTTCCTTCAGGTAAATTTCGAGGACGAAATTTCTTAAGGGGGGGAGAGTTGTAACGCCCCGGTTTTGGGCTTAGGAGTTTTGGGATTCTGACCGGTTCGGTCGGATCGCGGTTCGAATATATAAGAGTGAATTTAGGAAAACCTAGTTCGGGTTGCATTAAAAATATGGAAAAATGTCTTAAAATCCTCTTTTATTATATTTAAGAGTTTGGTGAAATCAATTTTACAAAATGAGGTTTGGAAGTGTGACATTTTGGTTAGTGACCAAAATGTAAATTTCGAAAACTATGGGACTGTTTTAAAAAGGATTGAAACTTTGAATCTTTAAGGAGCTATTTACCCAATGGGAGTTTCTCTAGATTTTTCTAAGATATTAAATGATTAATTAAAGGTTTTTAAATAAAACTAAAAAGGAGGGAAGATATTTTGGCATTTTCCAACTAACTTCCTAAAATTCATTTTCCATTTTCTCTCATCTTTTCTCTCAAACCAAACACTTTTCTCCAGAGCTTTTCCTTCTGATTTTGATGTCCAAACATGAGATTGTAATCCTCTTTTGATCTCTAATCATCTCTTCAACAAAACCTCACCATTTGCTAATTGGATTTTCAAGATTTTGGTTCTAAAAAGGGAAAAACTCAAGTTTGGAGGTAAGAATGTCCTTCTCCTCTGAACTCTCAGTTCTTTACTGAAATTCCTAAGTTCTCAATCCTTGATTTATGTTTTATAAAAGGTTTTATAGATGTATTCTTGATTTTGGCTTTTAAATGCAAGATTTGATTGCTTTTGATGAAATTTCGTATGATCTGTTTGGGCAGTGTTTTGAGGTGTCAATTTAATGTTAAATGAATGTTAAATTGATGTGAAATTGAGGTTTAATAAATGCAATCCCGGATAGGTTGAATTTCCTAAGTTTAGCTTGTGTTCTTGGTTGTTTTTGGGTGATCTTGATGATCTGTTATAGCTGGAGGTATAAGGGTTTGTTTAGATCCTTTTTGGATGTTAATTGATGTTTAAGGATGATTAGATTTGATGGATCTTGGCTGGGTAGTGTTGTGAAGTTGTTTGGAGGCATTTTCGTTTGTGTTTGGTAGCCGAAAATGGAGTGTGGTGGAGAGCAGCGGGTTTAGGTGCTTTCATTGAGGATATTAATGCGTGATGATGCATTAATCTACTGTTTTGATGTGTTTAAAACAGGGGAGTCATCTTTGGATCCTAGTGGTGTTGATCCGGAAGCTTGATTGGTGTTTCGGCAAGAGGCGAAACGGAATCTGTGAGTGGATTTTGGATTTCAGCTTTGAAACCAATGTTTTGAAGGTTTGGGAGCTTAGTTTAAGTCTGAGCAACTTAGCTAAGCTCAAGAGTAAGTTTTCGGAAAAACTCTCTTGATGATGAACCATGGATTGGTTGTATGCAATGTGGTTGTTTGCATGTTTAAAATTCTGTTTTGAAAGCATATTTTAGCATGTTAGTTGCTGATTTTATAAGCCATGTATTGAAGAATGCTCAAGGTAAGAGATTCTTGTTTTTGAACCTTGTTAAATGTGGTTTTGATGCATAATGATGCATGATGTTTATGGCTTTGTTAAATGCTTTAAAACAGTGGAATATTGTTGTAATGATGTACATTGGCAAGTGATGGTTAAGGTCACAAAGGTGGTTAAAAGTCCTTGTGTGAGCCTTGTTTATTTAAGAACAACATGGTGTTTAAAAGTCCATGGTTGGTTCTTGGTTAAGGTTCAAGGTGGTTAAAATTCCTTGTGTAAGCCTTGTTTATTTAAGAACAACATGGTGTTTAAAAGTCCATGGTTGGTTCTTGGTTAAGGTTCAAGGTGGTTAAAATTCCTTGTGTAAGCCTTGTTATCTAAGAACTCTAAGGTGTTTAAAAGTCCTTGGGAGATTCTTGTTAAGGACACAAAGGTGTTTAAAAGTCCTTGTGTGGTCCTTGCCATGGTGTTTAAAAGTCCATGGGTTTAAGGACACAATGGTGTTTAAAAGTCCATGTGTGGTCCTTGGAAAGTGTAAGATCACAATGGTGTTTAAAAGTCCATGTGTGGATCTTATGTTGAATGTATCACTTGTTGCCAATATGACATGTTATGAACTTGAAGCATGTATTGCTTGTTTTAAATGCTTATGAGCATGTACAAATGATGATTGGATTTAAGGGTTATAAATGTGTTTTGTAAATGCATTATTGTGTGGTTTAAAATGAGCATTCTTCACTAAGCTTTTGCTTACGCTCTCTCTCTTTTCTTAAACCAATAATGCAGAGCATTAGGGTGCATTGAGGGCAGCAAGGTGGTGAAGAATCCAAGTGGTGAACTAAGCTCAAGTATGGTGAAGGTTTCTTAAACACTATTAGCTTTTGGCATTTGGCAATGGGAACCTATGTTGTTGTTTTGGGAGATGTTTTGGACTCCCTAAGTTGGTTTAATGATGTTAATAATGTTGGAGTTTGTAATTGGCCTTTAAGAGATGGTTTTGGTATTTTAATGCTTGAATGGTTTGCTAAGTAGGAAGCATGCCTATAGATTTGGGTTTTTTCATAATTGTTGCCATGTTGATGTTTGGTTGATACAATTATGTTCCTTGAATGTTGAATGACTTGCTGGTATAATTTGGCTGCTTTTGGAGCATGGTTGTTAAGTCAATTGCATGATAAACCAGCAAATTTTCTGCAATCTGGGCATCCTGTTTCGGAACAGGTTCTGCCGTATCGAAATGGGGGCCTGAAATGGCCTGGGCGTTCCGAAATGGGAGGCACTGTTCCGGAACGGTTTGGCCTCTGCCAGGCCATGTTTCGGTACCAGTTTCGGAACGGTCCCGCGTTTCGGAACGGGCCTTCCCTGTTCCGAAACACTCGACCGTTGGGCACTGAAATTGTTGGTTGAATGTTTTGAAATGTTTGCGTTTTGGTCCTGAAACTTGTTATTGCAATTGTATGAGTTTGAGATGTCCGTTTGAGCTGAAATTTGGCAAAGAAGCATGAAAGATGATTAATTTCAAGTTGGTAACTTTAATTTGGGTTGAGTCCTTGTAATTAACAGAATTTACAATTTGGTCCCTTAAGTTGTAATTTGTGCAATTGGGTCCCTGAATGTTCTCTAATTGTTATGATGTCTGAATATGATTATCTTGTGAACATATCTAGGGTTAACGTGCATCTAGACAAGATTAAAAAGAAAAAAAAAGGGTCGTTAATCAAGGTTGACTTTCGGGTTGACTTTGGTTTTCCCCGTGTGACCTTCTTAATTCTACTAGAGCCGGTTTTGGGCAACTCTATCTATCTTCCTAGAGCCGGTGTTAGGCACCTCTAGGAGTACTTCTATTTGTCTAAGTTCTCTCTTTTTTAACTCAAGTGGTCAAGTTTTCCTATTCTAAGTTTACTAACAGTAGTCTAGACAGCATATAAGTCACAAAGGTGTTTTTAGAGTTTAGAACTATAGTAAGGCTCTAAATATTTCCTAATACACCCTAAAGACA
The DNA here is from genome assembly GCA_030270665.1 of Hibiscus trionum. Classification (NCBI taxonomy): domain Eukaryota; kingdom Viridiplantae; phylum Streptophyta; class Magnoliopsida; order Malvales; family Malvaceae; genus Hibiscus; species Hibiscus trionum. The sequence goes on along the minus strand of BSYR01000017.1, from coordinate 13,689,860 downwards.
CTGTCACGACAGAGAATGTCGCGGCAGGTAAGAGCAGTTCAAAGACTTAAGCCATTTTTTTAGACACAAAAATGACACAAAATAAAATAAGTTCATTAATGATAATTAAGAGGAATGCCTACCCCCAAACTCGAGTGTTGCATTGTCCTCAATGCATGACACAAAACAGAAAAATAAAAACATCACAAAATAGAAAATAAAACACAAACGACAGAAAAGTAAAAGAACTTAAGTTGAAGAGATGTCGTCATTGCTGCTGTCGATGCAGAGCTGTCGTCGGGCAGTTGCTTTTATGGCAGAGCCTGGCTTTGGAGTTGGAGAGGGTGAGGTTACCTTCTTCTTTGCCTCTCGAGGTGGCTGGACTCTAGTGGGTGAAATTTTTGGGGCCTTGTCCAGGACCTCGATCTTACTGTCACTGCTGCTGCTGCTTCGGCTGTCGTCTGCTCTGTCGCGGTAGGGTCCCTCAACATCAATATCAAGCGTTTTCTTCTTTATTGGAGGGAAATCCTTAGCTATCTCTCGGACGACAGAAGGTTCGGAGTCGGAGTCATCCTGCCAGACTGAGGAGGATGAGAAACCTTCGAAATATTTTGGGTCTATTTCTGGCAGTGGTTCCACGAGGAGTGGCAGAACGTCTGTCGTCGTCTCTAGCCGTGGCAGATGGTGAAGCAGAGGCAGCTATCGGAGTGGGCGTCTTGGGGCTGGCAGCATGTGTTGGGGCAGAAAGAATGGTTTCTGAAAAAGTAGGGAACTGCACGTTTGGGTAATTAAACTCAACTTTAATAAAGTTTACCGTTGCAGTGGTAAAGTCCCTCATGTACTCCATAAACCCCAGCTGTCGTGCCTCTATCTTTTTTAGAAGTTGAATTATTTGGTTGGAGGAGGTGGCTTCTGGTTGTGCAGGTTCTGTTTGCTCAAGTTCTGTCTGCTCAGGCTCTGCCGCGACATGTTTTGTGGAGTCTGGTTCTGTCGTGGCAGAGGGATCAACATATGCCATTGGGGTGACTGCCTTCAGTTCCATCAGGCTGTAGATGTTCTGTTGTGTCCACCTCTTGCCCTGAATCTTCACGTCTTCATTAATTTTGGGCACGTTGTTGGCTCAGCGGAGGGATGTGATTAAGTAGGGGAAGAAGAGGGGGCCCTTATCTTTTAATGCACACTCGTGGATGCCATCGAGGATGTATTTACCCACGTTGATCTGCCGTTCATTAATGATGGAGTGCACGAGGGCAAGCCTTTGTAGGTCCACTGTTGTGTTGTGAGACGTTGGCATGAGACGTTTTTTTTCACAAAGTGGTTCCACAGTTTGACAGTAGGTGTGAGTTGGGTTCTTCGCACTGTCCATCTATGTTTTGGATCTTCGTTCCAGTTGGTGCCCTCTTCAGTCAGGTCTGCCATAATGTCGTCATAGTCTGCCGGCGACAGATTGCTGATGAACCTGATGTGTGCATCCTCTTTCTTGTGCACATATATTCCATATAGAGAATTGATGTAGGCTGGTTCGAGAGTGATTTCCTTACCCTCTAATAGTGACTATCGTGGCATCCTTTGATGTGACGGCAGCATAAAATTCGCGAACAAGTGTAACATTCATCTCCTCGGGTTGTTCTGTGAACATCTACCACTTTAATGCAATGATCAATTTGGCAATGAACCCCTCAAGCCCTAGATCTCATGTCTTCTTTATGTAGGTGAAGCCTCTTTCCTCCCACATTTCCCTTTTCTGAAAATATTCATAATATCTTTTCTCTAAATCTGCCGAGGCGAATCTTCTATGAATTTTGTTGTGGCTAGGAGTGGAGACTGTCGCGGTAGATGTGGAGGTAGGACTTCTTCTTGTCGATCTCATGGTCATTGTGAGGATACTGTAGAAATGAAAGAAAATACTTGAAAAGCTAAAATACTCAGAAACAAAGTAGAGAGAAGAGAATGAGGTGAAAAAATGAAATGGAGGTGGTGGTTTATATAGAACGGGGTTCTGTCTGTTGAAGTCGTAATGGGTGGCGTGAAAAACAGAGCCAGTTGTCACGCGGTTTCCTGACGCGTCTATTACGCGTTTCTGTGTCTGCTAAGCGTGTGTCGCGACAACTTGGTGACAGGCTATATTTGTGCCTCTGCCGCGACAGCTGGTGACCGGCTGTCACGACAGCCTTGTTACCATTGGGCTTCTTGGGCTATTGTGAGTGTGGTGGGCTGGTTCATTCCTTCTCTTTACTCTGCTTCTTTTATTTACCTGAAAACTAAAATAAACAAATATTAAATTCTTATTTCCTAAAGCAATAAAAATAAATAAAATTAAATTAAGTTAAATTAGGGGTGCCTTGAGAGGCATCTCCTAAAGTAACTACTTCCTGCTCTCTTAGGGCTTCAGTCCCCTGATAGTGCTTCAGCCTTTGTCTATTAACTTTGAATTGGTGCCCGTCCTTGATTGATCTTATTGTGACGGCACCATGAGGAAAAACCTGGACTACTTGGAAGGGTCCAGGCCACCTAGACTTTAGCTTTTATGGGAAGAGCTTCAACCTAGAGTTGAACAATAACACCTTCTACCCTGGTGTGAACTGTCGTGGCAGCAATTTTCTATCGTGCCACTTCTTTGTTTTGTCTTTATAGATTCGTGCGTTATCGTAGGCCATGGCTCGGATTTCTTCAATTTCATTTAAGTCCAATAGCCTTTTCTGTCCTGCTTTGTCCCAGTCCATGTTAACTGTCTTGATAGCCCAGTATGCTTTATGTTCTATCTCGACAGGTAGGTGGCAGGTTTTTCCGTAGATGAGGAGGTAGGGTGACATTCCCAATGGTGTTTTAAATGCAGTTCTGTAGGCCCATAATGCATCATTCAGGTGAAGAGTCCAATCCTTCCTAGTTTGTTTTACCATCTTTTCCAGGATGTTCTTCACTTCTCTATTTGAGATCCTAGCCTGCCTATTGGTTTGAGGGTGATATGTTGTTCCGATCATGTGCTTAACTCCATACTTCTTCAACGCACTAGAAATTACCTTGTTGTCAAAATGCCTACCCTCATCACTAATGATCGCCCTTGGGATGCCAAACCTGGTGAAGATATGTTTGTGGAGAAATCTTTGCACGGTCTTGGCATCATTCTTTTGTGTGGCGATGGCTTCTACCCATTTGGATACATAGTCTACTGCCAACAGTGTGTACATTTTCCCACAAGAAGCTGGGTATGGTCCCATGAAGTCGATTCCCCAGACATCAAAAATTTTGACTTCGAGAATGTTCTGCATGGGCATCTCAAGCCTTCTAGAGATGTTTCCAGTCCTTTGGCACTTGTCACAATGCTTGTAAAAGGCTTGTGCATCCTTGAACAGTGTAGGCCAAAAGAAACCAGATTGCAGAACTTTGGCAGCAGTTTTGTTTCCTCCAAAATGTCCTCCATAAGGAGCAGCATGGCAGTGGTGGAGCACTTCTTCTTGTTCTTCATGTGGTATGCATCTCATGATGATCTGATATGCACAGTGCTTAAATAGAAGAGGTTCGTCCCAATAATAATGTTTTGCATCATTTTGGAACCTCTTCCTTGCTTGGTAGTTAAGTTCAGGAGGTAATGAACCACTAACAAGGTAATTTACTATGTCAGCATACCAAGGGATTTCAGAAAGTTTACATGTCGCCATGGCTGTCGCGGCAGTGCTGGTGGCAGTGAATAACTGCTCGTCTGGGAAAGTCTCTTGTATGTTAACTTTGTTTTTGTCTTAATCATTTCCCATTTCCAGTCTTGGCAAGTGATCGGCTACTTGGTTTTTTGTTCCCTTTTTTTCATTGATATCTATATCGAATTCTTGCAGTAGCAGAATCCAACGTATCAATCGTGGTTTTGCATCCTTCTTGGTGAACAGATATTTTAGTGTTGAATGATATGTATGAACCACCACTTTTGTTCCAAGTATGTATGGTCTGAACTTGTCAAAGGCGAACACCACCACTAGCAACTCCTTCTCTGTTGTGGTGTAGTTTATCTGGGCATCATTTAAGGTCTTGCTGGCATAATATATAACGTGCAAGAGTTTCTCCTTCCTCTGCCCTAGTGCTGCCCCGACAGCATAGTCACTAGCGTCACACATTATCTCGAACGGTAAACTCCAGTCTGGTGGCTGCACTATTGGGGTTGTTACCAGCTTCTCTTTTAGTGTCTTGAATGCTTCAGTACATTCAGTATTGAAGTCAAAAGCCCTATTTTGTTCCAACAAGAGACACAGGGGTTTAGTGATTTTAGAAAAATTAGCAATAAATCTACGATAAAACCCTGCGTGTCCCAAGAAACTTCTAATGCCCTTGACTGTGGTGGGTGGCGGTAGTTTTTTGATAACTTCGATTTTTGCTCTGTCCACTTCTATGCCGCGGTAGGAGACCTTGTGTCCCAACACTATACCCTCATCTACCATAAAATGGCATTTTTCCCAGTTCAGTACAAGGTTTGCCTCTTCACATCTTTCCAGCACCTTCTTCAAATTGCCTAGGCAATCGTTGAAACTGTCTCCAAAGACGGAAAAGTCATCCATGAAGATCTCTAGGAAATCTTCCACCATGTCAGAGAATATTGCCATCATACACCGCTGAAAAGTTGCTGGTGCATTACACAATCCAAATGGCATTCTTCGAAAGGCGTACGTTCCGTAGGGGCATGTGAATGTTGTCTTCTCCTGGTCCTCCGGTGCAATTGTAATTTGATTGTATCCTAAGTAACCATCAAGGAAACAATAATAAGGCTTTCCCACTAATCTATCTAACATTTGATCAATAAAGAGTAAGGGGAAGTGGTCCTTCCGGGTAGCTTTGTTAAGATTCCGGTAGTCCATACAAACCCTCCAACCGGTCACAATCCTGGTTGGGATTAGCTTGTTGTCCTTGTTGGTTACCACAGTTATGCCTCCCTTCTTGGGTACGCATTGCACAGGGCTCACCTACTTGCTATTCGAGATGGTATAAATAATTCCAGCATCAAGCCACTTGATAATTTCTTTTCGTACCACCTCTCGCATAGCTTCGTTTAGTCTTCTCTGGGCATCAATCATCGGCTTATGGTCATCCTCCAAGAGGATCTTATGCATACAAATTGTCGAACTGATGCCTTGGATGTCGACAATGGTCCATCCAATCGCCTTCTTATGCTGTTGTAGCATCCTAATCAGTTGTTGTTCCTGTTCCTACATCAACTTAGAAGAGATGATTGCGGGCAACGTTTCATTAAGACCAAGAAAAACGTATTTAAGCTGCCCTAGCAGGGGTTTAAGATCTAAGGCATGTGGCTGATCTATGGAAGGCTTTTGAATCACATGTTCGTTAGAGGTATAGTTCAAAGGTTCAAAGAACTTACCTGGACGCGTGCCTATCCAATTTACCTCCTCATGACCATCAGTATCATATGTATTATTGTCTGAGGAGTTGCTATCGTCAATGATGTCGTGGCAGTCTTCTAGGTGACTGTGATGACAGTGACCAAATTGTTTGGTGTGACAGCTTGTTCTGATGCTAGGTTGGTCTGCAATTACTTCTGATATTGCTTTACATTCTTCCTCTACATCAGCTTGTTTTATGGCTTGGAGAACATTGAGCTTTATCTGCTGGTCATTGACTCTCATAGTCAGTTCTCCTTTCTCTACATCGATCATTGTTCTACATGTGGCTAGGAAGGGTCACCCTAGGATGATCGGTGCATTCTCATATGCTTCACAATCTAAAACAAGAAAGTCAGTAGGGAATATAAATTTATCCACTCTTACTAGAATATCCTCAATCTTTCCTTCCGGCTGTACGTAAGAGCGGTCTGCCAGTTGCAGCATGACTGTTGTGGGTCTTGCTTGTCCAATACCTAGCTTCTGAAAAATAGATTTGGGCATTAGATTAATACTAGCACCAAGATCACAAAGTGCCTTACCCACAAACTTATCACTAATTATGCATGGTATGATGAAACTCCCAGGATCCGTCTTCTTTGGGGGTGGACGCTTATGAAGGATTGTCATGCATCCTTCCGTCATCATTACAGTTTCAAACTTCCCTAGTCTGGATTTTTTGGACATTGCATCTTTCAGGAATTTTGCATAACCAGGCATCTGCTTAATGGCCTCTAACAACGGAATTTTGATGTGTACTTGCTTAAAAACATCGTAGATCTTTTTAAGCTGGTACTCATGTTTCTGCTTTTTCAACCGCTATGGAAAAGGGGGTGGAGGACGGCAGTCTTCGAGGTGCCCTTCACATGGGAATCAGATCTGGGGAGGCTCACAATCGGCAGCTTCTTCTGTCGTCTCCTCCGATTCTTCTGTTATCGTGGCAAGGGTGACGGCAGCAGGTTGCTTCCTTTCTGACGGGGCAGTGTTCTCGGCAGGTGTCTGTAGGGTTGATTCCTTACTAGATGTTTCTTTAATTATCGGCCCTTGTAGCTATTTCCCACTTCTCGTTGTAATGGCTTTACACTGCTCTTGTGTGGGTTTTCTAGTGACCTCAGTATCACTAGGGAATCCTCCATTCTGCCTTATGTTGATGAACTGTGAAACATGACCCATCTGTGTCTCTAGAGATTTTAAGGTAGCTTCATGGTTTGTCATTCTCATCTCTATCTTATCCATGAATGTTTCAGTTTTCTTGACAAAATGATCCATATTGGACATATATGCTCCAGTTTGAGACATGAAGGTTGCTAGGGTCTGTTCTAGTATGCTTGTGGTGGTTGCCGGCTGCTGTTGTGGTTGCTGTCGTGACAGAATTTTGGGACCTCCTTGGTTCTGGTTATTCTGGACTGGAGGATTCAATGCATTGTTTGGGTTACTCTAGGAAAATTTGGGGTCCTTCCTCCAATTCGGATTGTAGTTGTTGGAGTCATAGCCCTTATTCTTGTTGTAATTTCCAACATGCATTCCCTCTTCCAGTTGTATGGGACACTCCTCTGTACTGTGGTTCCCACTACAATTTTCACATATCTACTCGGCAGAAAATACAGCCATGTATTCTTTCCGCTGCAGGTTTTCAACTACCTTGGTTATGTATGCTAATTGAGTTTTTACCGAGTTGTCAGATTCGTATTCCTTGACAGGTGCTCCTCGTCTTCCTCCTCTTCGAGCTGTGGGGAACTGTTCATCGTTCTTTGCTAACTTTTTCAATACCAGCATTGCATCTTATGGTTCCTTGTCTAATAACAAACCCTTCGCTGCTGAATCTATCCTCATCCGAGTGTGTGCATTGGCAGCATTATAGAATTTGACGACCTGATTCCATACAGGGAATCCATGCATCGGGCAGTTTCGTAAGAAAGTTGTAAAGCGGTCCCACGCCTCATGCATTGGTTCGTCATCTTCCTGTTGAAAAGTAGCAATCTCGTTACGCAATCTTTCAGTTAAAAGAGAAGGATTAAAACGAGAGAGAAATTCACAACAGAGATCTGCCCAAGTTCTTATTGAACCCGGCGTTAACTTGTTCCACCAGGTTTTTGCTCTATCCCTCAATCAATGAGGAAATAATTGGAGTCTCAGAACTTTCAGGCTTATTCCTGGTTGTCTGAATGATCCACATATCTCTTGGAAGGTTTCCATATGTTCACGTGCATCCTCTGTAGCAGAACCACCAAATTGTCCAGCTGAATTTATCATGCTGGACATCACAGGTTTATGTTCAAAGTGTTCAGCTTCCACATCTGGCAGTGTAGTTTGCAGTTCAACATGATCGTTGTCCATGTAATCTCGGCAAGTCTGTCGAACTGTTGGGGCAGCAGGAGCTGGCCGATCGTTTTGGACATCAATAGGAGGATCAACATGAACCCTGGGTTGTTGTTGTTGTTGTTGTTGTTGTTATCTGCCCCATTGTGTTGTCTTTCGTTCACCATTGCTTCAAGTCTTTCTTCAAGATAGTTGTTTCTTTCTATCAAGAGTGGGGCTTGGTTCCTAAGATGGTATTTCCGATCGATTTCTGGATCTAGTTCGTATCCAGGTTCTTTACCACGTCTCGATCTGCGCATAAGCAATAGGAGAACCTTGTGAAAAGCATAAGGGAATAAAACAACTAAAAACAGAAAAGAAATAAAAAAAACAAAAATAAAAAGGTGCAGTAATTAAAGGTAAAGGTATGTTGCCAGTCCCCGACAACGGCGCCAAAAAGTTGTTGCGTGTAAAAGAGTCTATCGCAATTGGGTGCAAGTATACACGTCGCAAGTAAAAAAGTGATACAAAGTATCGGATATCGTCTCCACGGGGACTGGAAATACTTTTATCCTTAAATCTCTGCACAAGAAAAGAAATAATATAAATAAAGTGATTTTGGAAGACTTGAAGATAAACTAAAGTAAAAGAGGAAATCAGATTGAGAGAATAGGCTGGTATTGATTTGCTCAGTGGTGCAGGTATTGCACTGTTCAAAGGAACTTATGTTGCTCCTGTCGTTGCACCTGTCGCGGCAGCACCTGTCGCGGCAGCAGTCTGTTGTTGTCGCGGCAGCGGCCAACAACTCTGTACTTCAAGTTTGGCAAGAATCCCTGTTGTGACTTGTCCTATCCCTAGGCCCAAGTTCTGTCGATGAACACGTCTTGGATGATACCTCCCGGCGTGAATGGAAGGATGAACACCGATGTTTGTGAATTCTTCTTTAGCCACTTAACCTTGCACCTATCCCTAGGCCAAGATGGTTTAACTATAAACTGGAAAACTCGTATTTACTCCTTTCGTATACTTAACTCTCTCGATATTAAGTAAATGAATAACCTCACAATGCTCTCCCGAAACTCTTATGAGATGTTGAAACCAGAGTAAATAAACTTGAAGCTTTTATTAATTGAATAGAAAAAATCCTAAGAAACAGTACAACCCTTACAACTACCTTACAAGATCAACCCTTAGCCCTAGGGGAAGTTTAGAACATGATGGAGAGAGAAAACGACTAGGGTTTTGGGGGAAGACGGCTAGGAGCTAGATATCCCTTGCCTTGTAGAATTACAATCTTATATATAGGCCTTGGACTTAAGTTTTCTTAATGGCCAAGAATACTGGTTTGAATTAAAGTACAACTCTATTAAAGACTAAATCTTTGAGTAGATGTCTTTTAATTCGTCCTATCTTCTTGCTTTGACTTTTTCCTAAAACTTTGGGCAAGGCCTTCCTTGTGCTTCTGGGCTCCGACAGTTATGCGAGTTGCCCACAAAAATCAGGCTTTAAATGCTCTATCAGTTGAACTCCACTTCGCATTTTCCATAACCATAGTCTTAATTGTCGCCTCTTCGCCACGGCAGATGTCACGACAGTGTTGTAATGGACACTCTCCTTCAATCCTTCACTCCAGGTCTAATGTTATCTTATGTTCCTCTGCTACCTTGGATGCTGCCACGACAGGTACCTGCAAGAATAGACCAAAATCAGCAGCATCTGTGCAATATTTTCCATTCGTGATGTTTATGCAAAATCTATCCTAAAATGCAACTAAACATGCTTGAGTGCATCAATAATATGGGTAAATGAGGGTTAAAATATAGAACATTTATGCACTCAACACACTTAGCTCGTTTCGATACGCGTTCCGGAACACCAAGGCTAAAATGAGGGTCGTTCTGAAACGTTCGTGCCCGTTTCGAAATGCCCTGCTGCAGCGAACGCAAAATAGCAGCACAAGCATCTCCAAGGTTTTTTTCCTTGGTTCCAATCCTCACACACAACAAGGAAACATCAAGACCAACGTACACACACCAGAAGCAACCATTTCACATATCCAAGATCAAGAGAAACACAACCATGCTCAACATACAATTAAAAGGAAAAGCTTCATGATCCAACATATGCAAAAACAAGGTTCAAAACCATAACCACAAGACTTAAGGTAAGATCAAACCACAAGGTAAACATCAACATGATCTCAATACAAGGAGTTTACAAACACACCTAAAACATAAACAAGGTTCACCCTCATTGCCACACACACTATTATCTAAGCAAGGTCATACTTGAGCTAAGAGCGGACACTTGGATCACTTCCCTTGCAATGTTGCCTTCCAAGTGATCTACGGATCTGCATTGTAGGAAAACAGAGCGTCGGCTATAAAGCTTAGTGAGCGGAGCTCGAAAACCAACTACAACAATGCAGTTTTGAAAACCACAAGCATTTTGGAAACCAACCCATTTATTGAAAATCCTTTCACAAATCATTTCCAAATCCATTTCCTTTTCAACATGCTTACTTGAAACAAGTTTAAGCAATAGCAATAGCACATGCTAAAGGCACAACATACATCCAACATGCAAAGACCATATGCAAACAAAGCCTACCGGCTCCATAATATTCCACATTTGAAAAGGCATGCTCATGATCAAACAAGATCAAATGTAAAAAGGAGAAAAAGCCGAAACAATCACAAAAACTTACACTTGAGCTTAGATTGGCCTAATGGCTAAACTCAAACACTTAAAACACTTCTTCAACCTTGATAAAAACATTAAAATCATTTCCACTCACCAGCGATTACCAAAATCAAGCCGAAACCCCTTTCTAGCTTTTCGGTTTGCCCACAGTTGCGTCCAACAAATTCGGATCTTCAATCCTTGCCTCTAACCAACCCAAAGCAGAGGATTTAGAGATATTTTCACCACTCTAACTTGCTGGAAAACAGAGATTCAAATACTCAATCAAAACATCTATCGAAGCAATTCCGATACAAGCTGTAAACATCGAAAAACTCAATTCGGACAATCTCCAGCAAAACCCAGCATTAGATAACACATAGATAATCATCTAAAATCATCGACCCAACATCAAATTAACACCATCTATCGATTCACCTTAAAATCCACCCAAAAACTCATTTTTTCCACTTCAAACTTCAACACCCAACCCAATTTCGGGATTCCTATCATTCACCCATCATCTCAACACAATAATCATATCAAAACAAGGGTAATAACATCAACAAACCCAGCAATAACAGATCCTATTCAAAAATCTTAGCAAAAGCTCATTTTCATCAATTTTAGCTAAATTTCATTAGGATTAAAACAATAAAACAAAACCTTAGCATTTAAAAGAATCAAAACATGGGAATTTCTTTAAAGAACCTTACATTAGAGGAGAATCTCGTTGCTCACCCCCAATGCTAGCTATTCCCCTTGTTTGGCAAAATTCCTTAAGAAAAACAATGAAATAAGCTTGGGTTTTAGGAAATCAAAGTAGGAGAACCATTTAACAATATTAGATTAATAATAAAACACTTTTACCTGTAGAAAATCAAGATCAAAGGTTGTTTGGCTGAAGAGAGAAGATGGGAAAGGTTGAAAATAGATTTTGACGTAAAATGAGATAATAGCTAAAACCTTATTTTAATTTAATTATAAAATATATTTTAAAATATTTGAATAGTCAAAATAAAGGGGATAATAACCATATTGGCCCAGCCAATTTAGCTCCTTAAAGATTCAATGTTTTGACTCTTTTACAAAATGGTCACTAAAAACAGATTTTACAAACTTTATGATTTGGTCACTAAACCAAAATGTCATGGTTTGGAAAAAGTTTTTCCAAAATCGTTTTTACCAAAACCTTAAACATATTTATTAAGGATTTTAAAGATTTATTTAATATTTTTCCCAACCTCTGATAACCACCTTCTCTAAACTCACTCAAAACACCCAACACCGGTCTTTCGGACCTCGAAACCTCACCGGATCTTTTAGACCCTAAACCGGGATGTTACAACTCTCCCCCACTTAAGAAATTTCATCCTCGAAATTTACGTGATGGAAATAGATGCGGGAACTGACGCTTCATGTCGTCTTTCCTCTCCCATGTGGCTTCTTCAACTCCTCGATGTCGCCACTTTACTTTGACCAGCTCAATAGATCTACCACGCAAAACCTTGTTGTCTATAGCTAATATCTCAATCGGTTCCTCATCATACGACAAATTTGGATTCAGTTCAATTTCTTCTACAGGCATTACGTACGATGGATCTGACCTATACTTCCGAAGCATAGAAACATAGAATACATCATGTATCTTCTCTAATTTCGGAGGCAAACTCAATCTATAAACCACAGGGCCAACTCGTCCAACGATCTCATACGGACCAATGAATCTCGGACTCAGTTTACCTTTTCTACCGAATCTCATCACTTTCTTCCAAGGCGATACTTTCAAGAAGACTTTCTCACCCACGGCATACTCAATCTCACGACTCTTCAAATCTGTATAAGATTTCTATCGATCGGTTGCTTCTTTCAAGCGATCACATATCAACTTCACCTTCTCAGTAGTGCCCTTAAGCATAGCAGGTAAAGGTACCAATTTCTGACCAGCTTCTGCCCAACAAACAGGAGTTCTAGACCTCCTACCATACAAAGCCTCAAACGGTGCCATCTGAATGCTAGCCTGATTGTTGTTGTTATAAGCAAACTCAACTAACGGCAGGTGTTTCTCCCACGAACCCTAAAAATCAGTAATACAACAACGCAACATATCCTCAAGCACTTGTATTACTCGTTCTGACTGAGGATGATACGAGGTACTGAAATTCAACCGGCTACCCAAAGCACTATGCAAGAAATCCCAAAACCTCGATGTGAACCTCGGATCTCTATCCGATACAATTGACTTCGGTACACCATGCAGTCTCACTATCTCACGAATATACAAATCAGCCAATTTATCCAAGGAATTAGTCGTGTTAACAGCTAGGAAATGTGCACACTTGGTGAGTCGGTCTACTATCACCCAAACTGAATTCTTTCGCGAAGGAGACAACGGTAAACCTGATACAAAATCCAGGGCTATCCTCTCCCATTTCCATTCCGAAATCCGTAAAAGTTGTTCGGCCTTCACTCGCTGACAAACCATACATTTACTTACGAATTCAGCCACATCCTTTTTCAAACCAACCCAGAAGTAATCATTCTTCAAATCTCGGTACAACTTCGTGCTACCTAGATGCATAGAAAACGGGCCAGTATGTGCTTCATTCAAAATAGTGCGTCTCAAATCAGCATCTTCAGGTACAAACAACTCTATCTTTGAAACACAAAACATCACCATTACTAAAAACTGTACTCGTTCGGTCTACCTTCTACAATATCTTGAACATGTGAAGCTAAAGAACTATCTTGCAACTGTTTCTCACGGATCAACTGTTCTAGCGAAGGTTTCACCTGCAATTCTACGATCAATCCACCATCATGAGACAAGCTCAACCTAGCAAACATCGCTCGAAGCTCAACTACTACTTTCCTACTCAACGCATCAGCTACCACATTGACTTTACCTGGATGGTACTCGATAGTAAGATCATAGTCCTTCAATAACTCAACCCATCTACGCTGTCGGAGATTCAAATCTTTCTGAGACATCAAATACTTCAGACTCTTATGATCGGTATACACTGTGCATTTCTCACCATACAAAATAGTGTCTCCACACTTTGAAAGCAAACACAACAGCGGCTAAATCAATATCATGTGTGGGGTAGTTCTTTTCATGAGTCTTCAACTGTCTCGATGCAGAAGCAACAACTCTCCCATCATGCATCAATACACAACCTAGGCCTATGTACGAAGCATCACTGTGAATCATGTAATCATTCCCTGTTACCGGTTGCACTAACACAGGTGCTCTAGTCAAAGCATCTTTCAAACAATCAAAAGCCATCTATCTCGCTTCTGTCCACTCATATCTAACATCCTTTTGTAACAATTTCGTCAATGGAGCAGCTATCTTAGAAAATCCTTCTACAAACCGACGATAGTAGCCCACTAAGCCTAGGAAACTACGAACCTCAGTCACAGACTTCGATTGCTTCCAATTCACAACAGCTTCCACTTTCTTAGGATCAACTCTAATGCCATCCGCTGATACAGCATGCCCTAGAAATACTACCTCTCTAATCCAAAACTCACATTTGCTCAACTTCGCATACAACTAATTATCTAGCAAAATCTTCAACACAAGTCGCAAATGTCTATCATGGTCTTCCTCAGTGCGCGAATAAATCAGTATATCATCAATGAACACCACAAAAAACTAATCTAGGAACTCATGAAACACACGGTTCATCATGTCCATAAACGCAGCTGGTGCATTGGTCAACCCAAACGGCATCACTAGAAACTCATAATGGCCATAACGTGTACGGAAAGCTGTCTTCGGTATGTCTTGCTCCTTCATTTTCAACTGATAGTACCCTATTCTCAAGTCTATCTTCGAAAACACTAATGCATCCCGCAACTGATCAAACAAATCATCTATTCTCGGCAACGGATACTTATTATTCACAGTTAACTTATTCAACTGACGGTAATCAATACACATACTCATACTTCCGTCTTTCTTCTTGACGAACAACACTGGTGCACCCCAAGGTGATATACTCGGACAGATAAAACCACGATCTAATAATTCCTGAAGTTGAGTCTTCAGTTCTTTTAACTCTTTCGGAGCCATCCGCTATGGAGCAATCGATATAGGAGCTGATTCAGAATACAACTCAATGGCAAACTTAACTTCTCTATCCGGTGGCAAACCAAGCAAGTCTTCTAGAAACACTTCAAGAAAGTCACAAACTACTCTTGTCTTTCGGTCGGACCTTACTCATATCCGGATTCATCACATAAGCTAGGTATGCTTGAAATCCCTGATCTAACATCTTCTGAGCCTCTAAACCAGAAACTACGTTGGATAAGAATTTAACATTCTCACCAACCACTACTACTTCATAATCATATGATAGTCTCAAACTTACTCGCTTAGTCTCAAACTCTAACTTTGCCTTGTGTTCTACCAACCAATCCATTCCCAAAATCATATCAAACTCGTAGAACGGCAATTCCATCATGTCAACTGGAAATACGTGACCCTAAACCATCAACGGACACCTACGATACATTTTTCTGACCACAATTGTCTTGCCAAACGAACTAGTCACACTCATACCCACATCAAGAATTTCACACGGTACATCCAACCTCTTAGCATGCTCACTCAGAATATAAGAATGTGTAGAGCTAGAATCAATCAATGAAAGAAATGTCAAAGCCTGTAACATGAAATTATCTGTGATAACATCAGTGTTGTTCCTGCCCTCTCTGTGTGCATACACTCTCGCTGGTCCACCTCCCTCAGGCTGAACTGCAACTACATGTGCCACATTCCTCTGGCCATCATTCTGTGGCTGAAAGTTCCCTCGGCCGCGCCCACGACCTCGCTGGTACTCGATTGTTCGTACAGGTGCCTGCCCACCTCTAGCTAGCTGAGGACAATCTCGCTTGAGATGATCCTTCGATCCACACTGCCAACACGTACCATAGGTTCCCCAACACTCTCCTGGATGAGACCTACCACACTTGGTGCATTCGGGTGCACGATGAGCAAAACCCTAGCCTTGATGGCCACGTCCGGGGTTACCACCCCCACGTCTATGATCAAAATGATGCCTCTTGTCCTTGTGCCCCTTGGCATGATTGTGATTCCACTCCGCAGGTCGTTTCCCTGAACTAGACCCGCCTCCTCTAGAAGACAAACCAAGACTATGCTTTATATCCTTGGCTCGAGCTACTAGCACATCAAAATCTATATAATCAGCAGCCAACATATAGGTCTTCACTCCCTCGGTCAAACCATACCGGAATCTCTAACAACTTTCCCTCTCAGTGGGAACTAGCTCAGAAGCATACTGACTCAGTCTAACGAACTGAACCTCGTACTCCGAAACAATCATGATCCCCTGAACCAAAGCCATGAACTCACGTTTCTTCTCATCTTGATACCTCAACCCCAAGTACTTCTTCTAAAAGGCAGAAAGGAAGTAATCCCAAGTGATATCAGCAGTAGCCATACTCGCAGTGATCGTAGTCCACCAGACATACGCGTCACCCTGAAGCAGAGATTCCACACAACCAAGCTTACGTGCATCACTGCACTCCATCTGACCCAAAATTCTAGTAGTACTCGCTAACCATGCCTCAGCTCCCTCGGGCGATAACCCACGATACTCTACTCCACCCAGACTACGGAGCCTCTCGAGAGGTAACCCTTCCCTCTGACCAAGCTGCGGTGCAGCTGTCTGTAACCCAGCCAAAGCAGACTGAAAAGCACCAGCAATAGCCTGAATCAACGGGCTCATATCAGCTCCGGCCTGTCCCTGGCCACCACGAGGTTCCTCACCCCGCACATTAGCCTCACCACCTGGAGGATGAGGATGAGGTAACTCTCCCTCTTGCAGATCCCCAGCACCCTCAACCGGATCCTCACGCGGCTCACCACCCGCTTGACCTCTTCTAGGTCTAGCCATAACAACAAATGCAATGCTACAACAAAAACATACAAGACAAAAGGAAATGATTTGGGTCAGCAACGTCAAGGGTCCAAGGTGCTCAAGTATCATATATATGTTTTCCCGATAATAGTATGTGGCAACGAGTACCTTACACAATAAGCAATCTCCACAAACAAGCAAACACCACCACAATACACTTGCCTCACTTACCTTTTCGGTTGCACGACAACCAACGCAAGCTCTTCCGAAGAAAACCTAGGCTCTGATACCAATAGATGTAACCCCCTCGACCCGGCCTAGCCACCAGACCGTATCGAATGAGCTACACGAGACTAATCGAAGAAAAATCCAAATATTTCCCTCCAACTAGCAACCCTAAACGCGTTGATTATTATCTTTTCTAGATGCTCGAATTAACCTTATGTTTAAGAACACGTAACGGAAGAAATAACAGAAAAAACAAGCATCGATTCGAACAAAAGAGCAACCAGGGACCAAAATGCAAATCTAGCATAATATAGGGACATATGATGCAATTAAGGTGATATTTATAAAATTAAACCCATTTCATGCTTCCATGATGAAATGCAACTTAAACCATGCACAAAAACATCCACAATTAAAAACAATATAAACTAGGACCAAAACGCAAGAAAAATAACTTTAAAGATGCCTTTAACTAATTTCCAACGGCCCCCGTTTCGGAAAACTAGAGGCCCGTATCGGAACATGGTTTTACAGTGGCAAAACGTTTCGAAACATCTTGAGACTGTTTCGGCCCTGCTTAGCCCATTTCGATATGCGTTCTGGAACACCAAGGCTAAAATAAGGGACGTTCCGAAACGTTCGTGCCCGTTTTGAAACTCCATGCTGCAGTGACAGCAAAATAGCAGCACAAGCATCTCCAAGGTGTTTTCCTTGGTTTCAATCCTCACACACAACAAGGAAACATCAAGACCAACGTACACACACCAAAAGCAGCCATTTCACATATCCAAGATCACGAGAAACACAAGCATGCTCAACATACGATTAAAAGGAAAAGCTTCAAGATCCAACATATACAAAAACAAGGTTCAAAACCATAACCACAAGACTTAAGGTAAGATCAAACCACAAGGTAAACATCAACATGCTCTCAACACAAGGAGTTTACAAACACTACTAAAACATAAACAAGGTTCACCCTCATTGCCACACACACTATTATCTAAGCGCGGACACTTGGATCACTTCCCTTGCACCGTTGCCTTCCAAATGATCTACGGATCTGTATTGTTGGAAAAGAGAGCGTAAGCTATAAAGCTTAGTGAGCGGAGCTCGAAAACCAACTACAACAATGCAGTTTTGAAAACCACAAACATTTTGGAAACCAAACCATTTATTGAAAATCCTTTCACAAATCATTTCCAAAACCATTTCCTTTTCAACATGCTTACTTGAAACAAGTTTAAGCAATAGCAATAGCACATGCTAAAGGCACAACATGCATCCAACATGCAAAGACCATATGCAAACCAAGCCTACCGGCTCCATAATATTCCACATGCTTCAAGCACAAAAACATAACTATATGAGTTTACCAAGCTCATACAAAACCATAGCGAATGAGTATACCGGCATCATTGACACGTTGTTCGTATAAGCGGACACCTTGATGGCACAACCATCATCAAGTCACATGGTGAAACAACCCTCACCACAACACACTTCGGCCGGGATGCCACTACCCGCATGGCCCGTTGGTGATAGCACAACCCCTACCACTCGCATCACAATAGCACAACCCCTATTGTGAAACCCAAGAATTTCTCACGCGCGAATTTTATAAATATAATGAACTTCACATCCTATTGATCGATCAATCAATCTCATCGTAAAATCACAATCCACTGATTTTCACCGGGGATAAACACCTCCCCAAACACATCCCAAAAGCCATAACCACAAACTCAAGCATAGCATGAACTTAACCAAAATTTAATAAAACACATGGCATTCACATGGGACAATATCAACATGCATTTAATGCATAACTACAGCAGTGGAAACAACATTTAAAAAGGCATGCTCATGATCAAACAAGATCAAATGTAAAAAGGCGAAAAAGCCAAAATAATCACCAAAACTTACTCTTGAGCTTGGATTGGCCTAATGACTCAACCCAAACCCTTAAAACACTTCTTCAACCTTGATAAAACATTAAAATCATTTCCACTCACTAGCAATTGCCAAAATTAAGCCGAAACCCCTTTCTAGCTTTCCGGTTCACCCACAATTGAGTCCAACAAATTTGGATCTTCAACCCTTGCCTCTAACCAACACAAAACAGAGGATTTAGTGATATTTTCACCACTCTAACTTGCTGGAAAGCAGAGATTCAAATACTCAATCAAAAAATCTATCGAAGCAATTCTGATACAAGCCGTAAACATCGAAAAACTCAATTCGGACAATCTCCAGCAAAAGCCAGCATTAGATAACATCAAAACACATAGATAATCATCTAAAATCATCGACCCAACATCAGATTAACACCATCTATCGATTCACCTCAAAATCCACCCAAAAACTCACTTTTTCCACTTCAAACTTCAACACCCAACCCAATTTTGGGATTCCTATCATTCACCCATCATATCAACACAATAATCATATCAAAACAAGGGTAATAACATCAACAAACCCAGCAATAACATATCCTATTCAAAA
Source organism: Hibiscus trionum (assembly GCA_030270665.1). Classification (NCBI taxonomy): domain Eukaryota; kingdom Viridiplantae; phylum Streptophyta; class Magnoliopsida; order Malvales; family Malvaceae; genus Hibiscus; species Hibiscus trionum. The sequence continues at coordinate 13,670,899 of BSYR01000017.1, read as the reverse complement.
ATCTTACCAAAAGCCCATTTTCATCAATTTTAGCCAAATTTCATTAGGATTAAAACAATAAAACAAAACCATAGCATTTAAAAGAATCAAAGCATGGGAATTTCATTAAAGAACCTTACATTAGAGGAGAATCTCGTTGCTCACCCCCAATGCTAGCTATTTCCCCTTGTTTGGCAAAATTCCTTAAGAAAACAATGAAATAAGCTTGGGTTTTAAGAAATCAAAGTAGGAGAACCATTTAACAATATTAGATTAATAATAAAACACTTTTACCTTGAGAAAATAAAGCTCAAAGGCCGTTTGGCTGAAGAGAGAAGATGAGAAAGCTTGAAAATGGATTTTGACGTAAAATGAGATAATAGCTAAAACCTTATTTTAATTTAATTATAAAATCTATTTTAAAATATTTGAATAGTCAAAAATAAAGGGGATAATAACCATATTGGCCCAGCTAATTTAGCTCCTTAAAGATTCAATGTTTTGACTCTTTTACAAAATGGTCACTAAAACAGATTTTGCAAACTTTACGATTTGGTCACTAAACTAAGATGTCATGGTTCGGAAAACGTTTTTCCAAAATCGTTTTCACCAAAACCTTAAACATATTTATTAAGGATTTTAGAGATTTATTTCATATTTTTCCCAACCTCCGATAACCACCTTCCTTGAACTCACTCAAAACACCCTACACCGGTCTTTCGGACCTCGAAACCTCACCGGATCTTGTAGACCCTAAACCGGGATGTTACATGGGGAGTTAAAAGTTTTTCAAAATTTTCAAAACACTTAAAAATTTATACTTGGTTTTGTTATATCAAAAAGGTGGAGATTGTAAAACTAAAGAATTGATTTTGATATAACAAAGGATTTAAGGACTAAATTGAAATTGGAAAATAAATTTTTAAGTCCTCAAAACTTCCCAAAACATTTAAGTAAAATGGTCAAGTCAAAACCAAATGTTTATACAAATGTTTCTAAGTGTTTTCCAAGTCAAAACAGTGATTTTCGAGTCACTTTCAAAGCAGCCCTTAAGCGTTTCGGAACGTTTTGAAAATGTTAACATGTGTTTCGTAACAAGCCTCCCCTTTTCGATATGGGTGCATCGAAACAGGACCCTATGTTTCAAAATGGATGAAGAATAACAGAACGGGTTGATCCGTTTTGATACAAGTGCGTCGAAACAGGACCCTATGTTTCGAAACGGATGAAGAACAACATAACGAGTTGATCCGTTTCGATACGGCAGTATCGAAACAACCTCAAACGTTTCGAAACGATTTTCAAACTTGGATTCGAAAATATGACCGTTGTAATTTTATAACTAATTTTCAAAAAAAACGGTTAAGGTGTATCGAAACGAGTGAAGCACGTTTCGATACGAGTTTTGACAGTGGCAAAATGTTTCGAAACGGCATCAAGCCTGTTTCGGAACGGGCTCTTAGTGTATCGAAACGATCGTACCCGTTTTGATATGGTCTCTTAATTACACCCCAACGGCTATTTCTATTTTGGTCTGTTTCGAAACAGGTACAGGTGTTTCGAAACGGGTAGTTGCAGAAGTGCATTTATGGTGGGAATATTGCACCCCAACGGCTATGTTTATGATGGCAACAACCCCAACGGCTAGAATTGAATGAGAAGGTATAAAAGGGAGTCTCAAATCAATCAACAACAATTATTGATCCTCAAAGAAACAATTTAACATCAAATCCAAGCTCAAGTGCTAAATTTTTCATATCTTTGTAAAATCCCAATTGTAATTCTTTGTAATTCCTATCTTTTTTATTCAATTGGGTTGAGTGCTTGTAATTGGGTAACTTTTGTATTGAGATATAGTTTGTAATTGCCTCGATCTTCTTTGTAAACCTTGTGAGAGGGTTTGGTCAATTTGGGTAGAAAATTGACCACTTGTGTAAATGTTTCCTCCTAAGCTTAGAAAAGGAGAAGATCAACTAGTGGAATTGTTGGAAAATCCTTAGTGGGAGCTAAGGTAGTGGATGTAAAGTTCAATTGGAACTTAAACCACTACAAGTGCCTTGTCTTCTATTTTTATTTTACCACTTCACTATCAATCACTTTGAAAATCCAATTCACCCCCTCTTGGCTTAAATCTATTCAACGATCCACTCAACACAAATCACTATGTTCGGGTCTATAATAAATCTCGATCAGATAAATTAATTCGAGTCTCGGGTCAAGTTTGCAAGACGCTGACGTCTCAAAAATTTTCTTTTAAACATCTGCTGCAAAAAAAATATATTCTAATAAACTTGTGCTGGACTAAGGTTGAAGCCACTAGAATCCATCAGAATATGTTGCTCAGCTAAGGCTGGTAGGAAAAGGCAATACTAAAACATTGAAAGTTCGAATTGAATACTCAACTTAATCTTTTTTACATTCAATCCGCTTTTGGTTCATAAAAATCCTCTCTATTTCTCTCTAATCACCGAGGTCAATTGCTCGGTCAGACTTGCAGGAGCGTGGCACTTTGATCGAATGCTCCTCCACGAGGGCGGTGCTGCGTAATGAAGAACTAAATGATGTGTGTTCTGTTGTTGTTGTTGTGCCTTGTGCCTTGTGCTTCAAAGATGTTCTAGACAGTGGAGAATACTATGCATAAAAACCAAACTTCCACCAAGGGAAATTAAATTGGCTGCTAGTATTTACATCTCAGTCGGATAAAAACTTTGTTCGCTGAAAAAAGTTGTCTAAGTTTGTCTAAGTGCAACGGAGAAGAGTGAAAATTGTCACAACCTGTCAACCGGCAAGCTACTCTCATTTCTCTGGAACACATCGTGCTGACATAGTACCCGTAAGTCGGTATCGTTCGCTTTGGATGCTCACTAGAAGGCGTTGTAACTCAAAGGTGCACAAACTCAGGACCTAGTACAGGTAGGAGGAGTTCACTGCACAACACTGGTACCAAAGGAGTTGGTGGACACCCAAAAGAAAACAACACCGGCTAGTGTTCACAACGCCGGCACGAGGTGTCCCAAGAAAATGAGAGTAACTAGCCGGTAGCCAGATTATGATGAAAGGTTTTCGTCGAACCCCTTGATGGTTATGTTGGCTTAAAACAGAAACCAAATCTCCAATAAAAAGCCCTTTTGCTTGTTCTAGTTTTGTGGGCAGTTGATGACAGGCGAGAAGAATGAATCATATTCCACATCACTTGAATGTCTTCGTATTCGCCGCAACACTCCATGTCCTTGTAAAGGCCTAGCAGCCCTTGCCTTTTCTCTGTCATTATTGCCATATCAGCAAAGAAATAGAATCCAATAGCTTTAATTAGCATGCATTTTAAGTGCCTAAACAGAGAGCAAAGGGAGATTTACCTGCAGCTTTTGGTCTAAGATGCATTTTGACCTTTAAAACTATATATTTCGTCAGAAAAGCAACAGAACGTTTAAAACAAAGCCATTCTCTCCACTTCTCCATCTTTGATTCTTCAAGCAGCTCCACAGCTTCTCCTCTTTCCTTTCCTACACAATATATATAAATACATATATGTGTGTCTAAACTTCCTGTTACCCCATTAAACTAATGCTGGAGAGCAAAACTATATGCATCCGACATGCAAGAAAACGACAATTATCAAGACAGATAAATGTAATGAAATTCAAGTCCTTGCCAACTTCAAAATTGTACTGTAAATTGTAAAGTAACAAGTGCTATATAATCAAGACATGGTTTATCCTGTGTAAATCACAATTAATTGGGGTAAGAAACAAGTGGAATTTGAAGTTTATATTAATGCATGGAAAAGGTGAAAGTGTGTTGTAATTGAAAGGAAACCGACAGTGAGTGGGCAAAGGTGTTTTGGACTTTGCATTTCCTATGTTTTCTTACAACCAAAGATTCTCAATTAAAATAAATGGAAGGGAAGGGGGTGTTGGGGCCATGGTCAGACGGTTGGTTGGATTTTCTTTCAATGTTTTTGCGTTTGTGTGGACACTCCTAACTTTCAACATTTTTAGAGATATTTTAGGGTTTTGAAATGGGTTTATGACATAATCTATTAAGATTAAACAAAACTAAAATCTAGTGAGGAGTTTCAATTAAGCTTTAGTTTAAGCCTAATTGAAGAAGATTAGATAGAAGAAGAACGGTGTCATTGGATCCTCTTAGCATTTGGCAAATCTGCTTGGCTTTATCCTAAGAAAGAAGAGTGAATCGTGTGATTTGCAAGCATTTCAGGTAGAGCAATCTCTTAACTGCTATCCATTTTCTTCTTACTTTGATTAAAGATTCTCTCTACTTCAACTAACAAAGTAAGTTGGTAAATATTTTACCATAAGCTAATAATCAATACACTCTCACTTTAATGCATAAATAAGTCTAATTTTGAATTAATATATTGTCACACTACACTCATGATGTACCATTGTCACGATTGTTTAGTATGTTTACCTATTCATGGGTGTTCGACATGAAATCAAATAGTTAAAGATCGCTCTGATACCATTTATCACGAGGACATTACCCTCCTCCCAAAAGAAGAGTAATTTCCCAAAGAACTCAAATAAATCTTCCCAACTTGAGCCATCGATGAATCAATCGCCTGAAGCAACAGACTCAAATGCGGACTATGATTTCTCCCTTGAGCTTATAATGGTACCAAAAAATAATGGAACGAATGGCCAACGATGAGGCAGCCTGAATTCAGACGATGGCTGATGAAAATAATGCAAAGGACAAGTTTGCAATTACAAGAATGAGGCAATAGAAAGTTGTCTTTCTATTGTCAGATGGGCAAAAAGCTACAAGAGGCTCACTATACTATAATGTCACACAAGTTTCTTTTTGATAAATTTCACCTTCATTGCACTTGCATTGCTTGCAATAAAAAAAAGCATGCATAACATATATTGCATTAGCTTGGAAGTAGTAGTTCATCCCCAAGAATTCAGAAAAAAGGTCCGAGACTAAAGCTTCAAAGCCAATGATAATAACAATAGCAATTAAAAACTTAAATGTCAAGAAACAAAGAGGGTGGAAGAAGCAACTCCAATTTGACCAACTAAAAGCATAAAAATTCAAGAAACATCCAATATTCAGTAACGTAAAGCCGGGTAAGTCAGTAAAAACATCCAACAGAAAGACTTAAATTGCAAGAAGTGTTCACAAAATTTTGCTCACAATTTCATAAAACAAATTCTAGCATCTTTAGAATAAACTACTGCAGCAATACATATCTGGATATCTTATGCTGAAGATTTAGGCAGCGTTTTGGGCTGCAAGCCTCTTCCTGGCTTCCTCAATGATGGATAACTTGATACCCTTGCCCTTAGGGAGGGACACCCATGGCTTTATTCCTTTTCCAATAGTGAAGACATTACCGAGACGAGTTGCAAACTCATGCCCAGCAGAATCTTGAACATGGATTGTCTCAAAGCTACCCTTGTGCTTCTCCCTGTTCTTAATTACTCCAACTCGCCCTCTGTTCCTCCCTCCAGTGACCATGACAACATTCCCAACATCAAACTTGATGAAATCAACAATTTTGTTGCTTTCAAGGTCTAGCTTGATAGTGTCATTAGCCTTGATCAAAGGATCAGGGTAACGGATAGTACGCCCATCATATGTATTTATGTATGGGATACCTTTCTGGCCAAACTGGACGGACCGAACCTTGCAGAGCTTGAACTGCAGAATTCAAATTGTTATTACTAAAAGGGTGAAAAAAGTTGGAAAACTTAAGTACTATCATACAAATTTGATAACTAGCGGATCAAATAGTATGAGAATTCAAACCTTGGTTTCATCACCAGTGATAGCATGGAGACGAAAACGCCCTTTGGTGTCATAAAGTAGACGGAAATCCTCATTTGTTTTAGGAATGGACACAACATCTGGCAAAAGGTAGTAAAGCATGGTTAGGCAATATCTGAAGAGAATATTTTTAGAAAGGAGCGGAATCCTGAAATGTAGCTTTAAAGCTAACTAGGAACAAAACGGTGCTTAATTACACAATCTCAGCATATATTTCATAAAACTAATCAGAATTGTCAATCAATCAGGCTAGTGCTCACAGGGATTTGATCATAGGATTCCGATGTCATGTGAAAAACAGAGTAACCAAACCAAAGTATTTCATTCAACTAAATACTTCATATACTGAGAATTCAGAAACATCAAAACTGACAAACTCAGCCCAGGAAGTGAAGGAAGTACACATACCCATGAAACCAGCAGGATAGGTCTTATCAGTCCTAACCTTTCCATCAACCATAACATGCCTCTGCATGAGAATAGCAATGACTTCTCTATAGGTGAGAGCATACTTCAATCGGTTTCGCAGAATAAGGATCAACGGCAGGCATTCTCTGGACTTGTGGGGACCAGACGATGGCTTGGGTGCCTACAAAGATGAAAATTGAAGGAAAAAAAACAGAACATTGATAGATGAATCAAGGAGGCAAAGTGTGCAACAAAAAGAGAACTGAAAGGAATAAAGAAAAACAGTAAACTTGAATGGAAGTGAAGTGAAGGGGTAAAGATGATAACATACAAAAGCACCACCAAGCTTGTCAAGCATCCAATGCCTAGGGGCATTGAGCCTCTTCAAATGTTTCTTCAACCCTCTAGCCTGTAACACACGACAAAGAAGACAAAGTGTAAATGAAACTGAAATGTACAATAAATCAAATTGTCTAGCCATGACAAATAGCAGAACAATGAAGGTAGAGCAGGAAACTTATCTAAGGTTCCAAACGCTAACTATGCAAGGAATTAGCTAGATCCCAGCTATTAAGGCATGGTTCGGGAATGCTTCCCAAACGGCCGTTGGGCTACTGAACGCAGTAGTAGCACCAAACAGTCACGCCAGACATGCACAACGGCCGTTTGAAACCCAGATTTTGCCTCAAAAGCTGGGAAATCCAGCTTCTGCCAAACGCCCGTTCCAAAATAATGTTACCACCCAAAACACAGACATCCAAATGTATACTATAATGAACAGTGGGAATCACAGGAAACTCAGAAATCATACACATTCCAAATCAATGAAGATAGACCACTTTTCATTTGTTCAGAAAGCTAGCTCAATACGTAAAACAACAGTGATTAAACAAACTAATCCGGAATATTCTAAACTGAAAACCCACGAAATTTACAAAACTTATAGAAAAGAATGAAAAAGAATTCAAGAAATGTTGTGAATCAAAGTTGTGAAAAGCAGAAGAAACTGACCATCCTGGAGAAATGAGGCTGCTTTGCTCAAAGTCTGTGTCTTGCTAGAGTCTAAAGACAAGAAACCCTAATAACTCATATATTAATAGGATGGGAGCATTATAGGGTTATCGATCCAAATATGAATGGGACGTCTGTCATGAGCGAAACTGTGTTTTATGGGCCTTAAACCCAAATCCAGGATAAAACTTTGGGTTCATTATCCTCTTTTTGTTTCTAAGCTCTCGTTTCTTGTTGTTAACTGAGAGACGTGGCAATTACGATATTTGTATAATAACATATTTAATTTTTAATATTTACACATTCAATCAATTTAAACATCAACAAAGATGATTAAATTAGGAATGAATTGATTGAATATGTCAATATGAAGGATTAAACGTTCTGTTAACGTCACCCACTTAATGACAGTTAACAGCTCAGTGATTTTTTTGTATCAAAAATTAAATTTCAATGTCCATTATGTAACTTTTGAAAATTTTATGACCATTTTGTATTTTTAGAGATAGATTGATGACCATTTGTGTACTTTACCCGAAATTTTTCTATTTTGATTATCGAACTAATATTTTTTTTATAAGAATGGTCATTAACGTTACGTTTTTTTTACTTTAGTCACATGTTAACTTTTCGTTAAGAATCAATGGAGACAATGTCGTGGCATGGTATAATAAAAATTTTAGTCCTCAAAATTTATCTACTATCAATTTGGTCCTAATTCAAAAATAAATCAATAAATTTAAACTTAATATTTTTAAATCATTTCAATTTAATCCTCATTATAATTCTAAATGATTCAATATATTTTATTTTCCTATAAGATGAAGCGTGCCGCTTGATTTTTAATAATTTTTATTTTTTATATTTTAAATACTAAAAAGTTCTTAATTGCTGTATATTTTCTTATATTTTGAGATTAAAAAAATTAATTATTTTCAATTTTACTCTTCTTCTCCAAACAATAATCCCCCTCTCAAAACTATAGCTGCCACCACAATGAAGAGAAGGACCTATGAGTGGGGTCGAGACGTACGATTTTACGGTTAGACTGATGCGTTGATGGAGGTAATAGTCGGATGAGTGATGTGCGAACGAGAAATGATGGGTCTACAAAGGCTAGTTTGAGCATCAGTGAGGGCTTCTCCTGGGTGTGGTGCGATAGGCGTGCATGAGCACAGGCTATACGAAATTCAAGATGGCACATAGAGGACATGGGGGTGTTGGACGGCTTCACGAACTGATGGTGTTGGTGACATGGTGTAGTTAAGGGTCATTGATGAACGAATGGAAAAATGGAGAAAGGAGTGTTGGAGTCACCACCGGCCACTATGGTAGGCCAGAAACCGTTTAAAATCAACCAGAGATTCAAAAATATTTGGGTTCGAGAGTCGGTTACGCGTGGGGAAGAATTAGCACCTCCACGACGCCCAAAATTGGTACCGTGTTGATTTAGTGTTGTCTTGCAAGAAAATAAAAAATTTAAATTTAATTTAATTTTTAATCCCCAAAAAGTCTAAGGAGAATATTTCTTTATTTACGATAACCGAGGAAAATGACACCTGAATAGGTCAGGATACCAGTTTCAAATCGATTTTCGAAATAAAGTGGAAAATATCTCTTAAATACCAAAACAAATTTAAAATTTTTAGAATAAATACAAAAATATATTCAAAAGAGAAAGTATCATATGTGACAATAACATGACATAATTTACATAGTTATATATACATACATATATTATTATTATATGGTTACAACACATATATATTATATAGTAAAATAATATACACATATCATATATGTACATATATACAATATGATAAGATACATAACATAATAATTATTATAATATAAGATAACATAATTAATAATAGTATATTGATAAGATATAATAACAAAATAATAACATACATATATAACTTATAGCACTTAGAATACAATATAATCATAATAGAATATAATTATGATATAACATCAATAATATAATAGTTACTAATAATAGTAATAACGATGATAAATATGTTACAAGGATAATGATAGTATGATATAATATAATATAAGTATGGTATAAATATATATGTATATAAAACATGAGAAATAAATAATAATAAAAAATAAAAATATTATATATGTATATATATACATGTAACATGAAAATATAATAAATAACAATAGTAATATAAAGATTACATAATATATATACATGTACTACATAATAAATAAATATATTATAATAACATATACACAAATAATAATAATAATAATAATATAATAAATAACAATAGTAATATAAAGATTACATAATATATATACATGTACTAATAATAAATAAATATATTATAATAACATATACACAAATAATAATAATAATAATAATAAAATTAGAACTAATAATAATAATAATAATAATAATAATAATAATAATAATAATAATAATAAATGATATTATATAACATAATAATATGTCAAGATAAAAAAGGAAAAAACCAAATTAAGGGAATCAAATGAAAAGAAATTAAAGGGTCCAGTTGCAAAGTTATTAAAACAAGAAAGGACTGCAGAGATAATTATTTTAGGGCGGAGGTCCTCATCATGCAGTTTTCCAATTTCAAACTGATTTATGGGCTAAACTGAAAAATAAAATAAAATATGGGAATTGAATTAAAAGGGAAATAAGGACGTAATTAGAACTCGTGAAAACGTTAGAGGGACTAGAGAAGTGATTAGACCATGCGGAAGAGACAAAGTAAAAGCAGCTTTAAACGGAGGGACCTAGTGCGTAATTTACCCATTTTTATTCTAAAACCTAAAGCAAAATTCTTTCTTTCATTTTTGTTTCACTCAGCCGCATCATCATCCCCTTTCTTTTCCCTTTGTTTCTTCTAATTTTTTTCAAACCCTAAAAACAAAACAACCTATTTTTGTTTGAATCAAAACTTTTAGCTTCAACAAAGATGATGATCACGGTTTATTCCGACCGTAGAGGGAGACGACGTCGCCGATTCGAAACCGAACCAAGGTAAGATTCGAAACTCCTTTTTTTGTTTTTTTTTTTCGAAAGAGAAAAAAAAGTATACTAGTTTTTTTACCTTGAATCTTTAGATATGTAAATCTCTATTTTTTTCTTATTTCATTCGAAAACCTCCCTTGTATTTCATTCGAAAAAGCCTTTTTTCATTCGAAACTCTCCCTTGTATTTCATTCGAAAAAGCCTCACTTTCGATTACATGCATTGGGTTTTTTATACCCGAAATTTACAGCATAAAAAATAAAGCAAGTTGTTCTGACATTTTTTTGCTTTTCTGGTTTGGACGGTGCGGGTGACGTGGCGACTGCTGGTTGGTTGCCGGGTCGATGGTGGCTCGATTCAGCGACGACGGCTCGAACGGTTGGCGGCGGCGTGGCTTGGCAGATGAGGGGTTGGCGGCGGCTAGGGTTAGGGTTTTTTTTAGTTTAATGTAATTATGGTTTTTTGGATGATGGGTCATGGGTATTGGGCCGGGTATGGATATAGGTATTGGGTATGGGTTATTGATTGGGTTGTAAATAATAATAATAAAGGCTTATTTATTATTTAATTTGAATGTTGGGTTGGGCTGGTTTGAGTTTAGGCCCGGACAAAAATAGGTGTTTACAGTTGCCCATCTTTGCTCATTGTTGTGTAACAATAATAGAGCAAAGACAAAAGAACAACTATTTTTTTCCGGTCAAATTTGGGTTTCTTCTCCGTTCACCGTTTCTTGAGCTTTACTTAATCTGATGGGTTGCTCTTTATAGGCAAAATATTCAAACTGGGGAGATCCATTGGGGAGATAGAATGAGTTCGGCTTGCTTCGACTCTGACGACGATGCAGTATATGGAGAAAATTTGACCTAGCTACAACACTAACGAAGAGGCAAGGTCTGCAAAACTGGATCTAGTTGATTTGAGGTGACATAACCAAATGATGAAGGTTCTAATCTCTGATTCAGCTGCAACTCCGACGAAGAGGAAAAATCTAAAAAAGAAAGTGTTGACATTGGATCCAGAAGATATCCCCAACATAGCTCCTAGATTGCTTTTGCATTTTTCCCAAATGTACAGGGATCAACGGTTTTGACTTGCCTTTACCAGAAGCCGTTTGCTCTGGGCTAGTTGTAACATTCCCCTGGGTACAATCAGTTTGTACCAATCGTGACATTGGATTTTTTAAAGGATTTATTTTCCTTTGACCATTCGTTAAAATGGATTTTGGATGGACAGTTGAATTGTCCATTGTCTTAAACTTTATCGTGTTTAAGCACGTTGTGCCGACATTTCTATCGGACTTGCTTTGATCCAGCTACAACTCCAACGAAGAGGAAGGATCATGGGTTAATGAAATTGGTCCAGCTACAACACCGACGAAGAGGCAAGACCAGGAATTAGTAAGGTTTGACCCAGCTACAACACCGATGAAGAGGCAAGGTCTGAAGTTAATAGGGTTGGTCCAGCTACAACACTAACGAAGAGGCAGGATCTGAAGTTGGGGGTTAGTAAATTCGGTCCAGCTACAACACTGACGAAGAGGCAAGACCATGAGTTGATAAAGTTTGACCCAGCTACAACACCGACGAAGAGGCAAGGTCTGAAGTTAGTAAGGTTGATCCAGCTACAACACCGACGAAGAGGCAGGATCTGAAGTTGGGGTTTAGTAAATTCGGTCCAGCTACAACACTGACGAAGAGGCAAGACCATGAGTTGATAAAGTTTGACCCAGCTACAACACCGACGAAGAGGCAAGGTTTGAAGTTAGTAAGGTTGATCTAGCTACAACACCGATGAAGAGGCAGGATCTGAAGTGTGGGGTTAATAAATTTGGTCCAGCTGCAACACCGACTAAGAGGCAAGACCATGAGTTGATAAAGTTTGACCCAGCTACAACACCGATGAAGAGGCAAGGTCGAAGTCAAAAATCTTGATCCAGCTCAACACTGACGAAGAGGCAAGATCTGGATAAAGTCTTGATCAAGCTACAACTCTGACGAAGAGACATGATCGAAGAAGAAGTTTTTTCTTTTTCTTTTCATCTTTTTTCTTTTTTTCTTGATTCTTTTTTTTATTTTTTATTTTTTCTTCTTTTTTTTCTTGATTTTTTTTTTCGTTCTTCTTTGATTTTTTGTTTACTTTTTTTCTTTCGTTTTCTTTTTTTTAACTATAATTCTAAGGTAATATCCGAGGAGTAAAGTTTGGTCTAGCTGCAACACCGACGAAGAGGCAAGACCAAGATTCAACCGAGCTACAACACCGACGAAGAGGCACGATCTAAAAGAATAAATTTTGATCCAGCTACAACACCGACGAAGAGGCAGGATCAGAAATGTGGTCCAGCTACAACACTGACGAAGAGGCAAGACCAGGAGTTGACCGAGCTACAACACCGACGAAGAGGCACGGTCTAAAAGAATAAATTTTGATCCAGCTACAACACCGATGAAGAGGCAGGAGCAGAAATGTGGTCCAGCTACAACACTGACGAAGAGGCAAGACCAGGAGTTGACCGAGCTTCAACACCGACGAAGAGGCACGGTCTCAAGGTAAATTTTGATCCAGATGAAAGAGGTTTGATCCACTGCACCACTGACGGAGAGACTAGATCAGAATGAATTTTGATATTGCTACTCCACTAACGAAGAGGCTAGATCTGGAAAATTTTTATCTTTTACTCTATAACAAAGAGTATTGACCTGAAAATGAGATAAAACACTAGTTAGTATTTGTTCAAAAATCTTAGATGCTTACGCTTTTGCGTATTCGGCCTCCTTCGGGGCTAAAAGTTGGTCATCATGTTGTTGCCTCCATAGTTGAGGTTTTTTGGTCTCTTTCTTGGACCTGTTCGTGTGCTCAAATGAATGTGTTGTGGATGCATGTGATATGTCTAAATGCATGGTGACTTAAATGCAAGTATGATGTATGCAGTTAATGCGAAATGATCTCAATGGGCGAGTGAGTGAATGACATATTATGTTTTGCCCTTTAAAGGGATGCCCCTAATTTTGTGGTGGTCGTATTTTTTGTTCCGATTAAACAGTGCTTGATGCCTTATATGTAAGGATGCCCCTAATGTGGAATTAAAACATTACTTGCCCTGCAGCTGTGGGTCATCAAACTTGTCAAGATTTTCACCGGTTAGGGTATCCTCTTTCTGAAAAACGGATGATCCTATATTCTGAACCAATGTGATGATAAATGAAAAAAAAACATGCATGCTTCTAAATGCAATATTTATGTATAAATGCATATTAATGCAAGTGAATGAATAATCAAAATGATGTAATGCAACTATCATGTAAATGAATGAAATAATACTTCGAAAATGTGATGTAAAAAATCAAACACCGAAATAGGTTAGTATGGTTAAAGATTATCAAATAATCAAATAGATTAAATAAATTAAATAACAACAAATGCCAAAATTGAAGCAATTAAAATTATATACATGACATATAAATGACAAACAAATGCATAAACAAATCAAGCAAGACTTAACAGGGTTACCACTAAACGGACACTATTTCGATATGGCTCTAAAAAGGTGGGCTCTACGGTCCATTATATGTGACTAGGATCTAGAGTACTAAAGGGCACCTGAACTGTCGTTATTACCTACTAAGATAATAGGACATCGATTCGGGAGGATATGAGTCCTTATACCATACAGAGGCGCAAACCCCACGAAATATAAGGATCATATCCCGGAAGTGAATTATAATATCATACGGAGGTGGCCACCTCACGAGACAAAGTAATCACTCCCACTTAACGGTTGCGGAGCCCAGACAGCTCATGCATTAATGCAAAGGGATTAAAAATTAATTTAAAATCGAATTTTTACTTTTTTGCAAGACAACAAAAAATCAACATTGGCCTGACTCTCTTAAAAAAATCCCCAGGAGTGTCGCCATCTGTTGAGTGGATCGCAAGATCGATATAAACCAAGAGGGGGTGAATTGGAAATTTAAAGGTTTGTATGGTGGAAATTTGCAAATAAAAAGATTGACAAGGTATTTTAGAGTTGTTCAAGTTCTCCAAATGAACTCTACATCCACTACCTTAGCTTCACTAAGGATTTGCAACAATTCCACTAATTGCTCTTCCCCTTTTCTAGGCTAAGGAGGTAACCCTTACAATTTCGGTTGAACTTTCTACCCAAAATTCAACCCAATCCTCACAACAAGAGAACAAAGAAATTTGTTGGCTAATGAAGTATCTCTCAATACAAATGATAGCCCAATTACAAGCACTCAACCCAATTGAACAAGATATGAATGAAAATTACAATTGGGATTTCTAGACAAATAGGAATTTTGGCACAATTGCTTGGATTTGATGAATAGATGTTTTCTTGAAGATCAATAGTTGTTACTGATGCTTTTAGATGTGTCTTTTATACCTCCTCATTGATTTCTAGCCGTTTGGGTGGTTGGCAACATAAATGGAGCCGTTGGAACCCTCTCTTACCACCATAAATGCACTTCTGCAGCTATGCGTATCGGTACGCGGGAAGGAGTATCGATACCTGTCTCAGAAAAGAAAGAGTCGTTGTGTGCAATAAATAGGGCGTATCGATACATGCGTAAGCGTATCGGTACGGGGTATCGAAACGGTAAAGGTCGTATCGATACCATTTTCTCAACTTAGCTCACTGTCGATATCCGTATCGGTACGGTGGTTATGCGTATCGATACGGGTCAACTACTTTTCAAAGTTTGGTTACCAACCAACTGACACCAACGGTCATATTATTAAACCGACTTAATATTTAAAAATTATAAAGACCGTATCGATACGAGGGTTTGCCGTATCGGTACGCTACTCAAACTCTTTGAATTTTAACACAGGGGCGTATCGATACGAGGGTTTGCCGTATCGATACGTGTTCCGACAATAACCAAGTTTGGCAAAATGGTATCGATACGCTTGGGAGTGTATCGATACACCTGAACGATTTTCAATGGTTTTGCCTTGGAACACTTAGAAAATATTTTGAGTTTGAGTTTTATAAATCAGTTTTAAAGTGTTGGTGTTTTGAAACTTATTAAGGGACTTATAAAAACAATTTTAAGTTTTACAAGTTGATCCTTAAAGATCTAATTATATCAAAATCAAACATAGGTTTTACAATCTCCCCCTTTTTGATATAACAAAACCAAAACTTAAAATTTTTGACATTTTTGAAAAACCTTTACAAAGTTAACTCCCCCTTAATATAAGCTTGGTAACCTTTGAGTTAAAATCAAAATATTTGAAGTGTGAGCTAGTTTCTTCTCCCCCTTTTTGTTAGATCAAAAATTCTTTGAGACAATTAAGTGCATAAAGAAATCAAAGGTATAATAATAAGCAACATAATTTTATTCATCATAGCATCAAACTCGAAATCCAAACAAAAGCAAAAAGAAATCAAAGCATAGGTTTTAATCCTAAAACAAACTTAATCCTAAGAACATAAAGCATAGGTGCATAAAATAGAAAATCCTAAATGATATGAATGATATGCAAGAAGAAACGTCTAGGCATTGTCTTCGTCATCTTCATCATCTTCATCATCAACTCCCATTGGCTCATTATCCCTCATGCTATTACGCCATTCATCATGGAAAGCGGCAATGGAAATATTCAAAGACTTGTGCCCGCTTTCAAGGGAGGTGAGGCGATTCTCCATACCCGTCAACCTTGTATCAAAGGTAGTTTCCATGGAAGTAAGACGAGTATTCATGTCCGTGCGCAACCCGGTAAATTGCTCATTGAGATAGGTCATGAGAGCATCCATATTGGGTTGTGGGACTTGAGGAGCTTGAGCCTCTTCAAGTACGGCGGCGGCTTCAGGAGGTAGCTCGGCAAGACGTACCCATTCACCATTAAAATATGAAAACTTTGCCCGAGCGAGAGATCGCTCATCAATGGGATCGGTGAGAGGAGTTGGGCAATCATAAGAGCAATCAATATCCTTTTTAGTAAAGAAATAACTCAAAGTCGTACCATATGTAAAGGAGGTGACATGAGGTGTGTGACGATTTTGTACGAGGTAGACGATCTCCTGGAACATAAGACGAGCTAGATTTGGTCGCTTTTTCTCACGGAAGCACCGAATCCAAAAATCATCCATTTGACGGATGGTGGAATATTTTCCTCCGGAGGGACGAAACCACCACGACACCATCAAATGTAAGATCCGGTCTTGAGCATTTAGGGCGGTGACGGATCCACTAAGAACATGCCCTAAAGCATGCTCATTGTCAAGGCCTTCATCCTCTAATTTGAAAACCTCGCAAATGGATTTGACATCAAGAATAATTTTCTTCCCCATGAGGTAAGAGCAAATGGCAACAACTTCCCCATCACGACTAATACATCTTGCATTAGCATAGAAAATCAAAACCAAAAGGCGATAGAAAATACCGGGAATAGAGATGAACTCCATGAAGTTCCATCGACGAAATAACGGAAGATATTCAAACTTAAAACGCTCGGAGTCGAGAAAAGGAACGGAGATAACCCTTTCGGCACGGATCTTATAATTCTCATATTGACGAAAGTGAGTTAGACCCGAATTGCCTTCAAAGCATTGCTCATAGATGATAGAGTAGTTTGGACGAGCAATCGCTCCAAGGGTGAAAGATTCACCGGCTTGAGAAACCCTTGTACGCTTCCTCGAAGGTTCTTTTGGTGCAATGATCTAAAAGAGAATTAAGCAAAAGGATTTCTTCAATTTGAGTAAAAATCAAGGTAAAAAAAATTTGAAGAAAAACAAAGGTTTTGATAAAAGATGAAACAAAAAAATCAAAAAAATCAAAAGAAATTGAAAAAAAGAAAGAAAGAAAGATTACCCTGATAGAAACTTGGAGGATTGAAGAAAGACTAGCACAAAAGATGAGAGAGAGAGCACAAAGCCTTGCTTGATTCGAAAACTCTTTTAGAATTGAGTTGAGGTGTGAAAAATATGAAGGAGGAAGGGCCTTTTTATAGGTAAAAATGGCTAGGGTTAATTAGGTTTTGAAGAGTTTGAATTTAGGTAAAAGTTGAACTCATTAAAAGCTAATTTAATGCCATCAGCGCAGTCGAGTATCGATACGCCTGAGGGTGTATCGATACGGGGATAGAATTGTCTTTCCACAAAAATGCCCGTTGGAAATTCGTATCGAAACGGAGGGGTCCGTATCGAAACGACTCGTATCGATACGAGTTTAATCGTATCGATACCCGTGAAGCGAAGTGAATTTTGGGAAACAGAATGAAGAACAGGTATCGATACGCGTAGAGCCGTATCGGTACTGTATGCCCAGAAATGCAAATTTGGTTCAAAGAACAACCAAAGGCTCGAACTTAACATCTCCTAAAGGTATGCAAATGATGAATGAGCAGTTCTAAGCATATTTTAACAGAAGCATACTCCCCCTAACTATAGGCATGTATGAAATTAGAAGTCTAAGCATACAAATATGGCATTTCACAAGATCAAGCATATTTAACCACAAAAGAGGTCCTAAAAAGGTCAAGATAGGCTAGCTAGACCTAACTCTCTCCTAAGGGACCAAAAACGCTCTTTGTCTAAGGGTTTTGTAAATATGTCCGCTAATTGATTCAAGGTGTCTACATACTCTATAACCACATCTTCCTTAAGGACATGATCTCTAATGAAATGATGCCTTATTTCTACGTGTTTGGTTCTAGAGTGTTGGATGGGATTTTTTGTTAAGCATATTGCACTAGTGTTGTCACATTTTAGGGGTATGGTTTCAACTTTAATTCCATAATCTAAGAGTTGTTGCTTCATCCAAAGGACTTTAGCACAACAACTCCCTAAGGATATGTACTCGGCTTCGGTGGTAGATAAGGCTACACTATTTTGTTTCTTAGAGAACCAAGATATGAGCATACTACCTAAGAATTGACAAGTTCCCGAAGTACTTTTCCTATCGATTTTGCAACCCCCATAATCCGCATCCGAGTAAGCATGAAGGTTGAAGGTAGAGTCTCTAAGGTACCAAAGACCTAAACAATGAGTGTCTCTAAGATACCTAAAGATTCTCTTAACGGCTATAAGGTGAGACTCTCTAGGACTAGCTTGAAACCTAGCACACAAGCAAACACTAAACAAGATATCCGGTCTACTTGCGGTAAGGTAAAGCAAAGATCCAATCATAGAACGATAAAGCTTAGAGTCAACACACTTACCTCCTTCATCTTTGTCAAGCTTTATAGATGAGCTCATAGGAGTGGCTTGAGGCTTTGCATTCTCCAAGCCAAACTTCTTGAGCATATCCTTTATGTATTTCTCTTGATTGATGAATGTGCCATCCTTCTTTTGCTTGATTTGGAGTCCCAAAAAGAATGAGAGCTCCCCCATCATGCTCATCTCAAATTCGCCTTGCATTAACTTAGCAAACTCTTGACAATGACATTCATTAGTAGAACCAAAAATAATATCATCAACATAAATTTGAACTACCAATATGTCATTTTTATAAAAAGTGTAGTGTCCACCTTACCTTTTTCAAATCTTTTTTCAATCAAAAAATTTGAAAGTCTTTCATACCAAGCTCTAGAAGCTTGTTTTAAACCATAAAGAGCTTTGGTAAGTTTAAAAACATGATTTGGAAATTTTGAATCTTCAAAACCCGGTGGTTGTTCCACATACACTTCTTCATTTATAAAACCATTTAAAAATGCGCTTTTAACATCCATTTGAAAAAGCTTGAAATTATGATAACATGCATATGCAAGCAACATCCTAATGGCTTCCATTCTAGCTACGAGTGCATAGGTTTCATCAAAATCTATTCCCTCTTCTTGAGTGTAACCTTGTGCTACAAGTCTAGCTTTATTTCTTACAATGTTACCACTCTCATCTAGCTTGTTCCTAAAGACCCATTTAGTTCCTATTGTAGATTGATTACTAGGCCTATCAACTAATGTCCAAACATTACTTCTCTCAAATTGATTTAACTCTTCTTGCATAGCCATAATCCAAAAGTCATCTTTCAATGCTTCTTTTATATTTTTAGGCTCTATGCACGAGATAAATGCAACATGGTTCATTAATCTAAGAGAAGAACGAGTGGTTACCCCCTTGGATGGATCACCCAAGATTTCACCATCTTTGACATAGTTCAACTCCCTTGGGTAGCTCACTTCCTTTTCCTCAATAGCCAAGTCCTTCAAGGCTTCAAGAGGTGGATCTTGTGTGTCCTCTTCTTTTGTTGGAATCTCATCCTCCTTTGAAGTTTGATCTCCATCAAAGGCATTTATGATTCCTACATCATCATCATCACAAGAATCCTTCTTATGAAGGAGGTTATCATCGAATACAACATGAATAGATTCTTCTACTACTAAAGTTCTTTTGTTAAATACTCGATAGGCTTTAGAGGTTAAAGAGTAACCTATAAAAATAGCTTCATCACTTTTTGCATCAAATTTACCTAAGTTGTCTTTTCCATTATTTAAAACAAAACACTTGCAACCAAAAGGGTGAAAATAGCTAATGTTAGGCTTTTTAGATTTTAAAATCTCATAAGGTGTTTTCTTTAAAATTGGCCTAATCATTACTCGATTTACAATATAGCAAGCGGTGTTTGTGGCTTCCGCCCAAAAATATTTAGCTAAATTGTTTTCACAAAGAATAGTTCTAGCCATTTCTTGCAAAGTCCTATTTTTCCTCTCAACTACCCCATTTTATTGAGGAGTTCGAGGAGCCGCAAAATTATGGCTAATACCATTTTCATTTAAAAAATCTTCAAACCCTAAATTTTGAAACTCGGTTCCATGATCACTTCTAATATGTGAAATTCTAAGTTCAAGATCATTTTGGGTTAGTTTTGAAAATGTGATGAATTTTTCCAAAGCCTCATCTTTAGTACTTAAAAATAGAACCCAAGTAAATCTAGAAAAATCATCAACAAACACAAAAGCATAAGACTTACCACCCAAGCTCATAATCCTAATTGGCCCAAATAAATCCATATGGATTAGTTGTAAGCATCTACTAGTAGAAACATCATTAATGGATTTAAAGGAAGACCTATGTTGTTTACCCTTTGAGCATGCATCACAAATTTTATCATTTGAAAATTTTATCTTGGGTAAACCTCTAACTAGATTAAGGGAGACTAGTTTTTCTAAAACACTTATGCTAGCATGTCCTAGCTTCCTATGCCACAACCATACATCATTTTCGTTTTGTGCAACTAAGCATGCATGAGATGTATGAATGTCATCTAGATGCACCATATATATATATTCCCTATGCGATGACCTATGAGCATAATATTATTAGATTTAATGTCTACAATTTTGTATCCATTTTTATCAAATAAAACATTAAATCCTTTATCACACAATTGACTTGTGCTCAATAAATTGTGTTTAAGACCATCGACATATAATACATTTTCAATGAGAATAGTAGAGTGATTACCTATGGAGCCAATACCTTTAATGTGGCCTTTGGAGTTGTCACCAAATGTTACTACTCCTCCACTTTTTGGCTTTAGATCCATGAATCGACTCTTGTCTCCGGTCATGTGCCTCGAGCATCCACTATCAAGGTACCATGAGTTTTGACTTTGTGCTTTGGCCTTGTAGCAATGCTCCCCCTACAAACAAAGATATTAAACTTTTGTTTTTGGTACCCAAATCATTTTGGGTCCATGAGTGTTAGCTCCCAAAACCTTGGTTCCCTTAGGAATCCAAGAAGACATAGCAATAACATTATTAGATTTTACAAGTTCCTTAGGAACCCATACACTTCTAATTCTTTTAGCTCTACTATGTCTAGGATAGCTACCTTGTTTGTAGTAGTTAGTCTTTTTCTTAGGTTGGTGTGTTCTAGAGGATTCACCTATTTCATGCTTGACACTACCAACATTTTTCAAAGACTTTTTGAGCTCATTTAGCTCACCCAACACCTTTTGGTGTTCACTATTACATTGAGATAAAAGATTATTAAGATCAACATTTTCATCTTGAAAGAATTTTAGTTCATCTTTTAATCCTAATATCTTTTTTCTCAAATTTTGAATTAGCTTGAGTGAGTGAGTCATTTTTCTCATTTAGTTCTAAAATAATTTTCTTGTTTTTAATGACCGACTCTTTAAACTTCTCAACTAATTCATCATAAACCTCTTGTAACTCATCATATGCATCATTCAATTCATCATATGAAATATCTAAAGTAGATGAGTTAGAGGTTACCAAGGAGGAATCTTCCTCAAGTGCCATGAGGCAAAGGTTAGCCACTTCTTGTTCGTCATCCTCCGATGACTCCTCATCACTCCAAGTAGCAAGCTTGGCTTTGAGCTTCTTCTTCTTCTCAAAGCCCTTCTTCTTGAGTTGAGGGCACTCCGAACGTATGTGGCCGGGTTGTTTGCACTCAAAGCAAGTGATAGGATCCCTTCCTTCTTCTTTGTTCTTGCTTTTGAAGTCCATCTTCCTTTGGATTTTTCTTCCCCGATTGGACCTCATAAAACGTGAGAATCGTTTGGCTATCATAGCCAATTCTTCAAGTTCATCCTCCTCACTAGATGAGCTCTCATCATGTTGTGAAGCTTTAGCCTTGAGAGCTATTCCCATCTTCTTCTTCTTCTCAATCTCAAGCTTCTCTACCCTTTTCTCTTCTTTCTTCTTCTCATCTTCCCTTCCTTGCTTCATGATCTCATGAGTAAGGAGAGAACCCACAAGCTCATCAAGCTTCAAAGTTTTCAAATTCTTTGCTTCGATGATAGCGGTTCTCTTCCCATCCCAAGACTCGGGAAGTGAATAGAGTAGCTTTCGGACAAGCTTGTCTTCCGGTATGATCTCTCCAAAGCCCTTTAGCCCATTGACAATCGTGGAGAAACGATCAAACATTTTTGACACCGTCTCATCGGGCTCCATCTTGAAGTTTTCATAACTAAGATTGAGAATTCCAATCTTAGTTTCTTTAACATCGTTGGTGCCTTTATAAGTAGTCTCGAGAGTGTCCCACACTTCTTTGGCACTTTCGATGTATGAGACCTTTGAATAGATGTCCGGACCGAAAGAACAAAATAGCATATGGAGAGCTTTATCATTAACTTGAATCTTTTTCCTCTCCTCTTCACTCATCTCCACTTTCTTCTTCAAAACCATCTTGCCTTCACCATCTTGCTTCAATGGAATATATGGCCCATCTTCAATGACATCCCACACTAGATAGTCATTTGACTTGATGAAGAGACGCATTCTATTCTTCCAAAAAGAATAGTTATCATTGTTGAAGAAAGGAGGCTTTGTAGTGGATTGTCACTCGTACATGCCCGAACCGGAGGTTGAAGCCATCTCTTGATATATGATGATCACACTCTTCCAAGGAACTCCTCTTGTGGTTGTTAATCCTCAAAGAGGTAGGCTCTGATACCAATTGTTGAGTGGATCGCAAGATCGATATAAACCAAGAGGGGGGTGAATTGGAAATTTAAAGGTTTGTAAGGTGGAAATTTGCAAATAAAAAGATTGACAAGGGATTTTAGAGTGGTTCAAGTTCTCCAAATGAACTCTACATCCACTACCTTAGCTTCACTAAGGATTTGCAACAATTCCACTAATTGCTCTTCCCCTTTTCTAGGCTAAGGAGGTAACCCTTACAATTTCGGTTGAACTTTCTACCCAAAATTCAACCCAATCCTCACAACAAGAGAACAAAGAAATTTGTTGGCTAATGAAGTATCTCTCAATACAAATGATAGCCCAATTACAAGCACTCAACCCAATTGAACAAGATATGAATGAAAATTACAATTGGGATTTCTAGACAAATAGGAATTTTGGCACAATTGCTTGGATTTGATGAATAGATGTTTTCTTGAAGATCAATAGTTGTTGCTGATGCTTTTAGATGTGTCTTTTATACATCCTCATTGATTTCTAGCCGTTTGGGTGGTTGGGAACATAAATGGAGTCGTTGGAACCCTCTCTTACCACCATAAATGCACTTCTGCAGCTATGCGTATCGGTACGCGGGAAGGAGTATCGATACATGTCTCAGAAAAGAAAGAGTTGTTGTGTGCAATAAATAGGGCGTATCGATACATGCGTAAGCGTATCGGTACGGGGTATCGAAACGGTAAAGGCCGTATCGATACCATTTTCTCAACTTAGCTCATTGCCGATATCCGTATCGGTACGGTGGTTATGCGTATCGATACGGGTCAACTACTTTTTAAAGTTTGGTTACCAACCAACTGACACCAACGATCATATTATTAAACCGACTTAATATTTAAAAATTATAAAGACCGTATCGATACGAGGGTTTGCCGTATCGGTACGCTATTCAAACTCTTTGAATTTTAACACAGGGGCGTATCGATACGAGGGTTTGCCGTATCGATACGTGTTCCGACAGTAACCAAGTTTGGCAAAATGGTATCGATACGCTTGGGAGTGTATCGATACACCTGAACGATTTTCAATGGTTTTGCCTTGGAACACTTAGAAAATATTTTGAGTTTGAGTTTTATAAATCAGTTTTAAAATGTTGGTGTTTTGAAACTTATTAAGGGACTTATAAAAACAATTTTAAGTTTTACAATTTGATCCTTAAAGATCTAATTATATCAAAATCAAACATAGGTTTTACACCATCTGTGATAAAGGTTTTTTATTTTTTAAGTAATGATGTTGGAAAATATATTGAAAATAGGGGGAAATGAAAAAATGGAGAAAGGAGTGTTGGAGTCGCCACCGGCCATTATGGTAGGCCAGACACCATTTAAAATCAACCAGAGATTCAAAAATATTTGGGTTCGGGAGTCGGTTAAGCGTGGGGAAGGATTAGTACCTCCACGACGCCCAAAATTGGTACCGTGTTGATTTAGTGTTGTCTTGCAAGAAAATAAAAAATTTAAATTTAATTTAATTTTTAATCCCAAAAAGTCAAAGGAGAATATTTCTTTATTTACGATAACCGAGGAAGATGACACCTGAATAGGTCAAGATACCACTTTCAAATCGATTTCCGAAATAAAGTGGAAAATATCTCTTAAATACCAAAACAAATTAAATTTTTTTAGAATAAATACAAAAATATTTTCGAAAGAGAAAGTACCATATGTGACAATAACATGACATAATTTACATAGTTATATATATATATACATATATTATTATTATATGTTTACAACACACATATTATATAGTAAAATAATATACACATATCATATATGTACATATATATACAATATGATAAGATACATAACATAATAATTATTATAATATAAGATAACATAATTAATAATAGTATATTGATAAGATATAATAACAAAATAATAACATACATATATAACTTATAGCACTTATAATACAATATAATCATAATAGAATATAACTATGATATAACATCAATAATATAATAGTTACTAATAATAGTAATAACGATGATAAATATGTTACAAGGATAATGATAGTATGATATAATATAATATAAGTATGGTATAAATATATATGTATATAAAACATGAGAAATAAATAATAATAAAAAATAAAAATATAATATATGTATATATACATGTAACTTGAGAATATAATAAATAACAATAGTAATATAAAGATTACATAATATATATACATGTACTACATAATAAATAAATATATTATAATAACATATACACAAATAATAATAATATAATAATAATAATATGGATATAACGATAATAATAATAATAAAATTAGAACAAATAATAATAATAAATGATATTATATAACATAATAATATGTCAAGATAAAAAAGGAAAAAACCAAATTAAGGGAATCAAATGAAAAGAAATTAAAGGGCCCAGTTGCAAAGTTATTAAAACATGAAAGGACTGCAGAGATAATTATTTTAGGGCGGAGGTCCTCATCATGCAGTTTTCCAATTTCAAACTGATTTATGGGCTAAACTGAAAATAAAATAAAATTTGGGAATTAAATTAAAAGGGAAATAAGGACGTAATTAGAACTCGTGAAAACGTTAGGGGGACTAGAGAAGTGATTAGACCATGCAGAAGAGACAAAGTAAAAGCAGCTTTAAACGGAGGGACCTAGTGCATAATTTACCCATTTTTATTCTAAAACCTAAAGCAAAATTCTTTCTTTCTTTTTTGTTTCACTCAGCCGCATCATCATCCCCTTTCTTTTCCCTTTATTTCTTCTAATTTTTTTCAAACCCTAAAAACAAAACAACCCATTTTTATTTGAATCAAAAGTTTTAGCTTCAACAAAGATGATGATCACGGTTTATTCCGACCGTAGAGGGAGACGATGGCGCCGATTCGAAACTGAACCGAGGTAAGATTCGAAACTCCTTTTTTCGTTTTTATTCGAAAGAGAAAAAGAAAGAAAGAAAGTATACTAGTTTTTTTTTTACTTTGAATCTTTAGATATGTAAATCTCTATTTTTTTCTTATTTCATTCGAAAACCTCCCTTGTATTTCATTGGAAAAAGCTTTTTTTCATTCGAAACTCTCCCTTGTATTTCATTCGAAAAAGCCTCCCTTTCGATTACATGCATTGGGTTTTTTATACCCGAAATTTACAGCATAAAAAATAAAGCAAGTTATTCTGATAATTTTTTTTGCTTTTCTGGTTTGGAAGGTGCGGGTGATGTGGCGGCTGCTGGTTGGTTGCCAGGACGGTGGTGGCTCGATTCAGCGACGACGGCTCGAACGGTTGGCGGCGGTGTGGCTTGGTAGATGAGGGGTTGGCGGCGGCTAGGGTTAGGGTTTTTTTAGTTTAATGTAATTATGGTTTTTTGGATGATGGGTCATGAGTATTGGGCCGGGTATGGATATAGGTATTGGGTATGGGTTGTATGGGTTATTGATTGAGTTGTAAATAATAATAATAAAGGCTTATTTATTATTTAATTTGAATGTTGGGTTGGGCTGGTTTGGGTTTAGGCCTGGACAAAAATAGGTGTTTACATCAACCATACACGTTTTCTTCACCGTTTTCCATTTCCTAAGAAAATGAAAATAAAAATAAAAACAGACTTTATTCTCTAGAACTAAACATACCCTTAGGTTTTGGTGGAATATGAAAGTAGTAATCCCTAAACTTTCTAGGGTTTTTAAAATGACTCATAAATGTTATTAATTATTAAATTATTTTGAATTATGACCAAATTGATAGAATATATAAGTTTTAGGGACTAAAATTATCAGTATTATTTCATGTTGTGTCACTATTTTTTCTAAGTCAATGGTCAAACTTAACGACTAGTTACCAAAATAGAAAAACTTAACGTTAGTGACCATTTTTGTAAAAAAAATAGTTTAATTTACCCTTAATATATTTGTTTATTGTTCATTATATGTTTTTTATACAATGACATATTTTAATTGGCTTAATAGCCAAATAGGTGCTCAAACTATACATATGACCCACTTTTGGTGCCTAAACTATTTTTCATTTTAAATAGATGCCTAAAGTTTCATTTCGGTCATTTTAGGTGCCTAACCGTTAACTGTTGTTACATTTTAAGTGCCCCAAAACTCACAAAATGACCCCCCAAATTTGAAATCCCTAACTTCCCCAGCCGATTCTGCTGCCGCCCACCATGTTCGTCGTCGGACCACCACGACCATTCTCCCCAACCACCCATCGCCGATACTCGACGGTAGGTGTGTCGATCGGCTTCATAACGTCGAATGAAGCCAAACTCGCGAAAAGGAAGTCGGTTGGCACACTTACCGTTGGTTATCGGCGATGAGTGGTTGGGGGGAATGGTCGTGGTGGTTCGGCGGCGGTAGTAGTGGTCTTCGGCGAGGCAATCAACGGCGACATCGATGGTAATTTGGGGATTTTGGGTTATGGATTTGAGACTATTTTGTAAAAAATTTAAATTGTTATTTAAAAAATGAAATTTGAATTTTATTTTAAATTTAAATAAATTAATTAAAACATGTCATGTGTCACATTTTAATTGGCTAACGATTTTTTAACAGTCAAACACTTAAAATGACAGAAATGAAACTTTAGGCACCTATTTAGAACATAACATAGTTTAAGCACTAAAAGTGAGCCACAAGTATAGTTTAGGCATCTATTGGGCTATTAAGCCATTTTAATCATCAAATAACGTAAATACATTCTTAATTTGATTATATCTATTAAAGTATTTCATCTATCGAGGAATCCACCATTGAATTTTGGACTATGTAATAGGGTATTTTTAGTATAAAATTTTTATAAAAAACTATAATAATAAAATAAATTAATAAATAAATCATTAGGTACATATATTTTGAGAGATTTTTTTTACAAGTCCTAATCCTAATCTTAATCTCACTTAAAGAGAGGGAAAATGAAACTCTAGAAGAAGGAAGGACGCTCCTAGTGAGTCTAGAATCTATGATCATGAGGTAATAAAGATGAACAGTTTAACCAACCGACAATTGTGTTTGCTCGCGAGAGATTTAAATTAATTTCAATCCCCCTTGTTTCATCTTGAACAATGTGGATCAAAACAATAGCTTCATCATTAGTGGGAGCTGCACTATCTGCTTGTTCATAATAACATACATAAATCATAGAGAAAATAAATCAGATATAAATATACAACAACGTGGATCTAAAGATTTAAATTGCGGTTACAATCGTGTTTTCGGTCGGGTGTTTTATCGTAGTTGTAGACAACTAAATATGGTTATTGTAGACCGTTATTTTCCGTAATAACAGTTTTAGACGATGTCCTTAACGTTATATAGCGACCACAATAACAGTGACGAACCGCTATTTAAATTTCTAGTTTGAAGTAAAAACAAGAAAAATCAACAAAAATATTAAAGTGATTATCATGATGTTGAAAGAATGCAACTTAGAAGAGAAGCGGGCAACTGTGAGACAACGTTATCGATGATACTTACATTCTATGTTTTCTCCTCTTTGTTTTGGTCTTCAATATTTCACTGCACCTGCACTGATACTCTTTCTCAACATGTTCAGTTTCAGGGGCGGAGCTGTGCACAGTGTAGGAAGGGCTCTTGCCCCCATGTAAAAAAAATTATTTTACCTTGTCTTTTTTACAGTTTTCCAAAAAAAAAAAAACAAATGAATTTACCCCTAATTTTGATTCCGTCCTTACTCAGCTCGGACTTCTCCATTACTGTTTGATCCTGAGGCAACCAAGTTAGAGAGAGATGGATAATGAATACACTACCGCCATTAGCTCTCCCTCTCTCTTTCTCATGTTGTTCTTTAGCAGCTTCTATGTTTTTGTCTTTCTTCATCGACTTCATTATCGTCTACCTTAAGACGTATTGCTTCAAGTCCAACATCTTCCATCTTGGCTATTTTTTATAACATAAATAGGGTATCATTAATGAAAAGTTGATGACAATTACGGAATTAGAAAACTATTTAAAGCATAAATCAAAAGAAAATTATTTAAACAATGTTAGTTATTTATAAAGACGTGTTAATGGCATTTTTTTCTTCATATTTTTTATGTAAAAATCATATTAAGAAAATAAAAATAGACACTTAAGGTTTCAAAAAAAATTATTCATAGAGACGTGTCAATAGTAGTGGGGTCTACTTACACGTAATTTAGGTTATAGTATTGTTGTCTTTAAGTACCCACAGTCCCACACCGGCCAAGAATAGGTGGACATGTGTTATGTTGTTGGGGACACGGAAGGTCATGGTCGGGTTTTTGACCGACTCTTACTCGACCCCAAAATTTAACATCTTCACTAAAATTTGACCTGATATTTTTTTATGCTCCACTCGGTTTGAACCTAATTTAAATTTTAAAATAAAAATTTGAACCTGACTCGGCTTGATATGAATAAAAATTATTATTTTTTATTTTTATGCGATTAAATAAGGATTAATTGAAAAACACAAATGGAGAGAGTATTATAATAATTATTTTATTTTTATTAGACAAAATAGAGAGATAATTGAAAAAATATATAAAGAGATGAACATTATAACAATTATTATACCTAAATATTAGAATAAAATTAAGTTATTATTTTGGGGTCGGTCGGTATTTCTCGTCATCAACCTAGCCCGACCACATTCTAAAAAAAATTAGATCTGAACCAAATTTTTTTTTTATGAAATCCGACCCTATAAGATCAGGTTAGACCAGAACTCGCAGGATTTGGGTCAAATGACCATCCCTAATCGAGCCTTTTTCATTGAAAAATTATATCACAAATCCTTTTTACCTAATTTAAACACTAGTCTATCATAATGTTTCAAATACAAGAATCAATTTAAAATACAAGCATAACTACTGTCTTGTACAATTAAGTCTTTTTTTATTATAAAAGAGAAATACTATCGTATGCCTTGTTAAAAAACCACCCTAAATCTAGTTGGATAAAAAAGAATGCATACGATAGTAATTACAAAAACAAAATCCAATAAGTCAAGCCAAAACAAAAAACACCAACTTTAGATCCCCACCCCACACACAGCTAACATAGAGCACCATAAGCTAGAACTGACCCCAAACAAGGATCAACCAATCCCTGTAATCGACACACCCAACTGCATCACTTGCCAAGCCTGAACCTGCTCGCCACCAAACCTCATGGAACCTTGGTTGTCCCTTAACATGATCGCACCCACTTGAGGAGGAGCTACATCAAACGACAAATCCCCAATTGACTATCTGCGCATGAGACCAACGAGACAATCTATTGTTGCATTAACATCACGACGAATATGCTTTAAAGAGACCTCCCACTCTCTTCGCAGCATTTCCTTAATAATAGTTAAATTGTGTCCTTGTATTTTTGGGGGTGTCAATTTTAATACATATAATCGCTTCTAAAAAGTCCAATTCAACCGCCACACGCTACAACCCAAGCCATCATGCATGCCAATGACCATCCAGAATGGCCTAGAGTTCCGCATTCACGACTGGACACTTCTCAATACCTCGAGGAAAACCAAAAGTCCAAGCACCATCCTCAGAGCAAAACACCCCCTACTGCCACTGAGCCATCCCCAATATTTACAGCTCCATCAGTGTTGATTTTAACATAACTCGGGCTCGAAGCAGTCTATGAAGTTGTAGAAACGGGAGGAGTCACTCTCAACCTGTCATTATTAGTCCCTCGGGCATTTGCAGTTAGCACCAAGTCAACATACAATTTACTAGCCACAATTAGGTCCCATTTCTTAATAAAATTTGTATAAAAAAGGATAAAATTGCGCTGCTGCCACAACTTCCAACAAATGACTGAAAACTAGATGTTCTAATGACCTCTAGAAAAAGAAAAATCCGCATTCAGGCAGAGGTTTTCTAGAAACTTCTCTTCAAGAGGCAATGCCATAAAATCATCAAACCTCTCAGGGCGAATAAGGTTCACCCAAACCCCTTGAGCCTTATGACAATCGCGTAGTACATGCAAGACATCTTAAATGTCGCGTTTATATATCCCGCATCTCACATCATTCGCCATATGTCGACGCAGCCGCTCCATGTTTGTAAGAAGATTACCCCTCAGCCCCAACCACTGAAAAATACGTATTCATTAAGGTATTTGGAGTTTCCAGATATGTCGCTAACAATTATTATTTTACACACCATAATCACTCATAAGAGATAAATAGGCATCTTTCAAAGTGAAATTATTCTGAGCATTCCCTTTCCATCCTAAACAATCCATACCTAGATGGCTCGATTGAGGGATCATGGCCATGATCTGATGCTAATAATCCTCAGGTAGGACGCTGCATAGAGTCTCATATTCCCACAAACTCGAGCTATTAACGTAGAATGAAACAGGGCAAGGTGAAGGCAAATTGTTCGAGTAGCAATATGACACCAAAGGACCAAAATCTTCTGGCCAACTATCGTACCAGATATCCACAGTACATCCGTCTCACACACACCAAACTAAACGACTCCGAACATGTAACCCCCTTAACCCGGCCTAGACGGTTGACCCGAATTAAGAAAGTCACACGGGGAAAACCAAAGTCAACCCGAAAGTCAACCTTGATTAACGACCCTTTTTTTCTTTTAATCTTGTCTAGATGCACTTTAGACCTAATTGTGATCACACAACCATCATACCAAAAGATCACAAACATCAGAGATCAAACAGGGACCCAATTGAACAAATTACAACTTTAGGGACCAAATTGTAAATTCTGATAATTATAAGGACTTAACCCAAATTAAAGTTACCAACTTGAAATTAATCATATTTCATGCTTCTCTGTGAAATTTCAGCTCAAAAGGACTTCCCAAACTCATACAATTGCACAAACAAGTTTCAGGACCAAAACGCAAACATTCCAAAACATTTAACTGCCAATGTCAGCCCCCAACGGTCACCCGTTCCGAAACAGGCATAGCCCGTTTCGAAACTCGGGGCCGTTCCGCAACGCGTACCGAAACGGGGGTCTGGCAGTGGCCTTTTCGTTTCGGAACGGCCCCTCCCGTTTCGGACGCTTGGGCACAATTAAGGCACCCGTTCCGAAACGGTAGGTGCTGTTCCGAAACACCCTGCACAGATTGCCTAAAAATGCATACTTAAACATGCAATTGACCAACCAATCATGCTCCAAATGCCACCAAACTTTGCCAACATGCAATTCAACATATATGAGACATACTTGCATCAACAATTCATCAAAACATCCACACATATGAAAAGCCCCAAATCTATAGGCATGCTTCCTACACAAGTAAGCCATTCAAGCATAAACTTCCAATTCAAGCATATAAAGGCCAACACAAAAACCAGCATTCTCCACAACATTCAACATACTTAGGGAGTTCAAAACATCTCCCAAAACATACACATAGGTCCCCCATTGCCAAATTACCAAAAGCTAAAATGTACTTAGAAAACCTTCCATACTTAGAGCTTTGTTTCCACTTGGATGCTTGCCCTCCTTGCTGCCCTCAAGTACACTAATGCTCTGCATTATTGAATTAAGAAAACGGAAGAGAGCGTAAGCAAAAGCTTAGTGAGGAATGCTCGTAAAACCATTCAATAATGCATTAACAAAACATTTATAAATCATGCTTCAAATCATCATTTACACATGCTCAAAAGCATACTTAAAACAAGCATCTCATGCTTCATTTCATTACATGTCATATTGGCCACAAGTGATACATTTCATTTCTTGGAAAACAAGTTCATCAACTTTCACCCCAAGGACTTTTAAACACCTTGGACCCCAAGGACTTTTAAACACCTTGGCCATGGACTTTTAAACACCATGAATTAGATCACCTCAAGGACTTTTAAACACCTTGACCCCAAGGACTTTTAAACACCTTTGTGTCCGTAGCAAGAATCATCCAAGGACTTTTAACCACCTTGATGTTCTTAAGTAACAAGGCTCACTCAAGGACTTTTAACCACCTTAGTGACCTCAACCTTTTCAAAACATCACTTGCCAATATACATCATTTTCATCAATTAATCCACTGTTTTAAAGCATTAAACCAAGCCATATTCATCATGCACTTAAAAGCATCAAACCACATTTAATCAATGTTCAAAAACAAGGAACTCTTACCTTGAGCTTCCTTTAACATATGGCTTATCAAAACAGCAAATACCATGCTAAATCATGCTTTCAAAACAGTAATCAAAACATGCAATAAACCACATTGCATCACAACAAAATCATGGCCACCACTAGAGAGAATTTCCGAAAAACTTACACTCGAGCTTAGCAAAGTTGTTTAGACTTAAACTAAGCTCCCAAGTCATTGGTTTCAAAGCCGAAAACCCAATTTCACTCACCGATTCCACTTCGCCTCTTGCCGAAGCACCAAAACAAGCCTCCGGATCAACAACTCTTGGATCCAAAGATGCCTCCCCTGATTAAACACATTAAAGCAGAGATTTAATGCATCATCATGCATCAAAAGCTTCAATGAAAGCACTCAAACTCGCTGCTCTCATTCACACTCCAATTTCGGCCACCAAACATAACCGAAATGGCATCAAAACCACTTCTCAACAAAGCCCAGCCATAAACCAGCAAAACCTAACATCCATTAACACCATTTAACATCTAAAAACAACCTATAAACATCCTTATACCTCCAGCAACATCAGATCCACAAGATCACCACAAAAACATCCAAGAATCACAAGCTAAACTTAGGAAACACAACCTATCCGGGATTGCATTAATCAAAACTCATTTCCTTATCAATTTAGAGTTCATTTAACATCAAAAACACACCTCAAATCACAGATTAATCATATCTAACGAAAATCATCAAAAATCACCAAATCTTGCATTATAAGCCAAGATCCATTTCACCACTTAAAATCCTTTAATAAAACTTCAATTAAGAGTTGAGAACTTGGGAATTTCAGTAAAGAACTGATAGTTTAGAGGAGAAGGACGTTCTTACCTCCAAACTTGTGTTTCTCCACTTTTTGGAATCAAAAACCTTGTTGAATCAACTAGCAAATGATGAGGTTTTGAAGATATGTTGATTAGGAATCAAAAGAATGTTGAAAGGAGGATTTTAGGTGAGAAAATCAGAAACAACTCTCTGGAAAACAAGTGTTTGGATTGAGAGAAAATGAGAGAAAGAAAATAGAGAAGTTAGTTAAGAAAATAGCCAAATGGCCTTTCCCTCCACTTTTGATATGTTTTAAAATCAGAATAAATCTCAAAATATCTTAGAAAAATCTGGAGAAACTACTTTTGGAATAATAGCTCCTTAAAGATTCAAAGTTTCAACTCTTTATAAAACAGTCACAAAACTTTCAAAAATTACATTTTGGTCACTAGCCAAAATGTCACTCTTCCAAAACCCATTTTTCAAAATTGATTTCACAGTTCACTTAATTATATTAAAAGATGATTTTAGAACATTTTTCCATATTTTTAATGCAACCCGAACTAGGCTTTCCTAATTTCACCTCTTTAGATTCGAACAGCACTTTGACCAGACCAGTCAACGCCCAAAACTTCTAAGCCCAAAACCGGGGCGTTACAACTCTCCCCCCCTTAAGAAATTTCGTCCTTGAAATTTACCTGAAGGAAAGAGATAAGGAAACTGCTTCAGCATGTCTTCCTTCCGCTCCCACGTGGCTTCCTCAACACCGCGATGCTTCCACAGCACCTTCACCAACTCAATGGTCTTGCCACGAAGAACCTTGCTATCCGAATCCAGAACCTTCACCGGTTCCTCATCATAGGTCAAATCCGGATTCAAAACCACTTCCTCCACAGGCATCACATGCGAAGGATCAGATCTATACCTCCGGAGCATAGAGACATGGAACACATCATGAATCTTCTCCAACTCCTGTGGTAACCTCAACCGATACGCAACAGGACCCACACGCTCAACCACCTCATATGGTCCAATGTACCTAGGGCTCAACTTACCCTTTCGGCCAAACCGCATCACCTTCTTCCAAGGCGAAACCTTCAAGAACACACGGTCACCCACCACATACTCTATCTCCTTACGCTTCAAATCCGCGTAAGACTTCTGCCGATCAGAAGCAGCCTTTAACCGCTCACAAATGAGCTTTACCTTCTCTGTGGTCCCTTTCAACAAAGCCGGCATTGAAACCAACTTTTGACCAGTCTCAGCCCAACAAAGAGGAGTCCTGCACTTCCTCCCGTACAAAGCCTCATAAGGTGCCATCTGTATACTTGCCTGATAACTGTTGTTATAAGCAAACTCAACCAAAGGCAGATGCTTCTCCCAAGAACCTTGGAACTCAA
This sequence comes from Hibiscus trionum, assembly GCA_030270665.1. Taxonomy (NCBI): domain Eukaryota; kingdom Viridiplantae; phylum Streptophyta; class Magnoliopsida; order Malvales; family Malvaceae; genus Hibiscus; species Hibiscus trionum. The sequence goes on along the minus strand of BSYR01000017.1, from coordinate 13,636,002 downwards.
TCACGCAGCACCTCAACATATCCTCCAAAATCTGGATAACTCGCTCAGACTGACCATCCGACTGAGGATGATAGGATGTACTGAAATGCAACCTTGTACCCAGAGCTTGATGCAAACACTGCCAGAACCGCGATGTGAACCTCGGATCCCTATCCGACACAATCGACTTAGGCACACCATGCAGCCGCACAATCTCAGCAATGTACAGCTCTGCCAGCTTATCCAAAGAAAACGTAGTATGCACAGGCAAGAAATGCGCACACTTCGTCAGGCGATCCACAATCACCCAGACCGAATTCTTCTTCGATGGAGACAATGGTAAACCAGATACAAAATCCATGGTAACCCTCTCCCACTTCCATTCAGGGATTTTCAACGGTTGCAACAACCCTGAAGGAAACTGATGCTCAGCCTTAACTCGCTGACACACCAAACACTTGCTAACAAACTCCGCAACATCCTTCTTCAAACCCACCCAATAGTACTCATCACGAAGATCCCGGTACATCTTAGTACTACCAGGGTGCATAGCAAAAGGACTACTATGACCTTCAGTCAGAATAGCACGCCTCAACTCAGCATCAGCAGGCACTACTATCCGACTCCCAAAACACAGCACACCATCATCATTGAAACAGAAATCCGAAGGTCTACCCTCCGCGATATCCTGAACATGAGATACCAAGGAATCATCCAACAACTGCTTATCCTTGATCAACTGAACCAAAGAGGGTTTCACTTGCAACTCAGCAACGAGACCACCATCTTGCGATATGCTCAAGCTAGCAAACATAGCCCTCAGCTCAACAGCTACCTTCCTACTCAAGGCATCCGCAACAACATTAGCTTTTCCAGGATGATATTCAATCGTCAGATCATAATCCTTGAGCAACTCCAACCAACGCCGCTGCCTAAGATTCAACTCCTTCTGAGACATCAGATACCTCAAACTCTTGTGATCTGTGTACACAGTACACTTCTCACCATACAGATAATGTCTCTAGATCTTCAGAGCAAAAACCACTGCAGCCAGCTCAATATCATGCGTAGGGTAATTGCGCTCATGCACTTTCAACTGCCGCGATGCATAAGCCACCACCTTACCCTCCTGCATCAGCACACACCCCAAACCAACATAGGATGCATCACTGTAAACCACAAACTCTTTCCCTGATTCAGGCTGAATCAAGATAGGAGCTTGCGTCAAAGCCGCCTTAAGCTTCTCAAAAGCCTGCTGTCTCGCTTCCGTCCATTCATACTTAACATCCTTTTGCAACAGCTTCGTCAAAGGAGCAGCAATCTTGGAAAAACCATCCACAAACCTTCGGTAGTATCCCGCCAAACCAAGGAAACTACGAATCTCATGAACAGACTTAGGAACTTTCCAATTCATCACCGCCTCAATCTTCTGAGGATCAACACGAATCCCCTTAGCTGAGACCACATGCCCAAGAAAAACCACCTCCCTTAACCAGAACTCACACTTGCTCAGCTTAGCATAAAGCTGATTCTCCAACAAAGCTTGCAAAACAATCCTCAAATGCTCTTCATGCTCCTCCTCAGTACGCGAGTACACGAGGATATCATCAATGAACACCACAACAAACTTGTCCAGGTATTCATGAAACACACGATTCATCATGTCCATGAAAGCAGCATGAGCATTTGTCAACCCAAACGGCATCACAAGAAACTCATAATGCCCATACCTTGTCCTGAAAGCTGTCTTAGGCACATCCACATCCTTCACCTTCAACTGATAATACCCCGACCTCAAGTCAATCTTAGAGAACACAGCAGCTCCCCGAAATTGATCAAAGAGATCATCAATCCTCGGCAAAGGATACCGATTCTTGATAGTCAACTTGTTCAGCTGACGGTAATCAATGCACATTCTCATAGTGCCATCCTTCTTCTTCACAAACAAGACCGGTGCTCCCCAAGGTGACACACTCGGCCGGATGAAACCACGATCAAGCAACTCTTGCAACTGCGTCTTCAGCTCCTTCAGCTCCTTAGGTGCCATTCTATAGGGAGTAATGGACACAGGAGTTGTATTCTCATACAGCTCAATTCCAAACTCCACCTCGCGGTTAGGAGGTAAACCAGGCAACTCCTCAGGAAAAACACCAGGAAACTCCTTCACAACTCTGATATCTTGCACCCTCAACTCTTTAGAGCTAGGATTCATCACAAAAGCTAGATAAGCTTCGCAACCTTGCCTCAGCATCCTGCTCGCCTCCAAGGTAGACACCACATTGGCAAGAAACTTCACATTCTCGCCAACCACAACAACTTCATAATCATCCGCAAGCTTAAGCGAAACCCGCTTGTTCTCACAATCCACAACAGCACGATGCTCAGCAAGCCAATCCATACCAAGGATCACATCAAAACCATAGAAGGGCAACTCCATAAGATCAACATGGAAAACATGTTCTTGAACAACCAAGGGACACCTTCTATAAAGCTTCCTAGTCACAACAGTCTCACCAAAAGAACTAGTGACTCGAACACCAACATCCAAAAACTCAACAGGCAACCCAAGCAATTCAGCATGCTCACGCAAAATGTATGAATGCGTAGATCCAGAGTCAATCAAAGAAAGCAATGACAAGGACTGCAAAGTAAAGGTACCTGCAATCACATCCGCATCATTCCTGCCCTCTCGCTGAGCATACACCCTCGCTTGGCCTCCACCCTCAGGCTGAATAGCCACAACATGGGCCACTCCACGACCACCTTCCTCTCTCCTCTGGAAATTACCACGGCCGCTCCCACAACCTCTCTGCGGTGCCGCAACAACAGGAGCACGCACCTGATCACCAGCCAACCTCGGACAATCCCGCCTCAAGTGGTCTGCAGAACCACAACCCCAGCACCCGTTACCAGCAGCCGCAACAGGAGCTTGCACCACTCTCTCGGTACGAGGACAGTCACGTTTTATGTGACCACGTGAACCACAGATCCAACAAGCACTCGGATCAGCTCTAGCATTGCCTCCTCTAGCAGGTGCACCACCACCTCTCTTAGCTGAAGACTGATACTTCTGATCGCGTCCCCTCTTGTTCCGTCCACCTCCGGAACTAAACTCAGCTGATCGCTTCCCCGCACTTGCTCCAGCACCTCTCACAGATAAACCCAAGTTCATCTCAACATCCTTGGCTCGGCCCACCAACACGTCGAAATCATCATACTCGGCGGCCAACAAATACATTTTCACATCCGTCTCTAAACCATAACGGAACCTCTCGCACCTTGCCCGTTCATCAGGTACCAGCTCCGGTGCATACTGACTAAGTCGCACAAACTGCACCTCATACTCAGCCACACTCATGCTCCCTTGAGTAAGAGACATGAATTCACGCTTCTTCTCATCTAGATATCTCAGACCAAGATATCTCCGCTTGAACACATTCTGAAAGAATGTCCAAGTCACATCAGCTTCTGCCATCCCAGCAACAGTGGTTGTCCACCACGTATACGCATCCTTCTGCAGCAAGGACATAACACAACCCAGCTTCTGCACATCAGTGCAACTCATCTGGCCCAAGATTCGCTTGGTACTCTCTAGCCAAGCTTCAGAACTCTCAGCAGACATACCCCTGAACTCAGTCCCACCAAGACTGCGCAAACGCTCCAAAGGTAGTCTAACACCAGCATCTTCCTGATGCCCCGCTCCACGAGCCCCAGCTACTGCTGCTTGAAAAGCACCAGCAATAGCTTGCACTAACATCGTCATATCAGGCATAGCTTGCCCCTGACCATCCCCAGGTCCAGCAGCTCCAGCGCCAGCTGCAGCTCCAGCTTCCTCAGCCCCAGCACCACCACCACCAGGTGGAGGAGGAGGTAACACCGCACTACCCGTGTTTTCCTCATTCTCGTTCTCATTAGGAGCCGTAGCTCGCACATTACCTCGTAACTCTCTACGTGGTGCCATACTTTTACCATGCAATCACAACACAAATAAAACAAAGTCAGGCCCAGCAAGGTAAGCAATCCAAGTATTCAAGCTCAATTTCATTTCAAAACAACATCTTTCCTTTAGCTTTGATTTGGCAATGGGTACCCACAATATGCTACATCACAGCACATACTTCAATTGCATCAAAATCACAAGCCATTAAACATGCTTTCACTCAACAAGCATACAAGGCATACATATTTCAATCATGCATACATACATTCCCAATTACTCGAGAACTCAGCTCTGATACCACCAAATGTAACCCCCTTAACCCGGCCTAGACGGTTGACCCGAATTAAGAAAGTCACACGGGGAAAACCAAAGTCAACCCGAAAGTCAACCTTGATTAACGACCCTTTTTTTTTCTTTTAATCTTGTCTAGATGCACTTTAGACCTAATTGTGATCACACAACCATCATACCAAAAGATCACAAACATCAGAGATCAAACAGGGACCCAATTGAACAAATTACAACTTTAGGGACCAAATTGTAAATTCTGATAATTATAAGGACTTAACCCAAATTAAAGTTACCAACTTGAAATTAATCATATTTCATGCTTCTCTGTGAAATTTCAGCTCAAAAGGACTTCCCAAACTCATACAATTGCACAAACAAGTTTCAGGACCAAAACGCAAACATTCCAAAACATTTAACTGCCAATGTCAGCCCCCAACGGTCACCCGTTCCGAAACAGGCATAGCCCGTTTCGAAACTCGGGGCCGTTCCGCAACGCGTACCGAAACGGGGGTCTGGCAGTGGCCTTTTCGTTTCGGAACGGCCCCTCCCGTTTCGGACGCTTGGGCACAATTAAGGCACCCGTTCCGAAACGGTAGGTGCTGTTCCGAAACACCCTGCACAGATTGCCTAAAAATGCATACTTAAACATGCAATTGACCAACCAATCATGCTCCAAATGCCACCAAACTTTGCCAACATGCAATTCAACATATATGAGACATACTTGCATCAACAATTCATCAAAACATCCACACATATGAAAAGCCCCAAATCTATAGGCATGCTTCCTACACAAGTAAGCCATTCAAGCATAAACTTCCAATTCAAGCATATAAAGGCCAACACAAAAACCAGCATTCTCCACAACATTCAACATACTTAGGGAGTTCAAAACATCTCCCAAAACATACACATAGGTCCCCCATTGCCAAATTACCAAAAGCTAAAATGTACTTAGAAAACCTTCCATACTTAGAGCTTTGTTTCCACTTGGATGCTTGCCCTCCTTGCTGCCCTCAAGTACACTAATGCTCTGCATTATTGAATTAAGAAAATGGAAGAGAGCGTAAGCAAAAGCTTAGTGAGGAATGCTCGTAAAACCATTCAATAATGCATTAACAAAACATTTATAAATCATGCTTCAAATCATCATTTACACATGCTCAAAAGCATACTTAAAACAAGCATCTCATGCTTCATTTCATTACATGTCATATTGGCCACAAGTGATACATTTCATTTCTTGGAAAACAAGTTCATCAACTTTCACCCCAAGGACTTTTAAACACCTTGGACCCCAAGGACTTTTAAACACCTTGGCCATGGACTTTTAAACACCATGAATTAGATCACCTCAAGGACTTTTAAACACCTTGACCCCAAGGACTTTTAAACACCTTTGTGTCCGTAGCAAGAATCATCCAAGGACTTTTAACCACCTTGATGTTCTTAAGTAACAAGGCTCACTCAAGGACTTTTAACCACCTTAGTGACCTCAACCTTTTCAAAACATCACTTGCCAATATACATCATTTTCATCAATTAATCCACTGTTTTAAAGCATTAAACCAAGCCATATTCATCATGCACTTAAAAGCATCAAACCACATTTAATCAATGTTCAAAAACAAGGAACTCTTACCTTGAGCTTCCTTTAACATATGGCTTATCAAAACAGCAAATACCATGCTAAATCATGCTTTCAAAACAGTAATCAAAACATGCAATAAACCACATTGCATCACAACAAAATCATGGCCACCACTAGAGAGAATTTCCGAAAAACTTACACTCGAGCTTAGCAAAGTTGTTTAGACTTAAACTAAGCTCCCAAGTCATTGGTTTCAAAGCCGAAAACCCAATTTCACTCACCGATTCCACTTCGCCTCTTGCCGAAGCACCAAAACAAGCCTCCGGATCAACAACTCTTGGATCCAAAGATGCCTCCCCTGATTAAACACATTAAAGCAGAGATTTAATGCATCATCATGCATCAAAAGCTTCAATGAAAGCACTCAAACTCGCTGCTCTCATTCACACTCCAATTTCGGCCACCAAACACAACCGAAATGGCATCAAAACCACTTCTCAACAAAGCCCAGCCATAAACCAGCAAAACCTAACATCCATTAACACCATTTAACATCTAAAAACAACCTATAAACATCCTTATACCTCCAGCAACATCAGATCCACAAGATCACCACAAAAACATCCAAGAATCACAAGCTAAACTTAGGAAACACAACCTATCCGGGATTGCATTAATCAAAACTCATTTCCTTATCAATTTAGAGTTCATTTAACATCAAAAACACACCTCAAATCACAGATTAATCATATCTAACGAAAATATTCAAAAATCACCAAATCTTGCATTATAAGCCAAGATCCATTTCACCACTTAAAATCCTTTAATAAAACTTCAATTAAGAGTTGAGAACTTGGGAATTTCAGTAAAGAACTGATAGTTTAGAGGAGAAGGACGTTCTTACCTCCAAACTTGTGTTTCTCCACTTTTTGGAATCAAAAACCTTGTTGAATCAACTAGCAAATGATGAGGTTTTGAAGATATGTTGATTAGGAATCAAAAGAATGTTGAAAGGAGGATTTTAGGTGAGAAAATCAGAAACAACTCTCTGGAAAACAAGTGTTTGGATTGAGAGAAAATGAGAGAAAGAAAATAGAGAAGTTAGTTAAGAAAATAGCCAAATGGCCTTTCCCTCCACTTTTGATATGTTTTAAAATCAGAATAAATCTCAAAATATCTTAGAAAAATCTGGAGAAACTACTTTTGGAATAATAGCTCCTTAAAGATTCAAAGTTTCAACTCTTTATAAAACAGTCACAAAACTTTCAAAAATTACATTTTGGTCACTAGCCAAAATGTCACTCTTCCAAAACCCATTTTTCAAAATTGATTTCACAGTTCACTTAATTATATTAAAAGATGATTTTAGAACATTTTTCCATATTTTTAATGCAACCCGAACTAGGCTTTCCTAATTTCACCTCTTTAGATTCGAACAGCACTTTGACCAGACCAGTCAACGCCCAAAACTTCTAAGCCCAAAACCGGGGCGTTACAGAACATCCTCTCAAACTCAACGAAGCCCTGCCTACAACCGAGAGGTATTGTTGCCATGAAAACTAGTTGGAACAACACCCCCTATTTATATTTTGCTCCCATGACTTTAACCCAAAACTTTGATGTGTTAGTAATGAGTTGGAATCACAATTTCATAATGAAAGCGAGATTATTCTTCTCAAGATCACATAATCCAAGGTTTCCTTGATCTATAAGAAGTTGCATATCCTCCTATCGAACAAGACTGACACCCCTATACTCATTGGTACTTCCCCAAACAAAACCTCTGATCAATCTCTCAATTTCAAGACACACTTTTCAGTAACCATGCAGCTTACATTGTGTAACATGGAATGGCATGAAGAATGGATTTTGACAATGTAACTCTCCCCACAAAAGACAAAAATTTCACCAACCACGTGGATAACTGTTAGTGAACTTTCTCTATAACACCCCCGATCTCGATCCAGATCCGAAGTACTACATTCGTGTCACCCAAAAACTGACCCATCAAAATTTCCATTTAAAACAATAAGTTTAGCCATTCTTAAATATCAAATCATCCATAAATCCATGTGGTTAAATAAGAATTTAAAATAAGTTTACAAAATAGGAGCTCCAAGTTTAAAACTGTTAGACTTGATAGGCTCGATTATCACCTTCAACCGATGCTTGCCAAGTGGTGGAGAAGTTAGATCTTTGGGTGTTTGAGTTGGTGGCAAAAATTGAGAATTAAACACAAGGATTTAGAGTGGTTCAACTTTCTAACCCAAAGCCTACATCCACTACCTTGGAACACCACCAAGGATTTCCCTAATTCACTAAGAATTTCGTCCCATTTTCTCGGATGAGGAGGAAACCGTTACACTTGAGCAAACAAGAAATCCCTCAAATTCAAAGCAAACAAGAAATCCCTCTAATAGGTATGTGTTTGCAACTCTAAGCACTCACCCAAAACCTATACACTTGAGCAAATTTAACAATTTTGGCTCACAAGTGTTTTGTCTATACAAGAGAGTGACAATTAAGCTCTAAAGACAATTTGACATCATAATGTTGTTACAATTGAAGCATTAGTCTTCCCTTGATATTTGGAGGTCCCTTTTAGACTCCTTATTGAGTTTGTAGCCTTTGAGGACCGTTGGGGTTGAATTAGAGCCGTTGGAACATTTATTTCCCACCATAAATGCAGTTCTATAGCTTGGCATATCAATACCCTTGAATTCGTATCGATACAGTCCCGATAAGGAAATAGTCGTTGAGCACTTCAAGCTGGTGCGTATCGATACGCTTGGCTAGCGTATTAGTACGGTCCTGCAATTTAAAAGACCATTGGGAAAATGACCGTTAGGGGTAGTTGGGCGTATCGGTACGCGATACAAGTGTATCGATACACGAACTAGCCGTTAGCTATTTAAATTATACCATATCGATACGGCAAAGCGTATCGGTACGGGTTTTGGCTATTGGAATTTTACTGTAGCTGAAACCCTAGGGCGTATCGATGCAGTACCAGACCGTATTGGTACGGGTACTTGAAAAACATTGGTTTGGCTACTTTAAAAGCATTTTAAGTTAATCCAAAGCCTTTTAAAAACCCTTAAACATAATTTCAAGTTGTTTTGACAAAAAGTATATTTTAAATTCTTTTCAATTTAGTCCAAAACGTTTCTCAATTATTATATCAAAACATTTAGTTCTACAATCTCCCCCTTTTTGATATAATAAAACCAACTTGAAAAATTGTTTAGGATTCTCCCCCTTAGTATTGTAAAAATTTGAATAAGAGATTAAAGTTTGAATGAAATTAAAGCTCCCCCTTATTCTCTTGAAAAATCAAATTTTCAAACCATTAAGAATTCAGAATTTCAGAATGAAAGAGTTCGATTTGACCGTTAAGAGCAAGTAACTCGTTCCCTGTGTCTTTGTTTCTATTGCATTCTATCTCATCGTATCACATTCTGTTCTGCGATATTTGAGAATCACCGTCAATACCTCGGTGTAGGTGTCCGGGATAATCCTTTGTTCCATAGTCCCGGGGCTATTTACAACCAGCCAATTAAGAATTCTCAGATGTACTAGTACTAGCAAATGCCTCAAAGATGCAGTCATCGATTCTCCCGAGAGGCCACAATTACCGCGAGCAAACACATTAATTTAATGACGAGGAGCGCATTTTTTCTATGCTACTAATACTTGTACTTGCTCTGCTATTCTGCCCAAGCCTGGCTGAGGAAGAGTTACGGGGCGTAAAACAAAAAAAATATGCTTATTTTGTTTTGGCCGGGAATACTATATATAGAAATACTATATATAAAATAGAAAAGTAAATATACGATAAATAAAAGGCCACTCCATTTCGGCAAAAGACCCACGCCCAAGTTCCATAGCTTTGGGTCCGCTATCCCGATCATGATTTTCCTACCCGCAGAGGGAAAGGTCCTTCCCTTTTGAGCCGGTTGTGGGCGAGGAGGGATTCGAACCCCCGACACCGTGGTTCGTAGCCACGTGCTCTAATCCTCTGAGCTACAGGCCCCACCTCGTCTCCACTGGATCTGTTCCCAGGAGTACCCTAAAAAAAGGAACCTTTCCTCTCCCCAGCCATTTCAAGTTAAGAAGATGTGAAAGTGCCTTTCTCTCTATAAGAACGGTGCGTTCCGAGGTGTGAAGTGGGAGAGAGGGGATTTCATAATTGGGGTTTTGAATAAGACAACCTTTTCATTTTTCATTCTTATTACTTTTTCATATTGAAAAAGTAATAAGAATGAGAGGTGTTAAGCTTTTTATCATCCTGGCGTCGAGCTATTTTTCCGCAGGACCTCCCCTACAGTATCGTCACCGCAGTAGAGTTTAACCACCAAGTTCGGGATGGATTGGTGTTGTTCCTCTACGCCTAGGACACCAGAATATCGAACCATGAACGAAGAAAGGCGTGCGAGAAAAGGAAAAGCATATTGGCTAGTGATTATGAGGCCCCAATTCTTGACTGGAGGGGACACCAAAGGCCTCCGCCCTTCCATCTCATAGATAGATAGAGAGGGAGGGCAGAGCTTTTGGTTTTTTCATGTTGTCAAAGAGTTGAACAATGGATTTTTCGTGTTGTCAAAGAGTTGAACAATGAAAATAGATGGCGAGTGCCTGATCGAATTGATCGGGTCATGTAGGAACAAGGTTCAAGTCTACCGGTCTGTTAGGATGCCTCAGCTGCATACATCACTGCACTTCCACTTGACACCTATCGTAATGATAAACGGCCCGTCTCGCCGTGACCTTCTCTTGAATTCTCAAAACTTCTGTCACTCGATCCCCGCAGGGACAGAGAACCCCTTGCCGTCTCGGCTGTGCTACCGGAGGCTCTGGGGAAGTCGGAATAGGAGAGCACTAATCTTTCGGTGGGCTTACTACTTAGATGCTTTCAGCAGTTATCCTCTCCGCACTTGGCTACCCAGCGTTTACCGTGGGCACGATAACTGGTACACCAGAGGTGCGTCCTTCCCGGTCCTCTCGTACTAGGGAAAGGTCCTCTCAATGCTTCTTCTTTGCATTTATTACGGTTCTCTCTCTACCAGTATTGTAATTTGAAGAGGTTTATTACTCCAAAGAAATCTATTTCGATTTTTAATCCAAGATTATTCTTGTTCCTATATAATTCTCATGCATATGAATACGAATCCATTTTCCTTTTTCTCCGTAATCAATCTTCT